>CM072070.1:10012500-11316400 GCA_036785405.1 Coenonympha arcania | reverse complement strand
TGACAATTCCGCACGTGCATTGAACGAAGTTTTTTAATACATTTGCGAAAAAAAAAATGGTTTTACGTGTTTGCCTGCTCCGTGTTTGCATGCCGTGTACGTGTTAATGCGCTCCTGGTGCGCCCGCTCCGGTGCCGCGTAGGAGGAAAACACAAAAGCACTAGTGCGGCAAAGAATAACTTTCCGCACGCAAAACACACATGGAAATGTCTACTTTTTGAGCAAATGTATTAAAAAATACATAAAACTCACGTTCAGTAAGCTCTTGTGCGCGTCCGCGACAGCGCGCAGCAGCAGGCTGGAAGCGGGCGCGGAGACGCGCGGTCGCGGCCGCACGCGCACCACGGACGCGCACGTCGAGCGAGCGCTGCTGCGGTTCTCTAATACTGATACTCTGGAAAAGGGCATACATTTTAATGAATCCATCTTTGTTACGCGTATTTTGCAAATAAACTATTCTAAAAATTCTTAAAATCATTTTTAATAAGATTTTTTGAGCGTTCGTGCAAAACGGCGCGCCTCGCGTTTCGTACCATACTAAATTGGTATTCGTTGGCGCTGACGCAATTTTGCACCGATAATGGTATTACAAAAAAAAATTATAGTAAAATAGCTTTTGCCCGCGGCTCCGCCCGCGTTAAATTCGATTTTTTACTAATCCCGAGAAAAAATTGAATTTCCTATTACCTTTACACCTACTTTCAGGAAAGATTGTCAAAGTAATCTATCTACCTATAGCTGTAGCTATAGATTACTGTTGAAAATAAGGGTTTTTTAAATATCCCATGGGAACTATGGATTTTCCCGGGATAAAAAGTAGCCTATGTTTTAATCCGGGCTCTAACCTATCTATGTTCCAAATTTCAGCCAAATCGGTTCAGTAGTTGCGGCGTGAAAGAGTAACACACATACACACACACACACAAACTTTCGCCTTTATAATATTAGTGTGAAGTGTGATAGTGTGATAAATATACAACTTATTAAAATAGTAAATAACCAGTGACATTGAATATTAATTGAATTAAATTAGGTACTATAATTCAAAAATAACAAAATATATTGGATTTTATCCTAAAATAATACGTTTAATTTATCGAAAAATGCTAAAAATGACACTTTTCGGTTTATGGTTTTTGAATGAAAATCTAGGAAAATCGTGTTTTTTTTTAGACACTTTTTAGTAAATGTTATTAATTTTGTGAAGTAATTTTTGTGAAATAATAAATGTGTTTAGAAACTTGGCAAATATCTTGCATCTGCATAGAGCTTCCACCGCTAAATGAGTAATAAGCCTTTACAAGAACCTTTCTAATGAGAAAGTTATACACATATTTTCAAATATTTTTGAGACAAAAACTAGATTATGAAATGCCAAATATAATAATATGATGGCAATTATCTAATCAATAATTGAACACATGACACTTTTATGTTACGTCGGAAATTGTCAATTTTGACTCAAGCATAATTCCAACGCTGAGTTCCAACGCATGAACGCTCTTAAGAACGACTATTTTGCTATCCTCCAGGACAATACAATGCATATCATAAACACCACAGCACTACATGTCTCAAAAACTCCTTTTAACTGCCCATTTTATTGGATCTCCTCTCACTACAAATCAACTCAATTTAACTACCTATTTTCCCCCTCAATAAAAATTATAGATCAGAGATGCAGATAAACCGTCAAGAAATTATCTAATATATCTTTCAGGCTGCAGTTTTTTTTCCTTCACCAAGCAAGTGACTACATTAATCAAAAATCTTTAAGCAAAACCGTTTTAATGTATTCCAAACCAAAAACTTTTATGTAATAATAATAGTTTAATGTGCTCCAAATACTACTATGTACTTACTTAGAAGTGAGTCTCTTTGAACTTGCCTCACTCTTTTCAGAGTTTTCTTCAGACACAGAGATTCTTCTTTGCGATTCTGACTGACTTCCTAAACGACTCCTAGCCGATCTTTGCGGTCGAAACTCAAGCTCTTTCTCTGGGGTGAACCTGGAAACAGCGGCAACGACAATTCACTCTAAGGCATTAAAGGGTCAGGGCGTTAAATATTTCAAATTTCATCTCGTATTTTTGTCCCATCAATAGAACTTTTTTTTAATGCACATCAATGAAACTCGTTTTTTTTTTGAGACTTTGAAATACAGTTATTCGTACTCTTTTTTTTGTTTCTTGGAATTTATAAGAAGAATTATATATTTATCTGTACTTTTGAATGTGCTAATCTTAAAAAGACGCATCCAAATAAGACTTCGCAAGGTGATTACAAAAGGGATATCTTGCCCTCAATTTATTCTAGATTTCTTTAATGTTATTGAAACTTGGGATGAAACGCTTATTTGATTAAGAAGAAATATTGTACAAGGATAGATTGTGTCTTGGAGAAACCTCAGAATCATGTTTGACGACCGAATGGCGTAGTGTTAGCGAACCTGCCGTCTGCGCCGGAGGTCGTGGGTTCGATTCCCACTACTGGTAAATGTTTGTGTGATGAGCATGAATGTTTTCCAGTGTCTGGGTGTTTTTCAATATATATATTTATGTATATTAGTATGTATGTATATTTATCAGTTATCTAGTACCCATAACACAAGCTATCGCTTACTTTGGGGCTAGATTGCGATGTGTAAAATGTGAAAAAAAAAATGTATCTGCTGTCCAAACCTCATATTCATAAATGTGGAATAGCTGTGGAATAGTAGTCTGTTATACTTTGTTTTGTCTTTTTTTGGCAAGAGTAATTTGACATTCAAAGGAAAAAGAAAGTTATTTTTAAAACCATAGCTTGACCAGTAATTATTTTACATTTTTGAACAATATTATAAATTATGTTAGAAAATAATCCATAACAATATTGTTATGTCAGTTTCAAGAACCTAAGGATACAATAAAAAGGCATCTTTTCTTACTACCTTAAAGGAGTTTGTAATTAACAACCTTTCAGGACTGTCTGGTTTTTTAGTTGTCTCTTTTTCCTTAACCTCTTGGACTTTCGCCGTTTCTCGAACTCCTAGCCGTTCGCGAATTGGTCTTTTGGGTAGGTTTAGCTCTATTTGGGGTAGGGTTTCTGGTTCTTTTGGTATTTCTCTGGGTTTTGGTGGTGGTTCCACAACTTTGGGAGGTGTGGGGGATTTTTGGGGTCGTAAGGGAGGTGTTGTTGGTGGTGGTTGTGATATTTCCTGAAACAATGAACATGACATTACTTTATTAATCTTTTCTCGATTTATTATTTTCTCTTCTGAGAAAACTAAAGGAATAAGTATGATTTTCCTGAAAAAAATGTACCATTATAATTTAAGAAGTGTAAGCATATAATAATAAAAAACCAGAACTCAAAATAATAACTCTTGAAATCAAATTTTATACCTGGTTCATATTTTTTAATAAAGTTTTTATGTTAACTAATTTGGCAGGAATGAAACTAGGTACTATTATTGTAAAAACTATACCTGTAATACATCTTCAGCAAAATCATTCATAAGCTCTTCTGCTTCAGTCCTTATGGTCAAGAAATCTTCATCATCCGACATTGAATCCAACTGCTCAGCTAACTTCTGTTTGAGACCTTGTATCTTTGCTTCAATCTGATTTATTTCCTTAATTTGCTCATCTCTATCTTCTATTTGTGTATTTTTATTAGTTATATTTTCACTAGTTTCTGGATTGGTTGTTTTATTTTCACTAGTTTTTGTAATAGTTTCAGTATTTGTTGGAATATTTTCTGATGTCTCTGGCTGTGAGATTGTAGCTGGATCAATTATAGGTATAATTGGTCGTTTTAATTCTTTTATAACTGGTTTAGTCTCTACTTTTTTTGGATCTTCTTTGTATGGTTCTAGCAAAACCCCATGGTTCTTCAAAATCTGTCCAGCAAACACATCAGTAATAGATGGTTCAGACACTTTTTCCATATTCATCAGTAAAGGTGGTATATTTGGTCGAATCATTTCATGATGTTTACTTTTTTTCTTGCTCTTATGAGCTTTCTTTTCAAGTTTTTTGTGAGACTTGTCTTTTTCCTTATTTTTCTTTTTGGACTTTTTTGTAGTATCACTCTTTTTTGATTTGTCTTTGTCTTTTTTTTCTTTGACTTTCCTTTCTTTTGAGACAGATCTCTCCTTCTTTTTTTCAACCTCAGCCTCTAGAGGAAGTAGTTAAAATTTATAATATTCAGGCATATTTTGATAATTAAAGGATTAAAAAATTGTAATGTAAATAATGGTATGAAAATAAAGTGTTTAAGCTAGTATAACAATAGGTTATTTGGAAGCAAGGTTTTGATATGGGATTTGTTGCATTATAATCTTTTCAAATCACAGGAATATTAGCGGTCTAGTTGTTCTACAAGTGCAAAATGGAATTTTAACTTGTTTGTGATAACTTTGCATGTTGTTTTATAGAAATACTGAGCAAATCCGCTTGTGTGAATTTCAGTTTATAACAAATACTGTGGGAATAATTATATCTTGGTAATATATGGATGCTAAGAATTTACCAATATCTCTCTTATATTTAGCGCAATATCTTAATTTTTTACTTTTGTAGTATATATTTAATTCAAATGTTGTAAGCTGCTCCAATGCATTATTGCAGTCTCATTAATTATTATGCCTCTGGAAAGTATTCTTAGAGAAAAATTTTTTTAAGAGTAAGTCCCTTTGCACATGGCTCGTAAGCGTAAGTGTAGAGTAATCCTCGCATACAACAAGAGCAGTACGAGCATGAAAATTTTCAAACATGTCTGCAGACGAAGCATTGTTGCAGCAAATCATAGGAGGAGTAATTGTCATATTGTTATGTGTAGAGTCATAACGATACGCCTATGCTAACGAGCTGTGTGCGAAGGGCCTAAAGTTTTGGCTGAAAAAGGCAATGTTCACTGTGATGTATTAATTATATGTTATCTGTGGAATGTCTTAGTTTTACATCTGTGTAATATAATTAAGGTGGTGGGTAGATTTTTAAATCATTAGTTCATAGTTGTCAACTTCTTCTGTCATTGTCATATCTTCATATTGTCTGTCTGCAAAATATAACTTGAAAAGTAAAACGTGCTTTCATTATGATCTCCCAAATATCATAATGGCGACGAGTAAATCGGAAAAATATTAACGCGTGCAGACAGTGCAGCGACGAGTGCCGCGAGTTATTGTATAAACTCGATCGGATCAGCGAGTTTAGCCGCGATGTCGGTCGGTAAGATTGGCCCGTTCGACGTGTCCAAGGACAACTGGGATCTGTACGTGGACAGATTGGAGCAATACTTCATCGCGAACGATGTGAAGCCGGCGGTCAAAGTGGCAACGTTGATCACGGTGATGGGCGGCGACGCGTACGAGCTGATGGTCAACCTGTGCACGCCCGTCAAACCGTCGCAGAGGACGTTCGAAGAACTCGTCACGGTCATGAAGGAGCATTTACAACCTAAACCTAGTTTACTAGCGGAACGTTTCAAATTTCGACGGTGCATACAAAAACACGACGAAAGTATAGCGGACTACGTGACAGAGCTAAAGAAATTAACGAAACACTGTCGTTTTACACCGGAGCACATCAAAGAGAACCTTCGTGATCAGTTTGTGTGCGGTCTGTCCAGTGAGATGATAAGGCAGAGGCTTTTCACGGAGGACGACATAACGTTTGACAAGGCTTTCAAGTTGGCGGTCGCTATGGAAGCGGCGGAGGCGGATGCGGCTTTTGTACAGGAGCGTGCCGGGGGCTGTGGCGCGGCGTCGGCGCAGGCAGAGTCGGCGGGCGCAGCGGGTTGAGCGAGCGAAGGCGCGAAGCTGTACAAAATAACTGCAGCGGGCACTAGGGCAAACAGCCGCCGGAGTGGCGGCCGGCCGAGGAACGCGAGCGCGACGTTCAGCGGCGATGGTCCGAGCGGCATAGGCGGAGCGAGTGGCGGAGACGGACAAAATGCCAGTTTACAACTGGGCAAATCGAATGTTGGAAAAGAAGAGTGCAGTGTTTGTGGGCGAAGGCATTCCAGTGTTTCCTGCAAGTTCAAGAATTATGTCTGCCGGGTCTGTAATAAAATTGGCCATTTACGCAAGAAGTGCCCCAATTTGCGTCCCAGAGCAACAATACATCGTGTGAGTCACGAGGAGGTGATGTATTCGGATAGCAGCGCGGACAGTAGTGACGAGGTAAATAACTTTTCTATTGAATCGAAACAGTTTTTAAAGTTTGGACCATACGTCAAAGATGTTTACGTAAATAACAAAAAGTTATCGATGGAGGTGGACACTGGTTGTGCTATATCGTGTATTAGTTTAGATTGTTATAAAAGGATGTTTGCAGATTGTAAATTACAATCTAGTGATTTAATATTACGATATTATACCGGAGAAATTGTAAAACCGGTAGGTAAAATAGTCGTAACAGTTACTTATAGGCGAAACCGAAGGTTACTAGATTTATATATTGTGAATTCGGGTAAAACTAGTCTCTTAGGAAGGCAATGGGTGAGTGAGTTAGGTATAACGTGCATAGCTAACTGTCATAAGATAGGTCATTACCCTGATGTATTTAACTTTGATTCGTTCAGTTCCAGATACAGTGAAGTGTTCGCGGACGGCCTGGGAAGATTCACGGGTGGCCCGGTTACTTTCCATTTGCGGCCGGAGGCGCGGCCGATTTTTTTACGCGCTCGACCCCTAGCCTACGCGCTGCGCGAGCCGGTCGAGCGGGCCCTGCAGGATCTGGTAAGGGATGGCGTGATCACTCCGGTGAGCAGTTCGGACTGGGCTACATCTATCGTGCCGGTCATGAAGAAAGATGGCACCATACGGGTATGTGGTGATTTTAAATTAACTTTAAACAAATGTCTGGAGGTGGATCGTTTTCCTTTACCGCGGCCGGAAGACCTGTTAGCTAAATTGCATGGCGGGGAGAAATTCACAAAAATCGATTTGTCGCAAGCGTACGCGCAGTTCGAATTGGATGATAATTCTAAAAAGTACACTGTTATTAATACTCATAAGGGACTGTTTAGGTATAACCGTTTAATTTATGGCTTATCATCGAGCCCAGGAATTTTCCAGAGAAAACTGGAACAGTTGTTTGGTGATATGCCACAGGTAGGCGTATTTTTAGATGATCTCATTATTACCGGACCCGATAATCAGTCACACCTGGCAACTCTTCATGAAGTTTTTAGTAGATTGCAAAAGTGGGGATTAAAGATTAAGAAGGAAAAATGTACCTTTTTTGCGGATTCTGTCACTTATTTAGGTTTCGTAGTGAGTAAAGAGGGTGTGCAAACTTGTCCGGATAAGATAAAAGCGATAGAAAAGGCCCCGATACCTACAAATGTATCTGAATTGCGCTCATTTTTGGGGATAGTCATGTATTACGCTAAATTCGTACCCAATTTAAGTGATATTTTGGCACCGTTATACGAGTTGCTCAAAAAGAACGTAGCGTTCGTTTGGAACGACGAATGCAACCGCAGTTTTATCAAAGTAAAAGAAATGTTAACTTCTAATGTCATTCTCGCGCATTACAACCCCAATTTACCTCTGATTTTGACCACCGACGCAAGTGGAGTGGGGATAGGCGCCGTAATTTCGCATGTGACGGCCAGCGGAGAGAGACCAATAGCGTTCGCGTCGAGAGTTCTCAACGTTGCAGAAAAATCATATTCTCAAATCGAGCGCGAGGGTTTGTCTATTATTTTCGGTGTTAAAAAATTCCATCAGTACCTATATGGTAGGCATTTTATTTTAAGAACCGATCACAAGCCTTTGGTGTCGATTTTCGGTAGTAAGGCAGGCATTCCAGTTATGGCAGCTAGCAGAATGCAACGATGGGCGGTGCTACTGGCGGGGTATGATTACACGATAGAATATGTCAGAAGTGAACGTAATGCAGCTGACGCTTTATCTCGTTTACCGGTAGGCAAAGAGAAAACAGTAGTAAATGAGAAGACCTATATTAATTTCATACAAGACTATCTGCCGATCACTAGGGAAGTAGTTAGGAGCCACACCCGCAAGGACGTGGTTTTACGGAAGGTTTATGCGTATATTCAAAGCGGCTGGCCTAACTACAACGCGGATGATAAAAAAACTTTAGATCCATATTTTTTGCGTCGAAACGAAATGTACATTGACATGGGTTGTATTGTTTGGGGATATCGACTAGTGATTCCAAAAACTCTGCAAGAAATTTTGTTGAAAGAGTTACATACGGATCACATGGGAATGGTCAAAATGAAAGCCATGGCTAGGAGTTATTTCTGGTGGCCGGGCGTGGACAGTGATATCGAGAAAATTGCGCGTTCTTGTACTACGTGCATGGAAGTAGCCCCAGCGCCGAGCCGCGCGATACCTCAACCCTGGCCATATACCTCCGAACCCTGGACTAGGTTGCATATAGACTTGTTAGGGCCTTTCCACGGTAAAACCTTTTTAGTCATAATCGATTCTTCATCAAAGTGGTTGGAAGTTTTTCACATGCATAAGACAACGGCCGGAGCTATAATCAAAATACTGAGGGAAACCTTTGCACGTTTCGGGCTACCCCGGGAGGTCGTTCAGGACAACGCCAAGGCGTTTACCGGCGTTGAATATGGGGAATTCATGCAGAAAAACGGAATTAAATTGACGTTCCCAGCGGCATATCACCCCTCCTCAAATGGCGCGGCGGAAGGGGCGGTAAAACTCTGTAAAAGAGCCTTAAAAAAAGCTATGCGAGATGGTATCGACATAGACGCAGCCTTACAGTCCTACCTTTTAGCGTATCGTAACGTAGAACACAGTACAACCGGAGTCTCCCCGGCTACCCTGTTACAGAAAAGAAATTTACGTACGCGGTTAGATCTGTTGCGAGGAGACACGCGAGTCGCCGACCGCGTACGCGAGCAACAAGGTAAACAGATAGCTAGTGCAGGGGGGCGTCCAAGAAGTTTCAGCGTTGGAGACTCTGTCCTGGCTAGGAAATTTGCGGGGGAGAGGAAGTGGAAAAAGGGTCGAGTCCAATCGAAATTAGGGTCGCGACATTATATCGTACTGGGGGAAGACGGTTCACCTCTTAAAAGACATGTGGATCAGCTCATAAACAAACCGGACACCAGTGATCACACGACCCCGGACAGACACGACCAGGATCCTGTTGTGACTGAACCGAGCACCTCAGCTGACTCGACAGGGCAGGCTAAATCACCAGTGCCTAGTCCGCCTAAGTCACCCGTGCATACTCCTAAGGTTTTCCAGAGAAATAGGAAACCGCCTAAAAGATACGGTTTTGAATTTGATTAGATATAGTAATTAGCTTAAGTGAGAGGGTGTGATGTATTAATTATATGTTATCTGTGGAATGTCTTAGTTTTACATCTGTGTAATATAATTAAGGTGGTGGGTAGATTTTTAAATCATTAGTTCATAGTTGTCAACTTCTTCTGTCATTGTCATATCTTCATATTGTCTGTCTGCAAAATATAACTTGAAAAGTAAAACGTGCTTTCATTATGATCTCCCAAATATCATATTCACACTTACTCAAAGGTGCAGTAACAGTGACCTCCTGCAACTTCTTCAGCACCTGATGGAGCCAGTTCACAAACAGTTCTGTGTTGTCTCCGAGGAACAGCTGCAAGTCATCCTCCATCTGCGCTCTTGTGCGCTTGTTAGCAACCATCACCATCACATAGTCGGGGAGTTCATCATCTGTAACATTTATTCATTATAAAGTTTAATTATATTAATGTAGTCATTATTTCATGTGTTCTTTTTTTCCTTCCTGCACAGCAAGTGAAGCTTAATAAAATGTTCATAAATAAAGAAGTTACCTCTTACATGACTCCTAATTTAACACGTTAGCTGCCACCCCGGTCACCGGTGACCGGACCGCTACCTACATCTACGCGCCATTACGGTCACCAGTGACCTCCAGTTAAACCTGTTTTTGGAACGAATTTGTGCGCCGGAGGACGCGTTTCTGATACATTTTCTATACTGAAGTGACCGGAGTGGCGCTGTAGAATACTTCTTCGGCGTGGTTCCTGCCTACCTAATTTTATTTCGAAAATACTTCTAAAATTGTGAACATAACAATTTGTGATACGTGAAAAGCAACTTGTTTGTACTTTTATCACTAACTTCATAGCTTAATTTTAATAAAACTTAGCATAGTGATAGCTTTTATGGTAGAATAACATAATAGAAAAATACTATTTTAATCTCAAATGTTCTACATGTACAAGTACATATGAGAATCATAAGAGTTGAAAATTTAGTTGAAGGGAATATAAAACAACTGTGTATAAAAATCACAGGGCATTAATTTTTATATTCTAATAGTATCAGTCTGTATTTTCTAAAAGTATCAGTCAAAAATAATAAAATAATAGTTTAAAAAACAAAAAAAAAACACGGTCTATCTCTCTTACTCGCATGCAAAGGATGCGGAAAGAAATTAATTAATCCTGGCGAATCTAATTAAGATAATTGGATATTTTAATTGAATTATTGCATTGTCATCGGTCTTTGACGGGTGTGCAAAGTTTGAATTAAATCTGATCGTTCAAAGTAGGACAAAATCGAGCTCAAAGGAGTCGGTTACAAACATACAGGTGAAGCTAATAAAAACTTGTTAATAACATTGAAATGTTTAATTAAAAAAACTTAAACATAACGATGAGCCTTATTAAAACAAGCCAAACAAAAATATGGTTCATTTGGACATTCTTTGCAGTATGTTGCAACTTTCTTTGTTTTATTTTTGGCAATTTTATAGCCGAGCATTGCAGTGTTTTTTTTGAGCGGGTGACCGGGGTTTCGGTCACTTCGGCGCCTTCGTAACGGTTTTTCATATTTTCGCTTCACAGCGCCATGCCGGTCACCGGTGACCTCGTCAGGTTTTTTGAAAATATTTTGAAAACTATCGAACTGATTTCACTTTAAGTTAGATATATTTTCATATCTTAACATTCCGCGCCAAATTGCATCAAAAAAATTTTATGTAAAAAAACAAATTTCTTCTATGGCAGCCAACGTGTTAATGGGTTATTTTCTATTATCTCTAGATATAATAATAGAGATAATATCCCCCATGGATAAAACGAAGGAAAGATTTGAAGAGTCTGGTTTGTTGTTTGTTGTTGTTTTCTGAGGCCTTTATATTGGATCCCCTATGGATTTTAGGGTTACAACTAAAGTATGAACAGTGTTGTGTATACAATACACCCATTGATTTTAAGTTTTGGATTATTTATAATGTGATCCAAGAGTCCAATTACGTTGATCAAAAAGGTGTTCCTTGTACATATTATATTAATTACTTACCAACATAACAGCCTAATTCAGTCAGCTTGGCCTTGATGGCTGACTGAAAACAAAATAACAGGTGAATAAAATCAATATTTCGACTGTATTGCACATTATACCCAGATATAAACGGAATTCGGTAGGTATTAAGTGTATTCTCATTGTACTGCGTTTGCATGGCTACGTAATGCTTTCAAAGCTTTCCATTAACAACTAAATAATGATAAATATTCCAATAAGTGAAGGGTTTGTTACTTAGAGTAACAAACCCTTCACTTATTGGAATATTTATCAAAATAACTGTAAAACAACTTATTTACCCTCATCTTCTGGCCTATTTCGCTGCCGACAACATCCATTTTGCTATGCTTAGCGAGCAATCCTTAGTTTAATAAATCTTAAAATACACAACGCAATTACATTACTAAAATTACTGTGAGAAATCATTCTAGTAGGCTTAGATCATATAAAACTGCACAAAATCATTGTAATTCATGAAGATACTAATAAAATACATTCAAGTAACAAACGGCGGACATTCCGCCATGCTGAACTTTTGGACATCTGTGATCTGTCAGACTGTCAATGTTCTGTGATCTGTATGTCATATTTCCTTGACGTCAACTGTCAAATTTTGACATTCAATCCTTAAGTAGATTTTCTCTATAATCTGTGGTCTAATGGCGGCAGCGTAGACAGAGACTTGCGGCACAGTACATAGACATATAACACACTAGGGATAGTAGAAAGAATAAATAGGTAATGGATAAATTTTATCCCATAGATCTAGAAAGTTGATTTATCCTCTTTTACGAGCCCGGCGGCAGCCTACCGATCGCGTAAAAAAATATCAAATGATAATTAATATCACTGTATTATGTGCTGTATCAATATCAAAACCTGTGCGGACCTTGGGCGAATCAAAACCATTGAAAGCAGTTATGAAGTATCAGGGGGACTATTCCGTATCTTTGACAGTTACAATGATGTTCAATATTGTCTATGGTTCGTTATACAATGCTGCTTTATGGAAGTGAAATTAAAGTAAGATTTTGTGGTGAACCTTCAATGGATAATAAATAAAATATGTCAATTAATGTGCTCGTTGAAGGAAACTATAAACTCTCAAAATGAGGAGTCGTCCATCAGGGTCCTATAACAACTAACAAGATCCCTCAGGGGATCCATGGTGAACTCATAAGTTCATCAGGATACTATTTCAATAACAGTAAGTGTATAAAGATGATGTAAAGGAAGGTCAACTCATAAAAAATGCTTTAATTACTTTTTATTATGTGTGATAAAAAAGTAAACCAGATATGTGTTTTTCTCAATAACATTTTTATTGCAAATTAACAATCTTCAAAGTTCAAAGGTCATTTTAGAATACAATAAATAAATTCAATTATTGTAAATACAATTTAATTCAGTATCCTAATAATAAGTATGGCAATGCGTTGATTTTATTAAAATTTAACAAAGATATCTATTATAAGCTACATTACAATAACAAATTTCACAATTTATTAATAAGAATTCGCCTAAATATACGTATAATTGAGAAGGTACCTACAATATACCTAATAGTTTTGAAATTGTCGTGACTCTAAAATCTATTAGCCTATATTTAACTAGGTCTATTTAAATTTATAATAAGTCATTTTAAAAATAAAATACACACCAATCTTTGGTCAATAATAATTGAATAAAAATATCAGCAAAATGAAATACTTACGTCATTAAATATTTAAAAAGGTACTGGAATGTACAAATATACAAATAAAATCTACATTTTGGAATGTATTTTGGTGTAGACTGGGTAGATTAATTATTACTTAATATTATGAATGGTGGTAAGCAAATAGTTGGTAACAATGTAAAGTTCAAGTCCAATTTTATTTTTATAAGATGTCTTCGTCCTATTTCTCAACAGTTTGTATTAAATATTTTAAAAACTATGTCTAAATATTATTATCAAATACCATAATTTATAGCAACCTAACTATGTACAATAATTCTAATAAAGCTACAATACGCAGCTTGCATGTCGCTTTTTAGCTGGACGGATTGTAAATAATAATACTGATTTTAACAGCTAGGTAATAAGTGTAAGGCGTAAGCACAAAATATTCCAGTGGGTAAGAAATAATATGTACCTACCTATTTAATTACCTGGGCCCTTATTCTGTATCTCAGTGATAATAACTGTTGTCTATGGTTCTGCATACATTGCTGCTTTATTATGTGAAACGAAAATAATATTTTGTAGAAAACCTTCAATGCATAGAGGTCCAAGAGTGAGCCCTCAACTTCAAAAGTGCGGCAAAAATACTTTTCGTAAAATTGGCAAACCCGAGCCGTCGGTCGCTACACAATTTTTCACGCACACTAGCATCCGCGCACCATACAAATTTCAAATTGACACACTCACACTACAAGAAAAAGTTGCCGCAATTACGGAGCTGTCGTTGTTAGGTTGGGCTCTATCTAGTCGGAGCACAAGCGACGACCTATAAATCTATGCTTCAATGGATAAAAATAAATATCATTGAAGGCCACTGAGTGATCTTCACTGAGATACGCAATAGGGGGGCTGGGCCAGTTTTCTTTCATAAATTGACAGTTCCAGTGATAATGACTGTTGTCTATGGTTCGTTGCACATAGAGTTTGCATTATTAAGTGCACCTAAAATAATATTTTGTGGCAAACCTTCGATGGATAAAAAATGAATGTCAAAAAGCTCTTTGAAGGTCACTGAGTGATCATCACTGAGATACAGAATAAGGGCCCAGATTATTTAACCAATAGATATAGGTACCTATTAGGAAGAAGAGGAGCGATTTGACATTTTGACTTCACACCACAGATAGACGAATAAGTTTGTGTCTTCATTTGTCTATGTGCTTCACACCCGCAAAACCCCGATCAACTTTTACTTGAAGTGCCACAAACATTTCTGACCCGATGGTTAAAACAGGAACTAACGTCGCGGTTGATTTTCTCAGTTTGCTGTCTACTCAGTTGTTATTTACGGTGGGTTTTGCTTAAATTATTTTCGTTCTGTAGTTTTATCTGCTTAAGTTATGCCTAGAGCTTTGAGAAGTGATGCGCGAAACATCACAATAGTAAGTGTCAAAAGCGACACCCTCACCGGGCCAGAAGTTTTTGGCACTATACAGTAATGTTCAACTTCAGCCGTGTACATTTCAATGCTCATGCATTCAAATTTCATTCTAATTTTTTTTCGAATGTTTACTTTTTACCTTAGGCGTATCTAAGTTATGCCACAAGTTAAAACATTTAAGTTATTTTAAACGCATATTTTTCTATTGTATGGCAGTAGAGATTTCGCAGTGACGTCACAACGAATACAATAGTCATAGTCAATAACAGTCTTACGAGTCTATAAAGCGAATAATAAAAACTTAAAAAACTTAAAGTTATCTTTGGTTCGGCTAGCTAAAAAGCGACAGACTAAGCGCGGTTCTGGTCCATTTCGAATCTCGTCATCTTAATCAAATTCCCTCTCGATGCCAACCCGCTGGTGACCGTCTCGTTTCTGTGGGCGAAGCTGGAGCTCCCCCTGGAGCCAGGGTTGAGGTCTACCTTGGAGAGGGAAGGGAGCCCCGAGGGTCTGCCCTGGAGTCCGCCAGCGACACTTGACTTAGCACCGTTCGTGTGTTGCTGAAGCTGTACCCGTGACGCTCGTTCCATTTCTCTAAAAGAATGGGTGACTAGTTATTCAAGTATTACTTTAAAGACTAAATTACACGATAACATTTTCTCGCCATTCACTAAAATTGGAGCAATGAAATACTATTGAATAATGATATATTAGAGTTAGACGATGCAAGAACAACATTTACTCTTAAAAATGCGTTAAAAAGGGGAAAAATAGATCACGTTTGCGCAAGTAAAGAAATACATGCGTTAGAGAGATGCAAATAGGACTCTATCTACTGAGGTTGTAACTTGTACTAGGGTCTCTCACTCAGGTCTCAACTCTCAATTTACAGTGTAAAACTATAAGGACGTTGGTAAGGTTAGGTTAGTTATAACTATTCATTTTCATGCAATAAATTGATTGTACGAGTATCATGTCAGTTTATAAAAGCACTCAACAACTACAAAGCCCAGATAAAGATGAAGTTACACATAAAGAAATTATGAATATAATACTACCATTCCCACAATTTTACTGCCATCAGCCTTCAATGTGTGGTTTACAATAGCTTTTTACAGGTTACCTGGGAGCATCAACCGTAAACGAATTCTAACGTGAAGCAAGAACCTGCCCCTAGCTAGATGTGTAAGAAAAATGTATTCATCGTTATCGTAATTGCTTACTAAGTAATCCTGCTCGCTGATTGGATCCATGATTTACGTCAGCCAATCGGGGCGCAGAATGCACTAACGATGAATACGTTTTCCTTACGCAATCAGCCATCTGATTGCGTAAGAAAATCGTTATCGTAAACGTTAGCAAATTGTCCTCCGATTGGCTGACGTAAATCAGGGAACCAATCAGTGGGCAGAATATGTAAACGATTACGATAAAGATGAATTCGTTTTTCTTACACAATCTAGGGCCTGACCCCTGAACCATCAAAGCAACACCACCAGTGACAACACAGCAGCAAGTAGGAATGGTTACCGAGCGATGATACCTTCAAGTTCTGATATAGGAGGCGAGCGCGGACGCGCGCTCCGGTTTCTTGATGGGGCATGCTGGTGACGATGGATACGCACCGCTGGTGAGGCCCGACAGGCGCGACAGAGGGCAGCACAGCGCAGCGGCGTACGCGGCGCGGTACTGCGCGTTCATTATCACGTAGATGATCGGGTTCACGCATGCGCTCGCGTACAGCAGCAGGTAGCCCGCTATGTGGAATACTGGAAGATGTTGGAACAACTGTTAGTATATGGCATGATGCTTCATGAAGGCTGCTGATGGGAGGCTTTGGCCGTGGCTAGTTACCACCCTACAAGCAAAGACGCACCGCCAAGCGATTTAGCGTTCCGGTGCGATGCTTGTAGAAACCGTTGGGGTAAATTTACTTACCCTCCCAAGTTAGTACGATAACATCTTAGGCTGCATCATCAATTACCATCAGGTGAGATCGCAGTCAAGACCTAACTTGTAAATAGTAAAAAAAAGGCGCATTGTACAGGATCCGGTGAACCACGCTACAAAAATGTCGCTAGTTTACTGGTGTCAAAAAAGTTTGTTTTGTCACCAGTAGTTAGGCTCCATGTAGGAGAAACATGTAGTTCGCTCTGTAGTAACTTTATGGAAGTTCGTAGAAATTTTGAAAGATGGCTAATTTACATCCTCATATTTCGTATCGGTGGCGCCGACAGAAATAAGAGAGTCTGTTTTGCAACTTTTGATGATCTTTTGATATCTGGGCTATATTGAATATCCCTCTCATTCTACCAGCATCAAAATTGCCCAGCAGTGGAACACATTTTTTTTATAAGTAATACCCGAGGAAATGAGCGGGTGCGTCACCTGATGGTAAGCTATTACCGCCGCCCATGGACATTTTCAGCACCAGAGGAACTGCAATTAACGCGTTGCCGGCTCTAAAGAAATTTGTTTATCCGCCCCTTGAATTACCCCATGTTATAGTTTTGAGGGAACACTATTGCTGGTAGCTGGTTCCATAGTTTGCATGTGCGTGGAAGGGGGTTGAGACAAACTTACCAGGGAAATGTACGTGACTGTCCGCGACTTTTGCGATAGTGATGGGCAGGTAGCAGACAAGGAACGAGAGGAAGATGGCAAGAACCATCTTCGTTATCCTCCACTCGTTGCGGCGTGCCTTGGTTTCCCTCGTATCCTTGATGGTGGACCTCTTGTCGGTGCCGTTGTTGAGGCTCCCGGGGATGTTGTGTTGAGAGCGTTGATGTTCGCGCATCCTCTGCTCAGAACTGTGGAAGAAATCAGAATTTTCTCTTTATTTTCTTAGAATGAACAAATATCCAGGTGGTCAGATTACTACTGACTACTGAGATTTTCTCAGAATGAGGAGAACCACTGATTAAGAGCATACGCTGATTTTATTTTTATCCTTCTCTATATTCTTCCGCAAGAATATAGCAGAAAAAATTACGTGTTACCTAATTACTAAAAAGACAGGCCAGTTGACAAAAATACATTTCGGAGCGTTTTTGGATATTATTTTTACCGACACATTATAACTATTTAGGTACAATTACATCCATTTGTTGTTTCCGATAATAAATGCTAGCAAAACTCATTGCCATAATACTTTGTATACTTAATTACTTAATCCACTAATTGCGAAAAACTAGATAAAATCTGAATTTTCGCGCCCGGATGATACCCATCCACCTTTGCCTGTAAGATTAGAAGTCACAGGGTCATCGAGCCTGTTAGCCAATTCCGTAAAAGTATCCTCATAAAATGTCCAGTAAAACGAACCAAAAATCTTTCAATTATTATTTTAAGGTAGACCTTAAAATAGAGATTTTATTTGACCACAAAACAGGCCTTTGTCGCCTGACCCCGTAGATATGAAGGTATACATTTTTATGGACCTGTAAAGCATGAATCGTAAACGTATAGTATAAAAACCTCAACTCCCTATTTGTTCTTGCCATAAAGATAAGGGACGCTTCAGAGCATAAAACATTCATAATGCGTACGTTGAGAGCAAATAAGTATTCAAGTAAACCAAAGTATTCAAAGCTCATTATTTTGGCTAAATTCGTAAGTTTTATGGTTCAAGCTGAGAGTACTCGAGAGCGTATTACCAAGTTGCCGTTAGTACGCTCTCATCTGACGATTCTTCAACTTTCTGTGATAAGTATTTCAATTACATTTTATTTTATTTTATCGTAAACGACTACCTAGCGCAAATATTGTATGCGAAAATTTTACATTTACGCATTCAATCGCGTCTATTAACTATTTGTAACGTATTTCTACGATTACGAGGCATCCCTATAGTACGTCGAAAGAGATAAAGTTACGCGATAGAAAGAGAGTACAACTTTGGGTGCATAGCAGAGGCGGTTCATGGCGCTGTTGCGAACTGAATTGCATTTTTTTGTGTCAGCGCTAGGGTCGATATTTCTTTAAATCATATTGCGGAGTGAACCTTCTGTACCGTTAGGTACTATTAAAGTATTCCGTGATTTTACTAGCTTTTGAACCGCCCACCAAAAATTTGCTTTTCCCATGGAGCCCATGAAATTGTCTAATATAAAGAGCCTATTGATAAATCTAAGATTATAATATCATCTACCCGCGTACGGAATCCTAAAAATGAACCGAGGCCTAATGGGAGGTTGATTGTCGATCATAATAATGTCAAAGTAACGTTCAAAGTAATGTTTGAATTCCGTGATTTCAACGTAATTGAGTGATTCCATGAATATCCTAAAACTCTTCGAAATATCTGAATAATTCCTTTACATTAAATAATGACGATGCTGGGGAAATTATTTGTGCCACGATATTTTGAGGACTGAGTCTTAAAACAGATCCAAAAGATTTTGACTGATGACTGCAAACTTTCAGCACGATGGCCACCGATAAGAAGACTGGGCATCCAAAGGATTTACTTACGTAAACCTTTTTCGTACAATCAAACAGTAGCTACATCTGTCAAAATTCGATAGGTGGCTGCTGAGCGAACTACAGCATGGCCTTACTGCTGGTGTCAAAACAAGCATTTTAGGCACCGGTAAACTTTTTCGTCCATGGTAAGTTGCGACGACTTAATTTTTTATTGCCTAGTGTTTTTGAAGTTATTAGGGCATACCTAATAGCTTCAAAAACACTAATAAATAACACCTCCTAATAAATATCCCCTGGTTTCCGATGACAAAACACAAACATGAAACTTGTTTAAAAACTCTATTTTCTTCGTATTTTTTACTGACGACCTGTGGCGCAGTTGGTTATCATTTCTAAATCGCTTCAGATTTGGACTGTTGGGAAGCTACGGCTTCCTTACCAGCAAAGACGCTGAGTTCGGGTGCGATGCTGTGTAGAAACTGTTAGGGGTGAGTGACTTATCCCTACCAAATAAAAAAATCTTGAGGGGGGTAAAAATTGAAGAAATAGTTTCAACATGTTTCATGTTTGTTCCGCATCCGCTAGTGAAAACCCACGGTAAGGCTAACGCTCTATCTGTCAATCTTTAGTAAGTATATTCTTTGTTTGAAAATTGTTATTACCTGTGAACCACCCAAAATATTCGTGCATAGCAGATGAATATGAGCAGCGCCGGGACGATGAAGGCGATTACGAAGAGTGCGGTTTTCGCCGAACGACCGTTCTCGTCTGGCACTATGGAACACGTCCCTAGTTCTTGGTCGTAGTCGAATTTTCCTGACAAAAGAAAAACAAGATTAGAAAGTGGAAAAAACAAAATGTTTAACAAGATTTCTTTATACACTTAATTTCTTAACTTTTTGTGAATGATTAAAATTTTAAAAACATATCTTAAGTATATTATATTAAATTCTCGTGCCAATTTTTGTTACCAAACTCCTCCGGAACGGTTTGACCGATTATTATGAAATTTTCTGTGTGTGTGCTGAAGGTCTGAGAGTAGGTCGTAAGCTATTTATATCCCTAATGACAAAACAATGTCCGACGGGACAGCTAATAGTCTCTAAAATTCTCGTATCACAGTGTTTGTAACCAAACTCCTCCGAAATAGCTTGATCGATTTTTATGATTTTTTTGTCTACATTCAGTAGACGTAGGCACACGTCTGAAATTAGGTCGTATTTTATTTTCATACCTTAAATGGCAAAACAACGTAAGGCCGGCCAGATGGTATATCTAATAAATATACAATTCTTGTATCACAATTTTTGAAACATCGTGACCGATTCTTTTATCTTGTTTATATTATCATGAACGTAACAACTGAATGATTCCTGAAGGTGCTCTATTTCTAAAGAAATAATCTCTATTTCCATAAAGTTTTAAAAATGTTGATAATGAAAATTGAAACAAATCTTGGCTATAATTTATACCTAAACTTATTTATCCCTTTCTTCTTAACATTTTAAGCTAGCTTTACATTGTGTTTTCATTAATTCTCTTTTCTATTACCTTCGGGGGTACAATTTCTATTAAGAATATAACAAGTAACACCGTCTGGTTGATACCCTTAATGCTTGCTGAGTTCAAATTCGGAATACAACAGTACGAGTAGTAATAGTTAAATGTCGCATATAATCAGGGTTAGTCTAAACAATTCCCTTCGGAATTTCCATCAGGCGGGTATCAAATAAATGTAAATTTATATACCTCTGAGGAATACAAAGGTAATATTAGAAGCTTAATAGCTGCCGCCATTTAATATAGGCTCCGGTTGGCTGCCTTTCCAGAGATGTGCTACAAAATTAAACTGTGAGCAAGTTAGCAGCTAGGCGTTTTCGAATATGTACTTACCTATCTTTTTTTACACACATCAAGTGCAAGTTAGTACTTGCCTGCAATCTCACCTGATGGTAAGTGATGCAGCCGAAGATGTTGTCGTACGAACTTGGAAGGGGTTTCAAATTTCTATCTCTAGTAAGGCAAACCATGGATAGATTGAATATTGGGAACCGCCATAAGACAATTAATCAAGGAGATACATACCCCATACTCCGAGGAGCGTCGGTATCTGCATCCCGTACGAGAACATCCACGAGAAGACGATCATGAGCGCTATGTTGTGCTTGCGGTACACGCGCGCGTACCAGCTGTGGTGCGCGATCATGATGTACCTGGAAAGATCAAGGAGATACATACCCCATACTCCGAGGAGCGTCGGTATCTGCATCCCGTACGAGAACATCCACGAGAAGACGATCATGAGCGCTATGTTGTGCTTGCGGTACACGCGCGCGTACCAGCTGTGGTGCGCGATCATGATGTACCTGGAAAGATCAAGGAGATACATACCCCATACTCCGAGGAGCGTCGGTATCTGCATCCCGTACGAGAACATCCACGAGAAGACGATCATGAGCGCTATGTTGTGCTTGCGGTACACGCGCGCGTACCAGCTGTGGTGCGCGATCATGATGTACCTGGAACAAGCAAGCGAACTCGTTACAACCATAGTATGTACCAATCGATGTATCTTCTTCTTCTTAGAGTGCCGTCTCCTATCGAAGGTTGGCAACCATCATAGCGATCTGCATCTTGATTAGGTACCGTTGCTATGAATAGACTACGGGTGCTCTTTCTAAACCATTTGCGTCAGTTTCGAAGCTAAAATTTCTTCTGCGGCCATAGAGCCATAGAGCTCATATTTCTGGGTGTTACGCATCACATGGCCGAAATATTCTGTTTTCTCATCTTTATAGATTTCCCCATCCTCTCTATCCCCATTTTCCCTGAGAAATAGGGAAATACAAAATACCAAAGTTTTACTGTAACAGCATCAGTTGTAAGCCGATCGCCGTATTGTCCGTGGACCGTGGTCCACGCCACAGATCACTGTACTTGTAATTAATCGGAACGTGAGTTTCCACAGAGATGTTTTACGCCATGTTGCGGCTTACTAGCGAAAATTCTGACACATACCTAGCGGTACTTTTTTCTTGTAAGAAGAAAGTTGACGGAAAACGATTCAATGGGCTTGACTTGAACTCAGGTTCATATCGGTGTAAGTACCTATCTAACCCTATCTGCAGACTGCAGCCTTAGCTCTTGTCCACAGAAATGGTAATAATACGGCAACTCTTGTCTATTCTATTTCGACGATTGCCATTGGAAACGATCGTGGAACAAAATTCAAAAATTGTATGGAAATTACCAATTGAAATATTGATCACGTGATTTATCGATGACTGTCACACATAACACTACTTAAAGCACCTGTAGAAATACGGAGAATAGACAAGTAAGTAAGTATTCTTGTTTCAAAAACTAGCAGCAATGTTTATCGAACAAGGGAGCGCTGAGTTAGTATACCTAGTAATACCCTAAGAATTTAAATCTGTCTCTACATATACGCGCCAAAAATATCGTTATTTCACATAGGCCTAGCGTACAAGCTCTTGTAAAAGGTCAATATTATGATACTTGCGATGTATATGGTGGAGTCGAGTTACAACTAAATTTAGGAGGGTTAAAACGTGCCCTGCCTGAAGCACACAACAAACTCAGACGGGTTTTGTTTTTTGTTATCACCATTTCCGACTTATGAAGATAGTATGATTACAGCAGTTCATTACCACTCCCAAGGATTTGATTCATGTAAATATTATCCTTAATATTATTGTAAGCTTTATTATAATTATGTGCGAAGCCAGAGTGAACAGAATCTCTACCTTTAGTGATTTTAGGCAACTAAATCACTAAATATCCCAGTTTCAAATCCGGTGCAAATACTGGAGATGGTTTAATCTGCAACCGTCCAACTCCGTTTAGATAATAATTCGAGAACTTTCAAGCGAACTAACAACTGCGTCGATCAATGTTATCCCTACTTCTGATAGTTCAACACTTTAATCTCGTACTGTTTATGGGTTAACTCGTGACTGTTGTTTGGCCTTAATATTTATTTTATGCAGGATACGGGGTAAATTAAGCTTAGCACTTAAAAGCTAAAATGCAAATATATTGCTCCTTTTAGTAGCTTATGTACTTGTGGATAAATGTAACTTATTGCAGGTTTGACTATTTCTTTGCTTTACCATCGCATCGCTTTGTGATTCGCTTATCTACGTAAATATTCTGTCTTATGCCAGGAAACTTGCACATCAACTTCTCAAAACGGTGTCTTTAGTTTAATTAATAAGGTATTAGGTATTTAGGTATTATATAGGTATTAGGTATTGTAATTACCTTTAAGGGTTAGGCGCATAATATCTGTCTAATATATAAAATTGTCGTGCCAATTTTTGTTACCAAACTCCTCCGAAACAGCTACGAAGTCCTACCTTAAATCCTACATTATTTAATTTTATCACAGAAGTTCTGAAGAAATTTCAGGTTTTCAAACGAGTCAAAGTTCTAAAACAAAAAGATGAAAGCAATAAACAAACTCTAAGATATTTTCATACATGATTGCGTCTGAAATAATGAAATCATATTTTTCAACACCTGCGTTTTATATAAATTGACTTTGGGTAATTTTTCACGTGTATTGGCACAAATTGGGGCGACTTTTCGAGCAGTTTTGTGTCTTATGTCTGTTTGCAACAAGAGCTGTTTTAAGTAAAATTTTGTTTCACGAGTCTCAAAGATACCTGGAATTGGATTACACTTCGGTATTGAAATATGGTGAAGTGCCCATTTTCAGTATAAATTTGTCGACTTCAATATTGGAAGCATCTGTACCTACAAACCGCAGACTAATTCGTATAAAATTTTTCGTATTTTCTTATACCCATGTACTTTCACAGAACACAGTTTGTTTGTAGGTACCTATTCATATAAATTTTGTAACGAATAATATATTAGAATTTTCTTTCTCAACATTTACGAAATAAATAGCTACTTGCTGTTGCATGTATTCAATAGTCTCTCTTCTTTAGACGATCAATTACTGGTTTTTTCGCGTTTCTATATCCATACTATATTCTGGTGCAATCGTGTTTCTGCTTCTAAGCGATTTTAGATTAAAGACCCAAAATACACAAAGTTTAAATTTGAAAGTAATTGTCTTTATAGTTTTTAAATAAATCTTCATTCAAAATCGCTTAAATACGGCTTCTATACGCCGTTAAAACCCTTGACCTAGAAGTAGGCACTACTACATCTGCTACACTGATTGATATGGAAGTGATTATGTTTGCCATACAAAGGACTCGTGTGCTTTGAATTTTTATCGAGCATTAGCGTATCTACTGAATGTTTTCATACAAGTAGAGGAAATCAAGAACTAAAAAAATATAATTAAAGGGAGTCCCTGATGGCAAGGTTCCGAAGATACTGGCAGGGTTCCCTCTTTGAATGGCTAGGCTAATTCTATTTCCGAGGTAGCTGCCAGTTCTTCGGTCTCCCGTGATGTCGACTAACCTTTTTGTGATTTCTTTAAAAAGGCTAGTAGCGCAGTAGTAGAATTAGCCTAGCCATTCAAAGAGGGAACGCTGCCAGTATCTTCGGAACCTTGCCATCAGGGACTCCCTTTAAGAGCCTTTATACGTTTACGCGTGAATCGCGTGTCGCTCCATACAAAAAAAGAATTCCGTTCGCGCTGACGCAATTTTGCGCGGAAAATGGTATTACAAAAAAAATTATAATAAAATAAATATACAACTTATTAAAATAATAAATAACCAGTGACATTGAATATGAATTGAATTAAATTACTATAATTCAGATATAACAAAATATCTTGAATTTTATCCTAAAATAATACGTTTAATTTATCGAAAAATGCTAAAAATGGCACTTTTCGGTTTATGGTTTTTGAATGAAAATCTAGGAAAATCGTGTTTTTTTTTGAGACACTTTTTAGTAAATGTTATTAATTTTCTATATATGTCATTGTTATAAGTTTTTGTTAAGAAACATAGCAAATATCTTGCATCTGCGTAGAGCGTCGACCGCTATTTTAGCAAACAGCCTATACAAAAACTGTTCTAGTGAGAAAGTTATACACATATTTTAAAATATTTTTGAGACAAGTTCTAGATTATGAAATGCCAAATAATATGAATTCAATTATCTAATCTATAATTGAACACATAACTATTTTATGTTCCTTCGGAAATCGTAAATTTTGACTCAAGCATAATACTAACGCATGAAGCGCCTTAATAATATTTTTTAGTTCTTAATTCATATATATATATATAATATATTTAGTTTTATACGTAGATTTTAATTTAGATATAGTTTAATTTTACTAGTTTTAATTTTTAATTTAAGTTAGGATTATCTGTGCCATAATGGTCATATTTTTATCTAAAATACATACATAATAATTATATTTTTCAAAGATGTATCGGAAACCACAATTATGAATGTAGTAGAGGAAATTATATTTAGCTCTTAGAATTCTGAAGGCAAAATAATCAGGGACCTCCCACCCAGAAAGCCCAGCTGCGTCTGTGGTAGGAATTTATACTTTTAATGTCTTTGGGGTTGTGTGTGTTTTGGTATCTAAAAATACAAACTCTGGTTAGTCGAAGAAAACTATCTGTTTAGTTTGATTTTATAGCTATTTTCTGGGAGTCGTTGGATGTAGGTATGTATAATAATTTCTTTTAATAATTTCCTTTAATTTATGTCATACTTTCCATTATTAAGATGATGTATCTCTGCCGATAAAAGGGTCACAGTGTCAGCACGGCTATTAACGGAACATCTTTGTGATCTTTAGGTAGATATCTGCAAACAACTTTTTTATCTATAAGAAGTCAAGTAAATAAGTACCAATTCGAATTACTAGGCTCAACATTTCGTTGTCAATCGACTTATTCGTACTTGATACAAACAATTCTATGACTTGTGACAAATCTGGGGACACGGGAAAGACACGCAAAAAGGGCAGGTCACCTACTAGTCCAGGCGCTAGAGGTAGGGACAACCCTCCACCACCCATGGCCCAATCAACCTCTCGGTTATGGGGGCCGAAACGCGGGAGGGCGCCCGTTCGGTACTTGCTCTTGGCGTGTTCCCGGGGCGCCTTCTTGACTCCCTACAAGTTGTTTGCTCTCGCTCCTTGTCCCTATGTGCTCACTCTCCCCATTCTGGGGCAGGACGAAACAAATAACGGACTCGCCGCACCGTCGCTGTCCGCAGCATATAAATTCTCAGTGTCACTCCAAGCCGCTTCGCCTCTTATGCCACGCGTGCGCGAACTCCCGCAGCTTTCCGAAGTTGGCCGCCGAACCCACGAGATCCTGATAATAAACTGGGCCAGAAACTTCGCGAACGATCCCATCCAGCAGCAAGCACCGGAGGTCCTCGTATAAGGAGCACTCCCACAAGACATGGTGGAGGTTCTCCTCCGCCAGTCAATCAGGCGCTAGAGGTAGTTGAGTATGCAAAATCCGAGTGACGGCAACTATGACCGGATTCTTAAACCTGAGACCCTAAATGATGACAAAACACATCTTGCCGCCGGGTGTGCTGGTCCCTTCCCGCTCCCTTCATATCCCTTCTTCGTCCATACAGTAACCATAATATAGCGCGCGTACGCGTTTAGTGTGTTTCTAAATCTATTGACGTAAAGACGTTGCTTTGATAAGTCGTGTTTTTATTATAATGTATTCTGAAACCGAAATGGGTATGAATATAGCATGGTCTACATTTTAGAAACTGATTTTTTATTACAACTGGATTTGAAGGCGACACCTAAAACTTTTTGGGATTGACAGATTCATACGATCATCCATGCGAATTATTCTGTTCACCCAATATTTTGTAGAAAAGGGCGTACCGCGTACCTAATGCTGGGTCCTAAGAAACATTTCTTACTATTAGAACAGGAAACTTAGAAGTAAGCATCCATACAATTACTTGTCCAGAATTCTATTTTTCTGGACAAGCTGTGATTGTCTGATTTTTCTTTCCTTCTTTCACTTTCTCGTTTTTGATATGAACTGTGAAGATACGAACTCCTTTCCAGCTCCCGTGTTATCCGCAAAGTATAAAAGACTTTAAATAATATATTTTTTAAAGTACAAGAGCAAGTGCCGAGTTTCATGCCAGTTTTTCTTGTTGCAAATCTGCTTCCAAACTTGACTTTTCATAAGAGCCATACAAATTAGGCCTATGTGAAAAATAGAGATTCTATTTCATTTCGTGTATACCTGAGTAGATTTTATTAGTCTTTTGGTGTATAGATATTCACAGGCATGTGCTAGGCAAGGCGACTGAATGCCGTAGTGGTAGCGAACCTGCTGTCTGCGCCGGAGGTCGTGGGTTCGATTCCCACTACTGGTAAATTTTTGTGTGATGAGCATGAATGTTTTCCAGTGTCTGGGTGTTTTTCAATATATTATATTTATGTATATTAGTATGTATGTATATTTATCAGTTATCTAGTACCCATAACACAAGCTATTGCTTACTTTACGACTAGATTGCGAAGTGTAAAATGTCCCGTGTATATTTATTTTATTAAAAAAAAAAGGGTGCTGCCTCTAGGCCTCATCATAGCTTTCAATCAGGCATTGTGATCATCAATCTACTAACCTATTCAAAGTGATAAGGGCGATGCTGAGAAGGGAAACCCCGACGTTGCCGTAGCGCAGGAAGGGCACCATCTTGCAGAGAGCGCCACCATGCGACCACGTGCGAGTCCAGAAGCCCGATATGGCAAACGGTAGCACCACGGCGCAGAATAGGAAGTCGGCTATGCATAAACTGTAATAGAAAACGGACATATTATTATACTCTCAAAATTTTACTCTCATTTTTCAATCGCCAGATAAACGTTAATTTTTTTTATGCAAACATTACTTTACCTATGCTAAGCAAATGTTTATGTGTATAAAAACTACACAATATTTGAATAATAAATTCACTAATCCCGGTGATCAATATGAATGAAATTCACTAGATACAGCTGAAGCTTGAGTACTAGAAAAGGGAATAAAATAATTTATATCCTAAAAAACAAAATATTGATATTAATATGGTCGGTGGTACGAACTAATGTTACAAGGATTGATGATATTGATGAATACGGCTTTTGCTCTCTTTTCGCTTTTATATTGGCTAAGTTTTATTAGGCAATACAAAATAATTTACCAGTATTCATGGTAGATAGTTGGCCTTTTTCATTATACTTTCATAAGGATGTCGTTATACAAAAAGTATATAAGAACGAAAAACAATAAGCAAATATTAACACTATCGCTGTCTGTGATAACTAGAGCAACGAGCTTTCTATATTTATACATGGTGATAATTTTGAGAAGTTACATTAGCTACAACCACTTCAATTATTCAGGTTGGTATTCTTACCCACGACGGAACGGAGTACGGGTATATGCGTTTAGGGTGAGAGACCTTCAAACGCTAATGACTAGTTTGAAGATTAGGTAATTTTCATTTTTTATATAATTTAAATTACATTAATATATTAATCGAAAAACTATAAAACAAGTGGAAAATTAAAAAAAATTAAAACACCATGACTTTTGCAGACTTGTGAAAAATGATTAAATAATTTTTTTGAAACTCACCGACTAAAGGAAAGTAAGAACTAAGAACCTATATTTTTTATGTACATATATTTAAGTATTATTTATAATTTTATTTTCATTGTGAAATGTTTGTGAATTATTATGAGAATTAATTTATAGAACCTATAAGTATAAATACAAATCCAAGAAAATCCGTCGGAGCTGCCATTGCTATTTTCGTTTCCAATATCAATTAATTTAATTAGTAAGTATTGATAAACTACCAGTATATATGAGAAGTATCAAGAAATTGAATTAGTCATCAACTGGTAAACAGCACCATCAACACCGTCACAGGCAGAACACAGCAGCTCCAGCGGATTTTCTTGGACAATATTGTATTTACGTGGTATTTACCATGTTATAGTTCATATTACCCCTCTTAGGCGCTCTACCCACTGCACCGCGCCCCGTCGCGTAGCGCAGGATGGCAGATTTTACCACTGTATGCAAGTGTCTCAATTTGTATAGAAATCACGCCTAACACACTGGCGACGCGAAAACTCTCGGGAAGGCGGCCGCGCGCAGTTTCTGCAAACTGCGCGGGAGCGCGGGGCGTGCCGCGGAGTATGACACACCGGCTCCGCAGTCCCGGGCGTGATTTGATACTGTCCAAAATCTTCTATGGACGCAGTGTCTTTTAATTCTTGTATACAAAAACCTTAAAATGACAATATAACTGCAACATCTTGAAATTGAATAACTTCGTCCATTCTCCACGACGATCGACAACACAGTGAACATACGAGTTTATTTAGCGCGAGGCCGTCGTAATCTGCATCGCCGCGCGGGGGAGCAGATTACACCGAAGTAAGGCAGATCTGCGCCTCCGTTACCTCGCGCGTTATCTGTCGCTCCGCGCACCGCGGCGGGACGCGTCTTCAGTGGGTAGAGCGCTTTAGTCACACCAATGAAATTATTTAATTGATAACACATAACAAGATGGCCACACAGTTTTATCGATCACTGTACCTAATAATGTTACAATCAAGTGTGTGGTCGCTTCCCCACAGGCATAGTCCAATCGATTTCGTCATTTCTATAAATAGAAGTTATATTTCTTTCCTCGTAATATTTGTATTTTGTAGTCGAGTGAATTCCGTCACACAAGCTACACGTATTTGCCATGAATATTAATTATTAAAACTCAGTATCAATAACGCTAACAAAACAGTTCTGTAATGAAGGTCATGTGATTGAAACACTTTATTTGATTGAACATCAGACACAAGTTTCGGGATCTAAAGGTAAGATACTTTAATACGCTGCGCCATTTTGTGTTTCTTGTACCATGATTGAACATCATGCTTTGTATCAACACTAATATGTTTTCCAATTGGTTTTCAGATGAATCAACAGAAAAAGTTTCAATTTTATGTAATTGAATTGTTAGATTCATCGTACACAAAGTTAAATAAATATATTTGTGTTCCACATTCTTGGATAAGTTTATGCGAGACTATCAATGGAATGGCTGTGGCTGTTGTTAAATTTCCAGTTGGAATATTGCCAGATGCAAAGCTGCCTGATGGAAAAAAAGAATTTTCAGATAACCGGAGGACTTTTATGGCTGATATTAAGTATGGTACAGGTTAGTAATTATTTTTATTATTTGTATTAGCCTATTAGGTATGTAAATATTATTTTTATAATATTTACTTACTTAATATTTTTATAATATTTAATTTTTAAAATATTAGATGGCGTTAACAGTGTAATAAAATTCTAATTGATACAAACTGTTATGTCTTTTATTTATTTATTTTATTTTTAAATAATATTTTTATGATAGATAACACATCTAGATATTCATATAAATAACTATGTTAAAGCTCAACCTGCTCAAACCTAACAATGTAATAGTTTTTTTATAAAGTGAAGGTACCACAAGAATGTTAAGTTTGTAGAATAGTATTGGGGCTTATCCTAAGGCAGTGCTGACATTACCTCTCGATTGTAGTCTTTATTGTAGCTAAAACAACATTGATAAAATATACCTCGTCATATATTAGTAAAATATTTATAGTTTAAATAAAAACTCCAATTGTATCAATAATATCTGCGGCGCAGATTAACTTGTTTCATGTATATTTTTTACAGATAAATACGAAGACGCAAAAGATTACATCAAAATATTGGAAAACATATCAAACCGCGAGCAAAGATATCAAAAAATACTCAAAGAAGGTATAATTTTATTTATTTTATTATTGATAACTCCAATCGGCTATATATATCGCTAGCAGATACACGCGGCTTCGCCCGCGTAAATTTTAGTTTTGCCTATTCTCACGGGAACCATCGATTTTTCCGGAATAAAAAGTAACCTATGTGTTAATTTAGAGCGAAATCTATTTCCATTTTAAATTTCAGCCAAAAATTTGGATTTTACCGGTATAAAAAGTAGCCGATTTATTATTCCAGTATAAAATCTATCTCCATCCCGCATTTCAGTCAAATCAGTTCAGCAATGACGGCGTGAAGGAATATTTTTTCCCGCGTGGATATCTGTTTTTCACTTCTAACATAAAAACCATTGATTTTCCCGGAATAAAAAGTAGCCTTAGTACTAATCCAGGATATAATCTATCTCTATTCCAAATCAGTTCAGTAATTACGGCATGAAGGCATATTATCTATAACTATTATGATGGAAACCATGAAATTTTCCGGGATGAAAAGTAGCTTTTGTATTAACCCAAGATGTAATTAACTTCCATTCCAAATTTGAGCCAAATCGGTTCAGTAGCTGCGGCGTGAAGGAGTATTGAAGCTTGGTAAAATACGAACTTCGGAGCCCCGTTTCACCCTTTTAGGGAGGGAATTTTGAAAAATCCTTTCTTAATGCACCCCTAGACCTCATAAGGAACCTGTGTGCCAAATTTGAAGTCTCTAGACCCAGCGGTTTGGGCTGTGCGTTGATATGTCAGTGAATGAGTCAGTATCTTCTTTTATATATTTAGAAGATATTTAGATGATGTAATGTTTGAATGTACAAAAGTCATTACAATAAAGAATTTAACAGCATATCAACAATCATCTTTTAATATTTGAATGAAAAGAATTAGAAGATCCACTGAAGAAATGAATGATGTCATTACTTAATTAGGTGAAACTGATTATTATCTGATTATTAAGTTTTCTAATATAATTTTTCTTGAAATTGATTATTTTTCTTTAGACAATTGTTTCTAAGATTTTAATTCAATCAAGAAAAAATCAATACTGTTATTATACATCATATTTAATTGCAATTCTTGTTCAAATTTGTTTGTGATGCATAATCTCTAATTCTCTACTACGTAAAATATTTTTTCCAGCTACACCATTAGACAAAGAACCGCTTACATCACTCTCAAGCTTAAGAACAACCAACCAAACAGAAGAAAATGAAAGAAACAATTATACCAAGCCAAATACCAATCAAACAGAATCAAAACAGATGCATTTGGACAATTTCAAAATAGGAATTTGTCAAAAACAATCTGAATTAATTGAACGTATTGATTTAACTAATAAAGATAAAATATATACAGTACAATCTTCTAAAACGCATTCTTCAGTCACTACTGGTGATTCTATGGTTAATTGTGACAAAGTAAATCCAAAAGATCAAAATAATAAAGAAACTGAATCATCAGTAAGTGAAAATCAAAAATTAACAAATAAATCAAATTTGTTTGCAATTTCACGACCGTTATTTGGTGAAAATTTTTTAACAATATTAAAAAAAATATATTCTGATTTTGAAAAACAACAGATGTTACTTGATACTTTGCGTCTTGCATTTCAACAACAATGTATAGTATTAAAAAATATAATTGAACTGACAGAGAAATTTAATAATTTTAATATTGATGATTCGTATTCTGCAGAAGAAGAAATAAGAAGTATGGAAAAAAATGAAATGAATATTAATCAAGATGTAAGTAATAAAACTGAAGAAGAATTGTCAAAGGAGGTTGAAATGAATGAAGAAAATAAGGAAGAAGGTAAAAGTAATAAAGATATAAATTGTAATGATGATATAGAAATTAAAGATAGTGAGAAAAATAATCTACCGAAGAAAATTCGTGGCCAAGCACGTACATTTACATTACCACAAGAATACGATCCAAATAATTCAAGATGGACATTAAAATATCGTAAGAAACAGAAAGGTCTTGTTGAATTATTACCAAATTCACGTATATACATAGATGCTATTAAATTAAATAATTGCAAAAGAATTGCAAGAGATAGTAAAACACTTGCGCGAATGTTACTAGTAGAAATTTTTAGTAAAACTGCATTGAGTACATGCTCGTTAACTGGAAAAAAAGCAAATGCATTTGATACTGATGGAACATGTATAAGACCTGGTTTAGATGAACATGCAAGAATTGTTTTATTGACTTATGTTGAACAGTATGCTATTGAACAAAAATGGGTTAAATTAGAAACACAATTAATTTTGGGTACTCTTCGAAATAAATTACAAGAAATGAGAACGAAATATGGATAGAATAAAAGTATCATATGTAGTGATATTTATTGAAATAAATAATTCTGTAAAGTAGGAAATAAATATTTACGTGAAGCGTTTCACGGCTTTTACATAAAGGATAGGAGTGAAAGAATGAGAAAGGTCAATTTTAGTAGGAGTTTATAGACAGAGCCGGAAAAATTCAAAAACAACTTAGACCGGGAATTTTTAATACTTTTGAATATTTCAAATCTTTTTAAATTTCCCGCCTTTATGGACTTTTAAAATTATGAATTGTTTTAGATCATTCTTTTAACCAGAATTTGATAATTAATCGTATTTATTTAAACAAAATATTCAATGTGGTTATAGAAATGCTATTTTTAGTCATATATCGATATATCTAAGAATCCAAAAAATATAGTACATAAAATAATAGTAGATTGCATGTGAAAAAAAATATTTCTAAAGGATACGATCCTGATTTTTGATTATAAATGTTTTGTGATAAAAATTTTATGTTACTTATAGTATTTAAGAGAGATATATTTTATAATATATACAGTTGTATACGAGATTATACATTACTAATAGTGAATGTACATATTTATGTATAAGCGGTGAATTGTAATAGGGAATAAATTATATATTATATATTATAAATAATTAGTGGTTAATTTATAATTATCAGTAGCTTATTGAATAATGAATAAAAATAACGAACAAATTTTTAACTGGTCTATTTAATACCATAATATTTTACCACCGATATAATAACTATGATAGTGATATTTAGCAGCACAAACTAATATAATATTAAACGGTCTAATAATGTAATGTCCCCTATGTTTCGACTTAGATATCTCACCTAGAGGATAGTATTTTTGAGAAGATAGTTTCATTAGCTGTAGCCACTGAACGTATACAGGTTGGTATTTTTGGGAAGATAGTAACATTAGCTACGGCCACTTAACGTATACAGGGTGGTATTTTTGAGAAGACAGTTTCATTAGCTACAGCCACTTAACTTATACAGGGTGGTATTTTTGAGAAGATAGTTACATTAGCTACAGCCACTTAACGTATACAGGATAATATTTTGAGAAAATAGTTACATTAGCTACAGCTACTTATACAGGGTGGTATTTTTGAGAAGATAGTTACATTAGCAGGGTAATATTTTGAGAAAATAGTTACATTAGCTACAGCCACTTATACAGGCTGGTATTTTTGAGAAGATAGTTACATTAGCTACAGCCACTTAACGTATACAGGGGGATATTTTTAAAAGTTAGTTACGTTAGCTACAGCCACTTAACTTATACAGGGTGGTATTTTTGAGAAGATAGTTACATTAGCTACAACTACTTAACGTATACAGGGTGGTGTTTGGAGAAAATAGTTACATTAGCTACAGCCACAGTTGCTATAGGAAAACTGCAGTAATTTAATTTTTGAGATTTTTTGTCAGGATTGTAATTTTTTAGAAGTGATCTAACAACAAGAAAATTAGCAAACACTTTTTCATGCTTATTCAACCCATTTCTTGTAAGGATCAAAATATGTCGTTATGGGACAAACCTAAGATACTATCTTCTGTAGAGACAGCTACTTACGGTAGTTTTAAGGTAGCTACTATTGTCACCAACTCAAAAACCCACACTGTATAAGTTGATAAAAGGTCGTTGTACAGTCACGGAATGAAAAGGTTCGTCACCTTAGTGTTGGTTTTCGCTTGCACTAGTACTGCAGGAGTCCATTATGCCAACATAACAACATATGTAACATAGTTTCAAAGAATAAAAAATGTGCTCGCGATACGTCGAACAAATCAATTTGAAAATCGACGAATCTTTTAATTCCGTAAATGTACTAGTTTTCACAGATAGCATATTTTGTGATAATATTTTTAGAGGTTTAGACAAAGGTATTTCATGAAACGATAAAAAACGATACGCTCATCTTTAAACTACGTATAAAGATCATTTTCCAGAAAAGGTATAGGCTTAATATGAACAAAGGGTTTTATGTAGGAAAATAAACATTTATGTTATGACTCGGTCGATACGTGATATTTCTTTTATTTTAACCCTTAAAACTTTTGATATGGGATATTATATATCAGAGTGTAGAATGGTGTTTTGTGCAATTTTTTTTTTAATTCAAATAGGCTTCATTGGCAATGTTCCAAACTAATAAAATATTACGTGGATGTGAAATTGCGAGTTAGTGTTTAAATATTGGATGGATGAATTTGAGTCCCGGACCTGCCGAATGGAGGGCCAATGTTATTTACTTTACCAAGTAGGATATCAATGTACTTATAAATTTTAAGTGCATGTTAGTAAATGCTCAATCGTATATAAGTAAGTACCTTGGATTAAATGCCCGTTCTCGCAAAAAACGTGGTACGCAAAAAGATACGAAGGGCTTTTAGGGCTAACAACTTTTTCACCAGTAAACTGAATAAAATTCTCTTATCTTTTTTAATACATAAAATTCTTACGCCAATTTTTGTTCTCAAACTCCTCCGGAACGGCCCGATTGTTATGATTTTTTTTGTGTACATTCGGCAGGTCTGAGAGAAGTCGTAAGCTATTGTTTATAATTATATCCCTAGCTAATGGCAAATCAACGCTTGCCGGGTCAGCTTATCTTTATAATATATAAAATTCTCGTGCCAATTTTTGTTACCAAACTCCTGCGAAACGGCTCGACCGATTGTTATGAAGTTTTCTGTGTATGTATCGGTAGGTCTGAAAGTAGGTCGTAAACTATTTATATCCCTTATGGCAAAACAACTTTTGCCCGGTCAGCTAGTAAGTAATCAATGACTTCTATACCTATACATAAACTTGTCGTCTCACAGTGCTTGTGATAAAGCTCCTTCAAAATGACTTGACCGATTTTTATGATTTTTTGTGTATTCGGTAGATTTGAGAATAACAGTTAAGACTTACGTCTTAACTATTTTTCATACTCCATAAGTAATAATTCATATGGCAAAACAAGCTTTGCCAGGTTAGCTAGTTTACTGTAGATCGTCTAGTCTATAAATAAACGCAGCCTCCCCGGCTTTAATTTTGAAATTAGACGATCTTTGTAAAGATCTTTTTTGCTGTCAACTTTACTATCAATTATTTCTCACTTTTTTATTTTATTTTATAATTAATACAATTGTCTTACAAGCTAAGTAATTAATTAATTAGACGAATAAAAAATATTCCCCTATTTTTAGAGCTAATAGGTAGGTACTTACCTAAACAAAAAAACGCTCAAGCAATTTCGGAGGAGTTTTGTGACAAACACTGTGTGTGACATAAAAAATCTGTATATTATTAATACGATTAGTAAAAGATGGGCACTGTTTAATATTATGGTTACTCAGATACGTATAGGCAACCCTGCGAGCTTAGCTGAGCCTCGCTAGTAAACAACGCTTACCTTATAATAAATGCAGCAGCCACGTTCCTCACTTTGGGGCACTTGAGCAGAGCGACCACCGTGAGCAGGTTTCCGAACAGCCCCACCACCATGATCACCCCCGTCACGATGGCTGCGAACGTGAGCAGCGTCGGCGAGAACCTGGTCATGACAAGGAAACTTAGCAACAGGTTATTTCGGAGAGTGTGCACAGGATTTTTTTAATTTGGTTCCCCCGTCACCTTTCTACCATAGAACGGCAAGGCATTGTAAAGGCTTCCACCCATACATAGTTGACGTACCAAAGACGCGTACGAAGCGGTTTGGTTCCTCGTTCCTGATACTCACTGCAAAGGCCTGGAATACACTCCCAGGCAGTGTCTTTCCTGCCACTTACAACCCGGGTGCCTTCAAATCAAGAGTGAATAGGCATCTTCTAGGCAAGTGCGTTCCACCTTAGACTGTATCATCACTTTCCATCAGGTGTGATCACAGTCAAGCGCTAGCCTATATAGTATAAAAAAAGGTAAAATAGTTATCTATACACCGACTGGTGATTCGTTGCAGTAAAATAACGTTTCTAAATGTGATAAATAAAGAATTTTGAATTGAATAGAATTGAATTGATTTAGAATAAAATATGTTATCCAAGTACCTAATATATAATGCACATTAACATAATTTTGTTTAGAAAGTATCTTTCTAATATATTAAACTAGCTGTTGCTCGCGGCTCCGCTCGCGTGAATTTAGGTTTTTCACTTCTTCTGCGGGAACCATCGCTTTTTCCGGGATAAAAAGTACCATAATGTGTTAATCCAGGTAATAATCCATCTCCATTCCAAATTTCAGCTAAATCGGATTCGTAGTTGCAGCGTGAAGGAGTAACAGACAAACACACACATATATACAAACTTTCACCTTAATTATATTATAGTGTAATGTGCACATATAAACTTTCGTACTTTAAATACGCCGCTCCCAAAATAGGTTCAGTGCTAATGCCGAGTTTCACGACTCTTTAAACTTCAAAAAACACGGGACTTTCATACAAACTCCCAACCCCTATTTCACCCCCTTAGAGGGGTAGTTTCTCAAAACCGTTTCTAAGCTGACAACTACCCATTCGAAAGAACCTACTTTCCAAATTTCAAGTCAACAGTAACAATATTAAAATTTTCACATAAAAACTTTCATCCCCTATTTTACCACCCTTAAAGGGGAATTTTCCAAAACGACTTATACAAATTTTTAATATCTGAAGCTGATAACCTAAATGACGATTTTCACGTCTCTAACTTCAAAAACACGGGACTTTCATATAAACTTCCAACCCCTATTTCACCCCCTTAGAGGGGTAGTTTCTCAAAATCGTTTCTTAGCTGACACCTACCCATTACAAAGAACCTACTTTTCAAATTTCAAGTTTGTAGGCTTTATACTTCCTGAGATATCGTGATTAGTCAGTGAGTGAGTGAGTGAGTGAGTGGTAACTCTCTTTTATATATATAGATAGATTCTCTCGCCAATCTTTATCACTCCTCCGAAACGGTTCGACTCACTGATTGTTATGAAATTTTCAGTGTATGATCACTGGGTCTGAGTCGGAGAGTAGGTTGTTATCTATTTTTTTAAATATCCCTAAAGGGCAAAAAAACGTTTGTCGGGTCAGCTAGAATTTTATAATATTTTTAGTTAATTATACAAGTGAAATATATTGGAGTTAAGAAAAATATGAAACGTCAGTTTACTGCATCGCATTAAAAGTCGGAGTATAGTGATTAGGATAAATAAATAAATAAATAAATAAATATCAGGACATTTCACACATTACGCCTCTCTCTAACGGTCCCCCGACGATGCGACGACGCTTGAATTAAAAAATATTTGAACGTAGTCAATATTATATTGTGACGATAATAATTATTATAATAGGTTTAAAATATTATTTGTTACTTTTTATATTTTATTTTTTGTGTCGGGGGTTTTTTAAATTTGTAATTTTACTTTTATTTTGTCCTTTTTAAAGTAGGTAATAAGGTAATAAATATAGGAAAGGTATTAATAGTGATAAGTAAGTAACTTAGTTAGTTACTTTAAACCTATTATAATAATTATTATCGTCACAATATAATATTAACTACGTTCAAATATTTTTTAATTCAAGCGTCGTCGCATCGTCGGGAGACCGTTAGAGAGACGCAAAAGGGGTGTTATAAGTTTGACGTGTCCATATGTCCCCCGACGATGCGACGACGCTTGAATAAAAAAATATTTGAACGTACTTAATATTATATTGTGACGATAATAATTATTATAATAGGTTTAAAATATTATTTGTTACTTTTTATATTTTATTTTTTGTGTCGGGGGTTTTTAAAATTTGTAATTTTACTTTTATTTTGTCCTTTTTAAAGTAGGTAATAAGGTAATAAATATAGGGAAGGTATTAATAGTGATAAGTAAGTAACTTAGTTAGTTACTAAGTATAATATTAGTTTTCATTTACTAGATTAAGTTTTACCTTCCTACTCGTAAGTCTAGGTTAAATATTAGGTAGGTATTTGTTTTTTGCATTAGTTTAAGCAATTTATGTATGCCTATGGGAACGATAGGACATAATGGAAGGTAGTCAGATCCCCTCATCAACTATTAAAGAGCTGATGATCTTCAAACGGCAAATCAGGACATGGTTACCTTACCATATACTTTCAATATCATTGAAGTAACACTGTACCAAATTTCGAATCGATAGGATATATGGAAGGTAGTCAGATCTCCTCATCAACTATTAAAGAGCTGATGATCTTCAAACGGCAAATCAGGTCATGGTTACCTTACCATATACTTGCAATGTCATTGAAGCTACACGGTACCAAATTTCGAATCGATCGGACATAAAGAAGTTAGTCAGATCCCCTCATCAACTAGAAAATAGCTGATAATCTTGAAACGGCTGAACAGATTTTCATGAAACATGGCTAAGAACACTCGGGATAAAATTATCTATGACAGAAAATAAACTTCATGAAAATCGGTCCATCCGTTTGGGAGCTACGATACCACAGACAGAAACACAGATACACAGATACACAGACACACAGATACACAGACACACAGATACACAGACACGTTAAACTTATAACACCCCTTTTGCGTCGGGGGTTAAAAATAATGATGAAAATATCTAGGCATCAAGAACTTCATACAGTTTTCAAGACAGTTTCTAAAATAAGAACGATCAGGGCGGGTATCCAATATAATAACTACTAAAAGCCATGACAATTTCCTGCAACTAGAAGCTAGACGTAGAGTATATTGCTGTCTTTGAAAGAAAATGAAATGCTCAAATGAAAATTGAAGCAAAAAAATAAAAAGGACTAGAGTCAAGAAATATATAGAGTCGCGATATAACAGAAGTGCGCAGCTTTAAACAAAAATATAATAACTACAGTTATACGAAAAACTGTTGTGTTAAGATTGTGGTTTAAATATATTGTACCTATAATTTATATAGTCTATGGCAAGCTTAATGATTTGATAATTTTAACGACGTTTATTACCTATATATGGGTTAATTTAAACCCTAGCCAAAATCTCAAAGAGTAGGTTCTTGATCCAATTCGATTCGATTGGTAGGTGATTGTTTCAATGTACGAAACCACAGAAAAATGTGCTCTGTGTACGAAACAGACCAGGTTATGAAGCAATGTATGTCTTTACAATAATCCATCTCAGCAAAGATTTTTCTATTTAAAAATTACGGTAATTCTACTCAATATTGTTCTAAATCTATGATGCCTTTAGAGCTCTGAAGATATTTTTGAAGATGGTGGACGCAAATCCTCAACGGATCAAAGGAATTGTTTGAAAAACAATGTTCTATTCAACCATGTATAAATAATAATAATGTATTTTCGAAGTCCGATTGCTTTATTTATTATAATTTATTTATAAATCACATTTCGTTTTTAGCATGCCTTTTTATACTGCTCATTAAATAAACGATTTCGTCTTTTATTTATTTCAAAAGCCTTCAACTCGGATTTCACTCAGAACTAAGATTGCTTTTGTGAAAACGCAAAACAGGAAACCTTTTTAAAACGGTGTACGAGTGTATTTAAAGGCAACTGCTATATTTTAGAAAACCAGTAATTTAATATTTTCTTGATTTCAATGAGGATCAGTAACGTTTTTAACTGACAATGCAGATTTATAGAGCTAAGAAATCCTTAACATACAGTGCAAAAATTTTTTTTCTACGACAAAAACTGAGGAAGTTATGAACAAATTCCTAGCAAAGTTCACTGACGGGCTGACGCGGTAGGCTATGACGTCACACCAACGGTCGAAGCTAGTTAGCAGTTGCCAGCGATAAGGCGCGCGAGTGTTTCATTGTTTAATTGTGTCTTTAAAACAAATTAAGTGTTCGATTTGTATCTAATTCACTTTTCTAACTATGTATAAATATTGTATAGTGCCAAAATGTACAAATACTTCTTTTAAAACGCCCGAAAAACTCTTTTTAAAGGATAAAATAGATAGGTATCAAATCGCACTATTACATACGCACAAAGCTGCCTCAAAATGAGTGAATCAACGCGATTTTGATACTTTGATATCACAGATTACAATCTGTGTTTGATATAAAATTTTATATTTTGCCATTTATTTTATTAGAACGAAATAACTTGGTCGTTCTAAGATCCTTTTCGGAGGATATCAGGCAGGGGGCTAGGCGAAAAAAAGTGTTACTGATAATTATAACTTGATCATTATTGTTAGTCCGCCATATTCATTTAGTTGGTCGCAATTTCAAAGGTAATAAGACTTATGAGCAATATCTCGCTGCTCGCGATGCAATAAAACGGGGAAACAGGGCGTCGCCTGTTGGCCCTGTTGCCCTGTTACGGTAACAGCGTGCGGTGTTGGTTACGGTAACATAACAGTGCGCGGTGTCGGTGACGGTAACAGTGTGCGGTGTCGGTTACGGTAACAACGTGCGGTGTCGGTTACGGTAACATAACAGTGCGCGGTGTAGGTAACGGTAACAGTGTGCGGTGTCGGTTATGGTAACAGTGTGCGGTATCTATTACGGTAACAGTGTGCGGTGTCGGTTACGGTTACAACGTGCGGTGTCGGTTACGGTAACATTACAGTGTGCGTGTCGGTTACGGTAACAGTGTGCGGTGTCGGTTACGGTAACAACGTGCGGTGTCGGTTACGGTAACATAACAGTGCGCGGTGTAGGTAACGGTAACAGTGTGCGGTGTCGGTTATGGTAACAGTGTGCGGTATCTATTACGGTAACAGTGTGCGGTGTCGGTTACGGTAACAACGTGCGGTGTCGGTTACGGTAACATAACAGTGCGCGGTGTAGGTAACGGTAACAGTGTGCGGTGTCGGTTATGGTAACAGTGTGCGGTACCTATTACGGTAACAGTGTGCGTGTCGGTTACGGTAACAGTGTGCGGTGTCGGTTACGGTAACAGAAAACACCGACACCTCACACTGCCACCGTAACCAAAACCGCACACTGTTACCGTAACCGACACCACATCCTGTTACCGTAACCGACACTGCACACTGTTATGTTACCGTAACCGATACCGCACGTTGTAACCGTAATCGACACCGCACTGATACCGTAATAGATACCGCACACTGTTACCGTAACCGACACCGCACACTGTTATGTTACCGTAACCGACACCACACACTGTTACCGTAACCGACACCGCACACTGTTACCGTAACCGACACCGCACACTGTTACCGTCACCGAAACCGCGCACTGTTATGTTACCGTAACCAACACCGCACGCTGTTACCGTAACAGGGCAACAGGGCCGGGCCAACAGGCGACGCCCTGTTTCCCCGTTTTATTGCATCGCGAGCAGCGAGATATTGCTCATAAGTCTTATTACCTTTGAAATTGCGACCAACTAAATGAATATGGCGGACTAACAATAATGATCAAGTTATAATTATCAGTAACACTTTTTTTCGCCTAGCCCCCTGCCTGATATCCTCCGAAAAGGATCTTAGAACGACTAAGTTATTTCGTTCTAATAAAATAAATGACAAAATATAAAATTTTATATCAAACACAGATTGTAATCTTTTTTTTTTTTTTTTTTTTTTTTTTATTGGCCAAAACAAATTACAATATTATAATAATATATCTAGGCCATCCTCTAGAAAACTGTCCGTTTATGTTGAGGATGGCGAGTTCGCAGTACTAAATTAAATTAAACTAAGCTTAACTAAATAAAAGTAACTAAGATTAACTAACTTTAAATAAGAGTAAAAATTAAGATTAACTAATACATAATACAGCTTATAATATATAGTCAAGATAAGTAGCAATATAATATATTAAATAAATGTATCCTATTTTAAATTGTCATACTTTACTCAATAAATATTTCTTAAGCTTTCTTATGTATATATGCTTTTTGTCTAAACATTGCAAAAACGATGGGAGTTCTTCAAAAATTTTTGGAAGTATGTATTTGTAATTTCTTTTACCATGAATATTATTTGTTTTAGGTAGGATGAACTTTTTATAACTCGCTAATCTTCGTAAATTACTGCCTCGTTCCTTGCGTCTAAGAAATTGTAACTTATTAAATTCTTATCTATTAATCTGTGATATCAAAGTATCAAAATCGCGTTGATTCACACATTTCGAGGCAGCTTTGTGCGTATGTAATAGTGCGATTTGATACCTATCTATTTTATCCTTTAAAAAGAGTTTTTCGGGCGTTTTAAAAGAAGTATTTGTACATTTTGGCACTATACAATATTTATACATAGTTAGAAAAGTGAATTAGATACAAATCGAACACTTAATTTGTTTTAAAGACACAATTCAACAATGAAACACTCGCGCGCCTTATCGCTGCCAACTGCTAACTAGCTTCGACCGTTGGTGTGACGTCACACGCATTCGCGCGCCTTGAATTTAGGCAGCAGAAACCGCGTATGTTTAATACTTAATATCTTCGTAAGTAATTGTCCGATTTGGATAATTCAAAAAGGAATATCATTATTATGTCATAGAGAATAACGTAGATACTAGCTATATTGAATTTGCTATAACGTTACTGATCCTCATTATATAATGGAATCTTTAGACATATTTGTTTTAAAAGTTTTTTTTATAAACAAAACGGAAGTAGCCTCTTATTACTATACCGGTACCAATCTAGATAAACTTTTATACAAATTAATTAAGTTTTATAACCCAGAAAGTTTCAACGTTACAATAATATTATGTTCCTACCAAAAAGCTTTTGAAAAATTATGATGTGTACTACAAATATGGTGTTTACATTTGTGGCTACAACCATTCTATAATCAATAATTTATCTAAATAAAAAACCTAGAGACCGTTCTTTAGATGATAAAATAATATCATTTCATTCGATCAGAACAAAATTGCACAAACTGAAAAGTCAATAAGATGAATTAATGTATAACAGCAAGTACCTATAGTCCAGTCAATAAAGGAGTTGTAGAATGCATGAGAGGGGACCTAAGTGATTTCTTCTGAAACTTGTTAAGGGTACTTAGGAAGTTAACATACTAAAAGTCCTGACGTCTTGGAGGTGAGCCGGAGTGGGGAGGGGGGGAAAAGGTACCACTTTTGGGTTTTTCACTAATATCTCAGAAACGGTGCGTCATAGAAAAAAAAATCTTTTAATAAATTAAAGCTCACAAAATTATCTAAAACTTTGGTCTTATTCAATTTTGCCGTATTCCTAACCGTTTCCGAGCCACACGCTCCGGAAAAGTTAATACTACAAAAAAACCTTATCATATAACTATTTATTAATTTTAGATCAACTTAAATTACAAAAAATTAGAAATTTATCTAGACTATTTAAGTTTTCATCCTCTTAGGTCGTGAGGGAACTGGCAAGGGTTCTTTTCCATGGTTGATGGCATCCTCATCCTCAGCGGTGGCATCTTCATCCTCATTGTTGGAAACCTCATCTTCAGTGGGGGGAAGTTTAGGTAGTTCTTTACGCTCAAACGGCTGGACAAATCTTGATAAAATTTGGTATGGAGGTAGCTGACACCCTGGATTAACACATAGGCTACATTATATCCCGAATTAATGTTCGCGACATAATCAAATTCGACGCAGGCCAAGCCGCGGGTGGATGTCTAGTGCTGAATAACTATTATTTTGTTTTATCTGGAGCGTGTGGCTCGGAAACGGTTAGGAATACGGCAAAATTGAATAAGACCAAAGTTTTAGATAATTTTGTGAGCTTGAATTTATTAGAAGATTTTTTTTTCTATGACGCACCGTTTCTAAGATATTAGTGAAAAACCCAAAAGTGGTACCTTCCCCCCCCCCCCCCCCCCCCCTCCCCACTCCGGCTCACCTCCGACACGTCAGGACTTTTAGTATGTTAACTTCCTAAGTACCCTGAACAAGTTTCAGAAGAAATTGCTTAGGTCCTTCTCATGCACTCTACACCCCCTTTTAGGTTATTCATTGACTGGACTACTAGGTTATATTATTATTATAGAGGTGAAACGTGCGACTACCTTTCAACTTCTCAATTTCTTCAGTGAACTATTAATTTATTGTGCGTTATAAAAATATTACGATGGTTCATGATAATAAATTAATGTTATGTTTCATAGTTTTATTCGAAATAGCAAATTAAATGAAAGTTGTCGAAATTTTACTTTTCTCCAAAAGCTTTGCAATTTTACAAAGACTGTCATGGCCGGATGCCTTTTGTCCCGAACATTTATAGTGATCCAAGAGCTAGTGGACTGTTTGTTTTCGTGATTAGGTTTAGGTAGTTCAGGACAGTCCCTAATTCAATTTATTTCTAAGTACTGCCAGACTGAAAACCGTGATTAATATGAACTATGACCAATTAGGTGCCTAGTTTTATGAAGTGAAAAAAAATTCTTTAGGAGCATTGGATTTGCATTGTTTAATATGAGAAAAACCCGACCCGTAAATGACACATCTTTGTATAAAAGTATCTGTAGTGTAAAAGTTTTCACTTTTGTCAGTACTCCCGTAGTGCCACTGATTTTCAAATCGGGGTTGGCAATGCAAGTTAAATTTAATTGCTGCTATGTACCAATATGAAAAAAAAATACTCATGGAAAGATGATGAAAATTATATTGTGACATGAATACGAGTTCAGTCTTTATTTAAAAGCCCTAACATCGTTGACTCTTTAATCATTTACCTGTTAATATTTCATAAAGGCCCCGATTCGATGCAGGAAAACATCGAAATGAACTATAACCAACACCCAAGTTTTTGCATTATGTAGGTACTCTGGACTCTGGAGAGTCACGACTTGAATAAATAAGCCAGTGTACTATACAAAGCCTGTCGGGATGATAATGATGTGACTATTAATAATAAAACGTTTGTTCCAACAGTGATATCATTCAAGGAGCTCGTTCCCAGCCTATAGCTGTTATATGAAAATAAGCAAGTTTGAAGTGTCAGAACCATTGTGGAATTCCTGGAGAGAGTAAAACTGAAGTGGTATGAAGGTACATTGAATTTTAGTAATGCATACTCTTACTTTTAACAGTCATTGTTGAAATACGAGTGCCATTTAGAAATGGAGGGACCGTGTGAGAAAAGCGGTTGTTAGTTTTAATTGTGTTTTAATGTGGAAATTGGACGACAGTTATTATGTTTAAAATACCTAACTGGGACAATTGTTTTTGAGTTCCTGTCATAGTGCTATGTTTATTTTACATCTAATACACGTACGAAGCGGTTTCATTTTTCCTTCCTGGAGGGCTATACCCGAAACGCGTCGGCTACATTTTGTAAAGTGAAATGGCATTTACTTAGAAGCAGACGATACTAAAATCAAAACTTTTTTTTGCAAATATTGAACAATTAATTTTAGGGAACTATATTTTCTATCACCAAAATTTATATTTGTCATCAAGTTGTATCACCTAATAAATAGATCTATCGCCACGAAATATTTTCGTTCTCAGATAAACAAAATTGTTCCCAGGTATGAATTATCAAATTAATGTTAATATATGTGTAAAATATAAGAGATCGATGATCAATAAAATCATATTGCATTACATGAATATAAACTTCGTTCTTATAATAACAGTTTTGTACTTAAATAATAGCTCTGTGCTCAGAATGGTAGATCTGTCACCAAATAAATCGATTATCGATCCCTGACTGCGACTCCGTCGACATGCTCTTGGAGGGGAAGAGGGTGACGGGCTAAGGAGTTTTCCTAGGTCCCATGTGCACCTATAGGTAAATAGGTTAAGGTTATTTTCCTTTTTTGACCACCCAGAAATAGGAGCCCCGCGAAGCGGGGCTCCGTCGACATGCTCTTGGAGGGGAAGAGGGTGACGGCTAAGGAGTTTTCCTAGATCCCCCACTTTTTCTTAGGCTATAGTCGTAAATTCTTATATAAAGTTAACACATAAGCTCAAAAAATAAAAAAAATTATAAACATAATATGATTTATTGGTGATCTCTTTAAATTAGTTTGCTTATATACTTATTAGGACACACCTATTATAATACATACAAAAACATTTATTTGGTACTAGACCTTATATCTCAGGATTTTAGGTGATTTATTGTGGAACTGATTTTGCATTGTTTGGTGACTACATTTTGGTGACAGATCTACTATTTTGAGGACAAACCCTATTATTTAAGAAACACAAAACTAATTAAATTGGTGATAGCTTAAATGATACCCTTAATTTTACGACTATTGACATAGAACTATTGGCATTAAATTAAATGTAGTTCAAAACGCAAATGGTCAACGAAATGAATTTTGGTTGAAATTAAATTCACTTAGCGCGGGAAGGTTGAAAGATTGTATTTCCTATTTTGAAATATATTCAATTTTACAGTCTACATTAATAAATGTAAAGTTAATTTTTCATTGTTATTTTTTGTTTTATTCATTGATTCACATCACCGAGTGTGTGAAAACGTTACGTAAATAGCTCCCCTGATGCGCACTGCAAAGGTCTAGAATACCCTCTCAGGCACTGTCTTTGCCACCACTTAGGTAGGTACAACTTGGGCATCTTCAAGTCAAGAGGGAATAGGCAGTTTGTAGGCAAGCGAGCATCACCTTAGTCTGGCCGCTGTATCATCGCTTTACATCACGTGTGATCACAGTTGAGCGCTAACCTTTTGTAGTTAAAAAAACTGACTTTCTGAGTTGTACTTAGTATGTTATGTAGTAACTTACTTAGATAGTTCACTTTGCTGCACGTTAGAGTTGTCTTCTGTAAAATTATAGATGTCCGCGTCCGACATATTGATGTGCTGCAACAAAGAAAGAGATAGAATTAGAGACAGATTTTATAATGAACATCTAGTAATCTGTGTGAACATCGCAACTCGCAAGGCGTTGAACTTACTTCCTCTAAAAAAAAAGATTCCGACGAATTGAGAATCTCCTCCTTTTTTTGAAGTCGGTTAAAAAGGGTTTAATTTTAACTTACATAGGTACCTACTTGGTTAGTTCTGATGATACATTAACACGCTTAACTTTGACAAAAAAGTATTTCACAGTTTCACTTTGACTAGCATTGCTTTAATTAATATGGATACCTATTTAATATCGATAAAACAATAAACATATTATGGTCACTGCACGTGTGTCAGTTAAAAGTATCATTGCTGAAGAGACGAGTAACGTATCCTTTTATTTTTGTCTATTAAAAGTTGAAGCAGATGTCATGTGAGTATGAACGGTCTTAATACAATCCTTCATATAAGTGCACTTCGAGTCAATCCCAATTGTGGAGGTTAGAATAAATTGTCCCCGTAACCTCTTGATGATGTAACCGGCAGATGTAGCACGAAGTATATAATACTATATTCAATGATATATAGATACTTAACTACAAAGTTTCAATTGAAACCATTCATGAAGACGCTTGGAGATAAATCTATAAATTTTATTTAACTCCCCTTATCTCCGAAGTTTTACCAATCAAACAAATAACAGTAGAGGACTATAATATTATACAGGAAGAAAAAAAGCCAACGCTTTTATATTATGTAGATATTTCAGTCCACGAAACGTGTTTCAGTCCCTCTTTCAAAATCGCTTGTTTCATCCGATGCGTATGGAGTTTGACAGAGTGGGGTGGTGGTGATTTTATTTATCTCTTCTTTGTACGGAACCTTCGGTACTCGAGTCTGACTCGCACTTGGTTTTTAGTGCCGGTTTCTATCTTAGTACCTAACACGTGAGAAAAGAGAGGTAAGTAAGAGATAAAATAAATTATATAAGAGAAATCATTATTTTACTAATGTCCTACTAAATAAACCTACTTTCACAACTACTGTTTTCTAAATATTTTTCGTGTACTGTACATAAGTTGCCTAATTTGGAGAACAATAGCAGATACCCACATAGAAGGCATTCCGTTACAACTGAATACCTAATTAGCTATGCCAAATCGTAAAATGTCTCCTTCCGCCATGATAAAGCAAGTACCCATATTATTTGTCCAAAATATTCCAGGCTATGACTTCATACGCTTAGGCACCTAACTACCTACATTAGTTAGGTTTAGTCATAAGATGTTAGTGTCAACTCGGGTACACAGTACACTTTATCCTAAATTGGCGCAAATAGGATACTTAATACAAATGGTATTCCTGGAGTAAAGTTAAGCTTACAATTTGTGAATAACTTAATTAGTATTTAGTACCTATTGTTTGTAACGTGCCTAAATGTGCGAACGTTAAATAAAACCTTCCGATTCCATCATCAGATCAGTCATAATAATTTTGAATTGTCCTCCGATTTACTCTCATGCATGTTATATTTCAGCTCACCCGGTAACCGGGAAGTGGATCCAAGGATTATGACCATGGATGTAATTGTATGGAATCCCGTACGGAGCTGATTCAAATCCAGACTTAATTTTTTATTGACTTCGGTGTCCACATTAGCTCCCACAATTTTTTATCCGGCTTCCTAAGTTAAAGGCAAATAAACAAGTTGTACCTACTTCTAATAAAATCTGTATGACAGGAAATGTTCGTTGAATTGTTGTTATTGTTGTGTAACAGTAACTTTTTGGATGTAAAAGTAAATTCCGAATATGAATAAATTTCTAGTGCCAATGGTTCTCAAAAAACACTATTTTATTTTCCTAGAATATTTTGGTTCATGATACCACCTTTGGTCTCCAAGATTAGATTACAGTCAAACAAACAAACAAACATCGGGACAAGTGAAACTAAAAAAAAAACTTTAAAAATAGACACATTTTGGTACAAACATAGACAAAATTCCCAGTCAAGGTATCCGTGTACCACTCCTCATCTCCAGTGAATCGTGTAACAACTAGCAGCACAATGCATGTCAACGGCCAGGCGGGTAATTCATTGTCAGTGGTCACCACTGACCAGCCATTCCGATTGAATATTCATCCGATTGTATAATAGACGGGTGTGGATCTGTTTAGCAATAGTTCTATAACAGAACGCCAATGCCGTGTGACGTGTCAATACAATATTGTAATACGACAGAGGAGCAGTTCAACCATTCAGCTAGTTCTAGATTTGCCATGCCGTAATAGACATGTACAGTACACGGCAAACTTCTTGCCTATATGACCTTGATGGAGTACAAGCGAATTTTAGATCCTTTTGGTGGTAAATGAGGAGCGTGTGCTAACTTGCCGGCCCTTCTACGTTACTTCATGCTCAAGAAGTTTGCTGGCGCCTGTACCCTGAACAGGGCGGAGGGCTCGAGAAAATGTCGCTAGTATATCGGTGCCGAAAATGCTTGTTTTGCCACCAACAGTAAGGTCACGCTGTAGTTCTCAGCAGCCACCTATAGAATTTTGATAGATGGCGCTATTGTTTCCTTGTAGGAAAAAGGTTTACGTAAATCGTTCGGATGCCCATAGGTATCCTGAGGTTTCTTATCGGGTATGCCGTGGAAAAACTCGAAATCCCTTGCCATGATGTAATCTGTAGGTATGTAGTCGCCCTTAGCCCTAACAAAGGGCTCTTTTGATAGGAAACATCGTTGATATATTATTGGGTACTTCTTTGAAGTAGTAATAGAATTATAATCGTAAGCGTTAAAAATATTTTCATTAGCACTTAGGTACTACTGTCTGGAACTGTTATAGCAACCTGTGTCTCTAGGCTTCCATATCTCCATAGCTATGCCACCATAAATGTGTTTGTAGTTCCCAAATTGTGCGTAAAGAGCACAGATTTTACCACTTACTTTGGAGTTTGGACTAATTAAAGGAACTTTGTCACTAAAACTGCTTAGTGCGAAGTACGTACGTCTTACAATTATAAGAGGTACCTAGGTACCTATAATAAGACCATCATACTAAAGTAATACATGCTAAACTTTTAAGGTTCCGTACAAACAACAAGGATCCCGTAAACATATAACAATATGCCAAGTCTAAAATAATAAAAGCATTTGTTCTGAAAGTAGAAAGATTTTTTTATTCGCCTATAAAGTCCCTTATAACTTTTTGTAACTCGCTAATGACTGAGTAACATAATTGCCACTTAATAAGTAATAGGTATAAAAAGTTATACTGAATCTATCTATTGATTTAGCTTATAAATAGGGTAAAGGGTAACAATAAATAATCATGTACCATTGGTACCTAGTATGTAGAAGGGACACAAATCGCGGTAACAAGCAAGAAGAACCGATAAGAAACCTCAAGATATGGGCATCCGAACAATTTACGTAAACCTTTTTCGTACAAGCAAACAGTAGCGTCATATTATTATGTCAAAACTCTATAAGTGGCCGCTGAGCGAACTTCCGCTTGACCTTCCTGTTGGTGGCAAAACAAGCATTTTGGGCACCGATAAACTTTTGGGCGAAATTTTTTTTGCGACGTCCGCCTTGTCTAGTATAGATGTTTATTGAAAGAAGGGAATTATTCTCTTTAAAATAAAATGTCTCTTTTTCAATGTTCCTAGACGAAGTAAAAGATGTTTTTAACTTATCTTGCATGTAGCTTTATTCGGATTTGGCAGAGCACTCTCAGACTCGGTTTTGTTTATTGTAGTATGCATATTAGAGTTTAGACGTCCCGGGACGGAATTTAAACGGTCCTTAACTACATTATAACATTACTGGATGCTTATTATTATACAGTAGGTACTTACTGTTCTAGTTGGCATCGTCTCAGCTCCCATCTACTCTATTTACTGTTTTCTTTAGAAAAATTTTGAGATAAAAATTTAATTTCCTGCATTATATTATTATTGGTCTGTCTGGTTATGGTTAAATCGTCCATGACTCTTTACCCTTACCATTTATTTTTTACCCATTGTTTACTTAAATGCAATACCGTTTTTATTAACTTTCTAACCGTAGTGTTTAGTGAAACCTTACCTTCGCTGCCAGTCTGTTAAAAAGTATCTCAGCAGCCGTAGCAATATGTCACATTAGGACTCGACTCCATTTTCTGGATGGAACCGAAATTCAAAAGATATAATATAAGAATAACTGTAAACTACTACTTTGAAATATTTATTTTGAGATTATATTCCCTTGCTTCACAACAATGTTTTTGAGTGAGAGTACATAACATGATTATCCACATTTATGTAATGTACTACTTAGAACTTAGAACCACACTTTCCAAGAGTTTTTAGAATAGAATTTTACTTATTGTCAAGACAATTACTGAAAAAGTTTTCATTATTGGTAAAAGTAAAGTGCATCGATCTGTGTAGCACGGAGCACCTCACTTCAGTTCAGTGCTTCCTATTAACAACTTCACTTGCATTTCTAGGAATCGCGCTGGTTGCTCTTTTGTTTCACTACCAATAGACTTAATTGTGCAGTTCATTCGCAATCAGCATGCAGTTGAAGGAATGGCTCTGGTTTGAAAAGCTTGGAAGCAATGCGAATATGCATTGCTTTCTTTTGTTCCATCTGTACAAAATATTGTTTATCCAGACATATCCTCTCCTCATTGCCACAGAGGATCTTGGAATTCCTAGCGAAATTTCTATGCGATTTTTCTAGCGATTTTCAATCGAAATTGCCATGTTTTTAATCCTCACTCGTTGGATTAGCCTGGTTACTCCTTCTTGCGCAAATGAAGGAAAGAAAAGCTTAAAAAGTTCTTCAACGTATTTTAAACAAACTCATCAGTGCAGAGTCCTGAATTATGTCTATGAGTCCTGTTTGTTTTTCTCGATATCTCCAAGATTACTTGAGATAATACATATTCTGCCTTGTTATTATAGGCATGAAACAAAAAATAGTGAACAGACATCTTCTATGTACGCGCGCTCAATCTTTTAGCACATCGTTACTTTCCATAAGGTGAGATTTTGGTCAAGCGTAATCCTATATTGAATAAAAAAAAATACAAACATGAACAGTGTGTTTTAGGCACTAAGTTAAAATGCGACCAATATAAAGATTGATTATCTACTTGAAAGTTTACTCAAAACTATCTTCGAAGTAAATATTCCAGGATAAGCAAATAAGCAGTAAAATAAAACGAGTGAACAAGAATCTGTCTGAGTAGTTAATAATACAACAATTCTGAGGAGTATAATCAAGCAACCTAGAAACTTGAAAAAAAAATTTGAAATACCTATTTTCAACTATAAAAGGAATCTTGCCAAGTTTTTAAGAAATCCCTGATATGTGTACATAAATCATAGTTCAGTTTAGACCAATGATTGCACAATAAAAGGAGGAGTGAAAAGCGTAAAACACGAGTGTTTTCTGTTTTACCAGCGAGCACCCGCAGTTGTACTTTAAAACAATTAGAACATTCATTAGCACTCAGAACTAGCTTGAGTCAATGAAAGGAGGAATCTACTTTTCAAACTGAAGTAGTACTTTCAAACTTTACGTTAAGATTGATTGAAATGCCCCAGCCCGGCATTGCCACATTTACTTTTTCGCATAGGTACTTATTGAAAACCAAAACTAACGCGTTGTAGGTTTGTAACACGAATATTAATATAATAGTTCTTAATTCATTCAAACCAAATATGGTAACTGCGTAAGTTTTAAATGTCAGATTTGAAGAATAATTTATTTTGTGCATTTTTATTTTCATGTCTATTTTTAAAGTTAGTTATACTTTCAAACAGAACACCTATGTGAACATGCTATGTGTAACACCTATAATTATGTGTTCTGTGCTTTCAAATAAGAAATCCTTTGATGATGAAGAAATCTATGTGTCAAAATAAAGTAAATTATCATTTATATATACTTAGCGGGGTGGGGCGAGGGTGTAATAAAATTTTCTGACACAACTTTATACGAACAAATAAAGTAAGCTGGTAGGTTACAAGAATCTTTAAATGTAGTATAGGTATACATATATAGTATCTATTTACCTGTTTTTGTTCTGAAATTTAGCTATCCGGTAATTAGATTACCAAACTAAAACTTCAAAACCAAATTACGCAAATGTTTTAACGGTAAGCAATGATGAAGTAATGCAAATACGAAATTCTTCAAACGTGACAATTTCAATACCGGACTGCAAGCAAAGAAATTCAATCTCAGAAGAACATGACTCATTACTATAGAATTTAGTATATATATTTTATTTCGCTATGGTTAGAATGACTGTGTTTAACAAAAGCTTATTTTCATTAATTGTTTGAAAAAACAATGGGAAGCCGATTCTGGGCTCAAAGTCAAAACTCTAGGACAATGTATTTCTCAACAAAAACAGGTTCAAATGTATATGAGGTTTCGCTTTGTTTCATTGTTAGTTTTTGTCCTGGACAAGTTAAAATTAAAACGGGTCTATTCAGGACTTTAATGTATAGTCCAGATGCTTGAACTTTTAGGCGATAAAGCTGTTTTCAGGGTTCCGTATCAAAATAGAAAATCAGTATCAGGTAAAAAAATATATGAAAAATGGTATGGAAAATGATACCAGGGCATCTGGAAGATATCCTCATTTTTAGCGATAAGATGTCTTTGTGCATGTCCTCTTTATGTTTGTGTCTCTATCTATCTTTATATAGGTATATGTACAGAATAAAAAATAAATGGTAAAAATTGAATCCTTATGGACTTCATCTTGTCTGTAATATGCCTTTGTGGCTATCACAGTCGAAATTTTTTAAAGAATGGTATTAAAAAGATTTACATGAAGTATTTACGTGAAATGAAGTATGTACTGTACTTAAAATAAGTATTAACGCAGCTGACATATCCCCCGCTATTTGCTGAGACTATTTACAGAAGCTGGAAGACTCATACAGGATGCACCATATTTCTGAACGATACTTAAGTAGCTTAGCAGTTATCACCTTATTTACACTAAACTATCGCTAACGGAAATCCCACTTTTATTAGTGTTTTAGTACGAATAGATGTACTGTTCGTCTTGATAGATTACACTGATTAGTTTTAAAAAGATAAATATACAAATAATTAATTAAGTACCTATAATGAAAAGATAGTTTAGCTGTAACAGTAGCACAAATATAATTCTAAAGCACCTTGGTTTAAAACTAAGTAGTAAAATTATAACAAAAGAGAAAATATAATTTAATAACTGGAAAATGAGTAAGAACTCAAAAGCATAAATAAATACTGGCAATTAAACAGGGGGCCGCGCTTGCGCATGTCTAATTGTCTATTGCTTGGTCACGATATTACTTGTATGATAACGATATTTAATATTTTTTTATTGAAGAGGCTTGCGCTTGACGACAATCATGCCGGATGGAAAGCAATGATGAGGTCTAGGTTGGAGCGCGCTTGCCTAGAAAATGCCTATTCACTCTTCTCTTGAAGGCACCCAGATTGTACTTGGGCGTTCCACACCTTAGCGGTTCGTATCAGAAACGTGGAAGAAAAACGTTTCGTGCGATTTTGTTGGACGTCAACCACTTAAGGATGCCACCACTCTCGGCTCTCTTGTAAAAATATACCCTGGACAGGGCGGACGTGACGGCGCAAAAAATGTTGCCAGATTACCGGTTTCAAAAACGCTTGTTTTGTCCCAGCAGTAAGGCTACGATGTAGTTCGCTCAGCAGTCACCTATAGAATTTTGACAGATGGTGCTACTGTTTGATTGTACGAAAAAGATAAGAAAAGGATGCCCATATCCTCAGGTTTTCTTATCGGTGATTTTGTATATATTTTGGCAAAGAAAATAGCTTCTTCAAAAATTTCGATCAGCGTAAAAAAACTATTGTCATTTATTCAAAGTAATCGTCACAAAAACCACCAAAAACAACCGTTTATTGTAGTGTTACTATCTCGCTGCAGACTCGGTCATAAATCATTCGAGTGTTTCGCTTTTGTTGTTCTTTGTTGAGTTGTGCATTACTGCAGAACAACAAAAGCGAAACACTCGAATGATTTATGACCGAGTCTGCAGCGAGATAATAACACTACTATTTAGTGGGAGTTGTGTGGGCACTGGGCAGTTATGACAATGGAATGACAATTCAAACCGTCTGAATCATGCCCCACGGGCCACGACATCGGGAGCGATGCACCGGCAATTAACTAATTTAACACGATGCATGTTAAGTGGATGAAATCGACTTTAATGGAGGAAACGCCTACAGTTCACGGATGACTCTGTTTAGCATTTCAGGGTTTACGTTAGAGGCTTAGGCACTATTTAATGATTGATATACAAATCCGTAATATTATGATATAAATATAAACCTACAGTCGATCGCTCTGAAGTCTGATTAATCAAATTAAAAAAATACTAAAATGACAGTTGTCTGCGGTATGTCACGTGATCAATTTAGCGCTCGGATATGTCATTCTCATAATATTTTCTTTCGAAATTCGTTTCATTGCGATCAATCCAACGAAGAATAGGTTTCTGTGATGATCGCAGTTGAGTCATGTTTTAACCCCAATAGAAAAAGCATTTTGTTATGAGTTTAATATATTAAAAAAAAATTGAAATTTACTATTGTTGCTATACCTACAGTTATTATATTTTTAGATATAGTTATCCCAACAAAAACATTATCATGTATAATGTTGCCAGACGAGTATATGGCTCACACTGTCAAAAAGTTATCAGATCTCATGTAGGGCAAGACTTCTGACTTTATACACCCTTAAATACAAGCTCTAACTTCACAAACTCTACACTTTAGTTACAATAATGTCTTGGCCGTTTGGCTACCATCACATGGGCGTAAAGTGAAAAATGTATCCCACCAAAATCATTTTCCTGATTTCAAATTTTGATTTAACAGAACTTACAGAGTACTGAAAAGTGAATAATTTTTTGATTTTACGCCCAATGTAACGGTAGCCAAACGGTCAAGACATTATTGTTACTAAAGTGTAGAGTTTGTGAAGTTAGAGCTTGTATTTAAGGGTGTATAAAGTCAGAAGTCTTGCCCTACATGAGATCTGATAACTTTTTGACAGTGTGAGCCATATACTCGTCTGGCAACATTATACATGATAATGTTTTTGTTGGGATTTCATTTATTTTTGTAAGTTTTTTAAAACAATGTTTTTTATTAACTTAATTTTTTTTTTGTGTATTTCTTGCACTTCAAGTGCGCCTCTTTTCACAGCCCACTCTCTAATATGTTTGTATTACGAGTAGAAGTACTTTGCTTAGAAGTATATTCTGAAAATTTAAAAAACTTATAGTGGATTTAAAGTTAGTAGTTTTGGCCTACCGAAAGTGAAACTAATTTTACATTTATCAAGATAAAATGATAATTAAAAGTAATGTATAGATCCAAACTTCAAATTTTACCTATTAAAACACAAAGTCAGATACAAATGAAAGTTTGGATGTTTGTTACTCAATCACAACACAACCACTGAACTGATTTGGTTGAAATTTAAAATGTAGACTGATTATATCCTGGACTAACACAGACTACTTGTTATCCATTACAAATCTAAGGAAGGTATCGGTGAGATTTGTGTGTTTATTAGTTTTTAACTATTGTTTTATTTATACTTAGTCTTTATTTTCGTTGGGCGCTGAGGCGCTCTTGAAATTCAAATTTGACGCTTGACACGCTTGACAACTCATTTTGGTCACAGAGCACTGGACTCTGGGCAATGAACACGCGGAGCTCGGTACGGGAATTCGGGCTTGCCGCGTGTACTATGGTACTGGGCACACTGACGTTGGGGCGCTGTTAAAATCCACATAATTTACGCTTGGCATGCCCGACGGCTAACTGTGGGTACTGGGCACTGGGCCTTGGGCACTCATCTCACCCTGGGCACTGGGAACTGAGAGCTGGGCTCGTTGGACGGGGCCTGTATGTAACTTGGGCTTGACGCGTCCGTTTGGGCACTGAGCAGGTATTTATGCGCTAAACGCTCTTCAGAATCAGAGAGATTTGACGCTTGGCACGTTCGACAGCTCAGCTGGGCACTAGGCACTCGGTTCAATGTGGGTGCTTGCCATTGAGCGCTGGATCCTGGTCACTCGATATGCAGTGAAACTCGGCTTGTTAAACATGACATGCATGGAACTTGGGCTTGAAACGTGCGATATTACTGGGCACGGGGCACTGGGCACTTGGGCGCTTGGCCACTTACCAAAAAAAATTACGTGTTTTTCCAGATGTATACTAGCAGATATCTTACATGAAATTAAGTTTGTACCTATCTATATACGTATGGGAAACCCCATACGAAATTCCAACCCCCTAATTTGATGTGGGTGTGGGGTGATTTACTAAAAATCCTGAAACACGTATTTAATTGTTTATTACAAAGAGTCCCTATATCAATTATGAGACCTCTAGCATCAATATTATCCGTAGTTTCATACAAACTTCCATCCCCCCATACGAACTTTCAACCCCCTATTTTGATGGATGTGGGGTGATTTACTAAAAATCCTGAAACACGTATTTAATTGTTTATTACGAAGAGTCTCTATATCAATTTTGAGACCTCTAGCATCAATATTTGCTGTAGTTTCATACAAACTTCCATCCCCCCATACGAAATTCCAACCCCCTAATTTGATGGATGTGGGGTGATTTACTAAAAATCCTGAAACACGTATTTAATTGTTTACAACGGAGAGTCCCTACATCAATTTTGAGACCTCTAGCATCAATATTTGCCGTGGTTTCATACAAACTTCCACCCCCTATTTTAAGGGGTGGGGGGGTTAAATTCCCAACTTTTGGAATTTTTCTGTTGGTTGTGTACTAATTCTAGCTTACATACCAAATTTCAGCTTTCTAGGACTTCGGGAAGTACCTAGGAATTTTGATGATCATCAGTGAGTCAGTCAGTCAGTCAGTCAGTCAGTGACGAAATCTGGGTTTTTCAGATGTCAATAAAATCTAAAGTATAAGACCTGTGATATTGAAACTTTATACGTTTAATAAGTTCACCGGCGACATCATTTCCCGAGAATTTTGATTATCTGGAATAATTCTAGCCTAAGTTATAAGGGTTTAAAAATACGGCGAAACACTTCGAGAAAAGATAGGTAGTGCCCTCGCGCTTCGCTTGACTCGTCTGGCGGGGACACTACCGTGTCCCCAGATCAACTGACTTAGTTTTTAAGAGTTTACAAACTGAAAGGCGATTTATAAAATTGATGGTACCGAAATCGGGGGATAGGTACAATTGCCTGACAACTGACAGCCTCTTGTATCTAAATCCAAAGTTTAATCACACTCATTAGTCATAAACTTAGCTCTGAGACTTAGGATCGAGAATTCACAACACGTACGAGAACCCACGTACCTGATTCACCCGGCTCAGTCCACGACTAAGATAAAAAAAAAAGTTAGTAATACTCTATCGTACTCAAGTAAGGTGGGGAAACGAACTTATTACGATTATTACTACGGTACAATTAGCTCAAAAGACGACCAAACCCGGACATCCAAAGTAAAAGTATTATTCTGGCTCCACATTACAACTTTTTACCAAACAATATGTGGACTTTGCAAGTCTATGGAGTCTTGATTAAGTACTTAATTTTTTTTTTTTAATAATTTTGGGTTAACATCCCGACCCATTGGAGGTTACCTTAACTACTGAATTGATTACTTTCGTTTTCTTTAAAAAAGAAACCCGGCATTACAGCCGGAATGTTTCGTGTCATCACCTATACTTCCAGGAAATATCACAACGTTCATTCGTGTACTGTTGGCAACATTGTTCAGGGATGCTCTGTGGGTTATCTGTGGACATTGTACGCGAGAGAATGACAATGTCTGTCAAGGGGGATTTTTGACATTAAGAAAAAAAGAAGAAAACGAGTGGGGAATTCGCTCAGGGAATTCGGTTATGTGAAGTAATTTTAACAAGTCTAAATAAAGTTTGTAATATTGCTCCGTGTACCTAAATTATATTTTCTCATTGGTGATGTTTAATTTTGTAATATTGTTACGTGAAGTATTAATATCAAGTCCCAGCGGTGATTCTAATATCCCAGACTGTAAATGCATGTCTATTTTAGTGTTAAATCAATATTTATTTTCTTAATTTTGAAAATACACTTAAAAAACTTCCACGCGCAGCCATATATGACGTATTTGTAATCGTCGCAGAAACGTACGGACGTCGTAAAGACGGACGTATGGACTCAATAATTGAGTCCCGTTTTTTACCCTTTGGATAGGGAACGTTAAAAAATTGTGAGAGTCCGATCACTAATTGGCAATTAAAATCTTGTTTCCTGACTAATATTTACCCTAAAAATAAACTCTCACACTGTTATGACGTGAAAGGTTAAAAAATGCGTAAAAACTTACTATACTCGTATGAGCATAAAACACAAAATGTTACGAAGCTCCGATTTTTAGTACGCCATAATGGATTGAAGGAGAAAGATTGATTGACTGTGAAATGCTTTTTTCCAAACCTTAGCCTTTAGTCGGCAAATTTACTGCTAATAAAATTATAGTAAAGAAAAATTACTGTCTCAGACGTCGGTGTTTTTATATAAAATTCTAGAAATATATTATTCTATTTGGTCGTTACCTATCAATTTAATATTCTGCGTCAATCTTTGTATTTTATACTGTCGTAAAAGCGAAATTCATTACCTTTTCAATCTTTTGTAATCTGTTTCAATTTAATTAAATCGCTTATTAAAACGCCTCAGTCGTCAAAAGTTTATCGTCACTGTTATTTAGGGTTGTAGCTGACGGGGATTGTACCTACCCATTAATCTCAGTAATAACTTAATTTCATCGCTAGAATAGATTAAGACATTCCGAAATTACTTAATTTAATTCTGTTGTTCAAGTTCAACTAACAATCGTCACGTTTTTGCAGTAATCTGGAGTGTAGCTTGGAATTCTAATTGATCCAAGTTACACTCCAGATTACGGTGAACCAAAATTAATATCGTATTGAGCAAGATTTTATCATTCGGACCTTAGTAAGGTGAATTAAGCCATTTATTTTCTTTTAACCTTTACAAAACAACCATAAAGTTTATCATAAATTGCGGATTACGAATGTTAAGCGTTTAATTAAGATTGGTTTATATCAAGATTTGGTATTAGACATTAGTAATTGCGTATGGACACGGCATTTTGTTTTATTGTGGAAGGTTAAATACAAGGAGAGGGGAAAATTAATATTTCTTATTTAGTATTTTAGGTTACATAACCTTGTACCTCCTTCACCTTTCTACCATAGGACTGCAAAACGCCGAGAGCGGTGGCATCCTTATGTGGTTGAAATTCAACAAACTCGCACGAAACGTTTTTCTTCCACGTTTCTGATACGAACCGCTAAGGTGTGGAACGCCCTTCCAGCCTCCGTGTTTCCAGCCAAGTACAACCTGGGTGCCTTCAAGAGAAGAGTGAATAGGCATTTTCTAGGCAATCGCGCTCCAACCTAGACCTCATCATTGCTTTCCATCAGGCATGATTGTCGTCAAGCGCAAGCCTATCTAAATATATAAAAGAAGATACTGACTGATTCACTCATTCACTCATTCACTCATTCACTGACATATCAACGCACAGCCCAAACCGCTGGGTCTAGAGACTTCAAATTTGGCACACACGTTTCTTATGAGGTCTAGGGGTGCACTAAGAAAGGATTTTTCAAAATTCCCCCCCTAAAGGGGTGAAACGGGGCTCCAAAGTTCATATTTTACCAAGCTTCAATACTCCTTCACGCCGCAACTACTGATCCGATTTGGCTCAAATTTGGGATGGAGATGAATTGCATCTTGAGTTAACACATAAGCTACTTTTCATCCCGGGAAAATCCATGGTTCCCGTGGGATTAGTTAAAAACCGAAATTCGCGCGGAAAAAAATCTTCACGCCGCAAGTACAAGACCGATTTGGCTGAAATTTGGAATGGTGATAGATGATATCGTGGGTTAATAACAAGGCTACTTTTTATCCCGGAAAAATCCGTGGTTTTTGCGGGAAAACTGAAAAATTGATATTCACGCGCGAAAAATACTACTTTACGCTGCACTTACTGAACTGATATGACTGAAATTCGGAAAGGAGATAGATTTTATAATGGATTAATACATAGGCTACTTTTCATCCCGGAAAATTTCATGGTATATCAAAGAAGATACTGACTCACTCACTCATTGACATATCAACGCACAGCCCAAACCGCTGGGTCTAGAGACTTCAAATTTGGCACACAGGTTCCTTATCAGGTCTAAGGGTGCACTAAGAAAGGATTTTTCAAAATTCCCCCCTTAAGGGGTGAAACGGGGCTCTAAAGTTCGTATTTTACCAAGCTTCGATACTCCTTCACGCCGCAACTACTGAACCGATTTGGCTCAAATTTGGAATGGCGATAAATTGCATCTTGGGTTAACACATAAGCTACTTTTCATCCCGGGAAAATCCATAGTTCCCGTGGGATTAGTTAAAAATTGAAATTCACGCGGAAAAAAATCTTCACGCCGCAAGTACAAGACCGATTTGGCTGAAATTTGGAATGGAGATAGATGATATCCTGGGTTAGTAAAAAGGCTACGTTTTACCCCGGAAAAATCCATGGTTTTTGCGGGAAAACTGAAAAATTGATATTCACGCGTGAAAAATACTACTTTACGCTGCACTTACTGACCTGATATGACTGAAATTCGGAAAGAAGATAGATTTTATCCTGGGTTGATACATAGGATACTTTTCATCCCGGAAAATTTCATGGTATATCAAAGAAGATACTGACTCACGCACTCACTGACATATCAACGCACAGCCCAAACCCCTGGGTCTAGAGACTTCAAATTTGGCACACAGATTCATTATAAGGTCTAGGGGTGCACTAAGAAAGGATTTTTCAAAATTCCCCCCTTAAGGGGTAAAACGGGGCTCCAAAGTTCGTATTTTACCAAGCTTCGATACTCCTTCACGCCGCAACTACTGAACCGATTTAGCTCAAATTTGGCATGGCGATAAATTGCATCTTGGGTTAACACACAAGCTACTTTTCATCCCGGGAAAATCCATGGTTCCCGTGGGATTAGTTAAAAACCGAAATTCACGCGGAAAAAATCTTCACGCCGGAAGTACAAGACTGACTTAGCTGAAATTTGGAATGGACATAGATGATGTCCTGGGTTAATAAAACGGCTACTTTTCATCCCGGAAAAATCCATGGTTTTTGCGGGAAAACTGACAAAATTGATATTCACGCGCGAAAAAAACCACTTTACGCTGCACTTACTAACCTGATATGACTGAAATTCGGAAAGGAGATGGATTATATCCTGGATTAATACATAGGGTACTTTTCATCCCGGAAAATTTCATGGTATATCAAAGAAGATACTGACTCACTCACTCACTGACATATCAACGCACAGCCCAAACCGCTTGGTCTAGAGACTTCAAATTTGGCACACCGGTTCCTTATGAGGGCTAGGGGTACACTAAGAAAGGATTTTTTAAAATTCCCCCCTTAAGGGGTAACACGGGGCTCCAAAGTTCGTATTTTACCAAGCTTCAATACTCCTTCACGCCGCAACTACTGAATTGATTTGGCTCAAATTTGGAATGGTGATAAATTGCATCGTGGGTTAACACATAAGCTACTTTTCATCCCGGGAAAATCCATGGTTCCCGTGGGATTAGTTAAAAACCGAATTCACGCGGAAAAAGATCTTCATGCAGTAAGTACAAGACGGATTTGGCTGAAATTTGGAATGGAGATAGATAATATCCTGGGTTAATGAAAAAGCTACTTTTTATACCGGAAAAATCCATGTTTTTTGCGGGAAAACTGAAAAATTGATATTCACGCGCGAAAAATACTACTTTACGCTGCACTTACTAAACTGAACTGAACTGAACTGAACTAAACTGAAATTCGGAAAGGAGATAGATTTTATCCTGGATTAATACATAGGATACTTTTCATCCCGGAAAATTTCATGGTTTCCATGATAATAGTGATAGATAATATGCCTTCATGCCGTAATTACTGAACTGATTTGGAATAGAGATAGATTATATCCTGGATTAATACTAAGGCCACTTTTTATCCCGGAAAAATCCATGGTTCCTTCGGGAACAGTGAAAAACAGATATCCACGCGGGAAAAATATTTCTTCACGCTGTAATTGGTGAACTGATTTGGCTGAAAATTAGAATAGAGAAGGCTATTTTTTATCCCGGGAAAATCAATGGTTATTTCTGAATATTTGTTTTTCACTATTCCAGCGGGAGAAATACTCATTCACGCTGCAACTATTGAAAACTTTTGGCTGAAAGTTAAAATGGAGATAGATTTCGCTCTAAATTAACACAAAAGTTAGGTACTTTTTATTCCGGAAAAACCGATGGTTCCCGTGAGAATAGGAAAAACTAAAATTTACGCGGGCGAAGCCGCGGGTATCTGCTAGTCTTCAATAAAAAAATATACTTTAATTAGAGCTAACACATAACGAAAATGATTTTTCCACGATAAGCATTTTGAAGACGATAGCGTTATTTAAAAAAAATAATTTAACTTAGAAATTTTGCACAACAAAATTGGAATCGACGCCCACTTATTTTGTATAGAGACTTAAAAGTATATGAAAGTAAATAAGTTAAAGTAAGTAAGTTGAGTACTTAATAATATATTCTTTCACTTTGAGCAAATACACTAATTTCCATTCGTTTATTTTCTCTTTGACACATGAAATCACATGAAACAGATTTAGCCTCAGACCAATAGATTTAGCAATAGCGAGGGACCAGAGAGAGATAAAGGTAAAGTTGTTTCTTTCTGGTCCCTCGCTATTGCTATAAGTATCTGTTTCATGTGTCAAAGAGAAAATAAACGAATGGAAAGGGTCTTGGAAAGGGTATACTTAATGAATAGCAAGTTTATAGCGACCTCATAATGTACGCAATTCGCAAGGTGAGTGGCATGTCAGGTGACATTTTCTAAGTTCAGTCTCACAGTAATGTCGTAGGATGATATATTATTAATGGCATGACAGTGAACATGTTCTGAAGTACTCATTCAAGTTAGGTGTCATAGCTGTTTTATGTAGCACGCTCAAAATTTTAAGGTTCTGATCTTTTGACGTCAATGTACAGAACTACAGACATGGCTGAAAGTTCAAGGTATTTGTTATGACTTATAAAGTAAAATGTTAACTTTAGATACTGAAAGATACAGGTAATCATAAATTTACTAACTTAGGTCGGGTATACTTGTAAGAAGTAAGAACAGTGGTTTTTAATATAATATAAAAACAATAAAAATGAGGTGGATAGGTGGTTAGGGCAGTGTACGGAATGTATCCAGCCATTTGTTCCCATATTTATCATGCGGAAATGGAGGATTTTAAGCCTAGTTGTATATTTCAATATCCCTTAAACAAATTACAGGAGGTGGTATGTTCTCAGTGAAGGGACATCACATGTTAGGGTTGAGAATTTTATTTGCATTCATTTGAATTAAATTCATTCATATTAGCAGGACAGATTAATTTTGTTTTGCTATAATCCGCTACTTGAAAAGATCCTGTATACTGTAAAGAGTCTGTACTGCCCGCATGGAACACCACACACAATTTCCAACACTTTCTTCGACGCACGTTTCGTCCCGACACCGGGACATACTCAGGAGAGGTTGACTTCACAGTGCGAAATCGTAGAGATGACTCAAGTAGCGGATTATAGATTGGATTACCGCAAAATAACACCTGCTTCCATTCAATATTCGTTCAATAAAAAAAGGTGAGGTGATTTTCATCATCAGTTTTCGGAAATCTTATGATATCAACGAGATGATCACTCCGACACACTTTTTTGTATGGTAAAACCTGTTGTTTATACAGCCTTCCAAACACTCGTGACTTGAGTCATTACGGACGGCGATGACGATTATTGAGTCAACAGCCAACTCTACAGGTGACTCATGGTGATTGGCGACACCGGTGGGTGTCGTTCTTACTTCTTGTGGTTCAAGAGTCCGGAGCCCACAGACATAACTTAACGGCCTACAAGCCGTATTTAGGTGATTTTGAATGAAGTTTTATGCAAAAACTATGAAGACAATTACTTTCAAATTTGCACGTCATGTATTTTGGGTCTTTAATCTAAAATCGCTAAGAAGCAGAAACACGATTGGATAAAATTTTCTCGATAGAAAGTTCTCCCAAAAGTTGCTCCAAAATCTCAGTTTTTCTATATTTTATCGGAAACTACAATGGATGTAATTGTAATTTTTGTTTTAATGTATCGGTAATAATAATATCCTAAAACGCTTAGAACAGATTTTTGATAACTGGCTTAGTTTTTGAGTAATTAGGTAAAACGTCGTTTTTCTGCTATATTCTTCCGCGACGCTGCATGTCGCATCTACCAAATCTCCGTGAGAGTGAGAAAGACAAAAATAAATTCAATAAATCCCCTTAATGTCTAAATGACAAAATGTAGTGCTGTATATGTGTATAATGCCCGCATACCTGCTAAGTTGGTGAGTCGACCAATTCATTGATATCTGGTAAGTAAGGTAAATAGAAATCTAATGGTTGATTTTTACACATATTCCATAAAATATCATAACAAAATTATATCGAATGTTTCCAGACACTTTCCGTAGGCCATAACTCCATCAGAGTCAGACGCAATAAACACCAAAAATATTCAGATTTCAGCCCATTCGACATTTTTGGTGTCTGGGGCATGTTTGGTAAAAATCAACCATTAGAATTTAAGTAAAGTTAAACTTATCACCCTTTTCACCTTAACCCCTTAACTATAAGCCATTAGATATTAGGTGAAAAGGGTTAACTTATTAACCCCTTTTCACCTGATATCTATGAATTGGCCGACGCACCAACTAAGCAGGTATGCGGACATTCAATACATAAATATAAACACTACCTATAGCACCAAGTTTTGTCCTATAGAAATTCAGTTATGTCTGGCGACTCCGGGCTCTCGTTCTATTGTAATTACAAATAACATAATTAATAGAAGTTTCTTAAGCACTTCGAGCCTTTTATTAGCATGATGAAATGCCTCGTTAAATTCTGTCATTTAAATAATAATTAATTGCACATTAGCTGTTTAGCAATTGTAGAGTTAAATGGCAATGGCGTAGCAATGATCAAAAGATACAGTCGAAAAGTTGAGTTTTAGGAAAAAAATATTATTAATTTTGGCAATTGCGTAAGAAAACGTAATATGCATTGTTATCGTAATCGTAAACGAATTCTTGCTGATTGGCACTCTTTGTTGCTTACATTTTTTTAATCCAATCGTGATAGACTAATTATCTTTTTGATTAGTGTTTTACACACTTAGGAAATAATTCCTCTAAATTTAAATACGAATCAAAATTTTCCACTCGCAGCGGGATTCGAACCCGCGTCTCCCATCTCTCGCGGCTGGGTGCTCTGACCGCTAAATTTATAGGAATCATGATAGAATTTGATACGTTTGACGTATTGACGAAGTTGAATACGTTTTTCATACATAAACGAATAGCTGTAATTTTAGAACGAAATATTTTACTAAGTATATAAAAAGAAATTAAGTATTTGGATTCAATTGGACTAATGGCTTGCTCAATTAGGTACACACTCTGCATACAAAAGAACGGTTTAAATGGAAAATAACATTCAAATATCCATGTAGAATTTTATCTTCAACCACAAAATTACCACAAAATTACCTTTTAACAATTTTGCGTTTGGTCATGCCCAAACGCAAAATTGTTATATTATTTATTGTGTACGACAATTACCTACCCTAGTCATAAGCTACGCATATGAAATATTAATACTTACTCACTACATTTGCATGTCTCTCACCTCCCTAACATAACTACAATCAAATCAATACACAATAAAAACTAAACCTTCTATAAAAAAAGTTCTTTTAAAATTCATCTTATGTTTTTATTATTTTTTCCTTTTTTATTATAACTATAGTAGTGTTATTATCTCGCTGCAGACTCGGTCATAAATCATTCGAGTGTTTCGCTTTTGTTGTTTTTTGTTGAGTTGTGTATTACTGCAGAACAACAAAAGCGAAACACTCGAATGATTTATGACCGAGTCTGCAGCGAGATAATAACACTACTATAATAATATTTTAGATACTTAGGCTCAGTTGCTTGACTTGACTTTAACCTAAACGTTTTAGTTAAACATGGCGGTCTGACCCTTATTTCAAAAGACATAAGAGTCAGGCCGCCATATTTAACTAAAACGTTTCGGTTAAAGTCAAGTCAAGCAACCGAGCCAAGTCGGAAAGTAAATAATTGACCAACTTTGTAAATGTTTCTTTTATTGTGAATAGGCTTGCGCTTTACGGATATACCATCCAAAATAGAAATAATTTTAAAGCGTTCAAAGAACAAACAAACAAACTATTCAGCTTTATAATATTTGTATGATATAGAAGTATAGATTAATAAGGTAGGATTAATAGGTCCAGACTCAGACAAAGAAGGACTTTGTTGACATTGCAGAATGCATTCACGGACGGACGGTGTAAAGTGAGTCAATATTTAAATATGAAACCAATGCAACGTGACTGTTATTATGATTACGTAATTACGTATTCAAATTCCATAAATGCATTGTGTAGTCGTTATTACTTGACTACGACAAAGTAAAACCAACTAAATATTATGATTTCGTTCCATAAACGAACCAAAGAAATCGTAGATGTAGTTAGATCAGTCATGTGCCTAAGGTTGCTTATTTCCACGTAATATTTAAATATAAATAAATAAATAAATATATACGGGACATTTTACACATCGCAATCTAGCCCCAAAGTAAGCGATAGCTTGTGTTATAGGTACTAGATAACTGATAAATATACATACATACATACTAATATACATAAATACAATATATTGAAAAACACCCAGACACTGGAAAACATTCATGCTCATCACACAAACATTTACCAGTAGCGGGAATCGAACCCACGACCTCCGGCGCAGACAGCAGGTTCGCTACCACTACGCCATTCGGTCGTTAAATTACAACATAATAATTATTCCACAAATGAGTACCTACCTATTGATATGTACCTCTTGATAGTACTTAAAGGCTATGATATCCTTCCCCAGGCAAATAAAATGATACAACCGATTTCAACAACATAAGGCAAATGTTCAACTGAACCAAAAAGAGTATCTACTAACTAAATTTGAGAATCTTTATATTTTTCTTAGGCATCGGGAGCATACGACCCACTCGTATCTCGCTCGCTCGGGTCATCTGATGTTAAGGTACCGCCTCCCATGGACATTTGCAGCACCAGAGGAACTGCAAATGTGTTGTCGTTTATCAGCAAGAAAACACTGCTGTTGATAGCTGGTTCCATAGTTTGCACGTACGTGGAAAGAAGGCGTACCAGGTGATCGTGGATTGCCAGTCATCCAGGTGGTTTGGTTGGAAGATATTTCCGAATCGGAATTTATGCACAGAAAGTAAAAGGTAGGACTCACTTCAAACAGCACTTCAAAGCAATACCCATTTAACAACCGATAACAACAAAGGGGCTAAAGTCTCTACGGTGTTTCGAGGGTTTTAGTTTGTTATTGAGACTACCATAATTGAAGTCGTCAATAAGTCAAATTGCCCGCTTTTAGTAAGTCAATTTGCTGACAACGCGGGATGTATAAAATACGGTGACACAGATACGTAATATTCTCAGGTAAATTAAAATGTCAACCTCCTGAAGAATAGTTTCCGGTACAAATTGCTCCAGCTTTCCGCTTCCTCCGCAAAATATATTGGAATTAGAGGCGGAATCGTACTAAATTAAGGGAGTTTGGAATAGGTACCTAATGTTATGACAACAATTCAAGGTAACTTATGAATTTTGAACCAGCTAAAACATCGTTTATTATGTTGTTTGAAATATTTATCAAAAGCTGCAAATCTCTACTAATATTTACTCACTCTATTTTGAAATCAATGTCATCAAACACGGTTAATCGAGTGGTGAAAACGGTAAATCTAGATACCCACTGTTTAGGTCCCTACATAAATACCTACAATATTATCATACGATCTAATTTTTATCGGCTGTTCACCTAATTTTTAATCTGTTCAAACACACTGAATAAATTGAAAATTTCACTTATATAGGTACATTTTATCGAAATAAGTTGATGATAGACTACTTAATATTAATTAATTATTATAGCTGTGGTAAAATACACATAATAGCTATTCATAAAAGTAACTTGAAATTGGTGGGCTAATTTTGCCCAACCTAAGGCCGCTACCGCTGTGTCGGAATCCACAACCTGAAAATTTTCCTCCTGTCGAGGGGTTAGCCCAACGGTGAACCCTCCTCATTTATCCGGGCTTGGGACCGGCTATGTTATGGTCAAGACATCTGGAGCAGTTGAAATCACCACAGCATACGCTGAGTAGGCGCAGGAGTCGAAGGACCGCGACAAGTAGAGGAATATTGTGGAGAAGGAAAGGGCCCACAAGGGGATGTAGTGCCACAGTATAGATAAGGCCGCTACCATGGATACGAGTGGAGTGCGGAACTCAAAGCGGAGCGCAACGAGGAGTTGATACAGCAACTTAGCTTGACGACCGAATGGCGTAGTGGTAGCGAACCTGCCGTATGCGTCAGAGGTCGTGAGTTCGATTCCCACTACTAGTAAATGTTTGTGTGATGCGCATGAATGTTTTCTAGTGTCTGGGTGGTTTTCAATATATGTATTATATTTAAGAAAATAATATGTATGTATATTTATCAGTTATCAAGTACCCATAACGCAAGCGATTGCTTTCTTTGGGGCTAGATTGCGATGTGTGTAATGTAAAAAAAAACTTATCGCCCATATCCGTGGAAGCAGCCTAATGGTTTAATTTTAAGTAGCAAATCGTAATGTCTGGTCATTGAGCTAATTATGAACAGTGCTCTTGAGGCCTATTGTCTAATTCATGCGTTCTGTGACAGACACTAAAGTGGCCATCTACTTAAAGTGGCCCACGCAATAGTTGAGGCCCGCATCGAGTGGACTGTGGCCCCCAATGATCCCCAATTAGCCCTCATTGTCAGCTTACCCGCCAGACCACGGAGCGTCCTACTTGGTAATGTGTGGCGCCCTCTTGAAATACTTAAGCAGTTAGGAGAATTTACTAATTATAAATATACACGTTTAAGTAAAAAAAACTTAGCTTCGTCCGCGTTTGTGAGAGTTTCCGACAAAGCTAAGGTTTTGTTAGGTTAGGTTAGGTTAGGTCGATGTAAAATTTCGGTGATCTGTGTAACAATCGTGGCACAGGTTATTTCTATACGGCAAAGGGGGTAATTTTGGGAATTACGCGTTGTCACTCCGTAGGGATATATATAAATCTTTATAAACACGATATATGAAGCTTAAATATTCAAAGGCACCGGTTTCGTCTAAATCTGTGCAACTAAAATGCAAATTCACTGTATGAAATTTAAACGTATAATTATTATGACTATAACATATACGCTGAACTTGGTTAGATATACAATGAAGCCTTTATATTGAATAAGCATTGAAATAATTTCCGTGAACTTAATAAAACAAAGTCCGTGTAAGATTACACCTATATACAGTGACATTTAGCGACATCAATAACTTCTTAGTAAACCACGTCAGTGAAGCTACAAAGTAGGAATCATAAATAAACACAATTTCAAGATTCACAGGTGACACAACAAGTTATAATTAATAAACAATATTAATTATTATCATTAATTAAATTGAACCAATCTATTAATACAAAGGCATACATCACCCAAGGTTCTGACCTTTGAGATAGTAATGTGTGACTAATTGGGAATAATAATGTTCCGGGTTATAATATATGACTCTCCAGTGATGTTCAAATATGCAAGATATGACGAGCAACGAGGCTATCTTACGGAGTTAGAGAGTGAGTAAAACAAATATTCACTATGAATGTTTCATATATTTCTTATTATAAGAGCGAAAATGTGTTCAAATACTAATGTGTGGGAATGAGTTCTATGGTGAGTTTTTTGTAGGCACTTCTGTAATCACCTCGATGGTTCTTAGTTCGTAGTGTCCATCGGATTGAACAGAACTACGTTTGTTTAAAACTATACAACATGTCTTGCAAGTTGCAACCATCTTGGAAGCTATTAATAGTAGTAATTGGTTTAATTGTGTTGTTAGCATGTGCCTAGTTCTCCTAGAAGTTCTAAAGTAGCCAGAATCATAACGATTCTAAATGGTACCTACCTCTCATTTTTGCACTAATGCACCCTATATGGTTACTGTCAGTAGGTATTATTTTCTAGGAGTTACGGTAGTGCCCTCGTCAAAATCAGATAAAATAACTGTTTACAAAAATTACTTAATAAATATTTTAAACCTAATAACTTACATTATTACTTACTGAAAATTACATTATTACTCAGGCATTTTCAGGCAAGCGCGCTCCAACCTGGACCTCATCATTGCTTTCCAGTTTCCATCGGGCATGATTGTCGTCAAGCGCAAGCCTATCTTCAATAAAAAAAAAAAAACTTACTGAAACAGAATTTTCCTTTCTTGAAATTATAACTTAGTAAGGGTATTTACAATATATTATAACGGTATTTAATTATATATCCAATATTGAATTAATTATATATTAAACTTTTACTTCTTCTTTTAATTAGAGTTTTTTCATAAAAACAAACACAAGCGTATTATTTTCCACAATGCACTGTGAATGCTCTACACTCTATAGTGAAGTCCATTAGCTGGTGTATTTGCCCATGGGGCTAGCTTTTCCATTTGCGCTAAGTAGAGCGATTGTGAATTATTTGGCGTGTTTGGAATAAATTAATTACTGCTACCCACAATCCACAGGTATTAAAATTCTCACAAAGTTTAATCTAGTTTTTAGGGTTCCGTACCAAAAGGCTGAGAACCAGATCCTATTGTCGTTAGTATTTCTTTTGTATTCGGTGTTAGGGCCGAATTTATGGTATTTTATTCTTTAATCTGTGACTATATCGCCTCTATCTGTTTGTCAAGAGGCTGTATCTCCTAAACTGTTTTATGTAGCTGTCACAGCGGTAGAAGTAGAGTAGTAGAAAGAAATACAACCTATTAGAAATGGTGTAAAACTAAAACTTATTTAGGGCATTTCTAAAAATTAATAAAAAAAAATTCGGCGTTTTATACTCGACCATCACAATCGTTTAGGTATCTCTTCTCAAGCTTTTAATTTTCACAGAATTAGTAGGTATTAATATAGATTAGTCTTTTTAGGCATAAATAAACAAATTATTTGCTTGAACACGGAAGTCGGAATCATTTGTGTGAGATTTCAACTCGCAATTGGCCAGTTTCTAACTAGTAGACTTTGAAGTATTTTTTAATAATCATTTATTTCAGATAAACATCCATATGGTATATAAATAAAATAAAAATACAAAAAGGTATGCTAGGGCTATAAAAACTAAATATAACTAGATATGACTATTTTTTATTTGCATCTCGGTGAACAGAGCGCCAGTGATTTATTATATCACTAGACATGCTCTCACCGATGACCTTAAGGATGACGTTTTTCGACTCCAGCAATCGCTTCCAAAAAGAAGCGATTCGACTGCCTCTGATCGCGAAGAAATCGGGGATCCTCGCCTCGGCGAACATGCCCGACGCGCTGCAGTACCTCGGCAACCTCATGAGGATGCGGTATGCATCATTATACTGCACCCTCATGGTGCTCATTGTGGAACGCCTGAAATTCGTCCATAATTGACCTGTGTAAAAACATTGGCAATATGCACGAAACAGGGTTAATTTAACTTCGGTACTGCACTTTGAAAATCTGCGTGCGAGCATGTTACACCGAACCGATAGTGCTCTCCTCTCTCTTTCGATATCAAGGTCATCCCTCAGGACACCGGTGACAATATGTCCCAGATATTTGAACTGTTGCAACTTCCCGAACTGCAGAACCATTCAAATAAACGCGTGGCACCTTCTCCGGACCCTTTCCTGATCTAAACACCATAACCTCCGACTTCGAGACATTATATCTCAATCCGTGAGCGCCCGCGTAACGCTCGCAGATTGAGAGTAACTTACGCAGACCTCCAATCGATGGGCTGAGAAGCACCATATCGTCCGCATAGCTGAGATTGTTTACACAAACATCTCCCAGATGACATCCGATTCTGGTGCCCCCCAACTCCTCGATCAGACCATTAATGTATACGTTGAAAAGGTCCGGAGAGGTGAGTCCTCCCTGGCGAACCCCGCAGTCTAGCCTATAACCGCTAGAGGTCGCGTCGCCCCACCTTACGCTGTTTATCTGGTTTCCGTACCAGTATTCCAACAGACTCGTTATCTCATCCGGGACCTGAGCCGCATGCAATTTGCTCCAGAGAACTTCATAGTTCACTAGATCGAATGCACGGCTCAGGTCTAAAAAGCACGCACATACGGACGTGTCACGTTTCGTGTAATATTGTACAGTATGTTTGAGACTGAGGATAGCCGAGTCCGTTGAGAGACCGGGACGGAAACCAAACTGAGCATCATTTATACGAATATTCTTCTGCAGCTCGGGATGCAGCAACCGTTCCAATATTTTCCCAATTACAGTACCCAGAGAGATAGGTCTATAGTTATTTGTAGTGCCCAAATCACCAGTCTTATTTTTAATAATCGGTACAACAATAGTTTTCATGAGATCAGCGGGTAAGTACGAATAACGAATACACATGTTAAATAAGGTACATAGCTTTGAGTACAGAACATTCCCCGCGAAAACGATATGCCCTATACTCAAATTGTCATGTCCAGGTGATTTACCGCGTTTTATTTCTTTAATAGCATTTTTTACACGGTCTGGTGTAAACTGTATAAGGTCAGGTGTGTTGAAAGTTCGTCTAATTTTGTGCGTTTGAATATTTTTATCTATTTTTAGCGGTTCATTTTGAAATTTTTTCGCAAATAATTCCGCTATCTCCCTCGGTTCCTGTAGGTTTTCAACCCTGACTGGTAGGCTTTGCTTACAGTTAAAGGATTTGGAAGCGTTCCAGAATTTTATAAAGTTATTTTCTCGTCTATGTGTTGCAAGGACTTCAAGTTTAATAGCGTCTTGGTTGCGTTGGTACCATTTTAATTTATTTTTAAAGACTTTGCGACTTTCGTACATTTCTCTATAAGAATTACCCAGTAAAAGCCAGTTAAAACCATTCCCTACTAAAACCATTTAGTAGGGAATAGTCTCCTACAACAATTCCTTACAAAATGTTTTACAATTCTTTTATTTTTGAGCCGTTTGAGCCCACCCTGCACGGAGGTAGGTATATTTTCCTAACTCTAACTTATTTTATGAGCCGTTTCCACACCAGACTTCCTGAACGCATAAAACAAACTGCGGTTTCAGCTGAGCTCAACCATAAGCATTTTTTTGAAAACATAAACACTGATTTATTGTCTTATGTTATGCGATCACGGCTGGAAAAATCCAACATTTACTAATTGTCTGATTCTGAAAAGTTGAAAATTTCGAAAAAGATGCCATTTCAATGAAAACTGCCGTTTATCGAAATCTATTAAAGTCCCAACCATAAAGTAAAAAGAGTTTAAAAAAAATAGATTATTAAACAACTTTTACGCAACGTATTTCATATTGGAGGCATCACATACCCAGACCCACCTAATATAAGTTTTTGTAAACAAGACCCAATATAAGGTCATGTAAATGTGTACATTGCGAAGGAGGTCATATCCTTGTACGAATGGGTCAGTATCGATATCGAAAGGGATAGGTCACTTGGCTGTCGTACCCAATAAAGCCTTTATATTACCCTTCACGTACTGAGGGTATAATAACAGTTGTTTGGGTACGCTAGAGAGGGAAATGAATAGTATTGGCTGATACTGAACGCTTGCCGAATCTTCACTTATATTGTAAAGTAATAAAATCATTTTGAAAAGATCTATACTCGCGAGACTTCTGCCTAACAGTCTTTAAGGTGTGTGAAATGTGCCAATCCTCCCCTTTAGTAGCAACTAGCACCCTGTACCTATTAAATTATTAATCTGTGCCTATTATTTTATGCAATTCCCATTAAGTATGTGGTACTTGACCGTAAAAAGGTTTTAAAAAGTGGTCGAGAGTCGAGACAATCTCAATATGTTATAAATGAATAACATTTTCCAATAGGATGCGAAGAAAAATATTGTATGTTATACATTGAGTAAATGATGTTTTAGGATTTTAGATAGAGTTCAGACTTCGGCCCCCGAGCCAAGCCAATAGCGACTCTATAGGCGAGGTATAGAAATGGTACAAAAATAAATAACCTGTCAAGTGCGAGTCGGACTCGCGCACTGAGGGTTCCGTACTACAACCGGAGGAATAAAACCATAAAAACCACTTTTCTTATCGAACCGCAAAACTAACTTTGTTTTTAGAGGTTTTATTGTAAATATCAAAAAAACTACTTATTAGATCTCGTTCAAACCAATTTTCTGTGGAAGTTTGCATGGTAATGTACATCATATATATTTTTTAGTTTTATCATACTCTTATTTTAGAAGTTACAGGGGGGGGGGGGGCACACATTTTACCACTTTGGAAGTGTCTCTCGCGCAAGCTATTCATTTTAGAAAAAAATGATATAAGAAACCTTAGTATCATTTTTGAAGACCTATCCATAGATACACACATATGGGTTTGATGAAAAAAAAATTTTTGAGTTTCAGTTCTAAGTATGGGGCACCCCCAAAATTTATTACTTTTTTTAAATTTTGTGTGAAAACCTTATTGCGGTTCACAGAATACATCTACTTACCAAGTTTCAACAGTATAGCTCTAGTTTCGGAAAAAAGTGGCTGTGACATACGGACGGACAGACGGACAGACGGACAGACGGACCGTTTTTTGCCATTCGGCTACGGAACCCTAAAAAAGGCATGCTGTTAGCGTTCGTCGGAAAAGACCATTTCTATGACCAAAGACCAACAGGAAGAAATTCAAAATTATTATGGCTGTCGATATTTTGAGTGGATCAAAATATCGATGGTACAAGTCGTGTACCTGCGCCGGGTCGAAATTAAAAAATAAAATTAAGAAAAATCATGGAATCCCATGGGATTTGCAAAAAACCGTAAGTACTTCACGCGGGCGGAGCCGCAGGCAACAGCTACTTTACCTTGTATAGCTAATCGCGGACAGCAACTAGCATGTTAATGTCCTTCCGTTTAAACGCTATCAATTACCTTCGGTTCAGTGACAATCGTTAATTTGGCGGAACTCTACACTTGCTTCTAACTTTTTTCGATAGATATAGGTACCTACCCACTGAATGATTCAAATAAATTTTGGAATGATTATTTATTAGCCTAGATAATTAAGGCTACTTTTGGAGGGATATTTCGTGGTTCCCGCGTGGTTTATGAAAAACCGAAATTCACATGGGTATAAATTTATTTCCATCTATTTTTAAGGGTTATTATCAGAAACTAATTTGCTGAATCATCAAACTAAATAGTAAAAAACGAAAACAGCTACTGTCTCCGTGAAGTTATATCTGACTCATATCTCTGACGTCATAAATAAAATAAATAACCGTACTCAGTAGTTTTTTTAAGGTGATCGCGATCGTCAGTCACGTGGAACCGAGTACCGGCAACGATGAGGTGTGTAATGGGCATCCTTGTGTATTAAGAGTATCGTCTAGTGACGAAGCACGACGCGAGTAGGTATTTTCGAAAATGATATCTATGCCCGTACCTATAGAGAGAGTTGCAAGTCCAGAGCTAGGCCTACATTTTGTTCTTGAAATTAGTGTTGCCCAAAATCAGTCTTGGTCTTGCAGTCTTGGTCTTGTTCTTGCGTTTTTGCAAGAACAAGACCAAGACCAAGACTGCCTAATTTTAGCAAGACCAAGAACAAGATTTGAGCAAGAACAAGACTAAGCCTGCGAGACTCTTGCGTCTTGCAGTTAACATGAAATCGCACCCTCTGCCCGCGAAATTCAAATTTCATTTTGTTTTTCGCAATTATTTAACTAATCCAACGAAGTAGGCTTATGGAATTGATTTTGCGAAAATAAGAGTATCATTTTCACAGTTTAATGGTACTTGAAAGTGTCCACTGTCCAGTTTAGGAATGTAGTTCGATTGTCGACCAATTTGCAAAATTTCAAACTCGGCATTCGAACTACGAGTACATACCTAAACTGGACGCTTTCTAGTAAAGATTTTTATATAAACCTATGAAGATGATATTGCTATTTTCGCAAAATGAATGCCATAAGCCTAATTCATTGTACTAGTTATATATTGGTGAAAAACAAAATAAAATTTGAATTTCGCGGGCCGACCTCCGTTTTTTTTTTACACACTACAAGTAAGTACTAGACTGTGATCTCACCTGATGGTAAATGACGATGCAGCCGAAGATGTTATCGTACTACCTTGGAAGAGGTAAGCAGCCCCTAACGGTTTCTACACAGCATCACACCGGAACGGAGGCTTCGGCCGTGGCTAGTCACCACCCTACTAGCAAAGATGCACCGCCAAGCGATTTAGCGTTCCGGCGCGATGCTGTGTAGAATCCGTTAGGGTTTGCTTACCTCGTCCAAGTTCGTCACTTACCATCAGGTGAGATCGCAGTCAAATACCTACTAACTTGTAGTGAGTAAAAAAAAGCTATGTTAATTCAAACTCAAAATGTATACTTACTCAAAATGTTACATTGTTCTCACATCTAAATTACCGTAATTGCGAGACTTGCGAGACTCTTGCTGCAAGACCAAGACCAAGACCAAGACTGGGGGTGCAAGAACAAGACCAAGACCAAGACCAGATGTACTGGCGCAAGACCAAGACCAAGACTGGCTGAGTCTCGTCTTGTTCTTGCATTTGGGCAACACTACTTGAAATATTGATTCGGGTGATAACGTTTTAACCCCCCAAATTTTTCCCGAATTTTATTCTTATTAGATTAGATTTAGGCTCGTCCGTTTTTTTTTTTGTATTTTAGTCACAGATTACCCCCAAATTATAATACTTAATCGAGAAGTTTTTCGGTCAAAAATATGGATGTCTAGACGCTTATTACTTTTAAGATAAGAAATATTTATAAAAATTAAAACAATAAAATATGTAATAGCATAGTTCTTCATTTCATCTGCAACATTTCTAAAAATTATGTAAATCGGACTACATTGACAGGTAGGAAAACGTTATCGCTTTTTGTGTAAAAACTTACGCTTTTCTTATGAAACAGCTGGACGATCCTCTTAATCTGTTAGTACGTATACCTAGCTGCATATTATACGTAACCTCATTTCATGCTTGGCGTCCCCCCTGTCATCCAGACCAACAACCAGTCTGATTACAATGTGAACTGGTATAATATTATGTAGTGAGCATTACTGTTGTTGAAATGCTAAGATGCGTTTTTAGGTCACAGATAGACGTTCATTAATGTGTTATTCTAAGTTATTTCGAGTTAGGGTAGGTATAAATAAAGGATGCTTTTAAAAAAATAATGTGCAAGTGTTTAGAGTAAGTTTTTGTTTTCTTAATTTTTATTTTTGTAAATAGGTCCTAGTTTAAAATAAAAATATGTAAATATCAAACAGATATAAAATTGGTATGAACTCTCATTTATAGGTACCTACCTCTATTTGATTTGTGTGGTCTGAATTATGGGGAAAATATGGGAAAATCATGGTTTGTAAATGAATATTTTGTGTTTTGAAATTGTTTTCCTTATAAAGAACGATTAAAGATGCGAAGGCATTGTTACGCCGCGGCCACGCCGGTACATACAGAATATGATTTTGTGTACCTATGCGGAACCCTTGGCGTTACTCCGACTCTCACTTGTACGCTTTTATAATCTGTACAATCCAACTTTCCTTTTACAGTTTAGATTCGGATATTTGTTAATTTAATCTACTACTGGCTTAAAATAATTGTCAATAAGGTTAGAATGAGGAACAAAAAGAGGTCATTTCCCCCTAGTCCAGTATAGCCCCTAGTCGGGGTGTGCGGCAATCTACTTTTATTTCAATGCTAACTCGGAAAGTGGACCGACGGGAAGGGTTAAGAGTAATTAAAGTGAAACTCGTTAAAATGGTTTAATTACGGCGGTTTTGGTAGCGACAGCCAATTTTCTTTCAAATGACAACTTCTACTTAATAGAAAGCGTTCCAGAACTTATACAATAAATAATTATAATAACATTACCTAATATAAAATCACATTATAGATATTTTAAGAGGGGAAAGAATTAAATCGTAAGTAAGGTGTGTAAGGTAGGTAACATCGTGCAACGAAATCTTTAGCAGGTAGGTAGGCCATAAGTAGTTTCGGGTTGACATCTGCTAACTTTTTTTTCAAATAACTCTTTAGCTAGGCCTTTGCTGGGCCTTGCGTATGTACGTTTACGTTCTTACAAATATTTACATTGAAAGTAGGCAGTAATAAATTAAAATAAATAAGAAGTACTTCATAGGTAATATACCTAAGTACTTAGTCAAGTATATTAAGTATTACCGAATAAAATAATCAAATTAACCATACGGTATGTATGCATTTTATAGCAAAAATACTGTAATACACATAGGCATACACTTACCAATTTTTTTACAGGAAAACAATCCAATTGTTATTATAACTCAGTCTCTCCAGCCGCCAAAATATACCGTTTGATTCCTTTAAACACACAGAACAACGTATAGTATAAGGTCGTCACTATAATAATACGCAGTGTATATTTCAATGTCTCAGTCATCACAAGGAATTAAAATTCACTTCCGCTGTTTATTTATTACGATAAAATAATTCGCGCCAATATTTTATCTACATAGAAACACGTACATCATCTACGGCGGCGGATTTGCGACTGTCAATAAAACTGACATAACGTCGCGGTCCATCATGCGCATACGCATAGTACGAGCCGAGAGAGCGGGACGGATGACTCATCCTTTCAATGCCTGCTTCGTCATTCATTACTATCTATACAACAGAATTTTCATCCTATTACAACGACATAAAGTATATAATACTATAACAAGTTTAACTTGTGTAGTAACTATGTTACGCGATTTTGAACTTAGTTGAAAATATTTTGGTTCATTGATAAAGCAAAGTTTACCTGATTTCTAGCTATAACAATGACTTCCCTGTAGTGAAATGTAATGACTATGTACTTACCCATGCATGCAAATACTTTACTTTGACACACTATGGAACAGAAGAAGGTTATGGTATTCTGTGTTTATTATAGAAGATACTTTGGTAAAATGAAAAAAAAAAATAGTTGTAGCATGTTAATAACATATACCGTCACCGCAACTGCTTAAATTACCAAAAACCTTTCCGTTACATTTAAAGTCGCACAGTTTTGTTTGAACAACTGTGTTCCATACGCCATACTCCTTTATGGCTGTCCTAAATTCCTTAATTTTATCTATGACACGACACTCCTTCGTTTAGATCCATTTCTTTTGTCTTATGATTTCCTAATAGACATTTCTGTACCTAATAGACATGTAAATCACTTAAGTAGGTAAGGAATAAGTCTTGCAAAATCTCAGGCTTTTTGACTCCTTCTCCACATAATATCCGCCAGCCGAGTTTCTTGCCAGTTCTTCTCGGTGCAAACCTGCACGTTTCGTAAGAGCCTATTATTCTGTGAAAAAATAAAGATTTTCATTTTCAAAAACGAAATGGACCCAATTTCACACTAAAACGCGCAATAGCAAATTAGCAAAGGAGGAAGTTTTCTCTTTGCGTTTGAATATAGACAAGATATAAGAAAAACATGTTTTTGCTGCTACTTAGATTACTTAAATGGCAGCTTAGGAGAACATGCAAGCGATTTGCGATCCGCTCTATTAATCTATGAAAGAAATCACGATGTTTTTGTAGCCATTCATGCGAGCATTCCTGTACCCTACTGCTTGACTGATTGTTGATGCTATCAAATGGCTATAAAAGGAAAACAGATTTGTTTGTGTCTGCATTTAGTTCAGTAAACGTTTGGAAGCATGAAGAACATCATCATCGAGGTCTAGCGGCCTGCTTCCACCACGGGCATCGACTGTTTGCTACAGCTCTGTGATACTGCAAAAATACTTATTAGTGTCGACGAATTTGAGGGCTCCGTACTACCTGAAACTATTGCTCTTCTCAGTCTAGGATTTTTGTGCGCGTGCAATCGTGCATAGCGCGTCAGTTTACAAAAACGTTATTTTTATTTTTAAAGTGAAAATAAAACGCATTTCAGCATTTTCCCGTTCAGTAATCATGTAAAGTTACATGTTCATTAGTAATTTTAAATCCCTACGTTTTTTCAGTACCTAAGATTTTCTATCGAGATCTTGTTGTGCAATCATATTTTCGGCACTTAAGATCTTTAGCAACAATGCTCAATTTTACCATACCTAGGTATATGAATTATAGATTTATCTTCGAGTATTTTTTAAATTACCGAGAATCTGGCTAACCAAGGCCTGCATTAGTATAAGAGCTAGCAACGTTTTCGAGAGAGAATTTCAGGTAGGCCCGTTTTTAGATATGCTATCTCTCTCACTCTCCCGGACGTCATACGGGCTATCTGGCTGGCGGTAGTGGTTGCGTTCATCGTACCTGTAAGTACAGGTAAAAATAGAAGTCTTTGAGGTAAAATATCAACTTTTCATCGATCCATCACTTCATCAACATCGGTCGAGCCGCGTAGGCAGTAATGGATTATGGTTACTGGTGATATTTGGGCAGTTCTTCAATTTTATTTACGCGAATGACCCCGCAGGTCTTTAATTGAACGAATCGGTCTATTCGGGATACAGAGCAAAGTAGCGAGCATCCGCTAGTCTTCATATAAAATTGGTTCTCAAAATAGATAAAACTCGTGTTTTCCTGTCCAACCTAATTCGGGAAATAATCCAACATTTGGAAGTAACGCAAACGCCTATCCAAGTTGCCGGAATTTGTTCGTAGTTTTATCTCCACCTCGCTAACCTTTTAGTCGTAAATTTATAGGACTACGGTGCAATTGTGGTTCGTGGTATCGGAATCGGCTGTAAATATAATAATAATTATGCCATTAGGTACCTACCTACCTACACTTTATGCTATCGATCGTACGTTTATAAGACTTTGAAAATAGATACAGTTTAGATCTTCGATGCAGGCTGGCGGATAATTTTGATTTCCGATAGGTACAAGTGATATTGTTGCTGGAAATCGATTCCGATTGGTGACCCTCAATCGCTATGTCCGTATTGAGGTGAGAGCCCGTCTTGATGTATGGCATTGCAGATTGAATAATGCCTTGTTTGCTCGCTTCTGACGCTTTACTAAATGGAGCTGGAAGTATTTATTTTGTAAAGAAAACATAATATTTTCCTGTGATATACTGCTGATATCTATTTTATTATTTTTATTTTATTTTATTTTATTTTATTTGGAAAACTTACAGCTAAATTTTACAGAATAGTCTTACATCTAATTATCTTATAGCTAATTACAAGTTTTCACAAGTGGGTAAAGACAAAAGAGAAGAAGTTTGAGTACACGTGGTAGGAGTTAGTAGATTAGTAGAAGAATTTAGTGGAAGTGGTAGTAGTAAAAGTTAAGTTATCAAGAAGGGACTAAAGAAATAGATTCAAAATAATTTTTTACAATAAATTGGCGGGCACCATTTATACCGCCGTGAAATAAATCGATCCCGGGGTCCCTGTAAAATGCATTGATAGCATTAGAAGCACGCAGGATATAACTGTTACTTCTAAAATTCGTTTTAGTTATTGGGACCCGTAGAATTTTTTTCTTTCTGGGAACACGTGAGGAAACCCGTGAGGGTACAATTATGTGCAGTTTCGACAACAGTTCTGGACTATCAATCGTTCCCCTAGCTATGTTGAGTATAAAGCAAACATCCGCGATGTTTCTGCGAACGTGTAGAGGGACGAGGTGAACATCAGTATGTGAAAACGTTACGAGAATGCCATAGCTGAGCAGGTTTTTTCGTAAGGTAATTTAGGAAGAAGAAATTTATAATTAAAAAATCGAATAAATTTGCGCTGTATGTTCTCCAATTTGTTGATATAAACGTGATATGAGGGGTTCCAGATTTGACTAGCATATTCAAGGTGACTGCGGACCAGAGAACAGTATAGAACTTTAACGGTTTTCATTTTTTTGAATGGCTTACTAGCACGCATGATGAAGCCTAACGTTTTGTATGCCTTGCTCGTGACCGCATCTATATGCTGATCAAATATCAATTTAGAGTCAAGTACTACGCCAAGATCTTTAACAGTATATGTTCTAGAGAGTATTTGTTGTTTTAAACTATAGTCAAAAGTAAATGGTTCTCTTTTCCTGGTAAAAGATATAGCATTACATTTAGATACATTGAGATCAAGTCTGTTGTTGATGCAGTACTGGTCTCGTCTGATAAGATCGTCTTGTAGAAGGTTGGCGTCTGAACTGTTGTTTACTTTGCGAAATATCTTCAGATCATCAGCAAAAAGTAAAAAATTTGAATTAAGAAAACAGGGGTCTATGTCATGAATAAAAATAATAAATAAAAAAGGTCCTAGTAGTGACCCCTGAGGTACACCTGAGGGTACTAGTGTCCAGTTAGATTTGAAACCATTAAGCACCACTGATTGAAGTCTATTGTCTATGTAGGAAGAGAACCAGCGGTATAAGTCACCTCTAATTCCTAGGGAGGCTAGTTTGAGTAAGAGGAGGTTATGGTCAATTCTGTCAAAAGCCTTACTGAAGTCAGTGTACACTACGTCGACTTGGTCTTGATTATCCATTTTATCCGAAACATAATCGAGGAAGAGTACGAGATTAGAAACAGTGGATCTACCCTTCAGGAAGCCATGTTGCTTCGGACTAAGTTGGGATTTGATAGCAGTATAACATTGATCGTATACAATGCGTTCAAATATCTTAGCTACTAAGCATAGCTTTGAGATTGGGCGGTAGTTTTCAACCAATTTTTTTTGCCCTTTTTTATAGATCGGAGTAATGTAAGCTGACTTCCAGAGTGAAGCATGTGCCCTTCGTGAACTGACCTCTGAAATAGAATAGATAGTGGTACAGCTAAACTTTGCGAACACTTAACAAGAAAACAAGCTGGAATTTCATCGGGACCGGCTGATTTGTTAAGTTTTAAAGATTTTAGAGATTTCTCAATTTGTTCTGGTAAAATTTCAATCGTAGAAATATCACTTGTGGTATGGTTCACAAAGTTGTTAAGCTGCGTACGCGAGGTTGACGATGTTGCTTGCTGATAAGTAGAATGGAAGTATGTAGAAAAGAGTTCGCATATACCAAGCCCAGTATCAGATGAAGTGTTTGAGTAAGTCATTACCTTCGGGAAGAAACTGGTTGAATGTTTAGCCATACTACGTTTCATGTGAGACCAAAATACTTTTGAGTTCTTAGCGATAGATTCTTCTACCGTGTTAATGTAACGAGAATAGCATTCTTCTTCGAGTAATTTGACCCTTGATCTAAGTAGTTGGAATGACAGTTTATCATTTAAATTACCATAAGTACGATACTTCATCAAGTACTTATACTTTTCTTTAATAGATTTTATAAGCGGAATATTGTACCACGGAGGAAATTTTTTAACTTTTTGTTTAGTTAAGGGTACGTATCTATCACGTAATTCGTATAAAATTTGATAGAATGACCTAACGGCTGACTCAACATCTCCAGCACATAGTAATGTAATTATATACGAAACTACTCTTTTCAAACGTGTGTAAAGCCTGCCAACACGCACTTGGCCGTTGGGGTGGACTCACTCATTCCACTGTGGACCTACGTTCAGAAGTAGGCTATACTTACCTAATAAATAAATAATGTCCTCCAGAGTCCACGCCGATCTGCAGGGCTAAGATATGCGGCGTAGATATATGTCTCTCTACTTTAACGCTCCCTTTTCTCTTTCGAATCAATAAAGATAGACAAAGAAAAGTGATCGATAAAGGTAGAGAAACATGGCACATAATCAGATAGAGATTAGGCGCAGGACCAGCGATGTTATATTGTGCTCTCTGAGGCACGGTAGGGATAGGGAGGTAAAACACCATTAAACTTCGGGCTAGTATACATAATAAGAATTTTCCGATAGAAAAACCCAATACAAGGTATATTTTAATGGCCTGACCGAAGATTCTAATTTTAAGCCTCGTGATCTATAGTAGTACATGCTCAAACCACTAGACTAACATGCAAAATCTACCAGTGGACAATTTTCATTGTACCTATCAAAATTTTTTACATGCCTTACAGGATTCAATTTATTTCGCGTCTCTCCCTATTTATTTTATTATTTATGTCCAGATTCTTCCTACACTTCCCTAAGATACAATCGCGTCTCCTAGTTGACTGTCTATGTACCATCAACAACATAATATAGGCTGCTTGCCATGTTTATTTGCCTGTAGTGTGCTCTATTTCTACGAGATTAAGTGCTTCTTGTTAGTGTATAGTGCATAACGTAATTGTTTAGTAGCCGTAACTTGAGTATATCGATAAATTTCCCGAAGCAGATTAGAAGTTTATTTTAACCGTTAGTAATAATATTAATTATACATTCGCAAGTATAACTGCAATTATAACATTTCAGAGTCCATTAAAATATTAAACGATTTTCGAGCAATCAACCGTCTGATGAACCCGAACGTATATCGAGCAATGTATAGTGTGTTTTTTTTTTTTTATAGTGTGTTTTTTTATTTTTAAATAAAAGTACCGCCAATTTTCTTCAATTACTGGACTTCAATTTATAAAATGATGTAAGGATTAAAGTCTTTGCTATTCAAAGTATCAATACTAACCAGGCGTAGTACATAAAAATAGGTATGTTTCAAAATAAGCAATGTCCATCAGACGCGTGCAACAAAAACAGATATCGATAAATAAACCTAAATAGAATACGTTGTCCTTTCTACTTACTTTTAGATGATTCTAACGACAGCCTTATAATAATAATAATAATTTTTATATCAAGCATTTCCGCTCATATTTTGTTAGTAAATTCTATATTCTATGTTAGTAACCTAAAATCTAACAGAAAGACATAATCACAATTTTAATTTTATAGATATTTAAATGTCAATCACTGCCGCTCTTATCTATTTACGACCAAATGGCGTAGTGGTAGCGAACCTGCCGTCTGAGCCAGAGGTAGTGGGTTCGATTCCCACTAGTCACTACTGGTAAATGTTTGTGTGATGAGCATGAATAATTTCCAGTGTCTGGGTGTTTTTCAATATATTATATTTATGTATATTAGTATGTATGTATATTATCAGTCATCTAGTACCATATAGTCCATAGCAATATTATGGTATATTATGGCATAACACAAGGTATCGCTTACTTTGGGGCTAGATTGCGATGTGTCAAATGTCCTGCATTTATTTATTTATTTGCAATCGCGCAGCAGTGATTCATATATCGGCAGTCCAACCTGCTGGCAATCATCTTCAGGATGCTGTTGGAGCTGCCCCGCAACCTGTGCACCAGGGAACCACATCTTTTGCGCATTATGTCATAAAAGCATTCAACTCGCGCGTCCGCGAACATCCCTGATGCACTCTAAAAGCGGGGCAACCTCATCAGCACCCTGAAGGCATTATCATATTGTACAGTGTACACGGAGAGCGTCTATGACGTATGACTATGTCCAAAAGTTTAGCCGGTTCAAAAATCTCGTTCTCAAGATTTGGCTACAAACTTAGAAACGCTCGCGTGTATAATTAAAGGTCTAGAAAGCCGCAATGTGAAATTTTAGTGTGGTCTAAAAACCACAAAGAAAATTTATTCCAAATTAAAATATTTTGAAGTTTTTTGGGTGTTTATTTTAAATTCATCTAGGGACAGAAATACGATTAGAAAAAATCTCAAATCTCGATAGAAAGTTTTCCCAAACAATAATCTAATTTTTCAATTTTTTTTAATCGGAAACTGCAGTGAATTATAATGAAATTTTTTTATTTGTGTAGAACCATAAATAAACTTTTTGAAATCAATCTTATTATTATATTATATTAGTCTATGACACTCACAGACATGTTCGCATAAGAGTGACGAAAACATTAGGTTAGGTTAGGTTATATCTATATACCCTTAATTCATAAAAGTTCATAAAAAGTAAGACCTAAGAAGGTCCCACAATAGTCAATACAATGTGTCTCAAGCCATAATGATAATTATTTACAGTAATGGATTAGCGTGAATTACTGACTACCAACATCCACCAATATTAGCACCCATTTAATAGTAATTAGTGCACTAATGTGGGTGGTACCTTACACCATTAATTGATTCTAGTGCATAGCTATTATATGCGATAGTTAAATACCTAATTATGGTTATTAATTTATTGTTGCATAACAACATATTATTACAAGTGTGTAATTATTTTTTCCAGCAAAAGTTCTTATAACATACGCGACAGTTCTATGTAATCCATATTTTGTTTGATTGGTGTGTCACTACTCACTATCAGAATTTTTGTTTGGAATACCTCTTTGATAATTTAATCAGGGATGACCCACTAAGGTTAGATTACATATAAATATCTTCCTTTAGTCCACAATCTCGCCTTTCAGTAGTATGGAAGGAATAACCTCTATATTATTTCCTTCAAGTTTAAGACCAGAAAGAAAATTATCGCAAAAAAGTATTTCTTGCAATAAACCCGTAAAGGCATAGGCTAAGCTTCAGTCCGGCCCCGATTAGGTACATTTACAGTTTCCTGAAGTCTACTGTCTATAGCAATAAAACCCTAATCTTGAATAGTCGCCGTGCCTAAGTAAGTAACTTTCGGGCTCTAAATATTATCTTGATGACTACAACTTACTTGTAGGAGGAACATAAAAACAGATTCCAGATATCTAAACTAAACTGTGATTCACAAGTCGAGCTCTCAAAGGAAACTGCCAGAGTTCGCTCATTGGCTAATGCGCGTCACCATCCAGTGTTAAAAATCGTCTTATATATCGGATTTTTATCAGTATTCAGTAAATACGTTCATAGTTCTTGCAGTAGTTGGACGTACGTTCGTTCGTTCGTTTCAGCCGACGGACGTCCTCTGCTGGACAAAGGCCTCCTGCAATGCTTTCCAGCCCGCACGGTCCTGCGCGCCATTTGTATCCAGCGCCTTCCCGCGACTCTTTTAATGTCGTGAGTCCATCTGGTCGGAGGTCATGTTGCTTCGGACTAAGTTGGGATTTGATAGCAGTATAACATTGATCGTATACAATGCGTTCAAATATCTTAGCTACTAAGCATAGCTTTGAGATTGGGCGGTAGTTTTCAACCAATTTTTTTTGCCCTTTTTTATAGATCGGAGTAATGTAAGCTGACTTCCAGAGTGAAGCATGTGCCCTTCGTGAACTGACCTCTGAAATAGAATAGATAGTGGTACAGCTAAACTTTGCGAACACTTAACAAGAAAACAAGCTGGAATTTCATCGGGACCGGCTGATTTGTTAAGTTTTAAAGATTTTAGAGATTTCTCAATTTGTTCTGGTAAAATTTCAATCGTAGAAATATCACTTGTGGTATGGTTCACAAAGTTGTTAAGCTGCGTACGCGAGGTTGACGATGTTGCTTGCTGATAAGTAGAATGGAAGTATGTAGAAAAGAGTTCGCATATACCAAGCCCAGTATCAGATGAAGTGTTTGAGTAAGTCATTACCTTCGGGAAGAAACTGGTTGAATGTTTAGCCATACTACGTTTCATGTGAGACCAAAATACTTTTGAGTTCTTAGCGATAGATTCTTCTACCGTGTTAATGTAACGAGAATAGCATTCTTCTTCGAGTAATTTGACCCTTGATCTAAGTAGTTGGAATGACAGTTTATCATTTAAATTACCATAAGTACGATACTTCATCAAGTACTTATACTTTTCTTTAATAGATTTTATAAGCGGAATATTGTACCACGGAGGAAATTTTTTAACTTTTTGTTTAGTTAAGGGTACGTATCTATCACGTAATTCGTATAAAATTTGATAGAATGACCTAACGGCTGACTCAACATCTCCAGCACATAGTAATGTAATTATATACGAAACTACTCTTTTCAAACGTGTGTAAAGCCTGCCAACACGCACTTGGCCGTTGGGGTGGACTCACTCATTCCACTGTGGACCTACGTTCAGAAGTAGGCTATACTTACCTAATAAATAAATAATGTCCTCCAGAGTCCACGCCGATCTGCAGGGCTAAGATATGCGGCGTAGATATATGTCTCTCTACTTTAACGCTCCCTTTTCTCTTTCGAATCAATAAAGATAGACAAAGAAAAGTGATCGATAAAGGTAGAGAAACATGGCACATAATCAGATAGAGATTAGGCGCAGGACCAGCGATGTTATATTGTGCTCTCTGAGGCACGGTAGGGATAGGGAGGTAAAACACCATTAAACTTCGGGCTAGTATACATAATAAGAATTTTCCGATAGAAAAACCCAATACAAGGTATATTTTAATGGCCTGACCGAAGATTCTAATTTTAAGCCTCGTGATCTATAGTAGTACATGCTCAAACCACTAGACTAACATGCAAAATCTACCAGTGGACAATTTTCATTGTACCTATCAAAATTTTTTACATGCCTTACAGGATTCAATTTATTTCGCGTCTCTCCCTATTTATTTTATTATTTATGTCCAGATTCTTCCTACACTTCCCTAAGATACAATCGCGTCTCCTAGTTGACTGTCTATGTACCATCAACAACATAATATAGGCTGCTTGCCATGTTTATTTGCCTGTAGTGTGCTCTATTTCTACGAGATTAAGTGCTTCTTGTTAGTGTATAGTGCATAACGTAATTGTTTAGTAGCCGTAACTTGAGTATATCGATAAATAAACCTAAATAGAATACGTTGTCCTTTCTACTTACTTTTAGATGATTCTAACGACAGCCTTATAATAATAATAATAATTTTTATATCAAGCATTTCCGCTCATATTTTGTTAGTAAATTCTATATTCTATGTTAGTAACCTAAAATCTAACAGAAAGACATAATCACAATTTTAATTTTATAGATATTTAAATGTCAATCACTGCCGCTCTTATCTATTTACGACCAAATGGCGTAGTGGTAGCGAACCTGCCGTCTGAGCCAGAGGTAGTGGGTTCGATTCCCACTAGTCACTACTGGTAAATGTTTGTGTGATGAGCATGAATAATTTCCAGTGTCTGGGTGTTTTTCAATATATTATATTTATGTATATTAGTATGTATGTATATTATCAGTCATCTAGTACCATATAGTCCATAGCAATATTATGGTATATTATGGCATAACACAAGGTATCGCTTACTTTGGGGCTAGATTGCGATGTGTCAAATGTCCTGCATTTATTTATTTATTTGCAATCGCGCAGCAGTGATTCATATATCGGCAGTCCAACCTGCTGGCAATCATCTTCAGGATGCTGTTGGAGCTGCCCCGCAACCTGTGCACCAGGGAACCACATCTTTTGCGCATTATGTCATAAAAGCATTCAACTCGCGCGTCCGCGAACATCCCTGATGCACTCTAAAAGCGGGGCAACCTCATCAGCACCCTGAAGGCATTATCATATTGTACAGTGTACACGGAGAGCGTCTATGACGTATGACTATGTCCAAAAGTTTAGCCGGTTCAAAAATCTCGTTCTCAAGATTTGGCTACAAACTTAGAAACGCTCGCGTGTATAATTAAAGGTCTAGAAAGCCGCAATGTGAAATTTTAGTGTGGTCTAAAAACCACAAAGAAAATTTATTCCAAATTAAAATATTTTGAAGTTTTTTGGGTGTTTATTTTAAATTCATCTAGGGACAGAAATACGATTAGAAAAAATCTCAAATCTCGATAGAAAGTTTTCCCAAACAATAATCTAATTTTTCAATTTTTTTTAATCGGAAACTGCAGTGAATTATAATGAAATTTTTTTATTTGTGTAGAACCATAAATAAACTTTTTGAAATCAATCTTATTATTATATTATATTAGTCTATGACACTCACAGACATGTTCGCATAAGAGTGACGAAAACATTAGGTTAGGTTAGGTTATATCTATATACCCTTAATTCATAAAAGTTCATAAAAAGTAAGACCTAAGAAGGTCCCACAATAGTCAATACAATGTGTCTCAAGCCATAATGATAATTATTTACAGTAATGGATTAGCGTGAATTACTGACTACCAACATCCACCAATATTAGCACCCATTTAATAGTAATTAGTGCACTAATGTGGGTGGTACCTTACACCATTAATTGATTCTAGTGCATAGCTATTATATGCGATAGTTAAATACCTAATTATGGTTATTAATTTATTGTTGCATAACAACATATTATTACAAGTGTGTAATTATTTTTTCCAGCAAAAGTTCTTATAACATACGCGACAGTTCTATGTAATCCATATTTTGTTTGATTGGTGTGTCACTACTCACTATCAGAATTTTTGTTTGGAATACCTCTTTGATAATTTAATCAGGGATGACCCACTAAGGTTAGATTACATATAAATATCTTCCTTTAGTCCACAATCTCGCCTTTCAGTAGTATGGAAGGAATAACCTCTATATTATTTCCTTCAAGTTTAAGACCAGAAAGAAAATTATCGCAAAAAAGTATTTCTTGCAATAAACCCGTAAAGGCATAGGCTAAGCTTCAGTCCGGCCCCGATTAGGTACATTTACAGTTTCCTGAAGTCTACTGTCTATAGCAATAAAACCCTAATCTTGAATAGTCGCCGTGCCTAAGTAAGTAACTTTCGGGCTCTAAATATTATCTTGATGACTACAACTTACTTGTAGGAGGAACATAAAAACAGATTCCAGATATCTAAACTAAACTGTGATTCACAAGTCGAGCTCTCAAAGGAAACTGCCAGAGTTCGCTCATTGGCTAATGCGCGTCACCATCCAGTGTTAAAAATCGTCTTATATATCGGATTTTTATCAGTATTCAGTAAATACGTTCATAGTTCTTGCAGTAGTTGGACGTACGTTCGTTCGTTCGTTTCAGCCGACGGACGTCCTCTGCTGGACAAAGGCCTCCTGCAATGCTTTCCAGCCCGCACGGTCCTGCGCGCCATTTGTATCCAGCGCCTTCCCGCGACTCTTTTAATGTCGTGAGTCCATCTGGTCGGAGGTCTGCCAACTGCACTTTCCCGTGCGGGGTCGCCATTCCAGCACTTTGGGTCCCCAACGTCCGTCGGTTCTACGAGCTATGTGCCCCGCCCAATGCCACTTCAGCTTCGCGATACGTTGAGCTATGTCGGTAACTCTGGTTCTGGTGGTTGGTCTACGGATCTCCTCATTTCTGATTTGATCACGCAGAGAAACTCCGAGCATAGCTCTCTCCATCGCTCGCTGAGTGACTCTGAGCCTTCTTATGAGGCCCATAGTAAAAGACCAAGTCTCGGATCCATATGAAATCACTGGTAACACGCACTGTTCGAAGACCTTAGTCTTCAGGCACTGAGGGATACGTTATATACGTTATACGAGGGGGACGTACGTGTAAGTGAAAAAATATTAAACAAAACGTTTGTTATTATGAACTTAAAAGTGAGAAAACGTAAAAGAAGCCCTTCTTCGTTATTATAAAACACCATCATTAAAAATTGATGTTGTTGTTGTTTGCCCGCCTGCATGTAAACCTTCCCTTCAAAGCGGACGGTCTTAGTTTTATCTAGCCATGCGCATTGACCAATGAGGTGCGAGTATTTTGTTCCCTAAAAGTTCGACTCGTGAATTATAGTATAGAAAGTCCACGACTTTCAAGAAACTTTTTATTTTTTGTTTATAATAGCGAAAAGTGTATGGAGTACCATTATAAAACTTGATGTGCAAAGAAACGACAAATTATCGACGATACGAAGGACTATTAGTGATTGAACGAAACATTGCCCGACTTCGTATTGGTGTAAATTAAAAATTATTTCACTCTTTGTAGTGGCATTTAAAGTTGGTTTTTTGGAAAGAATTTTCCATTTTATTTTTTACTTTTTACTTTTTAGTGGAAAACAACTAATTCGCAAGGCATTGGAAAAAATGCACAAATCGCTTGAAGTATGCTTCTAAAATCTGAAGAGTTCCCTCAATTTCTCCAAGATCCCATCATCAGATCCCGACTTGATGAATACGGTCATTACTTGATGACTGCAAGGAAATGCAATAGTTACTGTAAAAAATACCTAAACCTCCTCCTTTTTTTTTGAAGTCGGTTAAAAAGTGTATGGAGAATCATAGGTAGCTAATATGTATTCTCTATAATGTTACTCCAATTAATTTTGTTACCTATTTACAAAATTCAGTCTAGAATAATTTAGTTAAGCAAGAGCACAGACCAAACGTCTCGTTCTAATAGACCAGAACCATCATAGTACTTAGGGAGCAATGGCAACAACCCCTTACCTAAAACAGAAATAAGGTTTAATAAGTTTCGTCCTCGTTAAAAGCTATTTTAGTAAAGGCGAAAAAGTTTACCTAAACCAAGTACATAACTCTGCTTAGAATAAAGAACAGAAAAACACAAGTTTGTAATTCTATTATAGTGTTCGTAGAGATTTCTGAGTATCATGAGTAGCTAGCGTTCAATTTGGTTTAGAAGTTTCATTAGCTTTTAACATTTTGAAACTTATGCTTCTACGGTTACGTTCCCTATGGTTTTGTGGTAAACTCGCTGATTAGTCAAATAAGCCGGGATGGCTATAGTTATATAGTTTTAGAGCCTAAATTTCTATATACTTATTGGTAGTATAATTAAGTTGGTACTTTAAATACATTTGTAGTTTTAGTTTCGTGTTTTCTTTTGTCACTTTAATCAATAATTATTTCAATGTAAGCATAAAGAGTAGTCTTTAAACTGTTTGTAAGTGTGTTTTCCTTTTTTTGTATTTTTTTAATTCTCAGGGGTACCATCGGTATTTTTTTTTTTGCCCGTGGTACCCCTAGGGGGACTATCGGGGGGATCACGGGCCATAAACGGTATAAAATAGTATAGTAAATAATATTCAAAGGTACTATTCCTTATAACTAAGCTTATTTCAGGCTTATTAGGTAAGTACAATAAAAACTTACCGACTTTTACAATACGTGGCAACACAACAAAACTTCTCTGATAATAGATATATATTATTATTTATTATTATCAAATAACATCTTTGGTCTACTAAGGAAGTAGCTAAAAATATATTATGTAGTTACAGCTACATAGTACAAACATAATAATATAATTTATGTAAGTTTTGCTATGCGTAGAAACGGGACAGTTCAAAAGTTCATTGCATTATAAAGTTCGTGGTAATATTACTGTCGTTTGCATTTTTTGACTTTTATGGTATTAAAACGTTTCATTCACATACAAACCACCGACCAAACTGATGCTAGCTAATAGCTTGATAATAAAATTGCATTTTTATTATAATATCCTATACGTAAAAATTGTAAAAGTTCGCAATATGCTGGGTAAAAATTTTGCAGATAGAAGTTCCTTATTTTTATATTTTGCTATTTTGCTTGGATTTGTTCATGTATATAGTGCACATTAATCTTTAATTTATTTCTGAAAACATTATTCCCCAAATTATCCAATTTTTTGCCAAGTTATGTAGAGTTTCAGTAATGTCAACAATAGTCTCCGGTTCTATCCGCATTCTTAGGAGAGGACGTATTTTCTATTAATTTTTAGAAAAATACATATGAATTATAACTAAGCTCGTTCCTTAAAAAAATTAGTACGAAAAATAAAATCATAAATAACCAACATGGAGGAAGTCTTGATATCTTCCTCTATATGCGCTGTAAGAGACTTTAATGGCTTGTAATATGAAGATAAACGTAACACAATTTCCTACGCTCGTTTAAATAAATTACTGTGTCAAAGAAGAAAAAATATCTGGCAGAGAATGGTATTACTCTGTGGTTTAATTTCATGCAGTTTTTTTCATTGAGTGGCTTGACCACGATATGCTATTTAAAATAGTGCGGATTCGGCGATCAGCATTTTCGACAGTGGATTGTGAGGTTCTAGTTTCGATCACGGGTCAGGTGCAAACAGTTGTATTGAACACCTTACTTTTTTCTTTGAAAAAGCAAAATGGGGGATTTTAGATCCTAAATATGTAAAACTCTAAAAAAAGTTACTAAACCTATTGTGGTATCAAAAAATAATACAAAATAATATGTATGAGTCAAAATATTTTTAAATGATACTTTATGTATAACTTTACAAGTTAATATTTTTGCAGAAGGGCTTAATTTTTTTAATTAAGTTTTTTTAATTTTGTATTAGTACAAAAAAGGTTTACATTATCATATCAGTTACTTTATTCCTTGTAAGTAATATACGAGTTTCATGTAATTCATGCCAAAAAGGGTTACATTTGAGACGTCTACGCACTCGTCTACGCTGTCTAGGGATTTGCACCGCTACGTGTGCTACGAAATTGAAACTACGCTTTGAATTTATTACAAACTAACCCCCTTCGCACACGACTCGTAAACGTAAGCGTAGCGTAAACGTACGACGAGAGCAGTGGAGTTAGTACAAGTTTTCGTACGAATTTCGCGTCGACTCGCAGCGCACAAACGAATTGAATTCCTCTATACATTTACAGCCAACGCCATCTGTGGACAGTCACTGACATGCTGCTGTCAATAGATGGCGCTGGCTGTAAATGTACGGAGGCATTCGATTCGTTTATACGATGCGAGTCGACTCGAAATTCGTACAAAAACCTGTACTAATACCTCAGTACGAGTACGAACATGTACAAACATGTCCGCAGACGAAGCGGTGTTGCAGCGAATCGTAGGAGGCGTAATTGTTATATTGTTATGAGTAGCGTCATAACTATACGCTTACGCTTACGAGCCGTGTGCGAAGGGCCTAACGTTTTCTCGCATTTCAGCCTATACGAATTTTGTATTATTCAACAGCCAAGCTTTCTAATAAATTGCCGCTGTTCCTGGCGAGAACCAATACCTACTACTATGAAATGGGAGTTTTATAACTACGGCTTTTAATTTGATGCAGTAAAATGACGTCTGTGGTAAATTAAAGAAACAAATAATAAAATTATAATTAAAGTATTTTACAAAAATATTATTTTGCTGTGGAACTCAATTCTCTCTTTTTTTAAGTTATTTAGGTGAAATATAGGAGGATTCATGAAATTTAATAAAATGCTAAACGTCAATTTACTGCATCGAATTAAGAGTCGGAGTAGATCAAGATAGATAGTTAAATGACATCAGAGACTACATACAGCAATCTGAAGCCGCAATGTATAGCATTTAAAATTTTAAAAAAATTGGTCAATTACGAGTCGGGATCGCGCACTGAGGGTTCCGTACCATCAAGTACATATTATTAAACTAAACACCTCTGCCCGCTAAATTAAAAAAGGAGCCCGCTTTCATTACCAACTTGTTGTTATAGTGGCAATAGAAATACATCATCCGTGGATATTCCGACTGTTTAGCTATAAAAAATAGGGAAATATCGTCTCATCTTATCCAGTTTTGTGTTTACTGCGTCGCGACGTGATGCACAGGTGAGGAGTCATATTTGAAAAATAAAAATCGCAATAAATGGAGCGCTACCAGTACCCATAACACAACGATTGTTCCGCTAGCAGCTAGACGGATGCATTTTTAGGGTTCCGTAGCCGAATGGCAAAAAACGGAACCCTTATAAATTCGTCATGTCTGTCTGTCTGTCCGTCTGTCCGTCTGTCCGTCTGTCCGTCTGTCCGTCCGTATGTCACAGCCACTTTTTTCCGAAACTATAAGAGCTATACTGTTGAAACTTGGTAAGTAGATGTATTCTGTGAACCGCATTAAGGTTTTCACACAAAATTTTAAAAAAAGTAATAAATTTTGGGGGTGCCCCATACTTAGAACTGAAACTCAAAAAATTTTTTTTCATCAAACCCATATGTGTGGGGTATCTATGGATAGGTCTTCAAAAATGATACTAAGGTTTCTAATATCATTTTTTTCTAAAATGAATAGCTTGCGCAAGAGACACTTCCAAATTGGTAAAATGTGTGTCCCCCCCCCCCTGTAACTTCTAAAATAAGAGTATGATAAAACTAAAAAAAATATATGATGTACATTACCATGCAAACTTCCACCGAAAATTGGTTTGAACGAGATCTAATAAGTAGTTTTTTGATATTTACAATAAAACCTCTAAAAATAAAGTTAGTTTTGCGGTTCGATAAGAAAAGTGGTTTTTATGGTTTTATTCCTCCGGTTGAAGTACGGAACCCTCAGTGCGCGAGTCCGACTCGCACTTGACAGGTTTTTATGCATATTTAAATGCATCAAGCGGACGTAAAGCGTCAGACATCAAACGTTAAACTTTACTAGCACACTGTCTCTGGCAATATCAGTCGCTTTAGGGGAGTGCATATTACTAGGAAATGAGAATATTATAATCTGTTATGTGATGTTCAATGTTGATACTATACCGGCTACGCTTTGTAAGCAGTTTTTTTATATATATTTCATTACATATTGATAGGCGTGCGCTTGACTATAATCATGTCTGATGGACAGAAATGGAGTGCGCTTGCCTAGAAGATGTATAATCATTCTTCTCTTGAAGTCACCCAGATTATACTTGGCTGGAAACACAGAAGCTGAAAGGGTGTTTGGCACCTTAGCGGTACGTATCAGAAACGTGGAAGAAAATTCGAGTTCGCTGAACATCAACCACATAAGGATGCCACTTCTCTCGGCGTCTCGTCTCTCGATTTTTAGGGTTCTGTAGCCAAATGACAAAAGACGGCTCTTATTTGAATTTCGTCCCTTTAGCAATCGTAGAAATAAAATAGGCTACTGCTGATGCGACTCGCTGCATCTGTCATGGGCAGGCTATCACTTGACATCAGATAAACTTGCTCGTAATAATATAAATTGTCTAGTAATAATATAAATAAAACAAAAATAGCTTTATTTTCCTTCCACAGTGTTTATTATACTTATTCTAGGGTAATACATATTATTTTAGGGCTATATTTATTATACTTACTGGCTATATCTAAAGAGTAAACTTACTTTTTTATATATTAGTGATACGTTGCTATAAAAAGCAGAGTACTTTCTGTATCTCGTCGCCAATAGCTCCCTGGTAGTTACGTTCGAGAGCGCGGCGCGGGAACCCTCCACATCCTTATTAGCGGGCGAGGGGACTGATAAACAAATAGCGGGTAACACTTCATTTCAAGGTGATGTGACATTTATATTGCGAGGATCTGTGTCACGTTTTGTCACATGAGCTGTTATAGAGACAGATTTCATTCATCACCATTCATTCAGTCGATATAACCATTGGGTAGAGATTTAGATTACGGTACGGCGTTACCGCATTTGCTGTTGCCGCATTAAATAGGTGGTCAAGTATTGTATACAATATCTGGGCAATGTATACAATGCCGAGCGCGTGTGCAGGCCATGTGTGAAATATTATGATTATTATTGTCCATTAAATACTTGGCCTAGGTAATGTGTACAATTACTAGGTATTGTATAGAGTACCCGCTGGTTCTCTAGCCATGTGTAACGTCTAATTGGATTGACTTAGGTTGAAATAGTCATAGAACAGAACTGCCTAACCCCGACAACATGCAATCTTGTTGGTCCTACCCCTAGAGTGTTATTTTAAGCCGAAGGCGCAAAGGGAGTGCAGTGCCTTCGCCTTTGCGTAGGCAAGGGCGAAGGGGCTGCAATTCCCGCAGCGTCGGTGACGTCGCAGATCCGAATTAGTCCCTATTTTGGACCTGTTATACATCTGATTTTAATACTTCACTCCCCTGTTATCGTCTTTTATACACATGGCAGCGCATTCGGTATTGTATAGAATGCCTAGGCCAATTTTTAATTTTGTACTTTGTAAAAATCTAATACAAAATAAAAAATACTGAATTGTTTTTTTTAATGGCAACAATGTCAATAAAACTGTTGGTAATTCTTTTTCAATTCGTGTTCGAGTCTCACGAATGAATGTTTTTATTTCACTGCGCAATAAATTCACGGGTGAAATAAATAGGTGTGTTCACGCTTTAGGTATTCACGCTCGATTAGACAATATAAATTGAGATTGAGCTTTTAAAAGTTAGGTCGTTACATCTGGAAATAGGTGGAAATGTCGTTTTACGAAAAGTTTGGAACACCTTTTAAGAAAAATAATAAACACACAAAGGCTTAGTTTAGTACTAAAGTGTCATTGTAGCAGCTAAGAATGAGAGATATTTTTTTAGTAATAAGTAAATAATATTAAAAAAAGCATTTCTTTTGCTGTGAAATGTTTGTGTGAATGTCGCCTTTGTTTTATGTCGCTTGTTTTGAAAAAGTTATAATTTTTCATGCAAATTTCATTTTACGGGAAAAGTTTCCCGAGAATTTCGTAAGTATACTCTTTTGATTTAGTATTAGTAATAAGCTCATGCTCCAAATAAGTGGGAAGAAATATTTCTTTTTGTACTTTTGTTCCCATTCTTCGTGTTAGTGTCTAGTTTGATATATCGTGATTTTTGTAGAGACTACAAAATGATACGCGAACGAGCGTCTCTGTTCCAAATAAAAAAAAAACATGTTTTTGTAAAACTTATTCTGTCATAAAAAGAAAATCATTTACCGGGATAAAATGTAACGTTATTCACTTCTGACATGCCCTCTACTACCTGTTCATGACGTTTAGTTATTTCAAATATAGATAGACAAACAAAATAAAGGCAATTTAATCATTCGAAAAATGAAACGCCTATTGCTCTATTACCAAGAGATATAGTGGTCGATACTGTTGTGAAAAATCTCTAAACTAAACTAATTTAAAATAGCTTTCCTTTTCCTTATGGAACAGTTGAAAAAGGATAGCACTGTGTTAAATTAGTTTAGTTAAGAGATTTTGTACAACAGAATTAGCACCATTGTTTGTCAAAGTTAAATAGTTTCATAGATATTACACATATTATAAGGAAGGAAATTTCAAAATTCCATGTGAACAACTAGACTCGACCGAAGGTAACTGCACGTCAAGCATACTCCTTAATTTAAATTAAAACATAATGCATGCAAAAAATAATTCGTAAATAACATAATGCGTCTCAGAAACCTTTCCGTTACGCCCACTCGAAGAAACCCATTTAACTTTTCCAGATTAATTGCGTATTGGAATGGGCTTAGAGAATCATTTCACTTTAATCAAGCCAACTCACGTGAGGAGCCTAAATTCCATCAATATGTCCGTGCCGAAAGAAGATCGGTCGAAGAACCGTAATTACGTACCTACCCTTGTCTGTACACAGAAGTAATTTCAAATCTTTGCAATAAAGTCTCCAAAAAATAATAGAAATGTGTGAACAGGCACCTTTTTGCACATTTTTCTGTTTTTTTTCTATTTCTCGGAATAATGAAAGCTGACAGGACTGTCCGAATTTAAGGGTTGAAATCGAACGACATATTATGAAAGAAGATGGTTTGCGGTGGCACCTATCTAATGAGAATCCGATGGTTTTGAAGAATTTTCACATACCATAAAACAATATACAGGCAGTCAGTAATTGGCCCCAAAGGTATACTCACATGAATGATCCGACCTTAAACTTAATTGCCAAATCTCACCCTCACTCAACGCCCTCTCAATATAACAGTATAAGAGCCGTTGACATTATATTTCTTATGGGCAAACCTCAGGCCAAACATTTTGGGCCGAGTATCACAGAATGCTGAGTAGCAAAGGACTCTTGGGTGAACAATCGTAGGTGCTTATTGTATAAACTGTCCAATAAGTTCCAATGTAAAAACAAATCGTTTCATCGGCTCTTACACCGGTAGAGATGACAAGGTCTTATAAATCTATCAGAGATTATATGGGACGTGCAATTCATAGTTTATTGGCAACGTTTATTTGAATAAAGGCCACGTATTTGTTTACACGCCCTACATTGTAAGAGTTCGTTTGAAAAAGATATTGCAGATATAATATTTTTCCGTGATGAATAAAGACTTATTCGGATCGAGAAGATTTGTACAATTTGGACGCCATTTCTCTTGTTATGAGATCCCAATCCGATAAAATATGTTCGATTACTCTCTTCTAAGGCTAATTTGGAAGTAGTAGCAAGTATGATTTCAGATTCTAATAAATCTAAAAACATACTTAAGTAGCAGCTAAATAGCAAATTATCTAAGAGAAAATCCTATATCCTATTAATATTACGAATGGTTTTTGTAAGTACTCCTTCACAGAAGAGTTTCAGCTATTGGATTGTAGATAGTTTATACCCTAGACTTACACATAGCATAATTTTATCTCGAAAAAATTCACAGAGGGTCTAGGAACCTATACCCACGGAGCTTGTATAAGTCTGTAATCCACGTGATCAAAGTAACGGCAAAAACCAGGTTTTCATATAATTTAACACAACTGCCACGTCAAATAGTATGGTGCAATATTAGACCCAGTCGCGAACATCCAATGTTAAAGTGTTATTTCAACTCCAGATTATTCTATGCCGTCCACATTTTGTTTGGTAAAAAGTTACACCTCTGACAGCGTTTTTTTAGAAGTTGCGTTTTATCAGTTTTTCTTAAATATTTCAAAAACTATGCGGCTTAGCGCAAAAATGACGAAAAGTAAGCTACATTAAATTGCGAACAAAAAGGGGCCTTAGCATAATATGCATTATTGCTAAAGTGAACGGTTCCAGAGTTACGCAGGGTGTAAAGTAGCAATTACACCCTACTATTTGGGTAAGTGATTACTCTATCATGTATAAAATGTGGCACTTGTTTAGAAATAGTTCACACACTTTTTTTTTGCCGAGTTTTCCAGGGAGTATTATAGCGTTTCGGAATATATAGGAGGTAGGTATAGTAAGTAAATTAAATATTGCTGTTGTTTTTTTTTAGATTTGCGATTTCTCTGTATAAAAAAAAAATTCTACTGTCGTGCCAAACTCCTAACAAAAGCCATAATTCAAACAATAAAAGCCAAAGGTGTTTGGCCTTACTAAATTACTTAGAGGTAAACTTTGAACCACCAGGTGCTTCAATGGGCATTCAGTAAATCGGCGATAGCAATAAACTTCATAAAGTTTCGAAATGCTTCAAACGACCGAATTGCTTCGAACTTTCCAAAACTCAAACGATTAGGTATTTAAACGGCTTCCGTAAACTTGGATTCTACCTAATGGAAGTCTGTGTTCAATACTAATCTGAACTGGCAAGTGGCATATGCCAGCAGTCGGGACCAAACGTGCGTCGAAGTGTTATAAATTGTACCTAAGTATGTGGTGTATCATGTGGGCAGTGTTCCTGCATATTGTACAATACAGAATCTTTGCGGATTATAGCAAAACAAATTAATCTCTCCTGCTACTATGCCAGCCTGACAAATAATGCCCGAAATTAATAAAACAGATTTAGATTTAAGGCCTATATACACATATAGCACATATAGTAAATACATGCTACGTATAGTAGCACCTCAAGTAGCACGTTATTATGCTAGTTTGGAGCATTTGCTACCAACTAGCATGTATACGAAGCGCATGTTAGTAACGGCCATGCTTGTTCCGCTTGCAAATAAATAACACATGCTTTTAAAAAGCATGCTCAAAATGTGAGCATGCACACATGCTTTTAAAAAGCATGCTCAAAATGTGAACGTCGCTAAGCATAAAGTATATTCTGCTTTCATTTTTTTCATTCAGTCACGTGGTTTTTCTACAGTCACTTGTTTTGTCCATACATTTTTATTTACTGTCGTGAACGCTAAACGACTGTTATTTTGTCTAGCCCCGCAGGTGAAATTAACTCTACGCGACTCGCGCGAGCTAACAATCCAATGGAAGTGGTACAATACAAGCATAGAGTAAATCAAACATATATTTGTACGTCCTTGGGCGCAAGAGTGAAGCAGATAAAATATGGTCGTACGATAGCACGTATAAGCGAACTGGTTTGGCCAACCACGAGACAAAACACATCGATATTTGCCGCAGAATGGCGAACGCAGTTATAATAAACAAGTTAACAAATTAATGTTATCGTAATGATTAACTAATTAGTAGATATTATTTTAAATGAGTGTTGTATACCTATGAGTTAGTTATAGTTAGAATAGTGTTCTAGCAGTCAACACCTTCCTTATTGTTATTGGCGCTGGTAATAATTATTTTATGTAAAGTGAGTGAAGTTCGGAAGGATCTATGCCGATTTATGAGCTAACATAATATTGTGTTTGTGTTTGTTTATACATATTGTGTGCGAAAATGTCCACTTTGTTTTGTACTCTCGTTGGGTGTTCGAAGGTTCGAATCCTGATTCCTGACGCACCACTGACTCTTGAGTTTTGTGTGTCTTAGGAATCAAAATAATTATTACTTACTTAGCGGTGAAGCAAAACATCGTGACGTCCGAAAAGCGCAGCGGTAGTGGTCCTGTCTTGTGCGTCGGAGGTCGTGGGTTCGATTCCCACAACTGAAAAATAATTCAGTGTCTGTGGTTTTTTCCTATATTTTGTAAGTGTATAATTATCAGTTATCTAGTACCCAAAAGACAAGCTATCGCTTACTTTGGGGCTAGGACAACGGACAACCCTCCACCACCCATGGCCCAATTAACCTCGCGATTATGGAGGCCGAAACGCGGGAGGGCGCCCGTTCGGTACTTGCTCTTGGCGTGTTCCCGGGGCACCTTCTTGACTCCTTACAAGTTGTTTCCTCTAGCTCCTTGTCCCCATGGGCTCACTCTCCCCATTTGTGGCTAGTCTGCGATGTGTAATATCCTGTTTAAAAAAAATTGGTTGCCTGTGAAGTCGGTTTACTGACGATAGTTAAACGTGACAACGTCTTCTTTGTCGCTCGTTCCGCGCTCGCGAGGTAACGCCGGTAACGCCGCATGAGCGAGGTAACGCCGGTAACGCCGGATGAGTCATGTTTTTTCGTGCGTGCAACCGGCTCTTTCGATTTATAAGACGTTGTCACGTCAAAAATCCTGCACGCCTAGGGATCATCACAATCTTCTCAAAGGTGTGCGAAGCCTGCCAACCCACACTTGGGCAGCGTGGTGGGCTATGGCCAGACCGACGCGGAGACCCGTGCCAAAAAAAAGGATTGACATAAGACAATTTATAATTATTTATTGTTTCAGATCTTCCAAATGGTGTCTAATGGAAGGATTCATCAGGTTTGGGGTGTTGTTTGCGAAGCTGACGGTGAAAATATTGGAAGGAGTGCTTCGTGCGGTGCTCGTGGCATCCATCGCTGCCGTGTGTGTTGGAATAGCTGCAGTTAGCGGCGTCATTATCAGCTTAGTTTTAATAAAGTATGTATACATTGTACATACCTATAGATATTTCAATCCACGAAGACGCGCCCCCTCTGTCAAAATCGCTTATTAACCGACTTCAAAAAGAAAGAGGAGGTTCTCAATTCGTCGGAATCTTTTTTGTTTTCATTTGATTCGTATGGAGTTTGACGGAGTGAGGCGCTTCATCGTGGATTGAAATATCTAACTCGTACCACTGTTTATTATTATTTGCACGTTCATAGTACCTAAAATTTGGAAGGCAATTTCCTGTTAAACTAACACTATTATTTTCACGTACATAGAAGGCCAAAACTTAGAAGGCAACTTCTTAATTAACTAGTTTTAAATACTTCTTTTTCCGCTATGTACAGTCACGGAATAAAAAGGTCCGTCGTTGGGTCGGTTTTCGCTTGTACTAGCACTGCAAGCACAGACTTTATACAAGAGTCCATTATGCCAACATTACAACATATAATATGTAACATAGTTTCAAAAAGTTATATGTGTTCGCGATACGTTGAACGAATCAATTTGAAAATCGACGAACCTTTTAATTCCGTGACTGTATCTTGACAATAGATTTACACCTACCTTGACCTACATTTTATTTATAAGTGTATGCAAACTTATGGGAAATACATACATTTGTAATCAGGTGTATTTTCATAAAAATCGGTCAAGTCGTTTCGTTCGGTTAGATACGAGAATTTTATATATTAAAGAATAAGTATATCTTTTGTGTGAGAGGTAGCACAAAAAGATGCCCAAATATGAAGGTTTTACTTTGTTTTGCAGGTATAGTGATTGCGATGCTGTCAACAACTGCATAACTCCCCGGAATTTTGGCGGAGCGATCGTTGCAGCGGGGTGGGGTCTAGCTGTATACACCTTATACTACCGAACAAAGAGATGGTTCGAATAGTAATATTGCGCTAAGAGTTCCACAGTATTTAGAAAAAAAATCGAAAGGATATTTTATCCGGTAACTAAATAGGCCAAAAATCCGCAGCAAAAACCACCAATTTTGAGAATTTTGGGATGCTTGTAGAAACCGTTGGGGTAAATTTACTTACCCTTCCAAGTTAGTACGATAACATCTTAGGCTGCATACCACCAGGCACTTACCATCAGGTAAGATCGCAGTCAAGTACTAACTTGTATAGAATAAAAAAAAAATTGGTTGTCTGTAAAGTCGGTTTACGGACGATAAGATTTATGTGAGAACGTCATTATCGTGCCTCTCTATCGCTTGTTGCGCGCTCTCGCTTGCACGCACAGGCTCAGATGGAACGTTACGCGGAACGTTACTATTTTTCATGTTGGTTGCTGGTGTTCATCAATTTATAAAACGCACGTCAAAAATTGGTTGTCTGTAAAGTAGGTTTACGGACGATAGATTTACGTGATAACGTCATAATTGGCCTCTCTATCGTTTGTTTTATCGTGCCTCTCTACCGCTTGTTGCGCGCTCTCGCTTGCACGCACAGGCTCAGGTGGAACGTTACACGGAATGTTACTATTTTTCACGTGTGTTGCTGGTGTTCATCAATTTATTAAACGTTATCACGTCAAAAGTAGCATTTATAAGACCGGAAGCATCTGGGTTATCAGATTGCTCTTTCCAAAATTTCAGGTTCCTAGGTCTAAAGGTTTTAGGCTCGAAGACGATCAATCAAGATGTAAGTGAATGTAATTAGACAATTTTACTAGTAACCGTAAGGTCGTATTTGCTACTGCGAATATCAAATCCATAGTCTTTTTTTCTCCAACATAATAATTGTTATACTCCTGAATATTTGAATACTAAATGGCACGGATCAATCAAACTTCTGAAAACACGAATTATTGGATTTCAGGGAGAAGTTTTACTGAAATTGGTTTCGAAACTTTTATGTAAATGTGAAATTCGATATAGCTTGATCGCACACTGCCGCATGACCTAAAAATTTTTACTGTTAGGTTACTAATGGGCTGTATAAAAACATTTTCTAGAAGATTCTGGAAAGACTCTTCTATTAAATCTGTACGTACCGTGGCAAACTTCATAGAGAGATGCCATATAAATAAACTATACAATAAATGTGAAAATGTTTGTTTATCTATTACGTGTCAAACAAGACTTTTGTAATATTGATATTGTTAAGAATATTGTAAAATAATAAATGATAGATTTTTTACTATAAGTCATAGTTTTAATTTAATATCTTAGTATTCATACTACAATTATAATTAAGAAATACTAATCTGTTCATATATACTTATTACACCAAGCGCTCAAGTTTATTATGATTTTAACAATTCAATTAAATTACATCATTGTACTCATACTGCGAACTCGAGGAAAATTAATCTGAAATTGTATTCAGATTATGGAGAAATTAATTTTCGTAATATTACCTACCTATACATAATTTGTGAAATAGGTAGGTATATTTCGAAAAGCTAGAGAGATATTATGTTGAAAGCAGAACAATGAGCTCAGTATTAAATTGGGATTTATTATTTTCATTATCCCGTCTTTGACCGTATTATATTGAAAAAAAATATACATATTTACTTTATATAAGCTAGTATTTGGGATTTATCAAAATAATTATCCCGTATTTATCTTATTCGTCGCATCTAAGTTAAGCTTCTAAGTTACCTCTCATTTATTGTTATTCCAATTTAATATTTTTTTTACACAATGTTTCTAAAAAAATAAAACTAAAAAAAAAGCAAAAAAAAAATTAAAAAATTTAGTCCACCAATGGTCGCGGAGTGTTAACGGCCCAAGCCACCGGTGGTCAGGGTTCCAGAGTGAGGAACCTCCTCAAAAAGCGTGCCGTCTCCTGGACCACTGCCTTCTATATACAGTTGATCCAACAGTCGAGCGAAAGCTTCTTTAGATGTTGGTCGAAGCTTTTTGCTATAAGACTTGAGCTCTGGTTAAATGCTCTAAGCTATAAGACAGTTAATTGAAGCGACTATCGGAACAATAATCGTCCAGTTCAAATTCCACATGGCGGTAACCTCATGAGCAAGGTCTAAGTACTTTGATAAATTTTTCCTTCTCCGCTATCACGAGATTCTCATCATGTGGAATGGTGAAAAAATATTATTATTCATTTCGGTCTATTGATTAGTGCCTACCCACTGCTAGGCACTTGTAAGTATTCTCAGACTGAGAGTTCCAAGTATCCTTGGGGTGTTATTCTAGATTTCTAGCTCGCTTCGTTAAACAGATCGGATTTTTCTATACAGCGCCAGCGCCCCAAGCGGACACAGAGTTTTCGGCGGTTGAAAGACAGACATTCGACTAAAACCTGAAAAAAACCTTCATATATTCAGAAGCCTGGTTAGCACAGCCTGGTCAACCGGTCAAGTTTGAGTCAGTATTAGATAGAGAGTTAGAACTTCGGAGCTCGGAAAAGGGGAGAACGGTATTTTTTTCAACAGTTTGCCATTAAATCAAAAACTATCATATTGTTATCTCACTTAGAAATTTTATCCACCCGATTTTCCCCCTTTTTAAATTAAAATAATATAATAATTTAGATTTTTTTATTTATTTCTATGATCTTGGGCCACTAACATAATATATCACTATTCCAAATTCATGGTTTAATAGTATGTACTTAACTGAAATAATCAAGTGAGACAGACTTACGGACAGACGGACCGAGAAAGTCCCACTATAAGTATAAGGGATCCATTTTTACCATTTTTGTATGGAACCCTAAAAAACTGTAACTAAAAAAACTAATTTCTAGAATGTGTCCCGCTGCTACGAGTTTACGAGTAGGTATATATAACTGAGATGGGGTATGACGACATTCTCGTTTTGGAGTTTTTTGATTTTTCATTTCCAAATTATACGGAAACGCAATCGGATTTTTTAGTTTTCTAAATAACCTTTTTTTTTTTTTATTTAACTATTGAATGATTTTGTATAGTAACCTTGACACCTAGATAAATTATGACACAGAAATGAATTAATACGAATGTAACGACACCTTTAAAGCTGAAATCCATCGAGTCATCAGACTGCATAGCGTGCCAAACATTTGAATTTAATTTTTTAACCGCCAATATGTTTGTGGCGGTTAAAAAATTAAATTCAAATTTATTTTGACGTACCTATGGGGCTCTTGTAGGTATGGACAAAACCTTATTCTAGAAACACCCTTACCATAACATAGTAGTGGTACAAAAAAGGGGTCCAAATAAGAGCTTGCGAAAATAAGAATGGATTTTTGTAAATACAATAATATTATCTAGGCGTCACGTCCTATTTCTCGTTAGGGATGCCAGCGTCAATTCTTTTATGTTTCTCCTTGATTGGTTCGTATCTATTGAATACTTACACTAAGATTTATTCTAAGAAATTGGCTTAAAATGATGAAGGCATATTATTTTAGACGTCAGTTTTTCTACTTTGGAAAATAATTATCGTCTAAAACTGAAATTCTAACTAACTTCACATGTGTAGAAAATTATGAACGGCAGATGTTAAAACTCTAAACTACTAAATTGAAAAATTTTGAAAATAGCAGTAGTGTTGTAAATAACAAGTACATTTTAAAGATAAGATAATTGTTAATTGTTTTAGTTACTGATTACTGATTTACTGATTTAAATTTATTATTACATTTATTAGTTATTTACTTACATATGAAAAAAAATGTCATGCATTCACAGATATTAAAATAAAATGTACGTCATAAGTAAATAAAGTGTAGTGTAGTGTTAGTAAGGTAATGTAACGTTTCCTTCTAAAATAACTTCAAATAACTTTTATCTTTCAAAAATGAAGGTCGTGTACATTTTAAATGGTAGCTTGACATTGTAGCTTATGGTTTTCCAAGTAATTTCACTGATTTACATTGTTTTCCTCACCCACAATTTATAATGAGTTTAAAGTCCTAAATCCTCGCTCTCCAAAATTCAAATGACAAGCAATTTTGCAGAGCTGACTGAAGATTTGTATGTCTATAAATATTCATGTTTACTAATATTTCGCGGTCGATATGGCATAAATTTCATTTGCATAGACACAGGAAGAAAACGACTTGATCGAATTTCATTTGAGTTTCCTATTTCCCAATAGAGTTCTGTAATTCCGCAGGGACCCATATAAATTGCTAGGGAATAAATTGTTAAAGATTTTTGACCCTTATTTTATGACGAATACTTTACAAAGTTGGCTTATGGTTGTGTTTAAGCCTGAATTTGATACCTGCATTCCCGATAGCACAACGGAGCCAATTTAATTGAAACAAAGTTTCTTTTCGGAAGGTATCTCGCAGGGGGCTATAGGCGAAAGAAAATGTATTTTTTGCGTGACGGAAATCCCATCACGAAGGAATTCTACGAAAATCTTTTAAGATGTAGAATAGAAGTATTTCTTACTAGTCCACAGAATGGGCACGCATGAAATCACGTATACAGATTTGGGATTGAACTCGTTAGCGCGAGCTAACTGAAGACAGCGACAGCTTTCGAGCTATGGGAGATTTAAATCATACACGAAAATATAAAATGGAATTTTGTTAAGGGTTTTGTGATAGGTATATTTAGGATAGAGGGCTCACGACTCTTTTTTTCTATAAGTAGTTCAGTAAATAAGGATAAAGGAGTTATGAAATCTTTCCCACCTCAGGGGTTCTATTATACCATAATGGATTCACGGCAGTCCCAATAGGCCGGGGATATTAAAGCCGCGGGAGTCTGAATTCACGCTGGAAGATTTATTTACCAAACATAAACAAACTGTACAACAGTTTGAGGGATATAAAAAGCAACATTTTTTTCCAAAACAAGGCTTTTAGAAATACAATAGTTTTTTGAAATAGCAAAACGCTTTGTCGAATGTGTATTTGAAATCAACAAACATTTTTCACAGACATTTTCTCTGTATTTTGTTTGATGTTGAAGCTGGATTGGTATTTGAAAACTTTATTCACAGAATCGTTTTATATAGGTAGAAGATACACATTTCAAGCAATGAAATGTATCTCAATTGAATAAATAAAACAAGGTTAATACATAGGTCACACTAAAAGTTTCCGGAATTGGCCATTTACATAAACAATATTTAAAAAGTTATTACTACATTTGAAAATGGAACTCTTTAGCCGTGGAATACAATTTGTTTTATCTGATTGTCAATTGTTTGCACATTGTGGCGTCATTTTAAAAATTGCGTGATTACAATAAAATGGATTTAACTCGGGAAAATTTTCGTTGCATCATTTTTTACGATTTTAAGAGTAATTTGACAGCTCAGCAGAGCCTCGTTCGGCTTCAATCTGCTTTTGGCGAAGAAGCGCCATGCAAGACGACCATTTATAGCTGGTTTGCAGAATTCAAACGTGGTCGTGTCAATCTCCATGATGAAATTCGTGAAGGTCGCCCGTGCACCGCTGTGAATAATAAGAACATCGATGCTGTGCGCCGTATGATTGAAACAGACAGGCATGTGACCTACCATGAGATTTGGACATCATTGGACATAGGCACGAGTCAAATACAATCAATCTTACACAAACATTTGGGTGTGAGAAAGCTGTGTTCTCGATGGATGCCACACAATTTGACCGAAGATCAAAAAACGGACCGCATCATTTGGTGCCATGCTATGCTTGCCAGATACAACGAAGGGGCTTCAAATTTGGTGTGGGACAAAGTAACAGGTGACGAAACATGGATTTATAGCTATGATCCCAAAACGAAGCAGCAATCGAGCGTATGGGTCTATAGAGATGAGCCGAAACCAACCAAAGTAGCGCGCGTGAAAAGTGCCTCGAAGCGGATGATTGCTTCTTTTTTTAATAAAACTGGACACGTGGCTACTGTTGCTTTAGAAAATCGTCGCACCGTGAATAGTGACTGGTACACGACCATTTGTTTACCGGAAATTATTGGAAAACTCCGTGAAAATAATGGTAAACGCCGTATCATCTTGCACCACGACAATGCAAGTTCCCACACGGCCAGACAGACAAATGAGTTTTTGAAGGCGAAAAACGTACAACTTATGAGTCATCCAGCATACAGTCTTGACCTAGCACCGTGCGATTTTTTTCTGTTCCCAAAAATCAAGAACCAATTACGCGATCAACGGTTTTCATCACCAGAAGAGGCTGTCGAAGAGTATGAAAAACACGTATCTGACGTCACCACGGAGGAGTGGCACAAATGTTTTAAAAATTGGTTCAATCGTATGAAAAAGTGCATTGACGCAAAGGGAGAATATTTTGAGAAACAATACATTGATTTTCGACCATTAATAGTATATTTTTATTATTGATTCCGGAAACTTTTAGTGCGCCCCACGTAGAAACTATTTTTTGGGTTCTGTGCTTCAAACGAAATAACCGAATTCTTATGTATAACTTAATTTTGTCTGTCCCTCCACAACGGCCCTTTTTTTAAAGAACTTTAGGAAAGAAACTGATTTTTAAAACCAAATACTCCCATATTTTGATACCAAAAAAGAACATATGTGTGGAGGTGAGAAAATTCAAGCATCGCATTAAAAATTAACAACTTCTACTTTTCATGACAGAGTCCAAAACCATAGTTAATTAATATTCGTATTTAATCTTATACCCATGTTAAGAAGTTTAGACATGCTGATGTGTAGTTTAATACACTGTTTACATAACGCAAGCGCCTACAAAGTTTATGTATGTACATGGAATAGTTTGTCTACATCACGCAAAGATTCCTTGAAGGCGCTGAGATAAATGTCTTTTGTTTGCTGTAGAATGGGGATTAACTTAGACGAAGAATTAAATGTAGGATGTATTATACTGATTACTTTACGAATACTTAGCATCTCGTATCAACAATTTAAGTGACAAGGATATGGCCATGGAAATAATGAATTTAAAGTGAGTATAGGCAATACGTAGGAAAGTAATTTAGGGTTCCGTATATAAATGGAAAAAAACACAACCCTTATAGATTCGTCATGTCTGTCTGTCTGTCCATCCGTATGTCAGAGCCGCTTTTTGTGTCCCACTACTGGGCACCGGTAGGGGATTTATCTTGAGATTTCCGGATTTTTGAACTCTTCTCAGGATTGCGGCCGGATTTTGCAAATCGTATGAAATCTCCGGGTTTTTAGAATTAAAAAAAAACACCTTAGGTACATTTTAAAAAATCTCTATTAATAAAATGTTACTCAAAACTAAAAATTATCTTCCTTTGGTTAATAATGCAGCACGTGAGCGAGATCCGTATAGTATGTGAAAATGATAATACTTTTTGCATTTTAACTTTATGCGCTCGGAGAAAATTCTCAGATTAAAAATCTCTGGATTCCTCAATGGAAATCAGGCCTTTTAAACGGACTTTAAGTTATATTTAATTTCCTAGAACACGCAATACGTCACTCCAAAGAATCAGAAGTTTAGGTATATGCCCGGGATTCGAATCTACGACCCTCTGATGAGTGAATCCCATTAACCAATGGGCCATCACTGTTAGTTTTTTTACACTATCATTTGTTTAGAATAGCTTGTACTTTTGAACCTTTAAGTATAAACTTTTGAAAATACATGTCACACTGATTTACTGTGGTTTAGCCGTAAATGAAGGCCTTGCTTGATTGGAAATCAAAAGCGAGTTGCTCTTTGAACTAAGTGTCCAGCAATCATACAATCAATTCAATGAACTTCATAAGAGTAAGGTTCGTCGAAGACTGAAAACTCATATTTCATAAAGTGCAAAGAGAAAAATTGCGCCAATAACTTATATTAAACTTTCAAGTTCATATTGAGTAATTTAAAACATTTTGTTTGAACCTACGAAAGTTATCCTTCTAGAAACTCATTCACTTCATTTGATTCAAAACTTAGAATTTTTTACTTTTAAATGTTAGGAAAAAAACAAGCTAACAAAAATTTTTTTCGTTAGATCAAAGAACGTCTATATATTTAAGTACAATAACTACTACCAACTCCATTATGTTTTCGACTCTACTATTACAATACTATTTTTCCTATTTTTTTATTGAACTTTTGCTAATTTTGCTGGGGCATTTTCCGGTAATTTTACAAAAATATAATTTACGCAATCATTCTTTCCAGAGCCTATACCTATAATTCAGGGTATATCTATGTAAAAATTTGCGCAATATCCGTAATGAAGGCGCGTTTTATCCGCATTCCGTATAAACTATAATTATATAAATTGTATATCAATTTACAAAGACGCGCCGCACTGTGTCAAAATCGTTTATGTTTCATTCGATTCGTATGGAGTTTGATAGAGTGGGGCACGTCATGGTGGATTGAAATATAGAACCTAACAACCTCATAGTAAAAACTTTATCTCTCTCTCCATGATCCTTCTCTCCAAGATACCCTGAGATTTTGGCATCGTTTAAGTACAACGGCCCTACCCGTTGGCATGAGTGCAAAAATAAAATAGATTGAAGCGTACAACTTTCCGCGGCCATTGAACTAGGTCAACTTGGTTGGAAGGCGAATGCATTTATTAGGATTTTGTTCCAAGTGGTTGTAATACTTATTCACGGTTGCGTAACTTTATAGCTAACTGGGTTTCTTTAAGCTATCAGAAAATTTTCAGGAGTAAATGTATTCGTTAAAAGTGCCTACGTGCATTTATGCAGGCCACTTTGCCGTGTTCCATGTTTGACTACGAATGTTGAGATCTATAGCCGTAAATGACGGGAAAAGAAGACGAAAGCTTCAAAGGGATAAACTGCATTTAATTATAGTTGTTAGAGGGGCTGCTACAGAGTGAAACGCTAAATCGCTTGTAGATACGTCTAAAGCGAGAGTTGATGGAATCGAGTCTTTTGACGATTTTCCAGGAGCAGTAGTACGCGCTTGGGTTCGAGTGGGAATGGATACGGTTCGATTCCCGCCACGGGTAATTTTAGAATTTCTAAATTGGTTCAGAGTGGGAGCTTTCGGCCGTGGTTAGTTACCACCTTACTAGAACTACTTGAATAAAACAAAAAAATCTATAATATCACAAAGGAGACAATTAAAATGAGTTATCTCTTCACTTAAGGGTTTAATGTGCGTCTTTATTGCTCCCTAAATGGTTTTAAAGCAACAAAACGATTCAGTATAAACTCTTACTCCCAGGATAACACTTGATACTCATTAAGTGTAAACGACAATAAAAGTAAAGTCATTGTTTCATTGTGTTGTCGTCCAACTAAGCAATGGATACTTAGATACCAGTTTTGATTAAAATATATGAAAAGGGAATTTGCAATGTTACCATATATCTACAGCTGCTTATGCTAATGCAATATTTTATTTTATTTTCTTTATTTACTGCAATCAACAGCGTTACAGACAATTATTAACAATTAACTTAGACTATAAATAAGGCCAAATAAGATTACATTTTAATAAAATAATAAAAGTATAACCTTATAGCAAGAACAGAGAAGTTACAACTTACAAGTACAGTACTAGTTACAATGACGTGAAGATTGAACGCAACATTATAGGAAAAACAAAACAGCCAAGTAAATAATGCAACATGAAATAAAAATTTAGCTTTGCCGGAGGAACAAAAGTTTGCCAAAAAGTGTATGATTGATGTGCGCGCGCGCGCGCGCGCGCGTGTGTGTGTGTGTGTGTGTGTGTGTGTGTGTGTGTGTGTGTGTGTGTGTGTGTGTGTGTGTGTGTGTGTGTGTGTGTTATGTGAGTGTTGTATGTGAATATAAATCAAGAACAGGTTTTCAACATTGTCTTTAACTTTGTAATTTTTGAATCTCTCTTTTTAATTGCATTTTAGTTAGGTGAAATAGATCTAAGTTGTAATAAATTTTATTGTAGGTTTTAGCCAGACGTAGAAGTACAGAATTTTGTGCATAATTAGTTTTAACTTTGGGTATTGCCAAAAGGCGTCTCTGACGAGGCCTAAAAGAGGAGGCATTAAGTGAAAAACTCGCCAGCAGAGAGGGGCAGTCAATTTACCCAGTAAGGATAGCTTGCAGCAGCAACATGTCGCTCATTCTCCTTCGCTTCTCTAAGGTGTCAATTTTATAATGTTTGCTAGCTTCCTCATAGCATGAGAATTTTTTAAATTCTTTAAACGCAAGATATTTAAGAAATTTTCTTTGAACTGATTCAATTCTTTGAGAATGTATGATATAGTAGGGTGACCAGATGTTACACGCGTATTCGAGCACACTGCGAACAAAAGTATAATAGAGTGATTTTATACATTCTATGTTTTTAAAATTACGAGTTACTCGCTTAATAAAACCCAGTTGCCTATATGCTTTGTCAGCTACAATATCAATATGGTCATTCATAGATAGTTTGCTATCAACTTTGATGCCTAAGTCTCTTACCGTACTCACTTTTAATATACAGTCACCGTTAATCTTGTAATCAAATACTATTGGTTTAAATTTGCGAGTTAAGGTTATGTGGTGACATTTTTTAGCATTGACGATAATCCTATTTTTAATGTAATATGTGGTTAGGGAATTAAGATCTTCTTGCAATTTAAGGCAATCATCATTGCTGCGTATGCTGAGGAATACTTTCTTGTCATCTGCAAACATTAAATGTTGGGCATGTGAAAAACAACTTCCTATGTCATATAGATAGGCATTGTACAAAAGAGGGCCTAAGATAGAGCCCTATGGTACGCCTGATGGTATTGTGACGAAATTACTTTTAGCGCTACCTGTCACGACTGCCTGCATACGGTTCTTGATGTAAGAAGTGAACCATCGGTGTAAGTTCCCACTTATGCCCAGCACGTATAATTTTTGGAGTAAGATTACGTGATCCACTCGGTCAAAGGCTTTAGCAAAATCCGTATAGATCACGTCAACCTGACTTCCTTCATCCATTTTCGTTAGCACGTAATCTGTGAATACAGCCAAGTTAGTCACAGAAGAGCGATTTTTTACAAAACCATGCTGCTCGTACGGAATCGATCTTGTGATAAATGGACTTATGCGTCTGTAGATGACTGTCTCAAATAGTTTGCTCATCCCATTGAGAATCGATATTGGTCGGTAGTTTTCAATTTGAGTTTTTGATCCACTTTTATGAATAGGCACTATTAACGCTTCTTTCCATTTATCTGGGAAGGTGCAGAAAACATTGAGGGACAGGTTAAAGATAATAGAAAGAGGTTTGGCAAGAGTGGAAGCACATTTGTTTAGAAAAATTGACGGAATGCCATCACTACCTGCTCCCTTATTTGTTTTTAATGTTTTTAGCAATTTACGAACTTCGTCTTCATCTACGACAATTTTGCCTATGGTTTCGTTATGCACTATAGTTGAAGGACTTGGTTCGTCGTATGAGTTCGCAGGCTGTACAAATACACTCTCGAAGAATTCGCTGAAGCCGTTGCATGCTGAGACTTCGTCAGAGTAGGTAGATTGACCTAGAGTGAGTTTTGTAGGATACCCGTCTTTGTTGGATCTTAATGATTTCATGTAGGAAAATAGTAGTTTAGGATCATTACGAATGTAGTTTTGCATGCGCTCTGTATAAGATGTAAAACATTTCTTTTGGATAAGTTTTTGCCTTGATCTTAGTAACGCGAATTCATCATAATCACGAGGATTATTTGTTTCCTTCCACTTTCTGTGCTTTTGAAGTTTTTCCTTAACTATGAGAGTCAGCGATTTTGAGTACCATGCTGGGAAGTTGGATTTAGACTTAAATTTTACTGGGATAAAGTTGTCTATACTTTCTTTTAAAAAGGAGTAAAAAATTTCTAATTCATCATTAATGGAGTCAGCAGATGGATGGAGGACCTCGTTCCAATCAATTGTAGATAGAAATTCATTAATTCTAGTATAGTCTCCTTTAAAAAAGTTAGGACGCTTTATAGGTTTGTGATGTATATTACGGACTAGCAAGCTTGAAAGATCAAACTCAAGACAAGGATGGTATACATCTTCAGGGACAATGGGCACACAACAGTGGTGAACATCAAAGTCGATGTTACTAAATATTAGATCCAAAGTATTTTCTTTGGTATTTTTTATAATATTCTGCTGTTTTAAGCCAGCTAGATTACATACATCATTAAGTTTCAGGAATGCATTTTGTAGTTCCACTGCGCCTCTTTTGTAAATTGTGGGTCCAGAGTCAGTCCAAGTGATGTTAGGAAGGTTAAAGTCCCCAGCTAGTAGGATAAAGTCATGCGGGTGTAGGGAAATAATATCAGCTAGACGAGTAGTGATCGATTCGATACGAGCAGGCAAATTATTGTCTGGCGGAGTATAAATTAATCCAATGTGGACATTTCGTCTACCTTGGGTGTGAAGCGTCTCTGCCGGTATGGTCGCCCACAGAGACTCAACACCAGGGCAAGTCCAATCATGATTGTGTTGTATTTGCAGCTTTTTAGAAGCACATAACAAAACTCCACCACCTAGCTTCTTTGTGGAAGTTTCAGAGTTACGATCACAACGTAAGACATCATATCTGTTATCGCAGATTTCGCGATCATAGATACCGCTTGTTAACCAGGACTCTGTGATTAAAAGTAAGTCAAAGTCCTGGCTTAGTATATTGTGCCGAATTTCACTTGTTTTAGTGCGTAAACCACGCACATTCTGATACAAGACCCTTATGGAGTTAGCGCCTGTGAATACGAGTTAAGTACCAGGACATTGTTATAGGAATTTAATTTTATGAATGTGCGTGGTTTATAAACAACAGTGAGAGTGACCGTGATTCTTAGATTCATAGACCAAGTTAAGAAAAAGAAACCCCTTGTTTTTATGACAATGTTAAAGAGTGTGTCTGTGCGTAATGAGGAAGATTGTTGCGTATAAAGTGTGTGTTGAGTGTGTGTGTTAAGTGAAAGTGAAAGTAAAAGAGCAGATTCTGCCAAGCCAAAGTAAATCCCGGCCAAATGCTTCATTTGGCCAAAATTCACATTAACTTGGGCAGGTCCTTTTCCGTTCGTATACTTAGTGCCGGAGATTCTACATTTTTTCGTAAAAAAATGCTACAATTTCTAATCCAGACAAATTTGTATGCTTTTTCTTGCGCGAAAGATTTAGTTTTTTTGAGAAGCTGTTTGTTCTCTGGTGTTAGATGCTCATTTACAGAGAACCTTTTTTCTATTCCACTGATGCCTATATCTTTCGTGCAGATGCCCTTGTTTCTTTTTAAAACTGAGAGTATTAATTCACTGACTGATTGATCATCTCTTCCGAACCATTTCGTATGGATTTTTTTTCACAGATGGTTTCCTACAGAGGGGAAAAAATATTGATAAGGAAAAATACGGAGAGAGCTGATGATTGAGGATTTCGTAGACAAGGATTTGAACCACTGACTTTTTAGAGTTACCTCCATATTTTGAGTATGTGCGGTTCTGGAAATTAATTTATATCTTGGTCAACATTGAAGAACTAATGCCTGTAAGTACAATCATATTAGTTATTAGAACATTAGTTCTCAAAGTTATGCAAAGCCCGCTAGCAAGCACTTGGTCAGTATGATGAGCTATGCCCAAACACCTCTCATTCTGAGAGGAGAGCCGTATGTGTAAACGAGTATTTGTAGAGTTACGAGTATTTCCTAAATTATTAACTCCTATAGAAATAGAGGCATATTATAGAGCTTTACTAGTAATAGAAATATTTCTGCAGAGTATGAAATATGAATGGATCTTTAAGTCAGTACGCTATATTTCTGTTTTAAGAGGATTTATTGAATTTATTTTTGTCTTTCTCAATCTCACGGATACGTTGATAGGTGAGAGTGAGACATGCAGCGTTGCGGAAGAATGTAACAGAAAAACGACATTTACCTAATTACGCAAAAAATTAAGCCAGTTATCAAAAATTTGTTTCTCAGCGTTTTTGGATTATACCGACACATTAAAAAAAATTACTATTATATTCAGTGTAGTTTCCGATAAAAATTGAGATTTTGGAGCAACTTTCTGTCGAGAGAATTTTATTCAATCGTGTTTCTGCTTCTAAGCGTTTTAGAGTAAAGATCCAAAATACACGACGTATAAATTTGAATGTAAGTATTGTCTTTATAGTTTAATAAAACTTCATTCAAATTCGCTTAAATACGTCTTCTACGATTACGATATCAATATCTCTAAGGATTTTGTTTAAAAACTTTTTCCTATTTCCTTTATTTACTACGCAGGAAGTGGAAAGGGCTTCCTTAGCCTAGTTTAATGTCAGCTATTGCTGATTTGTGCTTAATAAATCTTCAAGCATTGCTGAGAGTCCCTTAACGGCTTTGACCTACTGCGAAAATACGCAATTTTACGGGCTCTCAGATGCCAGTCGTAGCGTGCAAATCAGTAAAATATTTCGCAAACATTGCTATGGCTTATACGTTCTAATTTCCGTTGTAATATTCTAATAGGCTTATTAAATGATTAAACATAATAATATAATAACATCAGAGTAGCTGTTATACCATCTGCAGCATTATTTTTAATCATGTCCGTTTTCAATACGAATGACCCACTGATCACATCTCCTGAACAATTGTATGCAACTTTTTTTTCAGTAATCGATTCGTATAGAGTGGAAGATTCATTCAGAGGAGTGGTTTCCTGGTAATAGATGATCAAGAACTCATTCATTCAATTATGATATTGGAGAGAATTAAAGTTGGGAACTATGCAAGACTTTGATGCGACTCTTTGAGAATTTCCAGAGTAGAATGTGGGATGAGATGATTATTGAGGGTTGGATGATGGGTGAGGAGCACGGCCAGGGTATTAAAGATAGTTCGGGGCTGCTCAAACAAAAAAAACGCCTTACTTCATCCAATTGGCAGTGGTGAATGGACTGATTAAGATACCAAAATGGCACGGAGAAAAAAGACACCCCCAGAATTTACTAAACTGTTTTGTATTCGAAGAAATAACTAAATTTTATTAAAAATTACAAAAGTTTTGCTATATTAACAAATATTACTGATTACTACAAAACAGACCCCAATCGTATTTGTTATTCCTACATTTCGGTTTTAGTAATATCAGATATTACAAACTTCACTTATAACAATAACGGCAAGAAGCAAAATTTTATGATTTCAACAAAAGATAATAGTAATTCCATGTTATTACTAATGATTTGTGATTTTCGCAAACCAAACTTTTAGAAATTATTAATTCATTTGTAAATTCAACAAAGAGTGAGGCCTCCCTCTCCTCCGCTCCTTGCCAGTTGCCCCTCATTCGTTGAAGTGGTCAGTGCTGCAAAAGTTCCCGATTTGTCGGGATATCTAGTGAGATCTAAATTTTATTACCCCTAGTATATTTGCACTTGATGCATTACAATCGTTTAACACTTTCGGGTCCGTTGAGAGTAAAACCAAGTCGTCGTTTAAATAACCCAAGTAACCCAATGAAAGTAACAGAAGCAAGGAACACAACCGAGTTTAAACTGCGAGTGCGTTACGATTCAGTGCTGCTGTGCGTTACTGCGAGTGCGTTTAATCTGCAAAACGATAATGAGAACTGGCGCATACCTGTGGTGCTCAGTACCAATGACCGCAGGGTTGTATGGCAAGGTAAGGAGCTTCACGGACGCTTTTATCGGGCCCTCCACGGGCCTGATGTTGACTTTGAAGCGTCCGTGGCCTGGCTGCGCTTGTGATTTGTGATTTTTACAAAACAATCTTGTTGATATTATTAATTATTTTGTATTTCCAACAGTTATGTTAAGTATTCAATTCCCTGGGTAGTTCTCGGGGCTTTTTGACTGTTAATATGTTATGTGGTCATGTTCTTATAACTTTTCCAATTCTATTCCCCGTTTATTTATTTGGCATTATGTATTTTATTAGTAAGATTTATTAATTTGATGATTAAAAATTAAGAAAATTATAAACAAATATCTGACAATTAAGATAATTATGAGAAATAAAACAAATTAATAATAAATGAGTATTTTATTGATCGTAGTTATACTAATAATAAGTGTTTCAAATTTGAAGAAAGACTATTTATCCATATGAGAATCCACCCTGTCATTTCTTGTAAAATGCCGTTTATCTTCACATTTGAAACACATTGTTACAATAAAAACCCTTTATTAACAAAAAATATTTAATAATTGTTCTGAGTGTACGTTTTTACAGTGCTTATTTTTTGTAATAATGTAATCTATGCTTATATATTGCAAGCAATAAATTTTGTTTAATAATTATAGGTAAAAAATATACAGGCTGTAGCAGCAGAGGTGTCAAGATCTTAGTGGATTTTATGTTTCAATATGACTAGTTTTGTTGCTTACTAGTACAGCAATTAACTATTGCTTACTAGTATGTACAACAATTAAACTAATCATATTGAAACATAAAATTACCTGAGATCTTGACACCTCATGCTGCTAAAGCCTGTATATTTTTTACCTGTAATTATTAAACAAAATTCATTGCTTCAACTAAAGCACTGAACTTAGAATTACAAAACGAACGCTAGGGTAAAACAAAGCATTAGTTATTTCAAGATATCGCTATACTTGGAATTACAAAACGAACGCTAGGATAAACAAAGCATTAGTTATTTCAAGATATCGTTATACTTGGAATTACAAAACGAACGCTAGGATAAAACAAAGCATTAGTTATTTCAAGAGACCGCTATACTTGGAATTACAAAACGAACGCTAGAATATAATAAAGAGATTAGTAATACCAACTCAAATTTAGTTTTTGTGCGGAATGACGTTTATGGGCGGAAAGACTGCACTCGCCCTACGAGTCTACTATATATAAGTTTCTTTGTATTTTGCGTGAAGCTTCTAACACTTTATTAGCATGAGACAGTAGAGTCAATTAATAAATAAATTTTGTAATTTACGTGTTACATCAAAAGCCATTCTTCTATACTCTCTATTAAACAGTTTCGTATTTACCTTGTTTATGTTTGCAAAATGACGACTCATGTATAACGTAACAGTGGTAGTGAAAATATTGCTTACAAAATACTGCTAATGGATCCATTAGTTCCTAGAATTTGCCAATAATAAATAATCCATTTCACTGGTACATGTTTATTTTTCGTCTTGCCTATATCGTGATACATTGGCACTTTTACTGAAAGCACCGCTTACTGTCGCGTATGATTTAGTACGATTGAGAAATTAGAAAAATAGGTCAACATTTATCTTACACGCGGTAAATAGGAATGAAAGGGATTATTGTAATGTAGACGTATAGACAATTAGCAAGTTGAAGTTGGCAGTGTGCGGGCTATAGTATCTGCCCAGCGGGGCTAGACAAAGTCACAGTCGTTTGGCGTTAACGCTAGTCGACAAAAATGTATGGGACAAATGACTGTAGAAAAACTACGATAATAATAGTACTAAACACGCTGTTTTTGATAATTAACTACGACAACTTGAACGCTCCCTGGCGTTCTCGCGGACCTTGAAGATAACTTTAGCGTACTTCGCTTGACAATTGACAGCCGACAGTATCAAACACAGCGTGTTTAGTAATTATAATCGTGGTTTTTCTACAGTCATTTGTTTTGTCCCATACATTTTTGTCGACTAGCGTTAACGCCAAACGACTGTGACTTTGTCTAGCCCCGCAGAACCGACGGCCGTTGGGGCAGACGTGTTCTGGAGTGGAGACCGCGTACCGGTAAGCGCAGCGGATAGGACGACCTGCCCGCTGGATCGACGACCTGAAAAAGGTCGCTGGTAGAAGGGTGGATGAGGAAGGTGGAGGACCGTGTGTGGTGGCGTGCTTTCGGAAAGGCCTATGACCAGCTGCGGACGTCTATAGGCTGATAAGCATAACATTGGATAGCTGAAATGCAGTTTTAATGATTTAAAAATAAGCATATTCTCTTTGCCAGGTTGTATATTCATAGGTTCAGGTTTTAAGTATAATTTCTAGACAGGAATAGACTCAATAGAGTCGATACAGTTTAGGTATTAGCCGAAAATTAAACCCAACACTTTTTGAACTGTATTTCAATGCAAACTGAACTGATTGTGAACTGTAGGTATTTCATTTGCAAATAATATTTCGCAAAAATGCACGGTAAAATATGTTATCCCAAAAAAAGCAATCTCAAATTCCATCAACGGCAGAAGTCACTTTATTTTTCAGCTCAACTTGGTAAGATGAATTTGTAAGTGATGGACAAACAGTGTTAGGCCCGGTTTCCATCAAAGCGGAGGTGAGAAGAAGTGAGTGGTGATGCGCTGCGAAGCGAAACGTTTGCGGAGATGATGTGTGAGTTGTGAGTAGCGAAGATTTGAGCTGTGCGTAGCGTCAATCTAATGAAGTTTAGCAGCTCCACCGCTGGCTCGCTTCACAAAACTCTATAGAAAAAGTAACTTTTTTTGCATGTGACATGAAAAATTGCTTACGACCTATTCTCAGAACTACGGAACATACACAGGAAATTACATAACAGTCGGTCGAGCCTTTTCGAAGAAGTTTGGTAACTAATAAAAATTGGATCGAAAATTTTATAATAGGTATACCTACCTACTCATTTGATGCATCTCCTCACCTCTCCGCTCGATCCATTTCCACCGAAGCTAAGCGGTGCTCAAAACATATATCTCTTCTCCGCTTTGGTGGAAACCAGGCCTTATTCAGGCTGCCATTAGAGACTTGGAGGCTCTCTTTCGGAAGCCTGCGATTGACAGAGGAGCCTATGTCAATATTTTGAGCGTCAGCCATCTTGTTATAAGGCGTTAACCTTCTATTGAGTACCCACTCAGAAATATTGAACAAACTTTGTGCATGCGAACTTCACCGCATCTTTAAATATTCTGTTATTTTTCATGAAAATATTTTGATTTAGTTATAACATACTCGTGCTTGTAAGTTCTTAGAAGCGTATTTAATTCATATTAAAAACATTAGTTAGTTTAAAAATGTGGAAACATTTCTTGGAAAACATTTTTAACATTATAAATTAGAAACGTCCAAGAAATTAAAGCATACTAAAAAAACTATAAACGAAATAAAATCTGGGTTTGAAACGAAAAAATATAAAAGACTGAAGCTCGTACATATTCGCGAGTAGGTAATATTTAAGTATTTCAATAATATTTACAACTAACAGCCGACAAGACATTTTACTTTGTTTACGACGGATTTTGCTTATGGATTAAAAAGTTACATAAGAAAAGGTTTTTGGGAATTGGGTTAAATTTTGTTACTTAATAAATACATTTAGCATAGTTATAAATACAGGAGTCATTGCCTTGTTTCCTTTCTGTTGCATTGTCTTAAACAAAAAAAAACACAATCGTCGTTTGTGTAGATAGACGAACGACTGAAATGATCGCCAAGTACATTTATGCCCATATTTGAGCTGTCTGAGATCGGATACACTTCGCTTTTCCGTCTGTCGTCCGTCCACCTAATATCTGTCAAGAAGGCATTGGCCATTTCCACGCATTGATTGCTTTCGTCCACCTGTACCACGAGCATTGTGCCATTACTACTTCAGAAATAAAAAGATATGGAAAATATCAAAGTCATCGACGAATACGAGTAACTCGGCGTAAGTATCGTCAACTGAATCAATGGATGAATATACTCGTAAGTCGTAATAGTGTATAATATAGTGTTTATGATACTATTATGTATCTATCTACCTCTACAAAAACAGTATAGCGTAGGCCAGATATATGTTTTGTTTTAAAAGCCGAACCTCAATTCACGAAGGCTATTGCCCCGTCCTTTGTTTATCCAATTTTCTCTATCAATTTCTTCGGTAAGCCCTAATTTTATAATATAAATAAAACCATTTGAACAATGAAAATGTTAATTTAAATCGGGAACGTGTTTTTCCTTGCAGCAATTGTAGTGTTTTCCTTTGAAGTTTCGTTCGTAAAAAGGCTCTGTGTGAACACAAAAAAAAATACTTTTTTAGGGGTTTGTGTAAAAATAAAATCATTGTGGTCCCTGTAGATCCTCACGTAAACAGTATAAGCTAAAGACTGGAGAATTTGGTGTGTATAGTTAACCAAATCTAAACTGGCAAAATTCGTTATAAAAAGTTGCATTTATCTCAATCTAAGACAGATGAATATTTACACAAAAGCATAGTTAGACAAAAGGTGCCGCAGAGAAAAGTATTAAAATAACTTAATACACATTTAAAGTTATAAATAAATACAATTATTATTTATTACAAAGAATAAATGAATGAAACTAGGACCAATGTTTAGAATCAAAATTAAGACGGTTATAATGTGAATTGAAGTCTTCCAATCTAAATTACCTATCCGAAATCTCCTAGCGTCAGTTAATTCAATTTGAATCAGCTATTCATTGCTTACAACGAACTTGTAAATGATTTATTTGTACACGTCAGATTAGGGAGTTTGGGAGAGTTCTAAATTAAGCAAGCTTAGTAGGCTAATTCGAATTTACGGACCAATTTGGCAAAGCTTTCCGCGTGCACGATTGTACTAATGTACCTTACCCTACTTTGTGTAATTCATCGTTAACTGGGACACACAAACTTTTTTACCTTTTCAAGTAGGGCACGATTTGAGGAAGTCTATTTTTAAACTGTAGAGGGTTGAGGCTTGATACCAATAAGAGTTACCAACATAGCTCAATGTGTCTCAAAGCTGAAGTGGCATTTTGTGCGGCACATACCGCTGTAGCGCCTAGGAGACAATCGTTCGCAATTGTCAATATGTGAGTGAAGATCCAAATGATCGTTTACAGAGGCAATTGAAGAATTGACAGAAATCGGTCAATCGCTCGCTAGTCGAGAAATCGACGCATTGAATGAAGCTCCATCATTCGCACCTTCAATTAAAACGGTCAATCACGTAATAATTGGCGAATGACGAATGATCATCTCCGGGGCACTACACGGACCAACGGCCAATCTTGGTGGACTGAAAACATTTTAAGAAAGGCGTAGGAAGCTGATGGATTGAAACAGCATAAAACCGTGCACCTTGAAGTTCCTTACAAGAGTCTTCGTGTCAGCCGACGGACGTCCACTGCTGGACAAAGGCCTCCTGCAATGCTTTCCAGCCCGCAAGACAACAAGAGACTTATGGCCAGCATATGACTATTTTTTCTGGCTAATGCTTATAGCCTAATGTAGGTAGGAGGTTTATCTTGTAAGTTTCAAAAGTTGTTAAAACCTACATAAATCTTACCTCCATGGTTGGAATCTTAAGATGGCCTGGATACACTGTAATAATGAGTTCAGAATGCGATTTTCCTCAATTATTAAGCCAAAGTGCTACGATCTTTTTTCACCATCATTCATCGCTACGTTACGAGACAAAACTGAAAAGAAGATAGGGTTTGTATAAGAATAGAGATCACGTAAATAAAGGAGGAATTTCCTTTCAAATGTGTTATGTTAGGTGTGTTTCATTGAGAGAGTCCATATAATACGTTCTATTTCTATACATTTACCACTGGGACACCATTCAGAAAAAGATTACTCTGACATCAATTTCATTCTAGTTGCAAAGGTCATCGAGATATAAAATTCCATTATATTTTTTCTTTTCAATATTTTTCCTGTGATCTCGGTTTTTTTCTTTTATAAAGAGACACTACCGGTGTAAAGAGCTCTCTGAAACTCAGAATGGAGTGAAGAGACGTGCTCTTACATAAGTATAGACTTGACTCGAGATAGTAATTTATGTCAAAGAGCCATGCTCCCTTAAAGTAAAGCTCAGCTTTAATGTCTCCCTGTAAGTTTATTTTTACAACTTTAATAATCGGACAAACAATAGTAAATCATTATAGATCTTTAACAGCGTCAAAAGATGTGTAGTAGGTGGCGTATAAGTTGAACCCTGCGCAGAACACATTTTTGATTGTCAACTGAGGTTCGTTTTGAGAGTGCCGCGAGGGGAAGCGCGTGAGGTACGAGGAGATCTACCTGTATAGACGGCCGCTATTTTGGGTCGACTTAAATTCCGCGTGCGAAATCTTGCCTGACCGCTCCATTAAAGAACTGCACCACCATTAGCCATATTAATCCCGTTGCAGAGTATATAGATAGGAGACATAGTAGGTAGACCTATAGGAGGTAACTTAGGCACAACAATTTAAAAGTACTGTGTTCATTAGACGTAGTATACTTTTATGTTCAATAATAGTTACAAACGTTTGTAACATTTTAACGGTTCCGTTCCTGAAAAGGAAAAAAACTCTTATTTGGAAACACTTTCTTGTCCGTCTGTCTGTCTGTCACAATCCTTTATATGTGTAAAACTTGAACTTTATCTGTGTAACACTTGAAGATATTGAGTTATATTGAACCATACACTTAGGTCTACAACTACAGGCCCGGGGCATCTGGAAGAGATCCTCATTTGTAGTGATAAGATGTCCTTGTGCATGTCTTCTCTATGTTTGTGTTTTTTTTTTGTATCTATGTTATGTACAGAATAAATAAATAAATAAATAAATACAGGCCCTTGAAGATGTAAAAATATGCGCCTCTCAGCCTGAGATAGGGTATTTCGATTGTGACATTCAATCAAATGCAGAGTAAGATTCGATTGTAACTCTCTGGGGTGTAGGTGTTTGTTATTTGTTGACTCAAAGTTAACGACTTGGAGGAGACATGTTGAATCTATTACATTGTTCAATACAGTTGGACGTCGGTAACCTTTGATTCGGAATTGAATGTGTCAGAGAGAACACTTGGAGACATTTATCAGAACAAAGCGGTATTGAACATCATTCCCTACGATTTCACTTTGTTTTATCATACCGGTCGAAAATCTTCGTTTTAACGATTATTTGCTGCATAACATAGCATTAGAAATAAAAAATATCGTGAATTTTAATATTTGATTAGTAAATTTTCATGGAAAAGTGAAAAATGAAAAGCTAATACTGCTGTAAGGGCATACAACTGACATCATACAATATAATATATAATATAACATTTAATTGTCGTTAAGTCTATGGGTTGCTGTAGTTTTATGGGTAGCTGGTACTTGCAGAGTTAAATAAAAGTCTAATAAAAAAACCCAAAATATTTGCTGGCCATAGCTACACCATAAGAAAACTACCGACACATAATATTTCTACTTTAGCATCTGTTTCGTTTTGCAGAATATTTTATTTCATTTTATTCCACAAAATTTTATTGAAAGTGTACGTACTGAACGAATTTGTTTGCGAAATTCACATTTCATTTGGTTTTTCGCAATTGTAGGTAATAAGTGCAATTATTGAAGTAATGGAACTATCATTTTCACATATTTATACTAAAACCTTAGGTTAAAAGAGTCCAATTTAGGAAATTTATTGGAATATTTTATTTATAATTAAATAATATAATAGTAATAAATAGTTGTAAGGAAACTTAATTAACATTTAAACTAAAAAATAAATAATTTATAGACTATAAACTAGGTTATAAATTTAAAACCTCATCGAATCCATCGCAACGAGGCATGGTACCCAAGATACTGGCAGCATTGCCTCTTTGTATGGCCAAACTAATACGTTGGCCAAGGTAGCTGCCAGCTCTTGGATCCCCAGTAGACTCGATAACTCTCTTTGAAATTTCTTCAAAAAGAGCTCGAGCCCCCGGGCCCCACGGCCCCAGAGTCTCCACACCAAAAGGCGCAAATATGAAAATCTTGTCAAGAGATTCATATTTGCGTCCCTTGGCCCGTTCGGCACTAGTAGCCGCAGCGCCCGCCATAGAGGAGGTCGCCTCAATGTGGGACGCAGCCAGGGTGTCAGCACAAGTTGCGTCCCAAACAAGCGACCTCCCTAAACGCCAGGGAACAAGCGTCATCCCATCGGGTCTCTTGCCATCACCACGCGCCAGACCAGTTGGTTCTAATACAGCTGGCACGTGGGCGGTAGCAAGAGACCTCCGGATGATGTCGTTAAGGGCACTATGGCGGTGGAAGCGACCGGCACTTTTGGGACAGGAGAGACCATGGTGACCGTAGGAATCAACGCTCTCGCCGCAATGGCATCGATGAGGTTGAATGATGCTTGCGCCTAGCCTTAGACCGATTAAAACTGTTAAAGTGGTATGGTCTATTAATGTTCCCAGGTTGGCAGCAGGGAGAGCATGGAGCCAGTAGCCGGACTCTTTAGCAGAGACAGCGAGAAGGCGGGCTCTGTCTTTTTTTGAACTCGCTTGTGCTAGTAATGAGTCAAAAGTTTTTCTGCAGACGATGTCGTCCCACTGTCTCTGCGAAAGAGGAGAAATCGGCAGCAGATTTGGACTTATCACAGACCATTCGTTCCTTGCCTCTGCCAAGCACGACACCTCGATGGATCCCAAGCAGGGAGAAATAATTTTTCCAAAAAGAGAATGTGTGCTGTAGACAGAGGAAAGGAAAGAAGGTAGTGAAACACTGGAAATTTTTCGGATTCCCAGGCCTCCATACCTAATAGGAAGAGAAGCCTGATTCCATGCCTGGGTACTTAAGGGACAATTAGGAATATTAGTTAGAACATCTTTAACAAGAATGTCTAAATTTTCTAATAATCTGTTAAATTTCCAAAGTGGAGAACATCTCATAAAATAAGTAAATTTAGGTACAAATAAACAGGATCGAATAATGGTTAGAGCCATGTGAGAATTAATTTCGAACAGACGATGGGAAGAACTATTGAATTTTGAAATTGTGTCGTCAATAAACTGAGGAATCGAAGCCTCTAATACGGGAGCACCTAGGAGGCGAAGCGACTCATCATTCAGAATTCTAATTCCAGGTGCCAAGTTATTAAATTTATCTATTATGCAAAGTTTATTTTCGGTGGAGTACGAATCTGGTATAAATATTTCACATTTTTCGAAATTTAATTCCAAACCTACATTTTTAAATTTTGAGATAATATTTTTTAAATCTTCAAAGACTGTGTTTACTTCGCCACCAAAAGTCCCATCGTCTAAGTACCAAACGTTAAATTTTGAATTTAGTTCTGAAATAATAGGGTGGATGGCCAAACTAAAAATAGCTGGTCCGAGTGGGTCTCCCTGCTGGCAGCCGACAGCGGAGTCTAGAACATGGTTCTTGTATAATAATTTAGTTGAATGACGGTAGCACTGTGCCAGATATGGGAATAGCTGCGGTAAAACACTTTTGACTTGTGAGAGGAGTACTCCACGGTCCACAGAATTAAAAGCATTTTTAACATCTATTTTGAGGAGTACATCCTCACGGGAGTTAAGGAGGAATGTGCGGGTGGCATGAACTGCTGCCTCACAACCCCCCTTAACTCCGAATCCTAATTGAATGGGGTCGAAAATAGGTGAAATAGAAGGTATAATTTTTTTACAACAGATTTTGGAAGCGATGCGTCGGATCGTTGAGCCCACAGCTATGGGACAAATACCACCGTCCTTTTTCTTAAGGGCGCACAAGTTAGCTCCATATAAAGTCTGAGCTATATCTTGGGGTACTCGCCCACACAGCATCAGGTTCACTAAATCAGTGATAGACTTTAGGAGTGCTTCGCTTGCATCGTCGTTAGCACCACAAACCAAATCTTTAAAATGTTGTGGTGACAAACCATCGACCCCGGCAGCGGAACCATTCCTAAAGGCCATCAGAGCCCCCCGCACGTCGCTTGTAGAGGCATTAATAGATGAATTATCGGAGGTTGGAGCGTCAGGAAAAGTTGTATCAGTAGAAGGTGATGGATGCTTGGAACGCAGTGCTTCCAATGTCTCCGCTGTATCTGGGGCAATAGTGTCGCACGTAAACAGAAGACGAGCCGCTCCTTTTAGGTCACCATCACTTATTTTGTTTTCTATTAATTTGTTTTGATTATAATTATTACTTTTCGAAGAAGAACGTAGTGGATACGATTGAGTATTAATACAAAGAGTGTCATTAATTATACAATTATTTTTAATTTTTTGGGTTAAGGAGAGACCTTGACTGCTGTCCACATGTAATGTGCGGTAAGCAAAAGTGAGCAATAGTTCCCAGCTACGACTAGTGTTATGATTGACTACATTGTCTATAGTTTTCTTTAGAGAAGATGAGACAGAATGACGTGATCCGCGTGGAATGCGTCTGATTAATGGAATTGAGCTTTTTAGAGAACTTAGAGTTTCCCATAATAGGCCAGACGATGTGATGGTTGTAGTGGAGCAAGAAGAAAGAGTGGGAATTGATGGAGATAAAGAAGATTTATGTACTTTGCCTAAATGAATATTTAAACCTTTTTGATTTTTAAAATAACGAAGCTGTGAACATTGCTCACAGCGCACACAATCCTGTGACATAATATTGCCCCAGTGGCCTTAAACTGGGAAATGTGGCTAGGCGCCCACAATAAATTTTTAATCTTTATATTTGCAGAACAAAGCGGAAGTATAAACCAATATATGTAAACTTAATTATTTAGAAAGAAAAAACTAATTCTATGTGTAAAAACAGGAAAAGAGTTTGACATTAGCTTTTTAAGAAAGAGTTTAAAAGTAAAGAATGGGTTTAGATTGCCAGATGTTCCCGATAGCGTCAGTACCCTTGGAAGATATAAAATTGGTTTTACCTTCACCTTCTTTTGGTAATTAATACTTTCCAATATAGTTTTAAATTCATCAAATGCGCAAAATGATCAGAATTCAAGCAATAACTAAATATCTTCGTCATATTATTCTTTACATAATAATAACTCCACAAAAGCAATTTCATTGAAGTATTTGAGACGATGAGAATTGAAATTACTTTCCCAGTTAAAGCAACTAGTAAGAGCTTGTTTTTCAACAAAATAATAACTTAATAAATATCTTCATTTCAACTATTTTCAACAAAAAGCTTTTTGTGAAAAAAACAGATGCATTTTTAATTGGACTTCACTAAGCTACTTGGGCTTACTTCAGGCGGCAAGCGAGTGTTGCACACATGCAGCAAGGGTTCCGTTATACTTTATTTTTTTTGTATGCAATTCGTTTCATTCAACATTAGGATTTTTATGTTCTACTGTCTCGATACAAAAATAATAACCTATATAGGTTATTTTTGTATGTCAATCTAGACTAAAAGCTGTCTCCATTCGTAATTTCAGGCAAATCGTTGATACTTTACACACCTTGAGGGATTTACCTCCCTCCCAAATTTGGAATATTTTTTATTATTATTGAAGATAGACTTGCGCTTGACGACAATCATGCCTGATGGAAAGCAATGATGAGGTCTAGGTTAGAGCGCGCTTGCCTAGAAAATGCCTATTCACTCTTCTCTTGAAGGCACCCAGATTGTACTTGGCTGGAAACACGGAGGCTGGAAGGGTGTTCCACACCTTAGCGGTTCGTATCAGAAAAGTGGAAGAAAAACGTTTCGTGCGAGTTTGTTTTGAGTATTGCAAAAAGTGTTTATTTTCAACAAAAAATGTTTATACACTTATTGCTTTCTTGGACAGTGCTGCCAATTCTGTTCTGCAACTAATTTGACGCGAATAAAAGAATTAGTGATATCCTTTCGAAAATGCTCCTCATGTTAAAAGATAGCACTTTTGCGCGTCAAATTAGTTTAGAGATTTTGCACAACCGAATTGGCACCAACATCTTACATTTGCTTTTCTTGTCGCTTGTATTCATTGCTTGTTTCTTGTTGCTTTTTGAATATTATGTTTTGCGGATCTCGAAAACGGCTTTAACGATTTTGAGGAAATTTCGGGAAAAGTTAGATTTATCCTTTTAAATGAAATGAAATGATTTATTAATTTGCTCCAAACATGGTTTAAGTTTATTTAGTTGTTATTTATCTATTATAAAGTTAGAGTACCAGTACCTACCTAATTTTAACGTCTTTACCTATAGATCCGTAGAACCTAGGATCTAACGGTAAAAAAAGTACTTACAAATACACTGACATGTTTCCGCATGTATTATAATTTATTGGTGAATCTAATGGTAAATGGAGTTTAGAAAATAGTTTCACAAATTCCCCATTGAGTCATGTATTGAATTCATCGTCACGAAATACTGCGCTTGCATAACTAATAGCGACGAATAGGCATTGCCACAAATTATATTATTTATCTATTTTGTGGCCATTTGCTTGTATAATTGTTATTTATTGAAAACTATTCTTGTCCGTTTGACGTCATGCTAAAGTTCATTCAAACAGTATTTTAATTAAGAGCTAATTATATCGCTACAAAAGGTCGTAGGCGGTTTGAGGGGGTGTTCAAAAAATAACGTTGAGAATATTTTTTTTAGGTTAACTATTTCGGGCAAATAACTCCGTCACAGTTTGGCGGAGAACTAATTTGGGAAGGTATTTTGTTGAGTGCAGACCGTTGTGGCTAAATCCTTATAAATACTTTTTTTATTCTAGGCAAGTTAGTAGGTACTTGACTGCGATCTCACCTGTTGGTAAGTGATGATGCAGTCTAAGATGTTATCGTACTAACTGGGAGGGGTAAGTAAATTTACCCCAACGGTTTCTACACAGCATCGCACCGGAACGCTAAATCGCTTGGCAGTGCGTCTTTGCTGGTAGGATGGTAACTAGCCACGGCCGAAGACTCCCACCAGACCTGAGCCAATTTAGAAATTATAAAATTCTAACGTGGCCCGTGGTGGGAATCGAACCCGCAACCTCCCACTCGAATCCGAGCGCGCCGCCACTGCGCCATTCTGTGCTCAGCTGTGACATGAAAAGTGTTTGGGACGAAACTGCAGACAGAAGACGTTAGAGCGGTAAAGCTGCATAGGTTTTCTATCATGTCACGTCTCAACTGTGTGACATTCAAATATTTTTTTTTACTTTATGAGAAATCGAATAAAAATCTAACAAAAACATCAAAAGTGAGTGCAAACAACTTTATTCAGTCGCCATTAGAGGGAAGCCCTTAAAAATCAGCGAGCAGCGGCGGACTTTGTAAATATTTTTGAGCACCTTGTTATGAGGCGTTAACCTTTTTCAGCGCTAGGTCTCCCTCAAAAGTTTGTGAAATTCGTTATCTGAACTCGATTATTTTGTCGAATTTGTAACAAGAATGGCTTCTAGTTCTACGCCTAAGTTCATCAACTCGAACATTAGAAGTACATATTAATGAACAATTATTTTCTTTAGTAACTACTTTTATTTTCACTATAAGTATATCTTCTGCTACTTTTATGAAATTCTCGTTTCACACTGCTTGTAACAAAATTTCTCCAAAACGGCTTCTCTGATTTTTATAATTTTTTGTAAACATATTATATTCGGTAGGTCTGAAAATAGCACGTGAACTATTTCGTATAGGTACACCTAAGTGATAAAAATGTATATGGCAAAACAACGCTTATCGGGTCAGTTAGTAGTCCAGGAGAATATATGTAAGTATCCAAGAAAGGGTTCGAAACACGCCAAGAGCATGTATAATTAAAACGTGCCCTTCATTTTGAGCCCTTTAACTGTGAGGTTAATGGGGCTAATTTCATAAGAGCCAGTTGATACCTCTAGCACGGAAGGTTTAAACTCTACAGCTACAGTGCAAGTTTTAACCACAAGATTAAATGAAAAAGGCATTTTAATTTCTCTTACCAGTGTCGCCAGTGGTAGCTCTTATTTAGGTTAAAATCGAGGATTTCCAATCTTTGAAAGGACGAAGAACGGTAGGTACTTTAAGATTAGAAAAAAAATATTAAAAGCTCAAAACCTTCGAAACCGAATGCTTAATTTAGCAGACTCCAATAATGTGTGTTATTTAGAACATAACAATAAATTATAACCATTAAGGGACTTTTTTATCCCTCTTTAAACGATATTTTAACGCTTCAAAGACTTTTAAATCTTTAAGTACTCCGAAGATGAAGTGCCGATTAATGTTTGAAAATTGACGTTTTAGGATAGTAAAAGAAACCATTAAATATCATTAAAATATCTAGAAATATCTACGACTCAATATTAAAATAGTTACTTTACGATTGAGTGAAGCTGAAGATTATTTTTATAGCTTTTACGAATATAGCATTTGTACAGTGATAGCTATGTGGTTTAGGGTTAGTTAGTTTAGTTAACCTACCAAGGGAGTTTAGGGTTCAAATCAAAACCCTGAACCCCCTTTTTTAGAAGAGGGATTTTAGGAGTTGACAGTGGGAAACTGAAGGAAAACAAAGAAAAACTGTATTCGTCTTCTTTCTACAGTTCTCTACAATTTTGTCAGAGGACTGTGAAACATGCCAATCCGTACAGTATGGTGAGCCAACCGACCCAAGAGAGGAGACCAGTAACAACTGGGCACGAGTCCATGAAATAATGGTTGAAACAATGTGGATTAAGCTTAAATGTTTCCTGTTATCCTCTAAATCTTATCTTATCTTAACTTAATAATATATATAAATCTCGTGTCACAATATTTGTCCGCGATGGACTCCTAAACTACTGAACCGATTTAGTTCAAACTTCGTGAATATATCTGTCATTTGGTCCAACTTAAAAGATAGAATAGTTTTTATCCCACGTGGACGAAGTCGCGGGCATCAGCTAGTATACTATAAAATAAACTTTTACTCACGCCTCCGTCCAAAAATCTGATTGGTAAAAAACTGAATTTCCGCAGGAACGGTGATTTTTCCGGGATATAAAGCCTACAAATACTGTTACAAGCTAACAACTTGACTTGGAAAGCGTAGTTTTTATCTTGGTTAAGTGCATAATGTACCTACTTGTATATAAGTTACTAGCAAACGCCCGCGGCTTCGCTCACGTTTACTTCTGAGTTATGCTTTACTATGGTGGTTTAATTTCCAAAATTCCTGCACTACACACCATTTTGCCCACAAAATTTTCTCTTGCTTCCTGGTAATAGTCACATATTGATTTTGAAAAATTCGATCGTCACAAAAAAGTTAAATATGGTGGCCATTTTTAGGGTTCCGTACCCAAAGGGTAAAAACTCTTACTAAGACTCCACCGTCCGTTCGTCCATCCGGCCGTGGTTGCTTGCTACCATGGTAAGACATATAAGTACAAAATTGTGGCCAATTCTTTTAAATTTTTACCAAAAATTCCTTTTCTATGCTCGCTGCGATAATCAGATATCAATTTTGAAAACAATCTGCCCAGTAACAAAAAAGTTCAAAATGGCGGCCAATTTTTAAAAATGTTGACTACAAATTCTTTCTCTATGCTTGCTGCCATTGTCAAATATCGATTTTCAAAGCAATCGGCCCAGTAACAAAAAAGTTCAAAATGGCGGCCACTTTTTTAAATTTTGACCACAAATTCCTTCTCTATGCTTGCTGCCATAGTCAAATATCGATTTTAAAAGCAATCTGCCCAGTAACAAAAAAGTTCAAAATGGCGGCCACTTTTTTAAATTTTGACCACTAATTCCTTCTCTATGCTTGCTGCCATAGTCAAATATCGATTTTCAAAGCAATCGGCCCAGTAACAAAAAATTTCAAAATGGTGGCCACTTTTTTAAATTTTGACCACAAATTCCTTCTCTATGCTTGCTGCCATAGTCAAATATCGATTTTCAAAGCAATCGGCCCAGTAACAAAAAATTTCAAAATGGTGGCCACTTTTTTAAATTTTGACCACAAATTCCTTCTCTATGCTTGCTGCCATAGTCAAATATCGATTTTAAAAGCAATCTGCCCAGTAACAAAAAAGTTCAAAATGGCGGCCACTTTTTTAAATTTTGACCACAAATTCCTTCTCTATGCTTGCTGCCATAGTCAAATATCGATTTTCAAAGCAATCGGCCCAGTAACAAAAAAGTTCAAAATGGCGGCCACTTTTTTAAATTTTGACCACAAATTCCTTCTCTATGCTTGCTGCCATAGTCAAATATCGATTTTCAAAGCAATCTGCCCAGTAACAAAAAAGTTCAAAATGGCGGCCACTTTTTTAAATATTGACCACAAATTCCTTCTCTATGCTTGCTGCCATAGTCAAATATCGATTTTCAAAGCAATCGGCCCAGTAACAAAAAAGTTCAAAATGGCGGCCAAAAAATTCAAAATTTTTCCTCCTCAAAATTTGAATCTCGAAAATCCCTTTCTGAATACGAATTCATGATATACCTAATACCAACCTAGGTACCAAATTTCAGATCTCTACGACTTTTAATTTCACTGGAATCCCTGGAACAACGCAAAAATTACACTTTTGTATGGGAAAATCCCTTAAAAGTAGGATTTTTATCCCTTCCAATTTGAATTTCTGGAATCCCCGTCTTAGTACGAATTCATGATCTAATATCAACCTAGGTACCAAATTTCAGATCTCTACGATTTGTAGTTTTCCGGGAATCCCTGGAACAACGAAATAAATTTCACTTTTGTATGGAGAAATCCCTAAAACCAACGGTTTTTACCCCTTAAAATTTGAATTTTTTGGAATCCCCGTCTTAGTACGAATTCTTGACCTAATATCAACCTAGGTACCAAATTTCAGATCTCTACGACTTTTAGTTTTTCGGGAATCCCTGGAACAACGAAAAAAATTAAACTTTTGTATGGAGAAATCCCTAAAACCAACGGTTATTTCCCCTTAAAATTTGAATTTCTGGAATCCCCGTCTTAGTACGAATTCATGATCTACTTAGTTACCAATTTTCAGATCCCTACGACTTGTAGCTTTTCGGGAATTCCTGGAACAACGAAAAATATTTCACTTTTGTATGGGGAAATCCAAAAAACCAACGGTTTTTACCCCTTACAATTTGAATTTCTGAAATCCCCGTCTTAGTACGAATTCATGACCTAATATCAACCTAGGTACCAAATTTCAGATCTCTACGACTTGTAGCTTTTCGGGAATTCCTGGAACAACGAAAAAAATTTTACTTTTGTATGGGGAAATCCAAAAAACCAACGGTTTTTACCCCTTACAATTTGAATTTCTGGAATCCCCGTCTTAGTACGAATTCATGACCTAATATCTACCTAGGTACCAAATTTCAGATCCCTACGACTTGTAGCTTTTCGGGAATTCCTGGAACAACGAAAAAAATTTCACTTTTGTATGGGGAAATCCAAAAAACCAACGGTTTTTACCCCTTACAATTTGAATTTCTGGAATCCCCGTCTTAGTACGAATTCATGACCTAATATCTACCTAGGTACCAAATTTCAGATCTCTACGACCTATAGTTTTGGCGGAATCCTTGGAACAACCAAAATCACCAAAATGCCTCATTCTTTTATATATATAGATGTTATCGGGAAAGTGGATAAGAAATAAAGCCTTTCTGAGAGTCTGACCAATCACGAGCCCTTAAAACTGCGGTTGCCTACTCTATTGTCCTTATCGTTTGTATGAAATTTTGCGTAAGAATTAGACCTATACATGTTGTTTAAAAACAGTATGCGGCTTGTATTGTTGTATAGCAATACAAGCAAGGGTGAAGCAGGATTTTACGAGATCGGAGCAGGGTATTATACGATAAGACGAAGTATTAGTCCGACGTATACCTTATGTACTGAGAGCTGTAGCACTGTCTATCGGACCTACGTCATTTTTAAGCTGAAACTTTCATTATAGTAGGTATCCATAATCCACAACGTATAGGCTAGGTAAAATCAAACCGTATTTGTTAAAGTACCGGCATTCTACATCTACGACATAGTGTACAGGAGTAAAATTAATGATTAAACGAACTTACCTGTACGTGAAGTTCAATCATAATTGCTCGAAGAGCTCGCTCCAAGACGTTTAATAATAATAATAATAACAGTAGTATCACCGTTAGCCGCTCGCCATTTCGTCACTTATTTGGAGGTAGGCAAAAGAAAAACCTGGACACTGCACAAACCACGGCCGGAACACCTCATTTAGTTTAGAGAGAGCAGAGCTGTTGAGAATCACAGATTCTTTGAAGAACATATCAAATCCTCACTTCAAAGAATCTGTGCTTAAAATAAATTGATTATTTATTAATAATTTTTTAACTTATGTTTCACGCCCAGGGCAATGGCATGTCCATTTTGGGAGGGAGGGTTGCTAACGTCTTGGAGCGAGCTCTTCGAGCAATTATGATTGAACTTCACGTACAGGTAAGTTCGTTTAATCATTAATTGCTCTCCTAGCTCGCTCCAAGACGTTTAATAATAATAATAACAGTAGATGTTGAGAGAAAGTTAGTGTCGTGAAACATAAATTTATGGCATATCAAAAAAAAAGTAATTAATTAATATTGTTATCAGAAACGGAAAATTTCATAATAACCGCGAAACAGAATATTTCCATAATAACAGCTTATTTCATAATAAACAGAAATATAGCAAAATTACTTAAACATTGGTTTTAGAATTGGTTGTAAACAACTTTACATTAAGTACACATAATACCTCTTTAGCAGAGCCATGAACACCAGACAAGATAAGGACTGGGATAACTTTAAAGTGATGCAAAACCAATATAAAAAGTTGGTTAGACAAATAGAATACAAATCATGGAAAAGGTTCTGTACAAACATAGAATCAAATGACAATGCAAACAGGATCAGGAAAATCCTATCCAACGATAACAATAGTACCCTAGGCTCTCTTAAGAAATCTGATGGGAGCTATACTATAAACCAAAAGGAAGTATGTGAAACTCTGATAGAGACACATTTCCCAGGATGTAGAATCGTAAATGAGCCAGATTGGACCAATGAACAGAACAATACCCCGTCAGAAGAAGACTGGGAAATAGCAAACAAAATAGTCACACAAGACAGGGTGAGATGGGCTATCGACAGCTTCCACCCCTTCAAAGCTGCAGGAACAGATAACATATTCCCGGCACTGCTACAATGGGCGAGCGGGAAACTAACACCACGGCTCGCGGACATCTATAAAGCCTGCATAGCCTATAAATACATACCGAAAACATGGAGAGAGGTAAAAGTGATTTTCCTCCCAAAACCTGGAAAAACGGACTACACCCAACCTAAATCTTTTAGACCAATTAGCCTTACCTCGTTTCTACTGAAAACGCTGGAAAGGCTAGGCGACAGATATCTACGTGACGGAGTAATGCATCACATACCGATACATCGAAACCAACATGCCTATAGTACAGGCAAATCGACTGAAACAGCTTTGCACTCTGTGGTGGGCAAAATAGAACACAATCTTGGAAACAAAATATCAACACTGGGAGCGTTTGTCGACATTGAAGGTGCCTTTGATAAAACGACTTTCAAGAGTATAGACGCAGCACTGGCGAGATACAAGGTACCAAATACCCTACGAACATGGATAGGATCACTACTTGAAAAGAGAGTGATCCAGCTAGAAATCAATGGTCTAACCAAAGGCATAGTGGCGAGGGGATGTCCACAGGGCGGTGTCCTATCACCGCTACTGTGGAACCTCGTCGTAGATGACCTTATAACAAAACTGAACGACAACGGTTTCTTCACAGTAGGATATGCGGACGATCTTACAGTCCTCATCAGTGGGAAACAAGAAAACACACTGAGTACAATAATGCAAAATGCTTTAAAACTCATAGAGAGGTGGTGCAAAGAAAATGAACTAACTGTGAACCCCAAAAAGACGGATCTAATACTGTTCACCAACAAAAGGAAACCTACGTTATCAAAAACACCAACACTCTTTGGCACAAGTCTAACGTTATCGACGGAGGTAAAATACCTCGGCGTAATATTAGACGGAAAGCTGAATTGGAAAGCGCACCTGGAAAACAAGATACAGAAGATGACAGTCGTTCTGAATCAATGCAAACGCATGATAGGAAAGACATGGGGCTTAAAACCAAAGATAATACACTGGCTCTACTTTGCAGTCGTTAGAAGTGCACTGACATACGCATCACTAGTCTGGTGGCCCAGAACACTCCTAACGACGGCACAACAAGAGCTCCAAAAATTCCAAAGGCAAGCATGCCTAGCGATCACCGGAAGCATGTGCACCACACCAACCGCAGCACTAGAAGCGATACTAAGCATACCTCCGCTTCACCTCTATATAAGGGAAGAAGCAGCACTCGCAGCGCTCAGACTGAAAACGTATGGTTTGTGGAAAGAGAACCAAACAGGCCATACCAAAATACTACACGCAATGCGAAACTGCCCTTACACGGACTGGATCTGTGACAAAACACGGAAGGAACATGTAATGGACAAACAATATAAAATCGTCATAGAAGAAGAGCAGAACTACAAACCGACCACCAATACGATAGACGTATACACAGACGGATCCAAAACAAGCAACGGTACAGGAGCTGGTGTGTACTGTCCAGAGCTGAACATAAACATAGCCCACCCACTCGGTAAGAACAACTCGGTCTTCCAAGCGGAATGTGTTGGCATCGAAACCGCAGCAACTGCTATAGCAAACAGAAAGGTAACAAATTTCAACATAAACATTCACAGCGACAGCCAAGCAATCCTTAAGGCTCTGGCCAAAAACACCGCAACCTCGAAGCTCTTATTGGGGTGCCATAAAAGACTCAAATATATATCAAAGACAAACAAAGTAACATTACGCTGGATTCGTGGTCACAGTGGTAATGTAGGTAACGAGACGGCGGACGATCTAGCACGAAAGGCCACAACGATGACGGTAGCGGGACCAGAACCCATTGTCCCAATACCGTTCAGCGAGTACAAATCATGGTTACACAAAAACACCGCACAGATACACGCACAAATATGGGAACGCACTACAGACTGTAGACAAGCAAGAACAGCTTTAACACACTTAGATAAACACCTAACAGATAAACTTCTACGGCTTAGTAAAGACAAACTAAGACTAGTCGTAGGCATGATTACAGGGCACTGCTCACTAAACAAACATTTTTCCACCCTAGGAATCACGGACAGCCCTCTGTGCAGAGCCTGCATGCAGGAGGACGAAACACCGGCACACGTGCTACTAAGATGCACTGGAGTGTCGGACCAACGCGAGATCTACTTGGGATCCTCAGCAACACTCCAAGATATCCTGTGCGACCTGGGAGGCCTCTTCGGATTCTGGAGTGAGCTCGGCTGGCTGGAGTGATCCGGCGGGGACCCGAATCAGCGACGTCACGCGCAGCGGGCGAAGTATCGCCTAATCGCGGAAAAATCCCAGAAACAAGAAGAAGAAGAAGAAGTACACATAATACGAATGATCAACAACCGCTTGAAAAATATAATATGAAGGTATAATTAACTGAATTAATTAAATTATGTATTGATATATTTTGAACAAATCCTCTAATTAAACTTCATGCCATACTATACTAGTATAGTATTTTTCAAAAACTAAAGAATTTATTGACAATCGTGTAGTATTCCTAATACTCTCTGTACTATGAATTAACTCCCAACCTGCAGGCGTTCGAAGTCGACGCGTGCCTATTAATGTGCAGCGAATATGACCAACTACTCAATGTTTAAGAAGAGTTTTTACCATGAGGCTTTTTGAATGAAACGAATAATGTAGATAGATTCGAAGGTCCTTAGTTCTCTTACCATAGATATATTATGTACTTAAAGCATTTCCGGTTTTTTTTTTTTTTTTTTTTAGTAAAGATAAATATAAACTTGGTGTTTATGGCTATAGCAGCCGTGAGGTCTTTATACAGTTTAAAAATTTTATTATTACTTCAGTGTTTGTGAAATTAATATTATTTATATATATATATCGCCGACAGAGTTTTAACTCTGTGAACTGCGAAAAGTACCCATTGTTTTTAGTTGATATAGATTGAATTTTCATAAAGGTACGATACAAGGTCTGTTAAGCAGTCCGAAACTTGGTCAACATGTATATTATAGAAGTTAAATCATAATTAGCTATATCTTGACCTAACAAAAATAAAAGAAAATATCTACAATGATTGTTGTTCGTGTCTAGTCATATGGGACAAAAGAATAGAATGAATAAAATGTTCTTAATCACATTATTAAAAATATGTAAATCCCATCATTAAAAATATGTTTGACCGCAGTAAGTAATTCAATCTCCAATTTATGGCTTTCAGCAGCCATAAGTAAATTGTCTTATACAACAAGTGTCCTACTGTTTAAGAGTAGGTACATTGTCTAAAAGTGACATCATCCTTACTGGGATGGGTGACTAAATAAGACTCCTCTTCAGAGTAGTGAAATCCAGATAAGATACCTATTCCCTTCAATCACGGTGGTTTGACACAACACTGCGCGTTCCTTACATTAATTATTATTATTATTTAAAAAAAAATCTTGTGATTTTAAAATTAATGCTTAAGTATTGGTGTTAAGTAGGTATCTTATAGAGGGGGTTTCACGGGTATGTGGGCCATTGAGGCACTACCGCAACAGAATCCCCGTTCTTGACCGTTAGTTAGATTTGTATTCAAAATTTATTTGTTTCAATGTGTGTGTAAGCTGATCTCTCCACGATATAGTATATGCGTTAATTGTAAAGACATCGGAATCGAACACCATGACCCATAATATTATTATGTTTATACATTTGTGGTTTTTCCCACTTGCAAACAAATCTGTCGAGAGATTACCAATTATCATCGTGATTATGTTAATTGTATAAGCTCAATTCGATAATTCCCATTAGATATTAAGATGGTGATTCTGCATCCGTGATTTTATTGTCAGAACTGCATAAGTAATCAGCATGTGCAATTATATTAATCACTAATAAGTAAGAATAATTATATTTCACTAATTATTTATAAGTGCCCGTAGGCCAGGCCTATATGAAATAAGTCTTTTAAATTTTTGAACCACAGACCGTTATATTACACCATTTTCACCATTATTATGATTCCTGTGCAATATTTGTCAAATTTGAAAATTATATGTCCCCATTCTATTGATATTTGCATATTTCAGTCGCACTGTCAATACAAGACACAAATTTTTCGGTCCTGGAGACTGTTTGTGTGTAGCTGTCATTCCTGTTCTCTCCATGCTCCACAAGCATGATCCCCAGTTGTTGAGGCATCAGTAAATGTTTTCATGGCATAAGTACTATCTGCTATTTTTCATGATTTTAATCCATATTATTGCTTACCAGCATATTATATTTATATAGATCTTCGTGTAGATTTAAGCATTTACAGAGCTCGAATTTTTTTGTGTATCACCAGCAGTGGGTAATCTATGGTTGACATTCCTAATTTCTTCATAAATGGTCACATTTATATATACATATGAAAATATATATATATATTTATATGGCTTGATTGAATATTATCAACATAATTAATTTGGAGTTAACACACTTTTATTTGTAATAAATAGAAAATAAATCCCAAGTATTTTAGTGTCGGATCTTGTATCGGCCACGTTTTGTAAACAATTATTTTAAACCCCATTAAAAATATATATCCAATAAAAGATGAAAAAAGTATCCGAGGGTCGCAATACTTTTGCAACAGGCTTAATCTTGGTAAATACTGGAGCTGAATTGCATCCAAATGGTAACACATTAAATTCCTAGAGATTGCTATTTCACTGAAAGCATTAAATTTTCTTGAATTGTAATCCAAATCTTTATTTACTTAAAAAGGAAATTATTACGTCTTTATTCAAGGTGTACACATGACGTAACTATTGTTTGATATTAATTTAATACTTGTTTTTAAGATCTTCTAGTTTTAAAAAGAAAAACTATGTATTTATGAGTTTATTTTTCTAATTTCTTCACATTGAAAGTAAAATGGTTGAAATTATGCCCATATATATTAAAAAAAGATTATCTATAGATTCTTTAAAATAATGGGTATTTAATATTCTGTCTAGTAGCATATTTTACTTCTTTTATGTAATATATAATCACGAAACATGGCAATGGATATGACATGACATAACCTGATATCCACTATGAAATTGTAGAATTACTGATATGAAATCATAAACAAAATAATGATTGACATTAAATGAATAGTCAGTCATTGTAGAAATAAATCAAGCGGCTTGCCAGCTTTACCGTTCCTTGTGTCCGTATCATGGAAGCTACTGCCGCGATGTCTTCCTCGAGGAAGCGGCGAGCTGCGTCGACACGTCACGTGACTCGTCGTCCGCCTTGCCGCGCGTAGGGCGGTTGCCGCGCAAGCGGCCGAGCAAAAACGGCTGCCTGCTGGTAGCTGTGGTGGTGGCTATAAGCTTGCGTACTACAGATCTTAATTATCTGCGCTAGATTTATTAATAATAATTTTTGTTGACTTTTAAGTTTCAGTCAAATTCTTACAAAAAATGATCAACTCATCGATTTAGATTTTTCTTTTCGCTCTCTTTTATGCATCAGTAAAAAATAAGTCTCCTTAGGAGGAGACGATATGTTGAAAATAATATGTATAAGATTCGAGCCGAATGCACTTGAGCTGAATCCGTTTAAGCAGGTATCGATTTTTCATCTTTACAGGATAAGAGTAAAGTACCTAATAGCTACGCATGGTGATGACAGCGTACGAAGAATTAATACTTGCTTATTTTCTATCCTTTCGGATAATCTTTTAACATGCTCAGAATGGGTCTAATATTCTGTAGGTAAATCCGTCACAACAGCAATCGTACAGCAACTAGTAACAGGTAACTGGGATAAGAGGCACGCTGGAGACCAAAACAGACGATATTGCAGCGGGGCCGATGTCAGCAACGTTATAGTACCTACTTACATTCGTTCCAGTAAAAGCATCCTTCGTGACGTCGACATCAATGGCGGCGATCGGTTCGCTGTCTGCGTAGCAGTTATGCTTCGGTTATCAGTAAAGGGTGTATGTGAGACTCCTAGATGAGAAACACGCAACCCTGTATAGTATGGGCGTATGTGAGACTCCTGCATGAGTAACACGCAACCCTATATTGTAAAGGTGTATGTGAAACTCCTAGTTGAGAAACACGCAGCCTGCTTGTGATCTGTTTCCGTTGCCGGGAATCGAACCCGAGCCTGCTGAGTGAGAGTCAGATATCCTAGTCACTGGACCATATCAGCTCCTGTTAGGTACTTTCATTTTATAATTGAGTAGGTACTCACGGCTCGGGTTATGCTGCGTACTAACGCTATCCGGTGAAGATGTTCGACGACAGTATTTTCACTAAATAATCAAAATCACAATCACCACTTTTATGATTCTTCCTTTTCGGAATGATAAAAAACTATATACCTCCTTCTTATCTCGAGAGAAAAAACAAAACATTAATTATGATTTAAAACGTGCGAAACAGCGATGCACTAAACTGTGAATGAGGTGTTCCGGCCGTGGTTTGTGCAGAGTCCAGGTTTTTCTTTTGCCTACCTCCAAATAAGTGACGAAATGGCGAGCGGCTAACGGTGATACTACTGTTATTATTATTATTAAACGTCTTGGAGCGAGCTAGGAGAGCAATAATGCAGCTCTTCTATAGGCTCATGCTGATTATTCCCGAGTTTAGAGTTTTGATTTATTCAATAGCCTGTATTTTTGACTTTTATGAATACTTGAAAAAATTAACGAATTCCTTGAGTAGGTGTTCGGCTTAGGTAATCAACATTGCCCTGCAAAAATTACAAAGTTCTACGTTTAGCCGTTTGCGATGCTATTAATTATTATAAGATGCCATAGATCTCTTAGTCTGGCATACATCGTTCGCTCTTGAATCTCGGTCCATTACGGGTAGTAGCGTGAGGAAAAGTCTTAGATGAGAAGGCTTATGGACGGAATACCCGAAGATAATGATGCAGGGGCCGTTTGTATCTTTTGTTTGTTATAAGCTAGCGAGTTGATAACCCCAAAACAATGATAAGCCTGATAAGCCTCGTGGTTATTCTTCGGTTTATTAGACAATGGACCCTAAAAATTGTTTCAAAAAGGGTTCTGTTTACTCGAAGTTCAGAACTTCCAGTAAAAAAAAGTAACTCTTTCAGGATTTGGTTGATCGTCCAAATTCGTTATCACGAGAGGAAAACTTCATGGTTAAGAAAATAGAAGAGTTTTATTAAAAAAAGTTTGTAATACATTCGTTCCACAACACAATTCTGCTAGCAGTCAGTAACAAATGTTTGGAAGAAAAAATTTAAAATATTGCATTCCATTTGAAAACAAAAGCAGAATTCAGAAAATTATGTCTGCGAATAGTCGCTTTATTTTGGCAATTGGAATTTTTTGATATTTTTTCATGATTTTTTTATTAAATTTATAAATTCTGATTTCATTTCATATTCCAATGATTTAGTTTTGATATACAATAATTTCTATTGTGATGTGTTAAATTGTAGTGTGTGATTTTTATCGAGCGTTAAAACAAGACCTATGTAAATTATTAAAAGTGGACCGAATTACAAGAATGGTAAGAGAATCACTTAAAACAACATAAACGCAACATTTCCTTATTCTTCAAGTTTGTCTCAACGATATAATATATTTAGTATGCCATTTTAGAATCATCAATAATCAGGAAATTAGACCTAAAAATACATCTTCGTTTCAAAAGACATTTTAATCCGGTTAATTTATTGATTTACGCGGCCAAACTGGATGAATTGGCCAACCATGCAGGCATAATTGAAATATGTGATAAACTTTTGGCGATTTTAGTAACGTGTGACGGTTGTACTTTTTTAGGCTGCCGTACCCAAAGGATAAAAACGGGCCCCTATTACTAAAACTACGCTGTCCGTCCATCCGTCTGTCACCAGGTTGTATCTCTTGAACCGTGATAGACAGCTGAAATTTTTGCAGATGATGTATTTTTGTTGCCCCTATAACAACAAATACTAAAAAATTGAATAAACATATTTTAATCCCATAAAATAAACATGATTTTGTTACTCGTTTTTGAAATTGATGGGCAGAGGTGTTTTGGTTGGAACTGGTCTTGATACTTGATAGTACGGGACCCTCAGTGAGTGGGCCTGACTCGCTCTTGACCAATTATTGAAAGACAATTTGTATGAAATGGCAGCTTTCATGTTAAAGCATGAAAGTATGCTAGTTTCGAGCAATTGCTGGCATCTTGAATGTGTACTAAGATGTCTGCTAGAAATGAGCGTGCTTGTTGGCAAGCAAATCATTTTAAGCATGCTACTAGAGCATACTTTTTATGATCATGTACCTTTAGTATTTCGATGGTGTCTGTAATGAACTAGTTTTGGAAGGCAACCGAGGCGGGCAGCACCGAGGATCCCGAAAAGAAGGAAGAACTGAGGGAACAGGTGGTCACCTTTCTTCGTAAGCGAAGCGAGACCGATCCCGTCTACGCCACGAGACTAGAGAATTTCGAGAATCTAGTGTGCGTATGGGTTTTTCACTGAATACCTAGGTACAGAATGTGTAAGTGAATAGCAGTAGATATAACGCAATAGATTTTTTCAGCAAAATTATTAAAGTAAATATTAACGCTAGACATGATACAATAGAGTGCAATTCAGGTTGCAACATATTAGGTACCTAAAGTTTTGTCTCTTTCTATCGCGTAAGTCTCTCTTCCAAAACATACGTAAATTGTCGACGAGTCACGCCACGTACTAATTTGTCTCTTGGTTCCCTGTTCACCTGCAACGGTGCACTGCCAAGCGATTTAGCGTTCCGGTGCAATGCTGTGTAGAAACAGGGGCAAGTTTACTAATACCATCAAAGTTGGTACGATCATATTTTCGGCAGCATCATCACTTACCATCACATGAGTTCGCAGACTAACTTGTGGAGAGTAAAAAAAGCTGAGGTGTATTACGCCCTGAAGTTAATAATGTCTACATAAGCTGCGGGAAGCAGAATAATAGAGAAACCGGATGATGGATAGTGGTGGAATGGAAGTAGATGGTAGGCCGATCCATTGATAGACGTGTGAAAGCTGATATGACGATGAATAATAGTACTTATTATATTCTAACAGGCGCAAAAGAACGCGTAGGCGCCGCGTTTCGCCGCGCTCGACTCACGTGAAGGCTGCTAATAAGAAGAATGAGGATTCTAAACAAGGGGATCATATTGTGTGAGTAAGCTTTAGCTTTATAGGGATTCTAGGAATGATAGGGATATTATGCTTTCATCTCCCCACGAGATATGTTAAAAATATGTAATATATTTTTAATTTTTCATACTTTATATTAAGAAAACTTGTATGTAATGAATTTTTTGAAAAGAGCAAATACCGAGTTTCTTGCCAGTTGTTCTTGATGCACAACTATGCCTTCCGAACCTGGCGGTAGATTTAACTAAAGGTTTTCATTTTCAATTTCATTACGAAAGCGCGTAAAGCCATCTGTCCTGCATCTGATCAGCACTGGCATTCTCCTTGCACCCCTTCTGCTTGGGCAGTGACGTCACAAGTCATAGACAACACGGAGTCTGAGAGCACGGCGTCGACAAGCTCATCATTATTTTCGCTCCTGCTGGCATACCACCACAGAATTTGTGTGGTGTTTCATTCACAACTCAAGTTATGTTAAAGGGCGTCTAAGCATCTAAGTCTAAGGCACCGACAAGTTTGATCGGTGACGTCACAGTAATTCGTGGCATGTTTCAGCGCGCCTGATGACAAGAGGCACGGCAGGGTCGCGAACAAAGAGCGCGGTGCGGTTGACAAGAACCGCTCGCAATCCAAAATGGGACCCTTAGATGCTGCCTGTCGACCACGCCGACGACGAGTGAGTATTTTACCCGACTGCAGAAAGAGTTATAATGTCAGCGTGTATCTTGTTATAGCTGTAGCCAGCAGCTCCGCTCGCGTGAATTTGGGTTTTTATAGTTCCCGTTAAATCAACCTTAAAAGATAGACATGTGGCGTTGCGCACTTTTTTTAGAACTTTTAAAGAAAAACATTTACATCATAGATACATGATTTTTGTGTAACTTTAACCGTTTGCCCAACTCACGCAATGCTTCGCTGCAGAACTTAACCGCTCATGACTGATAAAAAATATCCATTTAAAAAAAATGTTGCAGCGCCGTCGCCGTCGTCGCTGTGGTCGCTCTCGTAGCCGCCGTCGTCGCCGTCGCAGTCGATGCCGTCGCAGTCGCTGTCGCCGTCGTCGTCGCAGCCTCAGCCGTCGTAGGCGACGCCGGAGTTGCGCCTGTCGCCGCCGCAGGCGTCGTCGTTGCCGTTAAGGAATGCAAGGATCTGCCCGACGAATTTCAAATGTAATTAGATTTGTCCTTTGTAAAATTTGATGTTGATGTAATTTTTTTTTTGTTTTATTTTTATACTAAATATTTTTTTTTTAATAAAATGCTTTTAGTACAAAAAGAGTATTTTTTATTATAGCTGGCATATTAGTTGGTTCAATTCAAATTCACAAACTAAAAACCACCACCACCAAGTATCTTAGCTCCCACCTTTGATTTTTGAAACTGATAACCTTTGTTTTAGGCGTGTTACGGCCCCTTGCCTGTCCAGATGAGGGCTCAGTTCCCGGGCCCATAGAGGAACGAGCCCGGACAGGTCGAGGGGGGACCGACTAGTGAGACTACGCGGGATCACTAGTGTACGATCAGTCTCGGGTCAGATGACGGCATCCAATCCGAGTCGGATAGCAATCGAGTCTCACTAGTCGATCAGTGGAAATAGTAATCAGCGACTTTTACTAGACAACAGGTCGGCCACTACGGCTGATACAGTACGCCACCGGACGCGGCCAACAATAAAAATAGTTTAAAATTAGTAGGTGCTTATTGACTGACCTTGATCCCGAAGCGTCGGCCTTGATACGGAGTCCTCTGTAGTAGATGTGTGACAGTGTGTGACGTGAAAGTGTTAAGGGTATGTACAAGGGTGCGTGTGCGTATGGGACTGGCAGAGCCGTCTGACCTCCGCTTCAAATCAGCCTCCAAACACGAAGACCACACGCGCAGGAACCCACTTTCCGTCGGCTACCGGTTCGAAGTGCGAAAGGGACCGCACCAGCGCCCCAGCGCGCGAGAGAGGGGGCGCGGCAACAGACAAAAAACGCAGTGCGAAAAACAAGTCAGGCGCATCAAAAAACGGACGTCCCGTTGCGATGTTATTCGATGACTAAACACCCGCGCAAATAGAAACGTGGCTACTCAAACGTAGTAATTTGCGTCTCGCGACTACGCGTTTCAAGGACGACACGTGATCAAAATTACGTCAGCCACGCGCGGGGGACCGCTAAGTTCGTCGGTCGACAGCAGACTCAATCGTGCTTAATACTGGCGCGCACCGAAGTCGCCGCGTCATTGCAGGCATAAAAAATTCTCGGCGACCGATGCGCGAGCGGGATAGGAAGATTGGCGTTTCCGCGAGTTGGAGCGGGAGCGCACGATTCGATACAAAACGCATGCAGCAAAAAACTCGCCGTAACCAAAGCGTGAGCGAGACGCGCCGATGAGGGCTTCCGCGGGTTAGAGAGAGAGAACACGATTCAACACAATACAATAGGCTCGGCGCTCGCGCCAGCTACTCTCGCGTAAACAATCCCCCGCTCCGAATCTAAGAATGTAGATTCGCTAATCAATAGGCAGTCGGGACAACGTGGCCACGGCACGTTGCAATACTGAGTCCCCCACAAATACCTCGGCCACCCGGGGAACGCCATCCGATCCAAATAGCAATTTAACAATGCGTCCACGACGCCAAAATAGTGGGAGTAGATTAGGTTCTTTAAGCAGAACAAGATCTCCCACCTGGGGAGGGTTAGTTTTGTCAGTCCACTTGACGCGCTGCTGCAGCAAGTGCAAATACTCAAGAGACCAACGGTGCCAAAAATTTTGAGTCATTTGCTGCAACATTTCAAACCGAGACAACCGTGAGGTCTTGACCTCCCGATAGGGATACTCGGGCAGCGCGTTAAGAGGCTGACCAATCAAGAAGTGACCCGGCGTTAAAGCCTCCAAATCATTTGGATCGGAGGCGACGGGACCGAGAGGCCGAGAGTTAAGAACCGCCTCAATCTTGCAAAATACCGTGGACAGTTCCTCGAAGGTTAAGATGGTTTCCCCAATAACGCGACGCAAATGCGTTTTAGCGACCTTAACAACAGCTTCGAAGATTCCGCCCCAGTGAGGACACGCCGGAGGGTCAAATTTCCAAGTAACTCCCATTCTAGACATGGCGGTGCCTACACAGTGCCTGTTCTTAACAAGGAAGTCAACGACCTCCTTCAAATAACGATCGGTTCCCTTATAATTGGTCCCGCAGTCTGTCCGAACCAAGTCGGGTAGGCCGCGACGGCTCACGAAGCGGCCCAGAGTGGCCACGAACGCCTCCGTGCTGAGGGCACTGACAAGCTCCAAGTGAACTGCCTTGGTTGCGAGGCAAACAAAGACGCACAAGTAGGCCTTAAAAGACCGAGCATTCTTAAGGTTAGAGCTCTTTGTTGGAATATAGCAAAAATACTAGTCTATGATACAACAATATGTTATCTGTGATCTGTGATGATACAATGTTATAGTTGTCTAAGGCTACAGTTCATGCTTCATTCCTTCAGCCATTCTCATACATTCTTCTCATTCATTCACTGTACAATATATTATCCTATACCTTTAAACGAGCAATTCTTGTATATATATATATATATATATATATTTCTATATAATCTGAATCTCGGAAACGGCTCGAATGATTTTCATGAAATTTAGTATACAAGGGGTTTTGGGTGCGATAAATTGATCTAGCCAGGATTCATTTTTAGAAAATGTCGTATGTATTTACCAAAAAAAAAAAATATAAATCTATACCTGATTTCTATTGGCGATAAAGTAAAACTATTACAGTAAACTCCTGCTGCCATCTATTGGTGAGTAGCTGTAATACTACCGAGCAAAGCTCGGTCACCCAGATATTTTTATTATTAAATGAGACAGTCGTACAGTGCAGACGAGTTTTCTTTTCCCCTGCGAGCTCATATACCAACAGGTTATGGCCCAGGTCACGTTATTAAAATTAAAATAAAATAAAATAATAAAGTGGAATAAATATAATTAAATGATGAATAATAAATAAATAAAGTTACATATGAAAATCAACCGTAAATGAAAATTAAAACGAAAAATACAATGAAAAAATGGAGTCGCTTAATCAACGGTTTAACTGCCCATCGGAGATCGTTACAGCACGAAGAAGTCTCGCATATGTTGTCTCTTTATAAATTAATGACCTAAATTCAAGATAAAGAAGCAATTATCATGTTTATTTGAAATCAATTCAAATAGTTTTACGGAAAATCAAAATCAACAAAAATGGTTGCTAAGCATCACTTGTCAGCATAATTTTTTCATCTTTTATCAAAGGAGTTTCTAATCTCAAAGTATTATTAAAATGTCATTCATGAAGAAGTACATAAACAACAACTAAATTTTTATTGAATCAAAACGGATAAAGAAAATCTCATAGCTAAAGATTCGATAAGAAGAAATCTATGATACACAATCAAAGAAGAAATCACATTCTGGAATTTCTATTCCACAAGATTGAATTGAATTTTTCATAAGATTTTGAATGACATGATGCGGTAGAAGGAGTCCCAAGTTGAAAAATTGCAGATTCTACAATAGACATATACGCTGGAGAGGGCGGACGGTGCTAGTAACCAGTCCAGTAGAAAAACAAGGATCAATGATCATACCAAGGACAGTTTCGCATTTATGTTTTCAAATTATTTTCGTAGTCTCCATATCCTGACACGAATTCAACGACTAATATAATTTATTTAATTTTAGATTCGAGAGCGACTGACCATGTTTGTGAATGCCAAGGATTATTTTGCAACCCCTATTAAAAAGCAGAGTAATTATAAACAGTACTTGAAGCATTACTACATTCGTCAAAGGAAAAGTACTATTAATTTAAATATTGCAAGGTACGATCAAAAATGTATAACCGATTGTTGCATATAAATTTTTATCGGTAAATCGTATTCAAGAAGCAGGTATGACGATTATTTTTGAAAATAATCAAGCTAATGTATTTAAAAATAGCATAATTTTAATAGTAGGTGATGATTATCTAATTATAAAATGTATTTTCATGTTGCTCTATCAAAACCCTTATTGAATGTAATTAAGAGCTCCATTTCTTATTGGTAATTTAAACAAACGAAAATTAAATAAGTATTGTTAGAAATTTTATAATGACTAAGTAGGTAGGTACCATATTTTAATTGAAAATATTATTCCAAATGATAAAGTAAATGAAATTGGTGTACATTTAAACAGTCACACTTACCCATTACCAAGTCAAGGGACAAATGAATTCGAATTTATTGATGATTATATTAATTATTTAAATGTTTTAATTATATTTGAATTTTCTGAATTCTAAATTAATACCATCATAACGGGCGCGAATATCTATCTCAAAGAATTTTGTGTTGACAAGGGTATGTATCTTTATCACGGTTTCTCTTAAGTCGCAACAAAATGGTGTATCGGAGCGTATGAATCGTACGTTTACCGAAATGTATTTCTTTGGTAACAATTAGGTGGAGAATCTGTTTTAACAGCTAGCTGTATTATAAATCTGCTACCCACTAAAGCTCTGAGTTCTAACTAATCAAACACCATACGAAATGTGGCATGGTAGAATACCGGAAATTAATAATTTAAAAATGTTAAGTGCTACTGCATACGTACATTACAAAACTCGTAAAAAGAAATTTTATGAAAAATGATTTAATTCAATATTAATAATTGGTAACCGTCCAAAAGGATATAAATTATATGATCTTAATAAAAACGAGGTATTTATAGTTCACATTTGATGAACGATTAAACACGACATGTACGTAGCATTAGTGAAAACATTGAAATTCCGACAAAATTTAGTAAACCTGACTTTGAATCAGTAAAGCTAAACATTGAAATTCCCACAAATATTAGTAAACCTGACTTTGAATCAGTAAAGCTAAACATTGAAATTCCCACAAATATTAGTAAACCTGACTTTGAATCAGTAAAGCTAAACATTGAAATTCCCACAAATATTAGTAAACCTGACTTTGAATCGGTAAAGCTAATAGAAAGTCAACATCAGAATTCTTTGAACAAAAATTCTGAAAGTATACCTCAATAGATAGTCTCTCTGGTTTCCGTTTCCAAGTAATTAGATAAAATATTGAGATTATCATTGTATTATGTGCTCTTATGCAGCGAGTCTAAAAACAATTCTGTTTTAAGAAATTTATTGTCTCGTAAAAAGTATACAATACTCACTTAAACGAAACAGGCTATAAATAATATAACATTAAAGTATAATAAGCGTTTGCTCGTAAAGCGGTACACACTACGCCACTAGTATAACATTATAATAATACATCTAAGTATCATATTAGCCTATTACAACGCAGTCATTATAATTATTAGTAAAACTGCGGGTAGGCTTGCAGAAGCTAAGCAAAGAATTAACCAACGCATGACCGCGAGCAATGGCGTAATAACTAAGATACTGATGACTGGATGTGGCTATTATGTGATATCAATTTAAATCACAATTTTATTAAGAAACATTATGAATGCTTGATATTATGATTTAGCGATGAATAATTAAAGAGTAATATAACTTTATAACAAATATTAATCTAAGGCGTAGCGAAATAATTAACAAACTATGTCCTAAAGATAACGTGAGAATGAATATATATTTGATTTATTTTTATCGCTCTTATCTGTGAAATAAATACCTTCGTCATTCAAAGATATTTATAGGTATAAGATTCAACACAGATAAATGGTTAAAAGCCATAGAGTGAAATTGATTAATTTTTGAAGCAATAAAACACGATGGAATCATGATATTGCAAGAGATGTAAATATTGTACCCAAGATATTGACACGGTTATGATGAAACGTTCGCTACAGTTACTACGATGAATATGTTCAGATTAACTTTAGATAAAGCAAATCAATTTGACTTACTACATCCCATGGATACAAAAACTGATTTCTCAATGGTAAGTAAGTATATCAAGAAATTATCGCTAAAGATAACCAAGTATGTAAATTTAATAAAACACAATATTATGCTTTATAACGATCATCCAGATGCTGGTGCGAACGCTTTGATCTTATTCTTAAGAATATGGTTTTGGAAACTTAATATATTTTAAATAGCAAAAGCAAAGATAAAAGTGTTTATTTAGTTTTGTCAAAGATTTAAGGATTGAACCTAAAATAACCTACTGAAATTATATAGTATTACAAAGATAAAATAATTAATGAATATGTAAGTTTTGGAATGACGGACTTCATAATGAAATGTCTTGAGATCAGTGATCAGATCATCTCTTTGTAATAATGTAATAGGTTACCTGAGGTTACCAATGTTATTATGCGATCAGACATTTAGATATCTTAAAAATATGTAATAATTATTCAATGTAATGAAAACTTGTACATAAAAACTTTTTTTTTGAAAAGAGCAAGTGCCGAGTTTCTTGCCAGTTCTTCTCGGTGCAAACCTGCATTCCGAACCTGGCGGTAGAGTCTGAAGTTTTAACTTTACATAAGAGCCTATATAAAGGCCAAGGTACAATTTATTTAATAATTACTTACAGTATAAAATGTGATTTAAGCAGGTGATGCAGATTCTGATTCAGGAGACGAGGAAACAGATAAAGTGCAAGTGGCTATATATTTAAGGCTTTTGATAATTGTACGATTTTGCGAAAAATCAAACGCAAAAACAAAATCTGTATCTGTCTCTTCATCGGAAGCTGATTATATATGGCTTTAATTGAGACTGTAAAAGAAGCAGTCGTTGCTTAGTAAAGCATTACTTTTAAAGTAAATGGGCCAATAATAATTTATTTATTGTACACAATAATAGTTGTATCCGCACTGCTAATAACCCTGCAAATCATAAAAGGTCTAAAGAAATAGACATTAAATAATATCATTTCGTCAGGGCGACAATCGCTAGTAAAGTAATAAAGCTTGAATCTATTTCCACAGGAAACCAGCTTGCTAACATGTTTACGAAAGCGATAACTACCTGTTACGAAATTTTTATATTTAAAAGAAAATCTGTGGTAATTAAATAAAAATAATGTACCTATGTATTGTTGACTAAACTAAATGTTGAAGAATACTTGTATTTTTGAGAGGGACTGTTGGAATATAGCAAAAATACTAGTCTATGATACAACAATATGTTATCTGTGATCTGTGATGATACAATGTTATAGTTGTCTAAGGCTACAGTTCATGCTTCATTCCTTCAGCCATTCTCATACATTCTTCTCATTCATTCACTGTACAATATATTATTTTATTATTAAATGAGACAGTCGTACAGTGCAGACGAGTTTTCTTTTCCCCTGCGAGCTCATATACCAACACTCTTAACTAGAAAAGGACCGGCAAAATCGGTTCCAACACCGGCGAAAGGTCGAGCAGCCCTTACGCGGTCCGCAGGCAGGTCACCCATCACAGGCTGTGCAATGGATGCCTTCAAACGATAGCAAGGAATACATTTGAAGATCACGCTTCGAATGGTTCGTCGGCCTGCCAAAATCCAAAACTCACGCTGTAAAATGGCTGAGAGGGTATTGCAACCCGCATGAGCATTTTTAATATGATAATGAGTTATCAACAGATTGACAAAGGTGCCATCCTTTGGGAGCAGCAAAGGATGTCGCGCTCCATAAGGGAGGTTGGAGTTTTTAAGGCGTCCCCCAACACGTAGTAATCCGGAACTGTCCAAGAATAGACTCAGGCGAGCAAGGTGGCCCTTCAGTGGCGAGCCTCGTTTCAAAGACTCAATCGCTGACTCAAAGTGTTCCACTTGGATCACACGTATCCAGTACATCAACGCCTCTCGCCGTTCCAAGGGCGAGAGCGCCGAGTCTAAGTTTTTATTGAGGGGATCCCTGACATTATGCATGAATCGACGCAGCCAAGCGGTTACGCCGATCAGCTTGTCAAACGAGCTATACCGCTCCAAGAGGGCGCGGTCATAAATGGGCCTATCGTTGACCACGCCAACCCTCAATCGCAAGCCGGGTAATTCGGCTGGAGCCTCAAATTTGTCCGGGGGCCAGGAGGATTCTGGGCCAGATAGCCAGCCCGGTCCCCACCAGAGTGGGTGGTAGACTAGCAAAGAAGCCTCGCAACCGCGAGAAGCGCAGTCAGCTGGGTTTAGTTCCCCGGGTACATGTCTCCATTTCAAGGGTGTGACAGAACTTTGTATTTGTGACACTCTATTCGCCACGAAAACTTCAAGATTATGGACCGAAGCCCGAAGCCAACACAGGACAATCTCGCTGTCCGACCATGCAAAAACGTCCAAAATGTTTACGAAGGGCTTCAAAGAAGCGTGGACGTGGTTTAATAACCGGTTCAAGAGTGCGGCTCCCGAAAGTTCTAACTTAGGAATTGTTAGACGAGACCTAATAGGTGCAACCTTGCTCTTAGCTAGGACAAGGTGCAACGAGACTTGCCCAGAAGCACTCACGGTTCGCAGATATACCACAGCTGCATATCCCTTCTCAGAGGCATCGCAGAACCCGTGTAAGCTTGCACGACATTTGCCCGGAGGCAAGAAGCATCTGGGTAAAGAGATTTGGTTGATGTCGGGAAGGGAGGACACCAAAGAGAGCCACTCTCTTAAGAGAGCACCAAGAAGAGGCTCATCCCAGCCTAACCCAGACACCCAAAGCTTTTGAAGAAAGCACTTGGCCAGAAAAACAACCGGAGTTATCCAACCGTTTGGATCAAAGGTGCGCGCCACAGTGGACAGGACCAGTCGTTTGGTCCAAGACTTCGGAGGATCATCTAACTTGACCCGGTACGTAAAAGAATCCTGAACGGGCTGATACTGGATACCAAGCACCGTCAGCAAATTGGGATTCTCCGGGTGTTCAAACAGGTGAGGATCCTGTTGATCCTCTCCAGGTAAGTCCTGCAAAACCTGAGGTGAGTTGGATAGCCATTTACGTAACTCGTACCCTCCGGATTTCAAGATGGCGATCAACTCGTCCCTCAGGATGCGAGCTTCCTCAACACTGGATGCTCCGGCGCAGATGTCGTCCATATAGACAGAAGTTTCTAGGACATCCGCTGCTCGCGAATAATTCAGTCGTTCCCGGTTGGCCAGCTCCAAGAGCGTCCTCATTGCAATATAAGGACTAGACCTAAGGCCATAAGTTGTAGTGTTCAGCTCGAACACGCGCACAGGATCACTGGGATTCTCGCGCCACAAAATCAGCTGGTAACGACGATCATCGCGATGCACTACCGATTGCCTGAACATCATTCGTATGTCGGCCACAAAAACCACCTGGTGCCTACGGAAGTTGGTGAGGATGTCAGATAGATCCTTAAGAAGTTTGGGGCCAGTGTGGAGACACTGGTTCAAGGAAACCCCATTAGACGTGGCCGCTGACCCGTCGAAGACCACACGAATTTTACCGCCTGGAGACTTCAAGACCGCGTGGTGAGGGAGAAAATAGTGCTCGTGAGAGCGCCAGTCAAATGAGGAAGGGGACATGTGCCCCAACGCCTCGTACTCCCTCATGAACTCAATATATTTCTCTCGAAATGCAGGGTCTCGCTTCATGCGGCGTTCCATGGACAGAAGTCTTTTTTCAGCTAACGCCCTTGAATGACCAAGGGGGGGGCGTGAGGCAAGGAAGGGTAGCCGAGTTACAAACCTGCCATCGACGCGACGACCTGTACGTGTTATTCTGGTAGAATAACTCGCATTCCTGATGGAGGGGGTCTACCCGAGCCGCTTGAGGGGGCTCTTCAATTTCCCAAAATTTTTGGACTACATCGGAAAGTGCCACTCCAATAGTTTGGAGATGGTCCACGTCAGGAGGCAGGTTGGTCCATAAAACCGGACCGAAAAAACTAAACCCAAAGATAGTGGGCATGGCCGACAAACCATTTTTCTGCAATGTCCTAATCTCTCCTGACATGATCAAGCCCAGCACATCGGCGCCCAAGAGCAAATCAGTGGGGCCAGGTTCAGACCATGAAGGGTCCGCCGGGGTTAAACCCGACGCGCAATGAACCGCCGAGTTATGGATAGGAACGTTCGGGAGGTGTCCCACAATATCGTCAAGAACGTTCACATCGACTAGGATACGAAGGGGACCTTCGGCTGGACCAAACATAAGTTCTGCCCGACCCCTGGGAGTCGGAGGAACCGATCCTCCTATTCCTAACATTGGACGATTGTCCGGACTCCAGGGGAGCCCCAGCGTCCTCACCAACCACGACGATGCAATGCAGCGCTGTGAACCGAGATCTAGCAGCGCGCGTACCATTAGCCACTCACCGTTCGGGTTAAACACCCTGACCAAAGCCGTGGGCAAAAGTACGGTCTGGCAGACCGTCTTATGCTCGCTCAAATTGTCGGGTGAGGTGGCGGTGGTGGGAGCCAGGGCAGCAACTAGTCAACGGGAGTTGCCCCTTTCGGGCGACTCCTCCAGCCTCGGGCGCTCGTAGGGGCCAGCTTGCGGAACTTCTACCACACCAATAGGTGGGGTTCCCCCAGGGTACACCCAAGCGTCCCTCATGGGCTGAGGGGGTCTGGTCACGTACGACGGCCGCGGGACGACGTAGTGCGGAGGGGGGTGTCCAGACCATCGAGGGGGGTATCGCTCCAGCCTGGGGTATTCAGCCAGAGGAGGGGAGTACCTCCTTGGTTCAGACTGAGCGACGGCAAAACCTCCCTCAGGGTTGACAGAGGGCGGAACGCCCCCGCCCCTGGAGGGCTGCACCCCCGCCCGAGGGGGGGGTGAAGCCCTATCAAAACCAGGGGCCGGACGAACAGTGTTCGCCCCACGCCGTCCATCGGCTGGGCACGTGACCGAGGAGGAGCCTCCACTCCTGCCGGGTGTCTGTTCAACCACCTCCTGCCTGCCGGCACCATTGCGGTCGAGACAAAGAATAGGAAGGTGGTTGCCCTGACAGTGTGTGCAAGGCCGTTGGTGCTGGCAATTGCGTTGCAAGTGCCGACCTAAGCAAGAGTAGCACCAACGGCGCTCCCTCGCGATGGCCCTACGGTACTTGGGCGGTCTCTCCAAAAATTTAGGGCAATCGGCCGTTGTGTGCGTGGAAGCACGGCAATAGTTGCAGGGGGTTGCCTCGGTCGCAGCAAGGCCACTAAAGTTGGGGATTGTGCGGCGACCAGTCTGCTGCGCCACTACTGGCTGCTTGAAACCCCTGGTGGAAGTCGTGGGTTTAGAAGCGGGCGTCGGTCGCGCCGGCTCCTTTGCCGGTGTTCCCGAGGCCACGGCATTCTCCACCTGGCGGCTCTGTTCCTCAAGGAACTTTAAGAGGTCACTGAACGGGGGTATATAATTAGCCCCGTCCCCGCCGTACCTCTCTTCAAATCGGATCCGCAGATCGAGAGGCAGGCGGGACAGAACCAGGTGAAGAAGCCAGAAGGACCACTGATCCACCGGTAAGTCAAGTTGTCGAAGGGCGTTGCAAGCAACCACGACTGGGTCAATGATCACCTCCCGGAGACGCGCTAGGTCTTTCAAAACCGGGAGGGATATTAACTCCATCATGTGCGCGTCAGCAAGGCGGCGCACATTGGCGTAGCGCCTCTCGAGGAGTTCTCTGGCCGTGGAGTAGCTGGCGTCAGACAACTTCAAATGGCAGACTACCCCAAGTGCCTCCCCTTGAAGGGAGGTCCGCAAATAGGCCATTTTTTGGCCTGGGGATAGGTCGCGGCGGGTATGGACTAGACTGTCGAAGATGGAGATGAACCCCATCCAGTCTTGAAGCCGCCCACCAAAGTGTGGAAGGTCCAAAGTAGGCAGCCGACCCAATAGGGCGGGCTGCTGCTGCGGGCGAGGCGACTCGCACAGAATGCTCTTTCGAGCCTCACGATTCATTTTGGCCCCAGCCTCGAGCACATCGTCTGTGAACTCGAAGAACTGCTCGTAGTCCTTCTGGGCCGATTCTCGCGCCTCGTCGTCCTCCACTGTAGCAAGGAATTCCGAATAGGCCTCTTCAAAATGGGCTCGTCTGGCTGGGAGCTGCTCAAGGCGGTGGAGCAAGCTAGCCGTCCTGTCTGGACGAGTAATAAGCGCATGCGCGCTAGCTGCCCACCGCAGCTCATCCTGCATACGGCGCACCGGAGGCTTATGCGAAGGCATGGCGAGACTGCGCGAAGATAATTACAAGGAAGCACGAAACCGAAAAATAAAACAACAAGGACGTAGAACAAGCACAGATGCAAACACCAACACGTGCAGAACGCTAATCAAGGTCGCGGTTAACAAACGCGCGGCACGCGGTAAATAACGCGGCGTTGCTACAAAAACGCGTGGTGTAGCGGTACAATAATCTGTGGCCGTTAACGCGGCGTATCGGTCCGACACGTGGCGTACCGCGCCTACAAACGTGTGACCGACAGAGATACGCGACGAATTAAATACGCGCAACAAATATCGATATCGACGCGCCGAACGTGTAAAAGCCGCTTAACCAAAAGGCGCGAAACCACGCTCTGCTACCAATTGTTACGGCCCCTTGCCTGTCCAGATGAGGGCTCAGTTCCCGGGCCCATAGAGGAACGAGCCCGGACAGGTCGAGGGGGGACCGACTAGTGAGACTACGCGGGATCACTAGTGTACGATCAGTCTCGGGTCAGATGACGGCATCCAATCCGAGTCGGATAGCAATCGAGTCTCACTAGTCGATCAGTGGAAATAGTAATCAGCGACTTTTACTAGACAACAGGTCGGCCACTACGGCTGATACAGTACGCCACCGGACGCGGCCAACAATAAAAATAGTTTAAAATTAGTAGGTGCTTATTGACTGACCTTGATCCCGAAGCGTCGGCCTTGATACGGAGTCCTCTGTAGTAGATGTGTGACAGTGTGTGACGTGAAAGTGTTAAGGGTATGTACAAGGGTGCGTGTGCGTATGGGACTGGCAGAGCCGTCTGACCTCCGCTTCAAATCAGCCTCCAAACACGAAGACCACACGCGCAGGAACCCACTTTCCGTCGGCTACCGGTTCGAAGTGCGAAAGGGACCGCACCAGCGCCCCAGCGCGCGAGAGAGGGGGCGCGGCAACAGACAAAAAACGCAGTGCGAAAAACAAGTCAGGCGCATCAAAAAACGGACGTCCCGTTGCGATGTTATTCGATGACTAAACACCCGCGCAAATAGAAACGTGGCTACTCAAACGTAGTAATTTGCGTCTCGCGACTACGCGTTTCAAGGACGACACGTGATCAAAATTACGTCAGCCACGCGCGGGGGACCGCTAAGTTCGTCGGTCGACAGCAGACTCAATCGTGCTTAATACTGGCGCGCACCGAAGTCGCCGCGTCATTGCAGGCATAAAAAATTCTCGGCGACCGATGCGCGAGCGGGATAGGAAGATTGGCGTTTCCGCGAGTTGGAGCGGGAGCGCACGATTCGATACAAAACGCATGCAGCAAAAAACTCGCCGTAACCAAAGCGTGAGCGAGACGCGCCGATGAGGGCTTCCGCGGGTTAGAGAGAGAGAACACGATTCAACACAATACAATAGGCTCGGCGCTCGCGCCAGCTACTCTCGCGTAAACAAGGCGACAACCTAATATAAATGCTTAGCAGAAACCTCAGAAACAGACTCAAGTTTGACCACAACCCAAAAAGTCAAAAAAGTTGTAGAACCTTAATTTAACAAACAACCTTCATTATGTCCAAATATTAGGTTTTAAGCTAATCTTTAGAAAAGCGATGCTATGACCATCAAATTCTATAAATGCCCACCATATTCATTGACTGACTTTTTTTTCGATTGTGCTTGACCTCACGTTTGGCTAAGGAAAGACCCAGAGCGCATGCTGTCGGCAAGGCATAGGTCATGCCTAGGTCTTTCCAGCCCTGACCTCTATCACAAGTACGCTGGACTAAATATTCTATAAAATTGACAGTTCCTTTTTTGTGCCGACTTGAAGCGAAGTTCTACGAAACTAAAATTGACATTTCTAATTAGCAAATGACTCGTTATTTTAGTTCCATGGACGTTCACGCCAGCTTACGCCGCAATGAGTCCAATTTTTTTTTACTCTATACAAGTTAGTACTTGACTGCGATCTCACCTGATGGTAAGTGAAGGTGCAGCCTAAGATGTTATCGTACTAACTTGGAAGGGTAAGTTACCCCAACGGTTTCTACTAGCGTCGCACCGGAACGCTAAATCGCTTGGCGGTGCGTCTTTGCTATAGCAGGGTGGTAACTAGCCACGGCCAAAGCCTCCCACCAGACAAATGGCGAAAATCAAGTATCTTTATCTAAATCAAGTCCGGCGTACTTGTAATATAGAGGTCAGCACCTTTCCAGACATAAGACATCCAGTATTGGTGCACAATGTGCATCGAGTAATAGTCCAGTGATGGGTAAAGACCCATCACTGGACATAAAGAGCCTAAAGAGGCTGATAGCAAGAAACGTAAACTGGAAACAAATAAACTCAAAAAACATCGAGTACATTTTCGGCCGTTGGGTGAAAACTTGCAATAAACTGAAAGGCACGAATGTCCAGACTTCAATATGTGAATTCCGAAAGGTTTGCGGCTATAACCTTACATTATTGAGAAGTGCAAAAATGGTATGTGGTATGCGAATATGTGGGAACCTTTCACACCTTTTCTATACCAAATAGGTACATATTCCAAAAAGATCTGCGGTATAATGTTAAAAATCTTAATAGTAGTAGTAAAGTGTCTAAAACCTATGTTTAGCAGGTCCTTCTACCTACCTGCAAATCCAATTTAGTTTGTTGATGAATAAGAGGTTTAGTCTGTACAGTGTACACACGTTAACAATAAACTAAGTGTATATTAGTATCGCTTGACCATAGGGTACCTAACCAGTAACCACTACAATCGAAGACCCAAATACGAAACAAATTCCTAAATAAGTTTGTTTTAGAAGTCGAACCTAGAACTTTCAATTCAAAACCCCACTGTGTATACCTAATTACTGTGTAATAATTACAGTCATTAATAATATTACTGTGGTTATCAATATCAGATGAATTAAAAAACAGAATTAATTTAGTAGAACCACGTGAAAGAAGCCATATCCTGAGGCCAACACCCGCAAAGAGTTGTAGCGCCAAAGGAAATGTAAGTCGGAAAGTAAAATCTGATATTTAGAACTTCGATGTTCCTTTGGCGCGCTATGAATTAAAGATCAGGAAAGTTACCCTTCTGAGAGAATATAGAGTACTTTACTTAATCAATAACTTTACTATTCATACTGTTACCCTCGTGTTGGCCGATACATGTCTCAATATATTAATCAGAAAAGCACACATTGCCCCAGTTTTTTCACAAGATACAGGCTGTTCCATTTTGCATCAGTATAATGAAAGTCTCGACTCGACTGAACTCTTTGTCTCGTCCCAAAGCTGGGTACGGTTCTCTTCTCAGAATAAATGTTAAATGAGACTCTCGTACTGCATCTGAATGTGGTAGAACTGCGTAACCTCCTCGAGTTTCAGGATGAAACCATGTGTTTTTGTTGGTCTGCCCTCGTTTTTAAGTTTTTTACTTTTTCCGATTTTTTTCACTGCGACCAATCTGCAAAACAATTTTTTTCTTACCAACTTCAGATGTAATTTTCGAGGGAAGTGGTAATTTCTATTTGCTTGATGGCAGCCGCCGCCGCCTGGACGTTTCGTCATAGCTGCCTGGCTGAATGTGACATCATTGAAACATTATGGTGAACTGTCAGGTATGCAGGTTCCTTATTCCTCATGTTATTTTAATCGCTAATCAAAGACACTTCACTGTTAAAAGTTCGATTCCAACCGGGAATCAAACTCTCGACTTACTGATGAGTGGAAGAGATCTGAACCAATGGGTGATCAACTGATCACTTTCATAAGTGAGTAGCCGCGTCATTGAATTATTTTATCTTTATTCGTAACATTCCAAGAAAGACGATTAATAATCTGCATGAAGTGAGTAGCGACACTCCATAAATTTTAAATGAAAATTTATAAAATTCAACGATTAAAATGATATTCGAAAATTAAATTTTGAATCTCGCAGGACAGTTTACTTAATTAGTAATTCTACCAATATAAATTGGGCAGACGACCTCTGGGAATTTCGTTTACGGGGAGTCCTGCCACCAACACTGGGTATTTAAAACGCTGACGAGGCGACTGTTTCATTGACCTCTCAATCAATTGCTTGATTGGCCATAATGCATTCAATAGATGGGAGACTGGCACTTGCAAATTCACGGAGTAACGTGACACATAAAAGGGACGTAACTAAAGAGCTCGTTGTGCATACTAAATACACCACAGCAGTGTGTCGATTGCGAATTCCCAACACGTAGACGGACTTAACATTTCCACGGCTCCTCTCATAGGAAACGAAGAGACAGTTAGTTTGGCAAGATATACCTATGCCACCTTATGCTATTGCGTTATTAAAATTTATATCATTTGCATATAGTTGTTTAAATATTACTCGATAGGTTTTATGTTGATACTAACTGACCCGGCAAACGTTGTTTTGCCATATAAATATTTTCTCACTTAGGAACATAAAAAAAAGATAACCTGAAAATTTCATAACGATCGATCCAGCCGTTTCGGAGGAGTTTGGCGACAATGTACGGCTATGTCTACGGCTTCTTTACATTTATAGAGCTTGTTATTATAGATATTTCAATCCATGACGACGCGCCCACTCTGTCAAAATCTATACGAATCTATTGAAACGTAAGTGATTTTAACGGAGTAGGGCGCGCCTTCAGGGATTGAAATATCCATTTCGTAACTGTACTTCTTTTTGTTCTTGCATTTTTTCAGTTATCATGCTAATTCCATAACGATGTTTTCTTATACCATTAGCAAGTGATATTTAGTTTCTAACGCACAAAACTAAGAATAAACAGCGATGTGTGCCTGGGATTCAAACCTGCGACTCCCGGATCAGACAAAGGTCTGAACCAATTGGCATTCCGGTGCGATGCTGTGCAGAAACCGTGGGGTTACTTACTCCTTCCAAGTGAGAACGAAAACATCTTTGGCTGCATCGAAACTAACCATCAGGAGACATCGCGGTTAAGTACCTACTAACTTGTTAGTGAATAAACAACGAGTCAAGCTAGCCAGGGAATAAAAAAAGTATCCTTTCAAATTTGGACAAATTGACAACGTTGAATTGTGACGCCTCCCTCTCCATATTTGTCACACACATCCATATATTGCAGTCGCCAATTTTTGTTCCTGTTTTAATTTATAATCTATGCGCAATCCATCCTGTTTCGCGTTGCTTGACTGTCATAAAGTAGCTTCCCGTATTGTAATGCCAATTATTCACTGTGACAATCTTGGACCGACACCTTAAATATTACTATTTGAATACGAGACACTTGAACGGTGTAATATACAACGCATGTTTAAATTAATAACAATTCAGACATCTTCGCAAAGGTTTGCAAGCATTTCTGGAAGTCAGGTGTAATGTAATGACTCTAAATAATGACCTTTTTTCATCATGTCTGTATACGGAGTGAGTGAAGGTTCGTATAATATTTAATAATGTTTTAAACTACAATGAAGTAGTTCGCATTCCAGTAACACAATTAAGATGCTCATTCGGGTCAGGCACAATCGCCTGGCAGCGTTGGTAGTTGGAACTGCGACTGCCGTCTGGCGCGTCGTCTTTACATTGATGATGGAGCCAGCGCGTCTGATGCTTCCTTTCATACTTAAATGCAAACAACTATAGTACATTTCAATATAAGTGCGGAAATATTGTCATTTCTTTACGAGTCCCGGTTTGTTGACCCAAGCCGAAGGCGAGGGTCAACTATAAGAACGAGTAAAAAATTACACTTGAATTGAACGACGTTTTTTAATACATTTGCGAAAAAAAATATTGGTTTTACGTGTTTGCCTGCTCCGTGTTTGCATGCCGTCTTCGTGTTCATGCGCTCCTGGTGCGCCCGCTCCGGTGCCGCGTAGGAGGAAAACACAAAAGCACTAGTGCGGAATAGAGTAACTTTGCGCACGCTAAACACACATGGAAATGTCAACTTTTGAGCAAATGTATTAAAAATTACCTATGTTTTTTGAATCCTTACACAGAAGGAAATCGGGATGCTTAACATCCACCCTGGCGCAACTGGCGCATTGTGCCTAGTAGGAAGTCCGGAGTTCGATTTTCGTTGTCCTCATATGTTTAATATTTATTTTTCTATGATGGACCTGGCTCCGATACCCCGGTTAAAGCCTGTGTCCAGAAATTGGTCGTTAATGGCTGTATAATATGGTGATGGAGCATTATTATATAATTTATATTTCCCCTTAAAAACTAAAAGGCTTTTATTTTCATTGTTGATAAAAATTACCGTAATAAAATTATTTTTATAAAAGGAACTGATGCGGTGACATCTTGTAGCCTCCTAATGACAACCCTTTTTGGGCAGCGAATGTAAAATTAAAAAAGTTTCACGTTAATTTTTATTTTTAACCGACTTCAAAAAAAAGGAGGAGGTTCTCAATTCGTCGGAATCTTTTTTTTTTTATTTTTTTTATTTTTTTTTATGTATGTTCCCCGATTACTCGAAGATGCGTGGACCAATTTCGTTAATTCTTTTTTTGTTTGATAGGGTATAGTCCACAGATGGTCCCATATTCATTAAGTCAGGATCTGATGATGGGATCCTGGAGAAATCGAGGGAACTCTTCAAATTTTATAAGCACACTTGAAGTGATTTGGGTATTGTTTGAAAGAGTAATTTTTTCGAGGTAGTCTTATGGTCATTAGGTCAGGATCTGATGATGGGATCTTGGTAAAATCGAGGGAACTCTTCAAATTTTGCTAGTATACTTGAAGCGATTGAGGTATTTTTTATATTTACTATTGCATTTCCTTGCAGTCATCAAGCAATGACTGTATTCATCAAGTCAGGTCATCAAGTCTGATGATGGGATCTTGGAGAAATTGAGGGAACTCTTCAGATTTTAGAAGCATACTTCAAGCGATGTGGGCAATTTTTCCAATGCCTTGCGCATTAGTTGTTTTCCACTAAAAAGTATAAAATAAAATGGAAAACTCTTTCCAAAAAACCAACTTCAAATGCCACTACAAAGAATGAAATAATTTTTAATGTACACCAATTCGAAGTCGGGCAATGTTTCGTTCATTCAATAATAGTCCTTCGTATTGTCGATAATTTTGTCGTTTCTTTGCACATCAAGTTTTATAATAAGGACTATTAATGATTGAACAAAACATTGCCCGACTTCGAATTGGTGGACATTAAAAATTATTTCATTCTTTGTAGTGGCATTTGAAGTTGGTTTTTTGGAAAGAGTTTTCCATTTTATAAATGTCCAGAATGTAACAGTAAAAATATTTTTTGCAATTTTTAATTTATTTTTCCATCGTAATATGTGTAATTTAAAAAATCGTGAAGTGAAATAGATCTCGTGAAAAATCACATACCTATTTGATTACTATATAGCAGTGAGGCTAATTTGAAATTATACAAATTATGTCTAAATTAGTCAATTACTAGTATAGGTCGCGCAACGAAAGTTGAGGCGAACACTGCACTCACACTAACGTAATATTTGCATACAAGGTGTTTCATTTTTGTAAGATGTAAGACGGGACATCAGTTTATACAATTCAGTCATAATTACATTAGATTTGTCTTTTTTACGTTTTCTTTAAAATAATTGAACACATTAAATACAATTTCACGACTTTGTCGATGTTGTTTTTGCATCCTGTTGTAGAAGAAGATGTTATATTAATACCGCACAAAATATTGTTACGTGCTGGGGTTTGAAGATTGGAATGAAAACACTTGATGACCATTTTATTTTGCACTTCTTATCCGAAATGTATCTCTTGATCGCTTGTAATTTGATTGACTGATTGACAGAATGACTTAGCGTAAGGTATAAATTATGGTATTCTGTGTCAATAGGTATACAAATAATAAGTATTTAATAATAAGTAATATATAAATCTAACGTTGTATTGTTTTATAAGCAAAATCACAATCAAAACAAAATTATAACTCAATTTCTATTTAAAAAAGTGAACCGCCTTCAAAAAACATACCCTAAAATAATTCTAATAATATAAGCACAAAATAATTTTCTAATAATAATTATGTGGGTATTAAGTATACCCATTTTTTTTCATACAACACTCTGTATCATTCTCTGTCAAATGTCAGCGCATCGGCGTATACAGACACAAACTTTGCTTGTGTTGTCCGCCTCAACTCTCGCTGTGCGACCTATACCTATACTGAAAGTAAATTAGCCTGCAGCGCAACAGTGCGGTACTAGCTCCGTAATTTTTACTGTTAATAAATATTTAACAAGCAGATTAGGGTCTACAAGTGCTAAAATATCGAATATAAATGAATAATTATTTTGTTGTATGCTAATTGTTTGACCAACGTAATTTTAACTATTTTAAAATAATGGAAGAACTAAAATCGCTAGTTAAAGACCTGATGGAGCGAATAGACAGACAGAATAGAGAATTTACCAACATAACCGAACGAATCACAAAAAATATAAACGATAACATAGATGAAAAGTTTTTACGTTTTGAACAAAATTACCGTGAATTGGAGGAAAAAATAAACAAGCAGCAGGCGTCTATTAAATATTTTGAAAAATATATAAAGAGAAGAAATCTTATTTTTTTCGGAGTAGAAGAAAAAGAGGAAAGTTATTTTAAGCTGGAGGAAATTATACACAAAATCATTAATCAAACTATGCAAATTAACTGCGATAAAACCTGTATTGAGTATGTCGGAAGACTGGGAAGAGACAAAAATAATAAAAGGCCAGTTATAGTAACCTTTACTACGATGGGTAAAAAGCTTGAATTGTTAACAAAGAAGAAAAACCTAAAAACTTTAACCGAAACGTTATAGTTAAATATGGCGGCCTGACTCTTATTATATTTCGGAATAAAGGTCAGACCACCATATTTACTATAACGTTTCGGTTAAAGTCAAGCCAAGCAACCCAGCTAATGTAGCTAATTAATTATAACTAATAGACATATACCCTGGAGTGGACACGCGTCAATTAAGTATCGTTAGGTACTATTATGTATTCCGTGGTTTGACTCGCATAAACTTAACTCGTACCTTAATAAATTGTATAAAATACGTGCATTTCAGTAATATAACTTATTTTTTTCAATGAAATAATCAATAACAATCACACTTTTAAAATAATTGGGAACAAGGAGGGGGAACAATAACTTTATAATGACAATCTGGAAAAGTTTTTATTAATTTATTCTAACTCATTCAATAGAAAATGCAGCAGCCTTCAAAATCCGCTCTCGATTAATAATTCCCCTTCTTCGGCTTACTTACTCCTTGCAATTAAATATTCAAGAAGGAAAAGTGCTTCGCTTAATAACGATTTAGGTAAAATAAAGCGCAGATTATTTAATTAGAAAATAGCATGTGTTTTCATGTACGTAATATAATAAAAGAAAATTCCTGATTCATTCACTCCCTGTATTATCTATTTTATAATTTATAATAATCTCGTACATATATTTTTAGGAAAAAGTTCAGTAGGCAAGTATTTATTTTTCACGAATATAAAAAAAGCGAAAGTTTGTAGGTGTTTCTTTTTGTTCCTCCTTCATGCCGCAACTACTAAAACGATTTGGTTGTGAACATAGATAACTTATAACCTGGATGTAACTACACAGACTAATTATCTTTTTGAATAGTGTTTTCAGTGTTTTACACACTTAGGAAATAATTCGTATAAATTAAAATACGAATCAAAATTTCCTAAGTCCAGCCTAAGGACCTAATAATACGAATCGAAATTTCACCGCAGTTGGATGTGACTCGCATAGCTCAGCGGTCAGAGCACCCAGCCGCGAGAGATGGGAGACGCGGGTTCAAATCCCGCTGCGAGTGAGAAATTTTAATTAATATTTAAATTTATACGAATTAAATTTACACAGACTACTTTTCATCCCGAAAATTTCATCCATAGTTCCCGTGAAATTTAACAAAGCCTAAATTTTCCACAGCAACAATTATAGGCACAGATTACGGAAAGAGCTCCGTAATCTGTGATTATACAGATGATTATATAGATGGCTTAAGCAATCTTCCTTGAAAGTTTGTATAAAGGCTTTAGTAGAGAGCGGGAACGGGAACGGGAAATTCACGTTTCTTTCGGTATTTGGAAAAAAGCAAATTTCACGCGGACGTAGCCGGGGCCAAAAGTTTGTTATTATTCCATATGTAATTCTCTAAAATGCTTTTATATATGATTGCTAATTGATAGATTGCAATCAACCACTGGTTGGTAAAATTTCATCAATTTTTATTTTTCACTAATTATACAGGCACTGCGAGCAATTAAAATCTCTTGTAGGTGTGTCTATTTTTAACAACCCATTCATCGAAAATCTAACCCATTTATCAATTTCTGATTTCGAAGCCAAATGACCTGAACAGACTACTGTACTTATGTAAAAATAAACTAGTGATTTTTATTTTACTATACGTCATTATACAGAAATTACACATTTTAAAAACTCAAGGCCTGAAAAATTGTCGTAATTATCTTCATAAAGTTAACATCACCATTTCGCATAAACTGGCCTTACTGTCAGGAAAAGTAATTAAAACCGTAACAGCCGCGCGAAAATGTAGCCGCAAGGCGCAACCCTATAAAGTTGATTGACCCTCCGGCGGCATTTCCTATTAACACTAGGAGGCTGAGCGGCGGAGGATATTTTTTCAGCGCTCGTTGGCGTTGTGAATTCTGCTGAAATCAGTCGTTGTCGGTCTATGCTTAGAGACGGACGCGTTGTCGCCTCTCTGAGCTTTTCTGCTAACTCTACATGCCGCGTAAACTACATCGACTCTACATACTTTCCGAAACTTTGAAGTTTTCTTTGCAATAAATTTTCGAGTGTATTGTGCTTGGACTGTGTTCTGAAAAACTTGGTTTCACAAAAGTTAAGTACTTTACTGTCGAAAGTTTTAGTTTGTTTTTTTTTTTCGAGGTATAAGACTATTGTGATAGGTAATAAATAAAACTATTGGGACGACTTTGTAGAATAAGAATTTTCTCGCAAATCTAAATCTAAGAATAATAAGCTTAAAAATAATTCATTCTTGATAATTTAAAGTTTAAACATCATCAAATAGATGGTAGCAATCCGTACACCATACATGTTACGATAACGTAAATCGCAATATAGATTTCAACGAGTGGCATTGTTTAGACATTATTTATGCTCGCGGAATAATAAACTTCTGTCGTGAAATATTTCGTGTTTTGATCGGCCCGCTTCCTCCGCATCGCATCGGCGACTTCGACATCGAGCGGAAATCGTCGAATTCGAAAGGCATAATAGCAACAGCAGGTTGGAAATAACTTGGAAGCCGGCGCGTCCCTTGCTACATGTGAGTCGTATATTTTAATAACTCACCACGTGTTTTAGTAAATCATCACGATGTTGTTTTTATCAAAAATCATTCGCTTTCTTGCTATTCCCACAGCTTTACCATTGCTCTATTCATCAAACATTACAATTAAATTTCATTTTTACCCACGACGGAACGGAGTACGGGTATATGCGTTTAGGGTGAGAGACCGTTTGTACATTACTTTATTAATGAGATGTCATGTTTGTTTGTATGTTAAATTGTTCACAAAAACCAATAATGCAAAAATATTTTTGTTTGTTTGTTTGTTTGTTTGTTTGTGTGTGCACATCAATGTTCCCATTTATTTCAAAAACGGCTTGACCGATTTAGATGTGGTTTTCTGTATAATGTTTGGTGTTCAGCGGCAATGGTTCTTAGATAGTTGTTACGAACATCGATTACTAGTGGGCGCCATAAAATATATTTATATTGCAAACGAATGTTCCCATTTATTCACAATAAATTTCACAAGTAACAAGTTACAATTTTTATTTTAAAGTCCTTGTAAATTACGTTCATCAAATATTTCATATGTCTTGTAGCTTTTAAAACTTGTATTTTTTTAACGTTTCTTTTCGGACGGTATCGCGCAAGGGGCTAAGGAGCTAGGGGGGGTTTTAATTTGAGAATGGAATCAATGAGAATCTAGAACGAAAGTTTCTCTTATTAGAGTTAGAATGGGCACACATGCAATCACGGATACAGATATGGTATGACAAACTCGTTAGCGCGAGCTAACTGAAGACAGCGCCGTCTATCCAGGGATGGGTGAAATCACACATGAAAATATAAAATGCATGTATCGTTTATATTAATAACGTCTTTATTTACAACTATTGTCTCTTCTGAGTGTTCCTCGTCACTTAATTTAATACAACATAACGTGACATAAGAGTTTTATGTTACGTCACACTTGTACTTGTCTGTGCATTTTATCACGCATAAATATTTGTCCTGAAAGTATATTTCTCTAGAACATAAGCTTCTCTGTGACACATTTAGGCCAACTTAGCTGTAGTACTTGAAAAAATAGTTTTACTGCTGCTGAGTTTTTTCTCGGGAGAAAAATTGGGAAAAGTCGTTTTAGTACTTTGAATTTATTTTAGTACCTACTTACGTACTTTGTAGATGTGATCAAAATATAGTAAACTAGGCTTAAAGTTTAAATGTACTGAATAATGTACTCAAAGGTAAAAAAAGTTAAATAAATATCAGGATACACATAGTAATCTAGCCCCAAAGTAAGCGATAGCTTGTGAAAATGAAAATGAAAAATCTTTATTTTCACATAGGCCCAATTAATAGGCTCTTATGAAAAGTCAAAACTACCGCCAGGTTCGGAAAGCAGGTTTGCACCGAGAAGAACTGGCAAGAAACTCGGCACTTGCTCTTTTCAAAAAAAATGTCATTATATACAATTTCTTAAATAATAACAATAATTAATACATAATATTTAAGATATCTCGTGAAGAGATGGAAATATATCCCTATCAAATTGTGTTATGGGTACTAGATAACTGATAAATATATATACATATTAATATACATAACTATAATATATTGAAACTTATACTATGTTGAATGTTGACTTATACTATGAGAACAGACAAACTAAACTAGGTTGAACTGTTGTTACAGGCAACCAACAGTCTGATATTTCAAATTTGATTGGAATAGGCCCAAAATATTCATAAAAACTCACTATTAGACGTACAGGTACAAAACTTTTTCTCTTCCAACGTGCTTTATTAGTAAACTTTCGTGCCAATTTATTTATCACGGAAAATCTCATTTGCTGTTTTAGGTCTTGTCTTGGAAAATATGAATGAATTAATTATTCTCTCATCCAAGCTTGTCTAGACCAAAATATAATTTATATTTTGTTGATGGGATCACTTTTTGAGATAAAATTGTCTGAGTTTTATCTGAATTAACTAGTTATTCACATCTTAAGGGTATTAAAAAAAGTTTTTCATAACGTGTTTTTTTTCTAGGCCCTGTCTCCTAACCACGCCTAGGATTCGAAAACGAAAATTTCGAATCGTCTATAATAATCGCTCACTAATTGTGTTTGTTGGGTACTCTTAATAGAAACTTAATGGATACTTCATACCTGCACGTGTGAGCAATAAAGTCGTGGTAATCATAGTTCCTAATATAAATACCTACCAACATATTTTCCTAATTAACACATAGTAACGATATATTATACACAAAGTAAGTAGGATCATAGATATTGGGCACCATTGGACTTCCTGTCAAAATGAGTAGATAATAAATCTCACTATGTAAAGTCATTCCTTGCTCTGTGATAAATCTTATGTGAAGTTATCTGAGATCTTATGCCATCAAATATCGAATATTTCAATTAATGATACAAAATATCTACCAAAATAAAAGTATGTAGGTATGTCAAGTTTTATGTAAAAATTATCAGCTATCTATAAGCTGTCGCTAACTTTGGGGTTAGATTGCTATGTAAAATTATTTTAAATAAATATATATATCAGGACATTATACACATCGCAATCTAGCCCCAAAGTAAGCGATAGCTTTTGTTATGGGTACTAGATAACTGACAAATATATATACATACTAATATACTTAAATATTATATATTGAAAAACACGCAGACACTGGAAAACATTCATGCTCATCACACAAACATTTACGAGTAGTGGGAATCGAACCCACGACCTCCAACGCAGACGGCAGGTTCACTGCCGCTACGCCATGCGGTCGTCGATGTGAGAAGTAACGTGATTTTGTTTATATATTTTTTTATAATATAGGTATATTAAATTGCTTTTTACAATAATTAATTGGCTATTAGGTAGTTACATGATTGCAAGCTCTTACCACCGTAAGAGTTAAAGGATTTTGCTCAGAAGGTCGTCAAAAGTTTTAATTGTAAATATTATTATTGAGGTTGTTTAAGTGTGCGTATCTTTTAGCTGTAGCTTTTTATTTATTTAGCAATAAACTCTATAGTCAGTATAGCAGGTCATGAAGCCACCGCAAAATACACCTGTTACAACGTATTATACGGAAGTACATTAGGATGTACTCGTACCTATCCCAGAGCAGCTTAATGCATGTTTCAGTCGTAAATATTATATTTCCCTACATTAGTGGGTCGGTGTAAAATACGTGTAAAATTACAGGATGCTACGTTCAAATAGTTTCCAATTTTAGCACATTTGCATTGATGTATTGATTACTCGTATATATGAGTAATCAATCTACTCAATGTACAGATTTTTGCAAGGTTAGAATGACTCTTGATGAAAAAAATACGATTGTATAACATGCTACCCAATGTCAAAAACCAATTTATTGTCCAATAAAATATTTTTCCCACATGAAGGACAATAAATTATACTGTGCTTGCAGCTTTTTTGAAAAGATTTTTTTCTTTTTAATTAAGATATTCTTAAATTTTCAAGTCAGTTCAGCATACCTTTCGATTCCATTGGGTATAATAACGTAGAAGCTATAAAGACATTTGCGTAAAACTTGGGGCATTAAAAAAATCTGTTATGGATGAATCGTACAAAAGAAAAGAATAGAGTTTATAATGTTCTGTTTTTAATCCCGAAACGACATCCAGGTATAACATGACTCTTGGGCGTATAGAAAGAAATAATGCAGAAATATGGTTGTGAAAGCGGTCGAGCTGTTTCGGAGGATTTAGGTTGCAAGCATTGAATTTTATATATTAGAAGAATTAAGGAGGTTTATTGAATTTATTTTTGTCTTTCTCTTTTTCACGGAAACGTTGGTAGGTGCAACATGCAGCGTCGCGGAGGAATATAACAGAAAAACGACGTTTTATCCAATTACTCAAAAACTAAGGCAGTTATCAAAAATCTGTTTCTACGCGATTTTGGATATTATTATTAAAGACACATTAAAATATTAATTACAATTACATCCATTGTAGTTTCCGATAAAAATTAGAAAAACTGAGATTTTGGAGCAACTTTTGGGAGAACTTTCTGTCGAGAAAATTTTATCCAGTCGTGTTTCTGCTTCTAAGCGATTTTAGATTAAAGACCCAAAATACATGACGTTTAAATTTGAAGGAAATTGTCTTCATATTTTTAAATAAAACTTTATTCAAAATCGCTTAAATACGGCTTCTACGCCGTTAAGAGAGATTAGCGTCAAGTAGTTCCCTCAAGTGGCGAATACCCTAGCAGCGCTCATGTCTTTATTTTATAGACAGAAAATGCCTAACGCATACCCCTTCGACAGGGGAAACGAAGGGGTTATGTGGGGCTTGCACCCAATAAAAACTGTCTGTTCCTACGACAAACCTTCTGGCGGGAGTACGGGATTCACTATCGTATTCACCGCGCTCCCGCCAGGTCTCGACCAGCCACCTCAGCAGCAAGTCCCATCATTGTCGGCAGCCTGGCCGCTGCTGGAACCGTCTGAAGGGCGCGCCTGTATTTTTTTCTTGCTCGCCACCTCCTGGCCTGTCTATATTTGATGTCTGCAATCGAATGTATTGTTATCGGAAAATACCTCCTAGCTAACAACTGCACTCACACTGTTATGAAAAGAAGCTTGTTAATTTTTAATTAATACCTACTCTTCATCAAAAAGCTCTTATAAAATTAATGATTGTTTGTCGAGCAAGGCGCGCTGATCAACGTTTAAATTTCTTCGTTCAACGGTTTTTTGTTATTTGTCTCATTAATTAGTTCACTCTGAAGAAAATTTGTTAAAAATACATACTTTTGTTTACTCTAGAACTCTTGAGCCATTTTTAGGGTTACGTACCGAAAGAGTATAAAAACAGGCCCCTATTTACTAATACTTCGCCGGTCATCCCTCCGTCTGTCACCAGGCTGTATCTCTAGAACCGTGAGACTCAGATACTTAAAATTTTCATAGATAATGTAATGTATTTCTTTTGCCGCTATAACAACATTAAACTAAAAAATAAAATGCAATAAATAGTTGTTGCTCGTTTTTGAATTTGGTTCGCAGGGGTGTTTAGTTTACTTTAATACTATTGAGAATGATTCTTGATAGTACGGAATCCTCAGTGCGCGAGCCTAACTCGCACTTGACCATTTTTTTAAGATTCCATACCGAGATGAAACCCTTACTCTTTTGTCCGCTCATGAAGAAAAGGATCTTTATACCTTCTTTTTGTTTGAAGGGTCGAGTATTGTTCTGTCATCGAAATATTCAATTGGACCAATTGGTAAAGGTATGTGACCCTCAGGCACGAGAATGACTTGTTTTTAGGTTTCCGTACTCAAAGGGTTAAAAACGGGACCCACTCAGTAATGTTGAGACTTCGCTGTCCGTCCGTCCGTCTGTCACCTAGCTGTATCTCTTGAACCGTGATAAAACTTGAAATTTTCACAGATACCTAATGTATTTCCGTTGCCACTGTAACAACAAATACTAAAAATTGAGTAAATATTGACTAAAGGGGGCCATACAACAAACGTTATTTTTTTCTCATTTTTGGTCGATGGTCCAGGACACCCAATATGATTTTACTTGTATAGTAGTATCTGTTGTTGTAGTTCAATTGCGAGATCTGGCTCTCTGCGAGACCATCAACTCGCTACGTTATATTAAATTGTATTGATAAATTAATGGTACTTTGACGATCTCCCTGACGCAATGGCGGTGCGCACGGATTCGAGTGGGAGGTCGCGGGTTCGATTCCCGCCACGGCCACTTTGATATTTTATAATAAATTTCCTTAATTGGCTCAGGTCTGGTCTGGTGGGAGGCTTCGGCCGTGGCTAGTTACCACCCTACCAGCAAAGACGCACTGCCAAATGATTTAGCGTTCCGGTGCGATGCTTGTAGAAACCATTGGGGTAAATTTACTTACCCTTCCAAGTTGGTACGATAACATCTTAGGCTGCACCATTACTTACCATCAGGTGAGATCGCAGTCAATTGTACTAACTTGAAAAAAAAAAAACTTACTGAACCCTTACTTACGGAGTCCGACTCGTACTTGTTTTAATAATCACTTGTAAAAGAGTAATATTGTGTTTGATACATACATGAACATCACATAATAAATTTGGTGTCTTCGTAGTTCTTCTGTGCATTTTAAACACTGCGAGTCACCTTTAAACCAAAACAAGCGATTACCGTTGATCTAATGATCAACAAATGTTCGTAAATATTTTTGTTTGTTGCTCAACTTTTATAGATGAACGCGGATTAACGATAACAAGTGAACGCGGATCAACGTTAACAAAGGCTCTCGTAAATATTTGAAAACATTGTTTTATTCCGTAAACATTTGATTTTTGAAAAGGTGGATTCCTAATTTGATAGCACCGAACCATTTTTTTTTATTTGCGAAAAATCGGTATCCCCTTTCGTTGAAAGAGATCTTTTCTATTACATTAAATAATTACTAATATTACAATTATCAATAAATATAGGCACCGAAACATTTCAGTAGGTAAATTAAGATAATAGTGTTTTATTAAAATCAGATTAACCTAACATTTTTATGGAGGTAATCAAATAAAATAAATCCTATTTATTTTATAGCACCCAACGCTTTCAGTAAATTAAGATAATAATCCTATCAAATTGAGATATTAAAGTAATCGAATAAAATAAATCCCAGTACATTTCAATCAAAAGTGAATATAAAGGAGCTGGCTTAATTCGTACAAGTGATGTGCTTACCAATAAAAATCGAGTCGATATTACAGACAATATGATGCATAAGAAATATAGTACTGGTGGTATATTATATACAATATCATTGAGATTAATGTAATTTTATCAATTGCACCTAATTCATAACAATAGTTTTTTTCCAAATATCGCTCATATTTGATAATAATAATACATATGTACTAATAATAAAATTAAAATGCATACTTCTTACATAAAAGTTTTTTTAAGATGCTTTTTCTAAAATTATAATAAGTAATCGCCTATCAAAGTTTAATGTTAAATCAATCATCACGTATTATTTTAATTCGTACTTTTGGTAAAATTTTAAAGGACCCATGTACAGCTCTTTTTATGATCGCTATCGCTTCGATATAGATGACCGTTCGATATGATTTATCAATGAATGTCGATATCATACATTTTTTAGTTAGTGAAGCGTTAACGATTGAATCATTATATCTATAGTTAATCAGCCTATAGACGTCCTGCTGGACATAGGTCTTTTCGAGAGCGCGTCACCACACACGGTCCTCCGCCTTCCTCATCCACCCGCTACCAGCAACCTTCTTTAGGTCATCGGTCCAGCGGGCAGGAGGTCGTTCTACGCTTACCGGTACGCAGTCTCCACTCCAGAACACGTCTGCGCCAACGGCCGTCGGTTCTGCGACAGATATGGCCCGCCCACTGCCACTTCAGCTTGCTAATCCGTTGGGCTATGTCGGTTACCTTGGTTCTCCTACGGATGTCCTAGTTGTGGATTCTATCCTTCAGAGAAACACCCAGCATAGCCCTTATTATATCTGTAGAACGTACATTATTGTGCAATTATCGAAACTGCCGTAAGCACATCACTATCCCTTAGTACGTCTGCGAAAGTTTACTTAGGCAAAAGGCAGACATAAACCCCAATAATCAGCGTCTTTTTATAGCTAACGAATAAGAAAAGAATCGAAAATCTAATATACTCAGGTCGTCTGACACTGAAAGTTTAAATTTATGCTTATACATTTAATTTGAATCTCGAAGACGCGCCAAAATGGCGATCCGGAGATAAATTGCGAATGGAAAACTTGGAAAGTTTTGATTCTGCATCAGCGAGGGCCCTGGGAGTGACAGCCCAAAGTTCGCAAAAGTCAAGGCCCTCCAAGAGGATAGCCTTAATTTAATAACACGAAAATTTCTCGATACGTCGCCCACACGATACGTTTGATATTCTGAAATTGTATGTTTCAATACTCAGAATATTTTTTCATCGAGAAATTTTACCACTTCATTCAGGAATTTTTATCTGCCATAATGTACCTTAATCTTTTTTTAAAATTATGATTAGATAAATAAAGGCGACACTATTGGTTGTAAAATTTAAAATACCTAAAAACTGACCCGGCAAAGTTGTTTTATATACACACTTCTTCTTCTAAGGCTATGAAAATTAGTTTACGTCTTATTTTTAGACCTACCGAATGTAGATAAATCTAATAATACCTATATAAAACTTTCGCGTCACAGTGTTTGTAACCAAACTCTTCCGAAACCGCTAAAGCGATTTGTATGTAATTACTAGCTGACCGGGCAAAGGTTGTTTTGCCATTAAGATTACAATAAAAGAGATTGGTTATGTATATACCATTATTGGAATTAAATCGATTAATTTTACTGCGGTATGTACTCTTAACTCGTAATACAGGTAATCCTGTGAAAATATAAACATTTGCGAGTTTCACTGAATTCCCTACGCGTATAAACAAACCGTTTATTAAAAAAGTTCTTTGACGGAGAAAACTTTTATGGCGTTAAAGCTTTGGTGATCAAAGCGTTTGAGTACGTTTTGCTAATATATTGATACTGTTATTTTTTTTGAAAAACTACCGGATTAAAAAAAATAGTTACTAACTGCAATTTGTCATTCAACAATTCTCTTGCCTCTTGACCCTACGAGCTGGGATCCGAAGCAGTTCTTAACTATCATTTTCATCTCAGTTTTCATCTGTGTCTGACTAACATAAACTCCTTCTATAACTATAAAATTCATAACATACTCTCGTCAAAAAAAAGAATATTGTCCAAAAATAACATTTAACAACAATTATTACATAAAAGCTACATCAAAGAGCTTTTTTGCGGAAAACTTGGCTACTCTACTATGAAACTCTAGGTAGGTACGAGTCTTGTAGTAGAGACTTGATCTGGCTTTGCCTCGATCTGAGAAGGGTCCTCAAAAACTCAAACATTACATTTACTAAGAACTACAAGTAGGCAAAACAAAATAATACTCAAAACGATTTTTCATCAAACCCAATTCCCACCGACCCCGTTTCAAATCCCCGAGAGTTGATTTTGTTTTTAAATCTTTTCGATTAAAAAATATGAGCAGGACAAAGCATCAGGATAATCTATTACAATCTGTCACGAACACCGCGCTTTGAAACACACTGTTAGCATGACAGTGATTCCAAAATAAATTGGAATTGAATTTAGACATCACATTCGTTAAAACACAATCAGTGGGCGCTTATCAAATCGGGTTAAATCACGGATCCCGAAGTATGGGACTGAATAAAAAATTAGTCGGTCTCTCTGTATTTTCATGAATTTATAAGTGTAGGAGAATTTATTACTTTAAACACTTTCATAATAAGAAATTATAAAAGAAAAACGTTTATTGCTATAGTTAATATATAGCTGACCCGTCGAACGTTCTTTTTGCATATAAATTATTTCTCACTTAGGGGCATGAAAAATAGTCCAAACCCTTACGCAGTGAATAAACACAAAAAAATCATAAAATCGGTCAAGTCGTTTAGATTAGACTGTTCAAAAAATGACGTTAATCCATTGCTCCGTGATTGAAGGACAAACAAACCAACCAACAAACTCACTTTTAAATAATATATATTTATTAATATATCGGTATGGAACTATAATTTCTATTTTTACAATTTATATTATGAGTAGGTACGTATATGTATGGAAATACGAGATAGAAATAAACACTGTTAGCTTCAAACAAGCATAATTACGTAGGCACACATACCTTCTACAATATTACCCACTGTTCAGCGTCCTTTGTAAAATCCAGTTTAAGAAAATTAGATAACAAAGTTTCCCCGGTTGCCTACCCAATGTTTTTATGCTTCTCTTATCAGTATTGTTTGGGGCGCGGATTATTACTTCTTAAGAAGAAAAAAGCTTTTTGAAGACTTTTTTGTAAGAAAACGTGCAGGTTGTTTTATTAAATGTTTTACATTTGAGATTAGAAACATTTAAGATCGAGTTTTAGCTAAGTATTCGCAAAAGCCGTTAAAAAAATTCCATAGCTGGTAAATGTAGACTAAAGTTGAAGATAATTTTAATAATTGTTCCTTAATTTTTTTGTAGTGAATATACACCGCATGAGCGTGTTTGTGTGATTGTTTTGTTCGGTACACTGCGTGCAACCGAACACTGCTCTGTCAGCACCTTACGCCAGTGTCGTCAAAGCGCGTGCCCAAACGGCATTCAATCAGTACGGACATATCATCGGCACGTTACGGTCGAGTCGCGTACTCATTATCAATATCAATAATTATCAATATCAGTTATCAATATCAATACAGTCCATTTGCAGTATATCAAAATCTATCATTTATCAGCAACCCCCACATTTTTTGGTCCTTCGAGCCTACCGTTTTAGGCGGGACAACGAACTGTGGAGGTATCAGGGTGAAGGAATCAGTGCCCTTTATCATTTCAATCAATATTTAATATCAATATCATCAAAATATACCAGTGTAATATCAGTGGTACCATCAGCAAGAAAGGCGTAAGCAGCCATATCAAGTAAGGTGTTTTACATATTTTATGCTTAAATAATATCAACAATGGCGCATCAGAGTAGCGAACAAGAACAGGTATCAATTAACAAAGTGGAGCACAAGATGCGTATGCAAAATATATACTTTAACGCTTTCAAGCGTTTCATTAACAATATAAATTTAGACGAAATATCAGAGAAATGGGAATTAGAAGACATCTTAGCTCAATTAAACTACAGGTGGAACGAAATTGACGATAGACATTGGCAAATCAATGTCGAACAAGATGAAGAAGATGAAGACTATGAAAATTGGTTCACCTATCACGAAAATATTTATAATAAATGGAAGAAAAACATTAACACTAAACTCTGGTCAGGAAGCCACCTAGAAATATCAATCTTAGTGGATATCCCTAATTTCAAAACAGCATTAGATCAAGGACGTAATCCACACATCCAGCCAAAATATAATTACTCTCCAACGCACGAACAAAACTCCAATTTTAGAAGATCAACAGCTAATTATCAGCAAAACAACCCATCTAAGCCCTTTATGAAGTCATTCCACGTCTTCTCCCAGGCTAAATCCACCAACACATGCCCACTCTGCAATCAAATACATGGGCTATTTTATTGTAAGAAATTTTTAAACATGACTAATGAAGAAAAACTCAATGCTGTTACAAAACACCATTTATGCAAAAACTGCTTACATCAGCACTTTGGAAACCCATGTGTGTCACTGAAAAAGTGCAAAATTTGCTCGTTGAAACATAATACGCTGTTACATGATGCCTGCACGCGGCAATCGACTTACAATAAATTAAAATGCAATTCAAATGAAACCACTCAAGGCAATAAAAATGGGTCCCACGTGTCACAAAACGACAAATCACAGACTTTGTTATCAACCGCAATGGTAAATGTAAAAACATCCTGCGGAAGTTTTGGGAAAATGAGAGCCTTAATTAACCAAGGTTCGCAAATATCAAGGAAATCGCTGATCAAGAAAAATGGCGCACAACTGTTAGGACTAAAGAGACAAGATTATCAAGGGGTATTATTTGGTATTGGGGAAAATGAGAACAATTGCAAAGGCAGGCTCCACATCACTTGCAGACCAGTGGACATACTCTTTGGACCGGACGTTTTTTCGACAATCATGTTAAGAGGTATCATACGGGGTGAGGCTCAATCTCAACCCCTAGCCCAGCAAACGCAGCTGGGATGGATATTATGTGGAAACATGAGATCTTATCAATGTAATGTTCTTTTATCAAACATAGAAAGTATTCAGAAGTTTCGGGAAGTGGAGGATATCAATGAGTCATCAAATTTATCAGAGCAAGAATCATCAATCAATCAATCAAAAGAATGTATCAATCAGAAGTTTTGGGAAGTGGAGGATATCAATGAGTCATCAAATTTATCAGAGCAAGAATCATCAATCAATCAATCAAAAGAATGTATCAATCATTACGTCAAAACAACAAAACAGAGAGAAGTGGAAGATATCAATGAGTCATCAAATTTATCAGAGCAAGAATCATCAATCAATCAATCAAAAGAATGTATCAATCATTACGTCGAAACAACAAAACGGAGAGAAGATGGAAGATATCAAGTAGAATTGCCGTTAAAAGAAAATTTTCAGAAAATTTTGGGGAAATCAAAAGAAATACCTATTGCCCAATTTAAAAACGTGGAGCAAAAAATAAACAAGGATTCAGCATTATCAGCTAATTACAAACAACGTTCAGAGTCAGAAATCACGAAATTTCACGTCGTTTTCAATGCATCATCAAAAACATCATCATCATCCAGTCAAATCATCGTCATAAATGACGTCATATCACAAAAAACATACACCGACTGGACAAAAATTAGAGCAGACCTCGAAAATATCAATCATATTCAAATACCAAGATGGATGGGAAGTGCTCAGGGTGATATCATCGAATTGCATGGCTTCTGCGATGCGTCATTGAAATCATACGCTGGTGTTATATTTGTTAGAAATAAACACGGTTCCAAATATCACGTTTCGCTCTTAACTGCGAAAAGTAAATTAGTGCCAATCAACAAGACAATATCGGTACCCCGTAACATATTACAATTGAAAGAACATACCATTTGGTGGAGTGGGCCAGAGTGGCTACAAGCATTATCAATGGAGGAAATGAACACAGAAGAAATTCTTTATACTACTAATCATGAGGTTAAAATCGTTCAATCAAATATCACTCAAAAGGAATCGAACCTAGACATCATTATTCAATTGTTAGAAAAACATAATTCATTTATAAAAATATGTCGTATTTTAGCATGGATACAGCGCGCATTAACGCGTAATAAGACACCGAAACCTACTTATATCACGTTGCAGGAAATGAAGCAATCAAAGTGGAAAATAATAAAATATGTACAGCAAAGCGAATTTGCAAACGACATCGAACATTTACAGAAATTTAAAGAATTAAATTGCAAAACAATGTGGTCGATTCTGTTGTGCAAAATCTCTAAACTAAACTAAATTAAAATAGCGCTGTCCCTTTCAAACTGCTCCCGATGGAAAAGGATGGCACTATTTTAAATTAGTTTAGTTTAGAGATTTTGTACAACAGAATCGACCACAATGACGACCTTTCACGAATTCAATAATTATTTAGAAAAAACATGCGAGAGATTCCAAGAGCAAACAAGATGCCATATGATCCTACAGCAGTTACGTCATGACAACAATGAACTAGAGTACTATAACCAGCTTTTGCTGAATCAGAAGTTTAACGCTCACGGCAGACAGCGTCGCGGGCTTATCAATGGAATAGGATATGTAGCAAATTCTTGGTTCGGCGTATTGGACGAGCGATTCGCAGAAAAATATACGACAGACATAGAACAGATAAGAAGCAATCAACACCACTTAGCTGCACTTTGAAAAAATAAAACGTCAAATCAAATTGAATCAGACGACAAATTACTAAAAGGATCAATTACAAAACATATTTATGTTAGAAGATTTCACATTGTCAGCGATATCCATCAATACATCATCAGCTACGGAACGTTAGCAGCAGCAGCGGCGGCCTTGGGAGCACTCGTCTGGTGGAGGAGGTGGAGACGCGTGCAAGTGTCTCCCTCCTCTGCCCGCGCCTCGGCATCGCAACAGGGTAGTGATAGTGAAGTGGTGACAGTGATTAAAAGTAATATTATACAGATGGTGGATATGGGCACGTCACCCATCCCCAAAAAAAATGTGTTAGCTTAAAGTGTTGAACATTCAAAATTATAGAGACTTTAAGTACCAACTTAATTATTAAGTATCATAGATTTAAGTATCAATAAAATTGTGAATCATTATTTGTAAAATTATGTATCATTAGCATTAATCACTCAGGTCATGCTTCATTGTAAACAGCTATATTATCAATACTCCTTGTTATCATCTTCTCACCTCTCATCTCGCGGTCGGCAGCATGTTCGGTACACTGCGTGCAACCGAACACTGCTCTGTCAGCACCTTACGCCAGTGTCGTCAAAGCGCGTGCCCAAACGGCATTCAATCAGTACGGACATATCATCGGCACGTTACGGTTGAGTCGCGTACTCATTATCATTATCAATATCAATAATTATCAATATCAGTTATCAATATCAATACAGTCCATTTGCAGTATATCAAAATCTATCATTTATCAGCAACCCCCACATGTTTAAACCTTACAAAAGTTGAAGTTAGTATTTATTGGTTGGGACTACAAATTGTAGTTACCTAATTCGAAAACTTTTTAAATTACCGTAGGAAAGGACTAGACTTTCACAGAGATACAATGTTTCAGATACACAGTTTCTGAAACTTCTCGAAGATGTTCCATAAACATTGTATCAATGCTCCCCATCCAGTGTTTACCGCCACAAATATCTACGTGTTTCTGAAACAAACAATTTATATCAGTAACACTTAGACTTTGTTTCAGAAACTGTGTATCCGAAACATTGTATATCTCAGTGAGTAGGTGAGGTGAGTAGTTATAGGAGTCATTGTCATTACACTGAATTCAAAAGTGTAATGGTTCATTACGAGACGTCATGTTGACTTCATGCAGCGCATTTGCTTGCAATTTCACAAACTAGATTGTACAGAACAGAGAAGTTACAGTATTCACGCTCGCAGCTCCGGAATAATGGTCATCTACGTCAAAATGACGTCGAGCGGCTAACAGGTACGTATTTGTAAAGGACTCTGAAATACGATACTTTACATACACTCCTTTACTGTACAATTGCATAATGAATGTAAAAGCAACAAACCAACTTTACAGAATTCTTTTGTTAAAAACTCGGTTCTATCCAATGCTCTCTCTGAGGGTTATAAAAAATAAGCAATATAGGTACAGGGTATTATAAATGAGCAATATTAATAAAACTCACTCTGGTTGTAATTCCTTTCATTAAATTCTTCAACTTTTGTTCTACATTTTTTCAAAATTCAGTATTGAGTTTCATTCATATAAAATAATTCGCTGTCTCTAATGTGACACTATCCTGTAGAAAATACATGCGACCTTTCACTGCTAGGCAAAAGACCACAGAATACCATTTTAGTATCTTAGGTAGTGCGAGCTATAGGATAACGCACTGCACGTATGTTTTGTGCCATAGGTAAAGCTAACGTGTTGTTTTTCGACATGAAATTGTGCTTTAAGCTGATAACTGATAAGAAAGTTAAAATTCGGTTAGGTTGTTAAAACAAACAAATGCTAATAATATAGGTAACATCTCTTATTATATTATTTGGCAGTGAAGAATAGCGTTGGGAGTGTCGAATCGGTTTTATTCGAAAACTACAAATTAATAATGCGATGAAAGCATAAATTATGTTGTCAAGTTGTATCAAATAAAGTGTAGGTGTGTAGAGACGTAACAATCCAACACTGTCAAGATATGACGAGAACAAAGTACGCCATTACGACGAGAAGTTGAGGCTCGGGCGTCGTCGTATTATGTTCCAAGACGGCTGTCCTTGTGGATCCCTAATTAATTGTATCTTTGTTATAATAATATCTCTAGCAGATGTCCAGTGGTCTCTGTTTGGTTATAATCTATCTAACATAACATACAATTATAATATGCAATTGAAATCTTCATGGTATGGTTACTAAAGAGAATAATTAAACCGACAACTGTTTTTTTCACCAGTAAAAAAAAATTGCCAAGATTAAAGTGATTTGGGAAAATATTATTAAACCTGTGGGGCGGTACAATTTCCGTAAGTAATTTCCGAAATAAACACAGCCTGAGTTCCGCTAAATTTAAACAAAAAAATAAAAATTAACAAAAACATCACAAGGAAAGGAAATAAATAAATCATTTCATACAACTAAGGATTTAATTAACTAAGGATTTAATTTTTTTTTAAGAATTTCGTCGTTTTATTCTCATTCAACTGTCGTTGAATAAATACGGTCCACGACTTTAACCCGAACCTGCATTGGTATTGTCATTAGCGCTGTTTCTGTTAAAATCAAGTTATCATCAACTTGGAAGTACAAGAATTAAAACTTATCAAGTTGCTTTTGGCGAAGTTGAAAGTTATTTCCCTAATTAAACACAGCCTAAAAATCATCGTATCAAGAGCATTGTCTCCTGACTTTCACCGAAAAGCTTTTAGCCTAAATCGATGTGTTTATCTTTTTCAGCCCACTAATAGTCCCTTTGGCATAGTTTGCCTGCGAGGTCGTGCACTACTTTCGAGAAGATTTTATCAACATTTATTTTATCTTGGGGCGACTTTCGTGTGATAGCATTCCCTTTTAGAGGTGAAAAGAACAATTAAAGTTGTAAAGTTTGAAGTCGCTTTGGATCAGATTACATGAAAAATCACGCTAGATTTTGTGGCACACTTAAAAGTAAAGATGGGATTCCAATGCGATACATGCTGCGCACGATGTAGGGTAGGATCCATGACACAGTGATTCTGATTATATATCCCACTAGCCAATAGCCATTAGTTGCATTTTGTTGTACGCCAATAAAGATATGCGATATCTAATTGCACGCGCTTCATAAGCATGTCCCTTTGATCATTCGTAGATACTTACACGCTTTTTTAACCGTTTAAATTAGCACTTTACTGTGATCACATCTGCTGGAAAGCAATGATACAGTTAGGATTATCCGGTCGTCAAACCTTATAGCCGGATAGACCAGCCAGTTTGGCCAATCATTTGGGTAAAAAGGCCGGATACTTATTTAGGATTTTTTATCACAGTATTAAGTACGACAAAGAAATACAATAAAATAAATATATACAATGTATGTCAAATCAAATTATTTTGATAATTACAATAAATCTTGTTAAGAGCGTTCATGCGGCGCGGCGTGCCTAGTGTTTCGGTCCATACTAAAAAGGAATTCGTTCCCGCTGACGCAATTTTGCACGGATAATGGGATTACAAAAAACTTATAGTAAAATAAATATACAACTTATTAAAATAGTAAATAACCAGTGACATTGAATATTAATTGAATTAAATTACTATAATTCAGAAATAACAAAATATCTTGGATTTTATCCTAAAATAATACGTTTAATTTATCGAAAAATGCTAAAAATGACACTTTTCGGTTTATGGTTTTTGAATGAAAATCTAGGATAATCGTGTTTTTTTTGAGACACTTTTTAGTAAATGTTATTAATTTTCTAAATATGTCATTGTTATAAGTTTGTGTTATGAAACATGGCAAATATCTTGCATCAAAATAGAGCTTCCACCGCTAAGTGAGTAATTAGCCTTTACCTTAAACTTTCTAATGAGAAAGTTATACACATATTTCAAATATTTTTGAGACAAAAACTAGATTATGAAATAACAAATAATATGAAAGCAATTATTATCTAATCAATAATTGAACACATGACACTCTTATGTTACGTCGAAAATTGACAATTTTGACTCAAGCTTAATTCCAACGCATGAATGGTCTTAAATCCTAATGAAATATGAATAAAATCGAATGCCAAATTAGTTCGATTGCGAAATTTAAAAAGCCTATCAAAAGCCAGACAAGCCGGATACCGTTCCTTTTGGCTGGATATGCAATCAAAAAGCCTATCTATCCGGGCTTAGGCTTTATCCGGACTCCTGCAACGCTAGATACAGTCTTAGCCTAAATGCCTATTCAGTCTTTATCTGAAGGTGTCCAAGTTATTATTAAGGTGGTGGGAAAGTTAGTGTCACAGTAGCATGCGAAAGTGATCCTGTAGCGTCCCATTAAGGCGCAGAGGGCTCCGCTGGGATATAATGGGTATTCTAGCCGCCTTTCGGCCTACGAGTCCCACATACCCGCCCCATTGCACAGCCCAGGGCATGGATGCATAAATGTATTCCCCAGCGATAAAAAAAGATGCCTCGGAGGGTATTTCGGACCTTTACAGTGCCTATCAAGAACGAGGTATCAAACCGCTAATACAATAATGTAATGGAAAACATGAACATTTATAGTTCCGCTGCAATGGAATCACGCCCTAATGCGTCGTTTGTGTCTGTCCATGGCCCTAGACTGCGTCCAACGTTTTTATTCACAGTGAGTAACAATATATGGCTGTGATGATACCGTCTACGTTCTAGACTGCGTAATTCTCAATATGGCGGCAAACGGTCTAATATTATGCTAATACGCTCCCTGATTCCTTTAGCACTGCTCCGGACAGACATAAGCTTGTAACATTCTTAGTGAATTGCTCTAACAAATTGTCTTGTTTTATACAGCGAAATTTCGTTTTTTACTCGAAACTTTATTTGCACTTATGGTACTTAAGTTAGTATCAGCTTTCTGCTTTCAGAATATTTTCAAAGTATAACTATTTTGCGGTTTTATCTCTTATATGCTCGCGTGGATATGCACAAATTTATGTAGGTACAGTGAAATAACAAGGTTTTTGCATATTTATTATTTATTCAAGCCTTATTTATTCATTAATAATTTTTGTTTAAGTATTCAAGTAGTTTTTGTTGTATTTTTTTAAATATTTAGGACCTCAGTACGAGTGTAGGCCTCATTTTTACTCCATATTTTGAGAAATATAAAATATTCAATGTTTAACAGAGATACTCTACTAGTTCCTACTCTGTAATGTAACATCGGCAAGTGGCAACGGCGCGGCAGCCGGCGCGAACTCGCAACAGTGTAATTGTCACTTTACAGAAATAACATTTTTTTGTATGCAATAAATTAATACTGAATTTTGAAAACTCGTAGAATAAAAGTTGTTGACCGAGAGCGATGTGGTATTTTTTATATAACACTGTAAAAAGGACGTCTCACGGCAATGCCACATGGAGGCGAAGTACCTTTAATATTGTAGATAGAGCATTTCACTGAAAGAAGATTTCATTTCAATTTCAAATACTCCATGAGGCATCGCCGTGGGACATCCTGTATACACCAACTGCATTTGACAAAAAAATTACCAATAGAGATTTTGAGCATAAAAGTAAGTAATGCGATCACCACCAACGTGTAAACGAAATGTAAGTTTGCGCTTGATGCAAATTTCGCTCCGAAACCGCAGCACCTCAACTTTACAATGTTGTTAAAGTAATCGACATCCTAACATTCTTTTGCTTTCAAAGTTTCCAAAAGCCTGAAGAACTGTAACAAGTATTTTATAACTATTCGGTACTGCTGATAAACTATGGAATAATTCCGGAATTCTTGGTCCTATTGTTCACCCAATAGCAATTAATCTATGAAATTAACAGAATAGTTTAGTCTTTGCAATTATAGCGAATAGTTACAACTTCAGCTTTCTATTATGAAGTAAACAGTTTAATAGCACAATATCTGGGTGACCAAAGCTTAGCTCGGTAATAATCCAGCTGGAGCTATTGATTTTTCCCGGAATAAAAAAAGCCTATCTCCTTTCCCAAGCTCTAGTCTACCTCTATGTCAAATATCAAAATTAGTTCAGTGGTTTAAACTGGAAAGCGTAACAGGCAGACTGACAGACAGAGTTACTGCCGCATTTATAATATTAAGTAAGTATACCGTTATTGTTTCAGTTAATACGTGTCTAATCTCCAATTCACTGGCCATCAAACATGTTCGATTCGACGGATTTAGGATGCATTCGCTACCTGCTGTATTGGCCCCATTTCCCCGATTGGCTTTATCAGTAACACTAGCTTCTGAGTTTGTTGAACGTTTTAGATGATCTTAGAAGTTTATTACTATTTACAATAATAGGATTATATCTAACACCAGATGACTAATTATATATTTTTGTTTACATTTTATTTTATCTTCATCAACATCTCCGAACGCAGGTCTCTTCTCAGAAAGGTTTTGACTTGAGAAACTTTCGACTTTATAATTACTTAACTTACTTAACTTAACCAACCTATGGACGTCCACTGCTGGACATAGGCGTGTCCGAGAGCGCGCCACCATACACGGTCCTCCGCCTTCCTCATCCACCCGCTATCAGCGACCTTTTTCAGGTCGTCGGTCCAGAAGGCAGCAGGTCGTCCAGCTCTGCGCTTACCGGTACGCGGTCTTCACTCCCGAACACGTCTGCCCCAACGGCCGTCGGTTCTGCGACAGATGTGGCCAGCCCACTGCCGCTTCAGCTTGTTAATCCGTTGGGCTATGACGGTTACTTGGGTTCTCCTACGGATGTCCTCGTTGCAGATTTTATCCCTCAGAGAAACACCCAGCATAGCCCTCTCCATAGCACGCTGAGCGACTTCGAACTTGTGGACCAGGTCTACTGTGAGTGTCTACATTTTTGCTTCGTATGTCATAACCGGTAAGACGCAGGCGTTGAAGACTTTTAGGCTTTATAAGTAGGCTTTATATAAGTTAACCAATATAAGGGTTTCATATGATATGAGCCATTTAGGTATGAAACACTAAGGGCGGGCTCTAAGTATAATTATCTATGGCTTCCTTATAATCCTACTTGGTTTAGTAGGGAAGCAGCAAAAATATGTTACCTTCCACCGAAAATTGTCGTGTATTTATTATTCGGACAGCAACAAATATGACACAATATAACATGAGAACGTTTCTGGGATAAAATACTCGTAATATAACTTTGGGCGGACACTGACCTACTTTGATAAATCCCCTATCCCCTTGTTCTATACTCGAAAACAAATCTCCTGAAAATCCATATTAATAACTCTATTATTTTTGTATATTGTATCTGAATCGAAGTTATTGTTCATAGACTTGGATGCCAATTATTACGAATACAATAATAGTAAAGATATTCTGTCCTACAAAATAGAGACTAGCAGACCCGCAGCTTCGCTTGCACACACACCTAACCCTGTATTTTAGCTTCTTATGGGTTGAATTTTGAAAAATCCTTTCTAATGGGAATCGCCATAATAGCTATCTGCAAAGATAAGAGAAGTTTATTATGTACGTAACATGTACCTACGTAATTTGCTGTAAATTCGTTCAAACTCGTATACCAGCCTTGGGCACAACTAGGCATTTATGACTCGCTTATGTGTGCCTCGACTCCGCCTAGGCCTACTTTACACGAGCGTCCATCAATGCCTCTTTTGCTGGCCGCTGCAGTAATGTACCTACTATAATACAAGCGTGCACTTATCGATACTAATAAATAATGTAATCCGGTCGGCGTCTTCACCAATACTCTCTGTCGATAATAAATTTCAGATGGAATTTATCACGTGTTTGGCAGTGGCCTTACTTTAGATTCAGGAAAGTTATATATTAGCCATATTTCATGCCACTAAACATTGTTGTTGACTTAATAATAGCCCTTTAGTATATTTTACACCCATATAATTTTGCCCTTGTAATAGTTTCCAAAGGGTTTAGTATACAAACATACAAGAGGGAAAATAACTTGTGACCGTATCTCAAAGTAGGCTGAGAGTCTAAGAAGTAGGTAGGTACTAATGTTTTATGTTATAGTAAACTAGAAACGTCGTCTAAAACAGACAGACACGTTAAACTTTTAACACTCCTCTATTTTTGCGTCGGGGGTTAAATTTATAGGTCTCTTAGTAAAACCTGTAAAAGATGATAATATTTTGGCACCTATTACCCACTTTATGTATGATATAAAGATCTATCTTCAACCACATAGAATGTAATCTATCTTCTCTAATGTATAAAATTCTCGTGTCTCGTTTTTGTTACCAAACTCCTCCGAAACGGCTCGACTCCGTAAGAGTAGGTCGTAAGCTATTTTTTATATCCACAAATGGCAAAACAACGTTTGCTCGGTTAGCTAGTAGCTGTATAGAAATTTCTAGTGTCATACAATTTTATGATTTAGCTATGTCATTATGAATGCAGCCTATGCATCGACGCGTGCGGCGGTTTTCGGCGATCTCACACAGAGCTTAACCGATAAGCCAGTGTAAGGTATAAAAATAAGCCGTACACAAATAAACGTGACGTACGCTGCACGTGTAGCCTGCATTGGCGATGCACGATACTCCGCACCCGGGACCGTCCCGTGTGATAATTAAAAATAATAAATCCGGCCAAGTGCCAGTCGGACTCGTGCACCGAGGGCTTCGCAGTACTATAAAAAAGGGAAATCATAAGAATCATTATTTTACCGAACCGCACACTTAATAATATTGTTTTTTGAGAATTAACCTCAAAAAAGAATAGCTATTTCCAAAAAAAATAGTTGTCATAAAAGTCGGTTGGTAAACTTACTTATAGTATTGTTTCGACAGTTTGCCCAATAAATATTTCTTGGTTAAGTTAGAGTCGTTCTGAAAAGTTTTGTTACAAGCAATGTGATACAGATAGAGTCGCAGGAAGGCGCTGGATACAAATGGCGCATGGGACCTTGCGGGCTGGAGAGCATTGCAGGAGGCCATTGTCCAGCAGTGGACGTCCGTCGGGTGAAAAGAATGTGATACAATTACATATTGGTTTTAGAATACACAAGTAACGCCGTTTGATATGATACCCCACTCAATCTTGTAATCTCATTTTGAAATTTCGATGACTGCTTGCTTTGGTTTCTGATTGCGTAAGAAAAACGTAATCGTAATCGTTCGTCATTATCGTAATCGTTTGCGAATTCTACCCCCCGGTTGGCTGACATGAATCAGCGAACCAATCAGCGGGCAAAACTGGTTTACGATTATGATGAAATACGTTTTTGTTACACAATCTAAGGGTTTCCCCTCTTGTTTGAAAAAAATAAAATCGATTTTCTTTTTTTTATGGCTGCTACTCTAAGTCAAAAGCACTAGTATATAAATACCTACTTTGGTATATTCCTACTTACGTACGAGTATCTACTTTGTATGCTGATCAAATGATTCAACGATGCGGGCGATACACGATTAATGGTGTACCTAGACATGTCAGACTCAGCGCCCATGTTACAACCGATTCTCTTTCTACGTTCGCAAACGCTTGAGATAGTGTTGCCCAAAATCAGTCTTGGTCTTGCAGTCTTGGTCTTGTTCTTGCGTTTTTGCAAGAACAAGACCAAGACCAAGACTGCCTAATTTTAGCAAGACCAAGAACAAGACTGGCAGTGCAAGATTTGAGCAAGAACAAGACTAAGCCTGCGAGACTCTTGCGTCTTGCAGTTAACGTGAAATCGCACCCTCTGCCCGCGAAATTCAAATTTTATTTTGTTTTCGCAATTATTTATACTAATCCAACGATTAACGAAGTATGTAAGTAGTAAGTAAGCTTATGGAATTCATTTTGCGAAAATAAGAGTATCATCTTCACAGTTTTATATAAAAATGTTTAGGTACTTGAAAGTGTCCAGTTTAGGAATGTAGTTCGATTGTCGACCAATTTGCAAAATTTCAAACTCGGCATTCGAACTACGAGTACATACCTAAACTGGACGCTTTCTAGTAAAGATTTTTATATAAACCTATGAAGATGATATTGCTATTTTCGCAAAATGAATGCCATAAGCCTAATTCATCGTAAATAAATAAATAAATAAGCCTTTTATTCCACTGAAGTTTACAAAAAATTTACACCTTATTCTTATAGCAAGTACATAGTACACACACAGCAGTTTTATACAAATAAATATTTTCCAGTAGGTATTTGATCAACAAATGAAATGACATTTTGTAATTTATGATTTATACATTAGGATAGGCTTAATTAGGCAAAACTAACATTATTGTGACTTAAACATTGATTAGGTCTTACTTGATATTATTTGATTATTATGATTTATATACCTATATTACTTATGTCTAGTTTCTGTAACTTAAGATTATGGTTCACACTTCACAGTAGTTTTATTTAACTGTAGGTACCTACTACAGGTACTGTTTTTACACTCAATCATTCAACTCATCATCGTAGGTACTAGTTAAATATTGGCGAAAAACAGAATAAAATTTGAATTTCGCGGGCCGACCTCCGTTTTTTTTTACACACTACAAGTAAGTACTTGACTGTGATCTCACCTGGCTCAGGTCTGGTCTGGTGGGAGGCTTCGGCCGTGGCTAGTTACCACCCTACCAGCAAAGACGCACCGCCAAGCGATTTAGCGTTCCGGCGCGATGCTGTGATCCGTTAGGGTTTGCTTACCCCGTCCAAGTTAGTACGATAACATCTTCGGCTGCATCGTCACTTACCATCAGGTGAGATCGCAGTCAAGTACCTACTAACTTGTTGTGAGTAAAAAAAAGCTATGTTAATTCAAACTCAAAATGTATACTTACTCAAAATGTTACATTGTTCTCACATCTAAATTACCGTTTAATAAATAGCAATAGGCTAACAGGTAATTGCGAGACTTGCGAGACTCTTGCTGCAAGACCAAGACCAAGACCAAGACTGGGGGTGCAAGAACAAGACCAAGACCAAGACCAGATGTACTGGCGCAAGACCAAGACCAAGACTGGCTGAGTCTCGTCTTGTTCTTGCATTTGGGCAACACTAGCTTGAGAAAACTGAGAAATGAATCCCATGCATTCATATAGATCAAGATAAATGAATATATGAGAATAACATATCCATTCGCAAGATTGCTTACATGAATACATCGAATAGAAAGGGTGACATAATCGACGAATACGATACTGCTGTTTTCTGCGCATGCTTTTCTCAGTTTCCTCAAGTATGATTTATATAATCTCATTCACTGATCCGTAATTTATGTGATACTAGCTGACCCGGCAAACTTTGTTTTGCCATTTACGGGTATGAAAAATAGCTTGCGACCTATTCTCAGCCCTACAGACCGTAGACTAATAAAAATTCAATTAAAATCGGTTACAAACACTGTGACACGATGTGATTTTATAAAAAGAGAAGTTCATATATTAGACTAGCTGACCTGGCAAACGTTGTTTTGCTATTAGAGATATATAAAAAATAGCTTACGACCTCAGACTTACCGAACAAACACGGAAAATTTCATAACAATCGGTCGAGCCGCTTCGGAGGAGTTTGGTAACAAAAATTGACTCGAGAATTTTATATATCAGAAAAAAGTGCCTCATCAATGCTGCAATGTAAATAAAATTAAACTTTGACACGATAATTTTAAAGTCCATTTTCATGGATCTGTCAAGTACGCTCGCATGTGGCGATACAGGATTTCAATCAACAGTGTGCCCATGTTAACAACATTTAATTTCCTTTGTTGCGTATAAAATGCACTGCGGTGTGAATCAATGCGGCGCTTTTGATAATATGAGTCATCATTGATGAAATGTAATTAATCAAATTGAATCGTACTAAAAGCGTTAGTTGTCCATTGAAATGTTACATGAGCTTTGCATTTGAACCCCACAAATTTGAGGTTAAGCTTCTATTGACCACCCAAACATGACCCAAAAATAAAATTACGTCCTCTAATGCATGCAATACCACGGGATATTTCCTTAATGTCGCCAAAGCCAGGAAATATCGTTTGGAATAATATGAATTATCTTATCCAAACCATTAGCTGATGGTAGATGATTTCGTGATACATCAAGGGCATTAATCTAACCTTATTTTATTCCAATATTCTGAATTTCAAAATGTTTGATTTGTTCTTACGTACCTAATCATTACATAGTGTCATATCAGCTGCTAAAGTCGGAACGCTCTGATTATGATATATCTGACGAAACCTTGTAAGGAAAAGTGACACGAACTGTTGCTGCGTTTCCTTTGAGAAGTCTATAATTCCAGCATTTGAAGATTGCAACATCCAAGTTATTTTATCCTTCAAGCTGCAAATAGCTAATTGCTACCAAATCGATAAATAATTAATTTAAAAAAATACATAGTATAGATACGCTCTACTCCGGCTCTAGATATAGTAATTTTATTTCCATAGAATACAAAAAAAAAGTTTGCAATTGTAAGTTTTATTTAAGTAACTCAATTAAGTATATAAGCAGGTACTTAACTGAAATCTCATCAGATGGTGATGATGTAGCTAAAAATGTAATCGAATTCACTTGGAAGGGGTAAATTGATTGAAAGATTGCTAAATAACTTGGCGATACGAATTTGCCGTGTGAACTGACAATCAAACTGGATTTCGAGCTGGTCCAAAAAGAGTCAGCAAATATTTAGGTATATCTTGTTCATTTTTAGGTATATTTAGGTATTTGAAAAAGAGTACAACTACAGCAATTAAAGAATAATGACGTGGAAGAAATGTGTCGGTTACTGTAACATTGTGAGGTTCCTTTCTTCCTTCCTTCTGTTCCTGGGACTTTTCTGCGATTGGCCGAAATCTCTTCGTACTGTTACATCCCTAAGTTCATACCTGTCGAAATTTAGCTATTTAGTATGGTGTTGAGTCCGGACCTGTTTGAATTTTTGCTTTTTAGTGACACAAATTTGCAGTCAGCAAGATTGCTGTATATAATACCAACTTTTACCAAGATACTTTAAGAGTTTACTACGAATTGATTCATTGTATCATGTTGCAAGTACGACCCACGAAGGTTAAATCAAAGGAGAGGCCGCGAAAAACAAGGGTTCACCTTTTACACACGAAGCTCTTACGTGACCCGAATCCGATGACCCGAACAAAATTAAGGCTCCAGGTTAGTGGGCGTTACTTTTATAGGAAGAAGGTTTTATTTGAAAAATCAATGGATAGAGAAAATAATACTTCGCCGAAAATTATAAGTACTCATTCGATCTATTTAGGTTGACATTTCTTAAAAATTCCCGTTGAACTATAAATTACTCGTATGCGAAAGCCTCTATCTATCTATACCTCTAGAATTACCCCCTTCGCACACGGCTCGTAAGCGTAAGCGTAACGTAATCCGCGCGTACGACGAGAGCAGTACGAGCATGAACATATTCAAACAAGTCCGCAGACGAAGCGGTGTTGCAGCGTATCGTAGGAAGCGTAATTGTCGTATGTTTACGCTTACGCTTACGAGTCGTGTGCGATGGGCCATTGCATGTTGAAAAATATCGAGTTTTGAACTCTTGCTCTAGAAAATTAATAGGTACCGCGAGGTTTCCTCGGAACGCATCACAATTCACAAGTTTTAGGTTGTTACTTTGTTAGTAGCAAAATAGATATAGATAACTATATTGTAGAAGGTAGAATAGAAGCACAATAACAGCACACAATTTAAATAAAACGTTGTTTTTTCCGTTACATTCTTCCGCAACGCTGCATATCGTACCTACCAACGTATGCGTATGAGTGAGAAGGACAAAAATAAAATCAGTATAATATCCTCTTTATGTAGTCTTCCTCCATATATGTTATTTCAGCGCGGTGTTGTGACGAAATATTACGAGCTGTCTTGCCAAAGTAGGTTACATAATTTGACTTGGTTTGTTTACGAAAAATTCATTCTCAACGCTTTTTGTTTACATTTTCGAGGATGTTTTGGTTTAAAAACGCACATTAAATAATAAATAACGAGACGTTTTCCCTAAACGCGTTTATGCTCACAGCTTCGCTTCCAAAAATTCGATGTCCACTTTTTTTTGCTTGAACAGTTTTAGTCAATATAAGTTGAATTTCTTTTCAATTTATCCATCGCGTAATTGATCGCTATTTCATCAACGATTAGTTTACGTACCTCGGCCATAGATAGTTACTTAGTGACGCCGTGTCCTTATATATGTATAAATAGATATTTTAATCCACGAAGACGCGCCCCGCTCTGTCGAAATCGCTTATGTTTATTTCGATTCGTAAGGAGTTTTACAGACTGGGGCGCGTCATCGTGAATTGAAATTATCAATAATATGCAAGATCTTAACGATAGTTTTTTTCTGGGAAAGAAGAAGCCTATGTGTTAATGTGAGATATAAGCTAACCATGCGTATGATAGGATTGTATACTTGTAAACCACAGCCTTGTAGTATGTGTACCGTTGAACAAGTCAAAATCATGTCCTACACCAATAATTAATCACTTCGCAATTGAAAACACTTAATTAACAAATGAAGCTTTTATTAATTCGACGACGACCGAATGGCGTAGTGGTAGCGAACCTGCCGTCTGCGCCGCCGGCATGAAACCAGTGTCTGCGTGTTTTTCAATATAATATTTTTATGTATATTAGTATGTATGTATATTTATCAGTTATCTAGTATCCATATCACAAGCTTTCGCTTACTTTAGGGCTAGAATGCGATGTGTGAAATATTTTAATTATTCTATTATCAACGTCTACAACCACGGTCAGTCTGTGGAACTATTATTTTATGCTTCAAACTGAAAACGTTGTTTAAATAAATTTAAATTTTAGGATAGAGTTTGGTGTAATCCTTACTAATATTATAAATGGGAAAGTGAGTTTGTTTGTATGTTTGTTCCGCTTTCACGCCGTAACTACTGAACCGATTGCTTTGAAATTTTGCAGAGGTAAAGTTAGAAGTCTGGATTAAATAATAAGGTACTTTTTATCCCGAAAAAATCCATAGTTCCCGTGGGATATTCAAAAAACCTAAATTTTTACAGCAATCTATAGCTACATCTATAGGTAGATAGCTAAAGCAAATTTCTTTGAAAGTAGGTATAAGGTTGGAATATTGAATGGGAACGGGAAATTCATGTTTCCCTCAGGATGTTAAAAGCGAATTTGACACAGGCAGGGCGGTGGGCAAAAGCTAATGATACTACAGATCTGATATTACTACTACCTACTGATCACTACAGATGTGAAAATGGGCACCATATAGATTCTGAACTTAGCACTGTACGCTTTTAACAATGTGTGTTTTAGTTGAAAAATGGGATATGGGATTATAATGCTACAAATGTGAAAATGGGTACCTAAATAGGTTTTGAACTTATCACTGTTTCGCTATTTACATTGTGTGTTTTAGTTAAACAATGAGTATTTGGGTTAGTAATAATGTAACTGTAATATTTAATCTAAATATATAAAAGAAGATACTGACTGACTGATTCACTGACATATCAACGCACAGCCCAAACCGCTGGGTCTAGAGACTTCAAATTTGGCACACAGGTTCCTTATGAGGTCTAGGGGTGCACTAAGAAATGATTTTTCAAAATTCCCGCCTTAAGGGGTGAAACGGGACTCCAAAGTTCGTATTTTACCAAGCTTCGATACTCCTTCACGCCGCAACTACTGAACCGATTTGGCTCAAATTTAGAATGGCGATAAATTGCATCTTGGGTTAACACATAAGCTACTTTTCATCCCGGGAAAATCCATGGTTCCCGTGGGATTAGTTAAAAACCAAACTTCACGCGGAAAAAAATCTTCACGCCGCAAGTCAAGACCGGTTTGGCTGAAATTCGGAATGGAGATAGATGATATCCTGGGTTAATAAAAAGGCTACTTTTCATTCCGGAAAAATCCATGGTTTTTGCGGGAAAACTGAAAAATTGATATTCACGCGCGAAAAATACTACTTTACGCTGCACTTACTGACCGGATATGACTGAAATTCGGAAAGGAGATAGATTTTATCCTGGATTAATACATAGGCTACTTTTCATCCCGGAAAATTTCATGGTCTCCATGATAATAGTGATAGATAATATGCCTTCATGCCGTAATTACTGAACTGATTTGGAATAAAGATAGATTATATCCTGGATTAATACTAAGGCTACCTTTTATCCCGGAAAAATCCATGGTTCCTTCGGGAACAGTGAAAAACAGATATCCACGCGGGAAAAATATTCCTTCACGCCGTAATTGCTGAACTGATTTGGCTGAAAATTAGAAAAGAGAAGGCTATTTTTTTATCCCGGGAAAATCAATGGTTATTTCTCCCGCGTGAATATTTGTTTTTCACTGTTCCAGTGGGAGAAATACTCATTCACGCTGCAACTATTGAAAATTTTTGGCTGAAAGTTAAAATGAAGATAGATTTCGCTCTAAATTAACACAATGGTTACTTTTTACTCCGGAAAAATCGATGGTTCCCGTGAGAATAGGGAAAACTAAAATTTACGCGGGCGAAGCCGCGGGTATCTGCTAGTAGCTACATAATTTATCATGTGCATCCAAAATTTAATCCACTAATTATTGACATCTTGAAGATTAAATATATGTATAATATACGGATGTGTCCTCTGCAAAGCCACACTTTGATTATTATAAGTATTTGATGAAATTAATACGAGCGAAAATAATATCGTTTTTTTAGGTTCGAAAGTTTAGATATTTTTGTCTGAATGATGTACAATTTCTCAAGGTTTCCCTTGGTCTTTCACACACCTCTTTCATAGTAGGTACAATTATTTAAAAGCAATTTGTTTGTTACCAAACTTCAATAACAAGTGAGTATAGATAAGACGTGAGCGCTATGCGGTGCCTGCTACGGTATTATTATTGTCTCTATCATACCCCTAATCTATTAACATCTAAATTGGCGTCCCGGGACGTTTATTGTCTATCAATATAAACAATGTTTGCGTTGACAATGTTATTTCGGATCCGAATTCGTTGTACTGAACTAAACTCAGTTTCGTCTTCATCTCGAAGACGTTGAATCCGATATGACGTGAAAGTCTCCATTTTATAAAACTTCATAACTCGATTATTGCCTAAATTTAGAATCTTTAGATTTAAAAATTAAAAACTAATTGATCCATGTAAAAATGAGCTAATTACGATACCTGAAATTGAAGACCGACTCTTGTCAACTATTAATTTGAAGATGGAAAATTTTATAATGGTGATGTTATAATAATAGTGAAGTCAAGCGCAAGTCTGTACCTAAATTCGGTTGAAGACTTCAGAAAACCTAAGCGATTCACAGGTTTTTTAATAAAATGAAAAAGTCAATGAAACTGAAAAATTATAATTAAACAAATAAGAATTCATGATTGTTTTCCATTATTTTTTATTTGAAAAGTGGTGGTAATAAATTATACAAATATAATATATTCATATAAATTCATTAAAAATAGTCACACTTACAATGTAGCATACCTATTAGAAATAAAACAAAACGGCCGAATTACGAGTGTCTCTGTACTACGGTCTCTTGATTAAATGTATTTAACGACGAGGGTTGGGAAAGCAAGACAACGTATATCTACAAATTAGATTTCCCCAATGTATGCCGGATTTAGATTAATGTTATTTTAAGAATTACCTTCGCTGATTGTGTCCAGTACGTTAAACTTGTGATTAATGTAGGTTTTTATTGTTATTTTCGAACATTTTCACATTTTCTCAAAACAAGTATAGTTACGCTTCAGTAGCCCGATTGTCTCTAGAGGAATATATAGGTCTAATGCGGAGATTTTTCGAATGTTATTAAGTATATTCACCAAGATTGTTTCATGCTCATTTAATCACAAAAAGGTACAAAAAGTAAAAAGCTAAGATTTTTATATTTTGTTTTAAAGATACAGATGACTGGCTGATCTAAAATTTGACCTTCTTATAGCTACTCGAATTTGACCTAAGGTTTTTTGAAATTAATATACAAATGCCTTGTCCTGAACCCTTATTCTGTATATTTCAATGACACATCAACGAATTCATTGGACATAATAAATTATAATTTTTACCATTGAACAAAATCTTATTTTGGTTTCACTTCATAAGAACCATAGACAACAGTGATTATAACTGCAAGTGCCAATTTTACAGGTAGAGCATTATAATTTTTTTTTTTTAATAAATATATACGGGACATTTTACACGTCGCAATCTAGCCCCAAAGTAAGCGATAGCTTGTGTTATGGGTGCTAGATGACTGATAAATATACATACATACTAATATACATGAATATAATATATTGAAAAACACCCAGATACTGGAAAACATTCATGCTCATCACACAAACATTTATCAGTAGTGGGAATCGAACCCACGATCTCCGGCGCAGACGGCAGGTTCGCTACCGCTACGCCATTCGGTCGTCCAAAATCTATAGCACACAGATATCTAGTAAAATCAATCCATTATAGATATTTCAATCCTCGACGACGCGCCCCACTCTGTCAAACTCTATACGAATAGAATGAAACATAAGCGATTTTAACAAAGTGGGGCGCCTTTTGGGGTTGATAATTGATTGAAATATCTGTAACGACTATCTAAAAAAATATATTCAGAACGGAGCTCTCAACAAAACTTTTCTTTTTTGCAGATTAAACTGACTGTTCCATCATATTTTAGTTTCGCCTTATTAAATAACGTGTTCCAACGAATATTTTCCACCAATTGGCTGTCGGCAAAGCCCGGGTCCGTGTCGGGTTTATATACTCATTTGTAAATCTCCGGGGAAAGCCTAATGCTAAACACCCAAATGATAAATAAGGTAGACGAGTAAAACTGCCATAATCGTGTTGTGGATATAACGAAACAATGGCCATTAGTGTTGTAGGGAGGTATAACATTTTGTTCGTAACATGGTAAATTATACCCATACGTTATTCGTAGCTTTGTAATCCGCAGGAAGCGCGTAAATACGCTGTTTTGGAAGTTTGGTAATTAAGTGCCTGTAGGGTTAGTGCAGGTTTTTGTACGAAGTTCGAGTCGACTCGCGTCGCACAAACGAATCGAATTCCTCCATACATTTACAGTCAGCGCCATCTATTGACAGCCGAATGTTGGTGACTGTCCATAGATGGCGCTGGCTGTAAATGTATGGTGGAATTCGATTCGTTTGTACGAGTTCGAGTCGAATCGAAACTTGTAAAAAAATCTGTACTAACCCCTCTGTTCTGATGACTGAAATTATACGCAAAGCGTTTAATATCCATTGGCTAAGCGGAGTTTCTGGTTTTATAACATGAACCTCATTTCTGATTAAATTTCGTAAAGGAACTTCAACTTTAGCTATAAGGCATTTTGGGACGATTTCAAATATGTATCAAAATGAACGCTAAATTCGTGATGTGACCCTCGTGCATTCATTAGATACAGCCTGGCTGTATTTAATGAATGGTGATTGTCAGACACTTGGAAATTTTCACAGGTGATGTATTTCTGTTGCCGCTATAACAATAAATTTTGACAGACTTTGTTTTGCTATAATCCGCTACTTAGATTCTGTATGGTACAATATGCAGGAACAGCGCCTTCATGAAACACCACACCCAATTCTTCCAAAACTTTCTTCGGCGCACGTTTCGTCCCGACACCGGTACATCCTCAGGAGATGTTGACTTCACAAGGCGAAATCGTAGAACTCTACAATTTCGCATAAACTTTTCTTTTTACTCTATAAATACTGAATAAATAAAATTCCGTGAAACATGTTATAATATTTTCGCCATTTAAGGCCAGCACGAAGGATAATACAGGAGGCATATTATTCCTGTCAGGCCGTTAATTAGTGCGTTTATGCTAATTTTGTTAATCACACACGCTTCCTCGTAACAATGTTGGTCGGATTTTGCGAGATAAGGGATTCACTGTCATCCCATTAATTACTTTTTTGTTTTTTTAGGGTTCCGTACCAAAATGGTAAAATGGAACCCTTATGGTGCGACTTTCTCCGTCTGTCTGTCCGTCTGTCTGTCCGTCACACTCGATTATTTCAGTAACTACCGAAGCTATCGATATAAAATTTGGAATAGTTGTGTATATTAGTGGCCCAATGACACTGGAATAAAAAAAAAATGGAAATTATTTTTGTTCTTATTTAAAAAGGGGGGAAAATCGGAGGGTTGAAATTTAAAAGTGAGATAACTGTACTGTGTGGGGTATCATATGAAAGGGTTTACTTTGTACATTCTAAAACTGATTTTTAATTATTTTTAGTCATGATAGTTTTTGATTTATCGGGGAAAATGTCAAAAAAAATACCGTTCCCCCCCCCCTTATCTCCGGAGTTTACCAATCGAAAAATCTCAAATAATTATGGTCAATAGGAATTTACGTATATTTTACAGGAAAACTATAGCCAATGCTCTAACTAGCATAGTTTTTTTGATATTAACAATAAACCTCTACAAACAAAGTTAGTTTTGCGGTTCATTAACAAAGGTAATTATTACCGTTTTACATCTTTGGTCGTGTTACATCTACATTAGTACGAACGAATCTTAAAAGTACCTAGCTATAACTACCTAAGCTTATTTAATGTAGTACGGAACCCTCGGTGCGCGAGTCCAACTCGCACTTGGCCGGTTTTTTTTATTTTTTTGGGAAACGGCTTTTACAGAAACCCTTTATTTATGAAGGCTTTATTCAGCCGGAAGAAGTTAATACTATGGCAACTCAAATCCTAAGTTGTTGGTTTTCACATCCACTTTATTCTACTCTTCAAATTTTTGTAGAGAGGCTACCTAAATTTTGATTATATCAATGTTGATATTGATCTAGAAAGTTCATATTAACATCACATACTAGTGTAGAAACAAAAATTCACCTTGAATATATTTTTTACTGATTTACTTCATAAGTAATTTTATTCCAGTACAAATAAGTAGGTGCTTCATTGTAGTCACACTAAGTGCCAAAGATGTTAAAGCTATAGCCTACACAGCATCCCACGGGAATAATTCTCTTAATACATCTTTGAAAAAAAGGTGCCTAAGTAATCCTAATGAGCCAATTTAGAAATTATAAAATACTAAAATTACCGATAAATCGAAGCACCTTTCATCAATTCGCCTCAACTGCGCCAGAGCAGAGTGGTTGTCACCTCATTTCGTGAAAAGTTAGTTACAAAACTAACCCTAATTTTTACCTTTTTAAAATCCTAACACCGAATTATTTGAAACAAATTCAAAAATTTAAGTGAAAAATAAAATGAAAAAAATAAATATTTTGGCATCAAAGTAACAAAAACAATAATGTGATTTGGGACCATCCCCTTAGCCGTAGGTGACCAGTTAGTAAGTACTTGTGGCAGTAGCCCCGCTCTTCCATAGCTGCAGTAGTACACAGATCATTACAGTAGTACTATAAATACTTAAATCATATAATCGCGATCGCGTATATAAATAGTTCGCATAATCGTGACTTTTTTGACATTTCTTGTGATAAAAAAGGTATAAAATTGTGATGTAGAGATAGGGGATCAAAATCCGTATTGCTGTGCCCTGACAGGGTTTCATGTGCACATATTATAGCATGTGTGCATGATGCAGTCTATGAATAAATGAATAAAATTAGTTCAAGGACCACTTAAATTATTGAATTTGTATCAAACAACTCAAAGTTAGTAAAGAGCACAACAATTCTGGAATCAAAATGCTATATTTTCGTCTGTGGCGTAATAAAATGTTATGAATGGCTACTTATGAAGCGCATGTATCTTACGGGTCACACTTAACAACTTATGGAGCACTATATGGGGTGACCGCGGGGCGTTATGTAGCTACCACTCACTTATCTAGGCCAATATCCTTACGCTATATAGAGCGGAAACTTTGAGATGTGTCGCTTGCGATTTTTTTCCATTATTGAAATCGAATGACAATCTAAGGCCCTAGATGGCTTTTATTTTTATCCTCCTCGCTCTCACGAATTTGTCAGTGTTTTTGGAAATTAATACTAGCAACACAAATTAAAAAGATTACAAAAAAAAAACAATTATAGTTTTCGATAAAATACTGGAGATTTTTTGGGGAAAACTACCTATCGAGATTTTTTTTTCCAATCGTGTTACTGTCTCGAAGCTATCTATAATTTTGTCCTCGAAGCTAATTGAGATTAAAGACGGAAAATACATGATATTTAAATTTGAAAGTAATTTTCTTTATAGTTTTTTACCTGCAGATCACTAAAGTTGCTTAAATAACCGTTTCAGGTCGTTAAACCCCTTTTCCTAAGTACTCGCACGCCAAACATCCACTGGGAAAAGTCGTCCAAAAAAATGCCACCTCGGATTTTTTCCGCAGCATGTAATAATTTTGATGTACATGAAAATGATAAAGAGGCAATAAAACGGACACCAAAACCATTAAAATGACCTAAGGGACGTTAGAAATTCTTTAATATCTTAACGATTGCGATAAAATATCTGGGCCACTCTGCGGGATGAATGCCTATGCGAATTTTATCCTTCAAAATGTAGATCTATTGAGGTCATTGCTCTAGATAAGCCTACTCCATTTGCATTCGTCATTCTGTGGTGAGCCTTGTACTCGTTTGTGTCACGTTACCACAATTATTAATGTGCCTTTTAGTTGTTGCCCGCAGATCCGCCCGCGTGAAGTTCGGTTTTTTTTTACAAATCCCGTACTTGATTTTTTCCCGGGATAAATGAGAAAATTCTCGGGTTTAACGTGCCAGTCATGGAGTCTTCTTCAGTTCTCTACTATCAGCTGTCAACGTGCAATCCTATTTCACACAATCCATCCAATAAAGTTGAAACGAAAATGATGATCAAACAATTGATCAATTAACTGCAAAATTTTTGCGATATCATATGACATTTGACATTCCTGCATCTCATCATCTTTAAAAAACCCTACCTTTTTTGGCATATTTTATTGTTAGTAAACACCTGAAATATTGTTTGAATATTTATCTCATATACATATAATCCCACAATATAATCTGTACAGGTGTAGTCCTCTGTATTGTATGTGAATTTATTCGTTGTTTATTAATATGTTTTTTAAGTAATAAATATTTAAATTAACTGATTAACATTCGCAAATATCATGCGTTAACAGGAGTGTTAATACTCACAGGTAGCTAGGTTGTTAAATAAAAATAAACTTAATTAACTATTAATAGTGTGTGCTTACATTAGCTTATCGTTTCATAAGCCTAACTTGTAATAATAAATTATACCTAATTAAATTATGCCTAGAAGCAGAGTTAAATTAATTACAAACTTCTCTGAAGACATACCCTACCCAACGTAGTTTGTTTGCTGTGGAAAATTTAAGAGAAATTTCCTACAAACGGACTGTATTATATTACCACATTAATGAGTCACATTATTTTAGTTCCGTGGATCCGCAAAAAATTACAAGAACCTAAGTAAAACTTACTAAAATTCCTAAACGCCAAAAATGTAACCAATCACCATCTTATCAATTAAATAATAACTCCTCATAACTGCTTCTAAGATAAGATAGAAAATCCTGAACCTTGAAATTTTCACATTGTTAATTTAAGTACTTTAAGTTACTATACTTACAAAGTGATTTTACGTCGTAGTAAAATATTATGTACAAGTATGCACATAAGAAATTGGAAACAGTCTTGGTAATTCATAAAAACCCAAGGAAATTCACGGGAAAAAATGAAAAAAAAAGTCAGTCATACTTAGTTGTTATGTTTAAGTTTTTTGCTGTCTCCGTATTATACTTTTAATCATGAATGAATAATGACTCATTATGGTTCCTATATCTTTTGCAAAATCTCGCTTTGCATCGTTTAGGAAAAGGGTCTCCTTCATATGCAGGAAATGAAGTGGCTTTCAAAAAGTTGAAACGCTCAGGATTCAGGACCCACATTATGCGACATGTCAAAGGGAAATGAGGTTGTTGTGCCTAAATTGGTAGCGCTTTTAACTTAATTCACTTTTATGTTCAATTTAACAGAATAGGAACGTAATTATTGCAGATTCCGTATACAGCTAAAAGGTTTAAAAGGTGATAAACTTTTTAGCAGTGAGGTATGCTCTAAAAACGTAAGAAAATTGGACTGAATCTCTGTAAATGAATATAAGCATCCATATTCCATAATTATGTACATTTTATAGTTTATTATAATATAATATTGTTTCAAATAGTTATAAACTACTAGCTGTTGCCCGTGGCTCCACCCGCGTGAATTTTGTTTTTCACAAATCCCGCAGGATCCTTGACTTTTTGGGATAAACGGGTTACAATCTATCTCCTTTCCTTAGCTATATCGGTTCAGTAGTTGCGGCGTGAAAGCGTAACAAACATCCTAACATTACATACATCCTATTATAATATTTATAAGATTTGTTTAATCCAAGCCTAATATACTAACAAAATCGTACTTCGTCTAGTCACAACAATTATTAGGTAGTTATTAATCAGTCTTCGGTAAAGCCATAATTCATTTTCGTATTACCCAGGTTACTTATGTTTATTATTTCTAACATACTCGTATTTCTATTTCTTTATATATTTCCTTTAGATATCGATACAATAAATAATAATCTTCAATCTAGTCTCGCTAATGAAGGTGGTATAGAGTTTCCATAATAATAATATAAACCTGACCTCTTTGCCCTTTCGCAAACAAGCCCTACCCTTGTCTTAACTTTGACCACTATTATAAATGGCCACTATATTTTTGGTGTAGGTATTTACCTACTTAAGCTTACCCTTATTTATTTCTGTCGCATATGTAAACTCAGTTAAGTGCCATAATATTTTAACGTAACTTGATAAAAATGATAAACACAAAAGTTTATTTATTTAGGGAGGATTAACTCTATATGTTTGGGAGCAATTTACGTGATAAAACTGTTTTGCCTACACGGAGAAAAAAACCAACAAAAATCCTGTTGTAATTACTAAAATATTTGTAAACCCGAGGACAACAAATGCCCTGTATTTACAACAAAACGACTTTAGTAATTGCTTATTAGTAAATGCAACAAATATCTGTTTTGTAATTTCAAGGAAACAATAGTAATATCCGAAGTAATGACGTCATAGACAAAAACTAAATTTGAGTTGGTATTACTAATTTCTTTATTTTATTCTAGCGTTCGTTTTGTAATTCCAAGTATAGCGGTCTCTTGAAATAACTAATGCTTTGTTTTATCCTAGCGTTCGTTTTGTAATTCCAAGTGTAGCGATATCTTGAAATAACTAATGCTTTGTTTATCCTAGCGTTCGTTTTGTAATTCCAAGTATAGCGATATCTTGAAATAACTAATGCTTTGTTTTACCCTAGCGTTCGTTTTGTAATTCCAAGTTCAGTGCTTTAGTTGAAGCAATGAATTTTGTTTAATAATTACAGGTAAAAAATATACAGGCTTTAGCAGCATGAGGTGTCAAGATCTCAGGTGATTTTATGTTTCAATATGATTAGTTTAATTGTTGTACATACTAGTAAGCAATAGTTAATTGCTGTACTAGTAAGCAACAAAACTAGTCATATTGAAACATAAAATCCACTAAGATCTTGACACCTCTGCTGCTACAGCCTGTATATTTTTTACCTATAATTATTAAACAAAATTTATTGCTTGCAATATATAAGCATAGATTACATTATTACAAAAAATAAGCACTGTAGGTACGTACACTCAGAACAATTATTAAATATTTTTTGTTAATAAAGGGTTTTTATTGTAACAATGTGTTTCAAATGTGAAGATAAACGGCATTTTACAAGAAATGACAGGGTGGATTCTTATATGGATAAATAGTCTTTCTTCAAATTTGAAACACTTATTATTAGTATAACTACGATCAATAAAATACTCATTTATTATTAATTTGTTTTATTTCTCATACTTATCTTAATTGTCAGATATTTGTTTATAATTTTCTTAATTTTTAATCATCAAATTAATAAATCTTACTAATAAAATACATAATGCCAAATAAATAAACGGGGAATAGAATTGGAAAAGTTATAAGAACATGACCACATAACATATTAACAGTCAAAAAGCCCAGAAAACTACCCAGGGAATTGAATACTTAACATAATATTATATATTATCGTTTTGCAGATTAAACGCACTCGCAGTAACGCACAGCAGCACTGAATCGTAACGCACTCGCAGTTTTAAACTCGGTTGTGTTCCTTGCTTCTGTTACTTTCATTGGGTTACTTGGGTTATTTAAACGACGACTTGGTTTTATTCTCAACGGACCCGAAAGTGTTAAACGATTGTAATGCATCAAGTGCAAATATACTACGGGTAATAAAATTTAGATCTCACTAGATATCCCGACAAATCGGGAACTTTTGCAGCACTGACCACTTCAACGAATGAGGGGCAACTGGCAAGGAGCGGAGGAGAGGGAGGCCTCACTCTTTGTTGAATTTACAAATGAATTAATAATTTCTAAAAGTTTGGTTTGCGAAAATCACAAATCATTTGTAATAAACTATGACGTAATGCTAAAATCTTATTTTTATGAAATTACAAATGAAATAATAATTCCAAATAATTTTGGATTGTGGATTTTACAAATCATTAGTAATTACATGGAATTACTATTATCTTTTGTTGAAATCATAAAATTTTGCTTCTTGCCGTTATTAAATCATATTTTGTTGCAAATACAAAATAATTAATATTATCAACAAGATTGTTTTGTAAAAATCACAAATCATTAGTAATAACAATAGTGTTTTGTTGTTATAAGTGAAGTTTGTAATATCTGACATTACTAAAACCGAAATGTAGGAATAACAAATACGATTGGGGTCTGTTTTGTAGTAATCGGTAATATTTGTTAATATAACAAAACTTTTGTAATTTTTAATAAAATTTAGTTATTTCTTCGAATACAAAACAGTTTAGTAAATTCTGGGGGTGTCTTTTTTCTCCGTGTAGCAAATCTTCTGAGGTTATTTATAAGGATTTAATTTTACAAATGACTAGTTATCTTTTTACCTTAATGCACGTTAACGTTTACTCAGGACACGTACTTTTTTTGGTACGGAGAAAATATCCATTGAGATTTCCAACCTTTCATATGTGAGTAGGTTGGAATATGTGGGATTTTACCCACTAAAACCCGCCCGGTAGACATCATCACGATATGTTGGATGCCTCCAGGATCCAACACGAAAGCACCGAAGGCTTGCCCAATACCCGTTGGACTCACTTCTAATACACCCACGCCACCTACTTCCCTTACCTGACTATTTTATTTATTCATTATTAATTATTTATTGAATTACAAATAACCAGGGACACATTACAGAAAAATCCAATTCGTTTCCCTGGATCACACAGTCCTTAAATTAAAAAAATCTCTACATCCATGTCTGCCAGGATATCGATAGGATGTAGCCACCTCAAGACACTTAAGTACTGAAGATGTTCTCAAGACCTTAAGTATCTACCTCTTCTAAGAAGTTGACCACATTTTACCCTAGTTGCCTCTCAACTCTTAAAGCCTCATATGTCTTTCTCATACAAAAATATTGATATCTTTAATAAATTATTCACTTACTAAATCTTTAATAAATTATTCAATTACTAAATTGTTCATCAAGAAATAATCGTGTCGGGATCGTTCTTTATGAGAGTAATTATTGCTTTAGATATGGGTCACTGGTTCGTATCGGAGTAACAACTAACAAGTTCATATAAAAATTAGTGGAGCGCAAAATATTATTACAGCTATCAATTCGTAGATGTTGGCAGCGAGATCGTAAATTGTGTTAAAATATTATACTCCCGAGAACAGTTAGTATTTCATCGATGGTTACAGGAAAAAATATTACCTATTAGAAATTCCGTAATATAAAACAAGATATTATACTAGAGAAATCGACTCAAGATATAATTACTAGAGAAATCGACTTATACTTTGCCTAGTAACGTGTCGATACGTTTCCAAAAAGCAACAGCCACTGCGGTTTTGAAAATAGTTAAAGCATTAAGGAGTGATAAAGCTCCAGGTGTAGATAGTGTAAGAGCCTCGGACTTAAAACTCATAGGGAAGAAGGTATCTCCAGTATTAGCTAAACTTATAAATAAATCTATCGAAAACGGAGAATATCCAGACGAACTAAAAATAGGCATTGTTAGACCTATACATAAAACAGGAAGTACAAAGGAATATGAAAATTATCGACCCATTACAATTTTACCTACTATTAACAAAATAGTAGAAAAGTATATAGGTAATCAAGTATCTAAATTCTACTGCGATAATAATGTAATAAATAATACACAATATGGATTTCAGTCTCAAAAAAGTACAACACAATTACTTAGCCATTTCACCAACAGCATCTATAAGCATCTAAATAACAAAAAACATGTATTAGTAGTATTTATCGACTATAGTAAGGCATTTGATACACTGCAACACGATGTTCTGATAGAAAAGCTGGATGACTGCGGTGTTAGAGGACCGTTAAATAAATGGTGTCAAAGTTACTTAAAAGATCGATCCTACAAAGTCAAAGTTGAAAACGAACACAGTGATAAAGTAAATGTCTCAGAAGGTACAGCTCAGGGATCGGTGCTAGGACCATTGCATTATATAACTTACGTCAATGACGTCACTAACGTAATCAAAAACTGTGAAATCTATCAATATGCTGACGACACATGCCTCATAGCAGCAGATTCCGATATAAATAGAGCCCTCGTTAAGTTGCAGTTAGATTTCACACTACTAGCCAAGTGGTCCCATGACGTAGGTCTTGTACTGAATGCAAGCAAAACGAAACTTATGTATATAAGTTCTAGCCAAAATAGAAGCACTATAACACCACGTCTGATAGCGCATACCCATGTATGCCTACATAAAAACTTAAATAGCGCATGTACATGTGGACGTGTCGAGTTAGTCAATTATCATAAATATTTAGGTCTCTTGATAGATGATCGTCTTAAGTGGACAGAGCATATAAATAAAACTTGTGATAAATTAAGGACAATTTTAGCTAAATTCACTCTAATAAAAAATAAGATCCCATATTCAGTACGGCTCTCATTGTACAAAGCACTTGCTGAATCGATTATTTCTTACGGTCTCAGTAGTTACGGAAGAACGTGCAAATCACATCTAGATGCCATTTACCAACTCCAAATACGTTTGCTCAAGACCGTAGTTCCGAATAAAATAAAAAATAAATACAAAGATAACTATCACGAATTATTCACCTTTTGCAAAATCATGCCGATACAGGACAAAATTAAATATATATTGTTACTAGAGAACTACTTTAATATGGAGCTGCAAAGACGGATTAACATCCCTATAAGAACACGCAGTGTATCAAATGCCAAACTCGTAATTCCCCGATACAATAATTTATACGGCAAGCATACCCTAGACTGTCTTGTACCAACATTGCTAAATAGTTTGCCCTATAAATTAAAACAAGAAATCACCCGAAAAAATATTAAGGGTAAACTAAAAACATATTTTCTGAAAAAATAAATATTTTATATCATACTTAATAGAAGCATCCTGTAGTGGCAGTGGAGTGTAACCAGCATTCGAATCTACTTAGCAGAAGTGCCGTCTCAATATAAAATATTTAGCTACCCTCAATGATCATTATGTATACTTACGCTTGTTAATTTGTACTTACTATAGTTATATTGTTGTTATATATATGAAACTAAGTACCGAATGCTAAACGACGAATGGCGGTGTACATACAAACCCAATTAGGTTTTTGTTACACCGTTAGGTAATATTATGTAATGTTATATTTAATGTATTGTTATATTTAAATAAATTTAAATAATAAAATAAATAAAATATATCGATCGCAAAATTCTTCTTAGCTTACGATTGGGTACATTATATACTGTGTAATTCAAAATAAAATTTAATAAAAAGCGATAAATTATTATTTATTAAAAACATTGTGTAAGAAATAAGTTAGAGGTCAGAGGACATCTATTAATTACACACATTACTAATATTTACAAAAAAAATATATACGAGTAAAAGATAATGTTTTACTCGAGAATTAATATACTGTAGATGAAATATTTATCATTATAATTCCTTTTCAGCTTTAGTATTAATAGATACTCGTATCCAGTAGAGAACAAAAGGAAAATTTTGTAAATAGGCGTTTTTCGCTAATTAATCCCAGTTTACACGTAATTTTAGATAATTGCCATTAAAGCCTTCTTATAATTAAATTAAAATGTGCTGCTTACAGCTTTTATGTTTATCTCAACCCCTGTTTATATAACGGACCATTACTGGGCACGGGTGTTCCTAGAGGGCGGAGGGTGGTTTTTTATTTTATTATTTATTAAACTCAACACAAATGATAAAATACAATAATATGTGCAAAAGGTTCAAACATAAACTCTTGTGAATCTTTTTTTATTAATAAATTACATGAATGGAAAAAAGCAAAGATATTTTTGCCAGCAAATAAATATCCAAGTTTATAAAGTGGTAAATCTCTATGATAATATTGCATAAAAATTAGTGAAGTACTTATACAAGAACCAAGTAAACATAGGCTTTTTATCACAAGCTTGCTTGAAAAGAGTTGTTTACCTGACTACACGTTTCCAACTTTTGGGTTTTCTTTGTTTTTCATTATATTGTTTTCCAAACATAGCAGGACTGTAGACTATTCTAGAGGTTCTAAAATTAAAACTAATAATACCGATGACTAATGAAGAATCTTTTGTTGAAGCACGAAAGATCTGTCTTGACTTTAATGGTAAGCAATTTATAAAACTAACGATAACAACCTCATTTGATACAGTTTAGTCTTATTATTAGTTATCTACCTATCTTTTCTACATCCAAATTATTACACCACGCGATAGTTATCAAATAATTCAATAAACGTAAAAAAGTGACCATTTGGGACCAACCACACAGCCCCAAATTCTTAAAAATACATAAACAACGCGTGTTTTTGTTAACAACTTTTAAAGTCGTTTGCGAAGTAGTAAAAACCCGCTGCCTTTTTTAACAACTTCATGAGCGTACTAAAAAGAGTTAATTAAACAAGTTTGTCCAATATCGAAGGCGAAATCGGTGATAAAATTAAGTTTACCTTTAAAATAACCGTCGCAACAAGTTAACGAATTAGCTTTATAGTTGTTTCGCGAATGAGTTTGGCAACTTTTGAGACGGGCTCATTGATACCGTTTATCGCGACAACTATCCAACTTTCGGTGGTTAATGGAGATACTTTGCGAGCAAAATTTGATAAAATATTGTCAGGTATTTTCATATTTGTAAAATACCTATATATACTGCACTTACCTTTGCACAGCGTTAAAAGTTGGTTTCAGTGCCAATAAACATATAGGTAGTAAATCAGGACTGAAAAATTCATTAATGACAAGGATTCTTCACGAAAGGAAAATCATGTTGACTTGAATGTTATTTTTACTTTCATATTAATGTAAGAAAAGTTGTACAAATGAACTTTCGAAAAGAGCAAGTGCGGATTTTCTTGTTATTCAAACCTGCTTTCAGTATTCGCTAGTACCTAGAGTTTTTAATTTTCGTTTGGGCGAAAAGTAAAAATTTTCATTTTAATTTTTATCTTCATTGCATTTTCATAAGAACAGCACCTTGGAAAGAAAATCGACAAATTTTTCAGTAAAAATTAAAAGAAGATACACTTGTGTACAGCTATCAGTGGAAACTCTGAAAAGGTATCTTCCGATTCCTTTTCAGTAACTTTTGCTAAGGTTTTTAACAACAGCATTTATCAACGAAATTCCAGGATATTAAATTGATACCACATACCACATTTTCTTTATCTAGCCCGGGGTCCGATGAAATTTCGATTCATGAGATACAGCTATTTACAGACAACCCGACGGACCAACGGACAGCAGAATAATAGCCCCGTTGGCCCCCTGTTGGGTACGAAACCCTAAAACTAACTGTTACAGCAAATACTGCTGTAGGTAAAAATAATGAGGCTTTAAGGGCAAAGAAAATTTGGACAAAGACCTTATGACCTACACATTATTTTCCACCATCTTACAGGTAAATGTACCGTGCCTACTTAGACGGAGGAACAGGCGGAAACGTGGGCAGAAGTTAAATCAGTGGCGCTTTTCCCGACTCAGCCCCTACGTCTTTATTATCCAAGCTTAAGCTTATAAAGTATAATAAATTGTGCCGACTACGAATACGAACAGTTATTAATTATAATTTATGTGGAACACAATGGCATTTACTTCCAGGATTTATTAATTTTCTTCCCAACTAAGTAGGTTTAAGAACAAGAGAGCGACATTCCCAAGCGTTATTCATTGTACGGAAATGTGCTACTTATTTAAGACTTTTTTTTAATTCTTTGCAGATAATTTTAGCCTTTTGCGTGGTGTGGAGTACCCATGATATCATTGTATTTCAATTCTATGCTGTGAAGAAGATCAGAGTTAGTCTTTTGTGTTCAGTATCGGACACAAGATTTCATTTAATTTAAATCTTCTAACAACTGCAAAAACGTAGCCACCGTTTGTATCCAATTGTTTCTACTTTATGCAGAGTGTCCAATCAAATAGTTTTCGGTGAAGAAACATGGTACTGAATAGTGAAAGTATCATAATTGTCTATATTCATACAATATAAGCAAAGTCGTGATTTATTTCAGAACTTTCGACGACCTCCCTGGTATAGTGACGCGCGCTTGGATCCGAATGGTCAAACGGGTTCGATTCCCGCCACGACAAATTGGGATTACAATATTGTTAGGGGTATTATATGAAAGGGCGTAACTTGTGTATTCTAAAACAGGTTTTATTTATTTTTATGCTCGATAGTCGAAAAATCTTTAATAATTACGATAACAGGGATTTGTGGATATTTTACAGGAATAATCAACTCCCTAACTATAACTAAGTATTATACTTTAATTAAAATTGTTAATTTTATAAACCTCTAAAAATAAATGTTACTTAGCGGTTCATTAACAAACGACTTTTTTTCTTAGTTGGTAACTTTGGACTCGGTGCGCGAGTCTAACTGGCACTTGACCGATTTTTTTAAAATTGCTGTAGCATCGCTTTCGAACGAAATAAAAAAAAAATGTATAAGAATGCGCGAGGTCACGTAATCAATTTCGCAATCATTTTCCTATATTTTTTCAATTTCGTTCCATTTCCATTTTTTTTTGCGTATCGCAAAATGGCATACCTATAGCAACTGCGGAACTTAGCTCGCCAAAATAACTATGCCTCTTTTAAAGAAGGCTGATTCCTAGTATTGTGAAAGTTTGCTGCATTAACATAAAGTTAAGTTCTACACTCGATTTCTTCACCCTTTTATGTCCACGTGTCGGAGTCAAGGCTTGGAAATATTCTCTCAGAAAATTCAACACTGCTTCGAGTCGAGTTTCATAATTAACGAAGCACTTTTACGGGTAGGTAAAAATTAATTAAAGGAGATTGACCGAAAATGGGCTATATTGCGTCACTCTGCGTCTGAAGCATGTATGCATGAAAAATCGTCTTTCAAATTATAATATTACAAGTATTTTTTTTAATGATGTGCGAACCGGGGTTTAAAAGTATTATAAAAATAAAAGTAATCAAACGTTTCGTCACAACCGGAACCGCCATAATAGAGTCTGGAAACGTCACAGCCACTACCACTCGGCGAATGATACCAGTTTTTTATAAACCCACTTTTTAAGGGAAAACTAGGATACAATAATACAAGAAATAGATCGAATAATAAAAACCGAAACAAGGCAAGCTTTTTACACACAACTGGTTAAATATCATTTTATATAAACATATTAATGAAATGTTCCGTTTGCCTCCTATTAAAAACTGCACAATGATAAAAAACTTCAACTTATTTTCGTAGCTGTTTATTGAAAAGTACGGAATGCTGCATGCATTTTGATGGCGATCACTGATCCCACTGATCTCTATCTCTGGATTTCTAACTGTCAACGTAAAAATGAAGTATTAAAATGAATAACACCCGGATATGCCTTTTAGAATTTTAATTCGAGAATCATCAATGACATCACATGACAGTTCATCCCGCTAGTCGCGTGCACCACAGAGCCGACAGAGTGTGTCTCGACAGGCCGGCAGCGCCTCAGATCGAGGGAGGCGCCACCGCTCGCGCCGGCCAACTGCAGCCGAGGCGCCCCCAGTCCCATTGCGGCAACGCGGCGCGTCACAGAAGACTTGATTGTTGCATAACCTAGCGTGAGCGTCTATGAAACTAAAATAAAACAAAATTCAAAACGACCACCACTATTAACAAATATCAATTTAGTACCGTACACGTTCGGGGGTGGCGCTTCAAATCGGTACAAAAAAGGAACTGTCAGATGTATAGAATAATTAATCCAGAGATAGAGCTCAGTGACTGATCTCTATTCCATGGATCGATGATTGTCAAAGTAAAAATGATTTCCGCCATTCTGGCGCTGATGGTTACGTACCTAACCTGGCGCGACCGTCCATGGAACTAAAATAAAATGACATTCAAAACGACGGTCACTACGGACAAATGTCAATTTAGTACCACGGACGTCCGAGGGTGGCGCTTCAAATCGGTACAAATAGGAACGGTCAGATAAATAGAACTGTATAGAATGATTAATCATTAGAATAGATATCAGATCAGTGATCTATACAGATTAGAACTGCACCACCTGTTCAAATTATTTTCATAGCTGTATATTGAAAAGTAAGGAATGCTTCACCAAACATTTTAATTGCGACAAACAATAGCACTTGCAACACCACAGAGCACATCACATTTATTGTGTTGTTTGATCTTTTCATGTGCAGCTAATCGTGACAAAATCCTACCTGGCTTAAACCCTATTCATTAGTTTATTTAAAATTATTAATTATTAATTATAATACTGTAACCTATTTCCATTACACCTTTGACTCGTAATTATTGAAACGATTCTAATGTTATCTGCCACGGCGGCGCCACCGTCGAAACTAGGGTAAAACCAAACTCGTAAGTAGAAACACTGGTTTAAATGTCATCAAGACATCAACTCGTGTCACGATAATTGTCTATGTCGTTAGGCTGTATCAAGGCTGTATGGTCCCCGACCTTTGCCTGTCCCGAAAGGGACGAATGGAATAACAGAACAGAACTGTCTATGTCGCTAATCGTCTGTCGTATCTAATCGCAAAACCATTGGAAAAGTAATTCACATGGAAAACTTGGAAAACCCAGTGTTTTATTAACTTATTTTCTGGACGGTGATTAATGTGATCAGTATTGTCGCTTGCTTAGTTTCACTCCGACTAAAGCGATTCTCTGTGAAAACTAACAAGTGTTTGTGCATGTTGACTGTTGGGAAATGGACTCCTATTCTACGCAATAATTTAAATGAGTTACAGACTCTCTAATACGCAATAACAATGTCGTCAGCGCCGTCTCGAGGAGTTAGGCCTGGCAGTGTATCACGCCGGTGCATTAACTGAACCAGCTAGTACATTCTCTGGATGAATTATCACATTCGGCACTTAATGTATTGAACTCCTGGATCGCACCGCGTTCAGTAAGTATTATGTACTATTATATACCTAACACAGGCATATTTTAATTCCTTCTGCTAACTTAACTCATTGTAGTGTCAGGCCCCTGATACTCAGTACAAATAACAGGCCTAAACACCTACACTACTACTAGAACACTGGCCCTTCTCGCATACGCTTTCCATTTCTATGTGTGGGTAATGTCATTGTAGCCCGTAGGGCTGACAAAACTCGACCTGTATGTGACAATGCGACTGATGCACAATGCCTTGGTTACAACTGGCAGCCTGCTGTAAAACATTTCATTTAAACTAACAAGAATAATTGGTAGTTAAGTTATGGCTGCTAAATGGACAAAATATAATAAAATGATACAATAAGCTTTTATGCTCTTGGTGAACGGGGCCGTTTCTCACATAACAATAAATCATTGCGTATTATATATACACAATGATTTATGAGAACTCATGTTTTGCAGCCATAGAAGAAGGTGGACCAGATGTAACATTTCATGAGACTACATCTCAGCTCGAGCTTTAATTTAGAATTGCATAAGGTCTTCTAAGAAGTGTATTCCAACTGGATGCTTATTTAAATTCAAACATTTTGTTGCAGATAACAGATGGAGGCATCTTATGTGATGCATGCTTTACATTGATTCCTCGTACAACTTCTGAAGACCAGACCACACCTATACCAGACTTTGGACATCACAAGTTTGCTTTGGTTGTTAGACAATTATGTACATACCTATATAATAAACAATTTAAATCACCTAACCGCTTTTTTATCAAGTACGTACCTACCTAAGTATTCCTTCATAACAGAAAATTCCTCCTTCTCGAGACTTAGGCAATGATAGCTTGGACCTTGGAATCTGTTTTTGATGCTGCCAGCAGATAGGCCATTTATTTAGGTAGGTACCTACCTATCTACCTCCCTATAACCATAGTATATTGCAGAACACAATTATATTTTTCTTTATGTAAATTGTATCTCAAACTATATTTGTTTGTTTATCAAGCAGTTAAGTACCTAAATAAGTAGCTAAGCAAGGAGTTGGAATATTAACTATTTTCTCTCTTAAGGTTCTGCCAACGTTAGCTTGGAGCCTGGGAACCTCTTTTTGATGTTAGCAGGCCACAGGTTTATACCTATATTTTAAAACACTACCTAAGTACTGTTTAAAAATAAATAGGTAAACCGTATTTTTATCAAGTACCTCGATACTACTGAGGTAGGCACCTATCTTGTCTTATAGTACTAACGTAATATATGTGTAGGTAGGCCCTAGGAATAAATAGGTATATCTATATGCATCATCCAGGGTTCCACGGTAATAACGAGGTCGCTTTCAATAAAATAATCACTATGAGCAACTTATAGTGCGCGAGAACTACTAACCTAACCTCAAAATACCTAAGAAATAGAAAATTAGATTACTACGAATTCCCGGTTTATATCTCTCTGATTTTTTTTTTACATAATATTGGGAATAGTATAGCCCATTTTTCATACAAGAAAAGGCATTGTCCTTTAATATGTTCTATGTATATTCTTGATAGTACTTTTTCCGTGTTTCACATGAATAAATTAATACTTGCTTAACATTAAAAGCGTAGAGGTAGGATGAAAAACTTAGTAACTTTGCCCTCGGAAACATGCTCATAGCTTTGTATTATTTTTTTTTAAACTGTTGACTGAGACGAGAATTAAATCTAAGTAATACGAATTATATTTAAGTATATTAGTATGTACCTATATACATTTATCAGTTATCTAGTACACATAACACAAGCTATCGCTTACTTTGGGGCTAGGTTGCGATGTGTGTAATGTCCTGCGGGGCTAGACAAAGTAACAATCGTTTAGCGTTAACGACAGTAGATAAAAATGTATGAAAAAACCACGTGACCGAATACAAACAAATGAAAGCAGAATCTACTTTATGCTTAGCGTTGTTAATTGTCGGCTGTCAATTGTCATGCGATGTACGCTAAAGGCTATCGTCGTCAACGTCAGCGAAAACGACAGGGAGCGTTCAAATTGTCGTAGTCGATTTTCAAAAACAGCGTGTTTTTTTCTATTCGGTCACGTGGTTTTTCTACAGTCACGTGCTTTGTCCATAGATTTTTATCTACTGTCGTGAACGCTAAACGACTGTTACTTCGTCTAACCCCGCTGATATATATTTATATTTATTTAAATCAGTGATATTATTTTATATCAAACAAGTTCTGTTGCTATTATGTGTTTGTGAATTATATTATCTGCTTTTCACAACTTTGAATAGATCTCTAGAGACAGAAGAGAGAGCTCGAGTACGCATTCTTTATAAACAGACCCGATGGTTTCAGAGGCTGAATATTTTGGCAAGATTAATGGTTCGAAAGGCCTAGGGGGGGAAATTAAGATGTTTTGTTACTCCAGGCCAGGTTTTGGCCTTATAATTAATTGATTACTGAAAATGAAAATGTAAATCTTTTATTTTTCACTTAGACTTACGCAATTAGGTAGGTGCGGCAATTCTACTTGCTGGTACAATTATTGACAAGTAGGAAGTATCGGGTTTGCTGTTTGATTTGCGGCGCGGGTTATGGTATTTCTAAATGTCCTTAGTTAGCCCTTAGGTTGTGTATGACCCTTCTTTTTGGATTAAAGAGACCTTTCTTTTCGAATTAAAGAGTTTTGAAACCTTGACAGAAATGAAATGGGTAGTGCTTTGTGGACACAGATTTTCCTCCCAGCTCGAGATTCATATCTTCATCTTCATAGAACAACAAACTGCTAGAATCAATGAAATTTTATAAACCCGTATTTATAAAATACCTAACATCACAACTAATACCTAATCAAAACCTACAAACTGAGTCGATATTTCACTCATTAGGATTTACCTACGACACGTTAACGCCCAACATTTTAAGGAAAAAATTACTCTATTAATATTCAGAAATAGCCTCACAGAATTTTATAAAAGGCGAAAAATAAACTCCCGTTTCATGGAGATCGTAAACATGCCTTTCTAATAATGACCTATCCATAAAATATTATTTATAATGATATCAAAAGATCTGAAGGGACACATGCGAGACATATGAGGGTAATAAAAAATCTTTGTAACTCAACACGTGTTGGACTGTCGGTCGTAAGGCGACGACGACTCTGTGAATGGCTCGGAATATGACTGATAATAATTAACGAATATAGGGTGACAAAGTAGGAAAGGCAACCGTGGCGCCGCTTATAATCTTCCTCAAAAATAACTCTTTAAGAGACTTCTTCTTCTTCTTCTGCACACACACACACACAGACATACATACACACACACCTATGTACACGCGAACAGACATTCACATCAATTGCTTTATTCTATTTTTAAGTTTTGCATGCTACACCTTACAATAAAGTTCTACACACACACACACACACACACACTGACATACATGCACACACACACCTATGTACACGCGCACATACATTCACATCAATTGCTTTATTCTATTTTTAAGTTTTGCATGCTGCACCTTACAATAAAGTTAAGTTATACCTTTGTAATAGTGAACAGTTGTTATATTATATGTTTCGGAGGTGGGCGTGATAACTGTTACGCAGTTTATACTTTTACAGTTCTCATCCTTCATGTTATTCTGTGTTCAATTGTTAATGTTCTAATCAATAAATAAATTTCAAATTTCAAAAAAAAAAAAAAATTCTTTAGGAGTCTTCATTCATCCATTGTTGGACATAGGCCTCCTCATAAGCACGCCATTTTTTGCGGTGTTGGGTTATTCTCGTCCATGATTTTCCCAAAAGTTTGGCAATATCGTCGGACCAACGTATTGGCTGCCTGCCGACGTTTCTGCGACCGGTGCGTGGTCTCCATTCAAGTAGCAACTAAGAACTTTAAGAGACTACTGATTGATAAATTTAGATCTTAGCAATAGTGGTCACAACTCATATCGTATAGCTTCTGATAAAGCTAAAAAGCTCTTAATTTTGGAGTTTATCTGTATCATTATTAATCTATTTTCATGATATTATAATAAGTCAAGGGTGAAATTAAGTTGTTAACGACATAACAATAAAATTACAGGGATTTTGCGAATGGCTTTTACGGAATTTTGCGGTAGAGAATGCTGCGGGTAACCGAATGATTCTTTTTACACTCTACAAAAGCTCTTGCTATATGATATTGCGATCCGATTAATAGACATGTCACGAAATTAAAAAAAAATATAGGTACTAGAATGCACAGGAAGTCACGTGATCAATTTTGCGATCATTTTCATACATTTTTTTATTTCGGTCCATTTCCCTTCCATTTAACGTACCGCTATGTCATAAAATTGATTGACTGCGATCTCATCTAGTTTTAAGTCGCGATGTAACAGAAGACGTTATCGTATTTGATGCCTAACTATTGTTGCTATACAGCATCGCGCCAGAACGATAAATCACGTGCATGTTTGCTGATGGGGTTACTCATCAAATGTCTAAGTTAAGTAAAAAGGTATAGAGCCATTAATAAAATTAAATTGCAATAGCTTACGATTGAGACAGCTCTCAACGTTACCTTTTTAACCGACTTCAAAGAAAGGAATAGGTTCTCAATCCGTCGGAATCTTTTTTGTTTATTTAATACGAACATAAAATTGAAAAGAGGCCATAAAAATATGTAATACCTTTTCAGCCCGAAAACCCGTTGCGTATATTTTCAGCGTCATAAAAAGGAAATCGTAAACTTTTGCGAGTAAGTCATCCAATCATTGACAAACGATATTATCATTATAACATGGTTATCAGACATCATGTTAAGAGTAGGTTTAGATGACAATTACGAGTAGTTACCGGGGTTTTACATAACTTCTAATATAATTAATTGCCTTTAATGTCAATTCATAATTATGATTTTCTTTACAGGTAAATGAATCCTGCCTGACAAGTTGTGTGTCTCAGTAAGTAAATGATTCTTATCTTTTCAATAACTATTCTAATTCTTTCAACTTGCTACTTACTGTTTTTGCAAAAAATTAAAATTTAATTTTGCACAATTATCATAATATTGTTTTGTCATGTCAAAAAGATAATTCATCATAACAAATCATTTTCTTGAGTAAGCTTTTGATGATCAGCTCCTGACGCAGCTGACATGCGGTAATTGAGCAAGATCAAAGATTCGAATCCCAGGCTCTGGTTGGAGCATTGGTAATTGGAAAGATTGGGCATTGGTCGCGACTAAGTAACAGCTCTATAGGACAAGACGCATTGCCAAATTGAGGTATTGAGCTTTCCTGTGTCATGCTGCGTAGCAAAGAATATGGGCTATATTATATTCCATCTAAGTAATTAGTATGTTGACATTTTAGGCTTCGTCAATTATCCAATGTAATTGTATTTAAATAAAAACATAATTGATAAACCTCCTGGCACAGTTGCGTCTGCACTATATAACAGCGTGTTGTGTTCAGATTGCTTTAGAGGCTCATAATATAGGGTTTTACTTGACTTAAGAAGTCCAACGTTTTAGCAACTTAAGAGCTAATATAAAACGCACGAGATTTAAGTTCTCTGGGAAAGAAAGTTGTGTAGTCGTACACTACTTCACTGAAATAAATACCTACTAACTGAAAATGAAAATGAAAATATTTATTTTCACATAGGCCTAAATAACAGGCTCTTATGAAAAGTCAAGACTCTACCGCCAGGTTCGGAAAGCAGGTTTGCACCGAGAAGAACTGGCAAGAAACTCGGCACTTGCTCTTTTCAAAAATGTCATTGTTATAATACAAGATTTTTTATAAAGTATAAAATTAACTATCCGTTTTACATCAAAAGCGCCGACGGATTTTTTTTTACTCTATACAAGTTAGTATACTTGACTGCGATCTCACCTGATGGTAAGTGATGATGCAGCCTAAGATGTTATCGTACTAACTTGGAAGGGTAAGTAAATTGACCCCAACGGTTTCTACAAGCATCACACCGGAACGCTAAATCGCTTAGTTGTGCGTCTTTGCTGGTAGGGTGGTAACTAGCCACGGCTGAAGCCTCTTACCAGGCCAGACCTGCCAGCCATTTAAAAATTATAAAACTCCAAAGTGGCTCGTGGCGGGAATCGAACCTGCGACCTCCGACTCGAATCCGAGCGCGCTGCCACTGCGCCAGGGAGGTCGTAAAAAAATATACAGACACTGATGAAACATGATATTATATTGTAGTGTTGAATGAATTTATATTCATACACATTAGAGAAGTAAAAGAAAACTACGTAAGCAAATATTATTATTGAATATCTGGTCTGCGGTCTCTATTTTTACGCCAACCTATTTACCAGATTTTAATGAGTAGGTATTTAAAATAAGTTTACACGCTACATGTGTTATATTGAAATAGGTCGGACATTGACATTCACGCACGATTCCAGCAGCACGATTCTTTTGAAATTCAGTTAGGGGAATACACACATATCTGGAGACGATAGTAATTATGATTACCGATCCGAATCGACAACCCAAATTCAACTACTTACCCACTCGAAAGTTTTGTTTAACGGCGTACAAGCTTAGTTTTAATTTTTTTTTTGACGACCTCCCTAGCGCAGTGGCGGCGCGCACGGATTCGAGTGGCAGGTCGCGGGTTTGACTCCCGCAACGGGCCACTTTGGAATTTTATAACTTCAAAATTGGCTCAGGTCTGGTCTGGTGGGAGGCTTCGGTTAGCGTTCCGGTGAGATGCTTGTAGAAAGAGTTGGGGTAAATTTAATTACCGTTCCAAGTTAGTACGATAACATCTTAGGCTGCATCATCACTTACCATCAGGTGAGATCGCAGTCAAATACTAACTAATATAGAGTAAAAAAAACGGCGTACAAGCCGTATATAAGTGATTTTGAATGAAGTTTTACGTAAAAACTATAAAGACAATTACTATTAAATTTAAACGTCATATATTTTGGGTCTTTATTCTAAAATCGCTTAGAAGCAGAAACACGATTGGATAAAATTTTCGCCGTAGAAAGTTCTCCCAAAAGTTGCTCCAAAATCTCAGTTTTCCTGTTTTTTATCCGAAACTACAATGGATGTAATTGTATTTTTTTGTTTTAATGTGTCGGTAATAACAATATCCAAAAACGCTTAAAACAGATTTTTTAATAACTGGCTTAGTTTTTGAGTAATTAGGTAAAAGATCGTTTTTCTGTTATATTCTTCCGCGACGCTGCATGTCGCACCTACCAACGTATCCGTGAGCGTGAGAAAGACAAAAATAAATTCAATAAATCCCCTTAATGGTATTCGTCCTTAAAAGTTAAGTAAGTACTCCGTATCATTAGGTAACGACACCCACTGGTCTGTTTCTATGTAGGGCCGTCACTTACTTGGATAACATTTGAAATGAGTTACTTTTAGGCAACCCCGGTGGGGTGGGGTGGGTGGGGTTGTTGGATTTTCGAATCGAATTGCGGATTGGTTTTGCTATGCAATCTATATGCGGGGAATTAGCGAAAACGTATTAGTCTAGTTTCTCAATTTAAGCATTAATGTATCTTTACAAGCTCTACGGATCTATGATTTTTTCGAGCCGGGGCGATTACTCCTCTCCTCTTCTTCTGTGGTGCCTTTTTCTTACTAAAACTACTTTACTACTCATTTCAAATGTTATCCGTGACCATCCAGGCTAGGTGCTTTGTGGAACAAGTTATTTTTTTAAATATATTTTGAGTATAATATAATGTTGGCGTTCCCTAAAATTGCCACCCGACAGAATCCCGGTTTGCAATGTGCTTAAAAATGGTACAATGTTTTCTTTTCGCATATTTTATGAGAATTAAAAATATTATGAATGGCCTGCTACTGTTTGCTGTTTTAAAATTCTAAAGTAATATCAATATTATGTGATTTTACCTATTAAGTGAGTTATGTGTTCCAGGGTTTTATATTATGTGACAATAACATATTCCCAGATGATCACAATAGTTTTACAGATTCACAGCTAAATGGCTTTTAAAACTTGTAATCTAGACCTTTTAATAAAATAATCCTTTTAATATAATAAATGGTAAATTCGTATTTTTGGATGTTTTGTTACTCGATTTCTACTACTACTAATTTTACCAATTTTATCAATTTTATTTAAAAATTTTATCAATTTCAATTTATAATTTCTAAATTGACTCAGCTCAGTCTGGACAGATGGAAGGCTTCGGTCGTGGTTAGTTACCAGTTTGACACCGTGCCGGCAAACTGAGCGTTCCGGTTCGATAGGGTTTAAAACTCCAACTTATACTCGTAGTCCTATGTAACTCGGCTTCAGTTGCATTTTCACTCACCAACATGTGTGCTCGCCGTCAAGAGTGTAAGCAAATGATGTATTGTACGGTGGGCCCCTAATTGGACTCTGCTAATATAATTCTTATTATGTAGTTCTTTGCAGTTTCGTATTTTGATGCCTGTAGTTTCGTGGGGCCCGTCAATTAAAAAGAAGGCAGACTTTTTGGTACGATGGTAGAGAAAACACGTATTTGTCATTAAATTAGTAATGTAATTGTTTCGTACAAAGATACTTAAATAATAAATTAATTGTAAAAGAACAGTTGTTTTGTGTTTATATTATGAGTTCCTGTTAGTGGTTAGTTTTCAAGTGAAATAAAGAAAATATACTCGTATACACTCCCTGACATAAAATATTTTTTGGAACAGATAACGGAACCGTAATGTTATGCAGGAAAATGTTATAATACGGGAAGCGTCAAAGGAAACACTTTTTTATGTTAAAAAATGTGTACCATGTGTATATTTTTACATAAAAAAGTCTTTCCTTTGTCAAAATCTCCATTTAGGATGTGGGTTGTCTGATATAATTAATATCATACTGAAATAGGTTTATGTCGTCATAATTTTCTGTGTTCAAGGAAATTGCGTTATTGTTTTCTTGATAGCTTGTGCTTCCTAGATTATTTATTACTTATGGCTAGCTAGAGATTTGCTCTGTAGGTTTTTGTCTATTTTTATCACGGTGTAAATGACAAATAATAATTCCTCATATCTTGTTCACATTGTATCTAGGTATAGAACCTATATTTCTGTTTTCTATGTGAGATCGTGAATATGATCGGCAATATGACGTAGGGTACTCTGTAGGTACAGTCAAGGACTATAGTTTCAAAAAGTAATATGTGCACGCGATACGTTGAACGAATCAATTTGAAAATCGTGAAAAACCTTTTCATTCCGTGACTGTACATTACCGCACATTATACCCACTATACCGAACAAGAGCAACATTATGTTTGTGTATTACTATAGCTTTTGCCCCCGGCTACTTTTAGCGAAATTTCGGTTTTTTACTACACCCTCGAGAAAATTTATCTATTTCTTCTGCGCGGAATTTTTCTTTATCTGAGATAAAAAGCCCGCGTATATCCAAGGTAAAATTTATCCATTTTAAGTTTCAGCCAAATCTGTTAAGTATTTGCGGCGTGAAGGAGTTACAAACACACATTTACAAACTTTTACCTTTTCCTCTATAAATTTAAAGTTACCTGGAAATACTCTAGATTTAATTATAAGTTTTACCTTAATATAATATAAATTATCATAGCATACTATATTGTGTCTACATTATTTATTCAGGAATGTTCCTAAATGTTACCGACACTTTAGAATAATCATGAGTACTTTCCTAGACTATATTTTAATACAAAATTCCCCAAGGAAGAGGCTGGGTTGTAAATATTATTGTATACACGATAATTCCGCGTTGTAAAATTTTCACCCCATAGATATTTCGCTTGTAAATTTTCGCTGTTATATTGGTATTTTAGCTTGTAAATTTTCACTTTATTAATCTTTCTCGTTGTAAATTTCCGCTTTGTTAAGTTGGGATTTCGGTAGGTCTATAAAGTTTCTGCTGTAGAAAATGTTTTAGATAGGCGATAGAACAAAGTGAAATTATTGGCATATTTATTGAAGGCTTAAAATTGAAATTTAATACGAGTAAATTTACTTGCTCTAGAAAGTAAATTTACTCGTAGGTACCGAGGTACGACTTACGTAAAAGTTGACACATGCGGCCACCTCATCCTGACAATGAAAATCATCGGCAAATCAGTGATTAACAGAAATAATGACTTCAGCCTACTGCTCGGTGGATTTTCCACAGCTTTTCTATTTATACTATTGCTATATGGAATTAAATTCAAAATATGAATCGGAATTACACATAAGATTTGACAATAATGATTATTCAACATTTTTTAAAGACATTACATACATCGCAATCTAAAAGTAAGCGTTAGCTTGTGTTATGGGTACTAGATAACTGACAAATATACATACATATTAATATATATAAATATTATATATGGAAAAACACCCAGACACTGGAAAACATTCATGCTCATCACATAAACATTTACCAGTAGTGGGAATCGAACCCGTGACCTCCCACGTGGACGGCAGGTTCGCTACCGCTACGTCATTTGGTTTGATAAACTCATACATGTTTAGTTTCATACCATTGGCAATCATATTATGAATATGGCTACGGCTGCTGGCGTTTAATTTCGGTAAATATATAAATTTAACGATGAACGAAAACATAGTTAAGAAAACTGCATACATTTTGTAAAAGCCTGGAGATCCGCACTTGACTACCGTGGTAAGTTATGGCGTTTACATTTTTCTAAAAAGAGCAAAGTGCCTTGTAAAGTGTCGTTAAAAAGGAGTTGAACGGTGTATTCAAAATTATAATCCTGAATAAAAATAAACGTATTTTTACAAAAACTTTTCTCACGAGAGGGTTAAAACCTCTTGATCCGAATTTATAATACCGACTAGGACCGCGTCCTTACGTGACATGGGTCTGTCTGTGGCTTGATATTGAATTCGGCTAAGATTCGCAGATGTCTGTCAAGCTTCACAAAAGCTTAAGCGCATTGACCTCTGATCCCAGATAGATGAGAAATTCCGGGCCCTGTCAGATTAAGCATCGGGGAGAATGACAAATTGTGGATGACTGGGTATATTCTTAAGTGGTTGGCTGCTCTCTCACAAATCTTATATATTGTTTTTCGTTGATCGATCAAACTATACGTGTTTATAAATGTCTATACAAAACTAAATGAATTTAAATCTATATGTAACGTACGCCATTATTAACCTTGTAATAAGAAATTGCGTGATAAAGTTGGTTCGAATGCATTCGGTCTAAAATCTTTCTGATATATAAAGTTCTTGTGCCAATTTTTGTTACCAAACTCCTCCTAAACGAAGTTATGCCGATCTATCTATCAAAGGGTATGAAATTTTCTGTGTATGTTCGGTAGGTCTGAGAGTAAGCTATTTTTTATACGTCCTTAATGGCAAACCAACGTTTGCCGGTTCAGCTAGTAAAAGTATAAAAAATAGTTGATAAAATTATCTTCTCATAAGCTTTTTCATAACCCTTATTATACCTTATTTGAAAATTTAACCCTTATTTGAAAAGTGTACACTTATTGTTAAATCTTTAAGTGTATAACTTTTATTGTACATTTCTTTAGCGGATATCTACCTTAAAAGGCAGAAAAGAAACAGTAATATTATACCCCACTTTATAAGTATAAATAATATGGTAGTACTTTAATAATTACCTTACCAACGTACGGCTGGGTTCATTATTTAGGTACAATGGCGTACGCACAAGCAAATATTTTTTTATAACAGAGGTTTATGTTCAATAATACCCATTGTTAAACCCACTTTGATACACCGAACACAAAAAGAGCTTTTAGGTAGGTATATTACAAGCTCATCTAATAAGCTTTCAACATAGCTATAATTGGGTATTTGACTCCAATTTCTTTATCACTTCATTATAAACTAGGATAAACATAATAAATAAATAAATAAACGTTTATTTTGGACGATGCCATCCATATGTTGTTAGTAGGTATGTTAGTAGTACTACAATAAAGTAAGTAAGTAAAGTCATTATTTTTATCCTAGTTTATAATAAAGTAATAATATTTATCAAATTCAAAAGTAGGAAAATACCCAATTGCAAATTATTTATAGAAGCAGCATTACAATTTTATGATTTTGCACAACTTCGATAAACTTTCCTTATATTACAAGTTCTTAAGCGTAACTTTGGTAATTGCATCTTGCTTCACATTTTATTCGCTTATGCATACTGCCTTAATTTATAAAATGTTTCTTCACTTTAATTAATTATTATAGGTCACTGATTTCAAGGCCCAAGTTCAATGGCTTTTCCCATTGACTTACTATCTAGGGATCCCGGGTGTAATACAAAATTCACGAAAAAAGTGTCCCGAGAAAACCTATCTATAAACGAGGGTATGTGTATTTTTATACACAAACTGAAACATTGTAATTTATGTCTTAAACCATTATTATACAGCCTAATTTTACTTGCAACTAAGTGTCGTGCGTTTCTTTCCCTTTTCGCGTTTTATCTCTCTTTCGGTTCAGACACTTTTTAGCTCTGACCCGTCATCCTTAGTATTATATATCTGGTTTTACCCAACCTTTTCCACATAAAGTTGTCTTAGCCAACACTGAACCGAAATCAATTGCTCATAAGCTTGCTATAATAGATTGTCACACATCGATTATCCCGGGGACATAAATTACGGAGTTTACCAGAACTGGAGTTGTTATTACGTGAAAATCTGTGGGGGAAGCATTGAGCTGATTTATTAAAGCACTTTATCGTTCACAGGTTGCTTGGTGTTATTAGCCACGAATTGAGGGTGTTGTAGTCAGCTTTTTTCTATTGGTGTCTGGTGTTGGCATAACAGACCAGTTTTTAGGTGTCCTAGTATCACTTTATTTGGGTCAGCCAGACACATAATAACGATGTAATCAAAGTAAATTGTGCTGTTCTGTCATTATCCATTGATAGGACAGGTATAATTTTTCTTATTACACTCTGCAAATAAGTACTTGACTGTGGTCTCACCTCATGATATACTGATGCCGCCGAAGATGTTATGATACTAAATAAGGGCTAAGTAACCCCTAACGTTTTCTTCACTGAATTTCGTCGGAACGCTAACTCACTAAGGTTAGCGGCGCGTCTACCAGACCAGACCAGAGCCAATTTAGCAATTACAAAATTCTAAAGTGGCCCTTGTCGGTACAAGAACCCGCGATCTTCCACTCGAATCGACGTATTAAAAATATACTCTTGTCGTATTCGTATTAACATAAAAAGAGAAGGTAGCTATCTAGAAACCTGATAACTACGTTCGCAACGTTGCGTTGCTAGGTTGAAACTAAGGCCATTTGTCCACCACAGCCTTCACCGAGACGTTACCGAAAAGTTCCAGGACATCCCGGTATTCGGAAACGGCTGTGGTGGGCAAATGGCCTCAGACAGCCAATGTATATTCCTAAAAGTCTAATGGATATTTCGAAGACAGGCAGGCATATGCCTCATGCCTGCTCTTCTTCGAAATATCAAGAAAGGAGAAACTAAGTCTAAAGAAATATCTACAGCTAAAGTTAAAGAAAAAAAAACGCTTGTCACCGCTCCTCAATGCCAAAGATTCATAGACGGTTATACTTGCTATACTTGCTAAAGAATCTATTCACTTTCTACTAGTCGGTAATAAACATTTCATTGATTCACAGTTGCGCGCTTGATTTTCACGGATAATTTGCCCCTTTGTCGTGAGCGAGGAAAGTCACAATAGAAAATGTTTGCCTCCACGAAGGGTCAACGCTTCCCCTTCCTAAATCATTACTTATACACTGAAGAAAGAAAAATAATATAAAGATCGTGTTGTCACGGTACATTATTTTCACTTTTTTTTTATTGTGCTCTGATCTTTGAACACAACTTTTTATGCATATATTGGCATAAGTCCAAAATGTTTTTCGATCGTTTATCGTAAGTCGATTAAATATTTACTTTATTGGTCGCAATATCTCGCTGTCCGCGTTGCAATAAAATGGGGGAAAAGGGATGGCGCCGTAAGTGCGACAGAGAGCGCAACAGGCGATAGCTGCTGTTTTCCCATTATGTTGCCCCGTGGGCAGCGAGATATTGCGAACAGTATAAGAAGAATTTTCACTTTGAAAGTACAATCAGAATTTTAAAACAAGTTTAAACATTTTATCCTTGTTTCATGATGCCACCATAGAACAATAATTATGCTACTCGAATGTATAATATTCCTTATTTAAAAAACTTGCTCTAGCTACCAGTGATAGTATTTGACAAATATTATCCAGTAATTTTCCGAAACGATTGAACCCTTGACTTAGATCTTCCAGAAAAAGGGAAAAAGGATCTGTAAACGGATCTTTTCGAAGACATTCAAAATTACATACATAAGGGAACAATAATGTAATGCTCATATTATATTTGTCAAGCATAAATGCCGTAATTCGAGTACAAAAGGCATCAAGAAAAAAGGTCAAAATACTTATTCTGATTTGACTGTGAATCGAGAAATAATACACCCGTGATAAGGGTCCGAACTTCGAGGCTTCGTATTGAATAACGTTTAAGGTTTTTGTCTGTGTCTATAAGATTTCAAACCGGCCATTGATCCTCTGCCTTGCTTACAAATGATGACTTTCAGGTTTGTAAGCGCATAGATTTCGAATATATGAAGTTACCACCCTACCCTTCCAAGTTAGTACGATAACATCTTGGGCTGCATCATCACTTACCATCAGGTGAGATCGCAGTCAAGTACTAACTTGTATAGAGTTAAAAAAAAAGTCTCGCGTCACAGTGTTTTCAACAAAACTCCTCTAAATCGGCTTGACCGATTATTATGATGTTTTTTGGTAGGTCTGAGAGATTAGGGCGAAAACTATGTTTCATACCCCAACTCACTTTGAAGCAGATCTTTAAAAGTTTAACCGATTGAGCTTCAATTTTGTATAATTACTACTACACGTTTTGTTTGGATGATAATGCATGGTTAGCTGTGTGATGTCATTACTTACTTACTTACTTAATCAGCCTATTGCTATCCACTGCTGGACATAGGCCTTTCCGAGAGCGCGCCACCACACACGGTCCTCCGCCTTCCTCATCCACCCGCTACCAGCGACCTTCTTTAGGTCATCGGTCCAGCGGGCAGGAGGTCGTCCTACGCTGCGCTTACCGGTACGCGGTCTCCACTCCAGAACACGTCTGCCCCAACGGCCGTCGGTTCTGCGACAGATATGGCCCGCCCACTGCCACTTCAACATGCTAATCCGTTGGGCTATGTCGGTAACCTTGGTTCTCCCACGGATGTCCTCGTTGCGGATTCTATCCTTCAGAGAAACACCCAACATAGTGATGTCATTATAAATCCAATATGGTGGAGCACCCAAGGTGGACAAGGTATTAAATGAAAGGGTTTGCTGAGAAGAAAATTAACAAATAAAAGCTATTGTTTTTGTTTTTTTCGATGAGTCATTTATTTTTTGTTTGGATGAATGCATGGTTAGCTGTGTGATGTGTTATTATAAATTCAATATGGTGGAGCACCCAAGGTGGACTAGGTACCTATATTGAATGAAAGGGTTTGCTGAGAAGAGAATTAACAAATAAAAGCTATTGTTTTTGTTTTTTTCGATGAGTCATTTATTTTTTGTTTGGATGAATGCATGGTTAGCTGTGTGATGTGTTATTATAAATTCAATATGGTGGAGCACCCAAGGTGGACTAGGTACCTATATTGAATGAAAGGGTTTGCTGAGAAGAGAATTAACAAATAAAAGCTATTGTTTTTGTTTTTTTTTTCGATGAGTCGTTTATTTTATGTTTAGTTCTCTTCTCTATCTTAGTAGCAGTATATCTCACGACAAACGTTAGATTTAGGGCCGATTTTTCAATCGCCAGATAATCGTTAACTGAGGAACAAATATGTTTTGACAGATTTTGTATGGGATATGTTTCAAATTTATTCCTCAGATAGTTTATCTGGCGATTGAAAAATCGGCCCTTATACATTGCCTTATGATACTGAAAAGCCCAGAAATACTTAACTGGTGTGAACTGAGGTTGTTCTTTATATGGTTAACCACAACAAAAACGTCAGCACCGTCTGTGGCTGACGGGGGCTTCTCGCAAATAAATTGATTGTTTATTCAGTGAAAAGAATTAATTTAAGCTCCCAAACGATACTACGTATGTTCTTCTCGTAGACTCGTAAATTGCAGCGCATTTACGACTGCTCTGAACAATTTAACACAACATAGCAGTTTGGGACCAGATAACGAATGTCGTAAAAGGGTTTCTCGATTTTTACGGGCTACCGATACACTACTAGTTTAATTTTATGTGATAGTTATTCCAAAAAATGTATAGTGCCATTCGAACATAAAGAGTTTATAGTTTGTAGAAAATTCGGCTTTTTTTGTGTTTTATGAAACATTCAGAACATACGTTTTATTTAATTAATCTATTTCCCACAATTGCTCCTGCTAGAAATTAAGCTTTAGCTCAGATACACAGTGACGAATGTATTTGGGTCTAGTAGTTAGTTTTCTTGTCCGTTCTTCTCGGTGTAAAACTGAACATGGTGGTTAATTCTGACATTTTACAAGTGTCCGTAAGCTAGACATGATCAGGGAGAAAAGGGCGGATGGTGAAAGGTCGCCATTCAGCGTGATTATAGTGCCACATAAGTTTATATGCTGGAGTTCGAACTCTGTACCACAAACATTACATGACTGTAATGATCCCTATTGAAAAATAAATTAAAACGTACATCAGTTATAATCATCGCTAGGACATAATTAACGAATAAATCGGCTACCATTACTGTTAACGCGATTATCCAAAGCTATACGGTAGGTACTTTACTCATCTATAAATGGCATGTTTTACGAGGCTTAAGCAGATTAACACCACATACCAGTCAGAAACTACAGTAGATAGCGATTGTCGTAAAATGTTTTCGGTTTTTATGGGATCACGATACACAGTTAGTTCAGATTTACGCGCGATATTACCAATAAAAAATAGGTACCATCGGAAAAATAAAAATAAACACTTCTGAAAGTGCTTTACTGAAAAAAAATGTTTTATTAGTTTTTTATCTTTTCTGGTTGGTGAAGGTATAATAAAATATAACATGACTGGAGAAAGAAATTAATCTTAAAAGGTGTTGCTTATATCATCACCTGTTACTAACAATTTATAATTGTTACGGCCCCTTGCCTGTCCAGATGAGGGCTCAGTTCCCGGGCCCATAGAGGAACGAGCCCGGACAGGTCGAGGGGGGACCGACTAGTGAGACTACTCGGGATCACTAGTGTACGATCAGTCTCGGGTCAGATGACGGCATCCAATCCGAGTCGGATAGCAATCGAGTCTCACTAGTCGATCAGTGGAAATAGTAATCAGCGACTTTTACTAGACAACAGGTCGGCCACTACGGCTGATACAATACGCCACCGGACGCGGCCAACTATAAAAATAGTTTAAAATTAGTAGGTGCTTATTGACTGACCTTGATCCCGAAGCGTCGGCCTTGATACGGAGTCCTCGGTAGTAGATGTGTTACAGTGTGTGACGTGAAAGTGTTAAGGGTATGTACAAGGGTGCGTGTGTGTATGGGACTGGCAGAGCCGTCTGACCTCCGCTTCAAATCAGCCTCCAAACACGAAGACCACACGCGCAGGAACCCACTTTCCGTCGGCTACCGGTTCGAAGTGCGAAAGGGACCGCACCAGCGCCCCAGCGCGCGAGAGAGGGGGCGCGGCAACAGACAAAAAACGCAGTGCGAAAAACAAGTCAGGCGCATCAAAAAACGGACGTCCCGTTGCGATGTTATTCGATGACTAAACACCCGCGCAAATAGAAACGTGGCTACTCAAACGTAGTAATTTGCGTCTCGCGACTACGCGTTTCAAGGACGACACGCGATCAAAATTACGTCAGCCACGCGCGGGGGACCGCTAAGTTCGTCGGTCGACATCAGACTGAATCGTGCTTAATACTGGCGCGCACCGAAGTCGCCGCGTCATTGCAGGCATAAAAAATTCTCGGCGACCGATGCGCGAGCGGGATAGGAAGATTGGCGTTTCCGCGAGTTGGAGCGGGAGCGCACGATTCGATACAAAACGCATGCAGCAAAAAACTCGCCGTAACCAAAGCGTGAGCGAGACGCGCCGATGAGGGCTTCCGCGGGTTAGAGAGAGAGAACACGATTCAACACAATACAATAGGCTCGGCGCTCGCGCCAGCTACTCTCGCGTAAACAATCCCCCGCTCCGAATCTAAGAATGTAGATTCGCTAATCAATAGGCAGTCGGGACAACGTGGCCACGGCACGTTGCAATACTGAGTCCCCCACAAATACCTCGGCCACCCGGGGAACGCCATCCGATCCAAATAGCAGTTTAACAATGCGTCCACGACGCCAAAATAGTGGGAGTAGATTAGGTTCTTTAAGCAGAACAAGATCTCCCACCTGGGGAGGGTTAGTTTTGTCAGTCCACTTGACGCGCTGCTGCAGCAAGTGCAAATACTCAAGAGACCAACGGTGCCAAAAATTTTGAGTCATTTGCTGCAACATTTCAAACCGAGACAACCGTGAGGTCTTGACCTCCCGATAGGGATACTCGGGCAGCGCGTTAAGAGGCTGACCAATCAAGAAGTGACCCGGCGTTAAAGCCTCCAAATCATTTGGATCGGAGGAGACGGGACCGAGAGGCCGAGAGTTAAGAACCGCCTCAATCTTGCAAAATACCGTGGACAGTTCCTCGAAGGTTAAGATGGTTTCCCCAATAACGCGACGCAAATGCGTTTTAGCGACCTTAACAACAGCTTCGAAGATTCCGCCCCAGTGAGGACACGCCGGAGGGTCAAATTTCCAAGTAACTCCCATTCTAGACATGGCGGTGCCTACACAGTGCCTGTTCTTAACAAGGAAGTCAACGACCTCCTTCAAATAACGATCGGTTCCCTTACAATTGGTCCCGCAGTCTGTCCGAACCAAGTCGGGTAGGCCGCGACGGCTCACGAAGCGGCCCAGAGTGGCCACGAACGCCTCCGTGCTGAGGGCACTGACAAGCTCCAAGTGAACTGCCTTGGTTGCGAGGCAAACAAAGACGCACAAGTAGGCCTTAAAAGACCGAGCATTCTTAAGGTTAGAGCTCTTAACTAGAAAAGGACCGGCAAAATCGGTTCCAACACCGGCGAAAGGTCGAGCAGCCCTTACGCGGTCCGCAGGCAGGTCACCCATCACAGGCTGTGCAATGGATGCCTTCAAACGATAGCAAGGAATACATTTGAAGATCACGCTTCGAATGGTTCGTCGGCCTGCCAAAATCCAAAACTCACGCTGCAAAATGGCTGAGAGGGTATTGCAACCCGCATGAGCATTTTTAATATGATAATGAGTTATCAACAGATTGACAAAGGTGCCATCCTTTGGGAGCAGCAAAGGATGTCGCGCTCCATAAGGGAGGTTGGAGTTTTTAAGGCGTCCCCCAACACGTAGTAATCCGGAACTGTCCAAGAATAGACTCAGGCGAGCAAGGTGGCCCTTCAGTGGCGAGCCTCGTTTCAAAGACTCAATCGCTGACTCAAAGTGTTCCACTTGGATCACACGTATCCAGTACATCAACGCCTCTCGCCGTTCCAAGGGCGAGAGCGCCGAGTCTAAGTTTTTACTGAGGGGATCCCTGACATTATGCATGAATCGACGCAGCCAAGCGGTTACGCCGATCAGCTTGTCAAACGAGCTATACCGCTCCAAGAGGGCGCGGTCATAAATGGGCCTATCGTTGACCACGCCAACCCTCAATCGCAAGCCGGGTAATTCGGCTGGAGCCTCAAATTTGTCCGGGGGCCAGGAGGATTCTGGGCCAGATAGCCAGCCCGGTCCCCACCAGAGTGGGTGGTAGACTAGCAAAGAAGCCTCGCAACCGCGAGAAGCGCAGTCAGCTGGGTTTAGTTCCCCGGGTACATGTCTCCATTTCAAGGGTGTGACAGAACTTTGTATTTGTGACACTCTATTCGCCACGAAAACTTCAAGATTATGGACCGAAGCCCGAAGCCAACACAGGACAATCTCGCTGTCCGACCATGCAAAAACGTCCAAAATGTTTACGAAGGGCTTCAAAGAAGCGTGGACGTGGTTTAATAACCGGTTCAAGAGTGCGGCTCCCGAAAGTTCTAACTTAGGAATTGTTAGACGAGACCTAATAGGTGCAACCTTGCTCTTAGCTAGGACAAGGTGCAACGAGACTTGCCCAGAAGCACTCACGGTTCGCAGATATACCACAGCTGCATATCCCTTCTCAGAGGCATCGCAGAACCCGTGTAAGCTTGCACGACATTTGCCCGGAGGCAAGAAGCATCTGGGTAAAGAGATTTGGTTGATGTCGGGAAGGGAGGACACCAAGAAGAGGCTCATCCCAGCCTAACCCAGACACCCAAAGCTTTTGAAGAAAGCACTTGGCCAGAAAAACAACCGGAGTTATCCAACCGTTTGGATCAAAGGTGCGCGCCACAGTGGACAGGACCAGTCGTTTGGTCCAAGACTTCGGAGGATCATCTAACTTGACCCGGTACGTAAAAGAATCCTGAACGGGCTGATACTGGATACCAAGCACCGTCAGCAAATTGGGATTCTCCGGGTGTTCAAACAGGTGAGGATCCTGTTGATCCTCTCCAGGTAAGTCCTGCAAAACCTGAGGTGAGTTGGATAGCCATTTACGTAACTCGTACCCTCCGGATTTCAAGATGGCGATCAACTCGTCCCTCAGGATGCGAGCTTCCTCAACACTGGATGCTCCGGCGCAGATGTCGTCCATATAGACAGAAGTTTCTAGGACATCCGCTGCTCGCGAATAATTCAGTCGTTCCCGGTTGGCCAGCTCCAAGAGCGTCCTCATTGCAATATAAGGACTAGACCTAAGGCCATAAGTTGTAGTGTTCAGCTCGAACACGCGCACAGGATCACTGGGATTCTCGCGCCACAAAATCAGCTGGTAACGACGATCATCGCGATGCACTACCGATTGCCTGAACATCATTCGTATGTCGGCCACAAAAACCACCTGGTGCCTACGGAAGTTGGTGAGGATGTCAGATAGATCCTTAAGAAGTTTGGGGCCAGTGTGGAGACACTGGTTCAAGGAAACCCCATTAGACGTGGCCGCTGACCCGTCGAAGACCACACGAATTTTACCGCCTGGAGACTTCAAGACCGCGTGGTGAGGGAGAAAATAGTGCTCGTGAGAGCGCCAGTCAAATGAGGAAGGGGACATGTGCCCCAACGCCTCGTACTCCCTCATGAACTCAATATATTTCTCTCGAAATGCAGGGTCTCGCTTCATGCGGCGTTCCATGGACAGAAGTCTTTTTTCAGCTAACGCCCTTGAATGACCAAGGGGGGGGCGTGAGGCAAGGAAGGGTAGCCGAGTTACAAACCTGCCATCGACGCGACGACCTGTGTTATTCTGGTAGAATAACTCGCATTCCTGATGGAGGGGGTCTACCCGAGCCGCTTGAGGGGGCTCTTCAATTTCCCAAAATTTTTGGACTACATCGGAAAGTGCCACTCCAATAGTTTGGAGATGGTCCACGTCAGGAGGCAGGTTGGTCCATAAAACCGGACCGAAAAAACTAAACCCAAAGATAGTGGGCATGGCCGACAAACCATTTTTCTGCAATGTCCTAATCTCTCCTGACATGATCAAGCCCAGCACATCGGCGCCCAAGAGCAAATCAGTGGGGCCAGGTTCAGACCATGAAGGGTCCGCCGGGGTTAAACCCGACGCGCAATGAACCGCCGAGTTATGGATAGGAACGTTCGGGAGGTGTCCCACAATATCGTCAAGAACGTTCACATCGACTAGGATACGAAGGGGACCTTCGGCTGGACCAAACATAAGTTCTGCCCGACCCCTGGGAGTCGGAGGAACCGATCCTCCTATTCCTAACATTGGACGATTGTCCGGACTCCAGGGGAGCCCCAGCGTCCTCACCAACCACGACGATGCAATGCAGCGCTGTGAACCGAGATCTAGCAGCGCGCGTACCATTAGCCACTCACCGTTCGGGTTAAACACCCTGACCAAAGCCGTGGGCAAAAGTACGGTCTGGCAGACCGTCTTATGCTCGCTCAAATTGTCAGGTGAGGTGGCGGTGGTGGGAGCCAGGGCAGCAACTAGTCAACGGGAGTTGCCCCTTTCGGGCGACTCCTCCAGCCTCGGGCGCTCGTAGGGGCCAGCTTGCGGAACTTCTACCACACCAATAGGTGGGGTTCCCCCAGGGTACACCCAAGCGTCCCTCATGGGCTGAGGGGGTCTGGTCACGTACGACAGCCGCGGGACGACGTAGTGCGGAGGGGGGTGTCCAGACCATCGAGGGGGGTATCGCTCCAGCCTGGGGTATTCAGCCAGAGGAGGGGAGTACCTCCTTGGTTCAGACTGAGCGACGGCAAAACCTCCCTCAGGGTTGACAGAGGGCGGAACGCCCCCGCCCCTGGAGGGCTGCACCCCCGCCCGAGGGGGGGGTGAAGCCCTATCAAAACCAGGGGCCGGACGAACAGTGTTCGCCCCACGCCGTCCATCGGCTGGGCACGTGACCGAGGAGGAGCCTCCACTCCTGCCGGGTGTCTGTTCAACCACCTCCTGCCTGCCGGCACCATTGCGGTCGAGACAAAGAATAGGAAGGTGGTTGCCCTGACAGTGTGTGCAAGGCCGTTGGTGCTGGCAATTGCGTTGCAAGTGCCGACCTAAGCAAGAGTAGCACCAACGGCGCTCCCTCGCGATGGCCCTACGGTACTTGGGCGGTCTCTCCAAAAATTTAGGGCAATCGGCCGTTGTGTGCGTGGAAGCACGGCAATAGTTGCAGGGGGTTGCCTCGGTCGCAGCAAGGCCACTAAAGTTGGGGATTGTGCGGCGACCAGTCTGCTGCGCCACTACTGGCTGCTTGAAACCCCTGGTGGAAGTCGTGGGTTTAGAAGCGGGCGTCGGTCGCGCCGGCTCCTTTGCCGGTGTTCCCGAGGCCACGGCATTCTCCACCTGGCGGCTCTGTTCCTCAAGGAACTTTAAGAGGTCACTGAACGGGGGTATATAATTAGCCCCGTCCCCGCCGTGCCTCTCTTCAAATCGGATCCGCAGATCGAGAGGCAGGCGGGACAGAACCAGGTGAAGAAGCCAGAAGGACCACTGATCCACCGGTAAGTCAAGTTGTCGAAGGGCGTTGCAAGCAACCACGACTGGGTCAATGATCACCTCCCGGAGACGCGCTAGGTCTTTCAAAACCGGGAGGGATATTAACTCCATCATGTGCGCGTCAGCAAGGCGGCGCACATTGGCGTAGCGCCTCTCGAGGAGTTCTCTGGCCGTGGAGTAGCTGGCGTCAGACAACTTCAAATGGCAGACTACCCCAAGTGCCTCCCCTTGAAGGGAGGTCCGCAAATAGGCCATTTTTTGGCCTGGGGATAGGTCGCGGCGGGTATGGACTAGACTGTCGAAGATGGAGATGAACCCCATCCAGTCTTGAAGCCGCCCACCAAAGTGTGGAAGGTCCAAAGTAGGCAGCCGACCCAATAGGGCGGGCTGCTGCTGCGGGCGAGGCGACTCGCACAGAATGCTCTTTCGAGCCTCACGATTCATTTTGGCCCCAGCCTCGAGCACATCGTCTGTGAACTCGAAGAACTGCTCGTAGTCCTTCTGGGCCGATTCTCGCGCCTCGTCGTCCTCCACTGTAGCAAGGAATTCCGAATAGGCCTCTTCAAAATGGGCTCGTCTGGCTGGGAGCTGCTCAAGGCGGTGGAGCAAGCTAGCCGTCCTGTCTGGACGAGTAATAAGCGCATGCGCGCTAGCTGCCCACCGCAGCTCATCCTGCATACGGCGCACCGGAGGCTTATGCGAAGGCATGGCGAGACTGCGCGAAGATAATTACAAGGAAGCACGAAACCGAAAAATAAAACAACAAGGACGTAGAACAAGCACAGATGCAAACACCAACACGTGCAGAACGCTAATCAAGGTCGCGGTTAACAAACGCGCGGCACGCGGTAAATAACGCGGCGTTGCTACAAAAACGCGTGGTGTAGCGGTACAATAATCTGTGGCCGTTAACGCGGCGTATCGGTCCGACACGTGGCGTACCGCGCCTACAAACGTGTGACCGACAGAGATACGCGACGAATTAAATACGCGCAACAAATATCGATATCGACGCGCCGAACTTGTAAAAGCCGCTTAACCAAAAGGCGCGAAACCACGCTCTGCTACCACCTGTTACGGCCCCTTGCCTGTCCAGATGAGGGCTCAGTTCCCGGGCCCATAGAGGAACGAGCCCGGACAGGTCGAGGGGGGACCGACTAGTGAGACTACTCGGGATCACTAGTGTACGATCAGTCTCGGGTCAGATGACGGCATCCAATCCGAGTCGGATAGCAATCGAGTCTCACTAGTCGATCAGTGGAAATAGTAATCAGCGACTTTTACTAGACAACAGGTCGGCCACTACGGCTGATACAATACGCCACCGGACGCGGCCAACTATAAAAATAGTTTAAAATTAGTAGGTGCTTATTGACTGACCTTGATCCCGAAGCGTCGGCCTTGATACGGAGTCCTCGGTAGTAGATGTGTTACAGTGTGTGACGTGAAAGTGTTAAGGGTATGTACAAGGGTGCGTGTGTGTATGGGACTGGCAGAGCCGTCTGACCTCCGCTTCAAATCAGCCTCCAAACACGAAGACCACACGCGCAGGAACCCACTTTCCGTCGGCTACCGGTTCGAAGTGCGAAAGGGACCGCACCAGCGCCCCAGCGCGCGAGAGAGGGGGCGCGGCAACAGACAAAAAACGCAGTGCGAAAAACAAGTCAGGCGCATCAAAAAACGGACGTCCCGTTGCGATGTTATTCGATGACTAAACACCCGCGCAAATAGAAACGTGGCTACTCAAACGTAGTAATTTGCGTCTCGCGACTACGCGTTTCAAGGACGACACGCGATCAAAATTACGTCAGCCACGCGCGGGGGACCGCTTAGTTCGTCGGTCGACATCAGACTGAATCGTGCTTAATACTGGCGCGCACCGAAGTCGCCGCGTCATTGCAGGCATAAAAAATTCTCGGCGACCGATGCGCGAGCGGGATAGGAAGATTGGCGTTTCCGCGAGTTGGAGCGGGAGCGCACGATTCGATACAAAACGCATGCAGCAAAAAACTCGCCGTAACCAAAGCGTGAGCGAGACGCGCCGATGAGGGCTTCCGCGGGTTAGAGAGAGAGAACACGATTCAACACAATACAATAGGCTCGGCGCTCGCGCCAGCTACTCTCGCGTAAACAATAATTGTTTATTATTTAAACGTGAGCGTTTAAACACTTACTGTGTTAATGAATATAGGCACTTCAAGCCGCCATTTTCAGTTCGTTGGTTAAAATTATCAATATTTGTTGCGGTTATTACATGTTGTTGGATGAACTTTGATTCGAATCTCGATTCAGCTTCGCAATGCAATCTAACCGAAAACGTATAACTCTATCGAATTGGTAGCATTCTTGTATCTTGTACTAGTCCTGCAGTTGCTGATAAGGCTTCGTTTGTCTGTAGAGAGGCTACGGTCACCGCTACGATAATGCTACGGCCGTGCTACGAATATCGAAAGGCTAAAAAGATCTTGAAGCTTGCGGATTTTAGAACCACAGTCCACAAATCTTTAGCATATCCAGCAGATGTGATTCAGCCCTTTTTTCATCCAACATTAAGGTCTTAATTTTCGAGTTCAAAATGAAACTTCTCCGAGTCAACAAACGATGCAAAAAACATAAAATACAAACATTTTTTTTGAGATATTATTATAGAGTAAAAATACAAAATAATTCTACTATTCCTTGAGTTGAGTAAGTACAATATATTTAGTGAAGATAAAACACGGTTCGTAATGTAACTCTAATTTGTAACTTTAGGAACTAAACCCAATATAATATGGTAACTCAATTCGAAAATTTGAAAGTTGCGGGTCTAGTGTTCCACGGGGAAATACTCGTAGTAATGAGATCCAGGGAACTTGTTTGCAATTATTCTAATGGTAACTAATAAACTTATTTGAGGAACGACTATCCCAAATCTCATCAGACTAAGGATGTACTAAAGAACTTAAATCGAATATTTGGTCCATCAAAGTTGAAAAGTTGTATTAAGGATACCGCAGTACACCTTCACAAACATCTTCTTCTAGGTCTAAGTGTATTTTTTCTATCTCATGTAAAGTTATTGTAATTTGTTATTATATCTTTACTAGCTTACCGGGCAAATGTTGTTTTGCCGTTTAGGGATATAAAAAAATAGATAACAGCCTGCTCTCAGACCTCGTGATTATACATACACGGGCGAGTCTTTTCGGATTTGTGTAATGATTTGCCTAAAAAAATCCTGTAAAATCACTCTGAGATTTGCTCCTCCTATAAGCAGTGGAAAGTATGCATCAGACCCTGGGGTACATCCGAGTCAGGGCTCCAGGGGCTTGGGTGAAGAATAAGTCAATTTTCAGCATTTTCACTTTAGTTCGCAGCCACTGATACGAAAACTTATGGTAAGGCATCCAGAAAATTGCGTAAACTTTTTTCGTACAAGCAAACAGTGGCGCCATCTGTTAAAACTCTATAGGTGGCTGCTGAGCGAACTACAGCGTGGCCTTACTGTTGGTGGCAAAACAAGCATTTTGGCACCGATAAACTGGCGATATTTTTTCGCGCGTCCGCCTTGTCCAGGGTATATATTATGTGTATTTTCGCAGCATTTCTTCCGTTCGAATCACCTCAAGATGATATCATTTAATAGGGTTCACTTACTTTTATTGAAATACCTTTCGCCCATCAATATCGTGGTTAGAGTGCTCTTAGCTCTGGTAATTGAGTAAAATGCCCTCTAAATAATTTAGTTACAGGATTTTCCGTGGTTACAAAAAAAACTGTAGCTAAATGTTGTTGTATTTACTAGCCAGTAACTTTTATATTTATGTGTGGGTGGTATGTTATACATAATTATTAAACCTTATAAACTTAAATGACTACAAATGAATTTTCTTTATAATATTAAAGTGATAATTTCATGCACAGCTATCCAGGCTAACGTTGCCTTCATGCAAGCACGTTCCAGGAAACTATGACTAATAAAATTAATAATAAAATTAAACTATGACTGATGAAAAATTAATAATAATAAAATTAAACTATGACTACTGACTGTTAATATTTAAAAGGATACGGCTACCAACACGATAGCCACTTTATGAGAAAATGTTTTAAAATTATGACAAAACCATCAATTAATGAGAGCGTAAAATAATGCTCTCATTCCAGTTTCATGAGAACATGAATTAAATTATTCATACTTAAATTCCACATTATAATTAAATAATATCCGTCACGCCAAAAATATACATATTTCAATTCACACAGTTACTCTTGTCTTTTATGTTTAGGTATGTATATAACGGCCTAATAGTTAATATCGCAACTAAATTTTATTTACTACACGGTCCATATCACATAAAAGCTTTTCTCATAAAAACCGTCTTGTAAATACAAGGATTTTGAACCTACTCCATCGATAAGAAAACTCAGGATATAGGCATCCGAACGATTTACGTAACCCTTTTTCGTACAAGCAAACAGTAGCGCCATCTGTCAGAATTCTATAGGTAGCTGCTGAGCGCACTACAGCTCGGTGACAAAACAAGCATTTTTGGCACCGATAAACTAGCAACATTTTTTCGCGCCGTCCGCCCTGTCCAGGGTATATGTCTATTACCGACTCTCATAAAATTTACAAAATAAGCTTACGTAAGTATTTCAGTTAGACGGACATGAAAGATGTTACTGAATGATGAAAAAGCTTGTGAGAGCCCATTATCTAGATGAAAAGGTTAATAAAAAATAACCAATAACATTAAGACGATGCCCTGGAAGAAGGACTGAGCTGAGAGATAAAATAATCGTCGCTTCAGCCGATGGACGTCCACTGCTGGACATAGGCCTCCTGAAATGACCGCCAAACACCACGATTTTGCGCCGCCTGGCGCCAGCGACTCCCCGCGACCCTCTTAATGTCGTCCGTCCACCTGGTGGGGGGTCGACCGACACTGCGCTTCCCGGTGCGTGGCCGCCATTCCAGCACCTTGGGTCCCCAACGTCCATCGGTCCTGCGAGCTATGTGCCCCGCCCATTGCCACTTCAGCTTTGCGACACGTTGAGCTATGTCGGTTACTTTGGTTCTTTTGCGGATCTCCTCATTTCTGATTCGATCGCGCAAAGATACTCCGAGCATAGCTCTCTCCATCGCTCGCTGAGTGACCCTGAGCCTTCTTATGAGGCCCATAGTAAACGACCATGTCTCTGATCCGTAAGTTAACACTGGCAACACGCACTGTTCGAAGACTTTGGTCTTCAGGCACTGAGGGATGTTGGACGAGAAGACATCGCGGAGTTTCCCGAACGCCGCCCAGCCGAGTTGGATTCGGCGGTTCACCTCTTTCTCGAAATTGGACCTACCTAATTGTATTGTATGTCCAAGGTATATGTACTCGTCAACAATTTCGAGTGCAGAGTTTTCAACAACTACGGGTTGGAGCGAAGCATGAGTATTCGACATAATCTTTGTCTTGCTCATGTTCATTTTAAGTCCAACCTGTTGAGAAACCCTGCTGAGGTCGTTGAGCATTGTGTTGAGATCCTCCAGGGTCTCTGCCATGACGACTATATCGTCGGCAAATCGCAAGTGTGTGATGTACTCGCCGTTGATGTTGATGCCAAATCCGTTCCAATCCAGTAGCTTAAAGACGTCCTCCAACGCCGCGGTAAACAGCTTTGGAGAGATGACATCCCCCTGTCGCACTCCTCGCTGCAGTTGGACTGGTCTCGTAGCTTGGTCTTGGATACGGACTGACATAGTGGCGTTTTCATACAAACACTAAAAATAATAAAAAACATTAAATGATTAGAAGATAAATACGCCTTTTTGAAGTTCCGTACCGGTAGAGTGAAAACAGGAACCCTAATAAAGCGTATCCATTTTATTCAATAGTTGATTTAATTGCATTTTTTTTAACATCTCGCATGACTTTTTTCGGCTAACCGCAACCCGTGAGGTAGGTATAAGATATTTCAATCCACGATGACGCTCTGTCAAGCTCCATACAGATTGAGTCAAACATAAGTGATTTTGACAGAGTGGGGCGCGTCTTCGTGGATTAAAATATCTTATACTATGGTATTCTGTGCCGCAACGACTCGTATTATAGTAGTGTTATTATCTCGCTGCAGACTCGGTCATAAATCATTCGAGTGTTTCGCTTTTGTTGTTCTATGTTGAGTTGTGCTTTACTATGCAGAACAACAAAAGCGAAACACTCGAATGATTTATGACCGAGTCTGCAGCGAGATAATAACACTACTATAGTTAGCTGCCACGCGCGACTTCGCTCGCGTCCGATAGGAACTACTTTTTGTCAGGGCTATAACATAGTCTATGTTTAATAAAGATAATGTAGCAATATCGGTCGCATGCCAGCGCAAAATTATTGTACAAGCCACGCTACTGTGTAAAAAGAAAATGAAATGAATACATATCTTGTTATACAATATAATATTATATTGTAACACCTTAAGGGACGTTAGATCTCTACGTGTGTTCTGTCGGTTGTTTAATACTCCCCAGTACTCTGAAGAGGTGTTCACTTTCTCTGTGCGCACAATCCGGCGTAGAAACATGTTCCATTCATACCACCTGGATTGCTGTCAATCCACGACCACCTGGCACGCCAGATCCTGCTTTCCACGCACGTGCAAACTATGGAACCAACTACTGCGGCACGCCAGATCCTTCTTTCCACGCACGTGCAAACTATGAAACCAACTACTGCGGCACGCCAGATCCTTCTTTCCACGCACGTGCAAACTATGGAACCAACTACTGCGGCACGCCAGATCCTTCTTTCCACGCACGTGCAAACTATGGAACCAACTACTGCGGCACGCCAGATCCTTCTTTCCACGCACGTGCAAACTATGGAACCAACTACCAGCAGCAATGTTTCCTCAAAGCTAAAACATGGGGTTATTAAAGGGGTGGATAAACAGAGCCGGCAACGCATTTGCGGTTCCTCTGGTGCTGCATAATATGTCCATGGGCGGCGGGGACCGCTTACCATCAGGTGACCCGGCCCTCTCGTTTACTCGCGATGATTATAAAAAATATATTCATTTTTACATTTCAAATAAATAAATAAAAACTTATTTTATAGGTACTTGTTCTTGTTTTACGATAAGTAAAGACTGTAGTTTGTAAAAGGGTATCTAATATCTTAAAGAGGATTCTTATTGAGATAATAACAGTCTTGCGGTGGTCGACCACGTGTCACGACCTTATAATATGATTATAATTATGATATAATGATATTGTTCTTGGAAAAGGCTAGACTAGATGCCTGAATAGTACCTCGAAAGAAACAAGGGATAAAATCTTGGCAATATCAACAAATGATACATATTATACTCATCTAAATAAATTAGACTTCGTTTTTAAAGTCCGCGTGTTCTATGAAGCAAACTTATATTGCATTCATGTATTAAGGTAGCTGTGAAATGGTACATTAATTAATACGTACTTACTTATAATCAACTGAAAATCAGCGCTGTGTGCTTCCGTGCGTATAAGTATGGGGGCACACAGCACCATGCTGAGTTGAGGCCTATTTCTGGGTGCGCCACACATGACAAGCGGTGTCTGGTGCTTCCGTCCCTTGGGTAATATTATTGGTTTCAATTGCCCAGGTGGGGGAAGCTTCATGCATCGTTCTAGTAGGTACATAAGTGTGTACGTTGTGTGGTGTGTGGCATACTAAGAAATAAATACTTTCTTTCTTTCTATCTTTCTATAATAAAACCACGCTGTTAAATTCCATCCATCGACAAACTTCGAAACGTGAAACGTATTAATTTGAATGTCACAAGAAAATCGACACGAATATTAAATCATATTCATATTTATGAATTGCCACAATTAATTTAATCTGAATGGATACTCTTAATACTCCGTATCTCTGAATTCTCACGCTGAAAACAAAATGATGTTGGAATTAACGATTTAACAAATTCTCTTCCAAACAATTCGGCCTGAAATGTACGCGAACGCAAAAAGATTTTAATAAGCGCGAAGGAAAGTTAACACTGAGTCAGACTTCCCTATAGATTTTCTTATCATAAATATTATTTTAATTAGCATAAACTCTGAGGGCTGACTTTGAATTGTAAACGGTGCCTTTGCGTTTGTTCTTGTCAAAATAAATTAAACGAGTACTTATTAGGATTTACTTTGATGACCTCCCTGGCGCAGTGGCAGCCCGCTCGGATTCGAGTAGGAGGTCGCGGGTTCGATTCCCGCCACAGAGTGCGATGCTTGTAGAAACCGTTGGGGTAAATTAACTTACCCTCCCAAGTTAGTACGATAACATCTTAGGCTGCACCATCACTTACCATTAGGTGAGATCGCAGTCAGGTACCTACTAACTTGTATTGAATAAAAAAAAACTCTTTCTTGACCCCAGTGTATTGAAGTAGACACATTTTAATATTTCTTTCAAAAGAATTATTTCTGTGAAATAAAACTGCTTAAATGCAACTAAATCGTATATCGTAAATTTCACTACGTTATCGTAAAAATAGAGTTGCACTAAAGTGAGCAATCAAATACCGTTTCGGCTAGGCGAAATAAACGACCGATACAAGACGTGAATTGAATGTATATAAAATGGATAAAGTACTCAGCTAACTGAAGTAGAAAAGACGATAATCTCTTTTAATACTTTGAATATAGACACATTTTTACTCTTTGAATTTGTTCCTCTATTAATCTCTTCATCTGAACAGCAGAACACCGAGAGCGGAGAGCTCACAAGAAATGTTTTCTTCCACATTTTTGATACGAACAGGTAAGGCGTGGACCGACCTCCCTGCCTCCTCCGTGTTCCCAGCTAAGTACAATTTGGATGCTTTAACGAGAAAAGTTTTCTAGGCGAACGCGGTCCAACCTAGACCTCATCAGTGCTTTTTCATCAGGCACGATTGTCGTCAAGCGCAAGACTTAAGAAAAAACTTCAGAATATTAAAAAAAAAATTGGTTGTCTGTAAAGTCGGTTTACGGACGATAGATTTACGTGATAACGTCATAATTGGCCTCTCTATCGTTTGTTTTATCGTGCCTCTCTATCGCTTGTTGCGCGCTCTTGCTTGCACGCACAGGCTCAGGTGGAACGTTACGCGGAACGTTACTATTTTTCATGAGCGTTGCGTGGTGTTCATCAATTTATTAAACGTCATCACGTCAAAAACTAAATAACTAGATGTTTCTGAAAGGAAATAAGTGCCCGATTCCGCTCCTAATACTGAGTTCTTAGTTACCTAGTACAATAGTAGTAACTAACCTACCTCGCTATGGTACCTAGTACCTATAGAGGTAATCGAGTCTAGATTCACAATAGAATATAAATCACGTTCAACTCATGTTCAGCTCTCTATACGCTCTCAATTCACATGTTTGCCAAACGTTAAAGATCAATCAATGTGATTGATTTACAATACGGGATTCAGTTTACTAATAAATGAAATGTACCAACATTATTAACATTTATCAGATACCTACAATACGTATAATGTACCTACATCTGTTTGTATGGGTTCCTATTTTTCGTTACGTCATTCGTCTGGTAAAAGCCTCCTTACCCATAGGCAGGCCAACTTATTACTCGAAGATTTATAATAATTCATTACATACTCAAACTTTAAAAGCAGCTTATGTGTTAAGATTTTTGAGTTTTTTTTCTAATTCTCCAGTCACTATTCTAGAACTAGATTCTAATACTGTAACGTATTCTGTGTTGGTAGTATTTCAGTAAAACAAACATCTATCACCTAAACCAACGGTATTTGTAATAACTAAAATTTAAACTAATGTTTCTTTTTCAATCCATAAACTATTAATGCTGTAAATAGTCTTTCTGGTGACTCGCGCTCCGACGCCCGAGCGTGCAACATCGTTACAATTAGCTGCAACTTTAATTAATTTTTGTATACATTATAGTATGCAGATAAAATCAGTTACATATTATACTATCTGTAGAATCACCGTACCTAACGACAGTGCAGTTAAAAATTTAAAGTCCCAGTGAAAGATACGAAGATTTTCAACGAATACCTATTGTGAGATATTTAATTTCGAGCGAGTGAACCAAGTGCATCGCCGCTGTGTCGAGTGCAAAATTCCTTATCACCGGCCGGCTCCTATGAAGGTAGTACCTACCTACCGCCGCGAAGCGCGTCAGTGCATCGCGCAGGCCACCGACATCGACAGTGGTCGTCTGAGGAAGAGGGTTTCACGAGCTGCATCTGCGCACCGTCGCACGGAAGACTAAATTGGCACCGTGCAACCTGTGCTACATACCTACAGCTTCATCAACATTCAGTGCACTAAGGAACCGCGCTCCCGCGCGGCTCCTATTGAACGCAGCGGCGAGCGGCGCGGGCGCGATTGATGACTCCGAAATACGGAAACCGTTCGAGTGTAAAAATTATAGACTGTAGTTTTTAATAATAATATAATATTCTACAATAATATTCTATAATATACAGTAAGATTGACCCTTGGAGCCTTTACAGCACCAAATTAACAGTAAGACTAGTTTTGACTAGTTTTAAATTGTAACAGTTGGAGGGGCTTGCGCCTCCCAGCTCCTATTTTTATTGATATTTATTTTAGGCTTTAGGACTTCCTACATCCGGAAAGCGCGTTATATTGACGCTGAGCACTTTAATTAGTGATATAATCATTTCTAGTCTATTATTTATATTATATTATTATTTATTGACAAATAGGTATCTTTAAAGTAGTTAGTATTGATATATTGACTATAATTATTATGTCAATAATTAGGTTAGTATAAAGTTAGGTAAGCTGCAGGCTGAGATTATTGAACTGTTAATTAAGCATTTATTTAAAATCTTATTGACTGTTGGGAGGCCATTTACACCTCCCAACTACTAAACTTAATTAGATTGACCAAATTCTTGTTATCATCCCCAACAATGGCATCAAAGTCATCGGCTAGGTCATCGAATGTGGCGGGTATTCCGGTGAAGCAGGTGGACATAGTTCCCCGCAAAAAGCCGGCGGTCAAAACGCCGCCCGAGGATCTCCCTCTATTGGTGCAGTCGGCGGCGGAGGGTCCCGTGGAGGAGCTAGGTACTGTCGCTAACCGGCTTTTCCAGGAGGCAAAATACCAGCTGGAGCAGTCGGGGAAAATTAAGGCTTCCATTAAGGAAGCTGTTGCAGAATGCCTCAGCAGCCTTTATAATATTGTGCTGCGGCTCAGCGCCGAAGGAAAATCTACGGTCTCCCCGAGTGCTCCAACTGCTTCGGCCACCGACCTCGCCAGAGAAGTAATGGAGAAGCTCCGACAGCAGACGGAGCTGGTTGCCGCGACCAGAGAGGACGTCAGTGCCATCAAGCAACAAATGGAAAAACTAAATGAAACCACTCAACAAAATAAAGTGCGGGACGGCATCTCGTATGCGGCCAAAGCCGCAACCTCCAAATCGGTGTCCTTCCATACCTCTTATCCTCAGCCTGTCCACTCGATGCTAGTGTCTTCCGTCGACGCTCACGACACGAGTGATGACGTAATAACCAAAATCCGCAAGGCCGTGAGTGCAAAGACATGTGGCATAAGGGTGGACCGGCTGAGAAAAGCAAAGGATGGGAAGGTTGTGCTGGGTTGCCAGACGCAAGAAGAACTCGCAAAGGTGACAGAGAAGCTCAAATCGGGCAGCCCGACACTCCTTATGGAGGCAAAATCAAATAGGGATCCATTAGTAATACTGCGAAACGTTCTGAACTTGAACACTGACGAAGATATCCTGGGCGCTCTTAAAAATCAAAATGCCCATATACTGGGGGAGATACCTGGAAATGACTACAGGGTAAGCGTACGGTATAGAAGGAAGGCGAGGAACCCGCTGGAAAGTCACGTGGTCCTCCAGGTATCGCCTCCAGTGTGGCAGAGGCTCACTTCTACAGGGAAAATACACGTCGATCTCCAAAGGGTAAAGGTAGAAGACCAGTCTCCACTGCTGACCTGTTCGAAGTGTCTGGGCTACGGGCACGGCCGGAAGGCGTGTGTGGAATCTGTAGACACTTGCAGCCACTGCGCAGGCGAACACCTTCGCAGCGAATGTCCTGTGTGGAAGGCTGGGGAAAAACCTACTTGCCGGAACTGCCAGAGCAGCAAACTAGAACGGGTAGACCATAACAGCTTCAACGAAGCCTGTCCGATCCGGAAAAAGTGGGATGCTTTAGCAAGGTCTAAAGTAGCGTATTGCTAAGGGCGCCCCAGATAACACTCGTGAATACAAAATCATACAAGCAAATTTGCAACGCAAAAGACTGGCACTCACCGAACTTTTATACGAGGCACAAAAGAGGAAAGTGTGTATCGCATTAGTGCAAGAGCCTTATATTGGATCCGTAGGCGAGATTTCACTGCCATCAGGTTGCAGAGTCGTGCAACGGACTCTAAATAGAAATAAACCAATCAAATCAGCTATAATAGTATTTGATGATCAGTTGGAAATTATACATCACCCCGACCTAACCTCTGAGAATATAGCAGTAGCGATCATACAAACTAGCGCGTGGAGAGTCGGAGTTATATCAGTCTATTTTGAGGACAGCCTACCCCTAGGGCCATATCTAGATCATCTCAAAAAAGCCAAAGAATCTCTAAAAACAAACAACATCATCATAGGCGGTGATGTTAACGCGTGGAGCCCATGGTGGGGGAGCGTCCGTGAAGACCATAGAGGTGAAGAGTTTTCGGGATTCATTGAGGAAATGGGCATGCATGTCCTAAATGAGGGCACGACTCCGACTTTTTATATAGTGAGGAACAATATCGAGTGCCAGAGTCACGTCGACATCACGGTGTGCACGCAGAGGATGTTAAGTCATATTCAGAACTGGAGAGTCGATGTGGGACTTACCAGTGCAGATCACAATGCTATCACTTTCTCCTTGGTGCTCCAAGCATCAACAGCGGTCTGTCCACCTAAATCTACGAGAATATACAACACGAATAAAGCAAACTGGATAAACTTTAGAAATAAATTAAAAAAGAACTTAGATAGTAATAACATAAATTCAACACTCGTAAGTAATATAGAAAGCAAAGAAGAGTTAGATACATTTGTAGAAAAATTTACAGAATGTATAAAAGTAACATGTGAAAAAACATTACTAAAAATTAAGTACAACCCTAAATTTAAATTACCCTGGATGACGGAACACACGGAAGCACTAAGGAGGAAGATGATCACGCTGAAAAGGAGAATCCGATGCGCTGCGCCGAGACGGAGGCAATTCGTGGTTGACCAGTATTTGGTGGCGAAGAATTACTATGAAGAGGAAGCAGCAAAAGCGCAGGTAGCGAGTTGGAAAAACTTCTGCAGCACTCAGGATAGAGAAAGTTTTTGGGACGGAATCTATAGAGTGTTGCGGAAAACAAACAAAAGATATGAGGACCTACCACTCGTGAACGATGGGAAATCATTGAGTTCCGAGGAGTCTGTTAAGTTACTCGCCGCAACTTTCTTCCCTGAAGACTCTGAGTCGGAAGACAACTTAGAACACCGAGAGATCCGTATAAAAGCCGACAATAGCGATGAACACTCAGATAACGATATACTGGACCCTCCTTTTACGAGCGAGGAGCTCAAATTTGTAGTGGGGACATTCAATCCAAGGAAAGCGCCAGGTAGTGACGGGCTCACAGCTGACATCTGTGCCGAAGCCATCAAAGCGAGCGGAGACGTATTTCTGGGGATTGTGAATCGGTGCCTCGAATTATCTCACTTCCCGAGAATATGGAAAGAGGCAGCAATCATCGTTCTACGAAAGCCATCTAAACCAGATTACCATCACGTAAAGGCATATAGACCGATTGGGCTGCTGCCAATTCTCGGGAAGATACTAGAAAAACTATTAGTAAGGAGGATTCGATGGCACCTGATGCTTAAATCAAACCCAAGGCAGTACGGCTTCGTTCCGCAGCGCAGTACGGAGGACTCCCTCTATGACCTGATCCAACATATAAGGCAGAACAACGACAAGAAGCTTATAAATATTGTCGTATCGTTGGATATAGAGGGGGCCTTCGATAGCGCGTGGTGGCCGGCAATAAGGTGTCGATTGGCTGAGAAAGGATGTCCCCAAAACTTGAGAAAGCTAGTGGGGAGCTACCTCAAAGATCGGAGAGTCAGCGTTCGTTACGCCGGGCAAGAACACAGTGCCCAAACAACTAAGGGATGCGTACAAGGTTCTATCAGCGGACCTACCTTTTGGAACGCTCTGGTTGATCCGTTACTAGATGTAATGGAAAAACTAGACGTTCATTGCCAAGCCTTCGCCGATGATATCGTTCTGGTGTTCTCTGGAGACTCTGTCCAAAGACTGCAACAAAAGGCTGAACAAGTGCTCAACCGTGTGTATGATTGGGGTGTTAGTAACAAACTGAGGTTTGCACCTCATAAGACTCAAGCTATGGTGGTCACAAACAAACTTAAGTTTGACACCCCACTCATACACATGGGCGACATTCCAATCAATTTAGTGGATGAAATTAAAATTTTAGGAGTTATAATAGATAAAAAGTTAACATTTAACAGCCATATTAAATACATAACCCAGAAGGCACTTAACATATATAAACCACTAGCACGTTCGGCAAAAATAAGTTGGGGATTGAATCCAGAGATCATCAGAACGATGTATGTATCCGTAATAGAACCAATAATACTGTACGCGGCCAGTACGTGGGCACCTGCAGCGAGTAAACGGATGTCACAAAAGGTTTTTAATTCTGTACAACGTGGCTTTGCCCAAAAGATCTGCAAAGCGTACAGAACCACGTCGCTCCATGCTGTGTTAGTCCTGGCCGGACTGCTACCCCTTGATCTACGAGTGCAAGAAAACGCCCGTGTGTATGAGGCCAAAAGAGGGAAACCCCAAACAATAATTGGCGAAGATAGGAGCGTCGAAAAAAAGACTTGCGTCCTTAGTGCTCCACACCCGGCTGACGAGGAGACTTTCGATTTTGCTAGCATTGACGATCAGTTATCACAAAACAGGGAAACAGGGAATGATGAACTGGAGATGTTCACGGATGGCAGCAGGATAAACGGCAGGGTCGGCGCCGCCCTGACAATCTGGAAAGATCGAGTCGAAATACAGTACAGAAAGTTTCGGCTTGAGTCTTACTGCACAGTTTTTCAGGCTGAAGCATATGCGCTGTACCGTGCTACGGAAATCGCCACTAACAGAAAAGAAAAATCCGTGAGCATCTTCAGTGACTCAAAGTCAGTCTTGCAACTGGTCAGTCAGCCTGGCACATTCCAACCGCTAGCCTTTGCTATACGACAGAATATATTAAAGCTCAAGCGAAGTGGAAAAGAAGTCAAGCTGAACTGGATAAGGGCACACGTGGGCACGGTCGGCAATGAAAGAGCTGACGTTTTGGCCAAAGCAGCCGCATTATCAAAAAAATCGGCTCCGGATTACGATAGATGCCCAATTTCATACATAAAGCGGAGCATAAGGCAAGAAACCATTTGTGTATGGAACTCCCGTTATCAAAACGGTGAGACAGCGGCAGTTACAAAGACATTCTTGCCGACCGTGCCCCGTGCATACAAGGTCCTCAAAAAAGTGATGCTGTCGCCGGTGCTGGTACAGGTACTGACAGGCCATGGCGGGTTTGCAGCGTACTTGCATAGGTTCAAATGTAAGGAGAGTCCCGCTTGTATATGCGACAATGACGAGGAGGAGACGATTATACATCTTTTGCTCGACTGTCCACAGCATACTATCGCGCGCGAGAACCTCCAACAAGAGATAAGTTTGAACCTGTGCAAGGACGCTCTTCCCATCATATTTGAAAAGACTGAACTCAGGGATCCTTTCCTGAGATTCTGTACCAAAGTTGCTAAGATTGCAATAGAGAGGAACAAAACAACAGCATAGATGAGATGTTTAATTATATTATGAGAATATAAAACGAAACATTCATAGAAGCTGTAGGTATTGTTTTGTTCCTCTCTATATTAAAAAAGCAAAATATCATTCAAGGGACAAAACAACATAATGGAGTTGTTGAATTATATTATAAAAATATAAAACACAACACTCATAATATAATATTGATTTGTCCCCCCTTATTTTAGTAGCAAACACCAATTCTAAAAAAAGTCTCCGGGGAATCTTCGCCGGGGGAAAAATTGTGTCTCAAAAACAACTATTGAGACTTAAAAAAAAAAAAAAAAAAAAAAAAAATAGTCTTTCTATATTTTCACTAATACTGTAATGAGGCATATTAAGAAGTATAATATAAAAAATCAATAAAGCAAGCTAATTATTTTATAATACTCTATATACATGAAAAGTTTCATAACATTTCAATTAGTAAGTAAACATAAAAAAATTCAGCTTCAATTTTTTTTATCATACCATGGTTAGTATGGTTTGATCAATGGAATGAGATAACAAAACCGAATATTACGCGTTCGAAGTCGCAGACAAAAACTATAAGTATCCTGATTCCTGTGTAAAGAAAAATAGCTGACTACGAAACTCCTCCTTTTTGAGACTGTTTGAAAACAGAGATTCACGTACTTTATAAAGAGGGTATTTAAGTTTAAAATCTGAAGCTTTAAGTAAATATTTACTTACAGCCGACAAGCAAAAGAGATCAAAGCTTTGCTATACAGTTGCGTTTGAGATATAAAAGGTATCGATTGATTGAGAAAAAACGAGAATTTCTCAGAAACGGTTAGATACTAAATGGCTACGTTATAAGCGACTGTAAATGAAGATCTATTTACATCGAATGCCCGTTCACGGCTCTTTTCACGTTTTTCCGTGAATAACACGGAAATTTGAGCAGATTCATTTCGCAAACTTCTCATATAAGCTTTTACTTTTATTAGGAGATAGTAACTTGCTAGCCTTTTTTCCCCTGACTAATGGAAGGGTTTTATGTGAAAGGTATGTTTATATTGTACCTTTGTAAGGAGAGAGATTCAAATATGTAGCTTTGACCAAACTTCGTAACCCAAAACTTTCGTAAATAAAGAAAAGTGAAATTTTGAATTTCCAGTGTCGGTTCAGCTACTGTTCACAGAAATACTGTGCAAAGTAAGTAACGCAATCCAATAAATACATTTGCTCGAAAAGTAGACTTTTTCATGTGTGTTTATCATGAGAAAAGTTATTCTTTTCCATACTAGTGCTTCTTTGTTTTCCCCCTGCATCAAAATGCATTAAGAACTTTTTAATTAAAAAAAAAACTGTTCAGAATACGATACTGAACTGTTCAGAATAGGTATGGTACGACTATTTTACAGTGTAAATGCTATAAAAAGATACATTAATAAACTTAAAGTAAATTTATTGACAATCATTTCTCACGTTGATTTATTTTTTCGCAGTTGTTTTAATATATATTCAATAAAGACATACAAGAGTTTCGTATATAGTATTAGTAAACTGATAACTTAGTTATAGCTGTAAGTAAGCTTTATTATAGTTAGTTAAAAATTGTTTCGAAGGAATGGTTTTCGTATCATCGCAATTTCGTTACATAACTAAAAAATTTAACATTTTGTTATATTATATATAAAATAGAAATCTTATATTCGGTCGTCTGTAAGCAGACGTCTTTTATAACGTAATAACAATTCAAGTAGTCTTTTATTGTATGTCCTAATATTATCCACTGCTTAGAGAATATCAAAAGAAAAAGAATATCGCCGCTCAACCATTGTTGTTCAAGAAAAAGGTTTATCTCGAACAACTGATACACGAGGGCCTTTTGTTGCTATGAATTTTAATACAGATTATGAAAACTGATATAAAAATACATTTTCAATACAAAAATACCATTTTTATTTGCGTATTATAGAAAGCTTTTAAAAATTATAAAAGCTTTTATATGTGTCTTATGAATATCGACAACGTCTGTTTTAAGGGTTCTTTCTCTCTGCTTTATTTTTATCTAGGTGAATTTTTTTAATGGTACGATCTAGCTATCTATCTCTACCAAGACAAAAATTGTAGTGGCTTCCAACTCAAGTGAAGTTTTTCTTCAGAAGCTTTTAAAAAATGAAGCGACTTCCATTATTTAGATAAGTCTTTTTCATTACTATATTTAATTCATATATCTTTGTCTTTTTAGTGACGCAAGGTTTACTACTTTTTTTTTACAAATTAATACTTGACTAGTATAGATGCAGTCAAAGATGTTATTTTACTTACCTGGAAGGGATAAAGCCCCAAAACGGTTTCCATACAGCATTGCGCGGGAAAGCTTAATCGTTTGGCGGTGCTAACTAGCCTCGGCCGAAGGCCTCCCACCAGACCTGACTTGAACCAATTCAAAATTCTTAAGAAGCTCGTGACGGGAATCGAATAAAAATATTAAAATCCAACAAATATTAACAAAGTTAATGCTTATAACTTTTCAGTTTACGTGATTATTTTTATCCTAGTTCATCATAAAGTAATAAAAAAATTGCAGTCAAATACCCAATCCTTATAGTTACTTGTATTGTAAGACATTCAAATATCCGGATAGAAAATGTTTCCCAAAACAATCTGTTAATATCCATCCACTCCAATAACGCGAAGACTATTAAAAGCTATCGTAACTTAGTAACAAGGTTATAAAATAATCATTCATCGGAACAGATTTTCCGAGTTTTCCGCCCAAACTCCATTCGAACTAGTTCCGATATAAAGCTGATTGCAGATAAATAGATTTAGGGAGGGTTCGGTGACCGGCGGGTACATCCTGTGAGGCGCCACTCAGACGCTAGACGCTGCACTATCTGGAGAGAGGCCTAACATATAGAATAACAAGTATTCTAGGCCATTTTCACAAACCTAGTAGCTTATACGAGTGCAGTGTATACATGTGTAAAAAATACCAAATCTCTCTCGTCCTGTATTTGTTTACATTGAAACTAACGACTTTCGTTCTACGAAGATTTCTTTTTACTCGATATTTTGAGAAATATCGAATATCCAATATTTTACAGAGATACTCTACTTGTTCCTACTCTGTAATGTAACATCGGCGGCCGGCGCGCGAACTCGTGGCGCGAAACCGCAACAGTGTAATGTCACTTTACAGAAATAACATTTTTTGTATGAAATAAATTAATACTGATTTTAAAAAGTCATAGAACAAAAGTTCTTAGTTTTAATGTGAACAAATACATGTCTAGTGCAATTTGGTACTTTTTATGTAACCCTGTATGTGTAGCTATGTTTATTGGGTAATTAATTTGTTTATATTTATGGATGTCTGCTATGAAGTTAACAATAAAACTCAGACACAGAAGGCAGAGAAATGTATTAAAGGAATAAACAAATACACAGGACCCGGAAAACAGCGCAAATAAATGTCGCTAGTTTACTGGTGTCAAAAAAGTTTGTTTTGACACCAACGGCCTCGGTAGTAAGCCGACCGCACTGATAACAAGTCACTTTACTTGTTATTAGTTACACGCGTTTCCACAGTCACAGTTTCCGCCATATTATAGCATATTAGCAGGAAATTCGGATGATGGCGCAGACGTTTTTCTTGTATGAAGAAATATTACCTAAAACGTTCAGATGGGCTCATCCTTAGTTTCATATTGGCGCGTTGTGAGAATGTTTGTTCAGTCTTCTTCAAATTTCTCAGGAATAAATAAAAATTCAAAGATGTTTGTCAAATTATTAGCAAGTTTGGCAAAATTTTATGTACATGTATGTATGTATATACTTTTATTGTGCACCAAAGAAACAGTTAACAAAAATTAAAGTAGAAATAAAAAGAAGATACAGGTAACAATGAGGCGGACTTATCGCTAACTAGCGATCTCTTCCAGACAATCTCAGATACTGATTAGTTTGGAAGTAGGAATTTTATATTACCTACATTCAATTTTGAGTTTGCCGAACATACTTTAAAATTACATTATTGTAGGACGTAGTTTGTCAAACATGTAACCTATCTAGTTTAGCAAACACTGTTCAAATGATGGTCATACATTGGAACGTGTCCTTTAGAACGTCTCAGATATCAAGCTATTGGTTGATCCGATTGACAAAAAGTGCCACAAGACGGGGTGAATAGAAGCTTCGAGTGTCGAGTTTCAGAATCCACTTTAGATTACTTACTAAATCTACTTAGTATAACAATACAATACTTAGAACAACAATACAAAGCTAGACTTTTGTAAAAAGCGCTACCCCGTAGACTCTGGAAAGCTGTAAAGACATCTAAATTACGCATAAATTACATAAATACGTAGCCTTTCTCACACACGATTTATCAGTGTCCAAAGCAGTACTTGTAAAGCGCTATTAAGGGGATTTATTGAATTTATTTTTGTCTTTTTCACTCTCACGCATACGTTGGTAGGTGCGACATGCAGCGTCCCGGAAGAATATACCAGAAAAACCACCTTTTACCTAATTACTCAAAAACTAAGCCAGTTATAAAAAAATGGTTTCTAAGCGTTTTTGGATATTGTTAATACCGACACATTAAAACAAAAATTAAAATAACATCTATTGTAGTGTCCGATAAAAAACAGGAAAACTGAGATATTGGACCAACTTTTGGGAGAACTTTCTATCGAGAAAATTTTATCCAATCTTGTTTCGGCTTCTAAGCGATTTTAGAACCCAAAATACATGACGTTCAAATTTGAAAGTAATTTTCTTTATAGTTTTTACGTAAAAATGCATTCAAAATCACTTAAATACGGCTTGTACGCCGTTAAGGTTCCGCCTGTACCGAGCTTATTTCGTACCCTACCTATTTATAAATTTTCTTTTTTTATTGAAATGTTACAATAAAACTTATCACTAGCTTATTCTAATTACTATACAAGTCTTGCCCGCGTAGAATGGTGCCAAGAATACTGGCTGCTTTTCCGCGTTGAACAGGAGCTAGGCAGATACGTTGCGCAAAAAATGAGCCAGCCCTTCTGTCACCAGTTGAGGATATTAACCGCGGGGAAAGCTCTCGAAGGAATTTTTGGCACAATGACTTGGATTTGAATTTGAATAAAAAAAAAACACAATTTGAATCAGAAAATTTAAATAAAATAAAATTGCAACAAATGATCTGTAAACGAGGCATTGATAAAACACTCTTTATGTTTTTAAATCGCCACGAATTATTCGTAAGCGCTCACAGCCATTATCGCTTCCGAGCGTAAAATAAATGTCGGTCGTTATATCTTACAGTATTTTTGCAAAATGTACCTAATATTTTTGTGTATATACTTGTTTGAAATACGATTTATTTGGTCACTAGCAATCAACAAACTCCTACTAGTCACTCGAGAAATAATAATTATGAAATAGCTCTGAGAAAACTACGGCTATTTTATTGAACACGTAAAACCGTTTTTTAGGCTGCTGAAAGGATGGTTATTACCATAGTTATTACAATAAAATTTACTGATTATCTATACATAAGATTTTATGTCTCATGGCTAGATAATAATAAAAGGAGATTGACAAAAAAAGTGATTGGATGGGTTCTCAGAAATAAAAAAGAACAAGAGGATGGCAAAGGAAAAGTAGGCGAAATGTTTTTACCCAGCATGTGGGACCTGACTGGATTCGTAGAGCTCGAGACAGGGAGCTCTGGAAAAAATGCGAAGCACTACTGAAGATGACATATATTATTTTTATGCATATAATTTATGACATCAGAAAATAATTTGTATATAGACTATAAATGTGTTGACGTGAAGTTCAATTCAGCCAATATCACTGATTGGAATCGCCGCTATTTTCAATTCCAATCTTTGTCTTAGCATGTTAGTATACAAACCCATTCGGTTAACGATTCCATCCACGAACACCGATTTAATTGGACACGAGTACCTCACACGTGTTGTTCTGTAGGTAATTAGGTTTCCAAATATTTCCTCTCAGGCGTGTTGTTTTCCCAAACACCTAATTTTTCTATCTCGTTAGAAAAATTAGGTGTTTGGGAACCACTAGATGGGGACAAAAAAAAATTTCCTTTGAAAAAATTTCCCTGGATGAACGTTGAACTGATAATTCAAGTATTGGTTTAGCTAAGTAGATTTAACCCTAACTTTAAGGGAGTCCATGTTAGTTACTATTTGCAATTATATCATGATGCTGATGTCTGATGCAGGGCGTCCTGAAACTTTCGTTGCAATGTCATAGGATGCACTTCACTGTGCTCATCATCCTGCGACAGCGACATCAATTATGAAGTGTCTAGTATTTTTTTGGGCTATAGCCCTTCAAACGGAAACAGCTCACTGCTTCACATTTACGGCAAAATAGATATCTTGTACTACAATATCTGGGCGAAGTTCTACCACCAGTGTCGAAGTACAATGTATCAAAACGTAGCTTTTCGTGTTACTGTAAGCTTCCACGCAGATTCCCTTTATATTGCGCAGTAAACAGCAAAATCGTCTTATGAATGTGGATAGGTTATAGATAAAGGACGCAGCGTTTATAGGCTTTTGTATGTCGACACAAACCATGTCAAACAAGTGACAAACATCCGATAAACAGTCAGTACAATATCGTAGGCTGTGTCTAATACATCTCAAGACCTGTCTTTCAGGAGACGTCAATCGATTCCTTCTACCGCTATAATGCCAATACAATCGTGTAGATACCGCCATGCCAATATTTCCCCAAAATTTAAAAGACGCCATTGTTATCGATTTCAATCCTGTACGACCTATGTTGCTTTAAAAGGAAATATTACCAAGTAATATCTGAGAATAATAGTATTTAAATATAGATAGTAAATTCCCTAAAGCAAAGGCGTCCTCACTTGTAATTCGGCATACATTCATATGGAAATTTGAGTGTTAGAATGGGGTTGAATCTTACACACGTGTTAGTTTTCTGTAATTGAGTTTTCCTTTCATTAAAGTGAATTATTTCTTTCGGGAGATCCCTCGTGACTTTCTTCTCTGTTAATTACTGTGGTTAAGAAAATAATAATTACCTGCATGTTTTTTAACATATTTACAATTCTCGTGTCACAGTGTTTGTAACCAAACTCTTCCGAAACGGTTAAACCGATTTTTATGATTTTTTAATCTATATTCGGTAGATGTGAGAATAGGTCGTAAGCTATTTTTCATACCCCACAATGTCGAAACAACGTTGGCCCGGTCAATTAGTAATAATGTATCCGGCAGGGCTCTCTAACATCAGGCAGTGTTAATGGGCTTTTAATCGTAAGCACAAGTATACAGTGCCATTGTAGAGCCTTTTCGTAATTTTTCTGTCGATTTAATGTTTTGGGTCTTTAATATAAATTCGCTCAGAAGTAGAAACACCGTTGGAAGTAATTTTTTCGATAGAAAGTTTTCTCAAATATTGCTCATATACCTCCATTTATTTTTATTTTTATCGGAAACTACAGTGGATGTAAAAGTTTGTTTTATTTGTGTTTTTTTTATTTGTTTTTTTTTGTGGTATCTTCTTCCTGGTTTAGATCGTCTCAAAACTATAGATATTTTTTTATTAGTTTTTTTGTTAGTAATTAGATAAAGCGTAGTTTTTCTGTGATATTTTGTCACACTCACAACCTACTGGTAGTAGCAAGAGGTAAAATAAACATCTTGACTCGTAAATTGCCACCTGAATAGGTATGCTCTGTGACAATATACAAGTACCCTATATGGCCAAGTCGACGACGACATGCAATTTCCCCACTGAGAATCATACTTGTCCACCAAAGCCTCAATGCCCGCTCTCCTCGCAATTAGAATGCCTGGCCTTGACACCCTAATAGGAGAAAAATGCGATTTTATTTGCCTCGAACCCATAATTTATAGCTGGGATTGACAGGTAATCTAATTCAGCAATTTAGAGCTACCAAAAACTGCCAGACGGAAATAAAGGGAAAAAGTTTTGATAACGAAAAGGGTATTGGATTACCACGAACTTCTTACACGAAGTACAAAAGTTATTAAACTCCAAAAATTACCAAGTTTTCTGTCAAGAAATTGTTGTAAGGTTGTTAGCAGGTGATTACCCCTGTGCCTCAAAAGTTACGAACAGCCATACCTAAATCACCGAAAACTAGCATAATGACATATGGCTAGGTTTCTGTCTTCTCTCGTTCAAAGAGCACCATTTGAAATTATAATTAGAACTGAGATAGACAATTTCATTAAGAATTTTATCAGGGTATGAGCATTAGTGTTCAAGTGGTTGTCGCTGCGGCCGCGAAAGCCATGGAGAGATACGGGTTCAAATCCAGCTTAGTTCGTTTTTTTTTAATATGTACGCTATGTTCATAAAATTATATCCTCGAAGCACTATATAATGATCCTAAATAGGTAGGTCAGTATCTAAACAAACAACGGAATTTTGATTTATCTAGCTAGAATAAATTCAATCATGAGCTCATCATGCTCACAAAAGACTAAAAATAATGAATATGGTAGGAAAAAAGAATCCTCAACCAATTTTAAGTAAGCCAGCAATTTCGCAGACAAAAAATGATAAACAAAAGTTTTCTTTTGAGGATGGGCTCTCACAAACAATAATAGTTCCTTCGCAAGCGCTCAGAATAGAGAAACTCTCCTTCATTTCCATATAAATGCGATTCTGTAGCACGCCCCGAAGACGAGCGGAATTGTTGACATGTTTGCTTCAATACAAGTAGAGACACACGACAAATGTATGCGGCTAGATCTAAGAGCTCAATTATAGAGCTGTTTAATTTGAGAAGTGATAGCCAATGGTTTAAAAATGCCAGGTATTAAAGATACAACCTAAGGAGCATTCGAGATGTGTGCCGAGGCAACTAAATATAGCTTGAACGGTGAAGGAAAACATAGTGCGGAAGCTGCAAGTCTATACCCAACGAAAGGAAGGTTGACCTGTTGTTCGTTCCTATATCCATTTGTAACTACTCAATGACCAACGACCAAATTCTTCAAAAATCCAAATGGTGGAATTTGTGCGCGGACAGTCAGTTTTTTTTTGTTTTTAACTTCTTATTCACATCTTATTTACGGAAAATAATAACGAGACAACCAAGACGTTTACCTGATGGTGAGTGACACGCATGCTCAATTGCCCAGTGGCCCATACAAGATGAGCCATGATAAGAGTCCATGTGCATTGTGCAACCCACGACATTGCATTGCTACTGATAACGAAGTGCTTAAAATACCTCAACTAATTTATTATTAAGTGACTTTTATATACAAAATAGAGTGATGAGAACGAATAACGGCGCGTTATACGTAGTACGTTAGCGCCAGCGTACGTAGAGATAAAGTTTTTGGAAGCAAACTTTCCTTTTGAGCTGTGTGAAGTAAAAAAATACGAGTATAGGTACATTCAATATTGTGGAACTATCATACTAAGATACTATGTGCTAATATTAATGTTATAATATATGTGTAACTGTAGGTGTACTCTGTGTGGATGTTTGCTTGCCGTAAGCACTGATACATAATATTACAGTGCTATTAATTAACTATGCAAACCGATATGTAGCACTGTGGGAATAAGATAGATAGACCACCGAGAACCTTATCAGGATAGGTTAAAACCCTAATACCACGTAGGTCACCACGGGCAAAGCTATCGCAAAACACCTATTTTTTGAGTCATTATAAATTATCATTTTAATTATTTGATAACAATTATAATACTGAGGCTTCGTAATTAATCATACGTCTACAATCCATTGTTACTAGCGAAAATCGTTTTCAAGGAAAATGACGAAGCTCTTTCGACACAATAGCACGAGGAGAAGATGGACATTCATTCGCCTAAGCTTTGTTATTATCTACGTTATCCGAATACAATCCCCTGAGGTCTTATTAATACGTACCTATAAAATTGCTGACCCACAGCTTTATTTGATGCTTTCTATAAGTTCTTTTAAGTACCTATGCATGTAAATTGTATACAGTATGTAACTGTGATTGTGGGGTGCAATCTTGCAACTCAATTTTGTACCACGGATATATTTCTTCAACTAATTGAGCTTAAATTTTGTATACCAGCTAAGTTCGGATGACAATGCATGTTTAGGCATGTAGGTCGTCATTCAGAATCCAACGTGGCTGAATATCTAAGATGGGGGACTAGTTATTTTAATGCACTCCTACAATATGGATATGATAATGAATTTTTTTTTTTTTACTCTTTACAAGTTAGTACTTGACTGCGATCTCACCTGGTGGTAAGTGATGATGCAGCCTAAGATGTTATCGTACTAACTTGGGAGGGTAAGTAAATTTACCCCAACGGTTTCTACAAGCATCGCACCGGAACGCTAAATCGCTTGGCGGTGCGTCTTTGCTTGTAGGGTGGTAACTAGCCACGGCCAAAGCCTCCCACCAGACCAGACCTGAGCCAATTTAGAAATTATAAAATTCCAAAGTGGCCCGTGGCGGGAATCGAACCCGCGACCTCCCACTCGAATCAGAGCGCGCCGCCACTGCGCCAGGGAGGTGGATGAAATGAAATGCAGACAAGAATACGGATGAACTGACGTGCAAAAGACTGTTATAAAAATATTTTTTGAAAGATAACTTATTATAATTATAAACAAATGTATAAGCAAATTTTGAGGAAAGTTGACTTTTATGACCGGTAATTATAAAAACGGCAAAACAGTATTATAAGCGAGTACCTATCCTATGCACAGTAGATACAAATGTAAATCACATTAGCCTTCAAATACAAACAAGATTGTCCAGTGTCTACTCCAACGTAATTTTCTCTTGGTACAAATTAGGTCAGCAATATAAGTAAAAATATGAGAATCTTGAAATATTATATGACCCACTATTGTATATTACCGCAATATTGTATGATGAGGCCATATTTCTAAGAACGCTCTCCGAGAACATATAAAATGTAATATGATGTTCTTGAGTGTGGGTAAAATAGACTGATCTCTGATAATAATATTTAATAATCATAAAAATGATTGAAAACACAGAAAACAAAAGTCACATATAAAGTCATTCCTTGCTCTGTGTTTGAAAACTACCACCGTTAGTGAATCAACTTAGTTCCAAAATATAATTTATTTTAATGAAATATTATGTATTATCGTGACGTAACGACCAATCCACATACTTTGACGGTGTAGAGTTAAGGCGTGTAAAGTTACTCGTAGAAGCTTTGGCCTTTTGGTAACTGCGCATCATTTTTAGGAGATATTTTTTGACATTGCGAGCCATGCTCTGAAATGCATTTTTCATGAAAATTCTTTGTTGGAAATGGTTTCCGTAAAATGTTTAAAAACAAAGTGAATTAAGACTCAAAAAATAAATTTAAGTCGTAGCGTGTCATAGCCCAGCACTTAAAGATCGCAAGGCTGCAGTGGGCTGGACATATACAGCGCATGAGTGATCAGAGGCCACCAAAAAAAGCTACTGACCTGACACCCAGTCGTTCGTAGAAATGTTGAAAAAAACTACTGACCTTACACACAGTCGGCCGTAGAAATGTTGGTCGGCCAAAGCTTCGGTGACTGGATTTAGTGAAGCAAGATGCAAAGGCTGTAGGAATAAAAAATTGGGAAACGAAAGCAATGGACAGAGACCGATGGAAAAATCTTTTGGAGCAGACTCCTGCCTACAAAAGGCTGTAGCGCCGTTTATGATGATGATGATGAGCAAGCATGTCATAGCGTGTTATAAGCGTATAAAACAAGATGAAAGTCGTAACATGTAGAAACAAACATTCCCTTTAAACGAGTAGTTCGATCTGAGAGTAGGGATATGGGAAACATTTGTCAGGCAACAACAGAAAAATGATATGAGCCTTCAGAGCTTTTACTGCAAATAATCATTTTCACCCCTAAGGGACCCTCGGAATGGCTCGAGCTTCCGGGACGATATTCGATATTGCCAATATACTTCACCCAGGGGTGGAGTTTGGAAATATACGCTTACATTCCGACTTCGATAAATCTATAGCAGATTCTGATGACCTAAGTTGAAAATATGTTGGGAAGTCAAAAACATATTATATGGAGTCAAATGTTTCCCAAACCCGATTTTTAGGGTTCCGTACCTCAAAAGAGAAAAAATGGAACCCTTATAAGATCGCTTTGTTGTCTGTCTGTCTGTCTGTCTATCTCGACTCTTTATTTCAGTAACTATTAAAGATATCGACTTGAAATTTGGAAGGTAATAATGACCAAAGGGGGGGGGGGGAACTGGGGTGTCGAATTTCAAAATGGGATAAAATATTGGTGATACCCCGGTATCATATGACAGGGCGTTACATGTGTAGTATAAAACCAATTTTTATTTATTTTATGCCTCATAAGCAGGTTTGTGATTTATTGGGCAAAATTTCGAAAAAAATACCATTCCTCCCCTTATCTCATAATACCTAATTATGATAATATAGGGATCGATATATATTCTACGTGGGAAAATATAATCAACTCTGTATCTGTTACACTTTTTTGCTATTAAAAAGTATGCTCAAAAAAACAAATTTAATTAGGGTTCCGTAGCCGAATGGCAAAAACGGAACCCTTATAAATTCGTCATGTCTGTCTGTCCGTCTGTCCGTCTGTCCGTCCGTATGTCACAGCCACTTTTTTCCGAAACTATAAGAGCTATACTGTTGAAACTTGGTAAGTAGATGTATTCTGTAAACCGCATTAAGGTTTTCACACAAAATTTTAAAAAAAGTAATAAATTTTGGGGGTGCCCCATACTTAGAACTGAAACTCAAAAATTTTTTTTTCATCAAACCCATATGTGTGGGGTAAGTAAGGTTTCTAATATCATTTTAGAATTTTCTAAAATGAATAGCTTGCGCGAGAGACACTTCCAAAGTGGTAAAATGTGTGTGTCCCCCCTGTAACTTCTAAAATAAGAGTATGATAAAACTAAAAAAAATATATGATGTACATTACCATGCAAACTTCCACCGAAAATTGGTTTGAACGAGATCTAGTGAGTAGTTTTTTTTAATACGTGTTGAATTGATATTCCGCAGCGTGGTCTTCTCCGAAGGGAACGAGTCTCTTCGGGGGTACGGGCTTCGAGGCTTGCCTCCTTACCCGAGCGATGTGTCGCGGAGGCGCAGCGCGCCCCCGGTGTCGTTCTTCTAGCCCCGGTAAGGGGCTAAGGCCTCGCCGTCCTGGCTTGTGGCCTGTGGGTCTTGATTAGCTGGTGCCCCGCGCGGTCAGCGGTCATGTCGCTGCGCTGCGCGGGGATGTCGGGGTCCAGTTGAGTGAACCTCGCGTCGTCATCATCGTCTCCATCGCCGTCTACGCGCAATCGCGCGGGGGACGGAGATCGCAGGAGCTCGCGAGGTAGCGGACGCCCGTTTGGTGGTCGATCGAGGAGTGGTGCGATCCCGTGGAGATGCGCGCACGGCCCGTAGTCCGCGCGAGCGAACAGGCGCTGTGCGAGGGTGCGGACAAATTCCTCCACGGTGGGCGTCCTGGTGTCCCGGTGTATCACGTCATTCCTGACGTACCTCGGGGCTCCTACAATCAGGCGCAAACACTTGTTTTGTTGTACCTGCAGCCTGTAAAATTGATATTCAACAAGTCTAATATTATGTTTAACTTTGATGACGACAGATGGCGTTGCACGTATTTAACTAGCGGTGAAGTTGTTTAATGTTGAATAAGTTGGTTATGCGGTTCAAGAAAAGTGGTTTCTATGGTTTTATTCCTCCGGTAGTAGTAGGTACGGAACCCTCAGTGCGCGAGTCCGACTCGCACTTGTCCGGTTATTTTTCAGCAACGTATCATCAATCAGACTTATAAATATTGATCACCGGTCCATCAAATGGTGGTGAAATAATAGACAGGGGTATTAATACCTACACTTATTTCATCAGACAATATGAACAGATCCCACACTCCATTAAAAAAATCTTTAAAACATTTCGAGTATGTACCCTTTAACATAAAAAACACATTTGCTTAACAGTTTATTCATCGAGTAAACATGAAATACACGAGAGAATACATTTTTGTCACCATAATAGCCCGGAGATCCATCAATCAACGTCAAAAAAGTCTATTATATTCTTACGCATCCTAAACACCTGGTTCATGATCTTTTGTACGATCAATCACTTTAAATGTGATTATTTGGTGCGTACCTATGTAAAGTCCGGTCGCGGAGCACGAAGAATTTCGTACATTAACCTGTTACTACCTGTCTCTGTCACTCCCGCGTCACAATAATGCGGTCACGCTCGCACAGAACGGGGTCATTGCATCTGTGCGAGCGTGACCGCATTATTTTGACGCGGTAGTGACAAAGACAGGTAGTAACAGGTTAATGTACGAAATTCTTCGTGCTCCGCGACCGTAGCGAAAATATTTTATGTGCTAGCAAAAGTTTACTTATGGAAACTGCAAAGGTTGGTCACCCCTGTATCTATAGATGACATTACATTATAATTTCATACTTATATTGTAAGAATTGCACGAAAAAGAGATACCTTTAAAAGGTCTTTAAGAGCCTGTACTACCTGAAACGACGGCTGTTCTCACTCTTAACATTCTGTGCGGGTGCAACGGGGACGCATGGCGTGCCAAATTCACAAAAAACAACGTTTTTCCTTTTTTATGCGAAAATAAAGGGAATTTCAGAAAACTAAAATGATTTTCCCTGGTTAGTATTCAGTTCAGTTATCATGTTAAGTCACATATTCCAATAATAGGTAGTTTTAAAGCTCACGTTTTCTCGGTAAGATTTGGAGTCAACTTTGGTTTTTTTTTCTATCGAGGTTTTTTTATAGAATCATGTTTTTGGCATGTATAAAGTTTAACAACAATGCTAAACTATAACATAATATTATAATATAAATTATAAAATTAATCCTCCAGTATTTCTTAAATGACAGAGGATTTTGCTTAGGAAGCTGAAGTAGTACATTTATTTTTGTCTTTCTCACTCTCACGGAGATTTGGTAGGTGCGACATGCAGCGTCGCGGAAGAATATAGCAGGAAAACCACGTTTTACCTAATTACTCAAAAACTAAGCCAGTTATCAAAAATCTGTTTTAAGCGTTTTAGGATATTATTATTACCGATACATTAAAACAAAAATTACAATTACATCCATTGTAGTTTCCGATAAAATATAGAAAAACTGAGATTTTGGAGCAACTTTTGGGAGAACTTTCTATCGAGAAAATTTTATCCAATCGTGTTTCTGCTTCTTAGCGATTTTAGATTAAAGACCCAAAATACATGACGTGCAAGTTTGAAAGTAATTGTCTTCATAGTTTTTGCATAAAACTTCATTCAAAATCACATAAATACGGCTTGTAGGCCGTTAATAGACCAGGGTCGATAATTTTTGAAACCAAAAAAAATTACAGTAGGATGAAAACCATTAGAAAATGAGGGGAATATGATCAAAATAAAGCCCCCAAACTTTTTGAAAAAAGGTGACGAAAAAATAAATATTGTAAATCAAATAAATTACAGTGTATTTGGGACATAATAAGGTAAGTTTTTACCAAATTTCGTAGAAAACATTTTTTTGAAAAAGATATAAAAAAAACCAAAAACTTGGTTTTCTGAACTTTTCACCTAAATTTTGAGGTTATGTGAAAAAATTGCTAATACAAAAACAATTTTTTTTACCCTTCAACCCCCCCCCCCCCTGTGCCCGAACTCGGATCGACCGTAGATAAAAGTAGATCATACTAGTAGACAGTAGTAGGTAGTAGTAGTAGGTAGTAGTGGATTGAGTAGGTCCTACGGTAAACGACTCGGTAATATTACCCGATAGATAAGTAATCAAACTGGAGGCATGCGAACCAAGTTTATTAATTAGCTGATCAATATGACATAAGTTTGCGTGGGATGTGCTAACACCGTAAAGTAATTAGAGTGGTAAATATTCTGCGTTGTATGCCAGTATAGTAGGCAATATTATGTACTACTACGTAATACTGCCGGGCTAGTACAAGATACAATTACGCTAAAAATTCGATATCGTTATTCGTTTTCGGTTACTATCCACAAATTGTACGGCAAAACCGTATCGAAATTCAAGTTTAAATTTAACTAACAACTTGTACTAACCCCGCTGGTATAGTAGAAGTCAAAATTAACTCGTACAAAATACCCCGCCCGCCCTTCCGCTGTCCCTTTCGGCCTACAAACCCGCCCTCGGTTTCTTAAAGAGTTAACGGTGACTAGTAACCCGCCCTTAATACGTGGCGTAACTAAATTCAAACTAAATGATAACTCAATTGTAAAGTTATACACGGGCGTTATCCTACGATTCAGTAAGACGGAATGTCTATTCGGTAATAGTTTGACTATTTAGGCAACTCAAACAGAACTGCCCAACTCTGATATAACTTGATGTTCATTTAGATACTGAATGTTTGATAATTACTCTATATAAAATCTACTTACTAATGTTATTTGCCTCAAGTCCATATGGGAGCTCAATCAAAGATGGTACTCGAAGCCCATTTTCATAGCTTTTGCTTACTTTAGTTTAGTGACTTTTAAGAGTTTATAAGCGCAGATGCGACGTAGTTTAACTTGATGATATATACTCGTAAATTCGTGGTTTCGCTACCTCCTATGAATGATCTTTCTTATTTTTAAGCTCCATTAAAAAGATACCTTCTTCTTATAGTACCGTCTCCTATCGAAGGTTGGCAACCATCATAGTGATTTGAACCTTGGATACCGCTGCTCTGAATAGTTTTTTTTTTTTTTTTTTGGTATCAAGCTCAGCTCATATTTCTTGGTATTACGCATCAACCTACCTTGGTATTAACATCAAAAGATACCTACCTCTGCAATTTTTTTGCTTTTTAGACAAACGATTTAGGCTGTGTAAAAATGAGTCAGAACCTTTCTTTTATTACCTATTTCCTTCCTTAGAAATAGAATTTCCAAAAGTCCCTATAAATACAGACAGCTACCATGACGTAAGCATCTACTAAGGAAGGATTTTTGGAAATTCAACCTCAAGTGGGTAAAGTAGAAGTTATTCTAGTCCTACAGATAGGATAATACCTAAGTCTTCGACTGAATTTCAACCCTGCTTGCAATACCTTGTTTAATAGAAAAGAAAAAGATTCCGACGAATTGTTAACCTCCTCCTTTTTTGAAGTCGGTTAAAAATACCTTGGTTGTGAACCTGCGCTATTGATAGTGGCGTTATCATTATTAAATCTTTTTTATATCAAGTTGATACAATGCGATTTAAAATGATACGATTTTTCATCTAAGACATTTTGTGACGTGGCTTTACACAAATAATGAGTAGGATAAAGCCATAAATGACGTTTTATAATATTTTTTTTTTATGGACTTTACATTACACACATCGCAATCTAGCCACAAAGAAAGCGATAGCTTGTGATATGGGTACAAGATAACTGATAAATATACATGTATACTAATATACATACTTAAATATATTATATTGAAAAACACCCAGAAACTGGAAAACATATATGCTCATCACACAAACATTTACCAGTAGTGAGAATCGAACCCACGACCTCCGATGCAGACGGCAGGTTTGCTACCGCTGCGCCATTCGGTCGTCATTGTGCGATATAGGAAAAGGGTAGTCTTTAAACGGTTTGTAAGTTTGTTTTAACTTTTTTGAATTTTTTGACCATGTGAATTTTTTTTGCCCGTGGTACTCCTAAAAGCTCCAGGGGTACCACGGGCAAAAAAATTACCCGTGGTACCCTAGGGGGACTATCGGGGGACCACGAGCAATAAACCGAATAGAGCAAGTTCAATTTATATTAAAATACATATATCTTATTGGGCCAATTGGATCTGGGATACGGGATGTTGACATATAAACCAATCAAGAATCAACATAGGTTCGTGCAAGGCTAACGTCAGGGATGAGATTCAAGATATAGGAGACATTTACATGAACATGCGATATTCTGCTAGAGCGAGCGTCTACTTGTTACATATAGATAACAGTAATATTGGATGTTCCGGGACAAATATATGATGATCAAAAACCCACTTTTTTTAAAATCTCTTATGTTTCTCAACTCGTATGAAGTTTGACAGAGTAGGGCGCGTCATCGTGAGGATTGAAATATTTAGTTTTCTTCGCTCTGATCTACTCAAGCCGCAGTTGGTTATACCACACTGATTGCAAAGACATACTGCCACTATTTTACTCTATGACTGCCTTTTTTAACCGACTTCAAAAAAAGGTTCTCAATTCGTCGGAATCTTTTTTTAATTTTTTTCTGTTCAGACGACTCTCTAGCAACCTACCTCGGTACCACTTCGTTTAGCATCAAGTGATATTACATTTAAACGGTGAGGGAATAAAAAATATATATTATTACTGCCTTGGCTCTTAATTGTTTAACTTAAAAGTAAAGAACCTGGCATTGAATACTTTTCAATTCTCTTACAAACACAATTCAAAAGCGATACTCGACAACATTTTCGCTAATAAGATTTCTTGGGGCTCAAGCAACCTTATACAATACAAATACCTAATACGTGTATTTTGTGGATTTCAATATAACAGCTCCAGCGGCGGCTTTGCGTTCAAATCCACATTTCTATTAACGAAGCGTAGATGCTGTGTGAGTTTTATAGTTTTTCTTTCTATTGAAAAATAAAGCTGAACAAATACGCTTTTTATAAGAATTATTTTTAAGGTGCTTACAGTAATTCTTGTAAAAAACGTTTATTGAACGGATTTTTGTTACAGTTATACAAAAATGAGAAGGGATCAAGAAACGTTTTTAGGGCTCCGTACCCAAAGGGTAAAAACGGGACCCAATTACTAAGACGTCGCTGTCGGTCCGTCCGTCTGTCACCGTGATAGTTAGACACTTGATCACATATGGCATATTTCTTTTGCCGCTATAACAAAAAATAATTACTAAAAAAAATTATGGGGGCTCCCAAATTATGGGGACAACAAACGTGATTTTTTGCTTGTTTTTGCTCGATATTGATAACGGCAACAGTTACACGTTTAAAATATTCAATGAATATTCAGTTATAAATAAATATATTCACTTTAAAAATAAATAGTCAAATTAAAATAAAAATAAAAATTAAGAAGGGCTCCCATGCTGTTGTAAGAAGAATTGGTCTTGATAGTAGGGAACCCTCAGTGCGCGAGCCCGATTCGCACTTGACCAATTATTATTAGGTATAGCTTTAAACACATATTATTAGGAGTATATTCGACATTTGAATATACTTGGTATACTTGGTATGGAACATAGGTACCTGGTATATTCCATAGCTAAGATCTTACGATTGAACCTTCGAAAAACTCCCATTCTTTATTCTAAATTATTCAACAAGTTAGCGAATTCAAGTATGGTAACTTTTTACATGGTACGCCATCGCCATATTTCACGTTTTCACATACTACCTACTTATATAATACATGTAAATCCCTAAAATATGTACGTACGTACCAAAACAACAGACATTTTTTTGTTTTGATTTATTCCATGTGTCAGAGGATCCAGAGTCGACCAGCATAACAATCAGGTCAATGTGATAGTCCAGGAGCCGTTATGGAAGTAGTTACATGGATTTTATACAAGTCAGGAGTGTAGAGACCACTATGGACTTGACACTGAAGGCACTATGGACAGGAAAGGCAATTTCATAAGATCATAAACCATTTACTATCTGCTAGACGATTGTGTAAGAAAAACGTATGGATCGTTATCGTAATCGTAAACAAATTCTGCCAGCTGATTGGTTCCCTGTCACCCAATCGGGGGGCAGAATTTGCTTCCGATTACGATCACGATGGTTTTACTAATTACTTACACAATCAGACCCCAGCCGTTTTCAAATTTTAGCAAGACTATCTGAACGCATCGCGATTACATTTTTAGAACATAGAGATGAATAGTATTTTCGTTCTTACATGGATATTAACTATGAGACCATTTTATTGCAAAGACTTGTATTGTAAATTATAGATTTGAAAAGTGCCACGTAAGCGCATTTTTAGTGCCACGGGCTCCCGGACTAATACTGCAACATTTTATTACGTTGCGTGACTCCTGAAATATTATTTAGAATCCTTATATATATTCGTGAATCCTTGTAGGTTGGGTTGGGTTCAATAGACGCGGCGGACCGTGAGAAAAAGTATCGCCAGTTTACCGGTGCCAAAGATGTTTGTTCTGACACCGAAGCGTCAGTAGGAAGCCGACAGCAGTATTGTCTATAGATCGCGGTCCCCACAGATCACTATCTTGTCAAAAGTCTGCCACGCACGTTTCCATGGAGACGGTTTCCACCATATTGTGGCATGTTATTGGTAATTTTGACAGACGGCTCTACTATTGGAACGAAGTTCCTTATCGCGCGTTGTGAAAGGGGGCTAGACGTAAAAAATTCATACGAAAAGTTGTAACGACACTTTTGACGTGACAACGACTTATAAATCGATAGAGCCGGTTGCACGCACGAAAAAACATGACTCATCCGGCGTTACCGGCGATACCTCGCTCATGCGGCGTTACTGGCGTTACATCGCGAGCGCGGAACGAGCGACAAAGAAGACGTTGTCACGTTCAACTATCGTCAGTAAACCGACTTTACAGGCAACCAATTTTTTGCTATAGTAAGCTATTGTAAGTCGTGCGGCGTGCGCATGTTTCTATGCCTGTCTCTCTCTCACTCTTATAGAAAGCAAGCCGGATATACTTCGTTCCATCCGGGTGTCCCTTGACACCTCTCAATTTTTTTTTTGTATTAAGAAGGTTTGTGTAAAATTTTCTAATGACTGTAGCTTAATCGGTGGTGGGTTCGTATAGTTTTGTCTGGTTCTAATTACTTCAACATCGTCATCGTCCATGTGATGATAGAACGCCCTTTTTTGTCATCAACGGGGCTGACAATCTGCTTCAACAAATGTGATAATACCTACGTACTCTCCAAGAAACGGAAGGAAGAAAAACACGAATTTTAACTGAATTTTATTTTTCATCATAAATTTCCATGAAACCAATAATTTCGGGTTGGGCTATCCCAAGAGGCGGCATTTATTTTACCACTACATTCCCCGAAATCACGGCTTTACATTTCTCAAAGATAGATTTGGCTTTGATGTGTAAAGAAGCCTCGACTCACAAGACGACATTTTGAATATTCAAGAGCATCTTTTCGCCTTACTGCCTTAAAAAGCATCTTTACCGTTCAAGGTGGTTCGGCCAAAAGTAGTCCGCGAAATTCAAATTTTATTTCTTTTTCGCAAACAGTAGACTAATTAAGCATCGAAGGCTTATGGCAATGAGTTTTGCGAGCATAAAATTCATGCATCTATGTGATTTTGATAAAAACTTTTCAAAAAACTAAATATAATTCGAATTTTCGTGGCCGGATGTTCCCATCTGTCTTAAAATCAGCGACCATCTTAATGGCAATTTAATCAAATCTACATTTTCTTTGTGTTTAATTTGATATATTTTGGTCGTTTGAACGTTAGGGCTTTGTTGTGGGGAATATTTATACTGCGTTATTCGGATTTCTCCTAAAGGGCAACAAATCATTTCACCCAACTTTTAGATTGTTAGTTGGTTCCTTATTCCTATCAAAATAATCCAGTCATGAAACAACACATTGGTAAATTCTTACAATAACCTTTTTAACCTATGAACTGAAAGACTGGATAAGTGTGTCACTCGTGAAGGACTCAGCTGCATACCGCATATTTATTTCACCCCGTGATTTCACCAAGTTATTGACATCAGGGAGGCTATTCACGTAACATTTTCACACACTGAGTGATGTGAAACAAGAAAATGAACAAAAATTATACTGAAAAATGAAATGAAAAACTGTACGTCTATTGCTATAAATTTAACTATACTTGTCTATTATTTAACTGTACGTCTATTGATTTAGAGTGTAAAATTGAATGTATTTCATCATAGGAAATACAAGGCTGGACTTTAACGCGCTTAAGTAAATTTTATGTCGACCATATTGCGTTTTGAACTACATTCAACTTTACCCTCTATGTCATTAGCCGTAAAATTATTTTTTCATTGTTCGCAAAACATGTTTTGATTTCAATATCGTCTGTTTATATACGTTAAAAATGCCATCACCTTTTTAAACATTTCACATCACGAAATGTAGCCGACACGTTCCGTGAATAGCCCCCCGGTGCAGAGTTTACGTCATCGGCAACCCAAGAAAGTGAGTCGTTTGAATGGTAAACAATAATTCATTAACAACACGACCCAAAAAAGAACCGGGTCGTGCCTGGGACGGACCATAAGAAGATAATGTTGCGAATTCAGGGTCTGCTTACCCTAAGCCGCCTTTTTCGGCCTTAATTGAAAGTGGCAGTTATACATTTGATTATCGCGCCCCGGTTCCCATTTCTTGTTACGATTACTTAGGTACCTACACAGACGTGGGTGTCATTTCTCTTCGATAACAATATCAAGTTCCAATTACCTGGGAAATATTGTATGGTATTTTGTTACTTATCGATTTTATTTTTCCTTTTGAAAGGATAGGCTTTTAAATGAAATCAAACAACAAATCCCTTTACGCTGCCTGCTCAGACTTTAAATAACTCGCTGTTGGATGAACGCAGGTATTTTTTCTAATAGAAACTCCACGCTCAATAGGATTAGCTGCTGCTGATTGGTATCATGTGGGCGCGAAAACTCAAACTTTATTTATTAAACTATTGCATAGCTTCTATCGCGGGCCTTGAGCGTGCAGACCGAATCCATAAATTCCGTAACGAAAATAACCTAACACTTTTTAGTTTTGCCATCTATCGATGAATAGCAGAAATTTTAATGACTTTTTGGACTTTTTTTTTATCGCGCTTGTCTCTTTATTTCAGCAACTCGTCTGTAGGTGGCATTGGTTGTATAATTATAATTGAATACGTTGATAAAAACAGCTATGCAATAGCTTTACCGCGGCAGTCTCCGAGTGCCACACGTCTTTTTTTCGTAAATAGTGGACTAATTATACGTCGTAAACTTGTGGCAATATAATATAATAATAATATAATATAATAATAATATAATGCAATGACGGTCATTGTTTGACCATAAATGATACCCATCTGTGATATACACCGACAAGACAAAACTATGAAATGTAATGGTTCGCATTTCAAAGATACCGACAGATGCCAATTACATCGCCAAAAACAATGAGATAGATCGTTAGTTACGCTGCAGGCTGCAGCATCCTAAACCTTTTTCAATTCATATCAGTACTACCTTATCGAAATACATACTTATTCTTTCTATTACTTTTCGTTTTCGAAATAAATTCAAGTAAAAATAAACTCAAAATATAATGCTCGAACAAAATTGTTTTAAAATATTACTTTAAAGTTTTTTGCCTCTCAGTAATATCTGGACCATAAACAAATTAAAGTCAGGCACTAACTTAAAATTACAATAAATTTAGGAAATTATTCTTTCTAAAAAGAAATGTAACTTTTAACGTTACAGTAAAATAAACCGTGAATTAAATTTAATGTTTGAAACTTTTCTTTCTTGTAATATTTTATTTCACCAAGGACTGTTCTCCGCGTAAAGAAAAATATACCTCTTTCCAACTTTGGGCATTCATTGTAGCCTTTTGCTACTTTTTTAAGTTTGTCTGATATTTTGCTAATAAAAAATTATACATGACTAGCTGACCCGGCAAACGATGTTCTGCCATAAGGGATATAAAAAAATAGCTTACCACCTGCTATAGACCGACCGAACAAACACAGAAAATTTCGTAACAATCGGTCAAACCGTTTCGGAGGATTTTGGTAACGAGCACGAGAATATTATTTATACACTTGCTGACCCAGGAAACGTTGTTTTGCCATTAGGGATATAAAAAATAGCTTACCACCTGCTCTCAGACCTACCGAACGAACACAGAAAATTTCATAACAATCGATCCAGCCGTTTCGGAGGAGTTTGGTAACAAAAATTGGCACGAAAATTTTATATATTAAAAAAATTATAATTAATATGCAAAGATTTATAAACTCCAAAATTAATCAGTATAACAGCTTATTCAAAGAACAGATTTCATACTCAGACCGTCTCAAGTGGCATAGTCTGTAAGCTTCTAGCAGACTCAAAACCTATTACGGTTTTGCACCCTCAAAAGTTTTAATTCATCTACATACACCTAAGTCAAGCAGACCATAAAATTAAACTGATCACGTTTGTAATGCCGATGTTTAAAGTTCAAAACTAATTAGGAGTAGTAATTTGCTTGTTCATTAAAATCAATTTACTTAAACCCGGCTCAAGCACTTCCAGCAGTTACTAGGAATATACATAGCGTCATTTCTAATTCTTAGCAATGGATTTTTTGAAATATTGGCGTATACTTGCTGACAAGAAAATTTCGTAATTTTCTTGTCAGTAACCCTCAAGCAGCAAGTAGTATTTTCTTTCCCATTACTTAAAGGTTATTTGCATGCGGGACGTTGATAAAAAGATCCAAAATATTGTTAAGATAGCAAACCTTGTGAATATTTTTACACAGCATCGCAGCAGAGCACAATATACGAGCATATAACTAATACGATTATTATGCCGATTGAGCTAATAAACTTCTGTGGGTTGAGAGTAAACAGTTAAGTAATTATTGAAATTCAATCAGTCATTTTAGGCCAACGAGCTAGAATATTTAGGACTTCGTTATATAGCTTTATTTTTTCAAACAAAGTTCTTTCAACTTATTTTCCAGGCTGCGATACTAGATCGTATGTAATTCCAAAAAATTTATCGTCACGTTATGCACTCTCACCAATCTTGTGTAAATTAATGCAACATACGAGTATGTCAGCTGTATACGGATATCGACATAATATCTTTTTTTTACTCTATACAAGTTAGTACCTACTTAACTGCGATCACATCTGATGGTAATACTGCGATCACATCTAAGATGTTATTGTACTAGCTTGGAAGGGTGAGTAAATTTACCCCAACGGTTTCTACAAGCATCGCACCGGAACGCTAAATCGTTTGGCGGTGCGTCTTTGCTGGTACGGTGGTAACTAGCCATGGCCGAAGCCTCCCGCCAGACAATTATTATCTCGAAATTACTTAGCACACTCATAAAATTCCAGAAACCGGCAAACATTTACCACCATGAGATTTAGCCTTTCGTTGTGAAGGTGTATACTGTATATTAACTAGTAATCGATACGGTTTATACCTATCTATTCCAAGATAGTATAAGACATCTTCGCCTTTCTGGTCACTGAGCATTAGTGTATTTACAAACTTATTACTAAATGAATAAATCTACATGCATAATGAAGATTTTAATTTAATTATAATAAGCGCCACTGAAACGAATATAACTACTTTAATTTAAAGTTTTTGCTTCCGATCACATAGAGCATTCGTAATTAAGCCACAGGAGTGCTTTATCAAAGTTTAAATTCTCTCTGAAAGCTTGACCTTATTCTACTGTCTGTACCTGCAACATCGGTTGTGTATTGCAATATACTATCCTGTCTAGACGTTATATATTTGAAAAAACCTTGCATCCACACATTTTACTCCAGAGAAAGCCCATAGTTCCCTCGGGATCGGTGATATTTCACGCAGCTTTCAGAGCTACTAATTCTTAAGTTAGTCACAAAAAATGTAGGCCTTATTCTAATGTTGATAAATGGCCTTGTTCTAATGCTATTTAAATTTCAGCACAACAGAAAAAATTGAATACATTTTCAAGTCAAAACAGCCAGCCGGAAGTTGAAGGGCGATAAATCAACGTCACCATCTTAAAACTAATTACCAAATAAAGCGTATTGTCCAACCAAGCGGCCATGCTCTTCTGATTAAACTTAATACACGATGTAGGTAGCAAAGAGATTAAAGAATCGTTTAATCTAGTTCATTATTAGTATATGGTGAATTGATCGTTTTTAGGGTTCCGTACCCAAACGGTAGAACGGGACCCTACTACTAAGACTCCGCTGTCCGTCCATGTGTCTGTTTGTCACCAGGCTGTTCATGTAACTCATGAACAGTGATAGAAGCTGAAATTTTCACAGATGATGTATTTTCGCTACTGCTATAAAATAGGATTTAAAGTACCTAAATACTTAAGGAGGCTTCCATACAGCAACCGTGATTTTTTCCCTCGTTTTTGTATTTTCCGGGCAGAGGTTGAGAATTTGTCTTGATATATAATATTACGGATACGGTGCGCGAGCCCGGCTCGCACTTGACGAAGATTATATTAAACTAGAGGATATCCGAGGCTTTGCTTGCGAGGATCTCTATTTAACTCCTTTATGGGTTGAATTATCATAAATGTTCCTCAGCCAACGTGACGCCTACGTTGTAACAGCTGTCTGTATGTCAAACAGCCCCGGACCATCCAGTTGTTTGAACTGTACGTTGAAAAATCATTCAGGCACATTTTCAAATAGATTCCTCTAGAAAACAATACATACAAATGTTACGGTTTATTTTTACTTTTACGATAATAATGATAGGTCTGTTCAGTTAAATAATGTTGACGACTAATTGCCTTTAATTCTAATGATGGATGTTTATTTTCATGGGAGCCCTTACTGTGGATATAATGCAATGAATAAATATCCTTCCTTCACTTTCGTGTGGTTTGTCAATCATCTGGCTCAAAACTGAAAGCAATAGCTGTTAAGATAATATAGAGCAAAACATCTCCTGCTTCTATAGTGAAAGCTTAATTTAGAAAATCGATTGTAAAAAACTTGGGATACACAGTTTGAATACAAATTGGATAGATAGGTTTTTGGTATGCAGCTACATAATATCTCTCACGTACATTCAAAATTTAATTACAGTACCCTATAGAATTGCTACAATATCAAAGAATTCACTACACGTGCACGTATAACAACGCTTACATGTTTTCAGCCTTACCCCGAATTTTCCGTTAATTTTCAACCATGATGAATCTAGGACCTCTCGCTTGTGTATTGATTTACACAATTAAGATTTACACAATTTTGCCAAAGAGGTCCGGGTGCTTATCATTAAAAGGTTCTTATCTTTAAAAATAACACCCAATACACACTCGCGTTATCAAAATGTCCCACAGTTACAACCAATATTTATCTTATCATGAATAATAATTAAAATAAATGTTTTTATCTACAGGGAGTATCGCGAGTAGCTCCAACGCCGTCCCGATACGCACTTCCTGACCATCTGTGACCCGACGGCAGAATGCCTTATCAAATCTTCGTACAGTCTGCCTCCTGGTGCATCTATCACTATCAGTCGTGGACCGAGCTCGAGCGCATCCCGACCTAATGTAATGACCGTGGACTCAGAAACACAAAGATGAGGACGACAAGAACGATACAAAGGATGCAACCGACACGCAGTTCAGTGACAAAATAATGAGTGATCTGTTACAATGGGTGATCTGTTTCCGAGTATAGCCAAGAGCACTTTGGCGAGTGATGTAGAGAAGAACTGGAGTATCGGGCTGGACGCGTACAGCACGGATGAGGAGCTGGCTGCCGTGGAACTGTTCAAGGACTACCCTGAAGCGCTGCTGCGTTTCGCGTCGGTGTGCTGTGCGCTGTTCATGCTGGTTGGGATCCCGGGGAACTTGATCACGATCGTTGCTCTTGCGAGGTGTAAAAAGGTATGGAACTTTATTGTCTCAAACATACTTTGAAAGGATATGACCATGGATGTATGGAATTTCATACCAAGCTGATTCAAATCCAAACTTTATTTTTTATAGACTACCGTCTTCACATTAACTCCTGCAGTAATTATGTTTTAATTAAAATACGGATTAGGCAAATAAACAAGTTGTACTTCTCATTATATTATGCAAAATTAAATTCCGAATATGAGAAACGAATTTCTAGTGCAAATGGTTCTTTAAAAACAATACATTATCTTCCTAGAATATTTTGGTTATGGTTCATGAGAAATATAACTGATACTAACTTTGGTTATTCTTCTTTGAGCATCATTTTGACATTCTTCTTTGACATAAATCTAAGTTGCTGTACGGGCCAAGCAACGTTCCACATAAGTTGTATGAAAACCCATATCTGTCGTGATTAAGCGGCCAAATAAATTACTTTTTTTTATACTATATAGGCTAGCGCTTGACTGTGATCACACCTGATGGAAAGTGTTGATACAGTCTCGGCCAGTTTCTTCATGAACGAGTTATTTACTTAAATCTACACTAAATTAAATCTACTTATTAGTCTACATTTACTTATTTAACTCATAATATAAATGTCATGTAATTTCCAAATGGAACGATCTTCTACTCCGAAACGTGGTAACCAACTTGTCAAAGGTTTTATTAAAATATCGAACAAGCTTGCAAATTGAAAAAAACAAATGAACTCAATTCAAGATTTAATTTGCAGGAAAAATTATTGATTTTAAAAAGTTGTTGTATTTAACTTCCGCACATTATTTGAGAAAAGTACTATATCTGGACCCTCATTTTCTCGTTCGTCCATCAATGCCTCTTTTGCTGGCCGCGCCCCGCGGCTGTAATGCACTACAACAGTGATACCTACATAGCGGTTATGAATTACGATCACATCACCAGCATTGAGACTCGATTCCCATCTATAAGTACGATTCACGTAAGATGACCACAAATGGCGGGTCTATTTTAGGTCTCTTTGGACTTATCTAACTAATATTATGGTCTTATTTATTTTAACTAATATATATGTCTTATTTAACTAATATATGGTATGTAACTAATGTATATTAACTAATATATGGTATTTAACTAATGTATGGTAACTAATATATCTTATTTAACTAATATATGGTAATTATTTTGGCTTAAGTCTTTTCTTCATGAGTGTACATGAAGTAAAGACCCGCCATTTGTGATCATCTTTCGTGAATCGTACTATACCATTAACTACATACCTGTTTTCAGTTATTTTTAATGATTTTCTTCAAATTTTGTTTGCAAGTATATACACCACTTGTAAAGCCTTGTTAGAAAACATATTGAAAAACTACCACAGAGTTAGCCAGGTACATAATTATCAAAGAAGTAAGTATTTTTTTTCTCTATACAAGTAAGTATACTTGACTGCGAGCTCACCTGATGATAAGTGATGATGTCTACATCACTATTATCGTACAAACTTGGAAGGGTAAGTAAATTTACCCCAACAGTTTTTACAAGCATCGCACTGGAACGCTAAATGGCTTGCCAGTGCGTCTTTCCTGGTAGCCAGACCAGACCTGAGCCAATTTAGAAATTATAAAATTCCAAAGTGGCCCGTGGCGTGAATCGAACCCGCGACCTCCCACTCGAATCCGAGCGCGTCGACACTGCGACAGGGAGGTCGTATAATTGGAATACGTTCTAAAAATGGGTAAAACGTATCATGGTAGCCATAACTCACTTATCAAGTCAAACATTAAAGACAAAACAAAGTAGATAAAATTAAATTTAATGCCCATCACATACAAGATAACGCGGTCAAGCCGACAAAAAGACAGAAAAAAAATATTTGTTATCACTCTGATAACAAGAGGAATACATTGAACAGTAGTAGCACTAGGAGATAGTACTTTGCGGCTTGCTTCCGGATTAGACTCATTTAAACATGTTTGCAATCGCGAACATACACTGTACATACACGAAACACGACAGCAAAAAAGCTTTAAAAACATATCGAAATTGTTTGTGTTATCTACAAAGTAAGAAATGAAATAAGAATTGCCCCATTAATTGCGTATCATTTTCAGAATTAACAAGACTTGTAAAAGTATACAATGAATTATTTATTCACAATCATAAATCAGATTACTCAATAAAAGTCCTGAAACTTTGTAATTTGTAATCAAAAGTTTAGGAGCGTCTCTGCCCCTATCGCTTTCCTGATTATTTTTAAAAAATCATATAAAATTTATGACCCCACTTAGAGTTACATTTTAATAAACTTGCTCGATTTATTTACATTATAATTGAAGAAAAGTCATACGATATCTATCGTACAATGAAGTACTGGACTACTTAATATTAAACACGCTATCATTTGTATATTTTAATAGCAAAGCAAATTACTATTGAAGGCAAAGCTATTTTAAATTTATTATAAAAGCAAAAGTTATTTTAGTTTACTTTATTAGATTTTTATGTCTTTCTACTTCTATATGAGTACCAAAGCTGTAGCAATGTGTAGCTGCATGATCAATCCTGTCAGCTTTTCATTTTGCTGGATTCATTTTCCGATGGATCGATGAAGCACTTTTGATGAAAGCATAAAATATAGGAATTTAATATGCGTCAACTTTATGTTAGATACCTATCTATTACTTGCCTACCTCTTTATACTGCGGAGCGAGTCTTACAAAGAATATTTTGTTGCGCTTGTTTTAGAGTTCTGTATACATAGAGTGACAATACAATATCGTTATAAAAACTCATCTGTTCAAGTGGTAGATAGAGGGTCGTGCACCACGGTTTCGCAAAATCGCATAGTATGGCACATTTGAAAACCTACTCTATAGTTATGATTTGTATTAATATTTTGCGTAATGGTCCAGAACCCCTCAGAAGTCATTACTCTTCGCATTTGACCAGCTTTTAATTCAGATTTGATAAGACTAGAAAATGAAAGCGTATCTAACCGAACGTTAAGTAGGTATCCAATGCAACATGATAAAAACATTGACATTTCTGAATCCTTTTGTTGAGATACTCATTAGGCGTCAGGGACCAGGGTTCTATTATTGACGTAATAATAGAATCATCCTCTCGGGCGACGACATTAACGTGATATCTCTTCTTTAACGTAGGTCAGTGCTCATTGTATTCTTAGGGTGTCCTACGCACGAAACGAACCACTTGCGTTTGTCTTAATATGACTGTCTTCATACAAACTATAGCACTGACACAGAATATCGTTATAGGTACTGACTAACACCGCAATGGTTAACAAACATCATACGGGTTTACCAAACGATAATGACGTTAATGCTCGATTATTACATTAAAATATATTTTGTTTTAACTTTTACATATTATAATATAAGTGATTATAGGTTTAAAATTTACGCGAAGAGGATATAAAACCAATTTTATACAGTAAAGTGGTAAAATGAAGGAATGCTGAAAAGATTTAAAGGAATTACTTACATTGAATCCTGTGATTCCTACGAACGAACATAAAATTCCCCTCCCTACGCAACGAACAGTAAACGAAGTTTTTAAAACTAAAGTTTTAAAAAAGTCCTTGCGTTCGAGGCGGACAATTGTGTCGGCGCGAACAAATACGTGTTCAGCGAGGACTGGCTTATTGGAAAATATTTTTTTCGTCCATAAAGTGCCTTTTCTAAATAAATTGTACCTACATTTTAAAGTGATTCTCGTTCTCTTTTCATTCTCTTTTTCATTGTACTTCAATTACACGATTATTCTAAACGAGTAATTAAGTAACAAACTATGATATGGTCGACACATAAAGATAGTCCATGTGAGGGTCGCTTAACAAATAGTTACATTTACTGAGATGCTGATAAGAGAGCGTCGTTAGTGTATCTTAAAGGCATATCGACGTATATTATACAATTATTATGAATGAGGAATTAACAAATATATCGCTAATGATATATGTATTGTTTTTGTTATTCTGCATCATTGAACAATAAATGTTTGGTTATTAAGTTAATGTGTTTACCTGTAATCGATTTAACAAATGCATAACGTACCTAAGTACATTATGGTAATGGTATTTTAAAGAACATTTGTCATAAATGTATACAATTTGATGATCCTGACTACTTTAATTCTATGTAAGGGTTAATTTTTGATTCTCCTAAACCGATCCCAAAAGATTTTCCACTAATAATTACATTAATCACACTATCTAAATAACAGTGTTCCCTTAAAACTATAAAATGGTTATTCAAGAGGCGGATAAGAATTTCTAAAGAGCTGGCAATGTATTTGCAGTTCCTCTGGTGCTGCAAATTTCCATGGGCGGCGGTGATCGCTTACCTTTAGGTGACCCGCCCGCACGTCTGCTCGCGTTAACTGTTAAAAAAAATATTCCAGCAACCTGTTACTGTTGTCCGTTTCCTACCACAATGTTTGAACTTTTGGTAAACTCTATTTCAATTTCAGGTTCGCAATGCAACGGCCGTGTTCATAATGAACCTGTCCTGCTCGGACCTGCTGTTCTGCTGCTTCAACCTGCCGCTGGCTGCTTCCACCTTCTGGCAGCGCTCGTGGGCGCACGGCCGTACCCTCTGCAGGATGTTCCCTCTCGCCAGATACGCGCTGGTAGCCGTGTCTCTGTTCACCATACTTGCCATCACTATCAACAGATACGTCATGATTTCACACCCGAGGCTTTATCCGAGGTAAGTTGAAGAGATAAATTGTCATGGGAGAAAAGTTAGAAGCAGTTTACTTAATAGAGTTGCTGTAACATAAGTAGTCGTAGAGAGTAGGCCCAATGTTTACTTAATAAATTTTATATTCAAGTATTTTGTCTAACCCAATAGAAAGGAAACTCTTTAGACTCCCTGGATATATATAGCATAAATAAATAAACATTTATAAACTTAAAACCTAAAAATTAAATGGCAGGTTCGGAATAGTACGATAATGTATTACGCTAATTTAGCTATATTTTACAAGGGAATGTTTTAGAAAAGAAATAGTCAATAAACACGTTAAGAAGCGTAATCTCATGTCAGTGATTTGCATCGCCCATAAACATCTGTAGCACCAGATAGGCAAACAAAGCGTTGCAAGATTTAAATCTTTAATAATTAGCATTTACACACTGTTTTGCATTTCAGGTTCTACAAAAGACAATACTTGGCCGTAATGGTTGCTAGCACTTGGATATTCTCCTTCGGAGCCCTTATCGCGACGTGGCTCGAGAAATGGGGTCGCTTCGGCTTGGATCCCTCAATAGGGTCTTGCTCTATATTGCCTGATCGCAACAATCGATCTCCGAAGGAATTTCTATTCGTCGGAGCGTTCATGCTGCCATGTCTAGCTATAGTTATATGCTACGCTCGCATATTCTGCATTGTGAGAGAGGCTGCCAGGAGATCTCGTGCGCCAGGCCGTGGAAGACCCAGACCTGCGGGTTTAGAGGACTCTGCCGTCGGCTCCGCATCAACGGCACTGGAACGTTCCCCTGGTCCTGAGAATGGATATAGTAACCATATAGCAGCCCCTCGAAAGGCTTTACTTTTCCCACCTTCACTACACTGTCCACCCACTCCGGGTCCGGAACGGTCATCGTCCTCCGGCGTCGATACATTGGACGGCCACGATGATGACTGCGCTCTCGATGCAAAACCAAAGACTCCATTAGGCGGAGATACGACTAAAAGGCTTCGCCAAGCAGCAGTAGCGCTTCGACGCTCGCCAGCGCCGGCTAGATCCCCTCGACTAACACCAAAAGACAGGAAACTACTTAAAATGATTATGGCCATAATGATCTCGTTTTGGGTGTGCTATCTACCGATAACTGTGACGAAGCTGTTTAGAGAGTTCACGTCGCAGCCGGCACTGAACATCGCGGGATACATTCTGATATATTTGACGACGTGCATCAATCCCATCATCTACGTGGTGATGTCTAGCGAATATCGTCAGGCGTACAAGAATCTTCTGATGTGCCGCAGGAGGGCGTGACGATCGCCCGGCGACGGCGTCTCCGAAAAGCGCCCGCCGTAGCTAACATTTAACGAGTACAGTGAGACAAACATATAAACAAGTGAACGTTACATGGAAGCAGATAAACAAGTTTTCAATATTGTCGAGCGAAGGTTACGATAACCGAACTTTGAACCTCATGATTTCCTTAAATAAATTAAGTAGTTATTTGTATGAGAGTATTTATATTGTGTGAATGGTTATGTTTTGTACATATGATACGATTTAATCGCGAGCCGTCCGTGATTGTGCTATATGTTTGTGAGAGTAAATTGATAAGTACCTAACAACAAAATTGTAACAAAGAACCCCAATAAATATTTGATTATGTAATAGTTGTTAATATAATGTATACCAAACTTTACAAAGTAGATGATTACTATTAGAACGTCGTTTTGTAATACTTATAAAAACATTGATAAGAAATTGTTGTTTACACACATGTATAAAGTAGTAACTTTGTAATTTTTACGTCAGTCAACGATTGAGCGAAGGAACTATAAAATGGAATAAGTACTTATATCATCGAAACGCTTGTATCGAACTATTTGTACACTGTACCTAAAGCTTTGAATGATCTTAAATGTTTACAACATTCCTGAAAATATTTTCCTTGTATATTAACCGTTAAGTTAACACATAATAACTAGGTACCTATAATAGATAAGAAAAATAACCAAACTTAAAACACTGTAGTTAAGACTAGATCATTGCTTCTAAATCATCCATGAATTAAAATTTAACGCCATTGTCCGGCGAAACCCGCTGTGCATCCAAAACTGAGTCATTACGGGAACCGATATTCTAGGAAAAAGAATCACCGCAATGATGTTTATTACAAACATTCATTTGTGGTGGAATAACAGTGTATGAATGACGTGCGAAGTGCAGTTTTCAGTTTGAAATGGGTGCTCCGAATAATGTTCTGATGAACAGTAGTGTTGTGACCGCTCTTTCTGATGCGGAGCTGGCGGCTATCGAGCTGTTCCAGGGATACCCTGATGGCCTGCTGAAGTTTGCGACAGCTTGCTGCGTGATCTTCATGCTGATCGGCATCCCTGGGAATCTCATCACCATCGTCGCCTTGGCTCGCTATGAAAAAGTAAGTAAACATTACTAAATGTAATTGTAATGTATGTTGTGTTTTATGGTACCTAACCATTGCAGCAGGAATATAGTAGGAATTTGGTGTCCAAATTGAAACAAGTGACTTAGTTAAAGTAAAGTAATTTTGAAAAGCACCTAAAAGAATAAAACAGTGGTTAAACGTAAGCGAACATATGAAAATTGCCACGATAAAAGAAACAAACAGAAGATTGTAACTACTACTACTAAGTTTCCCTGCAAGATAGCATTGAAGTTCTGCCTAATTTTCGGACACTGTGGTATAATGAACTCATGCTCAGTTGGTAGAGTAGCCAGCCGCGATAGATCGGAGTCGGATAGAACTTATAAGACACCGTAGCACCGCCATCTTAAGTTCCTAGCATCAGTTAATAGCAACATATTCTTAATTATCTGAATCTTGGCAAGAAGTTGCATAGAAGAAGTCTTGTTGTGAAATTTTGGTCGAATGCATTAATCGGTTGGCCGATATTTATTCATCTTAGCTTTCTTCACTCCTTTTCATTAAAAACTCAGAAGGCTTAATCGTAAAAGTACATATATTATCGTCACGTGCTATATAGACTGAAATCCTCTTCCCTATAACTGGGTTATACTTTTATCTTTTAACCGTTTTATGGATGTCAATGAGTCTTTGGATATAAGTCATACCGGATAATCGCTTTACTATTAGTAAGCTGATAACAGTAACCAGTAGCGATAACAGCGCTACTCGTCACGTATCATTTACGCGCTCATTTATTTATTTAAATTGGATTCACTTTATGCAGGAGTGAAGCATGCTGGAATTTAAGTAAAAGGCTCAAGATTATTCTTTTTTACACTACTTGACTGCGACCTCACCTGATGGTAAGTAAAGATGCAGCCGAAGCCGAAAAATAAATTAACTTCTAACGGTTTCTTACACAGCATCGTGCCGGAACGGTAAATCTTTTGGCGGTGTGTCTTTGCTTGGCTAGTTCCCACGACCGAAGCTTCCCACCAGACCAGATCTTAGCCCAATTATAAACTCATTAACAGTTACGGTCTAATTTCGTATACTTACTGTAATACGCATTTCTTCTTGTTCTTAAGATTTCCGGAGTGGAATACCTACTATCCTACGTGATCTTTGCTTTGTTTGGAGGTCATTTAACCCAAAAGATTTCCTCACGTACGGTTTCTACGTCTAATTAATAGGTAACTTAGTTCTCGTACACTTACGTTACGTACATGTATAAAACGAAGCGCCTTGAGACGATTAACGCGTCTAATTTTCCTCATACTGAGCAATAATTATTGTGGTAAATGACCGTTAATATTATTAAATGGGAAACTATACTATTTCATCTAGTTATATTACGGGATAAAGGAAGTACGAGTTCTAATCTATATATATAAAAGAATGAGGCATTTTGGTTGTTCCACGGATTCCGCCAAAACTATAGGTCGTAGAGATCTGAAATTTGGTACCTAGGTAGATATTAGGTCATGAATTCGTACTAAGACGGGGATTCCAGAAATTCAAATTTTAAGGGGTAAAAACCGTTGGTTTTTTGGATTTCCCCATACAAAAGTGAAATTTTTTTCGTTGTTCCAGGAATTCCCGAAAAGCTACAAGTGGTAGGGATCTGAAATTTGGTACCTAGGTAGATATTAGGTCATGAATTCGTATTAAGACGGGGATTCCAGAAATTCAAATTTTAAGGGGTAAAAACCGTTGGTTTTAGGGATTTCTCCATACAAAAGTGTAATTTTTTTCGTTGTTCCAGAGATTCCCGAAAAACTACAAGTAGAGGTCTAAAATTTGATACCTAGGTAGATATTAGGTCATGAATTCGTACTAAGACGGGGATTCCAGAAATTCCATGTTTAAGGGGTAAAAACCGTTGGTTTTCGGGATTTCTCCATACAAAAGTGTAAATTTTTTCGTTGTTCCAGGGATTCCCGAAAAACTAAAAGTCGTAGATATCTCAAATTTGGTACCTAGGTAAATATTAGGTCATGAATTCGTACTAAGACGGGGATTCCAGAAATTCCATGTTTAAGGGGTAAAAACCGTTGGTTTTCGGGATTTCTCCATACAAAAGTGTAAATTTTTTCGTTGTTCCAGGGATTCCCGAAAAACTAAAAGTCGTAGATATCTCAAATTTGGTACATAGGTAGATATTAGATCATGAATTCGTACTAAGACGGGGATTCCAGAAATTCCATGTTTAAGGGGTAAAAACCGTTGGTTTTCGGGATTTCTCCATACAAAAGTGTAAATTTTTTCGTTGTTCCAGGGATTACCGAAAAACTAAAAGTCGTAGATATCTCAAATTTGGTACCTAGGTAGATATTAGGTCATGAATTCGTACTAAGACGGGGATTCCAGAAATTCCATGTTTAAGGGGTAAAAACCGTTGGTTTTAGGGATTTCTCCATAAAAAAGTGTAATTTTTTCGATTCCGACAAAATTTTGATTCGTACTAATCAGGGTAGCTAGGTTGTTGAATTTGTACTGCGACGGGGATATTCGAATTTCAAATTTAAGGATGGGAACATTTGCGAACTTCTTTAATTTTTGGAATAAATTTTTTCATTCTTTTTCTCATATGACAGCAAACCTAGAAAAGGAATCTGTGGTCAAAATTTAACTAATTGGACGCCATTTTAAACTTTTTCGTAATTGGACCGATTTATTTCAAAATTAATATCCAACCGTTGCAGCGAGCATAGAAAAAGAATATGTACTTAATATTCAAAAAAATGGCCGCCATTTTGAACTTTTTCGTTATTGGACCGAATTCTTTCAAAATGGATATCTGACCATTGCAGCAAGCATAGAAAAAGAATACGTAGTCAAAAATTAAAAAATTGGCCGCCATTTTGAACTTTTTCGTTATTGCAGCGAATTCTTTCAAAATTAATATCCGACCGTTGCAGCGAGCATAGAAAAAGAATCTGAGGTCAAAATTTAAAAAATTGGCCGCCATATTGAACTTTTTCGTTATTGGACCGAATTCTTTCAAAATTAATATCCGACCGTTGCAGCGAGCATAGAAAAAGAATCTGAGGTCAAAATTTAAAAAATTTGCCACCATTTTTAACTTTTTCGTTATTGGACCGAATTCTTTCAAAATTAATATCCGACCGTTGCAGCGAACATAGAAAAAGAATCTGAGGTCAAATAAAAAATTGGCCGCCATTTTGAACTTTTTCATTATTGGACCGATATCTTTCAAAATTAATATCCGACTATTGCATCAAGCATAGAATAAGAATCAAAGGTCAAAATTTATAAAATTGGCCGCCATTTTGAACTTTTTTGTTGCTGGGCCGAATGATTTGAAAATCAATATGTGACTATTAAAGCAAGCATAGAGAAGGATTTTGTGGTCAATGTTGAAAAAAATGGCCGCCATTTTGAACTTTTTTGTTACTGGGCCGAATGATTTGAAAATCAATATGTGACTATAGAAGCAGGCATAGAGAAGGAATTTGTGGTCAAAATTGAAAAAAATGGCCGCCATTTTGAACTTTTTTGTTACTGGGCCGAATGATTTGAAAATCAATATGTGACTATAGAAGCAGGCATAGAGAAGGAATTTGTGGTCAAAATTGAAAAAAATAGCCGCCATTTTGAACTTTTTTGTTACTGGGCCGAATGATTTGAAAATCAATATGTGACTATAGAAGCCAGCATAGAAAAGGAATTTGTGGTCAAAATTGACAAAAATGGCCGCCATTTTGAACTTTTTTGTTAATGGACCGAATCCTTTCAAAATGGAGATCTGACCATTGCAGCAAGCATAGAAAAAGAAAATGTAGTCAAAACTTAAAAAATTGGCCGCCATTTTGAACTTTTTTGTTACTGGGCCGAATGATTTGAAAATCAATATGTGACTGTTAAAGCAAGCAAAGAGAAGGATTTTGTGGTCAAAATTGAAAAAAATGGCCGCCATTTTGAACTTTTTTGTTGCTGGGCCGAATGATTTGAAAATCAATATGGGACTATAAAAGCAAGCATAGAGATGGAATTTGTGGTCAAAATTGAAAAAAAAGGCCGCCATTTTGAACTTTTTTGTTGCTGGGCCGAATGATTTGAAAATCAATATGTGACTATTAAAGCAAGCATAGAGAAGGATTTTGTGGTCAAAATTGAAAAAAATGGCCGCCATTTTGAACTTTTTTGTTACTGGGCCGAATGATTTGAAAATCAATATGTGACTATAGAAGCAGGCATAGAGAAGGAATTTGTGGTCAAAATTGAAAAAAATGGCCGCCATTTTGAACTTTTTTGTTACTGGGCCGAATGATTTGAAAATCAATATGGGACTATAAAAGCAAGCATAGAGATGGAATTTGTGGTCAAAATTGAAAAAAATGGCCGCCATTTTGAACTTTTTTGTTACTGGGCCGAATGATTTGAAAATCAATATGTGACTATTAAAGCAAGCATAGAGAAGGTTTTTGTGGTCAAAATTGAAAAAAATGGCCGCCATTTTGAACTTTTTGTTACTGGGCCGAATGATTTGAAAATCGATATTTGACTATTATCAGCAAGGTAGTGAAAAATTGTGATCCTATTCAAAATAAATGGCGACGACAGAAATATTGAAAATTAAACGCTTGAGGGAGTAAAGCAGAAGTTCAACGTGAGCGAAGCCGCGGGCGTTTGCTAGTATATTATATAAGTAGAATACGGGAGAACATGATTTGATTCGCTATCTAAAATTCTAAACCGTAAAACACCAAACGGTTAGAAGAAAAATGCTACTAAGCGCGATTAGAGGTAAGATTAAAAATTAAAAAAAAAAACAACGAGCCCAAAATCGAAACAAAATTGAAAGAACTCATTTTTAAAAATAGTATGGTATGAAAATGGTAAAGAAAACTTCGTGGTCGTAAGATTGCAGTCCACGCCCATTAATATCTTCATACGTAGGTGAATTGCATACTCGTAGAATAACATCATATGATGTGAACCCGTAAAATATTACAATAGCCAATTAAAATCGAGAGTTCCTTAGTACATAACTATATTAATTGTAGGTACTAAACTGAAATTTTTTAAAGCAAAATCCGAAAGCCGCTGAGTAAAAGCATCTGGTGGAAGGAAAAACGGACGTGACCTAAGAAGGTTTGTTTTTTGTAGCTTAGGAACTGAAACAATAAAATTCATCTTTATAACTTTAATAATATATAAATAATAACGTCAGATTAAAATTTGTGGATCATAAACTCACATACTTAATATTTTATACCTATACTTACTCATAGTTAACCAAATGTCGGCACCCAGTCTGCTGGAATGAGCAACAGTAATAGATAATTTTATAGTTTAACAGTTGAGCACACACATACACACACTGTAACGACGTAAATTCGTACAAATCAATATTTGTATATTATTGTGACGCAAGTCGTATTTACCTGGAATGTTTATTATCAAATGTATAAGTCACTATTTGAAGTAAACCGTGGTCTTACTGGACTTACTTCCCACATTATACAGGAGTACTTTAGTGAAAATGACGTAGGCATTGATGATTAAAAGAAACAGCGAAAGATAAGACTGCCTATGAAGTCATACTGTCTTTATGATTTCGTCATACATTGAAACAAAATTGATCTAAATGTGTTTTGGCACTATTTACAAGACATAACAAAGAAGAAATAAGCGAGGTAAATTGAATCAAAAATGTTCTCTGAACAATAGCTACGAAGTTAATTTAATTAATGAAATTTTTCTCCATAAATAAAAATTGTAAGATGCCTATTTTATTTAATGTAATAGAATGCCGAGGTACCTTATTTTACAGAATATCTTGCTGTCAAAGAGGTCAACTGTGGACATATTCAGAAGGCTCCATAATATCAAATAAAAGATCTAATTTTTTCTCTGTTTATTCATAAAACTTTGAAGAGATTCATAATCACACAATATTCAAATAGTATCTTTACACAATTCCAAAAACATCCGAGTAACATACGGACAGGAGGCAGACGGACTGGATGAATTTTCAAGGGTTCCACTTTTACCATTTAACTATGAAACCCTAAAAAAGACATTTAAATATTCAGTATGATAAAGCAAAAAACAATTCAACAACATGTCACAGTGAAGGATAGTAACGACGTGCTCAGAACATCCGAGCGAGGATTTCGGAACGCGTTCTGTATACGTAGATTTTCCCGAAATACAAGTGTCTGTATAATATGTTGTATATGGTAGCTAGGCTTCTATGTTTTATCTATAGGATATGGAATAATGAGACATTCTAGGATTCACTAGGCTTTATACCTACGTCTTTGCCAGTAAGCAGGCTTTGGCCAGCCTCCAATTTACTAGCAATATCGTGATGTCAAAATCCCAAATTGCTCTTGCCGGGAATGTATAGTGCATACTGCTTGAAACAAAATTAATTAATAATTTGTATTATTTTAAGAATATTAAAATAAAGAACTGCGCCAACAAAATAGGCTGTGTGTTTGTGCAAATCTACTACGTAGGTTATGGTCGCTGGAATCGGTTTGAGGAACGTGCTATTTTTCATGTACGAATACGATTCATAATAAATAATTATTCGCACTTATTTGCCCACCGCAATCTATGATGAAGTACGCTAATATGTTTAATCAATGACCGCAATCCACAGGCATACTAAACACTACGAGCACATAAAGGTATAACATTATTAAAAAAAACTTTATTGCAAACGTTTGTTCAAATTGCCACTTATCTATTGGCCTTTGATTTAAAAACTGCACAGAAACTAGTCCAAAATAAATCAGTAGGTTCTTGGGAAGATTGGGTGGTTAAGTAGTCTAGCATCTATATAGAACTCTCAAAGTAAACTATTAGATTAATAACAAATTATTAATGAAAACTAAAAGTATTCTATAAAAGTGTATAAAAAATTCATTACGTTTAGTCTTGCTGTCAGAAACAAGGTGACATGAAAGAACACCGAGCCTATAAAGCAAACGGATTCACTTCTCAGGTTTACAAAATCATCAGAATCACTGACCTTTTCAAGTTCATCGCTATCGCGATTGTAGCTAAGGGTCTAGTAAAATGACCTCATATATCTATCTTATCGCCTACTTTATGCAAGTAAGTTAAGTCCTGGGAAAAGGTTTAGCTTCACTCATGGAAGCAAAGTAAACGAGGCGATCTAATTGATTACTTCCTTCATCAGCATAAACATGATAATATTAGTAGTTGCCCGGTTATAAAATTAGCTAATTTCCCTCATTCTCTTATAGCAAGAGAATAATTTAGAGTTCAGTCATCATCAGTGAGTTGAATCAGTTCTCGTGGTAGAAGCCGTACTCTCCGAGGCACGGGGATCAAAGAATACCAATTTTTTTAAGAGCTAATCTTTACTATCGTAAGTAGAATAAATACATCATAGGAATGATAAAGGCATGCCTGATTAACTTCGAACTCATTCAGAGTTCCTCTTCAATAACAATACCAAGACCTGTATTTAAGCTGGTAACTCGACATAAATACCCAATTTTTGTGGCGACGTTTTTGACGAAAGAATAGACATTAATTGATAAATAGTAAAACACTTGCATATACATCACTTAACTTGATCTGAAATTAAAAATAAACTAGCGCAAGCCTAACTTCTAACTCAAAATCTCCACGTCTGAAGAATATTAAAAAGAAAAATTACTGAATCAAACGTATTCTTTTATAGCGCCTTCTCAAATCTTTTCTACATATAAATTGATCTGCCTAAATCCACAGTATACGTGTAAGGGTAGTCGACTTTTACACGTATTTCTTTCAGATCTCTAGTCCAATACCCGATAGACCATACCAGGCTTTAACTTTACCTAACCACTGAACTATTATTCACTGCTAAAAAAATTTACGGCTGGAGCGACCGTGGTATATTTTACTTTACGTGCAAAAATATTCTTGTCAATCTATTCCAACGATTGACTGGCTCAGCTTCACAAAATCCACTGGCTTACATTTACGCCTCTCTTGTAGGTTCCTAACCCTTTTACAAATCCTTATTTATTGTATCTATAAAATCACCTTTCTGTATCCATTCAACGGGAAACTCAATTGAAACCATTCTGAAAGAGTACCCATATTAAATCTACAACATCTTTATTTCGGTATACTATACAAACATAACCAACCATACCAATACAAATTTCTCCCAAACTAATCTTAGCCATGTTAACCAGTCTCTATAGAGCCTATTATCTATACAAACGATAAGTCTGTAATATTGTTGTACCTACAAAAGTGGAAACTCGAACACACTAGAGCTATTCCATTAGTTTTACTATCGAAGAGGACGGCAATTTTAACGGGACCAAAAGGCATCAAATGCCTGACGGCGATTTAAAACGTTATGTTATACGTATAATTATAGAATCCTGTGGAACAGCGGAACTCCGAAATTCCGTGGTTCCGTTCATTTTTGTATTAGTCAATTGTCAACCACATACAAGTTAACATATGAAACGTCATCATAAATGGTAGTGCGCCTGTAATAATTTTAAGGGCAATTAGTAGCCCCGACAACATTGGTATAAACATTATGGAGGCGTAAGCTGCAACACCTGGACCGACGTAGGATGCGCATTAATGAACGCAACGGCTACTGCCAGCCAGATGGCCCAGACTCTAACCGAAAGTGCAAAAAGGACGACATATCACAAAATCAGCTCTCCTAAAATTCTTACTTTTCAAACGTTGCTAGCTCCCGTACCATATGGAGGCACCGAAATTCATGCGACTACGCATGAGTCCGATTTTCAGCGGGCACGCATGCATGCCCACTAGACAGCAAAACCTTGGCATCGCACTTCTTTTATTTCTAACTGGTCAGCGAAAGCGAGGATCATATGTTTTTTTTTTCAATTTGTCTGCATTAATTGGCTCATTTTTTGCGCAACGAATCAGCGCTATTCCGCATGGAAATTCAGCCAGTATTGTTGTCACCATCCCACTTGGGCAAGACTTTACCTACAGGCTAGAAGTCTAGCCTACGTGGGATGGTTATTATTATTAGTATAAGGTATAGACCTCAGGTACAGACATTTCAATCCACGATGACGTGCCACACTCTGGCAAAATCGCTTATGTTTTATTCGATTCGTATGTAGTTTGACAGAGTGGGCCGCGTCATCGTGTACCTACTGAAATATGTATTTAGCGATAAGTTGTTCAGCGGGGCTAGACAAAGTCACAGTCGTTTGGCGACGCTAGTCAACAAAAATGTATGGACAAAACAAATGACTGTAGAAAAACCACGATAATATAATAGTACTAAACACGCTGTGTTTGATACTGTCGGCTGTCAATCGTCATCATAAGTACGCTAAAGTTATCTACAAGGTCCACGAGAACGCCAGCGAGCGTTCAACTTGTAGTCAATTATTATCAAAAACAGCGTGTTTTGTACTATTCTGTCGTGGTTTTTCTACAGTCACGTGGTTTGTCCCATACATTTTTGTCGACTAGCGTTAACGCCAAACGACTATTACTTTGTCTAGCCCCGCTGAATAGTTAGTTTTTTTTTTAATAAAGAAAAATTACCACGTCTTTTTACTCGTTTCCAGGTGCGCAACGCGACTGCAATCTTCATAATGAGCTTGTCCTGCTCGGACCTGCTGTTCTGCTGCTTCAACCTGCCGCTGGCCGGGTCCACGTTCGCGAGGCGCTCGTGGGCGCACGGCCAGCTGCTGTGCCGCCTGTTCCCGCTGGCGAGGTACGCGCTGGTGGCCGCGTCGCTCTTCACCGTACTCGCCATCACCCTCAACAGATACGTCATGATCGCCCACCCGAAACTCTATCCTAAGTAAGTAAAAAGCATTCGTTGCGTCAACCCCTTTTTTATGTCCCACAACTGCATCGTTGGTGTATCTAGTAGTGAGCATGTTCGACTGCAGATCACGAGGTACTGGGTTCGATTCCCGGATCGGGCCACTAAAATTTAGAATTGGGTTTTCCTATCAGTAAATCCTTAGTACCTACCTACTAGGGCACGTTAAGCCGTCGGTCCTGCGCCTGATCTCTCTGACCGGAGTTATGAGATAGAGGAATAGAGATTGCAGCTGTGTTTACGCAAACTCCTAAGCACCATAATATCGCCGTCCCCGGCGAATAAAACGAAAACCACAAATATTGAGGAAAAATAAAAAACCGATGTCTAACACACGTTGGTAATTACTGATGAAAGTTTCTTTCCTCTACAGGTTATACAAAACTCGATACCTAGCAATAATGCTAGTCGCCATCTGGGCAGTATCATTTGGGGTCGTGACGCCGACATGGTTCGGGATATACGGCTTATTTGGATTAGATACGAGCATCGGATCGTGCTCAATACTCGAGGATCAAAAAGGGAACACACCGAAAAAATCTCTTTTCCTAACTGCGTTTATTCTGCCGTGTGTGGCGATAATACTCTGTTATGCACGAATATTCTTCATAGTTCGCAAGGCGACGAAGAAATCTTTGAACAAAGTTAAAAAACCAGCAACACCTGAAGAATCTTCATCAGCAGATGTGACTTCTTCAATATCAGCACGAATGACAACTGATAACAGCACTAGCTGCTATAACGTGGAACAAACAAAAAACGTGCACGTTTCCATTTCAAATATTAGAGCGACTTCTATGCCGCGTATCGCTACATTCTCAGTAGAGACGAGAGAAGAAATAGTGAGACATCCTGATGATATCCAAAACGAACCCGTCCGACTGCGAAGGACTGGCCTGAGGAAATCAATGGCACTTCTAAAGATGTCACTACCTTCTAGAAAAGATAGGAGATTGGGAACTATGATCATAGCCATAATGATATCGTTTTGCATGTGCCACTTACCGATCACAGTCACAAAGGTTCTACGGGATTTGAATCCCGATCCTGCATCTAACATCGCTTCCTACATCCTCTTGTATTTATCGTCTAGTATAAATCCGGTAATTTATGTCTTAATGTCAAGCGAATACCGGAAAGCTTATAAGAATCTGTTTAGACGACGAAATAAAGGAAATAGGATATCACTTAGAAATAACAGATAGCTATTACCTATCTAGTAACAAATACTTTCTGGTATTTTTTCATTTATGGATTAAGCAGCAGAATACCGAATTACGGTATCAGAAACAGATTCTAATTTTAATACTCGTGTTAATGTTTAGCTTTACTCGAATGTGCACTGCTGATGTTTTGAGACGTGTGTATGTGAATTGTTTTGTAAATATAGGTAGGAATTAGACTGGTAATTTAAAATAGTAGGTACCTAAGTGGGTACTCATATTTAGCTCAAGAATCAGCATCGTTTAGTGACCAATTTGATACAAAGTGCTTATGTTCGTAATACCTAATGCAAATTGGTTTCACGAGTATAATCGATCAATTAATTTTACCTAATTATAGCAAGCTATTACAATCTACAAGAAAAATTCCAAGTAATTATTATTTAAGATTAAGTTCTATGAGTCGTATGGTTAAATTACGGAACGACGTATCAACTTTACACTAACAAATGGAAGCCAACTGTATCCAAGAAGAATTTAAATAGATTTAAAAGTGTTATCGTAGGTAACATAACGTACAATGATTATAATGTAGATAATTACAGATCATAAATTGTATGTATTTGTTATGACTTACTATACTTTAATGTTTCATTTCACACCTCCAGCCACAGTATCGTACGTATATTTTTATAACACAATTTATTGGTCTTATTGGAGTACAAAAAGCCCTGTATCTCCAATTAACCTAGACTCTAGACATTATTATTACAAGAAGACAATAATCCTAACTTTTTTATGCCCTCGACACTGAATCTAGAAATTATAAGCGGCATAACTTATGAATTTAAATTATGAAAAACCTGGTTAACTTTTCAAACATTTTAAACTAATCGGATACAGAGATACCTACAATTATCTATTTGTAAAAATTAAAATTATAATTATTACTTTCACATTCCGATGTTTAAAAAATCTAAATCAATTCAAATAAAATGTACTTACAACACACAGTTACAACAAATAGGTATTAAAGATTCAAAACATCACAATCTCATCACATTTTTTCCGCATTTGCATTATAAATTATTACAAAGTATTTATAATGAATCTAAATTTACTAGATTACGGTTTAAATGTTTGTCAGTTTAAGCAATAAAATTTGACAAGTATATTTTGGTGTAAACACCTTCGTTTGATAATATGAACATACTTAGTGGTAGTAAGATTTATAAAAGCAATTAAATTGCGAACATGTTTATAGTTATACGTCTGCTAAATTCATTGAAAATCTTATTCATATTATCTGATTTTGTAATGATTTTCAAACAATATATTTATATCAATAGCAATAGGAAATGTGTGACAATGAATACGCACGGCATGGTCATATTAGTTTTAACATAAACAACATTAAAAAGCAACATTTTAATTTTGTAAATTATCATACCTACTTTGTTTCTATTGAAGACGTTTTCATTAATAGTAAAATTAGAGTTTAGTTATTAGTAATAACACTTACCTATAGGAATACCATGCACTTTGTATTATCTACCTATTTATATATCTAACATTAAGCCAATCGTTACATACTATAAACTATTCTATGCATAATTGTGTATCGGTATTGTATAGTTATAACATTGAAAACAGTAATTAGTTTTGCGGTAACTCTTTATTCCAAGATATTAAAACAATGTAAACTTGTTATTCGATATTAAACCATCCTTTGTCACGACTCAGGACTACCAAACCGTCTACCAATTACCAAATAAAACGTTACCAAATGATATTTAAATATTAAACTGACCTGCGTGATTATAACATTGTTATCGGTTGAAGAGAAAAACAATAATGTACTTAGTACTTGCAGTTGTTTTTGAAATAATGATGGTCTGATTGTAATGTAATGATAGGAAAAAGGTAGATGTAATTTTTATATTATTAGTAGGTTTAAAGTATTTAAGATACTGTTGTTATACCAATTGACACCAACGCAAAAATAGTTTTTTTAATCATCGTGCAAAGCCGCGAACAAAAGTTAGAATAAATAAATTACGTGTCTTTAAGTCTTAATAATAATTCTTCATCAATTAATATACATATATTGTACAAATAAAAATATTATTACTAAATATACGTGAAAATTTTACCGTTCTGATTTATGTGACAATGGGAAGTATCACTTTAACATTTGTGAAGTCGAATTTATATTTTATAAAAACTTAAGAAGTATAATTGCCAAAGTGATGTTGCATCGGTAGGCCATGTTGTTATGCCTAAAACTAAACTATTATTTACTTTTGTTCATAATTTACTACGTATAATAATTTGTGTAATAGTTTCTACTACAGTAAAAAAAGATTCCAAACAGATTAATTAATTGAGCTTCTCAGTTAAACCTATAGGATATCCGAAAAGTTTATGCGAAGATTTTTCTTTTCAAGATTTTTCTAAACGTTTTTGAAAATAATCACTTTAGGGCTGATTTTTCAATCGCCAGATAAACGCTAAGGAATAAATATGACGTTTTGACAGATTTTGTATGGCATATGTTTCAATTCCTCAGGTAGTTTATTATATCTGGCGATTGAAAAATCGGCCCTTAGACTAATTTGGCAAACTATTGTTTCACTAATAATTAATCTCGGCTTAACAAAGAAAAGCTGACAATGTTAAAGTCACATTGTTGCATCAGAGTTGTAAAAATTACATCGTAATGCTAATGTACTTATAGATCTACAAATCTTTCAATTCGCATTATTAATAAATTGTTATATTATTTATTTATTTAATGTATTGTATAAAGAGTATGATCCAATGTACTAGAAGCATCTTATGTTATTTTTAGTTGTTTTCAGTTGTCGTTACCAAAGAACCAATTCTCCTGGGGCCATGGAACCCTAGCCATTAAAATTACCAAAGATATTAATTAAAGTGAAATTCAAATTCATGAAACAAGCTTTTTATTGCTAGCCTTACCATTTACCTCTGTAAACTTCCAGTCACTCCCGCTGCTAGTTCAGCAAAAACTCATATGATACCTTCTTACCTACTTACATTAATTTGGATACCATAATTCGTAATCTGGAAGTGAAAAACTATGTTCAACGCAAACACGAATAGTTAATTTTCAATATCAATCTCAACCGGATTAAAGTACCTATTGGAAACTAAACTATCATAGGTTTGTTCTATTTACAATCCATCCATAAATATTTAAAACTTCTATTGAAATATTATGAATACTAAAAATAAGTAAGTAAAGGAAATTCTTGATTGCAGTAAAAATAACAATTAGTAACAACAATCTTTTTGTATTGCTTAAATTCCATGGCATATTTCAATTAAATTACATAGTTACGAATTACAGTTATAATAGTTATTATTAAAAATAACAGCTCTCAAATGAAAAGCTGACATATTTTCTTTTCAATCTTTTTACGTAACCAACCAATATGTAATAAGACAGCCAATAATACAACTACTGGCAATAATATTTAATTATAAATCGATAAATGTAAAGGTATAGCGAACAAGCCCTATAAAACGAAATTAATTGAACTGTAATTGAATTAACCCGTATTAATTAAACACGAAAATACTATCGGCTCTATAGAAACGGATCAATTATGAATTAATCTATAGGAACCTTGAAAGCCTTTGTAAGCCTTTGACTCAACCCATATAGAAGATGTACTAGGAACACATGATTAATTGGATGAGTAATGGAAAACTTTACGACTAACCCAAGTTTTGGGTTTAGATTACATTAGATTTTGTTGTTAATTGATGGACACATGGTAAACAAGTTAATTGAAGTAACTCAGATTTATTGTTCTGCTATAGAAGCTCATTTTCCGAGCTTCATTGTTTGAAGGTCGTAAATAGGAACAAAGCTTACAACTAGTAGTAAAGCGGTAAGAAATAACTCAACATTTTCGTTATGAAATGATGAAAACTGCAAGGTTCAACGGTGAGGCAAGGAGGTAAGCAGCTTCGAACTTTTAAATTCGGGTAAAAAAACCTGAGAACTTTTTAAGAAAAAAAAATCTATATGCTGTTACCTAATGTACCTACTAGGTATTCTGTGATATTGCTGAAATTTGCTAAATCCAGGAATTGAAACATAAACGTGAAATACAAAGACGATAAGCCTCTATGTTATGATAATCTACGTTGTAGCTACAGGCATTCATAAATAAATTAGTATCCAAAATTAGTTCTTCTGATGCGTAAATCAAATTAAATCGAGCAAAAGGTTCGTTCCATAATCTATTCGTACGGTTCAAAAGCTAGGGGTGGTTGATCCATAAAATAGCCATTAAACCTCCAAAAGCATTTGACCAAAATCTGAGAAAGGCAGGCTGACTCAGTGTAATGGCCGTACGGATACCAACTAGTACGATTTACTGCGATTCTTACCAATAAATTGTTCTTCGATGTAAGGCTCTATCCAATGGACATCAAAGTTATACATTAGTAAACGCTTTTGATAAATACATTTTGGGGAGTCTACGTCTCACACTTGTAGGTGCTCGTTTATAGATTGAAAACCAAAAACGTGGGTTGTGAAAATGTTGAAAACGATCCTTGCTACATTGTTACTGCAAGTGTTTAATTTTTTAATATTTTTATTGCCAGTTATAGTCGTAGCAACGGGCTAAGAACTAAAAGCATACTGATTAACAACAGCATTTCACACCTTGAAAATTAATAGGCACACATTTTTGCAAGTATAATAATCTAATTAAGTTTTGAGACTCTCAGCCCTTAACTAGTTGCGCCCTTGAAAAACCTTCCAACAGTTGACGTCTACAGGCCGAGAAATAGTGCTTTCCACATTGCACTTTTATCTTGTCATTTATAACACATTCCTGATTTAACGTAGATAAACGCTATACATGATACATAGTAGATACTACACTTAATTATAATTACTTAAGTTGGTAAGTATTTCTTCTCTCCAAGAAAAACTATTTACGTCGAGTTTGATGAGTGCTCCCTTGAGTGGGCTGATGGATTCGCCGGCAAACATCATCCCCTAGAGGCTACAATACGTAAAAGAGAAAATGTAACAACGAGATAAGCGTATCCGAGGAATTTCTACGAAAACCTGCGTTTTTACAACGAGCTTTTTAAAAGCTTTTGAGTTTTGTTTCTACTTAAAAATATAGACGAATGTTATTAAATATTTCATTCCTGTAGTGATGCCCCAGTGTTTAAGACATACATACCTTCTTAATTCTATTCCGAGGCTTTTTGGATTAGTATAATATGTTGGTGCCAATTCACAAACAAAAAAACTGTTTTCAATGTGAACTTTGTGTTGGTGTTGGTGACAACAATTTTTTTATAGTGAGGACCTATTTAGAAAGACGTGGCAAGTATTAAGCAGGTACTTCTTGCTTTTTACGATTTCAGGATAACGGAATGTACAGTATCCGTTGAACAAATAAACTGTGTAATACTCTGTTTTGTTCTATTCCGTCATCAGGAATTTGAAATTCGAATTCCATCTCTTATTTCAAGTATATTTATTTGTAAGGGGGTTTGAGGATGGTGCATTATAGCTTTAGATACTTAGCCGTAACTCTTGATTGAGAAGACAAGAGCCGTAAATTTTTAAAACCTCAAATTAATTACCTAACTCAGTACTTATATTATTAGCATATTAACTTTAACATTGAATCACAGATTGAACTTCTACCCGATTCAGAGAAATTCTTGTTGAAAACTTGATTCGACCTTTCGGATAAATGTCGCGCTGCTGCAGCAATGATTTATTCAAACTGTAACTGTACTTCTTCTCTATACAAGTGGAAAATTAAAAAAATTTAAAACACCCACGACTTTTGCAGACTTGTAATTGAAAAAGGATTAAATCATTTTTTTGAAACTCCCCGACTAAAGGAAAGTAAGAACTTAGAACCTATCAGTATAATTACAAATCCAAGAAAATCCGCCGGAGCTGCCATTGCTATTTTCGTTTAAAATTTAAATTATATTATTATTAAAAAATGAAAATTAATCTTCAAACTAGCCATTAGCTCCTCTAGCAGCGTTTGAAGGCATCATCCCTTCCAAGTCATAAAGAGACGTTTATTGTGGCGCCCCCTGCTGTTCAATCACAAGAACAATTATCTACGAACCATTGCCAATGCCAAACATTATACAAGAAACTGCATCTAAATCGGTCAAGCCGTTTTTGAAATAAATGGGAACATTCGTTTGCAATATAAATGTATTTTATGGCGCTCCCTGGTGATCGATGTTCGTAACAACTATCTAAGAACCATTGCCACTGAACACCAAACATTATACAGAAAACTGCATCTAAATCGGTCAAGCCGTTATGGAAATAAATGGGAACATCGATGTGCACAAACGAACACACAAACAAACAAACAAACAAAAAAACAAACAAAAATATTTTTGCATTATTGGTTTTTGTGAACAATTTAACATACAAACAAACATAAAATCTTTTTAATAGAGTATGTAATGTACAAACGGTCTCTCACCCTAATAAACGCATATACCCGTACTCCGTTCCGTCGTGGGTAAAAACCCATTTAATTATGTAGAACAGTAACAAGTGGAAAATTAAAAAATTTTAAAACACCCACGACTTTTGCAGACTTGTAATTGAAAAAGGATTAAATAATTTTTTTGAAACTCCCCGACTAAAGGAAAGTAAGAACTAAGAACCTATCAGTATAATTACAAATCCAAGAAAATCCGTCGGAGCTGCCATTGCTATTTTCGTTTCCAATATCAACAAATGTAATTAGTAAGTATTGATAAACTGCCGGTATATGAGAAGTATCAAGAAATTGAATTAGTGATCAACTGGTAAACAGCACCATCAACACAGTCATAGGCAAAACACAGCAGCTCCGGCGGATTTTCTTGGATTTGTAATTATACTGATAGGTTCTTAGTTCTTACTTTCCTTTAGTCGGGGAGTTTCAAAAAAATTATTTAATCCTTTTTCAATTACAAGTCTGTAAAAGTCGTGGGTGTTTTAAAATTTTTTAATTTTCCACTTGTTATGTATGAACGCGTCCAGTTTTGAGGATCATTTAAAAATATGGCCACCACACGACTCGTGGCGGTATTAAGATCCGAGGCGCAGATAAAAAGAGAAAACATTATCTATCACAGCCCGGGAGGGTGCAGTGGGCAGCAGCTTGGAGAGAAACAGTTAATTAACAAAATTCGCTTTGTCCGAGACACATAAAATTTTACGAGCATCAAGATCGCAGAGCCGACGACGCTCCGAACGCTTTTTACGTTGATGGTCGTACGCCAATCTAGAAATGTCAATTTTTAATTAAATTTCACGTAATTTGTTTACACAACACATTTTCACACAGCATCGGAAAATCATACTTCTATTATCGTTGAATATTTCAAGTACTGAATTTTCTCATATTGGTATTCAGATTTTGGTTTATTTAAAGCAATAGAGAGATACTCCACCACCATGTATGCTAGGTAGTTCTGCGAATAGGTAGCTTAAGTTTATATATATATATATATATATATATATATATATATATGTAAGTTTTTTTTTTGTTTAGAATTAAGAGGAATGTGCAGCGTCTACTTAAACTAGTAATAGTTTTAAGGCGCCAAGTAAACTATTGTATAGTATAAATTTATTGATATATAAATAAATAAATAAAAAAAAACTCTGGGCAATGGGCATGGCGGACGGTGCGAAAAAAGGTCACCAGTTGATCGGTGCCAAAAATGCTTATTTTGCCACCAATAGTAAGGACACGATGAAGTTCGCTCAGCGGCCACCTATAGAATTATAACAGACGCTACTGTTTGCTTGTACGAACAAGTGGAAAATTAAAAAATTTTAAAACACCCACGACTTTTGCAGACTTGTAATTGAAAAAGGATTAAATATTTTTTTTTTAAACTCCCCGACTAAAGGAAAGTAAGAACTAAGAACCTATCAGTATAATTACAAATCCAAGAAAATCCGCCGGAGCTGCTGTGTCCTGCCTGTGACGGTTGATGGTGCTGTTTACCAGTCGATGACTAATTCAATTTCTTGATACTTCTCATATACCTACCGGCAGTTTATCAATGCTTACTAATTTCATTAATTGATATTGGAAACGAAAATAGCAATGGCAGCTCCGACGGATTTTATTGGATTTGTAATTATACTGATAGGTTCTTAGTTCTTACTTTCCTTTAGTCGGGGAGTTTAAAAAAAATTATTTAATCCTTTTTCAATTACAAGTCTGCAAAAGTCGTGGGTGTTTTAAAATTTTTTAATTTTCCACTTGTTTTATAGTTTTTCGATTAATATATTAATGTAATTTAAAAGATATTATTATTAAAAATTAAAATTAATCTTCAAACTAGCCATTAACTCCTCTATGCAGCGTCTGAAGGCATCATCTAACCCTAGATGTATGTACATACATCTAGGGTTAGATGTACTATGTACATCTAAAGGTTTGGGCCTATAGTTAAAACATACGAATCCCTGTTTACTAGACTGTATACACAATACGTGTTTAATAGAAAGATAACACATTAAACACAGGGAATTTCTCTAATAAAGTAAGAAAAACTAAGCGAGGTGCGGCTGGCGCCGCCCGTCGGAGGCTGACGCCCTGGGCCATGGCCCTCTTGCCGGGTAAATGCGCCATATTCATTCATTAATCCTCGCCACCAAGCCTAATGTGTTAGAATAGTTTAACCAAATCAAATGAGCCTAAACTCGAGGTATTTACTAGTTACCATTAATATGCATCGCTAATCAGCCCCATCTTGCATCGTCAGACCCTGGTCACCAAATTTAATATTTGAGACTAGTTCAAACAAACCCAATCACTAACACAAGGAATTTACTAGAAATATATTAAAACAGAGAATTTCCCTTCCAAGTCATACAGATACGTTTATTGTGGCGCCCCCTGCTGTTCAATCACAAGAACTATTATCTACAAACCATTGGCAATGACTCACTAGTATTTTGTACAAAACTGTATCCAACTGTACAACTGTATTGGGAACATTCGTTTGCACTGTAAATGTTTTTTATGGCGCCCCCTGGTAATCGATGTTCGTAACAACTATCTAAGAACCATTGCCAATGAATACCAAACATTATACAGAAAACTGCATCTAAATCGGTCAAGCCGTTTTTGAAATAAATGGGAACATTCGTTTGCAATATAAATGTTTTTATGGCGCCCCCTGGTGATCGATGTTCGTAACAACTATCTAAGAACCATCGCCAATGAATACCAAACATTATACAGAAAATTGCATCTAAATCGGTCAAGCCGTTTTTGAAATAAATGGGAACATTCGTTTGCAATATAAATGTATTTTATGGCACCCCCTGGTGATCGATGTTCGTAACAACTATCTAAGAACCATTGCCGCTGAACACCAAACATTATACAGAAAACCGCATCTAAATCGGTCAAGCCGTCTTTGAAATAAATGGGAACATTGATGTGCACAAACGAACACACAAACAAACAAACAAACCAACAAACAAACAAACAAACAAACAAAAATATTTTTGCATTATTGGTTTTTGTGAACAATTTAACATACAATCAAACATAAAATATTTTTAATAGAGTAATGTACAAACGGTCTCTCACCCTAAACGCATATACCCGTACTCCGTTCCGTCGTGGGTAAAAATCATCGCTGTCGAATCACGAATGTCAATTTTAAACATTTTTTTTGCCACGTTCTGTTGTTTGCCTATTAAAGCACTATTTCGTAAAATGTGGTTGTTTATGTGTGTAGTGAAACGCGATTTTATTATCAAAATAACTGACATTGATATGTACCTACATTGTACACAAGGAACTCACGAGATTTGACTAAGGCATTCGTATTTAATTCCTTTGTAAGTTTAAAGCTATAAATCAAAGGGGATTGGCATAATCCTGCCTTTGATAAGCCCCAAGCGGTAAACAATTTGAGTTTATTGGAAAAGGTCCCGACGGAGAACGATAACTTTATCAAGGCATTTTTGGAACAGTTTCAACTACAGCAGTGTTTCTAGAATATCTTATCATATTTTTTTCCCTCTCAAACTTCGAAACAAAAGGAATGAAAATTAAAAAGGTAGGTACAAACGTAGATGAATTTTAACTAGGTATAGCTTTTTAATTTTATTTAAATTAATGTACATGAACAACCCATTTGAGATATTATAATAATAATAATGTAAAATTCCTAGCGAGCCCAAAATATTTTTATAAATCTTTTTATCATGTAATGAAATATCTGCTGAAACCTTTTATTGACAGTGAGTCTGAGTATACTTTTAATAATTATATTTCTTTTTATAAAAGTAATGCGCTAGTAACGTTCACCATACGACGACGCATATGTACCAACTTAAGGTATTAACCGAATAAAAAATCCTTTGCTCAAAACACAGCCAGCTTTGATACGATTTTCATGCAAAATCTCCATATAAATGGGGCTGGGACGTATCTGGTACTCGAATGCGTGAATAAAAAAAATAACATAGAGCTTTAAATTTCATCCCGAACTGGAGATTTATTTGAATCCTAGAATAAAAGTAGATACCTAACTAAGATTACATTTTCTAAATTATGTTTTATATTTAATTCGTCCCATCGCGAAAGAAATTTTATAATTTTTAATTTAATTCACATAGCAGAAACTGTAAAAAATTGTGCCCACATTTTCCTCGCATATCTTCTCGCAATCTTCTCCAGAGGTTTTGTATTTATTTTCAAATTCTCTACATTAAGCAGATACGTGCTTAGAGACATAGTGTATCAATGATTTCCAAAAGGTATCTGTATCTACTTTATCCCTGCTTTTTCTCTTGCGATGTGATTTATGACGTTATTATTTATTTTCCCAATAAACCAACAAATAGATTTCAAACCTCGCAGGTTCAATAAACAATAGGAGTTTTATTAGGTTCTTGTAACAATGGCTATCCTATACTGTAACGGAGTGATAGGTATTTACTCGACAGTCTATTACTTTTAGACATGATTCAATGTACCAAACAACATACCTACGCGTCGAATGGAGAACCTTCTTCTTCTACATAACATGAAATACTACATACATTATTTATTGAAGTCGCATAAAAAGTTGATTGCAGATTTTGATTTTTAGATACCTACCACGGTTGCACGAAATTGGATCTTCGTATTTTTTTTGCACTCTTTAGAAGTAAGTACTTGACTGCGATCTCACGGTAAGTGATGATGCAGCTTAAGATGTTATCGTACTAACTTGGAAGGGTAAGTAAATTTACCCCAACGGTTTCTACAAGCATACACCGGAACGCTAAATCACTTGGCACAACTTTACTTGCAGGGTGGTAACTAGCCACGGCCGAAGCCTCCCACCAGACGAAACCTACGTTGCATATTTATAGGTTTTTAGGTCTAGTACGTACCTACTGTATACTAATGTGCTACATCTAACAGTGATAAAATCAGTTTTATTATTTGTGGATATTTTAATCAGGATAATTATGGATAATATGTGGATATTTTAATCAGGACTTTAAACTCAATTTATGTACTTAATGCGAAATATATTTAGTAGTTTCGTAGAAAACTTTGTGGCTAAATTGCTCAGGCAGTACTAAACTTGAATCCCTAAAGACAACTTACGGGCTTATTTGCTGGCTGCAATCTCTAAAACTCTTGTGACTTAGAAGATAAAAAGTTATGACAACAATATCTCAAACTGCTTTGTGTATTATTTAGCAACTGTATGTGTGCGTGAATACAAAACGTACTTACTTATTAGCATAATTATATAAAACCAAATTATACATTTTTGAATGAGCAGGTAGACTTGTACCTACTTAAGTTTGAAAATTTTACCTGACTTCAATAAACCATAAATGATGTAATTGTAAATTAAATTAAAAATACAATAGCATTACATAATAATTAAAAAATAAGCCTAAATTAAAAATTAAAACTAGGTATGAAATTAAACTATATCTAAATTAAAAACTGCATACTTATCTAAAATAAAAACTACAAATTAAACTAAAAAAAAAAAAAAAAATGTTAAAACAAATTAATCTAGTAGACCGCTGTCAGAGGGAATTGTTCCCAAAATGCTAGCCCCATTGCCTCGTTGTATCGCGATACTAATTCGCTGGGCAAAGTAGAGGCCAGCATTTTGGTCACGCGTTGCATCGACCAGGCGTAAAGAAATTTCTTTAAAAACTTTCTTTGCTCCCGGTCCCCACGGTCCCATAGTTTCGACCCCAATGGGCTCAAATATGTACCCACTGTCCAGGGATACATATTTGCGCCTCTTGAGGTTTTCAGCGGATTCAGCCGCTGCACCAGCCCTAATTTGGGTTCCAGGAAGATGGGACGGTGCAAGTGTGTCGACACAAGTCGCATCCCACACTAAAGGCCTTCCCATCTTCCATGGAATCAGGGTCATTCCGTCCGGTCTCTTACCATCGCTACGCACTAGACCGCTCGGTTCAAGAACGGCCGCACAGTTAGCGGTGGTAAGGGCACGGCGGATGATATCGTTAAGGCTGGCGTGTCGGGGAATCCTACCTGCGCTCCTCGCACAGGAAAGACCGTGGTGACCGAGTTGGTCGACGACAACACCACAGTGACAGCGGTGTGGTGCACAACAAGATGCGCCCAAACGAAGGGCGATGCCTATCCGAAAAGTGGACGAATCAATAAGCGTGCCAGTGTTGGGAGAAGGGAGAGCCCGCAACCACAAACCAGATTCCCACTGGGCAACGGCTAAGAGACGAGCACGATCTGCAGAGCTTGAGCACGTATTTATGAGACGGTTCCGTACTTGCTCACAGATCGGCCCATCCCACAGCCGCTGAGAAGATGGAATTAATGGGAAGTCTGAGTTTGGGCATGCCGCTCTCCAAGCGTCCCTGGCTTCGTTCATATAGCTTATTTCTGAGGTCTCTGGACAATTCGAAAGAATTTTATTTATTAAGACTTCGTTGCTATGAATTGAAGACAGAAACGCAGGGAGAGCAACACTAGAGGCGGAGCGTATCCCTAAACCTCCAAAACGTACAGGTAAAGAAGCCTGTAACCACTCTCGATCACTTAAATTAACATTTAAAATTAAAGCCAAAGTGTTTTTTATTATGCTGTCTAAATTAAGTAATAAGTCAGTATGCTTCCACAACTGACAGCATCTGACTAAATAAGTAAATTTTGGAACAAAAAGACAAAAACGAACGATTGTAAAAGCCATGTGAATATTAATTTTGGTTAGGCGATCCGAAACTTGTTGAAAATTTTGAATTTTTTCATCAATGAAAGGAGGGAATGATTCATTCAGGACAGGTGAGCCCAATAATTGGAGAGTTCTTTTGTTTATAATTTTTATATTAGGAGCTAAAGTGTTAAATTTTTGTATGATTAAATCTTTTTCCGGGTGTATATCAGGAATCATAAGTTTACATTTTGAAAGTTTAATTAATCTTTTTCAAAATTAATTTATTCCCTCTGACAGCGGTCTACTAGATTAATTTGTTTTAGCATTTTTTTTTATTTTTTTTAGTTTAATTTGTAGTTTTTATTTTAGATAAGTATGTAGTTTTTAATTTAGATATAGTTTAATTTTATACCTAGTTTTAATTTTTAATTTAGGCTTATTTTTTAATTATTATGTAATGCTATTGTATTTTTAATTTAATTTACAATTACATCATTTATGGTTTATTGAAGTCAGGTAAAATTTTCAAACTTAAGTAGGTACAAGTCTACCTGCTCATTCAGGAATTAGGATTAAAATAAATAGGGTAGGGTTGCCTGTTTTAAATTAAACTCGACTCGAAGTTCGCCCGGGTCCCAACCATCGCAAAACAACATCAACCACTAAAACCAATTATTTTAATAATCTTTATGTTTGTTAAATTAACATAGTTAGTATATTGCTTAATTTGAAGTACCTAATTCAAAAACAAAAGGCTAAAATTATACATTTTGAAAAAAGTTTAAAATATTGTGAATATAAAGGACACAGGAAAGTAGATAGGCTTCGCGGACTAAAGAATTGAATTCTAAGGGATTATAAGCTGGTCAGTATAGGTATACCTAAATAACATAAATAAAATCAATCCACTTTTCTTTAAATATTTCCTTGTTCATAAGAACCTTATAATATACTTAAATAACTTATCAACTATAGTAGTGTTATTATCTCGCTCCAGGCTCGGTCATAAATCATTCGAGTTCCGCTTTTGTTGTTCTGCAGTAATGCACAACTCAACAAAGACTATAACACTACTATAAACACACTAATTCCATCTAAGATGGTATAGATATTTCAATCCACAACGGCGCGCCCCACTCTGTCAAACTCCATATAAATCGGATGAAACATAAGCGATTTTGACAGAGTGGGGCGCGCCGTCGTGGATTTAAATATCTATAGTACCTATGTATCCCTAGAACAATACTACTATTCAACAATTCGTAGTTTTTGCAAAAAAAGTATAACTAGCATATTTGTAGTTAAAAAGATCTCGCGAAAATTATAGCAAGTTAATTTAATCTTTCCAGATTTACGCAAAGTGCAGACGTCTACTACAATATTTAGCATATTTGTAATCGAAAGTAGGTTACTTTCAGTCGGGTCTTGGATAATATGTTATTTTAGTATAGTTATAATTAAATAAGTCATAGGAACATTATATGCATGCGAAGCATATCATAAAATAGCTAATTCTAATTAACGATTTATAATTAATTCTATCAAATGGATATACTCGTATATTGAGGAAATATTCCATGAACCGATATAGTAATTAACAAACGAGTGTTGTTTATAATATAGGGATTTACGTACCATTCTATTAAGGTCGTAGGTTTTATTTTTGTCCTCCTCGCTCGAGTAATTACCTAATTACTAGAAAACTGAGACAGTTATCAAAGAACAAAATTCTGAGCATTTTTGCATCTTATTACTACCGTCAAAAATAAAAGAATGCATACACATCCGATAAAATTAAAAAAATGGAGATTTTACAGCCACTTTTGGGAAAATTTTTCATGGACATTTTTTTTTCCAATCGTGTTTCTGCTTCTGAGCTGATTTGAATTATAGACCCAAGATACATAATATGACGATTAAATTTAAAAATATATATAATTATCTTTAAAGTCTTCAACTACTAAAAAATACACAAAAAATATTTTCATTTGTTAGCATCATTGATCAGTAGCGTAGCCTTTTGGCGACGACGAAATAAATTACTATAGGCTTTTTGATATTCTTTCGACATAACGATGTATACCACAGGGTTGACACAAGAGGAGAAATACAATAGAATATGGGCTAAGATATCGACAACTGGATGCGGGGTCACCCATCGTAACACTTTGACCAATATTATAGGAAAATGACTCAAACAAAACGACACCATAATAGCAAAGATCATCGTTCCTAGCCGTTTATCTTTGCGAGACGGCAGAGCAATTCTAATCATCGCCATAGACCTTTGAAAAACGTTTCTGCGAATTCTCGATGGGCTTGATGGTTCTAAAATTACCTTATCAGTATTAAACGGAGTTTCGTCTGATGATAATGCAGTCGAACTCACAAAATTTGCTTTAAAATTACTTATATAATTATGTTTTAAAGGTATATAATTATCATTCTCTTTAATTTCATCACTGCAGTCATCGTCCAAAGCTGTGTTTCTGATGGTTATCGAAGACGTATCGCCTGATGTACTTCCCTGGATACTCGAGGTTTGGCGACTTGAAGATTTTGCATTCGACTTAGATTTTTTTGTAGCGTTACGCACTATTAAGAATATGCGTCCGTAACAAAAAAATATTGGTACACTTGGTATACCGAATGCAGCTAAAAATAAAAATATCTTCGACGACCTCCCGTTTTCATCGGGAACTATTGTGCAAGACCCATTTGAAGGGTCCAAATCGAATCTTCCCCATTTCCCTAAAAATGTCGGTATTAATGCTAATAATGGGGCAATCCAAATAGCCAGTAGCATGATTACTAGATTTCGGGTCTGATATGTCCTGCAACAGAAGAATGATGTTTCATAAAGTCCTAAAGTCCTTCATAGTCACAGAATAAAATGGATTCAAACTTGAAGCAGTTAGCAGACGACTCTGTTATGACCAAAACCATAAATAACTTACCGGCGGTATATTCTTGGATAAATGATGATGATGTATCTGTTAATGGTAATTGCCAGAATTGTGAAAATGGAAACTGCAATTAACGTGTATCGTATAGGAGGCTGGATGTGGCACAGGAGTCTGCCGTGGGTCCACGCTCGCTTCCAGAAAGTGACTCCAGTCAAAGTTGGAGTTATACAGCAAAACAACAGGTCAGAAAAGGACAAGTTCATTATGAATATCGCTGTCGCATTATGAACCTGTAGACAAAATAAGAATAGTCTAATAAGTAATCATTAAAAACTTTTTAAGTAAGTACTTTGTACGTTTTGGTATTCTTCTCAACCAACCCATTCATTTGACGCCTATATTGTAGGCCAGCATTAAAAATAACTTAATGGATTTAGAATGACGCCACACAAGTATAGCCATGCATTTTAATCTAATTGAGTTACAAGGTTCCACCCGAACAAACATACGTCTGTATATCAATGTATATATAAGAAAGTCGTGTTAGTTACACTATTTATAACTCAAGAACGGCTTTACCGATATGGCTGAAAATTGGTGAGGAGGTAGCTTAGAGCCAGGACACGGACATAGGATACTATTTATTCCGTTCAACAGTGTTCCAATTTACATGGCAAAACAACGTTTTCCGGGTCAGGTAGTTTCAAGTTAAATAAAAGCTAGTAATAATCATAAAGTAAACTCTACAACCCACGACCTTCAGCGCAGACGGCAGGTTCGCTACCGTTACGCCATTCTGTCGTCAAGATTATTATTAAGTGATTCAGCAACTTACTCTTTTATACCTGGCGAGTGCAGCTATACTTATTATATTTCCTGGGATACCGATAACCATAAAGAGAAAGCAGCACACTGATGCAAACTTCAGCAAACCGTCGGGATAGCCTTTAAACAGCTCGACCGCTGCATAATCAGCATCCGATGCCAGCATCATTTCACTATTGTTCCTTATTACAACACTTTTATTTAACAAAGACGCCATTTCTTTTTATATGTAAGTAGGTACATAAGAGTTAATAAATAAATAATAATACTCCATTGAATCAAATCCAGCTGTACCTACAATACTACACGTCTGAGCTTGATGTTATTTAACACAGTTTTAATTATTGCTCGTGTATAACCCGATAAAAGTTGTTTTGTTTTCCTCCTGACCAGATTTTCTCTGTAATTCATTTGACGCAATATACATATTAATATTATGTCCCATAGTTTACCTATTAATTTTATTATGGCATCACAGCACCTAAATCACGTAGTTTACCATAATTAATATCTGGGTGACCGAGCTTTGCTCGGTAGTATTACAGCTACTCACCAATAGATGGCAGCAGGAGTTTACTGTAATAGTTTTACTTTATCGCCAATTTATATATTATATTTTTTTTTGGTAAATACGACATTTTCTAAAAATGAATCCTAGCTAGATCAATTTATCGCCCCCAAAACCCCTTGTATACTAAATTTCATGAAAATCGTTCGAGCCGTTTCTGAGATTCCAATTATATAGAAATATAATATATATATATACTAGCTGATGCCCGCGACTTCGTCCACGTGGGATAAAAACTAGTCTATCTTTTAAGTTGGACCAAATGACAGATATTCACGAAGTTTGAACTAAATCGGTTCAGTAGTTTAGGAGTCCATCGCGGACAAACATTGTGACACGAGATTTATATATATTATTATGTTATATTAATAAATTAAAATTGCGACTATAATTTGAGATTTAAACTATCCTATCTCTCAAGTTGGATCGAACTGCACATGGTGTGCGAATTTTATTATAATCGGTTCAGAAGTTTAGGAGTCCATCGCGTACAAACATCGTGACACGAGATTTATATATATTATTACTAGCAAACGCCCGCGGCTTCGCTCACGTTGAACTTCTGCTTTACTCCCTCAGGCGTTTCCAAAATTCTTGTATTATCCATTGTTATGCCATTTAATTTAATTTTGATCACTAAATATTTCCTTATGCTTGCTGGTTATAGTTATACATTGATTTTGCAAAAATCGATCGTCACATAAAAGCTCAATATGGCGGCCACTTTTAGGGTTCCGTGCCCAAAGTGTAAAAAGGTACCCAAGCAATCGGCCAAGTAAAAAAAAGTTCAAAATGGCGGCCATTTTTTATTTTGACCACAAATTCCTTCTCTATGCTTGCTGCGATAGTCAGATATCGATTTTTAAAGCAATCGGCCCAGTAACAAAAAAGTTCAAAATGGCGACCAAAAAGTTTATCATTTTTTAATTTTGACTACAAATTCCTTCTCTATGCTTGCTGCCATAGTCCGACGTCGATTTTGAAAGCAATCGGCCCAGTAACAAAAAAGTTCAAAATGGCGGCCAAAAAGTTTATCATTTTTTAATTTTGACCACAAATTCCTTCTCTATGCTTGCTGCAATAGTCAAACGTCGATTTTTAAAGCAATCGGCCCAGTAACAAAAAAGTTCAAAATGGCGGCCATTTTTTTATTTTGACCACAAATTCCTTCTCTATGCTTGCTGCCACAGTCAGACGTCGATTTTCAAAGCAATCGGCCCAGTAACAAAAATGTTCAAAATGGCGGCCAAAAAGTTCATCATTTTTTTAATTTTGACCACAAATTCCTTCCCTATGCTTGCTGCCATAGTCAGACGTCGATTTTCAAAGCAATCGGCCCAGTAACAAAAAAGTTCAAAATGGCGGCCAAAAAGTTCATCATTTTTTAATTTTGACCACAAATTCCTCCTCTATGCTTGCTGCCATAGTCAAACGTCGATTTTTAAAGCATTTGGCCCAGTAACAAAAAAGTTCAAAAAGTTCATCATTTTTTTATTTTGACCACAAATTCCTTCTCTATGCTTGCTGCCATAGTCAGACGTCGATTTTCAAAGTAATCGGCCCAGTAACAAAAAAGTTCGAAATTTTTCCTCCCCAAAATTTGAGTTCCAAAAATTTTCGTTAGAGTACGAATCGACCTTATATCAACCTAGGTATCAAATTTCAGATCTCTACGACTTTTGATTACGCTGGAATCCCTGGAATAACGCAAAAAATACACTTTTGTATGGGAAAATCCCTTAAATGTAAGATTTTTACCCCTTCAACATGGAATTTCTGGAATCCCCGTCTTAGTACGAATTCATGGCCTAATTTCTACCTAGATACCAAATTTCAGATCTCTACGACTTTTAGTTTTTCTGGAATGCCTGGAACAACGAAAAAATTACAATTTTGTATGGAGAAATCCCTTTAATGTACTATTTCTACCCCTTAAACATGGAATTTCTGGAATCCCCGTCTTAGTACGAATTCATGACCTAATATCTACCTAGATACCAAATTTCAGATATCTACTACTTTTGGTTTTTCTGGAATGCCTGGAACAACGAAAAAAATTACAATTTTGTATGGAGAAATCCCTTTAATGTATTATTTCTACCCCTTAAACATGGAATTTCTGGAATCCCCGTCTTAGTACGAATTTACGACCTAATATCTTCCTAGGTACCAAATTTGAGATCTCTACGACTTTTAGTTTTTCGGGAATTCCTGGAACAACGAAAAAATTTTACTTTTGTATGGGAAATACCCTTAAATGTATGATTTTTACCCCTTAAACATGGAATTTCTGGAATCCCCGTCTTAGTACGAATTCATGACCTAATATCTACCTAGGTACCAAATTTCAGATCTCTAGGACCTATAGTTTTGGCGGAATCCGTGGAACAACCAAAATGCCTCATTCTTTTATATATATAGGTAAGAAGATAAGATATATATATATATATATATATATATATATATATATATATATATATATAGTTATACAAGAATTGTTCGTTTAAAGGTATAGGATTATAATAACAGTTGTGGCAACGAACGAAGTTCAGAAAATGTATGTATTCCATACTTGTCCCGGTGTTTGCCTGTTCATCTGATTGTTTGTCTGAAATCAAATCTTGCAAGTTTTTATCCAATTCCTGGTTACTGACTGAATTGAAAAATAGATTTAGAAAACTCTTTATTTCATATAGGCCTAGCATACAGAGATTCTTGTAACAAGTCATTTCATTGCACACTATCTCTACAATAGTGATAACTATTTCACGACTTAAAACTTAGTGTACGAGGGTTCACAAACACGCCCTGCAGCTGAAAAGAATCCAACGACACACTCAGCCGGGTATGATTTTTCAGATTTCTTGTATGCATGTGTAAATCGGATGCCAATGCAAAATATTAGGACGTGGAGATGATCTGATGATGAAATTGGAAGGTGGCCACAGGAGCAACCCAACCCCATCGAGTTTGGACTCGTTTGATACGCCTTGAGGAGTACTTTGGTGCTAGATGGTAAACAGGGGGCCTACCACCAACGCTTAAAGTAAGTTGTTTTGAAATTTTCATACATTGTCGGTATGGTATAGGAGCTAGCAACGTTTTCGAGAAAGAATTTTAGGTGAGCTGGTTTTGTGATATGTTGTCTTTCTTGCACTTTCGGTTAGAGTCTGGGCTATCTGGCTGGCAGAAGCCGTTGCGTTTATTACTACGCATCCTATTTGCAGCTTACGCGTCCACAATGTTTATACCAATGTTGTCGGGGAGACTAATTGCCCTTAAAATAACTACAGGCGCACTATCATTTATGATGACGTTTCATTTTTGTATTAGTCAATTGTCAACCACATACGAGTTAACATATGAAACGTCATCATAAATGGTAGTGCGCCTGTAATAATTTTAAGGGCAATTAGTAGCCCCAACATTATTGGTATAAACATTATGGAGGCGTAAGCTGCAACACCTGGACAGACCAAGGATGCGCATTAATGAACGCAACGGCTTTCGGCTTCCAGATGGCCCCGACTCTAACCGAAAGTGCAAGAAGCACGACATATCACAAAATCAGCTCTTCTAAAATTCTTACTTTTCAAACGTTGCTAGCTCCCGTACCAGTATGAAAATTTTAAAACAATATTACAATAATATTACTTTAAGCGTTGGTGGTAGGCCCCCAGAGTCAGATGCTGAGAAGAATTCCTACGGATAAAACGTATATGAGCTTTCATTAAAAAAAAATGATAACTTGTTGCGAATTTTGTAATATTTCGTCCCATCCAGCAAATCGAATGTCATATGGCTACGGCTGCGGAATGCCAAGAAGTAATCTTTTAATCTTTGCGGACCAAGGGTTTAAGCAATTCTAACATACGCACAAGATAATTCAGCCCTTAGCATTACGGGGTAGCAGTGTCTAAGAACCGTAAAAGCAATGCGGTCTGACTTAACATAAATCCCAATAAGCCAAAAATGGCCGCCTCTTGCAAATTCCTCTGGGCGCCACGGTCCTATCAGCGGTTTACCGAATACATTCTTAATTATACCCATCTAGTGACTAACTTCGCCCCGTCACTTTCAGTTCTTCAACATTTCCGTGAACCTTTCAATATAAAAATTTTCTTAAAAACACACACTAAGCATAATTTTAGTACTTTATATCTAAATTCTCTATAATAATTTAAAAATTAAAAAATTATCAATAACCAAATGTTGCTCGCAGATTCGATGGCATGAATTTCGTTTTTTCACAAATTCTGTGGAAATGATGTATATGTAAGTGTACCTACCCGTTCTACCTTACGCTCTTTTTTCCAACTTTTATACTTACTTTCTGGTTTACTGTAGCAATATAATTAAGGCTAACAATTACTATATTAAATGTTTCGAAAGTATATGAAAGTTCTCGCTGGAAACGTGGATTTTCCGGGATAAAAAGTGGTCTATAAGGTAATTAATCTGTACGGTGTAAGCTACCTGCATTCCAGCCAAATAGGTTGCCTGATTGAGTACAGTACGTATAAACCCCAAAATATATTTTCTTTCACATTAATTATAATATAATAGTCACTAATAATAACTAATAAATTAATAGTGATACTTATTCCTTTATCTTTACGCTTTGGTACAGTACCTACGAGTATATAATAGCAAATTAGATCTACGATGGGTTGATAAAGAAAAACAAAAGGCTCTTGCCAGCTGAATAATTCCTGCTTATTATCACAGGGTTTGTTTGACGTTTCCTAAGTGATATATTATGGAACCTATCCTGACTTGACTTGACGAGTGATTTATACGATGGGCTTTAGGTACTAATTATATCTGCTTAATGCATGAGCTGAGATTGGCGAGCGGCTGGTCACTGCCTTTCTGTGAACCAATTAATCTTGAAGCTTGACCTCATTAATTATAAAGCAATGCGTGTAGGTTAGTAGATTATCTTACTTGTGATTACCGAACGGAAGCTATGTCGCAACAAAACAGGTCACACGTGTCCGATGTAGGCGGAGGATGTACACAATGACCGAATGAAGGCGTCAAAATGACCACATTGAACATTAATTATCTTAATGATTAATTTTTATTCTGAATACTGATACAACAGCACCAATCCAGGCTTCTTTCGTAAGTTTATTTGTTTATCTACGCTCATTGCTTAAAGTTCGAATTATGAAATCGAAATGTGTCAAATAATTACCTACTTTATTCACAGACTTCTATAATTATTAAAAAGTTATTCATAATAACATCGCTCTACTATGGAAATATTTAAAGAAAGTTGTATAAAATCTATAACGATACACGGCTCTGGACTCCTGTATTTGTATCTGGGGTAATATTTTTTATGTAATATTTTTTAAGTGAATCCACAGACAACTTATAGTTGGTAGTCATTGCCGAGAGTATGGATGGGCCATGATTGACCATAGACAACAACACAATGTCTATGGGGTAATATTTTTTATGTAATATTTTTTTAAGTGAATCCACAGACAACTTATAGTTGGTAGTCATTGCCGAGAGTATGGATGGGCCATGATTGACCATAGACAACAACACAATGTCTATGGGGTAATATTTTTATGTAATATTTTTTAAGTGAATCCACAGACAACTTATAGTTGGTAGTCATTGCCGAGAGTATGGATGGGCCATGAATCATGATTGACCATAGACAACAACACAATGTCTAACGTTCCGCGTAACGTTCCACCTGGGCCTGTGCTTATGATTACGATTACGATTACGATTACGACTACGATTACGATTACGATTACGATTACGACTACGATTACGATTACGATTACGATTACGATTATGATTACGATTACGATAACGATTACGATTATGACGTTATCTCGTAAATCTATCGTCCGTAAACCGACTTTACAGACAACCAATTTTTTTTGTTTCTTAGTCAAAACTTTGCGCTGAAAAATGTCTAGCAGTGAAACCTACTAAAGAAAATTTCACTCCACCTGACATCTTAGTAGTTGCAATGATTTACGACAAACGTTAGCAAGATTTTATGATTTGGGTAATAATATGAGCGTAGATAAAGTAGTGTATGAAACTCTACATAATTAGGTATTAAAACACTCGTGTGATACTATTAAAAAACTCGCCTGCGGCTCGTTTTTTAAACTCACACTCGTGTTTTAATACCCCCCATTATGTAACCGTTACATAAACTACTATTATTCTCTACACATAAAGTTACATAAACACGCAAACTAATAGTATACTTTTAACTAGTAGGGCGCGTGGAGGCGCGGGCCACATGTGGCCCGCGTGCTGTCTTCCCCCTATTTGCCTTACAACTTTAGTCTCAACATTTCCCATACATTGTCTATGAAAAATAAATTCCGCCATTTTGAATTTTTTTTCGGTCCATTGAATAGACCTTAAAATCCTGATCACCTCTTGTCAAGAAACCGTTCTTCCATCTTTTATACTTTCCGAGATATTGGCGAAATTCGTTTGGCGGCCATTTTGAATCCGCCATTTTGAAATTTTTTTCGACTCACTGCCAATTGGATGACGTTTCGAATGACATTTGGTCGAGCACCCCCCACCTATCTGCAATACCCTTGGCTGTGCTCTTCACCTGTCTCCGAAATCCTCACTCATCAGCTCTCTCCGTATTTTTCCTCCGAATGAATTTTTTTCTTTTATACGACACCATCCTTGAAAAAATTTTTTTTCATACAAAATTGTTCAGGAGAGGTGATCAATCAGTGAGTCAGTCAGTGAATCAGCACGAGTAGCTATATATATAGTAATAAACAGAAAGGATATCTCATCGCTAAAAATTGCACAGAACGTCGTACAACGTAACGTGACCATAATATGGGCTATATAATAGTCATATTATGTATATATGTGGCTAGAGTTACGGAAAAAAAAATTGATTCTAATCGTATAATCCAGGTGTGGCCAACTTGATTGGACCCAAGATCTCTTGTTCACTAACGAGACCCTGTGCGATCTACCAATTACTACTTTTTTGAAATCTTGACCAGACCATGACCTTGCTTTAAGAAATATGTCGCAGCGCAGAGTAATAATTTCGTTTTGTACATCATGTGCTCCATTTGAAATGTATCTGCAAATTTTGTAGCCAATTCATAGATATCACTATGATCAATGGAATCATTGAACGGATAACTGATGAATTGAACCAAGTTCTCAATTTTTCTGAAATCACCAAAGCGAATTTTGAAGTCTGCTACCACTGCGCTAATTTCTGTCGTATATTTCTCAAAAATGAAATTGTAGGTAGGATGTTTTTCCATATTATGATCCTTGATGTTAACAAATTGTTTAAATTTTTTCTTCTCTATGTCAACTATCATAGACGCTGTTTGACATTGAAACGCTGCAATAGAACTCATCATTTCTGTTAATGTATTCTTGCCTTGTAGATTCAGATTTAATGTACTCAGTTTTCCAGTATTCCGCTTATTGGTCATCACGCGCCGAAATCAAAAGACTATACTGCGTAAAATAGAGGATAAATACCGTGACGGAACAGCGATTGAAAAATTATAAAAGATGATGCGTCCAGCAGTAGGTGATTACGTTGGGTAGCCTGGTCTACGTATTTATATTTTTTGCCTTGCCACGATCGACTGGACTAACAGTCGCGATCGACCGGTCGATCGCGATCGACCTGTTGGCCACCCCTGGTATAATCTATCTAACTCGTAGCTCGTAGATGCGTCGTAGACCATTGCGTAGCAATCCACTACGAATAAACGTAGAACTGTGTTAGTACTTTAAAACTGTAGCTTTTAATTTTAGCCATAATACTATTATGGTAGTCGTGCTACTAATAATATTGTCATATGAAGATATAACTATAAGTCATCATTTTTTTTGCTCAAAAAATTTATTTAGTTCCTTTCCCAGACAATAAGTATTGAAATCACATTGTCTGAAACGTCAAAGCTAAAAACACGAATGACTGAAAACAAATGGGGTGTGGTTTTCCGATAACAGCGTTTATTAGGCCTATAATTTGTTTATTATATTTCTTGAGGAAGGTATAATATAACTTGCGTATAAAAATATAAAATTACTATAATGGCATCAAAAATTTACAGTCATATAGTAATCATTGTTTTCACTCAAGCATCGGTTTAGTACATATGCTTAGTAAAAGTAGTTATTTAATGCTTAGTAAAAAATATCTATTCTTGTTTTGATTACCATATGAAATATAAATTTAATTAAGTTGTTAGTGCTGAAATGAGAAGCATTTCTGAAATTAGGGCCATTTCAATGCGGCTGCCTATTTTATAACAAGATTTTTTTAATGCCGAAGTTTATTTTAAATACGAGAAACATCTTTACATTAAGTACTCTACAAATAAATTAGCCTTCCGTAATCAAACGTAATTACTCTGTATGAAACAAACGACCGTTATATTATGTTTAACGGTCTTCTAGGCCCAATCAGTCGGTTCAACGAAACGATACTTCAAACCCACTGTTGCCACGGAACACTAAACAGCTATTGCGGTATGTATTGAAGTTTCTCTCGCCAAAAGGTTCCTTTGTAAACGAGCAAGAATTCTCTGTGGTGGCAGTCGGGCTTTAAATTAAACTTTCTTGTATGCCATATTTATGCAACAGTTAATTCTTACGTCAACGCTTAAATCAAAAGTCATCCTGTTTTATACAGTTTAGTAGGTTTTTTCTACACTGGAAATAGGGGCTTGCGCTTGACGATAATCATGCCTGATGGAATTCAATCTGCTAATTAACTAATAACTTTTAATTTGGTTCCCCCGTCACCTTTCTACCTTAGACCGGCAAGGCATCGTAGAGGCTTCCACCCATACATAGTCGACGTACCAAAGACGCGTACGAAGCGGTTTGATTCCTCGTTCCTGCAGATACGCACTGCAAAGGCCTGGAATACACTCCCAGGCAGTGTCTTTCCTGCCACTTACAGCCCAGGTGCCTTCAAATCAAGAGTGAATAGGCATCTTCTAGGCAAGCGCGTTCCACCTTAGACTGTATCATCATCTTTCCATCAGGTGTGATCACAGTCAAGCGCTTGCCTATATACTTAGTATAAAAAAAAGATTGGAGCGCGCTTGCCTGACAAAGTATGCCTATTCACTCTTTTGCCGAAGCCACCCAGATTGTACTTGGCTGGAAATACGGAGGCTGGAAGAGGGGTAGCGGATCGTATCAAAAACGTGGAAGAAAAACATTTCGTGGGAGTTTCTTGGATATCAACCACATACGAATGCTGCCCTCGGCGACTTCCGTTGTTATTTAAGGTATTTATAAAAAGATGTGAAGTCCCTTCCATAAAATGTTAGGGAAGTAGTCAAATAGTCAAATAGTCAATTTATTGGTATCAAAGTCATACAAGTCAAAACATATTTAATATTATTCACAAAGTATTGTATAGGTAGGTATTCATAGGTGTATGCACTTCATTGTTTATGTTTAGTATTTAAATTGTAACATTATTCGTAAAAATGAAAATAATATTTTAAAGTCATTATATAATTTTACATTCCAAGAATTCTTTGGAAGTACCATCCCTAAATGTATGTAATCAGCCTATAGACATCCATGGCTGGACATGCGCCATTCCGAAGGCGCTCTACCGGTCCTGCTATGACATTCTCGTAACGTTTTCACACACTCAGTGATGTGATACAAGAAAAAGAAAAAAATATTAACACTGAAAAATGAACTTTACACCTATTGGCTTAGAGTGTTAAATTGAATGTATTTCATCATACGAAATACAATGCTCAACTTTGACGCGCCTAAGTAATTTCAATCTCGGAACTGTCGACCAATATGGCGTTTTGAACTACATTCAATTTTACGCTCTATTTTAATTGTATTAAAATTAATTTTTCAGTGATCGCAAAAAATGTTTTGAATTCAATATCGTCTGCTTATGTACGTGAATACCATCACCTTTTTAAACATATCACATCACGAACTGTGGGCTGATTCTGTTTCGTTAACTAGCAACTCGCACGGGGTTATTAACAAACGAAGGCGAAAATCCTATTATTTTATGTATTATTTTTGCACAAGTTAGCAACTTGCATGGTATGTTGACATGATAACATACCAACCAAAGTTGATACCTTGTGCAAAAATGGGATTTTTTTTTGCCTCCGCGAGTTGCTAACTAACGATACAGAATCAGGCCACTGTAGGCGACAACGTAACGTGAATAGCCCCCCTGCGCCGGATCCGCAAGCTATGCCGGGGGTAAATATTATTCTCTAATTTAGTGATACACATGCCCATTGCCCACGTTTGCCTGATGCGGATTAGCAGACTTCACACGGCTTAAGAATGTATTTTATAGAAACTTTTTAAACAAACTTTTTATAAAACCTTCAGAAAATAAAAGTAAAAGTTGCCCGCTTATCAAAGTGACGTATTGGCGATTTCTTAATTTTGACATAAAAAAATAGCTAAAGGATTTATTTTGAAGCTGACTGAATATTTATTGATTTAACGGCACATTTTAATTGTATATGAAAGTGATTATTATAACAAAGTACTGGTTCTAGCACATTATCGAAAATGTTATTGCACCGAATACCGAAAGGTCATTGTAAGTAAATATGAAATACCTAGGTACTGTGCCTAGCTAGTATAGCTACAACTCATTATGGAATATAACTAGCTCAGCGACAGCAGTGATGATCTTACCATGCCTAAACCAATTCAAACCTCGGGCCTCGTGTGTGAGAAAAATATCACTCCTTTAAATCAATCATTTGCATTGGTTTTGATCCCTAACCCGCATTTGCATTAGGTACATAGTACTGGTATGGTTTGTCCGCTCCATCGCATAATACCAGATTCGCAAAATACCAGATTCGCAAATCTACTAGAGGGATTTAAATCATTGATTAGAGATGACATATCTATATTGTAATGGAATTTACCTTTCTACCTCTGCTATGGCAGATTTGGAGACCTACTCGAATACATATTTGTTTATTATTATTTTTCTACCGTAATTCAGTATCTATCCTATAAGTATAGCATACCGACTACTCTAGGTTACAACGTCTAGGGGAGAAGGGCTAACCCGGATAACATGAACGTTATCTAGAGTTAAAATTTTAAGGTCCCTAAAGAAATAAAACTAAACTAAATCTTCATTAATTATCTAGCTATTTAACTGTTATTATCTAGCCAGACTCTTATCTATTTCGATATATAGATATCTATAAATCAATCATACTTCATTCAAACTGATTTCGATTTTACGTTAGACTCCCGAGTTACACCTCACTTACCTCTTACGGTATTTAAACTATTGGTCACAGTAATAAAATAAAATTGACAAAGAAATATCACTGGATTTTATCGATAGAATTGACGTCTCAAAGTTTTAAATAATGCAATATACTGAATGATAATGAAAATAGGTACCTATGTAATCTATTTTGTGAAACGATTTATTATTCTTAAATTTTCTTTCTACTTTCGACTTTTCACAAAACAATTCCCCTCCCACAAGACACGAGTAAGATATGAAAATTAAATCTAGACTAACCTTAAGATGAAAATTGAATATTATTGGAACATGACAACGTTTATTACTTTTAAAGGTTGCCCGCCATTCTGCAATTATTGTTATACTTACTACTTTAAAAATAATATTGAAAATCTTTTTATTAAAATTTATTAAAATAATATTGAATTAAATTTATTAAAATAATATTGAAAATCTTTTTATTGAATTAAAATTTATTAAATTAAATTTATTAAAATAATATTGAAATTCTTTTCCCGTTGTATTATCACAAAACACAAACTAGAAACAAAATAAACAAAAGCTCTGTGCCTATCTACCGTATCTTATTTCAGTAAGCTTTGTGGAAAGGTGGCCTTTGATGAATCCAAACGATATGGTGTTTATTATAGCAACGTATTTGATTTTTATCCTGAAAATTGGACCTGCATTGATGGAAAGACGAGAACCCTTCAAAATGAAAGGATTCCTTGTATTCTATAATATTATCAAAGTTATAAACTCTACCATCTTGGCCTATAAGGTAAGAAGCATGTAGAGCGTACAGATTGCTTTTTTTTTATTTTTCCATGCAGAAAATGGAGGCATTTTTGGAAACAATTATTCTATCATATAATACCAGAGCATTATAACAAGCCAGGGCCAAGTTGATCCCCAAATAAATGGGGCGATAAATTACAAGCTCTTTCAAATCATCAATGGTCGTCCTGTCGATAGAAATTTGCAAATGAAATTGGGACGCAATAAATTCAAAAGCTTAATTTAAATTGCCACTTACCTACAAGCTTTTTGAATGGCCAAACGTCGACCCTTGGTAATGAATTTGCCTCTGATTCGGAATTGTGTCTCGAGTGTAGTTATTTTTATATTTCTTACTATAACAATACAACCGTCTCTCTAAGAAGTGAACTTCAAATAGGTAATCATAATAATATCATTTATTTGCATAAAACACATACAGGTTATTACATTCGGTACTTGATGTCCCAGTGGTTTACCGATCAATCTGGAATCAACAGTGGAATCAGTTTTTAACAATATTAGTCAATAGAATACGATTTGTAATATTTTAACATTTAACTTTCAGTTCCTTATGTACATATTCGACAAAGGATTGTTTCCGAGAAAATGTGAACACGATGACCGCACTCTATACGTAATTATTTCCTTGCTAAAAATTAATAGTCTGGTCCAAGTGGGAGCGGGGCGTCCGTCATCGGCGGAAGCAGTTGTAATGTTCAGGGGGGCTATTCACGTTACGTGTCGGCTACATTTCGTGATGTGATATGTTTAAAAAGGTGATTCTATTTCCGTACTTATGCAGACGATATTGAATTCAAAACATTTTTTGCGGACACTGAAAAATTAATTTTAATTCAATTAGCATAGAGCGTAAAATTGAATGTAGTTCAAAACGCCATATTGGTCGACTCGGTCGGTCGGAAATTACTTAAGCGCCTCTAAGTTGAGCATTGTATTTCCTATGATGAAATACATTCAATTTTACACTCTAAGCCAATTACTGTAAAGTTCATTTTTCAGTGTTAATATTTTTTTCTTTTTCTTTTATCGAATCACTGAGTATGTGAAAACGTTACGAGAATGCCATAGCTGGTTTATATTATGGAGACGACACAGCCCAGCTCGGCGAGGCGTCATAGCTAACAGTCGCCTGTTAAGCAATAGAAAACCAAAACAACCCGCTTATTGCGATCGTTGTCGTACTCGTAATAAGGGACAACAGGCACTGTCCTGTTTACACATTTTATTACGTCGCGAGCAACGAGGTAGGTTAGTATTAGATACGTCGACGACGCCCCGCTCGCAGTTTGACCATTATAGGCAACCATAATGATAACTAATTTGATTTATTTGGTACCTAATACCTGACTTAATATTATATTTTCTTTTAAATTTAAAAATAACCAACCCCTCTGAATTTCCAATATTATTTTTATTAATTAATTTAATTACATTTAAAACCAACTGACTAAATATTCTGAAAATGCTTTCCCTTTGCAGATAATCGCCGTTTTGTACTGGAAATACATGCTAGCGAAAATCTTAGACCTCTTTGACACAGTGTTCTTTGTGCTACGTAAAAAGTCCTCACAAATCACATTCCTGCATGTATACCATCACGTGTTCATGGTTCTCGTCAGCTGGTCGAGCCTCAAGTATGACCCGTCCGACCACTGGGCGTTCATGGCGCTTCTGAATTGTACCATACACTCTATTATGTACACGTATTATGGACTGTCCGCTATGGGTCCGACGTACGCGAGATATTTGTGGTGGAAAAAATATTTGACCCTTATGCAATTGGTGAGTATCTGAAAAACAATTATATTTGCTAAAATTACTACCTACTGTTAGGTACTAGCTGCCCCGGCAAACATTATTTTTCCATAGGTATGAAAAATAGATTACCTACGACCTAAGTATTCGCAGACCTACCAAACGTAGACAAAAAATTATAAAAACCTGTGAAGCTGTTTCGGTGGAATTTGGTTACAAACACTGTACTTAACACGAGAATTTTATAAATTAGTTGATTTTCTTAAAGTAACAATATTAAATTTGTAATAATAAATGAAGGAATTTTCTAATATAACTTTCTTTCTTTAAGGTAGACATAATTAAATTCATAATGAATCCCCATTCTTACCTACTTCACTAAGAGCTGATTTTTCAATCACCAGATAATCGCTAGCTAAGGAATAAACATGACGTATCAGATACAGATCTGGCGATTGAAAAATCAGCCCTGAGTCATTTGACCGGGCTTCGTCGTATAATATGTATAGATGTATATGTTATCTAAAAAATATTATTTTTTATTTCAGATACAATTCATTATGATCATGTTGCACGTAGTAATCCAAACCTATACCTCTCCCTGTCCAATGAGCAGAGTTTTCTACTGGGTCGGCGTAGCCAACCTTGTTATATTCATGTGGCTGTTTACAGACTTTTACAAAAAAAATTATCTCACACCGAAACACGTCGCTTCGCCTGCCTGTACAAGACAGGTGACAGATTAGGAATCAGTTAAATAGATTTAGGCAAACGTGCGAAAGTCCTCATGTACTTAGGATGAAGGTTTACGCTGCGGAATTTGTTTTTTTTGTTCTAAAGGTAATAAGAATATATCTTAGTTTTAATGTTTGTGTTTTAATTGCGTCTATCTGGTTATTTCTGCATGAAAATATTCCATTATCTGAAGAAGATTAGGTACCTTTTAGGTTTTAACAGGGACCTATATATTATTTTATATTTTATATTAGTTTGAATTTTGTGTTTTAATTGCGTCTACCTGGATATTTCTGCATGAAAATATTCCATTAGCCGAAGAAGATTACCTTTTAGGTTTTAACAAGGACCTATATGTATATTGTTTTATACGGATACCTACAGAACGCAGGATTTATTCAACATTTAATGCGCACTTACTCTTGTTTTCAAAGTTTAATCCAAATTCATTAAAACCGGCGCCGTTCCGTTGTACTTTTACCCATAGTACCTATTTACAGAAAAGTTTACCTACTCTTTTCTTTTATATTGGTTCAGCTGAACTCTGAATGAAGTACAAAAAACAACAAACATATTCTGAACAAAAATATTCTGAATCTAAAGAAGTAAGTAAATAACTGGAAACCGTTTTCGTAACCTATTTTTTTTTAGGGTTCATACTTCCGTACCAAAACGGTAAAAATGAAACCCTAGTTACTACACTCCGAAGTTACAACTCCGAAGTTATTCAATAAAAAAAAATAGGAAATAATTATGATTAACAGGAATTAATGTATATTTTACAGGTAAAATAAAATCTCTTTATCTAAGTGTATAGTTTTTTTTATATAAACTTAAAAATTCTTGAGTGATACCTACCTAATTAACGTTTTAAGTATCTACTTCTTTTGTAGAGCCTTCTTTTCGGTAACTATATTTTCTATCACCAAAATTTATATTTGTCATCAAGTTGTATCACCTAATAAAGATCTATCGCCACGAAATATTTTCGTTCTCAGATAAACAAAAATTGTTCCCAGGTATGAATTATCAAATTAATGTTAATATATGTGTAAAATATAAGAGATCGATAATCAATAAAATCATATTGCATTACATGAATATAAACTTCGTTCTTATAATAACAGTTTTGTACTTAAATAATAGCTCTGTGCTCAGAATGGTAGATCTGTCACCAAATAAATCGATTATCGATCCCTGACTGCGACTCCGTCGACATGCTCTTGGAGGGGAAGAGGGTGACGGCTAAGGAGTTTTCCTAGGTCTCATGTGCACCTATAGGTAAATAGGTTAAGGTTATTTTCCTTTTTTGACCACCCAGAAATAGGAGCCCCGCGAAGAGGGGCTCCGTCGACATGCTCTTGGAGGGGAAGAGGGTGACGGCTAAGGAGTTTTCCTAGGTCCCATGTGCCCCTATAGGTAAATAGGTTAAGGTTATTTTCCTTTTTTGACCACCCAGAAATAGGAGCCCCGCGAAGCGGGGCTCCGTCGACATGCTCTTGGAGGGGAAGAGGGTGACGGCTAAGGAGTTTTCCTAGGTCCCATATTGTGCACCTATAGGTAAATAGGTTAAGGTTATTTTCCTTTTTTGACCACCCAGAAATAGGAGCCCCGCGAAGAGGGGCTCCGTCGACATGCTCTTGGAGGGGAAGAGGGTGACGGCTAAGGAGTTTTCCTAGGTCCCATGTGCACCTATAGGTAAATAGGTTAAGGTTATTTTCCTTTTTTGACCACCCAGAAATAGGAGCCCCGCGAAGCGGGGCTCCGTCGACATGCTCTTGGAGGGGAAGAGGGTGGCGGCTAAGGAGTTTTCCTAGATCCCCCACTTTTTCTTAGGCTATAGTCGTAAATTCTTATATAAAGTTAACACATAAGCTCAAAAAATAAAAAAAATTATAAACATAATATGATTTATTGGTGATCTCTTTAAATTAGTTTGCTTGAATACTTATTAGGACACACCTATTATAACACATACAAAAACATTTATTTGGTACTAGACCTTATATCTCAGGATTTTAGGTGATTTATTGTGGAACTGATTTTGCATTGTTTGGTGACTACATTTTGGTGACAGATCTACTATTTTGAGGACAAACCCTATTATTTAAGAAACACAAAACTAATTAAATTGGTGATAGCTTAAATGATACCCCTTCTTTTCTTCATAAGTACTTAGGTAGTAAGTATGTAACCCTCGGTGTGTGGGTCTGACTCGCACTTGACCGGTTATTGTTTTGTGCCGAAGAAAAACTAGGTACGAATTTCTAAACCTAAACATTAATAACTAATTATACCTAGCAGACAGAAGACACGCAAGAAAAAAAAATATCTTAAGGTCTTAATGTACTTATACCTAACCTTGCAAACGTGAGCTTATCGTTGTTAAAGGCATCTCTTACAGACAAGCAACGTTCTAAATATCGTTGCAGGCAAGTTTTGGTGATGAGATAGGTGGATTTCCGTAGATGGTGTAAAATGGATGAAACTCAAGGCTATGAAGCACCATTTCGGTTAAGAAAACATCCATATTCCTGCCTCGTACAATTTAGAGCGATTTTATGCTGATGCCCCAATACCTGAGGTGTGAGATTGCTTAGATATGATAATACGCAATTGAATATCCGTTTTATCGTTCCATAAGCTCATAAGGTAGGTGGATATAACGCGTTACACATTACTGAATGGCGCCGATCTGAATATTAATTTCCATTTGATGGGCATTTTAGGCAGCTCCTAATCGAATCTTCGGGTGCTTCTCAAGTGATTGTTTCGTGGTAACAGTTTCGACATGGCAACAAAATACAATGTAACTACACGTACAATGTACACTAACACGTACTTAATAGCAATACTTAGACATTTAATATGCCCTGGACAGTGCCAAAAATGCTTGTTTTGCCACCAACAGTAACGCCACGATGTAGTTCGCTCAGCGGCCACCTGTAGAATTTTGACAGATGGCGCTAGATACTGTTTGCTTGTACGAAAAAGGTTTAACTTTAAGTACGTAAATCGTTCGGATGCCCGTATCCTGAGTTACCTTATTCATGGTTACTTCAGGCCCACAGCTAGGGGGTAAGTATGTAAGTACGACATGCTAATATTATGGCTTATGATGAGTGACGTCATCACGTTGGCCTCAGCTTGGCCTAAATAAGTACGAAAATACCAACATAACAATGGAAGTAATTTAGAAATCGGTGCCGCAATAAAAAATTTACGATGATCTCGTTTTCGTTTTCGTGAGTGATAAAAAAACAATAAACAAGCAAATCAGAATGAATTACAAATATGGGGAGATGAGGTTACCTATTTTATAACAAAGTAGTTCAGAAAAAATGTTACATAATCTGTCATCGATATGTCCACAAAACAACCTTCCAACCTCTTCCAACAAATGATAAACTAAAATTATTATAAGTTTAAAAGTTAACCCGAAGAGGATCCTGATGAACTTTTCGAGTTCACCAGGATCCCCTGGACGATCATGTTGAGGGATCCTAGTGGACTAACCCGACTTTACTACACACGTCATATATTATTATCAAGCTACTGCACCGATTTTAATAATATTTGCGCCGTGTCCTAAGTTGAAGTAAATACTAAATACATAGGTATTAATAAGCCAAGAGACATAAAAAAGATTGGCTACAATCCGGTTATTACTTTGTGGGAAATAACATCATTACAGCAATGAAACACAAGAAACCTTACCGGTTTCTACATAGCATCGCGCCGGAACGCTAAATCTAAAATCGCTTAGCGGTGCATCTTTGCTGGAACTTGGAAGCGGGGTAACTAGCCACGACCGAAGCCTCCAATCAGACCAGCGCGCGCCGCTACGTCAGGGGGGACGTCAACAGGGTCGCCAAGAAGGTAGGTATAATATAAGGTCGTCGTCAATATACAATCATAGATTATACACTTATGACTTACATCTACGAGTATTTCAGAATCAGATTATTCAAATTTCGATCAACAACAATAATAATAATTAAGGAAGAAAATATTATCTTAACAACTTTCGGTCTGAACTCCATGATCGCCCCTGACCACGAGGGCTAATAAAAACAAACTTCCTAATGCGATAAACGGTTTGTGGATTCGTGAATACTAAATTAGATTAAATCGGTCATTTGCCTTTTGAGCCTCGGGATTTACAAATTTCGCTTAACTTATCTATCGGAGACATTATTGAGACACCGAAAATAATAAAATAATTGTAAATAAAATAGAATGAATAATGATACCTATAAAATCAAATAAAAACTTAAACTGCAGTACCTAGTTAGTAGTTTTTAGTACACAAGCGGCTCTTTGGCCAAATTTTTTCAGCAGTTGACGAAAACTATGATCGAGGTCTATTTAAATCTTTGATTGAGGTTGTGATTGAGATGAATAGATATATCATATACCAGCATAATACCTTTTAAATACAGGTTTCGTATCGGTGGCCTAACTGAGCATAACTCATAAAGCCATTCGATTCGGAACGGCATAGTTATATCTTTGAAAAAAAGTGATGTGATGTGAAAAAACTTTTGCTTAGAATCATAGACAACCCACAGCTGCTTAGAATGATTCCGAACATTTCGAGAATCGTGAGCATAGATTAGTTACTTTATCGTGAGTTACTCACGTCAAACTCGAAGCGCGAGAGGGCTCCGCAGGGAGTGCGTCCCATTTTTTTTTAAGGTGACCATGATAAAACAGAACCAGGACAAATTCCAACGATGGCAATATTTATTTGTATTTCAATAGCTATAAATGTGGTTATGAAAAATATTAACAACAATACATTATAAAACTAAACTAAGAAATGTAATTGAACTAACTAAGAAATAAGATACAATATATTATCCAGATTTGTGCCCTAGGTACCTCGATGGGAAATTCGTCGCGACTCGCGTGAGAAAGCTGCATACTCAAAAGTCGCCTGTTGCCTTCCTGGCGTTAACTGAACTCCCTGTGGAGCTCCCGGGCACCCCTGCCCCACCGACCCAGTGTCTCGATGCCAAACAGAACTATTCATGGATGCCACGACAATTATTGTACTTATTTGTCATTTGGCGCTCTCGCGCATCCGCCGCCACCCCGGCACGTCCAGCGGTACATCGAAGTAAGACAACGTATCACTTACCCTATTTATTTTTATATATATTTTATATCACATTAATATGGTAGTGCCTCTTACTCTAACATGACGTAATTATTTCAAAAACCTACTTCAACTCTCATCAAACTATTGTTGAATACATCCTTTCCAATTAAAAATTTAAGACCTATGGTTTTCTCATGGATACCATTATCAGAACTAGACTAAATTGAAATGGGATCACACGGGAAGAATCAGCTTTGTGATAAAAAAAAATCATCAAAATCGATTCACCCAGTCAAACGGAGGTAACAAACAAAAATACAGTCGAGTTAAGAACCTCCTCCTTTTTTGAAGTCGATTGAATAAATAGCTGACCTACTCTCAGGCCTACATACCATAGATCGTAATAGAAAGTAGCAAAATTTCATCGCAATCAGTCGATCCGATTCGGAGAAGTTTTAACAGAAATATTTGGTACCTACTCAATCCTGTGTATAAAATCCTTGCGCAGGTATCAGACACTACCAAGGAACATACTACTCTCTACCGAGAGGACACTACGTTCCATACACAGACCTCGAAAACATATTTGATAACTCTGTGGTTCCATCGTGGGCAGAGAAGAACAATACAGATAGTAAATGGTCACTTGTTTTCCGGCTGTTTCTCAGATGAAGGATCCTGTTTATCCGCCTTAGTCCATTGCCTCGTCCCTCACCTCGTCCATTGCCATAGGTACTACTAACTCTATGCTATGGGCATAAATCTGTGGTCCGAAAGTGATCATAGATAATAATCTATATTGGTCTGAGAATCTATGATTGTGATGTTTTAATAACCTGTGGGTCACTAGGCTTGTGACTTCGTGGTCTTATCATGGTCTTATGAGTGTTAGTCTGTGGTGTTAGTTGTCTATGGGTCTCTCTGTTTTGTACTCTGTGTCCGAAACCAAAAGTGAGAGTTTATGTGTTCTGTGCCAATCTCTCTGCTGTGGTTGTCTCTAGGTTGTCTATGGTGTAAATACACACGAATGAATAGGCTGTATGGTCTCCGACCTTTGCCTGCCCCGAAAGGGACGAATGGATTAACAGAACAGAACTGTCTATGGTGTTGCTATGGTGCCAATAGTGTTATATGTCTGTGTCCGAAACCACCGAAACTACGAAAATCCGAGATTTAGCTGATTTGTTGGCTCACGGAATATTTTGTAAATACCAAATTTTCACAACTTTTTCGTGTTTAAATGGTGTATATATTGGTTAATTTCAAAAATATATAGATCAGTCATTAGTTTTCGCATTTTTACTGGTACAATTTGGAGGATGGCGTTTCCGGAACCACCTGCATGAAAAGGGGATTGTGAATGGAGTCTCGTGGTTTAAGCTGCACCAACATATGTGACGAAGAAAAACCTAAAGGATTCAGGCTAGAACTGTGTATTTTACGCGTAACAAAACGACTTTGAGAGAGACTAGCGTTTATATCAGGGTTCATGACCTTATTAGTATCACATTGTCCATCGATGTATTTTGATGGCCGCTAGTCGACAATGCATGAAAGGTAATTCCTACGCATTCTATTTAAATCGATTTTGATTTTGTAATATCACTTCTTCTGATATACTACTTAATTACGTCTGATATACTACTTAATTACTTATTCTCATCAAATGTGTTCCTACTGAGTTCGTTTTTATGTGGTGATAATAAAATACTATGTAGTATGTACCTACTTACGTAGGTGCCAAAATAATAACAACAACATTGTGATACTACTGTGGCAACATGGCCAAAATAGACAGTGAAAATTAAAATTTTTAATGCAGATTATGATGGACATCCCATTCCGTCATGAATCCCTGGTATAAAAGCTGACAAATTTTTATTTTTGTTTTCTAATTAAATTAATAATAGGTTGTATTTTTCTGGCCTAAATTGGTCTGTGGTTGATTGGCAAACATTGATTTGGGATAATTATGTTCTAAAAACTGCATTGGGCAAGAAATGATAACTTTACAGGGCCTTTAAACACACCTAAGCGTCTTTGAAGTAGGTTCATGTATGCAGCTTATTGTAAAAAATGACTCCATTTATTTTTAAACTCCAAGTCGTACTTGGTGCTAATAGGAGATCCTGCAACCTGCTGCATCTACTTGTTGATGTCTTAGTCTTTTTTGTGCATAACTATAGCAGGAAGATGTATGTTTAACTAGGCAGAGTCTTATTACCAAGGTCAAATAGACCATATTACAAGAACTCCACTGTCCATCCATATCTTGAGAATGATACTTGAAAGTTTCACAGTTTATTACTATGTTCTCTTAAACAACAAATAATGAAAAATTAATGGCATCTCCATACAATAACTTTTGTTCCAATCATAACAGATTTCAATTGTAAAAAAGGTCCAGAATGAAGAAAGAAAGAAGACCTTTTGTTTTTGCTTGATGGTATGAAAACCTTCATATGCAAATCAGGTTGCACTTGGCTGGTCATTTAGTTATTCTAAAATAATATTTATTCACAGCAGCTTTCATATGAGTTAGACATAGATGGTAGGAATCCTTTAGGTTTACTCGGCAGGTGGTTCAAGTAGCATCATTCTTGTAATTTTACCAGTGACAATAATGTGAAAACTAATTTGGGAGCTACCGTAAAACCCATCTATCTATGATATATGTCGAGTGTCATGGTGTTTAAATATATTTTTAATTATATTTTTTTGTCATTTACAGCTAAATCCTATAACTATGTTATATTTAAAGTGAAAATTAGTATTGGTAATGTTGACCTTAGGCTCAATGTCATTTCGCAAAAAGACTGTTAAAGCACACGTGTTAACAGTAGTTATTCTTCATCAAATGCAGAAAGCTTCAAATGTGTTTGAAGCTTTCGGTTTCGCATTAATGGAACTATGAACCTGGACCCTTTGACGTTTAGCTTATCACACATCAATAATCTTGTCGCTAGTCTCAACAAGAAGAATTACAAGCAGATCAGTCAAGAGTTGACTCAGGTGAGAATATTTACTTTACTTTACCCATAATATTTTTATAATAACATTATCCTTTCAACAGTCCTAGGCCGTGTTTTGGTTTTTGTTTTTCTGACGCTTGACAGTACAAGGCCGTGATTTGGTTCGGGGACTGTTTTGGCTATTTCCTTCTACAGTGTTTATCGTTCTATGGTTATCCTTTTCTAACATTTTTTAAACTAAAGTCAATGAACAAAGACAGAAAAAAAACCGCTGAAAGTCGCCTTTAATATTATTGGTCTATGGCAAATCCGGTCGTTTGAGAGGGCGTTTTTTGTACCCTTTTACCCCATTACAAAAACGACCAATGTGACGAAAAAATGTATGAAGACCTACGATATATTTTTTTTTCTTATTGCTAAAAGTATAAGGTGTAAATTAAACAATATATTTTAGTTTAGAAATGGTTGTCTTTAAATACATCAATAAAATAGTACCCCGAGTACCCTTCCCGTGTATTTTAGGTATCAGCTTGGTTAAAAATCATTACCAATGACTCTTGAATTTACAGAAAATAGATTACCTAATCAAGTTTTTGTCAAATTTTTGTTAAAATTAAATAATCATTAGAAAACGAGTAATTAAAGATAAACTGCGAAAAAACGCGCCAAAACCCCAACAGTCCGAAAGCCGTTTAACGGTTCGTAACGGTTCGGACAGCTCCCACCCTGCAGCATTTGACAGCAGGGACTGGCGAAAGGTTAAATTATAAATGAAGAAGTTTGTCTGGCTGTTTATTTGTTACCTTTGCATGGCGTAACTATTCCACTAATCTTAACTTTGGCACAAAGATAACTTACATCACAGTGCTTGCTAACATACAATCTGACCATAATATTATAATGCATATTTGTTTTTCTTTATTCATTTTCTACGCATTTGACTATTCTGTCAGGCCAGCTCATCATAACATGATTATTGTTACCATTTTTCTTTAAAATAACATCTACAATTTCTGTCTCTATCTTTGACACCTTTACAATTCTATTTACCCAATCCAACTTTCATCTCTCTCTATTCATTAACTTTAAATTCTTCAAGCTTCAATTTGGCCATATTATAAAGTGCAAGTTGACCTAAACATGACAAATTTCTTCTATGACCTAAGTATGTTAATGGCAATTGGTTAAATCACAAATTTCATTCAAATCGATTCAGTAATTATGGAGTGATTATGTAGAGTAGGTCCTAAGTAACAATCACGCAATATACTAACATTTATAAAGACTTAACTCTGATAGGACTGACATGTCAATACATCATGAGTCATACAGCTGTGGCTGACAATGAAAACTGTAAACTCCCTCAGAATACCACTGGAGCTAGTAGCCTGGACCTATGCAACAGTTAAAAAAAGATACAACAGATGCTTAATATATATAATACAGATAATTATTTTGTATAACTAATAACTAGTTATGGCATTATGTTCATTACATGTCTATCATAAAATACAATTATTTGTTTGAACGCAACAGCACATTTTCATAGATTTTTTTTTGTTTTGTGTTACAGCTTTGTCATTTTATCTTTTAACGTTCATTATATTGGGTTCAGATTGTTAGTCTCTATGGCTTGGAAGCAGAAAATCAAGTGCTGAGGTGCCTGTTTACCGAGGCGGCTAAGACGTCGTGGGAGAGCGATCGTCCCGGCCCCGCCTCCAGCGTGCACGCAACCCTCCTCGCGCAGTACCTGTCCAGTCTTCTCAACCACCCGGCTAAGGCTACCGTCGTCTGTCGCACTGTCGACAGCCCCGCAAAGTCTGTGCAGAAGGTAAGTCTGTCACAGTCAGTTAATAATTTTCTTTTCTTTTCTTTTTAGCATTACTCAGATATTGGTGTTCATGCTGTTTATGTTTCATTCAAGTATCCTGCTGACCTTTACTTGTAGCTGTGATAATAATTTAATATGCTGGGTGTAAGTGATGGTTTATACCAAAAATGCTACGCATACTAGGAAGCTAGAACCATGTACTGTAGAACGCGTACCTCCTCGTGGTGAAATTTTTTCATCTCTTTTTTTACCTGAATACAGTTTAAAATCATATTTAATATCTGACTCAACTTAACCTCAAGCTTTTGTTCTGGAGTCACTTACACCTAGCATACATACAATATGCATAGTATACAAAATTTTTAGATGTGACCCAAGTGCTTCAGTGATTATAATGCAGTTTGTATAATAATATGTGGTGTCTGTGTTTATCACAATCAACAACTGTAAAAACACTTAGGCAGAGGTTTCAGGAAAATTTTAAAAACATCCAAAATTTAAAAACGTCCATGTATCCAGTCCATGTGTCCAGTCAGATTTGTCCCATTTTCTCTTTTTGAATTTTTGATGAATGTTCATAAAAATAAAAGCTGACACTTAAAAAATTCTATTATATTACTAACATTGTTAACAATTATTTAAACATTACCCTAGTATCTCTTGTAATTATGTAGCAATTATGTTATTACTTCTTATTTAATAGTAATATTCTTTACAGTCAGCTTACCTATAGTGAAAGATGTGTATACTTGACCTGTTTTCAGGCTTTAAAACCCACCAACACCTTACTGAACCGAATCGCAAGATTGCTGAAGTTCACAACAGCTCAAGAAGTCGCCTTCTCTCTGGTGCTGAGGAACAACTGCACGAAGCCGGAAATCGTATCTATTGCCAAACAACATCTCAAGAAGCGATTTTTGGACTTTGTACAGTGTTACCTTGATGCAGGTATAACAAAAGTTAATGTCCGTTCAGTAATTCTTTTCAGAGAGATTCAGCCTTTTTATACAATTTTATAATGAAACTTTGTTTGTCATCCAGAACGTGGCCATCAAGTCGAGCGTGCAGGTCTGCAGGAATGCAGCCCTGAAGTGCTGCAAACTCTGTTAACGAGTCTTGCGTACGAGAACTTTCGGCTAGCGCCGGTCACGAAGGATTTGTTTCTGAAAAAATTACGAATAGACTTTCCGCGTGAAGTTGTGCCCATTGTGCTCGCTCCGCTTCTGTATCCCGACGACACACAGACTCCTCTGGAGGAAATGACCACATCTGACGATATGGCGGCCGCCATGATGGATAACTCCCTCGCGGAAATCATCCGGGACATCGGCTACGCCTTTACGTCTTCCGTGGAGGACTGCAAAAACAACATGATCAACTTTGGGGCGCGGGAGCCGACCGCTATCGATATAGCCAGGATTATCTCGATGATGATAAGATTTCACGCCTCCCTCCAAGACGGGCCCATGATACAGACACCAGGAAACTTCTGGATGAATCACGAAGTCAAGAAAGACGCGATCGCACATGGACATCCTGAGACTTGGAACGCTGAAGTGTTCGTTCAAACATTGAAAGAATTGGCTTCCAATTTAAACTGGAAGGAAGTAATTCTGCAACTCGATCATCCAGAATTTGTGGTGCCCGACAGGCAAGGCTTGAGCCTGCTGTTCACTATTCTGCGCTTGGGCCTACAGAGCGCGGGCTATCCATCTAACATTTTCCCGGTCGAGTATCTTTGTCGGCGTTGGACAAACTTGGAAGGGCAGATGAGTCTAATTACAAACATCCTCAAGCATCCAGATATATTTAGCTTCGCTGATCATCCCTTTCATCCGGTCTCGATTGATCTGTTGAAATCGCCCCCCGAAACAGACAACAAAGAGGTGTCGACATGGAGATGCCTCTATTTGGTGGAACTTCTGCTGTACGCCTCAGAGCGCGGGTTTTACATGCAAGTCCATGAGTTATTCAAGTTTCCTCTGCAGAATTGTCCCGACATCTTATTGTTGGCGTTACTGCAAATCAGCCCACCGATCACAGTTTTCAGACAAGAGCTGCTGACGACACTAATTCCAATATTTCTTGGCAACCATCCCAACTCGGGTATTATTTTGCAGCACGCTTGGCACGCGCAAAACCCCAACATTAAACCTATAATAATGCACGCGATGGCCGACTGGTACATTCGCGGGGACTGCGATCAATCTAAACTCTCCAGGATATTGGACGTGGCGCAGGATTTAAAGGCTTTGTCCTTATTGTTAAACGTGCAATCTTTTCCCTTTGTGATAGACTTGGCTTGCCTGGCCTCAAGGAGAGAGTATCTCAAGCTCGATAAATGGCTCACAGACAAGATTCGAGATCACGGGGAGACTTTTGTATCGGCGATGGTGAAGTTCTTGCAGCGGCGTTGTCCGCCCATACTCGGCAAAGTCCCAGACGAACAGCTGCCTAAGGCCGCGCAGCTGCCACCGGAGACCGTAGGGACAATGTTAGCGTGTTTACAACTCTGCATACCAAACGTCCAGCAAGAGTTGCAGGAGACGATATACAACGTGATCACTAACTGCCAGACTCTGATCCTGAGTAAGGCGAGGCCAGGAATAACGGGCATCACCCGCCCTCATACAAGAGTGTTAGAGACTCCATTCAATCCTGCATTAGGAGGTCAACTGTTCACGCCGCACGTCGACCCTATTGCGAGCTTGGCGCCGAATGTTGCCAATTTGACTTTGGGTGCTCCGACGAACACGGCATTCGCGATGCCTGGAACTTTAGGACCCCTAGTCGCCGCTCCCGGGTCTCCTTCACGGCTCATGGGCGCCGGTCCTAACAGCCCCTTCGCTATGATGCCGATGCCGCAACACGCGTCCGTAGCGAACATGTCCGCCCTAGCGCGAATGCCACCCATGCCCGCGATGGACAAACCACGCCTCCCTGAGCCCATACACTTCCCGGAGATGGTGCATAATATATCGAAGGAAATAGAAGACGAAGCGAACGGTTACTTCCAGAGAATCTACAATCACCCTCCGCACCCCACTCTATCGATAGACGAAGTATTGGACATGTTAAAGAAATTCCAGGATTCACCGAAGACGAGGGAAAGAGAAGTGTTCACTTGCATGTTGCGAAACCTATTCGAGGAGTATCGGTTCTTCCCGCAATATCCGGACAAGGAACTCTACATCACAGCACAGTTGTTCGGTGGTATAATCGAGAAAGGTTTAGTTCCCAGCTACGTGTCGTTAGGCCTGGCTTTGAGATTCGTGTTGGACGCGCTTCGTAAGCCGGAGGGGTCCAAAATGTACTACTTCGGTATTGCCGCTCTGGATAGATTCAAGTCACGTTTGAAGGACTACCACAAATACTGCGAGCACGTTAGGGCGATTCCCCACTTTAACGAGTTTCCGCCTCATCTGATAGAATACGTGGAGTACGGTCTACAGAGCCAGGAACCGCCCACCAAGCCTCAAGGAGCAGTTTTGCCAACAAGTCTTGCGGCCGTGCTGAACCAGAGCGCCGCGGTAACAGTGTCTGCGCCCTACAGGTGAGTTATTGGTCACAGAAGTCAAACCTAGATCCATACTAATCTTAATTAAATACACGATTAGTGTATGCTTGATTGTTATGGTTACTTACAGCTTAACTGCTGAACATATATTTATATTTGGCAGTCACAAGTCGCAAGACAGTCTTTTTAACAGATGAACCCAACTTTATATTTGGCAAAGACAGTCTACTTAGTTGCCGAACCGATCTTGATGTTTGGCATTGACTGTTTACTTAACTACGTTTTATTTTGAGAAAGTGCGTTTCCCAGAGAAATACTAAAACCTAAATCCACTCGGGTTAAGACGCAAACAAAAATTAGTTACAATATAACACTTGTACAGGGGGTACTAGTTTTGTTGGGGGTACTAGTTTTGTTGATACAAGTATCTTTAATAATAATAGACACACGCCCCCTAAGAGTCTATAAAAATCATTATGCAGGTCAAGTTTAAAATTTTGAATGCACTGTTACTGCCTTAGGTGTCTATAATTTCTTACAGTTAATTATTTTTCATGACAATTTTATTGCATGGCTTTGTTATATAAGACAGCAAAGCATGGTGCTATAAACTGTTCAATGCAGTTCTAGTGATGTGGTAATGAGACCAAAACGTAACCCGTCCTTGCCGGGATGCTCTGAACAAGTTGTAGGGGCGCGATCACACTTTGCCGGAACGCTCCGACAAGGATAGGTTGTCATAAGAGCCACATAACAAGAGTTGGGTTGCAATATGTACATATTTTAATTTTTAGCCAAGTTTATTATAATTTAAGGTTCTTTTTTATGGTTATTTTGTTCCACTTGAGTTTTTTATGATTTTATAATGTCGTACTGAACACTGTTAAAGCAAGTCCATCTGTGTAAATTTTGTTTTATTTAACATACGAACCACATGCTCTAGTATCTTTATTGGTTTCACATGGATTTTACTATTTATGAGTTCAATATTTTGCTGAATCAAACTAGAACCACTTCTTAAGAAGTTTTTCATTTTTGATTCACATATTTATAATTTTCATTATTCACCCTGCTTATATAAATATTTGTAATAAAGAAGCGGATCTTTTGATTACTTGCTTTAGCAATGTCCACTAAGAGACAGAATTATTAGCAATGTGACCCGACCCGCCTTACGTATTTTCGATGTTACCTGACCCTCATATATTTGTACTGACTAGTTTTTCCCTTACAGGCCGGTCGTGTCTGCACCGAACCCCATCTCGGTAATTTCTAAGGTCGCCAACTTTGCCGGGGGCATCGGCAGCCGCCCCTCCGTCGCCAACGCCACCAACATCGACACTCTGCTCACGGCCACCGACAGAGATGACAAAGTCATAGCTCCGCCAGAAGCCATCCAAGACAAAACTGCGTTCATTTTCAACAATCTCAGTCAACTCAATTTACAAACCAAGTGTGAAGAGTTAAAGGAACTCATGACTGAAGAGTACCACATGTGGCTGTCGCAATACCTGGTCATGAAGAGGGCCTCGATCGAGCTCAACTTCCACGCACTGTACTCCAACTTCCTAGACGTTCTTAAAGTGCGCGAGGTGAATAAGATGGTCACGAGGGAGACTTACCGCAACATAAGGGTGCTCCTGCGATCTGACAAAGGCATAGCTAACTTCTCTGACCGATCTTTGTTGAAAAATCTCGGTCATTGGTTAGGCATGCTCACATTAGCTCGCAGCCAGCCCATCCTTCACCTCGACCTCGATCTTAAAGCACTTCTACTCGAAGCTTATCACAAAGGCCAGCAGGAGCTGCTGTACGTGGTTCCGTTCATAGCGAAGGTACTCGAGTCCTGCGCCAAGAGCACCGCGTTCAAACCGCCCAACCCTTGGACCATGGCGCTCATGAACGTCCTGGCGGAGCTGCATCAAGAGCCAGACCTGAAGCTCAACTTGAAGTTCGAGATAGAAGTGCTTTGCAAAAACTTGAGCCTGGACATTGCCAATTTGAAACCGTCCCTGTATTTGAAAGACCCGGAAAAATTAAGAACGATCGAGTTTCAGCTCTCGCAACCGAAACCGAGCAAGGAAACGACGAACGTGATGCCGGTACATCAGACCATAATAGCGAGCCAGGCGCAAATGCAAATGATGCCGCCCCCGCCGCCCATGCTTCCGGTGGAGGAAATGGCCACCGCGACGCCCACGCCCACGTCCGGGCTCGTGAGCGGCGACACGAGCATGATGGCCGTCCTCGGTCTGCCCGAGCCGCGGTTCAGCTACCTCGACGTGAACGTGTCTTCCACCTCCGCCTTCGGGCACAAGATCGTCCTGAACCCGCACATCATTCTCTTCCAAAACTACCCGCACCTAAAGCAGTTCGTGAAGCCCGCCATCGAGAGATCGATCCAGGAGTGGATCCACCCGGTCGTCGACCGGTCGATCAAGTACGCGCTGACGACGTGCGAGCAGGTCATACGCAAGGACTTCGCGCTCGACCCCGACGAGACGCGCATGCGGACGTGCGCGCACCACATGATGCGCAACCTGACCGCCGGGATGGCCATGATCACGTGCCGCGAGCAGATCCCCACCACCATCAGCACCAACTTAAAAGCCGCATTCGTCACTGCGCTGATACCGACCACTCCTCAGCAGGTAACCTAAAGCGAAACACTGACCAGTCGCTAAACATAACAAGCGCCCAAAACGCACTTTGCGAATTCTGCTTTACTAAAAAAAAAAACTAAAAACAACTAACATAATATTGTGTCGCCCATTAAACTCATGCTAACTCTACAAGTATATCCTCTTTACATAGCTAGTTAACTTTAACATGGCATTTAAATACTGCAACTCATTCCAGGACTGGTTGTGTAATTTGTGTTTGTCACACTGGGCGCTTATTATGTTATCTTACATCGTCGATGACGTGTGCTCTTTGCGACGTTTAATTTAGTTGAACACATTGCAGAAGGACATAATCGAGAGCGCCGCAGCGGTGCTCGCGACGGACAACATGGAGCTCGCATGCGCCTTTATACAGAAGACGGCCGTGGAGAAGGCACTGCCCGAGCTCGATAAACGACTGATGAATGACTACGAGATGAGGAAACTAGCGAGACAGGAAGGTCGTAGATACTACGACACGATGGTATTCACTTACCAGACCGAGCGGATCCCGGAGCGCGTGCGACTGCGCGTCGGGGGGCCATCGGACATGCAGATCGTTGTCTACGAGGAGTTCGCGTGCAATATCCCCGGTTTCATGCCGGTGCGAGACGCCGCCATGTTTATACCCAAGCCCACTCAGGAGCAAATGCCCCAGATGTCGTTTGCGCCGGTCGTGAATCAAACACAGGCAAGTTTTACATTTGACTTTCCATCGTTTTCTGTCCCTTGTCCTTCACTCTTATGTTCCTCTGTATGCTTTCAACCTAACTTTCCTTGCTCCATAAAACCCATTCTTGATCTGACTCTTCCCTGTTTTCCTTCTAATTTCTTTAATAGCAGTCTAAATAATAGGCTCTTATGAAGAGCCGATTTTTTTTATTGTTGAATTTGGAAAGAAGGTTTGCACCAAGAACAAACTTTGCATTTGCTCTTAAAATATCAAGATAAGCATTTTTTGCTGTAATAACTTTAAAGCATTAACCAAATAAATGTGCTTTATGACCAATAATGTTTCTCTGTTGTCTACCTTCACATTAATGATCGGAGTTTCGCCTTCTTGAAAGTGCATATTTTTATAGCTTGTATTTGTCCTAATGTGTGGTTATTTTACTGCAGCTATACGGGCACGACGAGATGACCACCCTGATGAACGCCGCAGAGCTGTTCCTCTCGACCGCCGTGCCGAACCCGGCGCTGCAGGCGCAAGCCGCCAACATGGCGCAGCTGTTCGAGTGCCTCGCCATGGCCAGGCGGAACCGCGACATCGTCTCCGGCTTCACGCTCCTCCAGAGGGTAAGTTAACCGCAGCTATATGGGCACGACGAGATGACCACCCTGATGAACGCCGCAGAGCTGTTCCTCTCGACCGCCGTGCCGAACCCGGCGCTGCAGGCGCAAGCCGCCAACATGGCGCAGCTGTTCGAGTGCCTCGCCATGGCCAGGCGGAACCGCGACATCGTCTCCGGCTTCACGCTCCTCCAGAGGGTAAGTTAACCGCAGCTATATGGGCACGACGAGATTAGTGGTAACAGTGTAAGTGCTTTTTTTTTCTCCTGCGCGGCACCGGAGCGGGCGCACTAGGACGCGCCACAAGAGCCGGCACCGGAGCACGGCACGCAAACACGGAGCAGGCAAACACGTAAAACTAATGATTTAAAAAACGTCGTTCAATGCACGTGCGGAAATGTCATTTCTACTCGTCCCTATAGTTGACCGCGCCTTCGGCTTGGGTCCTCAATCTGGGACTCACACAAACTATCCGCAGTTATATTGAAATGTAGTATTTGCCGCAGGCCGTGGAGGGTCTCCTGGACGGGTACATCGTGCAGCCGGGCGCCAGCGCGGAGCACGTGGAGCTGCTGACGCGCTACCGCGACATCCACCTGCGCGTGCTCAAGCTGCTGGAGGACATCCGCGTGTGCGGCCACGCGTGGAACACCAAGCAGATCACGTACTGCGTCACCGAGTGCCGCGACGAGCTGCGCTTCAACCTGGAGGCCATCGACTGCCTCGTCAGGAACCACCTCATCAACTTGCCGCAGGTTGTATTCACTGACGCAGTCATACCGCTCGACATCCACCTGCGCGTGCTCAAGCTGCTGGAGGACATCCGCGTGTGCGGCCACGCGTGGAACACCAAGCAGATCACGTACTGCGTCACCGAGTGCCGCGACGAGCTGCGCTTCAACCTGGAGGCCATCGACTGCCTCGTCAGGAACCACCTCATCAACTTGCCGCAGGTTGTATTCACTGACGCAGTCATACCGCTCGACATCCACCTGCGCGTGCTCAAGCTGCTGGAGGACATCCGCGTGTGCGGCCACGCGTGGAACACCAAGCAGATCACGTACTGCGTCACCGAGTGCCGCGACGAGCTGCGCTTCAACCTGGAGGCCATCGACTGCCTCGTCAGGAACCACCTCATCAACTTGCCGCAGGTTGTATTCACTGACGCAGTCATACCGCTCGACATCCACCTGCGCGTGCTCAAGCTGCTGGAGGACATCCGCGTGTGCGGCCACGCGTGGAACACCAAGCAGATCACGTACTGCGTCACCGAGTGCCGCGACGAGCTGCGCTTCAACCTGGAGGCCATCGACTGCCTCGTCAGGAACCACCTCATCAACTTGCCGCAGGTTGTATTCACTGACGCAGTCATACCGCTCGACATCCACCTGCGCGTGCTCAAGCTGCTGGAGGACATCCGCGTGTGCGGCCACGCGTGGAACACCAAGCAGATCACGTACTGCGTCACCGAGTGCCGCGACGAGCTGCGCTTCAACCTGGAGGCCATCGACTGCCTCGTCAGGAACCACCTCATCAACTTGCCGCAGGTTGTATTCACTGACGCAGTCATACCGCTCGACATCCACCTGCGCGTGCTCAAGCTGCTGGAGGACATCCGCGTGTGCGGCCACGCGTGGAACACCAAGCAGATCACGTACTGCGTCACCGAGTGCCGCGACGAGCTGCGCTTCAACCTGGAGGCCATCGACTGCCTCGTCAGGAACCACCTCATCAACTTGCCGCAGGTTGTATTCACTGACGCAGTCATACCGCTCGACATCCACCTGCGCGTGCTCAAGCTGCTGGAGGACATCCGCGTGTGCGGCCACGCGTGGAACACCAAGCAGATCACGTACTGCGTCACCGAGTGCCGCGACGAGCTGCGCTTCAACCTGGAGGCCATCGACTGCCTCGTCAGGAACCACCTCATCAACTTGCCGCAGGTTGTATTCACTGACGCAGTCATACCGCTCGACATCCACCTGCGCGTGCTCAAGCTGCTGGAGGACATCCGCGTGTGCGGCCACGCGTGGAACACCAAGCAGATCACGTACTGCGTCACCGAGTGCCGCGACGAGCTGCGCTTCAACCTGGAGGCCATCGACTGCCTCGTCAGGAACCACCTCATCAACTTGCCGCAGGTTGTATTCACTGACGCAGTCATACCGCTCGACATCCACCTGCGCGTGCTCAAGCTGCTGGAGGACATCCGCGTGTGCGGCCACGCGTGGAACACCAAGCAGATCACGTACTGCGTCACCGAGTGCCGCGACGAGCTGCGCTTCAACCTGGAGGCCATCGACTGCCTCGTCAGGAACCACCTCATCAACTTGCCGCAGGTTGTATTCACTGACGCAGTCATACCGCTCGACATCCACCTGCGCGTGCTCAAGCTGCTGGAGGACATCCGCGTGTGCGGCCACGCGTGGAACACCAAGCAGATCACGTACTGCGTCACCGAGTGCCGCGACGAGCTGCGCTTCAACCTGGAGGCCATCGACTGCCTCGTCAGGAACCACCTCATCAACTTGCCGCAGGTTGTATTCACTGACGCAGTCATACCGCTCGACATCCACCTGCGCGTGCTCAAGCTGCTGGAGGACATCCGCGTGTGCGGCCACGCGTGGAACACCAAGCAGATCACGTACTGCGTCACCGAGTGCCGCGACGAGCTGCGCTTCAACCTGGAGGCCATCGACTGCCTCGTCAGGAACCACCTCATCAACTTGCCGCAGGTTGTATTCACTGACGCAGTCATACCGCTCGACATCCACCTGCGCGTGCTCAAGCTGCTGGAGGACATCCGCGTGTGCGGCCACGCGTGGAACACCAAGCAGATCACGTACTGCGTCACCGAGTGCCGCGACGAGCTGCGCTTCAACCTGGAGGCCATCGACTGCCTCGTCAGGAACCACCTCATCAACTTGCCGCAGGTTGTATTCACTGACGCAGTCATACCGCTCGACATCCACCTGCGCGTGCTCAAGCTGCTGGAGGACATCCGCGTGTGCGGCCACGCGTGGAACACCAAGCAGATCACGTACTGCGTCACCGAGTGCCGCGACGAGCTGCGCTTCAACCTGGAGGCCATCGACTGCCTCGTCAGGAACCACCTCATCAACTTGCCGCAGGTTGTATTCACTGACGCAGTCATACCGCTCGACATCCACCTGCGCGTGCTCAAGCTGCTGGAGGACATCCGCGTGTGCGGCCACGCGTGGAACACCAAGCAGATCACGTACTGCGTCACCGAGTGCCGCGACGAGCTGCGCTTCAACCTGGAGGCCATCGACTGCCTCGTCAGGAACCACCTCATCAACTTGCCGCAGGTTGTATTCACTGACGCAGTCATACCGCTCGACATCCACCTGCGCGTGCTCAAGCTGCTGGAGGACATCCGCGTGTGCGGCCACGCGTGGAACACCAAGCAGATCACGTACTGCGTCACCGAGTGCCGCGACGAGCTGCGCTTCAACCTGGAGGCCATCGACTGCCTCGTCAGGAACCACCTCATCAACTTGCCGCAGGTTGTATTCACTGACGCAGTCATACCGCTCGACATCCACCTGCGCGTGCTCAAGCTGCTGGAGGACATCCGCGTGTGCGGCCACGCGTGGAACACCAAGCAGATCACGTACTGCGTCACCGAGTGCCGCGACGAGCTGCGCTTCAACCTGGAGGCCATCGACTGCCTCGTCAGGAACCACCTCATCAACTTGCCGCAGGTTGTATTCACTGACGCAGTCATACCGCTCGACATCCACCTGCGCGTGCTCAAGCTGCTGGAGGACATCCGCGTGTGCGGCCACGCGTGGAACACCAAGCAGATCACGTACTGCGTCACCGAGTGCCGCGACGAGCTGCGCTTCAACCTGGAGGCCATCGACTGCCTCGTCAGGAACCACCTCATCAACTTGCCGCAGGTTGTATTCACTGACGCAGTCATACCGCTCGACATCCACCTGCGCGTGCTCAAGCTGCTGGAGGACATCCGCGTGTGCGGCCACGCGTGGAACACCAAGCAGATCACGTACTGCGTCACCGAGTGCCGCGACGAGCTGCGCTTCAACCTGGAGGCCATCGACTGCCTCGTCAGGAACCACCTCATCAACTTGCCGCAGGTTGTATTCACTGACGCAGTCATACCGCTCGACATCCACCTGCGCGTGCTCAAGCTGCTGGAGGACATCCGCGTGTGCGGCCACGCGTGGAACACCAAGCAGATCACGTACTGCGTCACCGAGTGCCGCGACGAGCTGCGCTTCAACCTGGAGGCCATCGACTGCCTCGTCAGGAACCACCTCATCAACTTGCCGCAGGTTGTATTCACTGACGCAGTCATACCGCTCGACATCCACCTGCGCGTGCTCAAGCTGCTGGAGGACATCCGCGTGTGCGGCCACGCGTGGAACACCAAGCAGATCACGTACTGCGTCACCGAGTGCCGCGACGAGCTGCGCTTCAACCTGGAGGCCATCGACTGCCTCGTCAGGAACCACCTCATCAACTTGCCGCAGGTTGTATTCACTGACGCAGTCATACCGCTCGACATCCACCTGCGCGTGCTCAAGCTGCTGGAGGACATCCGCGTGTGCGGCCACGCGTGGAACACCAAGCAGATCACGTACTGCGTCACCGAGTGCCGCGACGAGCTGCGCTTCAACCTGGAGGCCATCGACTGCCTCGTCAGGAACCACCTCATCAACTTGCCGCAGGTTGTATTCACTGACGCAGTCATACCGCTCGACATCCACCTGCGCGTGCTCAAGCTGCTGGAGGACATCCGCGTGTGCGGCCACGCGTGGAACACCAAGCAGATCACGTACTGCGTCACCGAGTGCCGCGACGAGCTGCGCTTCAACCTGGAGGCCATCGACTGCCTCGTCAGGAACCACCTCATCAACTTGCCGCAGGTTGTATTCACTGACGCAGTCATACCGCTCGACATCCACCTGCGCGTGCTCAAGCTGCTGGAGGACATCCGCGTGTGCGGCCACGCGTGGAACACCAAGCAGATCACGTACTGCGTCACCGAGTGCCGCGACGAGCTGCGCTTCAACCTGGAGGCCATCGACTGCCTCGTCAGGAACCACCTCATCAACTTGCCGCAGGTTGTATTCACTGACGCAGTCATACCGCTCGACATCCACCTGCGCGTGCTCAAGCTGCTGGAGGACATCCGCGTGTGCGGCCACGCGTGGAACACCAAGCAGATCACGTACTGCGTCACCGAGTGCCGCGACGAGCTGCGCTTCAACCTGGAGGCCATCGACTGCCTCGTCAGGAACCACCTCATCAACTTGCCGCAGGTTGTATTCACTGACGCAGTCATACCGCTCGACATCCACCTGCGCGTGCTCAAGCTGCTGGAGGACATCCGCGTGTGCGGCCACGCGTGGAACACCAAGCAGATCACGTACTGCGTCACCGAGTGCCGCGACGAGCTGCGCTTCAACCTGGAGGCCATCGACTGCCTCGTCAGGAACCACCTCATCAACTTGCCGCAGGTTGTATTCACTGACGCAGTCATACCGCTCGACATCCACCTGCGCGTGCTCAAGCTGCTGGAGGACATCCGCGTGTGCGGCCACGCGTGGAACACCAAGCAGATCACGTACTGCGTCACCGAGTGCCGCGACGAGCTGCGCTTCAACCTGGAGGCCATCGACTGCCTCGTCAGGAACCACCTCATCAACTTGCCGCAGGTTGTATTCACTGACGCAGTCATACCGCTCGACATCCACCTGCGCGTGCTCAAGCTGCTGGAGGACATCCGCGTGTGCGGCCACGCGTGGAACACCAAGCAGATCACGTACTGCGTCACCGAGTGCCGCGACGAGCTGCGCTTCAACCTGGAGGCCATCGACTGCCTCGTCAGGAACCACCTCATCAACTTGCCGCAGGTTGTATTCACTGACGCAGTCATACCGCTCGACATCCACCTGCGCGTGCTCAAGCTGCTGGAGGACATCCGCGTGTGCGGCCACGCGTGGAACACCAAGCAGATCACGTACTGCGTCACCGAGTGCCGCGACGAGCTGCGCTTCAACCTGGAGGCCATCGACTGCCTCGTCAGGAACCACCTCATCAACTTGCCGCAGGTTGTATTCACTGACGCAGTCATACCGCTCGACATCCACCTGCGCGTGCTCAAGCTGCTGGAGGACATCCGCGTGTGCGGCCACGCGTGGAACACCAAGCAGATCACGTACTGCGTCACCGAGTGCCGCGACGAGCTGCGCTTCAACCTGGAGGCCATCGACTGCCTCGTCAGGAACCACCTCATCAACTTGCCGCAGGTTGTATTCACTGACGCAGTCATACCGCTCGACATCCACCTGCGCGTGCTCAAGCTGCTGGAGGACATCCGCGTGTGCGGCCACGCGTGGAACACCAAGCAGATCACGTACTGCGTCACCGAGTGCCGCGACGAGCTGCGCTTCAACCTGGAGGCCATCGACTGCCTCGTCAGGAACCACCTCATCAACTTGCCGCAGGTTGTATTCACTGACGCAGTCATACCGCTCGACATCCACCTGCGCGTGCTCAAGCTGCTGGAGGACATCCGCGTGTGCGGCCACGCGTGGAACACCAAGCAGATCACGTACTGCGTCACCGAGTGCCGCGACGAGCTGCGCTTCAACCTGGAGGCCATCGACTGCCTCGTCAGGAACCACCTCATCAACTTGCCGCAGGTTGTATTCACTGACGCAGTCATACCGCTCGACATCCACCTGCGCGTGCTCAAGCTGCTGGAGGACATCCGCGTGTGCGGCCACGCGTGGAACACCAAGCAGATCACGTACTGCGTCACCGAGTGCCGCGACGAGCTGCGCTTCAACCTGGAGGCCATCGACTGCCTCGTCAGGAACCACCTCATCAACTTGCCGCAGGTTGTATTCACTGACGCAGTCATACCGCTCGACATCCACCTGCGCGTGCTCAAGCTGCTGGAGGACATCCGCGTGTGCGGCCACGCGTGGAACACCAAGCAGATCACGTACTGCGTCACCGAGTGCCGCGACGAGCTGCGCTTCAACCTGGAGGCCATCGACTGCCTCGTCAGGAACCACCTCATCAACTTGCCGCAGGTTGTATTCACTGACGCAGTCATACCGCTCGACATCCAACTGCGCGTGCTCAAGCTGCTGGAGGACATCCGCGTGTGCGGCCACGCGTGGAACACCAAGCAGATCACGTACTGCGTCACCGAGTGCCGCGACGAGCTGCGCTTCAACCTGGAGGCCATCGACTGCCTCGTCAGGAACCACCTCATCAACTTGCCGCAGGTTGTATTCACTGACGCAGTCATACCGCTCGACATCCACCTGCGCGTGCTCAAGCTGCTGGAGGACATCCGCGTGTGCGGCCACGCGTGGAACACCAAGCAGATCACGTACTGCGTCACCGAGTGCCGCGACGAGCTGCGCTTCAACCTGGAGGCCATCGACTGCCTCGTCAGGAACCACCTCATCAACTTGCCGCAGGTTGTATTCACTGACGCAGTCATACCGCTCGACATCCACCTGCGCGTGCTCAAGCTGCTGGAGGACATCCGCGTGTGCGGCCACGCGTGGAACACCAAGCAGATCACGTACTGCGTCACCGAGTGCCGCGACGAGCTGCGCTTCAACCTGGAGGCCATCGACTGCCTCGTCAGGAACCACCTCATCAACTTGCCGCAGGTTGTATTCACTGACGCAGTCATACCGCTCGACATCCACCTGCGCGTGCTCAAGCTGCTGGAGGACATCCGCGTGTGCGGCCACGCGTGGAACACCAAGCAGATCACGTACTGCGTCACCGAGTGCCGCGACGAGCTGCGCTTCAACCTGGAGGCCATCGACTGCCTCGTCAGGAACCACCTCATCAACTTGCCGCAGGTTGTATTCACTGACGCAGTCATACCGCTCGACATCCACCTGCGCGTGCTCAAGCTGCTGGAGGACATCCGCGTGTGCGGCCACGCGTGGAACACCAAGCAGATCACGTACTGCGTCACCGAGTGCCGCGACGAGCTGCGCTTCAACCTGGAGGCCATCGACTGCCTCGTCAGGAACCACCTCATCAACTTGCCGCAGGTTGTATTCACTGACGCAGTCATACCGCTCGACATCCACCTGCGCGTGCTCAAGCTGCTGGAGGACATCCGCGTGTGCGGCCACGCGTGGAACACCAAGCAGATCACGTACTGCGTCACCGAGTGCCGCGACGAGCTGCGCTTCAACCTGGAGGCCATCGACTGCCTCGTCAGGAACCACCTCATCAACTTGCCGCAGGTTGTATTCACTGACGCAGTCATACCGCTCGACATCCACCTGCGCGTGCTCAAGCTGCTGGAGGACATCCGCGTGTGCGGCCACGCGTGGAACACCAAGCAGATCACGTACTGCGTCACCGAGTGCCGCGACGAGCTGCGCTTCAACCTGGAAGCCATCGACTGCCTCGTCAGGAACCACCTCATCAACTTGCCGCAGGTTGTATTCACTGACGCAGTGTGGTATAGGTAGTAGGTACATAGTAGTAGGTAGATAAATATTACTCATATTTCAAACGGACCACCCACGACTATTGTTGATAGAATTCCATTCCTTATATAGAATCATGTTATTTGAAGCCGTAACCCGAGAGCGACATACGAGATCTCCACGTGTGACCTATGATCTCATAAAGTATGTACCTACCGCGCGCCCCTCACTCCATTGTACCACTATATATACAGCTATCCATAATAAAGACTTCAGTTCAGTCAGATTCAGTTCAGATGTAGAGACAGATCAAGAGTGTTTTAATTATCAACCCTCGACCCTCATTACATGGCGACCCTACCAGTTGGGGTCTAGAAGCTGCCTCATTACATGGCGACCCTGCCAGTGCGGGTCTAAAAAGGGGTCCGCACTCTGCCAGTCGGCACGCACCTCCAAAATAGCGTGCCGGCTGGACAGCAAAGAGGAAAAAATGAAGAAATAAAAGAAAAGAAGAATAACTGGACAGTAAAAAATTAGAAGAAAATTGGAAGAAATAGAAGAAAAATACATAATTTATAAAAAAAAAAAAAATGAAGAAACACTTTAAATGAAGAAAAGAAAAAACCAAAAACAATTTTTTTAAGAAGAAAATAATACGAAGAAAATTATAACGAAAATTATTATGAAGAAAATATAAAGAAGATTATTTTAAATTCATTCAGAAGAATATATGAAGAAGATTATTAGAAGATATTAAATATGAAGAAGAAGATAATATTAATATATTTAATTTATTTAGAAGAATATTATGAAGATTTAAATTAAAAGAAGAATAACTGGCAACAATAATATATTAACGGCAACAACATGCGACAGCAACAACAGTTCCAGAGGTGTCCAGGGTATTCCCGGCCCAGTTCCAGAGGTGTCCAGGGTATTCCCGGCCCAGTTCCAGAGGAGTCCAGGGTAATCCCGGCCCAGTTCCAGAAACATCAAGAAAGAATACATCATATTAAGAAGATCAAGATCGACGGTCAACTATGAGTCACCAGAAACAACTTTGAACCAGCACGCGCATCGCATCGTGAGCGCATCGCATCGTGACCACATCGCATCGTGACCGCATCGCTACGTGACCTCATCGCATCGTGAACTATGTAAGTGCGAAGTATAGTTAATTTACATTGCCATAAAATCTTCATAATATTGCCTAATAATTATATAGTCTGCGTTTCCATTTAAGTGTATTAAATAATATATATAAAAATGTGTCACGTAAGGGTCCTTTTTACCGCAAAAATTTTTTTTTTTGGGGATGCTTCCAATACAAAACGCGTTTATAAACTAAATTAAACAAACAAATAAATGAACATTATTGATTTGAGTACGAATAGATATTTTAAAATAAATTGACAATTTTAGGTACTTAAATAGTAACTAAACAGAACAAAATATATATAAAATTAAACAGATACGAGCTTAAATACTTAATAAATTACAAACATATATATTATTTGCTACTTTTAGTATTAAATAATAAGGTAAGACAACTTGTTTATTCAAAGTAATTGAGTAAATGATTTTATGTATAGAAACCTCGATCATTATCTACTCGAGAAGTGATAGTGAGAGAAATAGCATTAAATCAGTATTCAAGTGTCGAACTTTATTTTTAAATTTATTAAAAATAAACTTATAAAGTATGATAAAAATTATAAAAGTATAATTTCAAAGATGCATTCTATCTACCAAGGACATTAGATAACGAGAGCCGCCCGACCGCCGAGCGACTCCATATACGGCGCATGTTATTACAGATCAAATAACCAATGTGGAATGCACTCAAATATCGCAACCATATAAGGCACGACCTATATAAGGTGAACGGTATCAATATCAATTTAAGATCGGGAATCTATTTAACCAACTAGCCTACAAAATTAATATATTTTGAGATATTTAGACTCAAAATTAAATATTTGATATTTGACTTTACTATCAAATAATGTCGCTGCAGACGCATTATCTCGCATAGTAAAAACCATGATAAAGACGCATTATCTCGTAAAGTATTAACATCAGAGTAATTAGAAGGTATGAATCGACTAATAATAAGCACCCGGATAAGACTAAAGATATTTCTTCAGACAATTGGATGGCGCCCCCAAGAGTCGCTGAAATTCTTACAAAACACAGGACTTGACATTAATTAATTGGCTAATATGCCATAAGTATATACACACCTTATAATAATAGTTACTATCCCAATGTTCAGATCATGATCGAAACGAGCTTTCATCGTGATGAAATTGGTACAAAGTGGTAACAGATAAATAAATAAATAAATGTGCACAAAAATATAAAAATATAAGCGCGTAAGTTACAGTACATGCCAAATATCCAGATCATGATTGAAACGAGCTTTCATTGTGTTGGAATTGGCAAAATGTCGTAACAAAGGTAAAAAATATATATATAAATGTTATGCATAACACACGAAATAAAAATAAATGCGCGCTAAAGGTGTGGGATCCAATAGTAAAAGGATCAAATATTTTGAATCCATAAATAGATGGATCAATGAAGTATGTACAATGAATTAAATTGTACGATCTATTAGTAAATAGATCAATGTGGTAAAACCACAAATGATGGACGAAATGGTATTTCCATAAATGATTATGACATAAATTCCACAAGGAAAATGTGGTAAACCCGTAAATAAATGTATATAAGGGTATAATTACAAAAATAAATAAGAACAGTAGTATATAGATATATCAATTGGATAAGTGGCAAATCCACAAAAAGAAAAAAAAAAGAGAGTATCAAATTAATAAATAAACAAATAAATAAATAAACAAATAAATAAATAAACAAACAAATAAATAAATAAATAAATAAATAAATAAATAAATAAATAAATAAATAAATAAAAATAACTTATTGAATTATTTACATAAAATTTGTTTTAGATAGGTCGATATATCACCTAATAATATATTATTTGTATAAGAGATATTTTATTATAATATGGAAGCATACCCGATAGTGGGTTTTGGCCCAGTTAACAATTACATTTTTTTTATAAAACTATCAATGATTATTTTTGAATAAAATTATTGAATTGTAAAGGATAATAAAAACTTAAATTAAAAGTAAAAGGACGCCTTACATAACACTACAAACTACTGTGTGATGATGCTCGTAAAATAGATTGGACAGCTGTAGAAACTGCTCCTAGTGTGGATCTAAAAGTTGAAATTTTTGTATCCCTGCTCACTCAACTTTACGACGTCCACGCGCCTATACATCCAGTCAAAATGAAGCACTTGCCTGCTCCCTGGCTAACTGACGAATTGAAAAATATGATTTTAAAGAAAAATGTTGCTAAAACTAAGTTCAAAAATAACAACTCCGATGAAAATCGAAGAAGATATCATAAAGCCAGGAATCGCTGCAATACATTGTGTAGAGATGCACAACGACGCCATATTCACTCTTCTGTCGAGAACGGCGACTCGTCCAGAGTTTGGAAATTTCTAGAAACGGTCGGAGTCGGTAAACCTTCCAATAACATTTCGATTCCGCCAAGTATTGACTTGGAGCTTTTAAATAAACATTTTTCTGCTGCTTCGAACTTTTTTGACAGTTCATATAAATTACGTACTCTTCATTCACTTGCTGAAACTCCGACTCCTAATTATCCTCCGTTCGAGTTAAGTCAATTCACTGTATGTGATGTTAAGAAGAACGTGTTGTCCATTTCTTCGAATGCTGTCGGCAGTGATGACATTAGCCGTACTATGATTATCCCTATCCTTGATATCGTTGCTCCTGTTATTACCTATATTCTAAATGAATGTATTTCTTGCTCCCAATTTCCTGAACTCTGGAAAAGCGCTCATGTTATTCCTCTTCCAAAAAAGGCTGTTCCTATTAACTTCTCTGATTTCCGTCCTATCTCAATCCTTCCTTTCCTTTCCAAAGTTTTAGAAAAACTTATTTATCAGCAATTAAATTTATTCCTAAATAGGAACTGTTTGTTTAATCCTTTCCAGTCCGGTTTTCGCCCTGGTCATAGTACGGTTACAGCTTTAATAAAAGTTACTGATGACATACGTTGGGGTATGGACAATAAGCAACTCACTGTTATGGCTTTGCTGGACTTTAGCAATGCTTTTAACACGGTGGATTTTGATATCTTATTGAGTCAGTTGCGTTCTCTTAACATATCTCCATCAGTTATTGACTGGTTTCAGAGTTATCTTGGTGGCCGCCGGCAGCGTATTCGCTTTGAGGAAACTCATTCCTCTTGGTGCGATATCTCTGCTGGCGTGCCCCAAGGCGGCGTGTTGTCACCATTGCTCTTTTCCATCTTCATTAACTCAATCAGTCATAACCTTTCTTCTCTCTACCACATGTATGCAGATGATGTCCAGCTTTATACCCAGTCGTCATTTGAAAATCTGCCGCATGCAATAGCTACAATGAATTCAGACCTTTGCTCCGTCCTTGAGTGGAGCAAATCTTTTGGCCTTAATGTAAATCCGAGTAAGTCACAGGCAATCGTTATTGGCAGCCAAAAGCAGATATCAAAAATTGATTGGCGGTCACTTCCTCCTATTAAGTTTAATAATGTTGTAATCCCGTATTGTGAGAGCGTAAAGTATTTGGGAGTGATTCTTGATAGGAACTTGGGCTGGGTTCAGCATTTGAAACAAGTCAGTCGGAAATTGTTTGCAGCCTTGGGTTCTTTGCGTCGCCTTCGATCTATTCTTCCAATTCCTACCAAAATTATGCTCGCACAGACTCTTCTCCTTCCTATTCTTGATTACGCTGATGCAAGCATTGTCGACTTAAATGAAAACCAATTAAGTAAGCTTGAGAGACTCCAGAATTCTGTTATTAGATTCATATTTGGGGTACGCAAATATGACCATATATCTCAATTTCGTTCTCGCCTTAATTGGTTACCTATTCGACTTCGCCGGAATCTGCACATTCTTTCCATTCTGTACTGTGTTCTCTTTCATCCCGCTGCACCACCTTACTTGAAAGAAAAATTCAATTTCGTAGGGCAATCTGGAGGTCTGCTCCGTTCTTCGAGGAAACTTATTTTGTTGATGCCTGCCCATAAGTCTTCCTTCTTTAATAAGTCCTATACGGTTCGGGCTATAAAACTATGGAATGCCCTACCACTTGATATCAGAGAGGCCCGGACTATAGGACAGTTTAAAAGACTAGTTAAAGACCACTTTATATCTCAGTTGCCTGGGTGCTGATGAATAATTACTGTCACCTATGTATATGTTATTTAAAGATTTATTACATCTTCTCTGTTTTTTGTTTTTGAGGATTATTTTTATTGTTTATGTATTATTTATATATTATTATTTATATTTATTATGAATAATATAGATATGTACAAGTATATTTAATATTTTTGTTGTTATATTTAGTATAAGTAATTTATTGTAAGTAGTTTATTATATTTATTTATTCTGGCACCACCTACCTCGTATTTCAATGTAAAATATTCCTTCACGCCATTGGTTGCCTGGAAGAAATCGCTATGTAGCGATAAGGCCGCCAAGTTGTACTCCTAAGTTTGTGTTTTCATTATTTCTTCTTTTTGTCATATTTTTATTCTGTGGTGTGCAATAAAGTATTTATCTATCTATCTATCTATCTACAAAAAGAATTATGCTATAGATATAAATTTTAAACATATTGTCAAATAAAAATGAATATCAAATTGAAAGTGTTTCTTTAATAAAAAGAAAATAACATTATAAAAAAGTTATTGTATTACAGAAAGATGAAATATTATAATCAAAACTTAGAATATTTCATAATATATCATTATTGTTTATTTTCTAACTATATAATCAATGTAATCATAGAATAAGAAGGTTATCATACCAACCAATGTAATCATAGAATAAGTTTTGTAATCATAGACGATGGATATAAGGCAGATAAAAATTATAAAGAAAACCATGACTATGTAATAAATATAAATATTCTTATGTAATCATCATATACTAACATTCAGAACTAAACGAAATTGAATAACTGTTATTATTGTATTCAAAAAAAAAAAATGTTTTTCAAAAATTTTTTTTTAAAAAAGGGGTGAAGATGTGGTATAGGTAGTAGGTACATAGTAGTAGGTAGATAAATATTACTCATATTTCAAACGGACCACCCACGACTATTGTTGATAGAATTCCATTCCTTATATAGAATCATGTTATTTGAAGCCGTAACCCGAGAGCGACATACGAGATCTCCACGTGTGACCTATGATCTCATAAAGTATGTACCTACCGCGCGCCCCTCACTCCATTGTACCACTATATATACAGCTATCCATAATAAAGACTTCAGTTCAGTCAGATTCAGTTCAGATGTAGAGACAGATCAAGAGTGTTTTAATTATCAACCCTCGACCCTCATTACATGGCGACCCTACCAGTTGGGGTCTAGAAGCTGCCTCATTACAGCAGTCATACCGCTCGACATCCACCTGCGCGTGCTCAAGCTGCTGGAGGACATCCGCGTGTGCGGCCACGCGTGGAACACCAAGCAGATCACGTACTGCGTCACCGAGTGCCGCGACGAGCTGCGCTTCAACCTGGAGGCCATCGACTGCCTCGTCAGGAACCACCTCATCAACTTGCCGCAGGTTGTATTCACTGACGCAGTCATACCGCTCGACATCCACCTGCGCGTGCTCAAGCTGCTGGAGGACATCCGCGTGTGCGGCCACGCGTGGAACACCAAGCAGATCACGTACTGCGTCACCGAGTGCCGCGACGAGCTGCGCTTCAACCTGGAGGCCATCGACTGCCTCGTCAGGAACCACCTCATCAACTTGCCGCAGGTTGTATTCACTGACGCAGTCATACCGCTCGACATCCACCTGCGCGTGCTCAAGCTGCTGGAGGACATCCGCGTGTGCGGCCACGCGTGGAACACCAAGCAGATCACGTACTGCGTCACCGAGTGCCGCGACGAGCTGCGCTTCAACCTGGAGGCCATCGACTGCCTCGTCAGGAACCACCTCATCAACTTGCCGCAGGTTGTATTCACTGACGCAGTCATACCGCTCGACATCCACCTGCGCGTGCTCAAGCTGCTGGAGGACATCCGCGTGTGCGGCCACGCGTGGAACACCAAGCAGATCACGTACTGCGTCACCGAGTGCCGCGACGAGCTGCGCTTCAACCTGGAGGCCATCGACTGCCTCGTCAGGAACCACCTCATCAACTTGCCGCAGGTTGTATTCACTGACGCAGTCATACCGCTCGACATCCACCTGCGCGTGCTCAAGCTGCTGGAGGACATCCGCGTGTGCGGCCACGCGTGGAACACCAAGCAGATCACGTACTGCGTCACCGAGTGCCGCGACGAGCTGCGCTTCAACCTGGAGGCCATCGACTGCCTCGTCAGGAACCACCTCATCAACTTGCCGCAGGTTGTATTCACTGACGCAGTCATACCGCTCGACATCCACCTGCGCGTGCTCAAGCTGCTGGAGGACATCCGCGTGTGCGGCCACGCGTGGAACACCAAGCAGATCACGTACTGCGTCACCGAGTGCCGCGACGAGCTGCGCTTCAACCTGGAGGCCATCGACTGCCTCGTCAGGAACCACCTCATCAACTTGCCGCAGGTTGTATTCACTGACGCAGTCATACCGCTCGACATCCACCTGCGCGTGCTCAAGCTGCTGGAGGACATCCGCGTGTGCGGCCACGCGTGGAACACCAAGCAGATCACGTACTGCGTCACCGAGTGCCGCGACGAGCTGCGCTTCAACCTGGAGGCCATCGACTGCCTCGTCAGGAACCACCTCATCAACTTGCCGCAGGTTGTATTCACTGACGCAGTCATACCGCTCGACATCCACCTGCGCGTGCTCAAGCTGCTGGAGGACATCCGCGTGTGCGGCCACGCGTGGAACACCAAGCAGATCACGTACTGCGTCACCGAGTGCCGCGACGAGCTGCGCTTCAACCTGGAGGCCATCGACTGCCTCGTCAGGAACCACCTCATCAACTTGCCGCAGGTTGTATTCACTGACGCAGTCATACCGCTCGACATCCACCTGCGCGTGCTCAAGCTGCTGGAGGACATCCGCGTGTGCGGCCACGCGTGGAACACCAAGCAGATCACGTACTGCGTCACCGAGTGCCGCGACGAGCTGCGCTTCAACCTGGAGGCCATCGACTGCGCCTCGTCAGGAACCACCTCATCAACTTGCCGCAGGTTGTATTCACTGACGCAGTCATACCGCTCGACATCCACCTGCGCGTGCTCAAGCTGCTGGAGGACATCCGCGTGTGCGGCCACGCGTGGAACACCAAGCAGATCACGTACTGCGTCACCGAGTGCCGCGACGAGCTGCGCTTCAACCTGGAGGCCATCGACTGCCTCGTCAGGAACCACCTCATCAACTTGCCGCAGGTTGTATTCACTGACGCAGTCATACCGCTCGACATCCACCTGCGCGTGCTCAAGCTGCTGGAGGACATCCGCGTGTGCGGCCACGCGTGGAACACCAAGCAGATCACGAACTGCGTCACCGAGTGCCGCGACGAGCTGCGCTTCAACCTGGAGGCCATCGACTGCCTCGTCAGGAACCACCTCATCAACTTGCCGCAGGTTGTATTCACTGACGCAGTCATACCGCTCGACATCCACCTGCGCGTGCTCAAGCTGCTGGAGGACATCCGCGTGTGCGGCCACGCGTGGAACACCAAGCAGATCACGTACTGCGTCACCGAGTGCCGCGACGAGCTGCGCTTCAACCTGGAGGCCATCGACTGCCTCGTCAGGAACCACCTCATCAACTTGCCGCAGGTTGTATTCACTGACGCAGTCATACCGCTCGACATCCACCTGCGCGTGCTCAAGCTGCTGGAGGACATCCGCGTGTGCGGCCACGCGTGGAACACCAAGCAGATCACGTACTGCGTCACCGAGTGCCGCGACGAGCTGCGCTTCAACCTGGAGGCCATCGACTGCCTCGTCAGGAACCACCTCATCAACTTGCCGCAGGTTGTATTCACTGACGCAGTCATACCGCTCGACATCCACCTGCGCGTGCTCAAGCTGCTGGAGGACATCCGCGTGTGCGGCCACGCGTGGAACACCAAGCAGATCACGTACTGCGTCACCGAGTGCCGCGACGAGCTGCGCTTCAACCTGGAGGCCATCGACTGCCTCGTCAGGAACCACCTCATCAACTTGCCGCAGGTTGTATTCACTGACGCAGTCATACCGCTCGACATCCACCTGCGCGTGCTCAAGCTGCTGGAGGACATCCGCGTGTGCGGCCACGCGTGGAACACCAAGCAGATCACGTACTGCGTCACCGAGTGCCGCGACGAGCTGCGCTTCAACCTGGAGGCCATCGACTGCCTCGTCAGGAACCACCTCATCAACTTGCCGCAGGTTGTATTCACTGACGCAGTCATACCGCTCGACATCCACCTGCGCGTGCTCAAGCTGCTGGAGGACATCCGCGTGTGCGGCCACGCGTGGAACACCAAGCAGATCACGTACTGCGTCACCGAGTGCCGCGACGAGCTGCGCTTCAACCTGGAGGCCATCGACTGCCTCGTCAGGAACCACCTCATCAACTTGCCGCAGGTTGTATTCACTGACGCAGTCATACCGCTCGACATCCACCTGCGCGTGCTCAAGCTGCTGGAGGACATCCGCGTGTGCGGCCACGCGTGGAACACCAAGCAGATCACGTACTGCGTCACCGAGTGCCGCGACGAGCTGCGCTTCAACCTGGAGGCCATCGACTGCCTCGTCAGGAACCACCTCATCAACTTGCCGCAGGTTGTATTCACTGACGCAGTCATACCGCTCGACATCCACCTGCGCGTGCTCAAGCTGCTGGAGGACATCCGCGTGTGCGGCCACGCGTGGAACACCAAGCAGATCACGTACTGCGTCACCGAGTGCCGCGACGAGCTGCGCTTCAACCTGGAGGCCATCGACTGCCTCGTCAGGAACCACCTCATCAACTTGCCGCAGGTTGTATTCACTGACGCAGTCATACCGCTCGACATCCACCTGCGCGTGCTCAAGCTGCTGGAGGACATCCGCGTGTGCGGCCACGCGTGGAACACCAAGCAGATCACGTACTGCGTCACCGAGTGCCGCGACGAGCTGCGCTTCAACCTGGAGGCCATCGACTGCCTCGTCAGGAACCACCTCATCAACTTGCCGCAGGTTGTATTCACTGACGCAGTCATACCGCTCGACATCCACCTGCGCGTGCTCAAGCTGCTGGAGGACATCCGCGTGTGCGGCCACGCGTGGAACACCAAGCAGATCACGTACTGCGTCACCGAGTGCCGCGACGAGCTGCGCTTCAACCTGGAGGCCATCAACTGCCTCGTCAGGAACCACCTCATCAACTTGCCGCAGGTTGTATTCACTGACGCAGTCATACCGCTCGTAGTCGCGTAATACCTATCGGGCCAGCGGGGCTAGACAAAGTAACAGTCATTTGGCGTTAACGACAATAGACAAATGTATGGACAAACCACGTGGCGAATGAAAATAAATGAAAGCAGAATCTACTTTATGCTTTTGCGTTGTTCACTGTTGACTGTCAGTTGTCATGCGAAGTACGCTAAAAGTTATCTACAAGGTCTGCGAGAACGTCAGGGAGCGTTCAAATTGTCGTAGTCGATTTTCAAAAAAAAGCGTGTTTTCCTCTATACGATCACGTGGTTTTTCTGCAGTTACTTGTTTTGTCCATACACTTTTATCTACTGTCGTCAACGCTAAACGACTGTTACTTTGTCTAGCCCTACAGGTTCACTTATCACGTGATCGAATAAACTACAGGTACCGTCTCGACGTACTAATTTCAGACGGCCGCCGCGAGCCGGCTAGGTTGCACGCGTTAGTTCTTGTGCGGTCTATTTCACGCGCTGCGTGCGCCTGGTTACGAGGCAACCTTCGTACGTCCAAAGAGATACAGCTACGCGATAGAAAGAGACCACAACTTTAGATGCACTTTTTTGTTTTAGCACTAGAGTCGGGAAGCATCCGTGGAAGCTTCATTATGCCTAGTAGCTATTCTGGATGCAGCGCCCTTTAAGAGGATTTATTGAATTTATTTTTGTCTTTCTCCCTCTCACGGATACGTTGGTAGGTGCGACATGCAGCGTCGCGGAAGAATATAAAAGAAAAACGACCTTTTACCTCATTACTCAAAATCTAAGGCTAGCTAGGCGGTTATCAAAAATCTGTTTCTAAGCGTTTTTGAATATAATTATTATCGAGACTTTAAAACAAAAATTTCAATAACATCCCATGTAGTTTCAGAAAAAACTAGAAAAACTGAGATTTTGGAGCAACTTTAGGGAGAACTTTCTATCGAAAAAATTTTATCCAATCGTTTTTCTGCTTCTAAGCGATTTTAGATTAAAGACCCAAAATACATGACGTGTAAATTTGAAAGTCATTGTCTTTATAGTTTTTAAATAAAACTTCACTCAAAATCGGCTTAAATACGGCTTCTACGCCGTTAACCGAAACCGAGTAATGCTTCGCCATCACTGCTTCACGACAGAATATATAACAGTGCAATGGCACCCATCCAGAGTTCCCACATAGTTTTAAGTAAATATATAATATGTATAACAAATATCGTATTGATGTTTCTGTAGTGTCTATTAGTTAGATGTTAAATAAAGAAATGAGTTTGGAGTTTTTATGAGTCTTGGTTTCCACATTCTAGTTCGACCTAGCGCTAGCTCAACTCATGGACAACGGAAACAACTACGTAGCGGTCAACTTCGCGATGCGACTGGTCCAGCTGTACCTGGTCGACGACCGCAACGACGCCTACGCGACCGAGTCCGACCTCTACCACTGCACCGAGACCCTGGTCAGGCTCATGGAGCAGGCCAGGCCTCCGCCCGAAGGCCTCGCGACCCTCATCGAGACGATTCGAATCAACCAAGACCCGAGCAGCTACTTGGGAGAGAGGTCTCCCCTGGGACCCACCTCTCACATACATAATGGCATTATGCAAGTGCGGGTAAGTCTTTTTACTTGAGTCATATTAAAATATACGATGTCTTAATTACTTTTCATATTTAATCTTATCAATCGTTATTTTTCTTATATGAGGATAATGACCATGGATGTATGGAATCCCGTATCAAGCTGATTCCATTCCAAACTTTATTTTTTATAGACTACGGTCTTCAGATTAACTCCTACAATTATTATTTATTTAATTAATATCCAGATTCCAAATTTATAGGCAAATAAACAAGTACAAGTACTGCTCAATAAAATCTGTATATCAGGAAATGTGCATTGAAAAGAAAGTAACTTTTTGTATGCAAAATTAAATTCAGATTAATTTTTATGCAAAGTTAGAACATACCGTGTATGGGCGTGGATCAATGCTAACTGATCCATGCAGATTGGGCGATTAGAATGATCATCTACGTTCCGCATTGGTGACAAAATTTATCGACATTCCCGCTTTAGCTCCAAGCTCTAGCGATTGTAGAAGCATCATAATATCGTCATTAAAATTACTTTTTAATACATTTGCTCAAAAAGTTGACATTTCCATGTGTGTTTAGCGTGCGCAAAGTTATTCTTTTCCGCACTAGTGCTTTTGTGTTTTCCTCCTACGCGGCACCGGAGCGGGCGCACCAGGAGCGCATGAACACGAACACGGCATTCAAACACGGAGCAGGCAAACACGTAAAACCAATATTTTTTTCGCAAATGTATTAAAAACGTCGTTCAATGCACGTGCGGAATTGTCATTTTTACTCGTCCTTATAGTTGCACCCGTCCAACAAACCGGGACTCGTAAAGAAATGACAAATTTTCCGCACTTATATTGAAATATACTATTTCCCTCCAAAAGGCCCGTGAATACGATGACCCGCACGGTCTGCAAGAGAAGACCGAGAACCTCCTCCGGGAGTGGAGGAACACGCTCCTGAGCCCTCTCACCGAGATCGAGATCGGGCAGAACTTCAACATCTACGTGCACCGGATGAACATGAACGGCATCCTCAAGTCCGACGACATGATCACCCGGTTCTTCCGCATCGCCACTCAGATGTGCATCGAGAACGTGTACCAGCAGCTGAACGAGGACCGGATGAACCCGCCGCCGGCGCCGCCCAAGAGGGAGAAGTACTACGTGATGTGCGACTCCTTCATCAAGCTGGTCTCCTTGCTCATCAAGAACACGCCGGACCCCACGCCGAAACTCAACCTGCTCAACAAGGTACGTTGAACTCCGTATAGGATTTTGTGCATCATGGACGTGTACTAACAGCTGAACGAGGACCGGATGAACCCGCCGCCGGCGCCGCCCAAGAGGGAGAAGTACAACGTGATGTGCGACTCCTTCATCAAGCTGGTCTCCTTGCTCATCAAGAACACGCCGGACCCTACGCCGAAACTCAACCTGCTCAACAAGGTACGTTGAACTCCGGCAAAGAACTTAGACAATGGCACACTCTACAGGATCACACACACTAAACAGTTCGGTGTTTTGTTCTGATTCAAAAAATTGACAGATCCTTTGAATTTTCTATATTATGATTAATTGAAAACAGCTCTATGTCTGTTATACTTTTTAGAGAATTTATAAACACACAATTAATATCGGTTAAGCCGACCTCAACGGATCTTACCCGCTAAATTCAAATATTATTGGGTTTTTAACCTTAACTAACAGCAACTCACAACATTGGTTACTGTTACAGGTTAGTTAAGGTTGAAAGACCTACTATTTGTTCTTCAAAAACTTAGTTTCAAGTCGTGCCTGGTTTCAGATCCTGGGCATCATAGCGGGCTGCCTGCTGCAAGATCATGAGGAGCACGGCACCAACTTCCAGCAGCTGCCGTACCACCGCCTGCTGCTCATCCTGTTCCTCGACATGAACATGGCGGAGCCCGTCCTGGAGTCCATGAACTATCAGGTAACATACTCGTACCACAATATTTGTTCTGTGCATAGACAGTAAATCTTAATATATATAAATCTCGTGTCACAATGTTTGTCCGCGATGGACTCCTAAACTACTGAACCGATTTAGTTCAAACTTCGTGAATATCTGTCATTTGGTCCAACTTAAAAGATAGAATAGTTTTTATCGCACGTGGACGAAGTCGCGGGCATCAGCTAGTCTAAAATAAAACAAAATTTGTTGAAACATCGGGCGATGTTACCATAAATTTTATTACGCAATTCTTTCCCATGATAAGCAATTGAAAAATGATAAAATATGCTCAAAAATTAAATATGGTACATTAACGATCCAGATTTATTTTTATTCATTGTGGATTAGTTTTGGTAATGAGATGAGTATTTTGTAGGTGAATTTCTGTTCACAAATCCAGAGATAATCGTAGATTTGCCGTAGATAGCAATCTACGTCTAAGACCTAAATCAATAAAAACTTCCTTATTTTTAAATCCATGTTAATCCAGGTGATCTATGTTCAAAATATCAGCCAAAACTGTTTAGTAGTTGCGGCGTGATTGAGTAACAAATATTGAACATTAAGAAAGTAAATTAAACATTAAGAACTTTCACATTTATAATGTTATTTTTTTTATATTATTTATGTCAAATTTTTATTCTTCCTTCCGGACACAGGTCCTGACAGCGTTTTGCCATACTCTCCGCATCGTGCGGCCGAGCATCGCGCCTGGCTTTTGCTATGCGTGGCTCGAGATAGTCGCGCACCGCGCCTTCATCAACAGGGTGCTCGCCGCCACGCCGCAACAGAAGGTATGGTATCACCCTGAAGTTTGTTCAGCCGCGTGAGATTTTAACGCGGGAACACTGGTGGATGATAAGCAAAATAGAATGAATCCGTAAAATGAAAAAGGAATTTCCAAAAACTTTTTTCTCTTGGACACCTGGCCGCGGAGCCAAGTGACCCTTTACTTAAGTGGAGCTTTACGTCATGAAGTATAGAAATGGAACAAAATCCAAAAAACCCTTAAAACATTGCTCTCCTTTTTTGGGTAGTCGTGTAAAAATAATGAAATTTGACGTTCAGTGATGCTCAGCTTAGCATCACCAATTGTCATAATAGTGATAGTTTGCATTTTTTTTTTAAATTTTGTTCCATCTCATACACTATTTGCCACTTGGCTCGGGCAATTGCGCTTTTACACATTTTGCGAAGTATAGCAAAATATTCTTGTAGTTCATTGAGTAACCGTGTGCGATCACTCGCCAGGGCTGGGGAATGTACTCGACGCTGCTGATCGACCTGTTCAAGTTCCTCGACCCGTTCCTGAGGAACACGGAGCTGGCGGCGCCCGTCATGCTGCTATACAAGGGCACCCTGAAGGTCCTGTTGGTGTTGCTGCACGACTTCCCGGAGTGCCTCTGCGACTACCACTACGAGTTCTGCGACGAGATCCCGCCGAACTGCATCCAGATGCGAAACCTCATCCTGTCCGCGTTCCCGAGGAACATGCGGCTCCCTGACCCGTTCACGCCGAACCTAAAGGTGGACCTGCTGCCAGAGATCGCGCTGCCGCCGCGTGCTGTCATCAACTACGCCACGATCATCCCTTCGTCGCAGTTCAAGAAGGACCTCGACGCGTATCTCAAGGCACGAGCGCCTGTCACCTTCTTGTCGGAGCTCCGTGGCAACATGCAGGTTAGTTGCGTTGACGTTTCACCCATTGACAACTCACTTGGTGATGACCAAAACCTTTAGCTTTCTTAGAGAAGACTCTGGCTCCAATTCAAATAGTCTAAGACTGAGTCGGTATAACTTTTATTTAACAAGTTGAATTAGTCACTTATCTCGGTAAAGTCAGACCCTCGGCCTCGCCCTCAATTATAGAAAACGTTAAAATAAACCAAACGAGCACGGTTTTTAGTAAGTTCCTGTATCGACATCTATAGCTATCGCTAGCACAAAATTAAACTATGATTGCGGAAAACTCGAGCTTATTCGAGACATATGCATATTTATTTCTTGAAACTAATAAGTAAAGAGGTAGGCTTTATTAAACTAGCTCCACTCAACTCAACTAGCTAACTATTCAACGCTGGCCGGCTCTATGAATATTGCTTTCAAGAATTTTAATTCAGCACTTGCATAATGTTTTTAAGCACGTCTAATGTTACGGTCTATACGATCGCCAAATACTTGGTCGAGTGTATAGAAGGGAATTTAGTGTTAAAATAACTGTAGTCTGACAGTTAACAATATTAGTTGTCTCTGTGTAAGGATGGAAAAGTTTTTGGTTATAGCCAATCCACACAGACCAAGATGTAGATTAGCAGGTGGTTATTACATCATAAAGAATAACATAACATTGTGGAGATCTCTTTAGTCATCTTGTTAAAACAAGGGCAAATAACTTTCCTCAATATCACTTTAAAAAAAATCAAAAATATGTGTCTTGAGCTTGAAACTCGAACTCATGAACTCTACTAGTAAACTACAGAAATGGTGGTGAACAACAGAACTTAATTACACATTGGTATGCTGTAGATATGCGGTTGAATTTGATGAACAAATATTTGTAGAGCAAGTCTAAATGCTACTGTACCTATTAAATTTGTACTAAAAAATATTATGTGGCACAGGTAAACGAGCCCGGGCGAAGATACAACAGTCAGCTAATCAACGCTGTGGTGCTGTACGTGGGCACGCAGGCCATCGCGCACATTCGCTCCAAGGGGCAGACGCCCAACATGACCACGATCGCGCACTCCGCGCACATGGACATCTTCCAGAACTTCACCGTGGACTTTGACTACGAGGGACGGTGAGTACATACAACAGCCAGCTGATCGACGCTGTGGTGCTGTACGTGGGCACGCAGGCCATCGCGCACATTCGCTCCAAGGGGCAGACGCCCAACATGACCACGATCGCGCACTCCGCGCACATGGACATCTTCCAGAACTTCACCGTGGACTTTGACTACGAGGGACGGTGAGTACATACAACAGCCAGCTGATCGACGCTGTGGTGCTGTACGTGGGCACGCAGGCCATCGCGCACATTCGCTCCAAGGGGCAGACGCCCAACATGACCACGATCGCGCACTCCGCGCACATGGACATCTTCCAGAACTTCACCGTGGACTTTGACTACGAGGGACGGTGAGTACATACAACAGCCAGCTGATCGACGCTGTGGTGCTGTACGTGGGCACGCAGGCCATCGCGCACATTCGCTCCAAGGGGCAGACGCCCAACATGACCACGATCGCGCACTCCGCGCACATGGACATCTTCCAGAACTTCACCGTGGACTTTGACTACGAGGGACGGTGAGTACATACAACAGCCAGCTGATCGACGCTGTGGTGCTGTACGTGGGCACGCAGGCCATCGCGCACATTCGCTCCAAGGGGCAGACGCCCAACATGACCACGATCGCGCACTCCGCGCACATGGACATCTTCCAGAACTTCACCGTGGACTTTGACTACGAGGGACGGTGAGTACATACAACAGCCAGCTGATCGACGCTGTGGTGCTGTACGTGGGCACGCAGGCCATCGCGCACATTCGCTCCAAGGGGCAGACGCCCAACATGACCACGATCGCGCACTCCGCGCACATGGACATCTTCCAGAACTTCACCGTGGACTTTGACTACGAGGGACGGTGAGTACATACAACAGCCAGCTGATCGACGCTGTGGTGCTGTACGTGGGCACGCAGGCCATCGCGCACATTCGCTCCAAGGGGCAGACGCCCAACATGACCACGATCGCGCACTCCGCGCACATGGACATCTTCCAGAACTTCACCGTGGACTTTGACTACGAGGGACGGTGAGTACATACAACAGCCAGCTGATCGACGCTGTGGTGCTGTACGTGGGCACGCAGGCCATCGCGCACATTCGCTCCAAGGGGCAGACGCCCAACATGACCACGATCGCGCACTCCGCGCACATGGACATCTTCCAGAACTTCACCGTGGACTTTGACTACGAGGGACGGTGAGTACATACAACAGCCAGCTGATCGACGCTGTGGTGCTGTACGTGGGCACGCAGGCCATCGCGCACATTCGCTCCAAGGGGCAGACGCCCAACATGACCACGATCGCGCACTCCGCGCACATGGACATCTTCCAGAACTTCACCGTGGACTTTGACTACGAGGGACGGTGAGTACATACAACAGCCAGCTGATCGACGCTGTGGTGCTGTACGTGGGCACGCAGGCCATCGCGCACATTCGCTCCAAGGGGCAGACGCCCAACATGACCACGATCGCGCACTCCGCGCACATGGACATCTTCCAGAACTTCACCGTGGACTTTGACTACGAGGGACGGTGAGTACATACAACAGCCAGCTGATCGACGCTGTGGTGCTGTACGTGGGCACGCAGGCCATCGCGCACATTCGCTCCAAGGGGCAGACGCCCAACATGACCACGATCGCGCACTCCGCGCACATGGACATCTTCCAGAACTTCACCGTGGACTTTGACTACGAGGGACGGTGAGTACATACAACAGCCAGCTGATCGACGCTGTGGTGCTGTACGTGGGCACGCAGGCCATCGCGCACATTCGCTCCAAGGGGCAGACGCCCAACATGACCACGATCGCGCACTCCGCGCACATGGACATCTTCCAGAACTTCACCGTGGACTTTGACTACGAGGGACGGTGAGTACATACAACAGCCAGCTGATCGACGCTGTGGTGCTGTACGTGGGCACGCAGGCCATCGCGCACATTCGCTCCAAGGGGCAGACGCCCAACATGACCACGATCGCGCACTCCGCGCACATGGACATCTTCCAGAACTTCACCGTGGACTTTGACTACGAGGGACGGTGAGTACATACAACAGCCAGCTGATCGACGCTGTGGTGCTGTACGTGGGCACGCAGGCCATCGCGCACATTCGCTCCAAGGGGCAGACGCCCAACATGACCACGATCGCGCACTCCGCGCACATGGACATCTTCCAGAACTTCACCGTGGACTTTGACTACGAGGGACGGTGAGTACACTCCCAAGCGTGAAATGGTTATTATATCTGTCGTACCAACGAGTGAAATGATTATTATATCTGTTGTAAAACTGATGCTTACTCACTTGGTCCTAATTTCACCAACATTTAACCCCCGTTTCATTTAAAATTATCATGCTATTATATCCCTTTTTTTACTGGGAAATGACAAAGTACGGATTTTTTATTATTGAAGATAGGCTTGCGCTTGACGACAATCATGCCTGATAGAAAGCAATGATGAGGTCTAGGATGGAGCGCGCCTGCCTAGAAAATGCCTATTCACTCTTCTCTTGAAGGCACCTAGATTGTACTTGGCTGGAAACACGGAGGTTGGAAGGGCGTTCCACACCTTAGCGGTTCGTATCATAAACGTGGAGGTAAAACGTTTCGTGCGAGTTTGTTGGACGTCAACCACATAACCGCTCACCACCGCTCTCGGCGTCTTGCAGTCCTAACTCCTATGGTAGAAAGGTGAAGAAGGTACAAGGTTATGTAGTTCCTGAGCTGATGTAATCAACATCCCCTGTCTCTTTCTAGATACCTGTTCCTGAACGCGATCGCCAACCAGCTGCGCTACCCGAACAGCCACACGCACTACTTCAGCTGCTGCCTGCTGTACCTGTTCGCGGAGGCCAACTCGGAGGCCGTGCAGGAGCAGATCACGCGGATGCTGCTGGAGCGGCTCATCGTAAACCGGCCGCACCCGTGGGGCCTGCTCATCACGTTCATAGAACTCATCAAGAACCCCATCTACAAGTTCTGGACGCACGAGTTCGTGCACTGCGCCCCGGAGATTGAGAAGTAAGTGATTGATTAATATAATGTACCTGTTTGTATAGGTCATATGAAAAGGAAAAGGGATAGACTTTTCCAAAGGTGGTGGATCAAATCAAATCTATTGTAGGTGGCACTTAGCAAGAAAAGTTTGTGATAGAAAGGTGTGGAGGAAATTGGAGGAGGCCTTTGCCTTAAATGGGCAAACAGACTAGGTTGTTGAGGCAGTAAAACTGTAATGTAATATATATTTTAAATTTATACTGTTTTAAACTATTCATTGTTACTTATTAAATTGTTAGTTGAGTGCAAATGTGTATACCAAGTCCGAATAAAGACTCTTTTTATTTATTTTTAACCGACTTCAAAAAAAGGAGGAGGTTCTCAATTCGTCGGAATCTTTATTTATTTATTTTACCTGTTTGTATGTAATTCCAGTATCGTCTTCACGTGTTTGTATAAAAATCTCTGCTGGAAATTGTCGAGTTTAAGGAATTAGTCCGAGATTTGCGAGTTACTCGCCTAAAACTCGATACTTGGACTAATTTCCTAGGATAGACATTTTAATGCAAAGATTTTGATTTAAACATGTAAAGATGGTCATTCCCGCAAATTAACTGCCATAAGTCTATTATAACTGCGTACAAATTGCAAAATACCACGAAATTTTAGAATTTCGCTGCAGACTCGTTGATTTCGCCTTAAACTACAACGTGAGTAGAGCAGACAGCACACTGACCAAAAAGTTAGTGCCAGTTTTGGCCACCGGTTCATAAGTTTATGGCACTATGAGCTAAATTGTTTTGTTTATTTACAGGTTGTTCGCGTCGGTCGCCCGCTCGTGCATCACGGACAAGACTGCGGGGGCGGAGCGCGAGCTAACCGAGTAGCGAGAGGCCCCGTGGGAGTCAGTCCTCTGAGGTAATCACCATCTACTGACGCGGTGCACCATACCTGCCAGGGCATTACGAACTTACGCATCTTTGATCAGTATTATCTGTACTTATAGAAGAATCATATCTTCTCTACTATCTCATACTCTTGAGATATTAGAGAAGATAATATTATGATAGAAGAAACAATTTGTAGGGAGTAAGAAGGCGCCCCGGGAACACGCCAAAAGCAAGTACCGAACGGGCGCCCTCCCGCGATTCGGCCCCCATAACCGCGAGGTTGATTGGGCCATGGGTGGTGGAGGGTTGTCTTTAATATAATATATCTAATACTCTTTTATACTTAAGCATCCATAGCCATATCACATATTGCGTTACTATGCGTTGGATATCACGCAGTATGTCATATTATGGTTCAGGCACAAGGCACAGGCTCAGGCACTCTCTGACCATTCGTTTATTTTTCTTTTGACACATTAGACAGATAATAAAGCAATAGCGACTTAGCTAAGGACCACAGAGATACCACTTTGTTTGTCTCTGGTCTCTATTGCTATGTCTATTGTGTCATAAAGAAAATAAACAAATTTGAGGACAAGTAAAGCAATAGCGACTTTAGCCAGGGACCAGAGAGATACCCTGTATGTCTGTCTCTCTCTGGTTGCTATTGCTGTTTCTTCTTTCAAAAAGAAAATAAATATGAGGACAGATAGAGCAATAGCGAATTAGCCAGAGACCAAAGAGAGACCACTTTACTTTTGTCTCTGTCTGGTCGCTATTGCTCTGTATCTTGTGTCAAAAAGAAAATAAACAAATATGAAGACGATAAAGCAATAGCGACTTTAGGCAGGGACCAGAGAGATACCCCTTTATGTCTGTCTCTCTCTGGTTGCTGTTGCTCTTTCTTCTTTCAAAAAGAAAATAAATATGAGGACAGATAAAGCAATAGCGTCTTTAGCCAGGGATCAGAGAGATACACCTTTATTTTTGTCTCTCTCTGGTCGCTATTGCTATTTCTCTTGTGTGAAAAAGAAAATAAATGAATGGACAGAGTATAAATATCCTTTTCGTGTATCTAACCAGGCTTCCAGGAGGCGCAGGTAGAAGCGCCATCCCCCGAACCGCTGGCGTCGCAGCAACAGTTGAAGTCTGTGCTCCCATGGAACAAGCTATTCAAAAAATAACACAACAATAGATTTTAACTAAAAAAATCTCACCTTAAACACAAACACACCTTAAGCGGGGCACAATTTTTGTAATTGCTATGACAGTAAGAAGTGATTTATCTTTGTTCGAATTTACGAGTCTCCAAAAGTTTTATGGCATATCGTATCGAATGTGCCAAAAATGCGATATATAAAAAAATTATGATGAAATTTAATTTATTAGTTTTCTTTTAAGTTTATGTGAAAAAGTATACACTAGGTCACAACTGTGTGCTTTAAGATGTAAAATAATCTAAAAATCATTTTGACGAATCAAGCAGGCTCCTGACACAGTACAAATAATATGATTTAACTACTTACTACTCCTACTACTAGAGCATACCATTTGTATGTATGAGTAATTATTACTGTCAGTGGTCATGGGGTTGAGCAAAGTCAAGCATAGACGACCGAATAGGCGACATCGATTGACTTACAGACTCGAACAGATTGTCATGTCACGCAAGACACTCTGGAGTGATACATTTGGCAGAAGGGTGTGACTTCTTTAAGTTAATATACAGGGTTATATAAAACATACCATTCTGCTCTCGGCATATAGTTGTTTACATAACTAACATCTTTGGTTCTACGAATTTTTTTAAATCGATATTTTTAAAAATAATCAAATATTCAATAATTAACTCACATATATCTAGTAATAGTAGTAGTAATGTTACATCAGCAAGTGGCAAAGGCGAATCCGCGGCTATTTGCGTTTGTGTGGCATCTTTAATCGTCTCATTAGCACCGCGTATTTCCAAACTGCTCGCAGGGGTTTTGCAACTGGGACAGTAGATTATGGTGACTGTTTCGCTAATCACGTGTATTTGGTTTCACAGTGTAATGTCACTTTACAGAAATAACATGTTTTTTTTGTATGAAATAAATTAATACTGAATTTCGAAAAGTCGTAGAACAAAAGTTGTTAGTTTTAAATGTAAACAAGTACAGGCCGAGAGCGATTTTTTTATGACCCTGTATATTCGGTGGTAGTATTAAGGGGATTTATTGAATTTATTTTTGTCTTTCTCACTCTCACGGAGATTTGGTAGGTGCGACATGCAGCGTCGCGGAAGAATATAGCAAAAAAACGACGTTTTACCTAATTACTCAAAAACTAAGCCAGTTATCAAAAATCTGTTCTAAGCGTTTTAGGATATTATTATTACCGATACATTAAAACAAAAATTACAATAAAACATAGAAAAACTGAGATTTTGGAGCAACTTTTGGGAGAACTTTCTATCGAGAAAATTTTATCCAATCGTGTTTCTGCTTCTAAGCGATTTTAGATTAAAGACCCAAAATACATGACGTGTAAATTTGAAAGTAATTGTCTTTATAGTTTTTGCATAAAACTTCATTCAAAATCACCTAAATACGGCTTGTAGGCCGTTAAGACTGTTAGGTGATTTTATTCTAGTAATTTATCACTGCTCGATACTTAACCATGATAGCATCTGCATAACGTCCTCCTGTGTTAAACTTAAAGTGTATAGAGATAGTTTTAATGAATAGTGTAAAGCAAATTGTATTTAATGATTACGAAAGCAACTTTAAGCAATGCGAGGCGCCTCATAAATGAAAAATGAAAATGAAAATGAAAAATCATAGATTTTATTTTGATGATATAAACCAGTTAGTTGTAAAATATAAATGTAATTTTTGCATTATTCAACTACAAGTAAGTCTGATCTCACCTGTAGAACTACGGGAATATACAGTAATTTTTTTTTGGACAGTATGGGGAAACCAAATACCATAGGAGATACAAAGATGTCTTTGGAAACCTGTAGGTCTTTTTTTGTAAAACAATTTTTTTTCTAATCATTAAGGATTATTTTATTTTCAAGTCCATCAGTATTAATGTATTGGTCAATAATTTTGTCAATTTTTATCTATAAGTCGCGTATTCAAAAAACTGGCTATGCATAAAAGACCTTACGTTCCCTAAGACGGTTCTCTCCCTAGTATATCTGTTTCCCCTAAGCTATTTCATGTGCCCCATACTGCCCCAGTTATATTTGTATCTCTGTTAACGTGTGATTATGAGGGACTGAACTTAATTCACACTATCTGTTCAAAAAGGTCTTAATAACCATAATGACAGACGGAAAACAAATTGATCTTGGGTTCCATTTTTTTTTTTGACGTAGTACGGAACCCTAAAAAATAAATAGTAAGTACTATAATTCCAACAAATAATACAAACAATAAAACAATAATATTATTTGGTGGAATTTGAAAGTTTATATTGAATGAATTGAAGCATTTGTTAAGTAATTTAAAGAGTGATGATTTAATTTAAAAAGTTCGATGTACATAACTTTTTACTATTGAAATGGCGGCGCGGGCGCATTGCTATGTTAGAATTAATTTTTAGTTTAAGGAGAACTTAGATAATATGGCGGTAATTATAAACAGTCACTTAGTTGTAAGTAAAAAGTTTTTGCCAGGTACTGAGTGACTGCTCTTATTTTAAATTAGGTTAAGTTACATGTTCACTGCAGCTCTTACGATTCAAAAAGTTGTTATATCTAAATATTTTTATCAGTAACATTATAACTATTGTATTGTAACAATTCTTTAGTTTATAATGTTCGGACAGGAACGCTTTAATAAAATTAGAGTTAGTTTTGCAACAGTGTACGTACAACTAAGCTAAAGGTGATGTAAAAGCTTGTCGTAAAAATTTACTTACGTGTTTTGTTTCTCAAAAAAAAGTAACCTTAGTTTTACTTAAATTAATGTTTTGTAAAAATATTTGTAAGTACTATTGATGTGAATGTTCATGTTTAATGTTACGAAACCTAATTTAAGGTTTTCTATTCTATTTCTATAGTAATAAAATATTTTGGATTACATGTTGTTTTCGTTTTATGTTCCTTAGCATTAACTCCCAGTAAATAACTGTTTTTTTTTATATTTTATGAGTGCTTCAAAAGCTATGTGCAGCTGTTAAACAAATTAAAGCCTTGACTGAGATAAAAATTTGACAAGTCGTCTTTCTATCTCTAGTAGTACAAATCGGGATAAGATAGATGATTCATTGCGACAGTTAGATAATAGAAAAAATGGCAAAAAATTTGTTCTGAATGTTTTAATCTTCCTTTACATCTAATTACATGATAATTATATCTAACCCTAAAACAACTAATAAAGTGTTCAAGTGACATCAGGTATATCACCGATCCACCAAAACACTAAAGTATTTTCAGCATAACTTGAGTATTTCATATCACTGTTCATAGACAAATCACTTTCTTCATTCTGGGTAATGTCACTGTCACTTTCCTTCTTTATTCCCTCTTCAAGTGTAAGTATTGGGTCAATAAAGTGATACTGCCCGGAGCCAGTCGCTAAAATTGGTCGCAATGGATGTATTGATACACTGTTGCAGCAATCTCTGTGCAGCGGAAACTGGAAAAGTTTAAATTGTAGTTTTTATGAAGGATTTATTAATACAGGAGAGGAGGTATGGACTTCGGTAACAGGCTGTATCAAATCTAAAGTTTATATTTGTACAATTCCACGATAGCACCTCCAATTACAATTTTATTAAGTAAATACAGATGCCAGTGTAATAGGCATAGTTTTACCACTCAATAACATCTTTGTGACAGGAAATGTACATAAAATAAAGTAACATTTTGAACATAAAATTACATGCTGGATTAGAAAAATAAAATTCCTGGAGCCAATGATTCTCCAAAAATACTTTTTTTTAATTATTTGGATTTGATTTGTGAGAAAACTTGCTTCCAAGTCCAACTTTGGTCAGTCTCTTGTACTACTTATAAAACTTATTTTTTACACACTACAAGTTCGTACTTTACTGCAATCCCACCTATGTTAAGTGACGTAGATTAGAAGTAGATTCTAATTCGGAAGGGGTCGATAATATTGTATTTACGAACTCTCGTCGAAAACTCCGTCAGCTAAGGTACTGGTTACGCCATCTATCGTCAGCTATCGAAGACCTCTAGACAAGAAGATAAGCCAAAGAAACCAAAGGAGAGAATAGTGAACAGTGCAAACTTACCCTAAAAGTAGAATTATCCTTTTCAACATCACTAACATCTAGACTATCTTTCCAATTTACAGCATCGACACTCCACACTTTGACCACACCGTCCGTGCCACCAGTAAGCAAGTATTTACCACACGGCGACACATCAAAGTAGATCCTCTGATTTGTTTCTACTACCCTAGTCAGAATGTTCAAAGGCCGTCTGTAATATCGGATATCCCACACAAGTAGTCTGTGGTCTTTTCTGCTTCCGGATACTAGTTTTAGACCATCGGGCGTGAATTTCATGTGGGTTACGCCGCCTAAAGATATAAAAAAAAACATGTACTTAACTAAAAGTCTGTTACAACAACAAATATGATTTTCTAAACCAGCCTTGTATAAATCCATTCAGCAATCCATTAAGGAGAATTAGGATTCTATCCTTGCAGAAATAGTTCAATATGGACTTTACTTTTAGAGCCGTGGTTGGTTTTGCGTTGGTTAGCTAGCTGATACAATGATTGTATGTGCAAAGAGTCTGGAGGCTGTATGTTGAGCGTCATATTACTTTCTCCAGCTAAAGCATGGCAAAAATCATTTTATCAATGTGGGATACAAATTCGACCACCCGTGCGGCCAAACTCTGAATGGATAAAACTGTGGGAGGATAAAAACAAAGCAAGACAGCATTCCTAAAATCCCTATACATGTTATTATAGAACGCAAAATTAAATTGGCCCAAAGTGGCCCTAGTAAATACCCACCTGAGTGACCATGCATTTTTCCAATGCTCTTATAGGTTCCCATCTCATTTGTATTGAAAAGAGTTATGGTTGTGTTCCAGGAGCCCATGGCTAGTAAGTTTCTGTTAGTGGCGAAACATGACGCGGGCGAGTTTATCTTGTGCTCTGCAAAATCTCTTCCCGGTCTGAAATGGTTTTACAACTACTTTTAAATTGAAAATGATCACAATGAGTTTACATAAAAAATCAAGAAGAAGAGTTTTCATGATATTTATTGTCTCTTAAATATAAATAAATAAATGGAAATCTTTTAACTAAATTTTTAAATGGTAATTTAGTTAAAAGATGGCTATTTATTTTGTATCACCTCTTTTCATTATGAGTGGCACAAGCATTGCATTACAGGGACTGTAATATGTGAAACAGAAATTCTTCATTCATTATGGTAGCATAATTCCAAATCATTCCTTTGATGGTCAAGTCTCAGATAGTCTCACAATAAGTTGATTATTTTTTAGCCTATGCAGCATGTGCACATAGAGATATTTTTGTCTAATTTTGTCAATCTCTTTTCTCTATACAGAGTAATATAAAAATACCAAATCGCTCTCTGCCTGTAACTTTTGTTCAAAATTTTTTTTTCCAAGTTATTTTGAAAAATATCAAATATTAAAAATTTTTTAGAGATAGTCTACTGGTTGCTGCTCTGTAATGTAACATCGACAAGTGGCAACGGCGTGGCAGCCGGCGCACTAACTCGCATCACTTCATAGAAATAATTTTTTTTTTGTATGAAATAAATTAATACTGAATTATGAAAAGTCGTAGAACAAAAGTTGTTAGTATTAATGTAAACAACTACCGGCCGAGAGCGATTTGGTATTTTTATATAACCCTGTATAATATCTATATAGATAAGAAAGAGACAAAAGTATATAAAATTATCTCTATGGGTACATTCTATCAGTGCATGAGATGCAAATTACAATATGTGCACTATAACTTGTCCCTGATGTTATGTTGTCATCATTTTAAATAACTTATGAAACACCTTTAGTTCTAAGGAATAAAGCAAACAATTCAGTAGCGCCAATGAGATGGCAGGGCACAAGTCATTGTGAATGATCTGTAGTGAGTTCTACCTGTCAACATCAAATGTTCTCAGCACCTTCTTGTAACCAGCAATGATTCTGGTGCCTTCGGTATTGAAAGTTATGGACAAGGCTGGCTCCATCTCATCAACTGCATTGAAACCTCTGTAGGAACACCTCAACGAGCCATCAAATGCATCCCACATCTGTACTGGTGCATTCTGTCTTGTTGTTATCCAACTGAAAACAAATATTGGATTATTTAAACAGAAGCTTGCCTGGTAAAAATAAACTATTTATTAGTATGCATATAAACAGTAAACTTTAAACCAATGTTAATAAATTGGTTTTGCTTCCTTGATTGATTTTTATTAGCTTGTCCTTAGTTATTTACACACAAAACAACAACAATCACCCATTCCTTGAGCTCAGCCTCCTAATATATCTAACTACTATATCAATTTTGTGACATGAATTTGTGTGGATTCAGTGAATGTGCATATGTGGTAGATCAATCTTCTATTTACTGTACTGTACTTATACTGTAGAGACAGGTACCTATCTCAATAGTGGGCCAAAAAAGGGGTTTGGTTGAAGTTATTTACTACTTATCATAATCATATTCCACAAATTACTATGAAAGTTTTAAGACAGTATCTTACCAACAAGTCTCTGGCACACAGCTATTCATTCCGGGATACCAACAGAAATCATACACAAGCCCAGCCTCTTTCACATGGATAGTTGAGTCTAGCACATCAATCGTTCGATCCGGACTTACAGTCCCGGTGTATAAGTCTCTAGGAAGCTCCGTAAGATGCACTCCATCGTTATTCACCACCGTTAAACAACAAGTCCCATCGGGCGACCATTTACAACCACGCAAGTAAGGTTGCACCTCCTGCTTAGCATTCACACTTCGAGACCACGACGAATTACACAGCTCTAGCAAAGTTTTACTAGAAAACAGACTGGGATACTCAAATAAAGGTTTATCTATAACTTCAACCGGCACACCAGTATCACTGGGCACATCTATTTGCTGAGGATTTTCCGAGTCATTTACATAGAGTTTGTCAGGTTCTGATGGTTCATCAATTTGCATGTTCTCTTCGTTCATTTTTACTACCTATGAACCTTGTAGAGTTTATTGGAGAATGTTAGTTAATACTAAAACAATAAACGAAAAACAATAAACAATAAACAATCCGATAACCTCAAATTTTATTGTACACAGATCGCATCACAGAACACTATTACTCCTGGATCGCATCACAGAACACTATTACTCTGGATCGCATGTAAAAGTCGCAGAACATTTAACAGAGTCATAGAGTACCTATGAATATACCGAGCACAGAGCACTACTTTAAATATAAATTAATATAACTACGTATATGTATAGGCATCGTACGTCAGGTAAAATTATTGAGTCATTGCTTGTACTTATAGCTCTATGTTGCTTGTAGTTTTGAGTAAAGATTCGTAGATTGTGACACTCATTAAAATATGAAAGTATTGACTTATTTCACCATTGGTAGCAATATAACAAAAAAAAATTGTATTTATCCTAATAATTCCTAATCAAAACCTAACCGTTAACTTCTATTCTATCAGCATTATTGGAGTATACAAGTACATCCTCACTTCACGATGTCCAAACGAAATTTTTTTGCTCTGTATGTCTTTATTGCGAGCATTTTGACGAAGACAAATAGAAACAAAATACAACTTGAAAGCAGAGCAGACTGCAGTAGGCACCAAGCAAGGAATTGAGCAGCAGTCCCAAATATACTCTATGAGCAGTCCCTAATGACGTCATGTCATTGTCGTGTATGTAGCCCATTATTGAACAGACCAAAAAGGTTGTGGGGGATTTGTTTTGGTTGTGGTGTATCAGCTGCTTCTCTGTCAAGTGTCAACGAGATAAGATTGACATTTCATCAATCAATCACTTGAAGCTGTGTTTTTAATCAGCAGTCACTTTGGTGCACTTTGGCACTTTGGTATTTCATTATTGAAGAAATCGATTTTATGCTATTATTATTATTATAGTATTGCAATGAAATAAGAATAACACCAAGTCCGCTGAACGTAAATTACTGTTAAAATAACCTAAAAGTTTTACAGCCAAAATTGTTCCAGTTTAAAAGAATAGAAACAATGATATTTGCTCGCGGAATATTTTGTAAATACATTGAATTTAAGTGGATTTTTTGTGTGTAATAAGTTGTGAGTGATAAAAGGAATAACTTTTGCAGATGGGGTATAGGTTGATAAGTCGTAGTTTCCGTATGTTCACTGGTAAAGTTAAAAAGATGGAGTTTCCGGAACCACCTGCGAAAGCGGGCTTATGTTGCCCCATAGAGCCTGTGGAGGGTGCTCCCCCGACGTACGCGATGTATGAAGCCCTCAAGGATTCTTGCCAAAACAATGCAACCTACTTTCAACCTGACGACAGTGAGAACGGCCAACGTTTGTACCAGGGGTTCATGACTTTAATAGACCATATTGATACAGTGTGGCCACTTGTTGATCATGTTCGAAAGGTATGTTTTATGACCATATTGTTATATTACTAGAACTAATACTGCATACTAGTTTAGACCATTAAATAATCGTATTTATACTTTGACAAACTTTGCAGTAGTAGAGTCGAGACAGATTAACAAAAAAATTATCTTGTTACAAAATAAATAATTATAATAAAATAAGAACAAAGTTGAATACATATCTCATAAATATGTACATTAGGATTTAAGCCTCATTATTTTTTTGTAAGTAAAATTGCTTTCAAAATTAAAACTGTTGTTTAATATTAATGTACAAATATATAAATATCCCATTACACATAATAATTATAAAACCTGTTAGCCTTCAAATCAATTTGAAATAACTGATGGGACTGTAGAACAAGTTCAATAACTAAACCAGATAGGTAATTATCTACTTAATATATTAGAATAATGCAGATTTCAATTACCATCACATGCAATTAAAATTTTTAAATGAGTATTTTTTTTTTCTTTTGTTACAGTTCTGTACTTATTTCATAGATATATTCAAATTTGTCATCAGTCTTATAAAAATTTAGAATTTTATAAAGCATTTCAATATTATAAAGCTCAAACTGTTGTGAATGAAGTTTTGTGCTTTGGAGTTAATTTTTAGACAGTGAAATTGTTATAATAGCTCTATGTGTATGAAAAAATCCAGCTTAATCCCACTAGTGGTTTAAGTCAATCAGTCAGTCAGCCAGTCCCTCCTTATACTACTATATAGATACCTACTACCTACTAAATAGTTATGTTATAATACACATGTTTCTTTGTTTACAACTCTGGTCTAGATAACTGAGACACATGTTCAATATGTTACATTGAACGTAGAATTAATCACTTGCATGTGTTAATAATGCGCGTTTAAGATCAAGTTTCGAACTAATGAGTATTTATTGAATTGATAATGCAATTTAGTCATGGGTCGCAATGTAAATGGCATTATAGTAATGTCAGTTGCTTATGCAAGTGCCACTTTGTTCTTTAAACGTTGTTAACGTTTCTCTGAAGCCGTAGCTCATCTAACATTTAACCTCTGGTTAACTAAACAATGTAATGCTGTCTTTAATTGACCATATGCCATATATATGCAAACTTCAAAAGCGAGAAATAGACAAATGGTTAATTGCTTGGTGAACTTAGGTATTAGTAGCTTTGTTACTTCAGTAAATACATATATATTTTACAGAGGAATAAAGTCATTTTGAATTTTTACTCAGAGGATAGAAAAGATAGCCCAGTAGAATATTAATGATGCAAAATTACAAACCTGCTGCTAGTCTTGACTATTCTCAGCCGCAGACTGTAGTTCAATCTCGGCATTGTACGCAAGAAGAACCAGCAAAAAAATCTGTATTTATGATATTTGTAAAATATGATATTTCTCGATCCCTATTCACATATTTATGCTAACTTGCATCTTGTGACATTACTAGTTTTTTGTGTATCTTTAGTATTAAGGTTATATAAATGTCTGCCTTTTTTAAATAATGTGAAGCATTATTTTGTAATCACAAAGTTTTTGTTACTGCAGTCAAATTATGATTGCCAGGAACACAAGGAATACGACTTGACGACCTCCCTGGTGCAGTGGCGGCGCGCTCGGATTCGAGTGGGAGGTTGCGGGTTCGATTCATGCCACGGGCCACTTTGGAATTTCATAATTTCTAAATTAGCTCAGGTCTGGTCTGGTGGTAGGGCCATGGCGAGTTACCTCTCGCCACGGCCCTACCAGCATAGACGTACCACCAAGGGATTTAGCGTTCTGGTGCGAAACTTGTAGAAACTGTTGGGGTAAATTTACCTGCCCTTCCAAGCTTAGGCTGCATCATCAGTTACCATCAGGTGAGATCGCAGTCAAGTACTAACTTCTATAGAGTAAAAAAAAAAACTTGTTCGGCTGTGGACCTACTAGGAAGACAAAACAGTGTTGTTAAAGCTCATTCATTTCAAAAGTAATCTTGTTCAAGCAATAGGCTTTAAACAAGCTTTTATATTTAAAATTGAAATGCATGTTAGTTCAGGTGGAACCTAGCAAATCAACTTTGAAGCAGATATTATTATCTTCAACTGATTCAGCAAAATTTTTTTATACACGTTTAGTTACGGGATGTTGCATGGTTAGTCATTAATGCTATAATAAATAACACGACCAAAACTGTAACGACCAAAGATGTAAAACGGTAATAATTATACCTTTGTTAATGAACCGCAAAACTAACTTTGTTTGTAGAGGTTTATTGTTAATTTAAAAAAAACTATGCTAGTTAGAGCATTGGCTATAGTTTTCCTGTAAAATATACGTAAATTCCTATTGACCATAATTATTTGAGATTTTTCGATTGGTAAACTCCGGAGATAAGGGGGGGAACGGTATTTTTTTAGACATTTTCCCCGATAAATCAAAAACTATCATGACTAAAAATAATTAAAAATCGGTTTTAGAATGTACAAAGTAAACCCTTTCATATGATACCCCACACGGTACAGTTATCTCAATTTTAAATTTCAACCCTCCGATTTTCCCCCCTTTTTAAATAAGAACAAAAATAATTTCCATTTTTTATTTATTCCAGTGTCATTGGGCCACTAATATACACAACTATTCCAAATTTCATATCGATAGCTCTGGTAGTTACTGAAATAATCGAGTGTGACGGACAGACAGACAGACAGACGGACAGACAGACGGAGAAAGTCGCACCATAAGGGTTCCATTTTACCATTTTGGTACGGAACCCTAAAAAAAAGTGGCAGAACATCCGAGATTGTGGACTAGTAATTTTTAATGCATTCCTAGTGTCCTACAGTAGGGGTATTAAATGAAAGTTTGCTGATAAGAATACGAATAAACTGAGGCATAGCTAATAATAGCTTGTTTTTAGAATTATATTTACGATAAACTTGTTTACAGGTAGCACCATTATACGACTTCGATTCAAAATCGCCTGGCAACGGGTACCGTAGTTTCGTGTCAGTGGTGGATTCCTGCGTGCTACACGGCCTCAAACTGAGCCGGCAAGTGTGTACAGGGCGAGATGCACTGCTGTTCCGGAAAGGATATTTTGTTAAGTAAGTTTTTGTTGTATGACATCTGTTGGTTGGTAGTAGTGTTGCCCAAATGCAAGAACAAGACGAGACTCAGCCAGTCTTGGTCTTGGTCTTGCGCCAGTACTTCTGGTCTTGGTCTTGGTCTTGGTCTTGCACTCCCAGTCTTGGTCTTATGGTCTTGGTCTTGCAGCAAGAGTCTCGCAAGTCTCGCAATTACCTTTTAGCCTATTGCTGGTCCCGAACTCCTACACTCCCCGAAACGACACTCAGTCTTAATACTCTTAACAGCCACAACGACCTCCTAGCGCAGTGGCGCGCGTTCGGATTGAAATGGGAGGTCGCGGGTTCGATTCCCGCCACGGGCCACTTTGGAATTTTCAATTTTATAATTTCTTATTTGGCTCAGGTCTGGTCTGGTGAGAGAAATAAAAGTAGAATAGAGATGGAATAATCGTACTCAGTTGTGCCTTTTCTCTCCAAATGTCAAAATATTACTTATGACAGAGAAGGACACAATAGAAATATTTCCACTCCATTATTTGAATTCCACGTTTATTTGATAGGTGGTTAGTCTACAATGTGTATTATCATATATCATCAATGGATTCCTTGACACATTAGTACAATGGACACATTAGAACTTTATAATTCCAAATTGGCTCAAGTCTGGATGTGGTGGAACTTGGAAGGCTTCGGCCGTGGTTAGTTACCATCCCATCAGCAAAGACCTACCGCCAAGCGATTTAGCGTTATGGCGCGATTTTGTGTTAAGACTGTTAGGGGCTGCTTACCCCTAACAGTGGTGGTGAGATCGCAGTAAAGTACCTACTGAAATGTAGTGTATTAAAAAAAAACTGGTCAAGTGCGAGTCGGGTTCGCGCACTGAGGGTTCCGTACCATCAAGACCAATTCCAATCAAAACACCTCTACCCACCAAATTCCAAAAGGAGCAAAAAATCACGTTTGTTCTATCGGGGGTAATATGTATTTATTTTATCTTAATTTAACTACTTATTTTTAAAGTAAATAATATGTAACTAAATACTCTGTAAATATTTTGAGCGTTGCCGTTATCAATATCAAGCAAAATATTTATGTTATTCTATTTTTTGGTATTTGTTGTTATAGCGGCAACAAAAATATGTATATCATCTATGAAAATTGGAAGTGTCTAGCTCTCACGGTTCAAGAGACACAGCCTGAAGACAGAAGGACGGACAGCGAAGTCTTAGTAATAGAGTCCCGTTTTTACCCTTTGGGTATGGATCCCTAGAAAGTCCCAGTATTTTCGTAAGCTACTCCGCTCCAGACAGTCTGTGAAACTATAGTAATGACACCAACTAAACTATCCCTTATCAGCGCACGTTTAACCCTTTTGATAACATTTAATTACCCATAAGTCTGAAGGTTCATGTCGTCTCCGGATCATTTACCATTGACCCTTTTAAAGAGGATGTTAAATGATGAAACTGTTTTACCAAAGTACTTTGATAAGAACCGGACTCCCAGAATTAGGTCCATATTATGTAAGTAGGTAGGATATGACTAATTTCAAAATATACTTAGAAGGAATGTTTGTGAGTTTGTTTTGATAATTGTTACACGTCAACACGACAACCACGTAAGTATAATGTAGGTTCCACTTTTGCTGAAATTTGTGGTAAAAAGAATAGGTATATAAAATTCTCGTGCCATTCTTTGTTTACCAAACTCCTCCGAAACGGCTCGACCGGCTTGTTATTAATTTTTCAGTGTATGATCACTAGGTCTGACAGCAGTCGGTTGTTGTCTATTTTTCATTATATCCCTAAAAGCAAAACAACGTTTGCCGGGTCAGCTAGTTAAAATTTCGACTGACATTTAAAAAAAATTCATGCGAACAATTCAACAAGTCGCGGGAAAAATGTAGGAACAGATATAGGAAGCAAACTCGTATGACTAAATTAATTATTTAGTTAACAACACATGTCATTACATATAACTAAAGTAACACATTTGTCTGTTTGAAAACGTTCACAAAAAAATAAAGATGTTAAATCGTGCATAGATTTTACATCTTTATTTTTTAGTGAACGTTTTCACAATTTATTCGTATAACGTATTGTACTAGACATCTGTCCCTGAATTTAATTTGACGCTAAGTCAACATTTAAATCGCCAAGCGGTCTCAATAGCGCTAGTAAGAATTCAATAATGAAGAAATCTTGAACCAATGCCAGAATTCAATTCAAAAAACTGAACATGTGCGAGTCGGCCATACTATCCAATATATTTATCAAGACCAATTCCAATCATTAAAGCATCTCTAATGAGCAAAAAATAACGTTTGTTGTATGGGAGCTCCCTTAAACATTTATTTTATTCAAATTTTTAGTATTTGTTGTTATAGCGGCAACAAAAATACATCATCTGTGAAAATTTCAAGTGTCTAGCTATCACAGTTCATGAGATCAAGAGATATAGCCTGGTGACAGACGAACGAACGGACGGACAGCAAAGTCTTAGTAATAGGGTCCCGTTTTTACTCTTTCGGTACGGAACCCTAAAAACTGTTACAGCTGAAAAATACTATCGGAACTGTAGTATTAGTAGGTAGGTACTAATTGTGGAAAACTGAATTAAATGTGGCTGGTATATCGGATTAGAACAATGGTATTCGTGACCCACTTGCGATTAGTCTCAATCGCTTGGGAATGTACAATTGGACGCGGAGGTGATATTTTTTTTTTTATACTATACTAGCAAACGCCCGCGGCTTCGCTCACGTTGATCTTCTGCTTTACTCCCTCAGGCGTTAAGTTTCCAAAATTCTTGTGTTAACCGTCATTTAATTTAATTTTGACCACTAAATATTTCCTAATGCTTGCTGGTTATAGTCAGACGTCGATTTTCAAAGCAATCGGCCCAGTAACAAAAAAGTTAAAAATGGCGGCCAAAAAGTTCATCATTTTTTTTTATCTTGACCACAAATTCCTTCTCTATGCTTGCTGCGATAGTCAGATATCAATTTTCAAAGCAATCGGTCCAGTAACAAAAAAGTTCAAAATGGCGGCCAATAAGTTCAATTTTTTTAAATTTCGACCACAAATTCCTTCTCTATGCTTACTACCATAGTCAGATATCGTTTTTCAAAAGAAATCGGCCCAGTTACAAAAAAGTTCAAAATGGCGACCAACAAGTTCATTTTTTTTAAATTTTGACCACAAATTCCTTCTCTATGCTTGCTGCCATAGTCAGTCGTCGATTTTCAAAGCAATCGGCCCAGTAACAAAAAAGTTCAAAATGGCGGGCAAAAAGTTCATATTTTTTTTAATTTTGACCACAAATTCCTTCTCTATGCTTGCTGCCATAGTCAGACGTCGATTTTCAAAGCAATCGGCCCAGTAACAAAAAAGTTCAAAATGGCGGCCACTTTTTTTAATTTTGACCACAAATTCCTTCTCTATGCTTGCTGCCATAGTCAAATATCGATTTTTAAAGCAATCGGTCCAGTAACAAAAAAGTTCAAAATGGCGGCCACTTTTTTAAATTTTGACCACAAATTCCTTCTCTATGCCAGCTGCCATAGTCAAATATCGATTTTCAAAGCAATCGGTCCAGTAACAAAAAAGTTAAAAATGGCGGCCACTTTTTCAAATTTTGACCACAAATTCCTTCTCTATGCCAGCTGCCATAGTGAAATATCGATTTTCAAAGCGATCGGTCCAATAACAATAAAGTTCAAAATGGCGGCCACTTTTTTAAATTTTGATCACAAATTTCTTTTCTATGCTTGCTGTCATAGTCAAATATCGATTTTCAAAGCAATCAGTCCAGTAACAAAAATTTTCAAACTGGCGGCCACTTTTTTAAATTTTGACCACAAATTCCTTCTCTATGCCAGCTGCCATAGTCAAATATCGATTTTCAAAGCAATCGGTCCAGTAACAAAAAAGTTCAAAATGGCAGGCACTTTTTTAAATTTTGACCACAAATTCCTTCTCTATGCTTACTGCCATAGTCAGATATCTATTTCCAAAGCAATCGGCCCAGTAACAAAAAAGTTCAAAATGGCGGCCACTTTTTTAAATTTTGACCACAAATTCCTTCTCTATGCTTGCTGCCATAGTCAAATATCGATTTTCAAAGGAATCGGCCCAGAAACAAAGAAGTTCAAAATGGCGGTCACTTTTTTAAATTTTGACCAAAAATTTCTTCTCTGTGCTTGCTGCCCTAGCCAGATATCGATTTCCAAAGCAATCGGCCCAGTAACAAAAAAGTTCAAAATGGCGGCCACTTTTTTAAATTTTGACCACAAATTCCTTCTCTATGCTTGCTGCCATAGTCAAATATCGATTTTTAAAGCAATCGGCCCAGTAACAAAAAGTTCAAAATGGCGGCCACTTTTTTAATTTTGGCAACAAATTCCTTCTCTATGCTTGCTGCTATAGTCAAAAGTCGATTTTCAAAGCAATCGGCCCAGTAACAAAAAAGTTCAAAATGGCGGCCAAAAAGTTCAAAATTTTTCCTTCTCAAAATTTGGATCTCGAAAATCCCTTTCTGAATACGAATTCATGATATAATTCCAACCTAGGTACCAAATTTCAGATCCCTACGACTTGTAGCTTTTCGGGAATCCCTGGAACAACGAAAAAAAATTCACTTTTGTATGGGGAAATCCAAAAAACCAACGGTTTTTACCCCTTCAAATTTGAATTTCTGGAATTGAATTTCATAGTCAGATATCTATTTCCAAAGCAATCGGCCCAGTAACAAAAAAGTTCAAAATGGCGGCCACTTTTTTAAATTTTGACCACAAATTCCTTCTCTATGCTTGCTGCCATAGTCAAATATCGATTTTCAAAGCAATCGGCCCAGAAACAAAGAAGTTCAAAATGGCGGTCACTTTTTTAAATTTTGACCAAAAATTTCTTCTCTGTGCTTGCTGCCCTAGTCAGATATCGATTTCCAAAGCAATCGGCCCAGTAACAAAAAAGTTCAAAATGGCGGCCACTTTTTTAAATTTTGACCACAAATTCCTTCTCTATGCTTGCTGCCATAGTCAAATATCGATTTTTAAAGCAATCGGCCCAGTAACAAAAAGTTCAAAATGGCGGCCACTTTTTTAATTTTGGCAACAAATTCCTTCTCTATGCTTGCTGCTATAGTCAAAAGTCGATTTTCAAAGCAATCGGCCCAGTAACAAAAAAGTTCAAAATGGCGGCCAAAAAGTTCAAAATTTTTCCTTCTCAAAATTTGGATCTCGAAAATCCCTTTCTGAATACGAATTCATGATATAATTCCAACCTAGGTACCAAATTTCAGATCCCTACGACTTGTAGCTTTTCGGGAATCCCTGGAACAACGAAAAAAAATTCACTTTTGTATGGGGAAATCCAAAAAACCAACGGTTTTTACCCCTTCAAATTTGAATTTCTGGAATTCCCGTCTTAGTACGAATTCATGACCTAATATCTACCTAGGTACCAAATTTCAGATCCCTACGACTTGTAGCTTTTCGGGAATTCCTGGAACAACGAAAAAAATTTCATTTTTGTATGGGAAAATCCAAAAAACCAACGGTTTTTACCCCTTAAAATTTGAATTTCTAGAATCCCCGTCTTAGTACGAATTCATGACCTAATATCTACCTAGGTACCAAATTTCAGATCCTTACGACTTGTAGCTTTTCGGGAATCCCTGGAACAACGAAAAAAATTTCACTTTTGTATGGGGAAATCCAAAAAACCAATGGTTTTTACCCCTTAAAATTTGAATTTCTGGAATCCCCGTCTTAGTACGAATTCATGACCTAATATCTACCTAGGTACCAAATTTCAGATCCCTACGACTTGTAGCTTTTCGGGAATCCCTGGAACAACGAAAAAAATTTCACTTTTGTATGGGGAAATCCAAAAAACCAACGGTTTTTACCCCTTTAAATTTGAATTTCTGGAATTCCCGTCTTAGTACGAATTCATGACCTAATATCTACCTAGGTACCAAATTTCAGATCCCTACGACTTGTAGCTTTTCGGGAATTCCTGGAACAACGAAAAAAATTTCACTTTTGTATGGGGAAATCCAAAAAACCAACGGTTTTTACCCCTTAAAATTTGAATTTCTGGAATCCCCGTCTTAGTACGAATTCATGACCTAATATCTACCTAGGTACCAAATTTCAGATCTCTACGACCTATAGTTTTGGCGGAATCCGTGGAACAACCAAAATGCCTCATTCTTTTATATATATAGATAGGCTAGCGCTTGACTGTGATCACACCTGATGGAAAGTGATGATACAGTCTAAGGTGGAACGCGCTTGCCTAGAAGATGCCTATTCACTCTTGATTTGAAGGCACCCGGGTTGTAAGTGGCAGGAAAGACACTGCCTGGGAGGGTATTCCAGGCCTTTGCAGTGCGTATCAGGAACGAGGAATCAAACCGCTTCGAACGCGTCATTGGTACGTCGACTATGTATGGGTGGAAGCCTTTACGATGCCTTGCAGTTCTATGGTAGAAAGGTGATGGGGGAACCAAATTAAAAAGTTCCTGAGCACACTCTCCGAAATATATTCTATAGAATACCGACAGACAGGCAACCTTACGACGATGTTCAAGGCTTTGGAGTTTTTTGTGGACCAATGTCGGGTTGCCGATGAGTCTTCTAGCACGGCGATCCACCGAATCCAAAGCATCAAGCTGGTACTTGGCAGAGCCATCCCACAAGTGGCTACAGTACTCCATGCATGAGCGAACCTGTGCCTGGTATAAGGTTAGGAGCTGTTCTGAGGTGAAGTACTGTTTAACTTTATTTAGAATGCCGAGTTTTTTACCAGCTGTCTTTGCTTTGGATTCGATGCACCGGCCGAAGTTAAGTTTAGAAGACAGAGTGACGCCTAGAAGCTCAATACTGTCGGTAATCGGTATAGAAACATTTCGAAAAGTCGGAGTCAGGGGGAATGGACTCCTTTTGGCGGTGAACAAACACGCTTGTGTCTTGGTAGCATTAAATTTGACCAAGTTGGCGTCGCCCCAATTAGACACCCCATCTAAAGCCAAATTAATGCTATCTACCAAGGCCTCTCTACGCTCAAGAGTTTCAGCACCACTAGCCCGCGGACTGGATATATATCTCTCTGACACAGTGCTGTCATCTGCGTACCCAAAGATACCGGGTTTCAGCAGATCGTTTATGTGCAGCAGGAAGAGTGTGGCAGAGAGAACTGATCCCTGAGGGACACCGGCATTAATCGCCATAAGATCAGACGAAGAGCCATCTAGGACAACTCGAAATGATCGTCCACTCAGGAAATCTGATATCCACTCGCTGAGACCAGCTGGTATCCCATAGGCTGGAAGCTTGCGCAGAAGGCTCTCATGCCAGACCCGGTCAAAGGCCTTGGACACATCAAGTGAGACAGCTAACGCTTCACCACACTTGTCCATGGCCTCGCCCCAGATGTGAGTGGCATACACTAAAAGATCTCCCGTCGACCGATTCCGACGAAAGCCATACTGTTGGTCTGACAAGAGATCGTTTGCTTCGAGGTACCCCAAGAGCTTGTTATTCAATACACGCTCCAAACTCTTACAAAGTATGGAGGTGATTGCTATGGGTCTGTAATTGGCCGGGTCGGCACGGCTGCCCTTTTTAGGCACAGGTTAGACATTGGAAATTTTCCAAGCCTTAGGGACTAGAGCAGATTTAAGGGAGAGGCGGTACAAGCGCGTTAAGACAGGAGACAACTCGGGAGCGCAATTCCTCAAGACTATTGCAGGAATCCCGTCCGGACCGCTGGCCTTATTCACATCCAAGTTGCGGAGAACTTTTAAAACCTCATTGTGGCGGATACGTATCTCTGGCATCACAGAGTCGCAAGTTGGTATAATTGGTGGTGAGGCATTCCCCGCATCGAGTCGCGAATTTTCGGCAAACAAAGTCGCCAGGAGGTTGGCCTTTTCTGTTGCCGAAAAGGCCAGGGATCCGTCAGGTCTCAGCAATGGAGGCAGCGATGGACGACAAAAGTTCGTTTCAACCGACTTGGATAGGGACCAAAATGCTTTGCTACCACGAGGATAGGAAGCTAATTTAGCCCCAAGGCGCCTAGTGCGGTTGAAACGAGCTCCTTTCAGAACCTTCTTGTAGGACTTGGCGGCAAGATTGAAGGCTCTCTTCTTGGCCTTAATATCCGGAGCTTTGGTGGTGCGGGCTTCAGCCCACTCTACAAACGCTAAATTTTTACGAGTTTCAGCCTCAGCGCATTCAGCGTTGTACCACCTAGGAACCCTGCCATCAAGTGATACGTCAGCATACGGAATAAAAAACTCCATAGCCTGACATATCACTTCAGAGATGGCTTGTTCACAGCTCGACGGGTTATTGGAAGAGAAGCATATCTGCCGCCAAGGATACGATGCAAAAAAATGCCGCATTTCATCCCAGTCTGCTGACTTGTATCGCCACACTCGTCTGGTTCCGGGAATACCGGTGTCCAGAGGGTGAAAATTGCAGACAGACCTTACCACACAGTGATCAGAAGTGCCCAAAGGAGCCGTAACTGACACTGAAAATCGGTCTGGGTCTGTAGTCAGCAGAAGGTCCAGACAATTAGGAGTGTGACCGTCTACGTCGGGAACACGAGTTGCTTCATGTACAAGCTGTGAGAGATCAAGTGATAGGGCGAATTTAAGCGCCTCTCTCCCAGCATGGTCGGTACTCTGGTACGGGAACAGCCAATCTTGGTGGTGAGCGTTGAAGTCCCCCAGAAATACCATTTGAGCAGTTGGGTACCGGCGTTGGACGGTGTCAGTCGTCACGCTGAGATATTCAAACAATCGAGTTGTCTCCTGGTCACCGCTGTGCGACCGATAGATGCAGGCATACACAGTTTGACTCAGACCCGTGTCCGATAAACACCACAAAACCGAAAAATCGGGCACCTCCAAGTTACGGAGACGGCGGCAGCAGACGTCATTACGAGCGTACAAACAGACCCCGGCGCGAGGTTTAAAGTTATGCTCGAGCGAGTACCCGGGGTACTGCAGGTACGCTACATCCGCTGGACTGACAATTTGCGTCTCCGTAAGAAAGAGCATGTGCGGCTTGGCAGTCTCAAGGTGGTGATGGACCGCAAAGAGATTGGAGTGCAAACCTCGAATATTTGAGAGGTGCACTGAAAACGAGAGGTGGTGCAGCCGCTGTGAAACTTTCTTTCTTTTCTTGTTATATGCCATTTTAATCGGGAGTGAATAGGTATGGGCTAATGGAAGTTGTGCGAGGTGCTGTATTCTGGACACCGTGACTTTAACCGCAAACAACGCAGCTGGTAGACTCAACTGGAGACCGCGGGGACGCCCGAACCCCCCTGGGAATCGCCACCGGGACCTCTCTCCGGTCGCCAACCAGCACGGTGGAAGCCATCCCAGGATTTTTCGCAAGTTGGCGGGGCAGCCTTTCATAGGTGGCGAGCCTACTAATTGGGCCCCCTACTGACTGCGGTCGGCCAGCGGTGCACCGTGCTTCGGATCCCGCTGGCCTCCAGATTGAGCCGCCCGGCGCTGTTGCGACTACGGTCAGAGCCTGTCACCGAATACAGCACAACTGCACAGACCCATTTCCCCATGAACGGCTTCTGCAAACAACGCACCGGAACACGACACGCCGTGTGGTGGAATAAAATATCCCGTCACATGAAACATCGCTTGGCGGTACGACTTTGTTTGCAGGGTGGTGTATTTGCCGGCGGCCGAAGCCTACCACCATGAATAGGTTGCTCATTTAGCACCACCCAGGGGCCACGTGTAGGGTAACGAGGAATGATACCTGCCTTTGGTGAGCCCTACGGACGTGAGCAACATTGGCCCCCGACCAATATATGCGTATAGAGTTAATTACAGTAACCTTAGTAGGTAAACTTTAGTACTTAATTACCGATAGTGACCATTTATATTCATTAAGTCGCTTCTACACAATGGCTTGTGATGGGCCATGCTTTGCAACGCACAACTGTAGGCCACGATCACTTGGTGTTCACACAATGGCGCATGGCTCATTGCTGCCCGGTGAGGCACTTGCGCTGGACGTGGAAGTAGGTAACTACTTCCACGAGTCGCTTCTACACAATGGCTATTTGCGGGCTCAGCTTGGTATAATTCTAAAAATTTAAAAATTTTTTCATTGCTCCACGATATTGACATTTTCGGCGATCACTAATTGAAGTGTGTACAAGTAGGTATACTGGAAGTGGTCGCCACAAAAGAATGCACTGTTCAGCGGTCGGTGGCGAACTGAGCAATGGGCCATTGTGTGAACACAACACAGACGACGCAACGCCACGATTCCTTTGAAGTGTCAAATCCGTTCTATAGTTGTGGCGTGATAGAGTAAGTAACAAATGATCCATCAATCCATACTTACAAACTTTCGCGTTTATAATATTGGTAGGATCTTAAAAATGAAAATGAAAAATCTTTATTTTCACATAGGCCCAATTAATAGGCTCTTATGAAAAGTCAAAACTCTACCGCCAGGTTCGGAAAGCAGGTTTGCACCGAGAAGAACTGGCAAGAAACTCGGCATTTGCTCTTTTAAAAAAAAAAAGGCATTATATACAATTTCTTAAATAATATCAATAATTATTACATAATTTTTAAGATATCTCGTGAATTCAATTCTTGTCATTAAAAAATTCTTCGATAGTATAGTAACCCCGACTTATTAGATGTTTTTTGACAGTGACTTTAAACTGTGTAAAGGTAAGTCCAAAACAAACTTCGGGATCATATTTTAGAAGCGTACACTCAACCCCACAAAGCGGAAGCATTCCAATTTGATATAATAATTTATGTAGTGATCTGTGGCGTGGACCGCGGTCCATAGATAATACCGTTTATTGCCCGTGGTCCCCCCGATAGCCCCCCTAGGGGTGCCACGGGTAATTTTTTTGCCCGTGGTACCCCTGGAGCTTTTAGGGGTACCACGGGCAAAAATAATTTTCCCATGGTACCCCTGCAAATAGAAAAATACAAAAAAGGAAAACACACTTACAAACCATTTAAAGACTACCCATGCTTAATTTGAAGTAATTGATTAAACTGCGGCCGGCTTGGCTTACAACTGACGCTGTTGGTGTCAAAATAAACCAGTAAACGGGCAACATTTTTTCACCCCGTCCGCCCTGTCCAGGGTATATGTCTATTCTGGAATGCCCATTTGTTGTGTTTCCAGGGAAGTGGAGTCCTGCGGGCAGCTGCTGGCGTCGCTGGGCACGTGCCTGCACCACCTGCAGACGCTGCTGTCGTGGGCGCCGCCGGGGGAGCTGTTCCCGGCCGAGGACCACTCGCCCGAGGAGCTGTTCTCGCAGGCCGACAACATCAACCAGTATTGCTTTTACGGGAGGTGCCTTGGGTTTCAGGTGAATCTTTTTTTTACTCTATGCAAGTTTTTTGACGTGATAACGTTTAATAAATTGATGAACACCAGCAGCACTCATGAAAAAGTGTACCGTTCCGCGTAACGTTACGTAACGTTACCTGAGCCTGTGCGTGCAAGCGAGAGCGCGCAACAAGCGATAGAGAGGCACGATAAAAATTACATAAAATAATGATTATGATTATGACTATGATTATGGTTACGATTACGATTATGATAACGATTACGATTATGATAACGATTATGATTATGACGTTATCACGTAAATTTATCGCCCGTAAACAGACTTTACAGACAACCAATTTTTTTTATTCAATATAGGTTTATGCTTGACCACAATCTCACCTGATGGAAAGTGACGATGTGGTCGAAAATGGAGCGCGCTTACCTAGAAGATGTCTATTCACTCTTTTTTTAAAGGTACCCAGGTCGTAAGTTAGTACTTGACTGCGATCTCACCTGATGATAAGCGATGATGCAGCCTAAGATGTTATCGTACTAACTTGGAAGGGTAAATAAATTTACCCCGACGGTTTCTACACAGCATCGCACCGGAACGCTAAATCGCTAATACGAGTCGATGTTATAATGATAACCAACTGACCCGGCAAACGTTGTTTTGCCATTAGGATATAAATAATACAGCTACGACGTACTCTCAGACCTACCGAACACACACAGAAAATTTCAAAACAGATCGGTCGAACCGTTTCGGAGAGGTTTGATAACAAAAATTTGCACAACAATTTTATAAATTAGAGAAGATACATAAATATGTATTATCTCTAATATATGAAATCTCGTATCATACTGTTTGTTGCCAAACTCCTCCGATACGGCTCGACCGATTTTTATAATTCTTCTTTGAATATATTCGGTAGGTCGAAGAGGTCGTTATCGATTTTCCATACCCCTAAATGGCAAAAGAACGGTTGCCCAGTTAGTTATTTACAAAAATACCAAAGCGTGTTACTTGTATCTATTGAAATCTGAATAACTGTTGTTACTTCATATGTGTTAGTTTCTGTGAGATTTTCAAATCTGACTCCACGTGGGCAAAGTTGAAAATAAAATCTTTAAATACATATTCTACTTGTGCAGAAAATCATTTGGCTGCATAATAATATTTTGCTATAGAATTTAGTATAATATGTTATGATGGTTTCGAAAAACGGGTTATAATGAGGTAAACTCGCTCGTCACCGTTGCTAATTACTTTAATGAGCTTCGAAAACACCTGTGCCCTTGACACTATTTAATGTATTACATCATTATACGCTTATTTCATTCTTTTTATTTCGACATTGTTATTAAAATGATTAAACGCTTGAAGTGTTTGCTGAGTATTAATCTAGTGGTTCGTTCAGTGTAAAATATAGACTTCCAATCAAGGAAATGCTTTTCGAAGGAGAATCTGAATTAACTTTACTAATATATTGGTTTTTAATTGTTGTAAATCTTTTTAGTTGTGATAGTAAAATATCTGATAAAGTAAAGTAAAATACCATCACGTATAAAATGGCGGTATCAGTCATTACGATTAAGTATTAGAGATGTTGTATCTCACGATTATATTCTTGTGGCCATATGACACGCGCGACGCCAATTCTTTACGCACACAGCGTAAAATCTCCACGTCCTGACAGTTCACGATTTTTAAACACACACAACTACTTTAGGTTTGTCGTAAAAAGCACAAATTAAGCACAAATTAAGCAGTAATTAAGAATGTACAAGTTAAGCCCTTTCAGATGATACCCCACACAATATAATTAGCACATTTTGAAATTTTATCCTCCCACCTTTTTAAATAAAAATAAATTTAATTTTAATTTTTTTTCATTGAATTTGGGCTACTATTACACAATATACTACTACTACTATTCCAAATTTCATGATGAACGCTTTTATAGTTACTGAAATAATCGTGTGTGACAGACAGGTGGACAGACGGACAGACGGACGGCGAAAGTCTCAAGCCTTTGCTATTAACTTTATGGTATTCGTTGATAAAGCGGCAACAGAAATACATAATCGGTTAACATTTCAGTGGTCTTACTATAACGGTTCCCGATATAGAGCCCGGTGACAAACGGACAGACCAACAGACGATTCTTAGTAATAGCCTTAACCTTTGGGTATGTAAACGTAAAAAAGACAGTCAGGCGAGCTTACAAACTAAAGAAATCACTATTTTTAAATGTTTCCTTTTTATTAACACGCTTTTATTAGCTTCACCTGTATGTTTATATGTTTGTAACCGATTCCTTCGAGCTCGATTTTGTCCTACTTTGAACGATCAGATTTAATTCAAACTTTGCACACCCGTCAAAGACCGATGACAATGCAATAATTCGATTAAAATATCCAAATATCTTAATTAGATTCGCCAGGATTAATTAATTTCTTTCCGCATTCTTTGCATGCGAGTAAGAGAGATAGAGCGTGTTTTTTTAGTTTTTTAAACTATATGTATTATTATTATTTCACGTAGCTTAATGTTTTGCAGTTTCTACCTTCAATGAGGGGTATCCTCAAAGGCATCTCAATATGCATGGCCGGCTTCTCGGAGGCGTACTACAGCCACGGGAACCTCATCAGCTCGGTGTGGACGGGCGGCCAGTACCTCATCGACCCGGAGATGAGAGCGCGCAGGATTGTCAACATATCGCAATCCGCTAGCATTGAGTTCTGCAAGGCGTTTTGGTTTTTAGCTGAGAGTGGTGAGTTTTTCCCTCTGATAAGAAATCTCAGGATATAGGCATCCGAACAATTTACGTAAACCTTTTTGACGTGATAACGTTTAATAAATTGATGAACACCAGCAACGCACATGAAAAATAGTAACGTTCCGCGTAACGTTCCACCTGAGCCTGTGCGTGGAAGTGAGAGCGCACGACAAGCGATAGAGAGGCACGATAAAACAAACGATAGAGAGGCCAATTATGACGTTATCGCGTAAATCTATAGTCCGTAAACCGACTTTACAGACAACTGTTTGGCGCTACTGTTTGCTTGTACAAAAAAAATGGTTTTTTGTACAAGCAAACAGTAGCGCCCTACCCTTACATAAAATAGCACCTGAAGAGTTCATATTTTTATGCACCTACAATAATTTACAATTTCTCTGTTATGGATATTGGTTTCTCTTGAGCTATGTTAAAGGAAACAGACATGCAACACATGTCAACAACAAGAAATACAACACATGTCTTTTGCAATAATGTTTAACTTTACTTGGTGAGGTTTCTAGAGGATACCTAAACGTTTTTCTGTATGAAACCCCAAAATAACACATAAAACGAAGTAACACAAAGTTTTATATCATCATAATTACCCAACTAGGTCTATATTACAGAAATAATGAAGCGAGTGCCCAGTCTAATGTCTTCGAATGTGGCTGTGAACAAAATCATCACAATACTGCCCGAGCCGCTTGTGGTGAACACTGTTGAGGGCAAAGAGGCGACGGTGCTGCCGCCCACCGTGCATATAGGCCTGCAGGGGCTCAATGTTAGACTGATCAGCGTCAACAAACGGGCTGGCATGGTGAGTTATCTTTTTTGTTGCTACAAGTTACTTACTCAAATGTGGCTGTCAACAAAATCATCACAATACTGCCCGAGGCGCTTGTGGAGAACACTGCAGAAGGCAAAAAGACAACGGTCCCTTCTCAACATTTAACAAACCTAGATTTATTTGGGTACTTAGGTAGATACTAGATGTGTATGAATTATTTTGAGATTGGGTGGGTGTAACTTTGAAATAATCACTTAATATTTTTTTGGAGGAATCCCTTAAGTTTTTTAAAGTTATCTCATCTTCAGGCAGGCGAGGGATCATCATCATTACCAGCATCAGACGGTATCTTGTTTCACTGCCACGGCGGAGGCTTCGTGGCGCAGAGCTCAAAGTCCCACGAGACCTACCTGAGGGACTGGGCTGCGAAACTCGGCATGCCGATACTGTCGGTCGACTACAGCCTAGCACCTCAAGCGCCCTTCCCGAGGGCGTTGGAAGAAGTATTCTACGCGTACTGTTGGATGATCAACCACTTCAAGGAGATCGGTACTACGGGTAAGTTGATAATTTAAAGGCTAATAAGGAAATAAGAAAAAAATCGTACATTTGTTTATATAATTTTTCGGAAAAAACCTTTAGCTATATTTTTTATTTAACTGTTGAACCACCTATTATATAAAATATCTTGTGTCACCGTGTTTGAACAAAACTGCTCTGAAATGACTTGACCAGTTTTTATTAAAAATTTTGTGTATATTCGGTATGTCTGATTAGGACGTAAACTGTTTTCAACCCCTAAGTAATAAAGAGAAATATAATTTATAAGGCAAAACAACGTTTTCAGTTAGTTATTTTATATTTTGTTTTTTTTTTTTGCTGTGCAATCGACCGTTTTTTGCTTACTTATACGTGTCCCCTATAATTTTGCACGATTGGAACTGCACTTTGAAGTTTTAAATATTTCCAGGCAAAAGAATAGTTTTCGCCGGCGACTCAGCGGGGGCCAACTTAATAGCGGGATGCACGCTCAAAATCTTGGGGGCCGGTTTGAGGCCCCCTGACGGATTGTTCATGGCGTACGCACCGTTATTAGTCAGTTTTATACCGAGCCCCGCACGCTTGCTGTGTCTGATGGACCCTATACTGCCTTTTGGATTCATGATGAGATGCCTTAAAGGTGAGATTAGGTTCTCTAAAACTCTCTTGTGTTATATTTTGCAGAATAAGTGACCATTATAGATTGCGTAATATACTTTTATCTACGCTCATTGCTTAAAGTTCGAATTATAAAATCGAAATGTGTCAAATAATTACCTACTTTATTCACAGACTTCTATAATTATTAAAAAGTTATTCATAATAACATCGCTCTACTATGGAAATATTTAAAGAAAGTTGTTTAATATCCATAACGATACACGGCTCTGGACTCCTGTATTTGTATCTGGGGTTTTGAAGGAATTGATTACAGTACCGCTATCGGCAATACAACGGTTAACGGTTACAATTATTATCAGGGGTAGGTAATATTTTTATGTAATATTTTTTTAAGTGAATCCACAGACAACATATAGTTGGTAGTCATTGCCGAGAGTATAGATGGGCCATGATTGACCATAGACAACAACACAATGTCTAACGTTCCGCGTAACGTTCCACCTGGGCCTGTGATTATGATTATGATTACGATTACGATTTCGATTACGACTACGATTACGATTACGATTACGATAACGATTACGATTATGACGTTATCTCGTAAATCTATCGTCCGTAAACCGACTTTACAGATAACCAATTTTTTTTGTTACTTAGTCAAAACTTTGCGCTGAAAAATGTCTAGTAGTGAAACCTACTAAAGAAAATTTCACTCCACCTGACATCTTAGTAGTTGCAATGATTTACGACAAAAGTTAGCAAGATTTTATGATTTGGATTTATGATAATAATATGAGCGTAGATAAAGTAGTGTATGAAACTCTACATAATTAGGTATTAAAACACTCGTGTGATACTATTAAAAAACTCGCCTGCGGCTCGTTTTTTAAACTGACACTCGTATTTTAATACCCCCCATTATGTAACCGTTACATAAACTACTATAAGTAATTTAATCTTAGCATCTAATTCGACATTACTCAAAGATTTTTACAGCTAATTAGAATTAATTTAATTCTCATATTGAAAAAAATGTTATTGTTTTGTTTTGAAGTATTTTACAAGAGCTATTCTTAACATAATACTATCTTAAAATTTACAGATATTATTATTAGGTTCAATTTCAGAAAATAATGGAAACTATGAGATGATATAATATCAAAAGACCGTAGATGATGAAAAGATGTACTCGTAACAATTATCTCTTGTATTTTAATTTTCATGTAAAACGTCTCCAAAATGTTCGTAGCTTACGCGAGTCCCAATGCCAAGGGTGGCAAAGAAGATAAACGCTCAAGTAAAGAACTTACCTCATCGAATGCTACGACGCCCGTTGAAGGAAATGGCTTCCTCAAAGTCAGTCCCTCGCAAGGTCAGTTTGATTGATTACAAAATAATGCAGAGGATACTACAAAATCTACTATCTACTTTTAAAAGGCTAATGAGCTTTTCTTTAACGTATACATACCTACCTTTTAAAAGTTAACAAAATCACTCCGAAACATAAGATTATGTCTTTAAAAATGAACTATAACGAAAAGGTCTTTTTGCTTACATAGTCGGCAGCTGTTTTGAGCCTGACATTGCGTAAGCGCCAAGCAGGGAAGAGGCATATTTTTATTTTTATCTTGAGCATCAAAAGTCACTTGCTGACAAACGCTTCACGTTTAACCAACGACAACTTTTTAGGTACCCAAAGGGTAAAAACGGGACCCTATTATTAAGATCCGTTCGTTTGTCACCAAGCTGTATATCTTGAACCGTAATACCTAAGCACTTAAAATTTTCACAGTTGATGTATTTCTGTTACCGCTATAACAACAAATACTAAAAAAAGTCCATACAACAAATGTTATTTTTGACGTGATAACGTTTAATAAATTGATGAACACCAGCAACGCACATGAAAAATAGTAACGTTCCGCGTAACGTTCCACCTGAGCCTGCGCGTGCAAGCGAGAGCGCGCAACAAGCGATAGAGAGGCACGATAAAACAAACGATAAAGGCCAATTATGACGTTATCACGTAAATCTATCGTCCGTAAACTGACTTTACAGAAAACCAATTTTTTTGCTTGTTTTTGAATTTGGTGAGCAGGGCTGTTTAGTTTACTGTAATACTAGTATTGGTCTCGATTGTACGGAACCCTCAGTGCGCGAACCCGACTCGCACTTGACCAATTTTTATAATCTTTAGCATCAAAAGCGATTTGCTAACAAAAGCTTTACGTTTAAACAACGGCATCTTTCTTGTATTGTCAGAAGGTATAAGCGAAGGGCCGTCATCGTTCGAGGAGGTGTCGCCGTCGGACCTGGCGGAGTTGCAGGCGCACAAGTCTGGCAGCGAGCGCAGGAAGTCCTCCGACACCACTATCAGTGCTGCGTCGCTGCAGAGCGAACACACTGCTACCGGTGAGCGGCCAACTTCATCTTAAAGACGCAAATATACATATATAGTCTGTTAACGGTGTAGAAGCCGTATTTAAGCGATTTTGAATGAAGTTTTATTCAAAAACTATAAAGACAATTACTTTCAAATTTACACGTCATGTATTTTGGTTCTCTAATATAAAATCGCTAAGAAGCAGAAACACGATTCGATAAAATTTTCTCGATAGAAAGTTCTCCCAAAAGTTGCTCAAAAATCTCAGTTTTTCGAGTTTTTATCGGACACTACATTGGATGTAATTGTAATTTTTGTTTTAAAGTGTCGGTAATAATAATATCCAAAAACTCTAAGAAACAGATTTTTGATAACCAGCTTAGTTTTTGAGTAATTAGGTAGAAGGTCATTTTTCTGTTATATTCTTCCGCGACGCTGCATGTCGCACCTACCAAATCTCCGTGAGAGTGAGAAAGACAAAAATAAATTCAATAAATCCCTTAAGTAAGTCAGTTTACTTTGATAATTTTGAAGAAATTCAAAAATCGCAATCGGGTAACATTATACTTCCTGTTGCTGTAGAACGTCGAACCTTGTTTGATACTTGATTATTACTTTATTTCTGTTTTTTTCAGTACATAGTAATAATATTATGAATAGTATGTTAAGTTAATATTATTGAATTTAATGTATATAAATAAGTAAACAATAAAAATAAAACTAACATTGTGTGGTTTTATGAAATAACGAATCAAGAGAAACTTTGCGAGTCACGCGCCCGTGATAAATCTAATTTGGAGTTAAAAGAAAAGGAAAATTTTCAGAAAAAAATATAAAGAGGGAAAATAAGAAATTCTAATTTTTGAGTGTATTTTGTAAGAAAAATTAGCAAGTAAATTTTTATGCAAAGTATCAAAATTATTCGATCCATCGACAACTATTTTACAGTGTTGCTTTATCCCACTTTTCAACTACCTTTTAATTTACCCAAGTAAACTGACTTACTTAACTGACTATACACAGGACCCGGCGGACTGCGTGGCAAAATGTCGCCAGTTTACTGGTGTCAAAAATGATTGTTTTGACACCAATGGCGTCAGTAGGTAACCGATCCTATGAGATATCAAAACTTTGGAGATTTTATTTAGCCTTCTTTTCAGTCCAGGGCGCCTCGTAGGCTTAGTTTTAAGCCATCCACTTTTCATCACCGTTAAATTGTCAGTGATTTATCTCACTATAGTAGTGTTATTAACTTGCTGCAGACTTGGTCATAAATCATTCGAGTGTTTCGCTTTTGTTATTCTTTGTTGAAGCGAAACACTCGAATAATTTATGATCGAGTCTGCAGCGAGACAATAACACTACTATAACCGATTCGTAAGGCTATAAGCGAGGCCAAGTGAGAAGTCTTGATTTTTATTTTTGATACTTGGTTCCCAGGTTTGTCGCCCGCGGAGGACAAGTCCCAACAGTACGTATCAGATTTCCTTGAGCGGTACGTTTTCGACAGCGACACGGACTCCGAGGGGCGTCGCTTCCCGATCGTTAAGCCGAACAGACAAGACTCCCCGTCCCACAGGTACCCCGTGTGACGTGACCCCGGGTTGTGCTGCTATCGCTGTGTTCTCGTCTAGCACTTTATTAACAGACGACCCAATTGTTTGGAGTGGTTAATATACTTGTACCCTGCCTCTAGATTGCGTAAGAAAGACGTATTCATCGTTATCGTAATTGTTTACTAATTCTGCCAGCTGATTGGGTCCCTGATTTAAATCAGCCAATCGGGGGGCAGAACTCGCCAACGATTACGATAACGATGAATACGTTTTTCTTACGCAATCAGACCTCTGGTCAAAAAAGATGTCGAAAAAAAGATGAAAAGATGTCGCCAGTTCATGGGTGCCATAAATGCTTGTTTTGCCACGTAAGGCCACGCTGTAGTTCGCTCAGCAGAAACCTATAGAATTTTGACAGATGTTTTCGGTCGGATGCCCATTTCCTTAGGTTTCTTATCGGTGGGGTGGTTGCAATTCTTTCTATGGAACACGACGTTATTGCGTCATTTGGATTGTTCCATGGAACAAATGGAAACCAGTCGAAAGCAAGGAAACTGCTGTTTCTCATAAATTGTCTTTCGGCAACAAGTAAAAAGTAATTTAAATGGCAAAAATCCCTCGATTTCTTCATCCTCTTTAACATTATTTTGTCTCTTTTGTTCTATAGAACGAATGTAGAGGGAACAATGGTTGTTCCATGGAACAAATGAGAACTACTTCTTTTTAGGTGCAACTACAAACTTCAATTGTATTATAAGGTGCCATTTCTTTAGACACATCTATAAACTTGACTGGACCTTACTTACTGAGGCGACTTTAGCCTATCAAAAAGTTGGTTCGTCTGTTAATGGCTATACCTAAATGTTTGTTTGTTTTAGCAGTTTCATTATGCAATCTGTAGCTTCCATGTTGCTGCCTCTAACTCGTTAATCTAGGACCACGCTAACGGAAAGTCCTATTTTAGGCCTTAAAGGACTGGTATCCAGGGCCGTAAAATAAATTAAAAAAAAGTCCTATTTTAATAATTATTATCGCGTCTGTATTCGTTATTAAAAACGAACTTTAAATATAAATGCACTTTAAGATTTATTTTATAATGCAAACATGAGTTCAGAATAATTGCAAAATACATTCAATACACACATTTGCAGTCCGTTTTGTGGTTTAGCTGGCATAACAGTTTTTAAGTTTTGTGTTGTGGTTTATTGTCGTGAGAGATATTTGTAGAATAGTTTGTATTGAGTTATAAACTTATCTCTTTTTAGGTATGCTTTTATAGTTTTACTTATAACGATTGCAATCTTTGTTTCCAAAGATTCTTGTAAATACACGAAATTTCCCATAACAGACATACCTTTCATAACACAACCTTGTTTTAGTCTGAGATGTTTGTCTGTCTTGTTTGTTATTTTTTTTTTAATTTGTCTTTTACTAATATTTGGCCATTGATTTATTTTTATTTTGCTGAATTCAATTTTATTTATTAAAATTCATAACTTTATATATGAAATATTTAGTATTATCCAGTGTGACTTAATTTACTATGATAAATAATTATGAAAGTTGGCGGAGACAATGTTGAGCGCAAGAACTTGCCCTAAAATATCATGCAATTAAAATTAATCTAAGTAATAATATTTAATTACGTCATCTATTAGCAGTTAACGCCTATTAATTTTTTTATTAAAAAGAGGTGCATTCAATAAAATATATCGATAACAATTAATCATCGATAGATAGGTAAAAATATTATTTTCTATTCATCAGAGAACCTGAGTCGGAGAATTCCAGCACATTGGTTGGAGAACCGCCCCTAATACAAGACCCAGAGATTAAAGACAAGAAGAGGATTAAAAACCGGTAATTTTACTTTTCTAAACATATTGAAACTGGAAAAAAAATAGAAAATTGCTAAATTGTGTGTTTATAATGTAAATATTCAAATAAATCCCCATATCTATTCACTAATTACTGACTTTGGAGAGGCTAGCGGACGATGATTTGACGGTACTTAGAACGTATAGTTTGGCAAAAAAGTGTAGAAAATGGGGGCGCCATTGTCGCCCACATGGTCAATTTTTATGGTTATTTGGATAATTTGACGCGTAAATAATAATATTTACGTTTTCAAAATAATAGAAGACGCAAAACAGATCAGAAAATTCTTGTCAGTGTTATTAATGGCAATTGTATCGGGAAAATTATAAATCAATCGTTTCAAGTCGTTTTTGCCAAGCTAAAAATTCCAAAACCATTTGCAATTCGCTATAATATATGACTGAAATATGCTCGAATCGCAAATGGCTTTGGAATTACGTTTGAATGTAGAAGTCATCCTCCGAAGCAGTCATAAGTCAGGTGTACTTTAGTGTAGCAAATTAAATCTGCTATCCTGCTCCAACCGTACCGCTGTGAAAAGGATAGTGCTATTTTAAAACGCGCTAAATTTAGAGACTAAAACGCTTAACGCGTCCGGCTTAAAGTTCTAATAACCGTTTTTGGATTTGCGCCATTTATTTTGTGTGTGTAGATAAGCTGTGTGTGTATGTATATCCCTCGTGTTTTAATTCGCCTGTCTGTACGTGTGCTCTCTATATTTCCTTCTAACAAGAGAACTTGAATGAATTTTGAATTTACACTTACACCACAAGAGTAGATAAATAAATAATTTGATCGTTAAATTAATTGAGAAACTCGTGCCGATCGGTTGATGTATTGTAACTATTGTAAAGTAGTTTGCCCTCCTTTGAATTGGTTGACTCCAATTTTTTATTACTTTTTTATAAACTAGGATAAATTAATGACGTTCACTGTAAAAACTAATTAAATCGATCAACTTACAAAAAAAGATATAAGTATTTAAATATTTTTGTTTAGATAGAGATAGCGACATTGAATTTTGACGTCACTCCTATAGTAGCTTCGTGCGGCTTCATTCTTTTCGTTTTGCGAGAAAGGGATAGAAGACCCTCCCACTCCAAAATTAAAATGCCTGTAACATTGTATCGACATTTCAATCCACGAAGACGCGCCCCACTCCGTCAAAATCGCTTATGTTTCATTCGATTGGTATGGAGTTTGACAGAGTGGGGCGCGTCAACGTTTTTTTCAGTATACGTCATTATTTTTATCCTGGTTTATTATAAAGTAATAATTTTTATGCAAATTCAAAAGAAGTGTAATACCCAATTGTTAAATCCAAAATATTCGTTTTTTTTTTTAAATATTAGATATTTGAGACGTTTATCAGCTGTCGTGGTGTGTCTCCCGTATGTTTGTTTGTCCGTGTGTATGTGCTGACGTGTGCGTATGTTTTCTGTCCCTAGTTTAAGTGAAGCGGCCACTGGGTTTATGGGTGCGATGTCGTCCCGCCTAGCGTATATTACGGGCTCGAATAGTATAAGACCCACCCAAGAAGAGTAAGTATTTTTTGGTTTTCTCTGTTATTTTTGTTTATTTTTATAAAATGCTATTTTGCACTATCAAACATGGCGCTAGTTGTCTAAATGTCTATGCTAACCTAAGTCTAGATTTGATTAGATTTATTAATTTTGCTATATTACAAAGCTTTCATTCTTGCAGCCAAAGTTACCGGCAAGAAAAATACCCTGACACTACATTTTCGATACTAAAGTTGAATAATCCTATTTTTTAACTGACAAGCTTCATGTATAATACTGTACTATTTTTCCTATGGGTACAGGAAAAATAGTAACAAAAGTCATATTTGATCATATTACTACGAGTCAGGAAAAATTACAAAATCCACAATCCACTAATTGATTTTCGCCATTTTAGCGCTGATTGTTGCGTAGCCTGGCGTGAGCGTCTATGGAACTAAAATAATTGACATTCAAAACGACGGTCACTAGCAACAAATGTCAATTTAGTACCGTGGACGTTCGAGGGTGGCGCTTCAAATCGGCACATAAAAAGAACTGACAGATGTATAGAATTACTAATCCATAGAATAGAGATCATATACCTAGTATTAAGTATTATTTACATGAATCAAATCCTTGGGAGTGAATGAACTGCTGTAATTATACTAGCTTAGTTAGTTTTAAGAGCTATTATGAAGTGGTGATAACAGATAACAAAACCTGGCTGAGTTTGTCGTGGGCTTTTTCTCAGTGCAGGGCGCGTTTGAACCCTCATAAACTTAATTTTAACTCGACTTGCAGTTATCTACACCACCTGCAAACTCTAGTTCTTTGTTTTCCTTTTCTCAAGGTTGCCTTGCAGAGATCGCTGCAAAGCGATAAGGCCGCCTTTTGTGCCTAAAATTATTTCAATATGTATTTCTGTTTTGTGTAATTTCTTGTGTGGTGGAAATAAAGTGTATTTATTTATTTATTTATTTATCACCATACATATGCAACAGATATCATATTGACGTTTTACAAGAGCCTGTACGTTAGGCCTTTGTGAAATAAAGATATTTTGACTCTTGACTTTTGAGTACAATAGACGGAAACGTATAGAATCGTTGTGTCGTCGCCAGGCTAGCGGTGCGGACGAACCTGGATTCGCTGATGGCGCGGAGTCCGTCCGACGAGTTTATATTCTCCGTGCCGAAGGACCCGCTCCTGTCGCCCTACTGGGCGGACGAGGAGCTACTCAAGAAGTTCCCTCCTGTAAGAATATTGGTAAGTGTTGAACACATCACCTTTCTACCACAGAAACCGCAAGACGTCATGAGCGATGGCACCCTTATGTGACGAATAAACTCGCATGAAACGTTTTTCTTCCATGTAACTGATACGAACCGCTAAGGTGTGGAACGAAAATAAATAAAATAATAAAAGTACAATCTGGGTGCCTTCAAGAGTCAGTGAATGGGCATTTTTCAGTGTGTATCTCCGTAAAAAAATCCAAGTATCTACAATAAAAGAAAGACAGTCAAGTCAAAACTTGCTGATGCTACAGCACCGTGGCAAATATAATAGAGCAAATGTGTCGGGAAGCCTTGTGTGCTGCTGTGAAGCATAAATTGACCCGGGTTTTAGTGAAAGTAGTTTATACGAGTAGGTCAGAGTGTTTCCTCACGATATTTTCTTACTCCGCCGACCACTGAGACAATAATAAATGGCGAAAACCGAAATTCGCACATGAAAATTAATACATATGAAATTAATAATTTAATATACTTTTATATATTTTTTCAGACTGTACATCTGGACCCTTGCTTGGACGACTGCGTGATGTTCGCGAAGAAGCTGAAAGGGCTCGGCAATGAAGTCGGTATCGATGTGCTGGAGGGCTTGCCGCATGGCTTCTTAAATTTTTCTCTGGTATTAATATTTCTAGTACTTAACAACTTAGTACTCAAGTTTTGGATCTAAATCTCATCTGATGTTAAGTAACGATGCGGTCGGAACGCTTAATCGGAACATAATAAAATTGGCCAAGTGCGAGCCGGACTCGCGCACCGAGGGTTCCTTACTACTTTTTACCGAACCGCAAACTTAAGATATAGTAATCTGTTATTTTTTCCATAAAATATATAATTACATATTTGACAACTGTTACTGTTAAATTCGTCAGCACAAACTAACGCTTACAAATTGCAATAATGTCAAGTATATCCGAATATTTATTACTTCGAACGAAACGTTTTTCTTCCATGTTTCTGATACGAACAGCTAAGGTGTAGAACTCCCTTCCATCTTCTGTGTTCTCATCCAATTATAATCAGTACAATCAAGAGAAGAGTGAATAGGCATTTTCTAAGCAAGTGCGCTCCACCGACATCATTTGCTTTCCATAAACCATGATTGTAGTCGAGCGCAAGCCTATCAATAATTAAAAAAATAGAAAGCTCAGTGGTTATGTATTAAAAACGTCAATTTCTTATTTTCAGATGGCCAAAGAAGCGAATGAGGGCTCAAAACTGTGCATAGAACGCATAAAACAGCTGCTCGACTTGGAAAATCACGCGACTACCCCCGAAAACGACCAGTTATGAATGTGCGGCCTTTGCGGGTACTAGGTCGTGGACCGTTTGTCTGGCGTAACCGAGACCACTTCGGTTATTGGTTGTCGGTTACTGGTGTGCGGTTATTGGTTGTCAGTTATTGGTGTGCGGGTTATTATTGGTTGGTGGAAGCAAGCGAAGTCAGCACAAGTTGCTCCACCATACGGATATCGAACGATAAGTTTAGTGCTAGCGAAAATAATACTATATGTGGACACGTTCACACAAGTTGTTTTATTGCGTTAAAATCGTACGCTGCCGGTACGATCTAGTGACACCACCGATATAGCCAAATTATTATCTGTGACTGTCAGCTTTCGTGTGGAAATACGATTATTTGTGCGCCCACCAGACCGTTATGTCGGTTGTCGAATGTCGTTTAGATACACGACTATTTAAGGGCATAAAGCGCCCATGGAGCCGATATGCCGGTTATCGGATTTCGTGTAGACTGTAGATAGACGACTATTTAGGAGCAGAAGGCGCCCATTGGATCGACACGTCGGATGTCGGTTAAATGGTTATACGGACGTGCCTACGCCTAACTATAGTGATCATAATTATGGATCTAGCGTGGTCTACCGACAATTTCCACTATGTACTCAGACTTAACCACTCGTTGACAGTGATCGGAAAACCATAAAGAAGCCGTCGTTTTTTAAAAATTGTCTTTCGGGAACTGTCTTACGATTGGTTCGTGCCAGCCGTGATCAGATGACCCCATATCGTGTCCATCCAATCAACCAAAGAAAACTTTAGGAAAAAAAATTGTAAATAATCTTCGTTTTTTTTCTATAATTTTGTATAAATTATGATCCTTTTTTATGACCTTCAAAAAGTATGAAAGTACCTCCTTGGAATTTAATTTAAATATGTTTAATTTGTTTTCTTTTTTGTGGTCGCGTGTGGGAGTTTATATTTCACTGTGTTCAAATTATGTGCATTTTGCAGAAGAAATACTTCTCTACTTTTTCCGTTCATTGATCGTGTGCAAAAGTTGGCACACATTGTTCGTCAGCGTTAGGAGGAGGATAGGAGCTAAAAATATATTAAATATAAACAAGCTCAATTAAAAAAATTGTAAAGTTCTTAATATACCTTCTTTGAAGAGTTTATAAGCATATTTTCTTTTGAATAAGGCTGTGTGAAACAGTTCCTTTATAACTTTGTTACTTCGAGAACCTTTATGAACGTAAATTGTGGTATATTTAATGTAATAACTTAATTTGTACATATGTACATAGATAAACCTTATATTTATAATTTAGTATGTCGAAAGAAAAAGTATTTGAATTATTTTAAGCCTTTGACATCCACTACAATTTTTGGCATCCTTATCCTTATTTTTTTTTTTTTTTAATTTGGAAATCAGCTAAAATTGAAAGTTTATAATATCATTCACAACTGTTATACTAGTTACCTACCCACATCACATAAAGTTACTTTTACTAGAAAAATTGTATTATCATTTGTCTTTTAGATTTACATGTTTTCTTTTTTGGAAATTGTTGCTAAACTGAGGGAATGGCAGTATTATCTTCACATGTTTCTAATAAAATCTTTGCTAATAGTGTTATTAATCCGTATCGATAATTTTATGAGATACGTACTCATGCCATAGTTGTTACAATATGTATTTTGTTTATAATTTTTGAAAAACCAATTTTTTAATTTGGCGGGTTGTGTAGTGTACTCAACCTTAAAAATTCATTTTTTTATGTAACCTTTGTCGTAAAAATTACAATCTTTTACATCGCATTTATTTTATCTCTCTCTGACATCACAACCAAGTTAAACTTTTCATCACATTTTATTGCTGTGTAAAATATATGTTACGTATTTGTAACAAACTCGTTTGTATTAAATATTTTGTGTGGATTATTATTGTATAAAATATATTCAAATTGAAACGTCCACTTCTGAAAAATGGCACAGTACCTGTTCAAATTGTAATAAACTAATTAAGCTATTCACTAAATTATTCGCATCGCATAAATATCTATGAAAAGCTAAAGTATACGCTTTGTAAAATATACATTTTATAGGTGTTTAATAATTGCGCTTTATACATAGGTGTATTATTTACAATAAACTTATATTTAAAAAAGTTGTCGCTGTAAAAATTTAAGCCCAAGTAATGTGTGAATATTTCATGTGATATGTACATGTATGTATACTTGATGTAGAAATTATTGTAACCTGAAAATGTTGGACGTAAAAATATGTATAGTTAATGTTGTAAAAATATTATTATTAAATAAAATAAATTTAAAACCTTAATTTCAATGTCTATTATATTATTATAATATGAAACTCTAGGTATTTCAATTAAAATAGTAAATTAGCTTCACTACGCTGACATACTGCAATTTTTTGAAATTGATTATGTATGCCTAAGCCTGAATCCGTACCAGTAAATTAAAATTCTCTACCATATCAAACCTACTGAATCTCAAATATTCCAATTTAAAGTTGAAAATTAGCAGCAAAATTAAATTTATTCAAATTGCATCACTAATAATTATTATTACAAAATAAAGACATGTACATAAAATATTAATAGATAAGGTTGTTTTGCATTTGTCTGTGTATTTATTTTACGTACAAAATTATTATCAAAAATAATTTTCGTTACGAAAATTTGATAGTCTGTGATAGTGAATTGAAGCTTTTAGAAAGCAAAACAGTATTCTAAAATGCACGAATGTTATAAATTTTAATATTATAAAACGAAGAATAAATAAATGTTTTCATAACGTGTGGTTTATAATTTTTGCATTTATTTTTATTATTCCCGTCCTCATTTAGGTAATTTTTGGTGACTTCATCAGCTAACTTAGGTACTGTTTCCGTATAGACTTATGGTCAGTCAAGACAAGACAAAAAAGGAAAACAAAAAGAGTTGCAAATTAATTATTTAAAACAGGATTTAAAAGCACATTTTAATTGGATAATTAAACTTAATATTCTTTATTATTCTGTATACATTGTCACTTTTTATGAGGCAAGGAAAAAAATAGTTTCGAATTAATTTCAAGACTTTTTAGGAGTTCATACCAAAGAACTTAGGTTTGCAAAGCAAAGTTTAACAATTTATTGCTGGCCTGGCTAGGTTTTGGTTCCTAGTCTAGTCGTACCCAACCAAAGTACTTAAGATATAACGGATCTGTCAGTGTTGTGGGTGATATAATAAAATACCTACTGCCAGACTTTGTTGACGCAGTGGCACGCGCCCAGATTTGAAATGAAAGTCACAGGTTTGATTCCCGCCACGAGCCACTAGAATTTTATAATTTCTAAATTTTATAGCTCCGATGCCTCCCACCAGACCAGTCTGGTCGTGGCTAGTTATTACCCTGCCAACAAAGACGCACACCACCGAGCGATTTAGCGTTCCGACGCGATGCTGTGTTAACCTTTAGGGGTTGCTTACCCAAGTTATTAGATACGATAACATCACGTCACTATTGAAAGAAATCACACTCAAGTAGTAGCTTGTAGAGTATATAAAAGTAATAGGTGGCCGGAGGCTTAAGCCTCTCTGAGTCAACTGAGTCAGGCCGCCTGACAGAGACGCGCTCCCGGTAAGAAAGGAATACATAAGTAGATAGGTCAGCGTATCTTCGCAAGCTATTGACTCTTTCTTATTGGGGACGACTGACAGCCCCTGCACTGTATACTTCGGCCCATAATTGTGGCCACTTAGTGCACAAGCCCTACTCTCGGTCAATCTCATATAGGCACTGCAGTGCACAAGCCTTACTCTCAGTCAATCTCATATAGGCACTGCAGTGCACAAGCCCTACTCTCAGTCAATCTCATATAGGCACTGCAGAGCACAAGCCTTACTCTCAGTCAATCTCATATAGGCACTGCAGTGCACAAGCCCTACTCTCAGTCAATCTCATATAGGCACTGCAGTGCACAAGCCCTACTCTCAGTCAATCTCATATAGGCACTGCAGTGCACAAGCCCTACTCTCAGTCAATCTCATATAGGCACTGCAGTGCACAAACCCCTCTCAGTCAATCTCACATAGGCACTGAAGTGCACAAGCCCTCCTCTCAGTCAATCTCACATAGGCACTGCAGTGCACAAGTCCTACTCTCAGTCAATCTCATATAGGCACTGCAGTGCACAAACCCCTCTCAGTCAATCTCACATAGGCACTGAAGTGCACAAGCCCTCCTCTCAGTCAATGAGGGATTTAAAGCATCGAAATAGCTTGTATGGTCAAGCCATCTACGCAACAATTTATTGCGTCAATGCTGGACTTGCAATTTATTGAAAGGAATTTGCCGAGTCTTGATATGCCTGTACCTACCTACGTAGGTATACCTATTTACGTAGGTATACTGTGAAACAAATAAAAGGCAAATTGAAGTCGTTAATCATGTTTATTGTACTAAATCTAAAAAGTTTTAGAGAAACATGATATTCAACATATTAATATAATATTTTTTTAAGAACTTTTCGACAGCGGGCAAATTGACTTTTGGTAACAAGCTAAGTATATTATACATATCATTAAAACAATGAGAAAGATAGTTTTACATAAAATAAACAAGACTGTGATACTTAAAAAAATTGGGTTAACCAAATGTACTTATAAATTATTTATACATGTATATAAAGATAAGTTATGACGAAATCAACAACAATTTAATTAATTAAAATTTTTACGTAAACAAAATATCAAATAATTGCGAGGTGATAATATCCATTTCAAAACCTATGGTTGTATTGCAAGTCTGGGGTACATGGCAATCTGAGCTTTTCATTCTTATCTTTAATCTTACATTTTATCATAAAAGTACGGTAAAAAATGGACACAGTAGCCATCCAATCTGTGTTTAGTTAAAAGAATGTCTAGAGCTAAATTATGTTACTTTACACGTAATTATCCAAACTGGAGAGAAATTTACAAACATTAAAAGCTATTTTCAAAATTTTATTACTTATTATTGTTTTCTGCAAAAGTATCAGATTGTAGGTCATTAAGAAATATGCATTTACACTTGAGTTTCAGTCAAAGAATACAAGTACCAACACAAGCATAACTAGGATTTTATACCCAGGCATTTTGTCATACCCAATAGATACACTATTAAATATTGAAAAAGGTGGATAGGCATATTCTTGGCACTTCATCATAACCAGTCCATGTTTATCAGAAAACTAGCTGTTGCCAGCCGCTACTCCACCCGCGTGAATTTTGGTTTTATATATCCCGTTACGATGAGATGCGTCGCAGATTTTCAAAGATCAATTCCGTCATACACGATTTTTTCGTAACTTTAATCATTTACGCAGCGCACGGAACGGAACTCTCGAAAAGGAACAATTTTCCCGTTGAGCAACATTTTTCATTCGTACTACGCTCCAAAGCGTGATGTTATTAGCTTAGAGATTAAGTATATAGCTTATACTTAGGCTTCCTCTATAAATGGACTGTCCAACACAAAAATATTTTTTCAATTAGGACCTGTATTTCGTGAGATTGGCGCGTTCAAACAAACAAACTCTTCAGCTTATAACATTAGTATAGATACACAGATTTGTCGTATTAATAGACTATATTAATCTTCTGCGGGTCATCTATGGAACAACTAAATTGATTCTAAAAACCTCTTTTACTAACAGACAGCTAGTACAACAGAGCGCAGGATAGAGCCTGAGCCTTTTTGTGGCATACCGTTTTTAAGTCTAGCTAAGCTCACCCTAGCTAACTTCTCCGGTTTTAAGGTAAACATGCGGAGTATATCTCCAGATATACTCCGAGACGAAATCACTCGAAAGCGCTAATAAGAGCCCTCAGTAAGAAGGCGCACACGGAGGCCGTAGCTCTGGGTACGAAGAAGCTAGGAACTGGGCACTGACGGGGCATAGTGGCCTGAACTAACATAATATTATGTTCAACCTCAAGCTTCGGAAGTTCGGGACACAGGCATCAGGCATGTGCAGACTCTGTAGAGAGACGGAGGAAACTCCTTTTCACAAACTCCTTTGCCCAGCCTTAGAACACACAAGGAGCCGACTGTTAGAAAAACATTATCAGCCCAGGAGGTCAAGTACACCCCTGCCAAGGAGGTGCTGTTTCTAGCGGCAACCGGACTTGGTGGGGAGATAAAGACAGCGACGAGAACAATAGATCGGAGGCAGTCAACTACTGGGAGCAAAGAAGCCTTGCCTAAGACCAAGATGAGAGCAGACACGACGGTCTCGCGCGTCATTCAGTAATAAATATTTTATCAAAAATCCCAACATTTTATTTCATACTTGGATACATACACCTCCCTATTTTTTCAACGCTTACTTTAGCTATTGTGACGAATTTTACCGTTGTTGCTGGGATCAAGTCAAAATGACTGGAGAAGAAGACTCCTATTAACTTTTCTGAAATGTGATGTAAACCGCAAGACGTGTTTTTCTTTGTGTTGAAAAAATGAGAAAATCTGCAACACAAACAAAATCCAAAATATGTAAAAGAATACGTTCCATTTCAGTTAATTTTAGCGTATCAAAAAATGCCACATGGCTAGAGGTGCTGGCTTTTTGGCTTCTGGCGGGAGCTGGGATCAATCCAGCAGGGAGTCATATTAGGGCCTCCCGCACAACGTGGAAGATGCTACTGGACTTAAAAACTTCAATCGTACACCATGACATATTGTCAAGGAATTTTTTTTTCACTCATAGAAAATAATAGTTTACTAATTATATCTATGCCAGGGCTGTCCCAATTATGTCTATGTAGTACTCCAAACAGTGAAGATTCAACATTATTTCAACTGATGAAATTGGTCATAACTCATTATCATCATGGCCTCAAGAATCCATAACCACAACCCTACTAAAATTATTACATACAATTATCATTTGTGTAAATACAAAAGTGACTTGATTATGATCCTTATAGTTTAATTATCACTTGCTCGTAGAAGCCTCATTTACATGAAGAGAGATTTTGTACAGGGGCCATCATACAATCATCGAGAAAAAGTCAAAATTGTTGCTATTCCATGAGTAAAATCCAACAGATTTCATGATATAAATTCATTATAGGACTACCAAGATGAAATTTCTTCATCCACACAAAATTCCACTACTGTATTAACAAATAAGTGTAATAGACAAAAAATATTGTAAAAAAATAAATAACAAAAACAGAACTTCAACTCATGCTCTTTTTCCTTGTTCAATTTCATTATTATTTTCTACACATTCAAAGAATAAGGCTATTTTTATATTCAACCAACAAACTTTTCACTATACTGCCAAAGTTGGGTAAAGTATGTACAAGTATTGTTTGTCTTTTTAACCAACTTCAAAAAAAAGGGGGAGGTTCTCAATTCGTCTGAATCTTTTTTTATGGCTAAAAAGTCATCTCTTACATACTAGTGAAATCTTTGAAAAAGACTACCAAATACAATGGAAAGTAAATATTGTACATTAACTTAACAGTGTTAAAACCTGAAGTCATATTCTTAGATGCAATGGTGACTGAGTACCGTAGTGTGTCTTTGAGATGGGATGCCCTCTTCATGTAAACGAGGCTCAATGCAATAACAACTGTGTTTAGACATTGAGTTCTGTAGGTTTGTTTCAATCGTGTCCATTGGTCTTCGCATGAGGAACTGTTCCATTCACTAATGGTGCAGTCTGCGGTTGTCTGATAGTCTTCTGTAGAACATGGGCGTCTGCCGGCTCTATCCGTTTGTAGTAGTGTTCCTTTGTTTCCACAATCTCAAAGCCGAACTTTTTATAAAAATCTATTGCACCTTCATTATTGACTTGTACATGCCTGAAAATTACAATTTAAGATTAACAGGCGTCTCAGTGTAGAGGTTTCTAAAAATAGGGTATTCGAAAAATCTTAATAAGAGCATTTTTATATTATTGATCAGGGCAACTTGATTAGACCTAATTCTGATGACCTAAACGTACAAATCTCATTTAGTAAATGATCTACTATTTATTAAATAAGACTTGTGCAATCAACTGCTTATAGACTGTGAAACTCAAAATGAGACAGGTTTTTTATGACATTTCTTTATTGACTAAGATATAATATGTTTGGAGATAAGTTTCCTAAAACACACATTACTCCAAAAAGACACGAGTGCCTGAGATTCAAAGCCCCAACCTGATGAGAGACAGCGGTGGCCAATCATTACTTTTGAATTGTTATTGAAAGTTACTTGAATGTATGAAACTTGTCCGATTGAAATCCTGTTTTCCAACTTACTTTCACAGACACATAACCATAAATATGCAGTCTGTTCAACCCGCTTAACAGAAAAAATATGGCTTTCAAAGTTTATTGTATGTAGTCTACTTTTATCCCTGGCAAAGAGGTGTCCGCAGGGTGTGAGAAAGTTGCGAGTAACCGCATTACGTGATAATTGCAGGATTTATAGAAATATGCTAAAATTATTAGGTTCCTTGGGACTTCAACTGGATCATTAAATGGTATACCATCCATTAAAGAAATCAAAATGAGATAGGTACATGATTACTAGGTTACTTTTGCTCGAAATGGTAACACTATTAATAACCATAATAATATTAAAGCATGAGGGCAATAATACCATGTAAGAGTGTATACTCACAAGAAAATGCTGTCAAAATTGCCATCATGTTCAACATACTTTAACACATGTTCCACCATTAGGGTTCCTATTCCTAACCTTCTGTAAGGATATAGGCATCCTAGAGTCATTATGTACAGTCTTCTGGAGTTTTCAGACATGTCTATTCTACAGCACACGGCGCCCACCACGATATCATTGTAGTAGGCGAGTTTAGCCAATTCACCAGCCTCTAATACGTCTTTGTAAAATTTGTCGTTGTATGACACAGGGAACACGACCGTGTTCAGTTTCTTTAATTGCTTTATATTATGCGGTGTCACATCGCCGAGTTCTATTTTAGCTCTGAAATAGCAAAGATGTTCTTTTAACACACGGTTTCGACTGATTGGTACTAAAGACGTGCTTCGGAAACACTTTTAGGAATGCAAGGGCAAATGTATCACTAAAAATAGCAACTCATACTTCGAGTAACTGGTCATTACCTAGTCATTTTAACTATGTTATATTTTACACTAAAATTTAAAAACTAATCTAACACAGTTATATCACACGAGATCACTCCCGCCATCTACTATTTAGCTAACTCGGCAACTTGAACTCGCTGTCCACTGTCGTCTTCTGTCGCGCAGACCGCAGTAGACATGTTAATTAGTTGTCTATGGTCGACATTACAGATTATGAAGAAATTCGACATCCCAGATTAACCGCGTTTACACGAGTCGTCGTAACGATCACATCGAAAGTTGGAGCGTGTATACTGCAGACTGTAGGTAGGTATTTGTTTCCTTGGTCTGTGACATAATGTAGCATGGAACCACAGACACGAACATGAAACTTGATTCTTCTTTTTTTTTTTGAGGTATTGGCTCCGCGCGTAGAGTGATTAAGCCAGGAACGTGAGTCAAAAGGACATGATGACAAAAGTCCATTGGGGATAGAAGACTAGAAGACACAACATGATTGGTGTTACCACAGATAACTACTGTAGGTACCGTACCAATATTGGGCGCTATATTTAAATGTTCCAAAAATATAAAAAAATATCAACTTCATACCGACTTTTGTTTTAGTTGCGTGTCAATGCAAACATCGCTTTGAGTATTTATCTTGAGTTTCCTTAAAATACGTGAATTAGCTCTACAATCCTAAGGAAAAATGATATTAAACAATTTGAGGCAATTTCATCCTCAAACAAGAAAATGTTTCATATCCAAATTAATAAATCCTCAATACGCTCCAATGCAGTCGAAGTCCAATATAAAAATAATGAGTACTGCTCAAGCCCCTTCCAAAGACATTTTGACATCAACTGGAATCGCCCCAGTCGAAAATGAAATCGACATTACCCCAGCGCCACGAGTAGTTCCGATGGTGTCAAATAATAAGGATACGATAGTTTTGCCGTTCGACGAAGTTCCAGGCCCGAAGTCTTTGAAGTATTTGTCCACTTGGCGCAATTATTTAACAGAGATTGGAACGCAAATTACTGCTGGGTTTTTGACATTCAGCCTTAACGTTGGTAAGTCTTCAGAAGAGGCAATTAATTATAGTCGACGCAATATTTCGCTGCACGCTGGGTCATAAAAAAGGGCCGGAATTGCACCTGAGAGCCTGTTGCGCTCTGCCTTTACTTACAGCCTTTAGAAGGCCAGCAGTCATGATTTTGCCGTCCAGTTTCTCCTTATATACCTAAGTAATCTCCACCAATTTAATATTAATAACCAGATAGGTACTTCTAATAGGCCATCGTAGTTAGTTCGTATTCTGTCAAGTGCGAAAGTGGCGCCACAGCACGCTGTACAAGTTAGGCGACGCAGTATACCTACCCTCACGCCATCTCTGTACCCACTATTTCGCGAGCCTTAGGAAGAATTCTCTCTTTGTACTTAACTCTCTAATTTCTAAAATGTTTCTATCTTCTACCAGCACTTTTTTTGCTCTCAAAGCTCATCATGTAAGTAGTAGTTAAGCAAGTGACAAAGCCAATAAATTGATCAATTTTGATTCGACACTGCAAGTATAGGCACCATCTATAGATGTTCCCACCACTACCTACTTATTCGTTAAAATAATATCGACAAATCACTATCCGGCACATATCGACAAATAGATTATTTGTGATTGAACTATTTCTAGTTTGCTGATGGAACTTCACACCTCCTAATATACTTACAGGATCTTTGATAAACAAGAGGAAATCGATCCGAAAAGTATCGACTCTTTTCGACGAGTACGGCCCCGTAGTTCGCTACGTGAATCCGATGGGCGCTGACATCGTGCTCCTCAACCATCCCGACCACATCCAGAAGGTGTTCAGTCTCGAAGGAGAGCATCCTGTTAGGTCTACGGTTGAATCTCTCGAGAAATTTCGTATGGAGCATAAGAATCGTATTTACGGCGGAATTTATACTGTGTATGTTTTATAAATTACTTACATAAGTAGGTACTAACCATAAGTTCTACATATTATTCATTTTCACATGATTTAAGCCTTAAGTATCTCGGGTTCGATTCCTAGCCCGATCTGAACCTGTGTGCTAGGTATAACTCAGTGGCTTACAAAATAGAAAGAGACATTGCTAATTTTGTCAAGCACTTCTTATCCGTACAAAGTTTACTACAACGACCCATAAGAAACAGCGGATCATAACTGCAAGTGTCAGAATTAAATCGGGCCGATCGACTCTCCGGCTCGAATGGCTGCAGAGCTGTAACTTTTAAAATTTTCACTTGTATTATTACTCATTATTAACCGTGGAGAAGCTTGAATAAAAACCTAGCCGTGTTCTGCCTTGCCTCATTTTCTAATTACTACTGCAACGATGTAAGTAGGTATACCTCGTAAGCAGATAGGAGCACATAGCTCCTAGCTCCAATGGAGTTGCGAATCTAAGGTGGACGGACCTACTTCCCATGGCAGTGCTTTTTGGAAAGATTACAAAAATTACATACTTAACTACATAATACTTCCACCAACCAACCATAATACCAAGCCTACCACCTCTTCATAGCAAAGGTCAAGAATGGGCACGCCAAAGATCAGCGATATACACTCCAGCACATAGTCTGATCACTCAACACGCGCAAGGATTGTACGAGATTTGTGACCAATTCACCAAAAAAGTGTACAATGTGAGGAACTATCAGGATGAGATATCTGAAGACCTTTACAAAGAGCTGCATAAATGGGCTTTTGATAGCCTTGGTAAGTTTTTTGATGCACAAACACTTCAGCCGTTAAATAGAAGCCACGTATTTAGCCATTTTTCGATTAAAAAACCGTCAGCAATTCAACCCTTTTATAATAATCCAATGATGAAAGATTCTAAGTAATAATCTATCGAAAGTTAGGTAGGTAACTAATGCGTTCAATTGTACCTAAGGGGTAGGTATGTTGCGTTGCGGTTCACAGTTTAACTTACGAGATAACATGTACAAGTAAGATGGATACTGCCACATTCGGAAAATAGATGCCTACCTACGCACTGAGGAGTTAATCGGTCAAGAAATTCTGCATTTGTGCTGTCCAAAAATCTATCATCACCATCAATGGCGCTACAGCCCTTTGTGGGTCCGGGCCCATTCAAGATTTCGCCACCCAGTCCTATCGTTAATGCCTGAGTCCTTTTTCCGTTTGCGTCGCCGTTTTATTTCATTCCTTAAATCTTCTTTAACATTCTTTGATAACTTGAATTATTATTTAGATTAATTTAATTTAGTTGAAACACTTATCAGCCGCTTGCATTTCCCGCGAAAATCTGTACCTAAATCAATAAGAAATTCAATTTTAAATTGAATACGTTTGGTAGGTCTGTTGATGTTCTCGAAGAACTTATCGATGCTGGACACCGAGCTGGTGCACAGCCAGTGCGACTCGGCGTGGATGTACCACAGCCTGGAGCACGCCACCAAGGCGGTCATCAGGTGCGAGACGGGCCTGCACCTGTGGAAGATCGTCACCACGCCCGCCTGGTACATCCTCGTCAAATACTGCGACAATTTGGACAGGTACGAGAGTTTTATAACTGCTACATTATAACGCTATCCTAAAAAAAATGATCGAATGTAGATATTTCAGTTTACGAAAACGCGCCAGACTCTGTCAATATCGCTTATATGTCAATCGATTCTCATGGATTTTGACAGAGTGGGGCGCGTCATCGTGGATGGAAATATCTATCTTTAACTTACTGGAATCTGCAAGAATCCATGGAGTTTGACTCGGCTACTCGTGTTACCAATAATAATAACCTAACCTCTTATCGTAATTAAGCCCACACGTTATCCGTTAATAAGTCTTCGCGGGCTATGGTGCTTACGTTGAATAACTTCCGTTGTACGCATTGGGAAGTTATACCGTCATGCAAGGACCTTTTCCCAATGCGCTGAAGTACCTACTTACATCACGATTGTTGCACATTTCACCGAAATTTTACATTGACCTAACCAAACCTGACCTGACCTAACCTAACCTAACCTAAACTAACCTATCCTGAAACTTCTGTTTTGGTATTCATTGAATATGCGACTTGACGGAAAGTTTTTTTTACAGTCTTTGCAACCGTGCTAGGGTAAACAATATATAAATTTTATTTATTATTGAACTTCTAACTCGCATGAGTGATGAGGTCGATCACATGAGCCCCATGAGACCTGTTCTATAATTTGAACTGTGCAAACATTTAAGGCAATTTGTAATTTAAATGTTTGTGGCTCCCAGTTATGGAAATTAGATTAGGGAAATCTTCAAAACACAAAAATCGTATTTGAGTTTAAATAAGCACACAGATCGTTATCTTATCAAAAGTTATCTTTACAGTTTGATTGGGAAGAAAGTCTTAGAAACTGAACAAGAACTTGCAGCTAAGGTTGAAAATAGCGACACATTCTGTAAGTCATATATTATTATTTCTTTTGTTTCCAACTTGACTATCACAGTTCCAAACAATAAAATCATATCATCCACGAATATTTAGTATGCAAATTGTAAGTCCTAGAATAATACAATAATGTGAAGCATGCATTGAGCAGGTATCGACTCTCTGACAAGTGCAATGTTAATGAACGAAGAGAAGTTTAAAGCAGAGGACATAGCGACGGTGCTAATGGATATGATGATGATTGGAGTTAATACGGTTAATATAATCTTTTAGCAACAAATAACATTTTTAAGTGAATTTCTTAGTCAGCAAGTAAAGCCACCTAGAATCAACATAATGAGAGGGTCATTAATAATTATTATAGAACATGACGTTTAATTCCATGGCACTTAAGGGGAATCTCCAAATAGGACTTGAACCTATGGTACCTACGCACAAAAATAATGTTTTCATGATTTTCTCCACAGATAACGTCGTCCATGGCGTTTTTACTGTACAACATAGCGAAACATCAAAAGTGTCAACGGACCCTTTATAACGAAATCGAAAGCCTGTACCCAGATATGAAAGTCAACGATGTCGATAAATTGAAAGAACGCACACCTTATCTACAAGCCTGTATCAAGGAGACATTGAGGTAGAGACTAGAACACTGAAAAATAATATTAATATATTATGGTCTGCCCTCAGAATACAGAATAAACCAGAACCTGTGTACGGGCCCTAATATCGAAGCTTCAAAAACTACTCTTAAAATGAGTATTTTCAGAAACGGGCGAGTAGTCAGTCTGTGGACGTCGTGTCAATCTAACGTGTTTCACAGGTGTCAAATTTCATTGAATTATGCCAGCTTGTGCTATTCCAACATGTAAAAATACTGCTGGTCTCAAAAAGAAACAGGATGGGATCACATTTCATCTGTAAGTAAGCCATTCAGTCATTGTTTTATTTAATTATTGAATAAAGAAATTTATTGTCAATTGCGACGGAGAATAATGTAGCCATTTTGTTAGTGTTGCCGTTATAACGTTTTTGATTTTCCCTACTTCGTTTCGGAATAGATTATAAATACTAAAATTTTTACGAACTAAAAACATAAGGATATTATGATATCGACATTTATACTTGGTATGTATATACAACTGTAATAAAATTACAAAATATTCATGTAAATTAGTTTCGCTTTTATTTAACTTGCAATATTGTGGTTCAGCTCCAATGACATAGCATTTTTATGGTAAGCATGGCCTGATTCGACATTCAGGATTAGGACCAGATGTAGGAACTCTATAATGGTCAACAGCATGGACACGAAATTTTGTATTCGCGTTTCATTATGATAGCCGGTTTTAAGAGTCACCATGACATGGCTACTGTACTACAAGTTGGCTCCTAATGAGAGAACTCCTCAACGGTCATCAGCACCGATATGGAATGGTGTGTGTTGTGAAGGAGAGAAACTTAGTTCTAGGGTACAATTCATAGTTTTGTATAATTACTCTTCTTATTGCATTAATACATTACATTAATACAGATATTCGTTAAATATTTTAGATTCCCGGCTGACGAAGAAAGAAAAATCTAATGGACTTAAATCATACAAAATGTTTTTAATACATGAATAAATGTTGATTATTTTTATTGATATTATATTGAAGTAGTTCAATATTTTGATTTTTTATTATAATAAATAAATATAAATTGAAAAAAGAACTGTATTTTTATAAATGCATATACTTATTCCAAATTAATAAACATATGTTTATAAAATCAGAAAGTAGTTTTTAAAATTACAGCTAGTTATTCAACAGGACTTAATTTTACACCTGACTACTTTTACGTACAAAAAAATAAGAGTATCTTTCTAGGGTTAAGAACCAAACAGTTATTATTTTACCTCAAATTTTATAAACTTTTACCCTAAAATAGGGAAATAGTTTCTGACCTAGCAACATTACGCGGGTGAGAAGAGCGAGGGGCGAGGGATGTTTACGCTGTTTTAAAGATCGTTTCAACGAATAGTACCTATGGCGTTATGTTGGCTCCCCTGTCTATCAAAGTCATAGGCACGAGAAAACGCTCCCACATAATTTGTTTATTTTCTTTTGATTTTCGACTGAAATCATGCCCAAAACTTTGAAAAGTGGTGAAAGAATGATGGTGTTAAAGGTGAAGAAATTTTGTGAACGTGAAAAACGTAATAATGCCCCATTAATTCCTTTAAGATGTGTTCAGGCTCGTGTCGCCGCCATTACAGGTTAGTGAAATAGGGCTACCAGTAGCAGATAATAATTTCCACAATTAAACTGCCATTTTTTTTAAACGATAGTGATTTTAAAGACCTTAGCAAGTACTGCGACTATTATTGGTTTATGTATGACTTTGACAGTCGAAAAATAAACCGAAATATTTGTTTTAGGTGTGTCCGAAAAAACCGTGTCTAAAATCACCAAAGAAGGTGAAGTCGCAGCCAGCACGTCGACTATGGTTTCAACACCACGCAAAAGTGGTCCCCGGCCTAAAAGAATTGTACTGGATGACTTCGAACGGTGTGCTATAAGGCATAAAATACATGAATTTTATTCTGTAAAAAAGGAATTGCCTACACTGACAAAGTTATTGCATGAAATGCGAAGTGAGATAGATTTCAAAGGAAGTCGTACCACTTTATGGAGAACAATGAAAGATATGGGGTTTTATTTTAAAAAATGTAGATCCAAAAGGAAAATCCTAATGGAGAGATACGATATTGTCGCCTGGCGTTATCGATACCTGGAAGAATTGCGAAATAATCGTCTCGGAAACCAGCGGCCAGTTGTATATTTGGACGAGACATATATACACGCAACATATTGTGCCGGAAAATGTTGGCAAAGTGAACAAGAAGAAGGTGTATTATCATCAGACTCCAAAGGGCCACGTTGGATTATCGTCCACGCGGGTGGTGCTATGGGTTTCATACCCAATGCTCAACTGATTTTCAGATGTCAGTCACAAGCAGCCGATTATCACGACGATATGAATAAAACGAATTTTAATAAATGGCTTAGTGAAAAGCTCATACCGAATCTGCCTCCCCAATCAATTGTGGTGATGGATAACGCCTCCTACCACACAATACAGCTTAACAAAGCACCAACAATGTCAAGCAGAAAGGTAGAAATGCAAAACTGGATAACAAATAATGGTCTTTCTTACTTGCCAACTATGGTAAAAGCCCAGCTATTTCAAATAATAAAGGAGCACAAACAGCCGCCCGTTTATGAAGCCGATATAATGTTGGAAGCACATGGGCATAAAGTGGTAAGGCTTCCACCTTACCACTGCGATTTAAACCCCATAGAGCTGATATAGAGTGTCTTAAAAAGACGAATTGCTGAAAAAAACGTTGGTCAAGAAGCAAATAAAATCGTCCAAATCACAGAAGAAGCCTTTGCAACGATCACCGAAGAAGAATGGAAAAAAGAATGTGAGCACGTGAAAAAAGTGGAAGAAAAATATTACGCTGATGGCCCAGTTATTGACAGCGAGATGGACAGGTTTATAATTGAAGTGGGAGACGATAGCGACACTTCTGATGACGAGGATGATGATATGGAAGATGAAGATGACGACGATCTCTCGGGTATAAGTCCGTTGGATGAGCATTTTTTGTCTGAACATAATTATAATAAAACTTATTAAATAATTTATTCTTTTATTACTGTCCTAATTTTTAAAATAATAATTTATAATAAAACAACTTTTACGGATTTTATCGCTTTAGTAAAGTAGCGGTCTAAAAGTTGTTTCTTTATAATGTGTTAAATTCGGGTAAACGTAAGAAACATTAATCGAATAATTTGTAAATATATAAAAATCTAACAAAAATATACTTAAATCACCCTTATTTTGAGGTAGGTTCTCATAGGTAATGTGGCAACACTGGAAAACATCGCTGCCAACATAACGCCATAGGTACTATTCATTGAAACGGACTATAGGACACAATGTACGCCGTGCAATCACGGCTCGATGCGGCTTCTGGTTTATTCTGTATTCTGAGGGTCTGCCTAGCGATTCGCGTAACTATAAACAGACGATATTATTGGAACAAAAAAAATTTTTGAGAACACGGAAAAATTAATTTTAAACCTATTAACATAGAGCGTAAAATTAAGTGTAAGTAGTTCAAAACGCAACATGGTCAAGCAATGAAATTAAAACGTTGTATTTCTTATATGTTGAAGTAGGTATACTTATTCAATGTTACACTCTAAACTAGTTAATAGACGAAAAGTGATTTTTTTTCTCGATTCACTTCACTTGGTGAGTTCAAGCGTTTGAATCGTCCTCGCTATGAAAGTGGTTCTTTTTCGGATTAGGGGACGCAGATTTTCTTAATTCATTTTTACGAATATTTAGAGATTGTACTACTTATAAGTGCTATTTATTTGTAGCTCATATTAAAAACACTTATCAATTGTCTCTATAACCTATTAATTTTAAAAATGTTTTTCAATTTCGCAGGCTAGCCCCACCGATACCGATGCTTACCAGAGTTCTACCAAAAAATATTACGTTAGACAAATACAAGTAAGTTATACTAGGTACCACTGGTTGTTTGTTTGTTTTTAGGGTTCTATACCAAAATGGTAATGGTAAATGGTTCAACCAAACCCAAAAGATTAAAAATTTGAATTTGTAGTTATATTTTACTTATTAAAACGTCATTTAAATCATAATAGGTTGAAATTTGTTTTTATTTTTATTTAAAAGGCGGGAATAGTACCAGGGTGTTGAAATTTCAAAATGAGAACAATTTTCAGTGAGATATCATATGAACTGGGCAAACCACTACTATTTCTGTGGGGCAAACTGTCGAAACAAGTTCTGAAAAACTAGAGTTTCTCAGTCAATAGAAAGAGCACACATGCAATCACGTATATAGATTTCATATTGAACGCGTGCATATATTATATACTTAGCTAATTTTATTTGAGTGAATATGGGTGACAACTGACAATGATGTTGAATGACGTCATAACAAAAGTGAGGGTACATCGAACATTCACAGCATTCCGAAAGGCACGCTGATCATGATGTGCACCCAACACGCGGCCCTGAGGGAGAGCAACTTCGAGGACGCGGACCGCTTCCGGCCCGAGCGCTGGAGCGGGCCGGGCGCGGAGGAGTACCACGCGTTCGCGTCCATACCCTTCGGTTGCGGCGCTCGCAAGTGTCTGGGGCAGAACATCGCTGAAACTGCGATGTCGCTCCTCGCCATAAGGGTACCCAGTTACAGTTTACTTATCAATTAGCAGAATACATAGTTTCATAGAAATTGGTTAAGCCGTTTCGGAGTGGACGGTTCCGGCCCGAGCACTGTAGCGGGCCGGGCGCGGAGGAGTACCACGAGTTCGCGTCCATACCCTTCGGTTGCGGCGCTCGCAAGTGTCTGGGGCAGAAAACTGAAACTGCGATGTCGCTCCTCGCCGTAAGGGTACACAGAAGAATCTAATATATAGAATAATTCTCATGGCAATATTATTTTGTTAAAACCCGAAACAGCTCGATCGATTGTTATGAAATTTTCTGTGTTCTGTGTGGTAGGTCTGTGAGTAGGTCGTAAGCTGTTTTGAGATCCCTAGTGGCAAAACAACGTTTGCCGGGCCAGCTAGTAGTTTCATAAAAATTGGTCAAGCCGATTCGGAGTTCAGTTACAAACACTGTGACACGAGAATTTTATTTATTTCTAGCCGACCTGGCAAACGTTGTTTTGCCATTAGGGATATAAAAAAAAAAATAGCTTACAACCTAGTCTCAGAACATACACAGAAACTTTCATAACAATCGGTCGGGCCGCTTCGGAGAAGCTTGGTTGCAACTATAAGAGTTAGATTATTTATTTATTGAATGTCTCTAATTTTGTATTTATTTCTTGAATTTCCAGGTTCTTCAAAAATATAAGCTGGAGTATCACTATGGTGACGTCCATCCTACTAGGAGCTTCATCACCCGACCGGACAGGCCGCTCAAGATACGTTTCATTGATAGAGAATAGATTTAAATGTTGTTTTGCTGAACTTAACATGAAATAAAAACGTTTTATAAGATTTACAAGACTTTTATTGTAGTTTAATTATACTTAGTAATATTTACACGAAAAAAATCTACAATAACTCAGAAATAATAATTTGAAATAGAAGCTTAAAGAACCAATAGTAATCGATTAATAGAGAACACCTAATTGAAGATGTGGAATTCTTCTAAATTTATTAACTTTTAATTAAAAGAAGCCATTAGATGTTAAAGATTTTCAATTGGCAAGCAACAGAATACTACACAAATGAATATAATTAATTAATTTTGAATAAATTACCTATACCTAGCTGTTTACACCAATAAACTAGCTTGCTTCTACATATCAAGACTAATCCTAATTATTTAGTTTTTTATGCTCTTCCATACAAATTACTGCAATTTTCATTACCAATTATACTTTTTTCATCGATGGGCACCTAATTTCACAATATATTAAAACTTAACTGTATTAAGTAAACTAAGCTACATCATATTATATTTTGTTATCGGTTTCTCCTAGCAAATATGTTTAAATATTTCCCCCTTGTCATTTCTTTGGCCTCTTCTAATCCTAGCTGATAGGCGAGATCGTGAAGTTTTTTTACCTCCATTATGAGACTGCTTGTTGCGAGGGAACCCAGTTCTGTAATTGAAAGTATATACTTGTATAAATAACATAGTATCTATTTTGTTAATACTTATTTTATTTTACTATTAAACTGCCTTGTTGGTCTAGTAGTGAGCATGTTTGACTGAAGATTATAAGGTCCTCGTAGTCTAAGATCCCGTTATACAGCAACCTTCACGGAGCTGTTTGATGGATGAAAACTATTTTATATCCAATTAAATATGTCAATGGATATATTACAAACGCGTTGCCTAAAAAATTTCAGTCCAGAAAATGATGCAACCTATTTGCAATACAATTATTATACACATAATATTATTTAATTTAATTGGATATAAAATAGTTTTCATCCATTCAACAGCTTGGCGAAGGTCGTCATATAGCAGGATCCTATACTATCGGTTAGATATTTAGGGTGGGGTCAATATTAGTTTGGACATTAGTTGTAATGTGTTGTATCAGAAAATTCTTAGTACTACCCAGATTTAGAAATTGGATCTGGTGTGGTCTACCCACATCTCGGAGAGAACATTAAGCTGGTCTCTCCAGATGTGTCAGAGCTTTCTTCCCATTGGATTATGAGAGAAGATTAGAGTTTGCACATGCACTTAAGCACTATATGTCCTGTGCTGACAGAAAAGCACGCAAAGATGGACTGCTATGGCCAGCTCGGTCTGAATGACATTATTGGTCTGAATGACATTTTTATTTCACATCTGATCATTTTTTAATTTAAACAAGTAAAGTTTGCATATAGTATTAATTTGTAGAAGTAGGTAACTATTATTTGTAGAAATCTTCTTCCAGGCTGATCCTGAATCCAAATTTTCTACCAAAAATATTATGGAATTGTGAAAACAAGTTGCAGTTCATTCTACATCATTTTGTGATATCAAACAAAATATTCGAAAACACTATGAAATCAAATAAGTACTTAAAATAAAAATATTCATACTGTTACACATTTTTGAAATTGACAGTAATACAGTACCTAATCATTTCCTTCCAAATTATAGGCTTACGGGCTTTTTTAATCATTACTGCTACCAGTTTAGGCACTCATGATATTTCGTAAGATACGTTGACGTGATATTTAGTAAGAAACTTACGTTGCATATAATCGTAGTCTTCCTTGGTTAACCCCTTATTCCACGACGGAGGAGATTGGTTGGGATTCTGTACCGGCGCAAACTCCGACACACCAGGAACTGCCAAAGAATCGTTCGAGCACCTTGAGCTTTCATCATTCGAAGGCTTTATATTTCCATCGCCCATTTCAAATTAAATGTTCAAAATTCAGTCGTTATTAACCGATATGCCAAAGATGAATTTGCGTAATGGAGGACGTAATGACAACATAAGAAATGGTAAATCGCGCGACATTTGAAAATATGACCTATTAAAAACAATTGAATCTTCTACAAAGCTAAAGTATTGAGAACCTACTTTGTTCAGGCCATAATTCCGGAGAAGCTCGATCAAGCTTCTCCAAACTTAACAGGCTTTCTTCCAAAGATGTCAGAGGAATATCATCAGATGTTGTTTGACCTGGAAAAACACCACCCTTTACACTCAGTAACAACAAAGACAAAAACAATTCACTCATTAAACCAAAACAGCACTCGTAGTAACATTATGAGATAAATATATAGGGGAAAAATTGTACATTTCACGAGTTTTACCAATTTTATCTTCGTTTACAATAGAATTTTGTTTCGCGGCCATTTTCTCAAATCAAATTTGACAATAAACATAAACAAGAAGAGGCACTTTCATTTTCAATGTCATAGACAAAAAACTCGGATACTCGTACAAAATTGTAGTTTCAGCAAGTTGTGACGTGTAAATTGTCATTAATGTAGGCAACTCGAGGAAACTTATTCAAAACGCAAGAATCCAGAACTTAAGCATAGACTACGGAGCGAAGTTTTAAAAGAAAAGTATCGTTTTCTCCTTCTTTTTCCGGTTGCCAACATAGAGGCAAGGTAAGTGTCGTGATAAAACCGCATGGATTTTTGTAAATTATTTGGAGAAAACACAAACTAAAGGTGCTAAAATCGCAAATTAAATTTCGTCTAAGGTAATTAAATTACTTAAATCACAGCCCTGCAATTGTGTAAACAGCAAATGCTAACTTCAACGTAGTTGCAGGTTGCAGTGAGCATGAATGGGTGACGATAAAAAATTAATTTTTCGTACATAATTCTGTAGTTTCAATATATTTTAAGCTATAATTAAGAAGTTTCTTTCAGTGACATTCGTTGTTGCTGATTGTATTCTTTTAAAAATCCAAATGATTTTCATCAAAACATAACCTTACTCTTGCTCGGTATATTGGCTTGCCTTTTGAAGATTTACTGCATTCATATGAACGACAAGATTTTGAACTTTTGCCATTATTGATGAAAAATAATCATAAATATTGGCTTAGACTGAAAAAGATTATGATTTAGACTTAGGACAGATCTTTCAAGTTCAGATGAACTCTGGTATTGGATGTTTAATTTTATTACCGTACTTAATAACTATTATTGCTTACCTTCTTACTGAAAAGAAGAAATCAAATCATTCTTAACTAATGAAGGAAATTAATCAGAACCAAATTGACAATGCTAATTTGCTCTTTGTGATCATTTCAGATGCGCTCTGTTACATTGAAGGATGTTGAACAAGACAAGGTCGTCAAGACCGTCGCTGCCCACTTGAAAAAGTATGTATAGCTTTACCTACACAATATTAAAAAGAGGAAAGATTTGTATTTTTGTGTATGTGTATGTTTGTAATGAATAAACTCAAAAACTACTATGCCGATTTCAAAAATGTTTCCCCATCAGAAAGCTACTTTCCCCCTGAGTAACATAGGCTTATATTTATTACTTGACTAGAAGAAATCCTTACTAAAAGTTTAGTAACGTAACACAAGATTTAAAAAAATGCCATAAAACATCTTACATCGCATGTGCTGTGAAAAAATATATATAAATAAAAGGTAAAAATAAAAAAAACGCATGTACCATACATACGAATCCCATGTATACCCATGTAAACATGGGTCACAATAGATCGGGGAAGGTCAACGTGACACCAGGGACCATGAAGACCTGAAGCCGCAATCAGGAAGAAGAAGAAGATACCCATGTAAAGCCAGGATGGGCCACTAGTTGATTATTATGATGCATAAATTATGATGTTTCTGTCTGTAACAAGTATTGGACCACCAAGGATGGACTAAGTTCAAAATTGCCCTGTATTAGGAATATTTTACACGAGTGCCCAAAAAAGAAGTGTAATGTTTTTAGGGTTCATGTATATATTATGTATGTGAGATTCTTTATTCCACCATAGCTTTGGAATGGTGGAACAGTTTTGAACATATGGGGTATCATTAGAATCCTTATAATCATTCTGAGTAACAATAGGCTATATATTTTTTGAGAAAAGTCGTTTTACTACAGAACAGTCGTGTTTTTTAATTGTTTAATTATTTACTTGTTCTTAATTACTGTTTTCTTGTTCTAGGATAGGCAAGGTGAAGGTGCCAGAGCACATGGACCTAGTAAAGACTGGTCGCTTCAAGGAACTGGCTCCATATGACCCTGACTGGTTCTACGTGCGCTGCGCCGCCGTCCTCCGCCACATCTACATCCGCTCGCCCGTGGGTGTCAAGACCGTCACCAAAATCTTTGGTGGCCGCAAACGGAATGGTGTTACTCCCTCACATTTCTGCAGGTAAAAATAATTACGAACATGCTTTCAGTGGTATTCCTAATGCACTTGAGGCTCAAAACAACTTTATTTGGTTTATCAGTTTGCAAGCTAATAACTCATTGAAAGCTTACTTACAACAGCAAAATTGTGGGCATGATACATCATCATCATCTTCACATATTATCACAAACATTTGCTTGAAAGTGTCTGGTAAAAGAAATAAGAGAATAGTGAACGTCACTTCGAAGTAAATACTTGACTAATGTCTTAAGATGGATACTTTTAAGCAAAGCCTATTGTGTTAATAGTTCACAAATTGCTAAAACCAAAATAAAATTTGAATTTGAGGCAGAACTGTTTGCCTAAGTTGTATGTATAGCTCTGCTTGATACATGCTCCTAGTATGAGCAGTATGCTTACTTCAAGAGTAAAAGTTCATATTATTATTTTAGAAAAAGGTTCATTTTAAAAATCATAATTAAAAGAAACCATATTTTTCATATTCTCTTCTATTATAAATGTAAGTAAATCACATGCTTGTGGTCTGAACAATTTGCAAACTGCATAGGATGAATTTTATTGAAGAGGTTAAAAGATTCATATGCTATGTGACATAGAGGTCCAAGGGGCCGCACGCGACTTCAAAAGTGTGGCAATAAATACTCTTGTCAAAGTTTGCATACCCGAGCCGTCGCTACACAATTTTTCATGCACACTAGCATCCGCGCACTACAAATTTCAAATTGACACACTCGCACTACAAGAAAAATTTGCCGCACTCACAGAGCTGTCGTTGTTAGGTTGAGCTCTATCTAGTCTGAGAGCAAGCGACGTCCTATTATAAATCTATGGTAAGTAATTAATTTTATCTATTTGTTGGACAGGTCATCAGGCAGCATTGCACGCAAAGCGCTTCAGGCGCTCGAGGGGTTGAAGCTGGTAGAGAAGATCCCTGATGGAGGCCGCATCCTCACCGTGCAAGGCAGACGCGACCTTGACAGAATCGCCGCGCAGGTGCGCCTAAAGGCGAAACAGGCCGCCAGGCAGCAAGTTATCGTTCTGTAAATTTATGATAAATAAAAAGTAATAAAACACTTTAGCTTGTATCTCTTTATAATTAACTTACAACCTACCTTTATAAATTAATGAAATTCTTTACCTACTTATCTTACTGAGCTGAGTGGCACGAGTGCAGGACCAACTGAAGAGGTGGAAAAAAAATATTCTTCTAAGAATAGAAAATGGATTAAAACCGTGGTCATAAAGTAACAGTATTGTTGTGATGCTTAAAAGGATTAGATACCAAAATTATTGCAATTATAGTGCCGTTGACGACTCCTGAACCGGTGGCCAAAACTGGAACGAACGTCTTGGTTGTGATTAATTTGGCGACCAACTCGCCCTCACCACCACGATCGTCAACAGCGACACCCTCAAGGTACTGTTAGGGTGCCTTTCCACCGGAGATGTTCTATGCAGCTGGGATGAATATTCAAGTACCACAGAAACTTTAGAGGTGACGTTGATAGTATTATTTTTAAATAAAAATACAGGAAAATCTGAATAAAATAAACTATACTTAGGTACCCAAATTCAAAATTTCATCAAAATAATTGTTAGAGCTGCTTCTGAGATACGCGAAATTTTAAATAGATACTACTTGACCCGGCAAACGTTGTTTTGCCATTAGGGATATAAAAAAAAAAAATAGATAACAACCTGCTCCCAGACAGTGATAATACACTGAAAATTTCATAACAATTATTGGTCCAGCCGTTTCGGAGGAGTTTGGTAACAAAGAATGGCCAGAGAATTTTGTATAATAAAGAAGAGACTAGCTGACCCTGCAAACGTTGTTTTGCCGTTGATGGACATAAAAACAGATAACACCAGTGATCATACACTGAAAATGTCATAACAATCGGTAGAGCCGTTTCGGAGGAGTTTGGTAACAAAGATTGGCGAGAGAATTTTACATCTTAGACTGAAAACTCTATGGTCGAAAAAAGGGATTCTTTGTGATTGATTTTACCCACATTTTACCATTCGCGTCGTTTGTTTTTTTTTGTCTGTGCTTTTACCCAGATGTGACAACTGACAACTGTCAATTCATTTGTCTCTCACAGCAGCAGCCATAGACCAACACAGCAGTGACAGCAGAGAGCAGTTTGACGTCTGTGTTCATCATATGTGTTCTGTGGTGTTCATTTGACGTCTACTAATATGGTGATCTGTGGTCTATATGACGTCTATCGCTTCGTTTCAGTGCGTTGTGTTTTGTAAATCATCGGCGCGGCGCAGTTTTATTCGAATAACAATCGAAGTTGGACGAATTTGGATTTGCAGTGATGACAAAATGATATCGGCATTAGGATTAAAAATTAGTTTTCTTGCAGTAATAAGCATATTGTCGTGCGTATACAGTGAGCAGCAGTATGGTTCGCCGGGAGATACACTTTACGTGGCAGAGCCGTCGGTTTCACAGAAAATAACTGTAATAAATAGATTCACCGATGAAAATGATGGATATTTGGAGAGAACAAAACGCGATGCCACTGTTCCACCGCCGCCGCTGGAGAAAACTGTTGATCGAAATATCAGTACATGGGTAAACTAGCATTTCCTCTACCCTATTATTTCAATAGCTTTGCACTGAACCCTTTGTTTTGCTCCTATCGTTCGATGCCCGCATGATGTGACAGTGATTTATTTTGTTGCTAGTCATTTCCCGATACATTATGATATGTCCTACGGCCGGCGCATTTACTTTGTGTGCTTTCTTCTATTTTTATCGTAAAACGTCGCGAGTCGCGACGTCATTCAAGGAAGACCTTTAATGTTTGTTTGCGAAGGGCACTCGTAATTTACACGTAAATACCTAACTATTTTTTGAAACATTACTTGCGAAAAATCTGATGACTAAGAAAAAATTATTTTCAGAAGTTAACAAAATTATTACTACCTTCACCTAATTTAATTATTACCTACCTACATACTCCTAATTATTATTATTATTTTTATACCTAGATACCTACTAATTTCTATGTATTGCATCACCATAATGTAATACAAGATAGAAAACCTAAATTAGTAAGGCATTAAAGTAATCATGTAACAATCAGCAAACCACAGGTTGATTCTTTAACGTTAAAGAGACATCATTCGAAATTAAAGGATTTTGAGTTGAGCTGCTGATGAATTGCCTCTGAATGGTGATTTCCATTGAACCTAAATAAAATAAAGTCAAGAGATTAATTGCATAGTGTAAAAGATGAGACCAATAATAGTCTCTATTTATTTTTTTGTGGATGCTAATAGTCATTCAAAATAATTTTATCACCTATGCTAGAAATACTTAAATTACGAATTAGGTATCTTTAATTCAAAACAAGCAAGGTAACAATGAACCTTGTTTCAATCAGTTTTATTGTAATGTTAAAGGAAAACTTTATGATTAGATAAATACCTAAACAGAACTTCAGTTCTATAGAAAATAATGAAGTAGGAAATACCACTACAATCTATGTAACATACTTTGAATAATAATTTACCTTGTTGCAATGATAAGAAGTTGATTGAAGGCACTTTCCCTCATTATAATAGGTTGGGGAAAAAGTTTCTTCACATTTTTTAAGTAAATTCAAAACATTTTTAGTATAGTTTATTTACATTTAACTAAAGTATGTAGGTACCATTTTGTTCGATAACTTTTTGCCATCTTGTAAGTAGGGATATGATCCCATTGTTATAGAAATTTTGGGACTTCTGATCAAAAAACCGAGACAAGACGTGGTTTTGGCAGTCCTCTAGTGATGTTAACCTGACATTGCCTAAAGAGTTCTGAAGAGACCGAAACAGGTGGAAATCTGAAGGTGCAAGATTAGGACTACACGGTGGATGCATTAACACCTCCCAGCCAAACTCTCTTAATTTTTGTTGAGTGGCCAAATATGTCTGAGGTCTAGCGTTATCATGATGAAAAACCACACCCCTTCTGTTGATGAATTCCGGCCGCTTTCTCTCAACTTCTTGCGTTAATCTCATCAGTTGTTCGCAGTAGAGTTCAGAATCGATGGTCCTGTCTGGTGATAACAGCTCATAATGAATAATGCCCTTCCAATCCCACCACACACACAGCACCACCTTGTTGCGAGCTAGCCCGGGTTTCGCCACAGTCTGTGAAGCCCGACCGGCCTTTGACCACGACCTTTTTCGCACATTCTTGTCGTACATGATCCACTTTTCTTCACCAGTTATCAGCTTCTTTAAAAATGGTTCGGTTTCATTACGTCGTAATAAAGAATCACAAATGAGTACACGATTCATTAGGTTTCTTTCAGTGAGCTCGTGAGGTACCCAAATATCGAGCTTTTTTTGTGTACCCAGTTTTTTCAAATGCGCCAAAACTGTTTTGTGGTCCATTCCCAGTTTTTCAGCTACGTCATAACTACTGATATGCGTACCATTTTATCCGTAATAGGGCGACCAGAGCGACATGCATCTTTGACATCAAAATTTCCAGATTGAAAACGCTTAAACCAAATTTGTGCTACTCTCACAGACACTGCACTAGGTCCATAAACATCGCAAATTTTTTTCGCGGCTTGCGTTGTATTTTTACCTATTCTGTACTTATAAAATAATAAAATAAAATAGCCTTTTATTTACACCAGAATTAGTGACAATTACATATTATTGATATCTAAAATTTTTAAATTATGTCCCTAATTTTGGAGTGCCTTTCGGCAAAGGCCTCCTCCAATTCCTTCCAGTGCGCTCTGTCTAAAGCTACTCTTGACCAGTAAGGGCCTAAAGTTAGTCTTATCTCATCTTCCCAGCGTCTCAGAGGTCGTCCCTGGTTACGCTTGCCTTCACGAGGGTGCCAAAGAGTGACCTGCTTAGACCACTTTTCTATGCCACAACGCAACATATGGCCTGTCCATCGCCATTTTTGTTTATCGATGCGAGTGAGTATGTCGGAAACTTTGGTTTTTTGTCTAATGAATGAACTAGAAATGTGATCCTTGATGCTTATTCCGAGCATACTCCTCTCCATTGCCCGTTGGCAAACTGCAAGCTTGTCTCTATGTTGTTGAGTGAGTGCCCAGGTTTCACAACCATATGTAATACAGGGTAGTATGCAAGTGTTGAAAGCTTTTCGTTTGATGTTGGTATCTAAATCATTGCTTTTCATTATTTCTTTCAGTGACCAGTATTTTTTCCACCCATTTGCAACTCGTTTGTTGATTTCCTTGGCCATTTGGTCAGCAGGAGAGATTATTTGCCCGAGGTAAACATACTCATCAACATATTCAAGTGAGGTCCCGTTCAGTTTTATGTCAATTTGTTTTGTATTGGTCATCACCTTAGTCTTCTGTAAATTCATTTCTAGTCCAACTTTTTTACTTTCTTTTGCTAGTTGCTCGATCATGACCTGAAGTTTGATTGGATCTTCTTCAAATAAGACTAAATCGTCGGCGAATCGGAGGTGGTTCAGGCGTCGACCGTTGATGTTTAGACCAAATTTAGACCAGTCTATTTTACGAAAGATGCTCTCTAGGACTGCGGAGAAAAGTTTTGGCGAAAGTGGGTCTCCTTGCCTAACTCCTCTATTTATTGGGAAAGGGTCCCCTGTTGTTTCTAGCTTGACACGACTTTCACTTTTGGTATAGATGGTTTTTATTAAATTTATGTACACTTTACTGATTCCTTGTTCCTCTAGGCTTAGCCAAATGTACTTGTGTATTAGGCTGTCAAACGCTTTGGAATAGTCTATAAATGCAAGGTATAAGTGTTTTTGATACTCGTTATATTTTTGCAAAAGTTGCTTAACTGTATGGATATGATCGATGGTGCTAAAGTTCTTCCTAAACCCTGCTTGCTCTATTGGTTGGTTCTGTACTTAGTAAAATTTTAAAATGTATCAAATTTCTTCATTAGACTCACTCTTTTCTTGACGGTACGAAAAACAAACGAAAATCACACATTTGCCTAATTTTAATTTGGAATTATGTTCTTTAAAATTTAAACTTTCAATGATACCAAAACTAGCCAGATACAAATAGTATAGTCAAAGAAATTTTATTACAAGTTCATACATACTATAATGCGAAAAGACTTTTTCCCCAACCTAATATATATTTTAGCCATCATAGTTATTGTTTATGATATCTTACCAGGTTGCTAAAAACGCAGACTAAACTTTTGAGGCCTGGAAACTTCTTGAGAAACAGCTGTCTTGCTTTTGTTATTGTTAATTGCCTTGAACACATGCTTTGTTTGCTTCACTCCTTATAACGGTTACTCTCTATAATGATAAAAAATGCTGGCTCCCTTGAGTTTCATTATAAAGAGTTTACACAGCAGTTAACTTTTTAATAAATAATGATTCCAATGTCCAATGCTTTAATAACCTTACTAAATCGCAATTGCATGATTACGATTTGCCCATATCGCTGCTGTCACTGTATCTGCTGTAACCTTTGTCCAGCTATGGAACTATTAGTTGACGATGCACAATTTATTATCTAAATGTTATTTCTTGCACCAGACTACCCATCTGAATGACAGCCATCAGCAGTTAATGGTACATTGGGTCGGCGAAGGCTCCAACGTAATAATATGCCTGGCGAGAGACTCTAGCACTCGGAACAAGGGCACCATCTCACCATCTGCCCTTTACATCTCCTATGACTACGGGAAGAATTTCACCAACAAGACCGAGAGCTTCCGACTGGGAGATGACGCCAACAGTGGATATGCTCAGTTGGATAAATTCTTCAATCATCCCAAGTATCCAGAATTTGTGAGTACTTATAACAAGTTACTTTTTTTATTTTTAACCTTAGTGGTGCTTATTCTGTTTTTAATTAATCTAACAAAAATTGAATGGGCTAAAAATAATGGCATACTTATATAGTATATACAGTGTCAAGCTGGACACTATATCTGAATAGCATTATTTGTAGTATTTTTATATCTTCCCTCATTTGGAGTTAGAGATTTGTACAACAGAAATGGACAATAATTTTGTGTTAGTGGATAAATGCATAAAAATTCCATCCATATCTTTTTAATATATAAAATTCTCGTGCCATTTTTTGTTACAAAGCTCTTCTGAAACGACTCTACCGATTGTTATGAAATTATCTGTGTATGTTTGGTAGGTCTGCGAGTAGATCGAAAGCTATGTTTTTTTATCCCTAATGGCAAAACAAAGTTTGCCAGGTCAGCTAGTCCTATATTATATTTGAATTTAATAGGCTTTTACAACCAAACTTTTTTAGCTATTGTTTATGGTAAATAAAGAATCTTTTCTTTTGAGTCTTGACAAATATAATTTTAAGATTGTAGACTATTTTGTGTGCCAAATTTAACTCACATAACAATTCATAAGGTGACCTAGGTATTTTTAACAAAAACATCAAGTTCATTCTTAAAATTCAAGGTTAATTGCAGCCTTTTCAACAAATATGTATGAATAACGTAATTCATATATCATTCTGTCAGTGATCGCATATATCAAAGATAGTCATAGCTATAAGTCTCTAAGTAAAGATCAATGACCTTATGCTGCACAATAACAAAGTGCCACTAGCGTTAAATGACCGCACGAGGTTTCGATTTTGATCACTTAAGTAGGTACCTATCTAATCAACTTCACAGAGAACAATTCAGGACAACAGAATTGCTAAATTGAATTAGGTATATATTTCATTATATAAGTAAAATAAAATGTATAAAACTTCAAGATAAAACTAAGTACATCTAGTCTGATTTTACATCCATTTATAATCTTCTTATTCTTAAATCAAGTATCTACAATTAAATAAATAAATATCAGGACATTACACACATCGCAATCTAGCCCCAAAGTAAGCGATAGCTTGTGTTATGGGTACTAGATAACTGATAAATATACATACATACTAATAATACATATCTATAATATATTGAAAAACATCCAGACACTGGAAAACATTCATCCTCATCACAAACATTTACCAGCAGTGGGAAACGAACCCACGACCTCCGGCGCAGACGGCAGGTTCGCTACCACTACGTCATTCGGTCGTCCAATATTAAACCCGGTATCAAACCATCTAAGATGTTTTCTTCCCAATTAAGTACACTTTACCGGAAATGTAACAATAAATGAATTCACCGAATTTCTTACGCGGTGGGGTAACTACTAACTATAATTATCTGCGGTAGAATTGAAGAGGTCAAAGGTAACACTAACTGGTTTTGTATAATATAATGCTGCATATATTTCTGAATCTATTAGTAATTAATTGTTCTGACTCGTGATTACTTTTAAGACTTGAAACACATTCATATGATAAAACTAGTACCCCTTAATTTATTTGGCGAAGTTTTGCTACGATTGAATTGGTCATTGCTAATGTTTTAAAAAGCGGTGTTATTAGAAGGAAGAGGGGCTTACCGGTACTTAGTAATATTAGGTATGTATTCGGCGTCGGTACTCTATAATTTAGGACTCCATTTCAAGTTTTACTACAGTGGGGTTGGTATTTTGGTAGGAGCATTCAAATGTTTTGAATGGTCAATGTAATTCTTCTATCCTAAAGAATTACTGCGATATGTAGCGATCAAAAGATCGACCTTTATTAATTTATTATGGCACAGAATATTGCGGAATGTTGATTTTATTAAAATAATGTTTTTTCGTAAATCGCTCCATTTGTTTATTATTAGTGACGCTAAAATATGAACACGATAAGTTCGTCCTGAAAATGAGATAAGATAATTTGAAAAAAAAAAAGAAAATTCTTGTTGTCGCTAATCATGTTCAATAGATACTTTATCAAATAGATAACACCTGCGAGCTACAATAACATGACCTGACCCTTAATTTTATTAAAACAACAAACAAAACTTGTCTAGGAACTTGACTACCTTATTAAAGCAAAATTTGAATTTTTATATGCTTCCGCAGTTTATCGATGATTATTTAATTTTATTGATCTGTTTATGTAAAGTTACTGCCTAGGCAGAAACAATATAAAAATATCTAAAGATAGACGTCAACTCCAGTTTAAAAATGTAGATATTTATTCCGCTGTTTGCCGTAAGTGGGCCTTAAGGCTATCGTCTAGTGACTACGCGCGACTCGAATAGGTGTTTCAAAAATGTTATCATACTGCAACTCTCTCTATACATGCGTTGTATAGAGTTGCAAGTTCAGAGCTTACATTTTTTAACTTGAAATGTTGCTTTGGGTGATAACTTTTTACCCCCGCCCCAACCGCTTATCAAATTGGAGATTCTTGGTCCTAATAGATTCAATACACCTTAAGCTGTATAGGCTCATAGGTTTTATTTTTTTAAGTATTTTAGTTTATTTAAATTAAAAAAATACTTTCGGAAGTTTTAAGGTCAAAAATATGAATATTTAGATGCTAATAACTTTTAACGTAAGCAAATATATTCCTTAAAAAGTATAAAATACGCGCATAGTTCTTCATTGTATCTGCAACATTTATTCTAAAAATTACGAAAATCGGACTACATTTACGGGAAGGAAAACGTTATGGCTTTTTGTATTAAGCTTGACAACTGAAAGAAATATTCTTTTACAAAACTGTTATGTCTAACTCCTACCGAATTAAGGATTGTAATTTGAAACGAAATAGCCCACGGCAGTTTTTTCATCAACATTTTTAATTGAAACCATTATATTATCTCACCTTGTACATCTCAAAATTGAATTTTTACACTCATGTTTGCGTAATTGTAACCTTAACATGGCCTTTCAACATATAATATTATGTTATAACTGTAATATAAGCCTTAATTTAAGCTATTAGGTATATATCTCGATCCCTCTTTGACATCGTATCCCTGCGCTATGCGTGAGGTTAAGCTTAGGTCAGTCATTAGTTAGGTATCGATAAATAATTATATTAGCTAACTATAACTACAAAAAAATTGTAAACCATTCATAAAAATACGATTTTTTATTAAAATAAATAAAAACTGGCAAATGTATATTTACATACTATTAAACATAGTGAGTAAGGATATTTGTACACTACTACAGTCCAGAGATAATTGGAAGTACGAACACTGTGTAAATCTAGAATCTTTAATATATTACGTTAAGGATTCTAGAAAGATTTCTAGCAAACGTGGTATTGCCATATTAATAATTTTTAGGGATATGAAAAATAGTTTACCTCCTATTCTCAGACCTGCTGAATAAACACAAAAAATCGAATTTTCATAAAAAACGATCGAGCCTTTCGGAGGAGTTTTTGTTACAAACACTATGACACGAGAATTGTATGAATTAGAAGAGAGATGTTGTTCTCCAAAGATTGCTGATCTACAAGTACAATTATTATTGCACCCTTTACTTATCTTTTATTTGATTTCAGTGCGTATTCGTGGACTCTACAAATAAAAAGCTCTACTATACACAGGACAATGGGGTGACTATTCACAGAACTGACTTGAGCTTCCATCCCAGCGAACTAGCCTTTGACGAAGAAGTGCCTAACAGATATGTGATCTTGGACAAGATTGATTCTATGAGGAGTGTGAGTAAAATTATCGTGATTATTTGAGCCTAATAAAATCGATAATGGGGATTAATTGGGATTAGAATAATTAATTATCAAGTGGCATTTGTTTTCATCGTAAAGGCTGCCACCCATACATAGTCGACGTACCAAAGACGCGTACGAAGCGGTTTGATTCCTCGTTCCTGATACGCACTGCAAAGGCCTGGAATACGCTCCCAGGCAGTGTTTTTCCTGCCACTTACAACCCGGGTGCCTTCAAATCAAGAGTGAGTAGGCATCTTGTAGGCAAGCGCGTTCCACCTTAGACTATATCATCACTTTCCATCAGGTGTGATCACAGTCAAGCGCTAGCCTATATAGTATATAAAAAAAGGCATTTATATTGTTATTTGCTTAAGATGTTCTATTTGCTAGCATGTGAATATTCATCGCTTTTTAAAAATGACTTATGCCACCATGATCGCCAAGTGCGGATTGGCATGCTTCACACAGATCTGATAACCTTGCGGAAAACTATATGGTATTCAGGTTTTCTTACACGGTATTTAATGCACATAGGAACTTTGAAAAGTCTAGAAATTCACTCCTGGGATTTGAACCCCAGATCGTGCAAATAGGAACCCATATTCCAAAAACTTGACCATCACTGCATTTTTATTACTACATTAGTACGTACAGTATAAAAAGGGACTCACTTCTTGGAATACACAAGAATTTACAAAGTCTCTTATCATAATTACATTATTGTCGGTGTGAGTCACACAAACATGGTCTGGGTCAAGTTTCGGTCTCTGATGATACGAATATTGTGGCAATACAAAGTATTATAATATTAACATATGGGCCACGTATTGCATAATATGTAACAGGATAAGTTCCATTTGTGTATACTTATATAATTAAAAAACCTGTCAAGTGCGAGTCGGACTCGCGCACTGAGGGTTCCGTACTACAACCGGAGAAATAAAACCATAAAAACCACTTTTCTTATCGAACCGCAAAACTAACTTTGTTTTTAGAGGTTTATTGTAAATATCAAAAAAACTACTTATTAGATCTCGTTCAACCCATTTTCGGTGAAAGTTTGCATGGTAATGTACATCATATATTTTCTTTAGTTTTATCATACTCTTATTTTAGAAGTTACAGGGGGGGGGGGGGACACACATTTTACCACTTTGGAAGTGTCTCTCGCGCAAGCTATTCATTTTAGAAAAAAATGATATTAGAAACCTTAGTATCATTTTTGAAGACCTATCCATAGATACCCCACACATATGGGTTTGATGAAAAAAAAATTTTTGAGTTTCAGTTCTAAGTATGGGGCACCCCCAAAATTTATTACTTTTTTTTAAATTTTGTGTGAAAACCTTAATGCGGTTCACAGAATACATCTACTTACCAAGTTTCAACAGTATAGCTCTTATAGTTTCGGAAAAAAGTGGCTGTGACATACGGACGGACAGACGGACAGACGGACAGACGGACAGACGGACAGACAGACATGACGAATTTATAAGGGTTCCGTTTTTTGCCATTCGGCTACGGAACCCTAAAAAACATTATGATTTGATTATTTTCATAAGTAGAAATCACATGATTCTGGGAGCGTGGCTAGGCCGCGGCCGGTGGAAAACGATGAATCACATTTTTTTTTAAATCGAATGAGTTAAGGCGCTTCATGCCTTAGTATTATGCTTGAGTCAAAATTTACGATTTCCGAAGGAACATAAAATAGTTATGTGTTCAATTATAGATTAGATAATTGAATTCATATCATTTGGCATTTCATAATCTAGAACTTGTCTCAAAAATATTTTAAAATATGTGTATAACTTTCTCACTAGAACAGTTTTTGTATAAGCTGTTTGCTAAAATAGCGGTCGACGTTCTACGCAGATGCAAGATATTTGCCATGTTTCTTAACAAAACTTATAACAATGACATATATAGAAAATTAATAACATTTACTAAAAAGTGTCTCAAAAAAAACACGATTTTCCTAGATTTTCATTCAAAAACCATAAACCGAAAAGTGCCATTTTCAGCATTTTTCGATAAATTAAACGTATTATTTTAGGATAAAATCCAAAATATTTTGTTATTTCTGAATTATAGTAATTTAATTCAATTCATATTCAATGTCACTGGTTATTTATTATTTTAAGTTAAAGTTGTATATTTATTTTATTATATTTTTTTTTTTGTGTTATACCATTTTCCGCGCAAAATTGCGTCAGCGGGAACGGAATTTTTTTTTTGTATGGTGCGACACGCGATTCATGCGTAAACGTATAAAGGCTCTTAAGTAGTTCGACGGAATGGTGAATGACTAAAGTAAGGCCCTTCGCACATGGCCCGTAAGCGTATTAACGTTATGAGCAAAACAACGCAAAAAATCAAACATGAAATTTTGTTTTAGCTGTACATGACGTTAGACGGCGGGAAAACGTTCAAGTTGATACAAAGCTACGTGAAGACGTTCCTGTGGTCGTCAGCGCCGGGGTACTCCAAGGTGTTCTACGTGGAGCGCTGGAAGCCCGGCGGGAACAGCACCGTGCTGAGCGTCAACGACCCCGCCAACATCATGGTGAACGCGGACGAGCTGTTCGCGGACGCCAGGGACTTCCAGATCAAAGGCGACTTCATGTTCGCCACCAAGCAGTCTAAGGAGGTGAGTTGTTGTTACTTTGTTCTACGTGGAGCGCTGGAAGCCCGGCGGGAACAGCACCGTGCTGAGCGTCAACGACCCCGCCAACATCATGGTGAACGCGCACGAGCTGTTCGCGGACGCCAGGGACTTCCAGATCAAAGGCGACTTCATGTTCGCCACCAAGCAGTCTAAGGAGGTGAGTTGTTGTTACTTTGTTCTACGTGGAGCGCTGGAAGCCCGGCGGGAACAGCACCGTGCTGAGCGTCAACGACCCCGCCAACATCATGGTGAACGCGCACGAGCTGTTCGCGGACGCCAGGGACTTCCAGATCAAAGGCGACTTCATGTTCGCCACCAAGCAGTCTAAGGAGGTGAGTTGTTGTTACTTTGTTCTACGTGGAGCGCTGGAAGCCCGGCGGGAACAGCACCGTGCTGAGCGTCAACGACCCCGCCAACATCATGGTGAACGCGCACGAGCTGTTCGCGGACGCCAGGGACTTCCAGATCAAAGGCGACTTCATGTTCGCCACCAAGCAGTCTAAGGAGGTGAGTTGTTGTTACTTTGTTCTACGTGGAGCGCTGGAAGCCCGGCGGGAACAGCACCGTGCTGAGCGTCAACGACCCCGCCAACATCATGGTGAACGCGCACGAGCTGTTCGCGGACGCCAGGGACTTCCAGATCAAAGGCGACTTCATGTTCGCCACCAAGCAGTCTAAGGAGGTGAGTTGTTGTTACTTTGTTCTACGTGGAGCGCTGGAAGCCCGGCGGGAACAGCACCGTGCTGAGCGTCAACGACCCCGCCAACATCATGGTGAACGCGCACGAGCTGTTCGCGGACGCCAGGGACTTCCAGATCAAAGGCGACTTCATGTTCGCCACCAAGCAGTCTAAGGAGGTGAGTTGTTGTTACTTTGTTCTACGTGGAGCGCTGGAAGCCCGGCGGGAACAGCACCGTGCTGAGCGTCAACGACCCCGCCAACATCATGGTGAACGCGCACGAGCTGTTCGCGGACGCCAGGGACTTCCAGATCAAAGGCGACTTCATGTTCGCCACCAAGCAGTCTAAGGAGGTGAGTTGTTGTTACTTTGTTCTACGTGGAGCGCTGGAAGCCCGGCGGGAACAGCACCGTGCTGAGCGTCAACGACCCCGCCAACATCATGGTGAACGCGCACGAGCTGTTCGCGGACGCCAGGGACTTCCAGATCAAAGGCGACTTCATGTTCGCCACCAAGCAGTCTAAGGAGGTGAGTTGTTGTTACTTTGTTCTACGTGGAGCGCTGGAAGCCCGGCGGGAACAGCACCGTGCTGAGCGTCAACGACCCCGCCAACATCATGGTGAACGCGCACGAGCTGTTCGCGGACGCCAGGGACTTCCAGATCAAAGGCGACTTCATGTTCGCCACCAAGCAGTCTAAGGAGGTGAGTCACTATCACGGGGAAGCCGTGACAGAAAAAAATGAGAGGAATGAAACTCATAAAGTGTGACATAACACCCTAAGAGAGTTAGATGCATTGTCGCTAAATGAGGCCAAGATAGTAATGCAATTCATCAAATCAGGCTCGAAATATCATGTTTATTCATATTTTGCTTACCCGGGCACAAAATTAAAATATAAGCGTGACTTAAAAATATAAAATTTCTGTTAAAAATGTGAAACAAGTTTGAATGAAAACTAGTTTAATATATTCTCATTTAAAATTGAGCTCTTTAGCGGTTCATAATCTGCTTGAAGGCCGGCGTGGTTTTCGTCCCAGGAGAGGCACTGTTGATATAATTTCTGTAGGAAATCCACTTCAAAAGAAGTTTAGCTTATAATCACATTCACATAAGAAATACTAACGTATCTTACTTTCTATTTTTCTAAAATCAAAAGAAGGGAATTTTTGTTGCTATTTATTTAGTTATTAAAATCTTAGTAGTCTCTCTCTTAGTAGTAAAACTCCACGGTTTATTCTTCTTAACAAAATCCGGTATTTTTAGCTCTCAATTTAATTTTTAAATTATGTGGCTAAAATACCTTATACAAACGAATATAAGAGCTTATATGTCAGCATTGTTAGCAAGATCATTTTGATGTTATTCGTCCACCTAGTATGGATGGCTGATATGTCATGAATCATGATATTATTGGTGTAGATATATGTTTAACGTAAATGGCATTCATGCCATTTAATATATATAAGAGGGTGGATGGGTCTAAGCTACCCGCAATTGAAAGAGGCGGCAAAAGATAGAGATGCTTTTCGAATGTTGACCGCCAAAGTTCGATTTGAAGATGGAACTAGATGATGATTATGATGATGTTTTGAAATATTCCGAAAGTCCATCGGTCAGTCCCTCGATGTGCCCGCCCGCGACGTAATGTCAGCTCACGCTAAATCTCCACTCGGCGCGGCGCGAGGAAGTAGTAAAGTGAATAAATACGGGACAAATTCGTCCCGTTTAGTGCCCGGAGTCTAGAGCGTTCTCGTTGAATCACGGGCCACAGCGTTGACCTCTGCCTTGTGCTGATACATGCACTATTGTCATTTTATTTACCTTCCATACGTTTCCGTTGAGTTTAAACTATTTATTGACAATTACTGATATGTGATAGGTATGTTAATAGATGGCTTTAGAGATGACGAATCAATTTTGGAAAACCAAATAAAATTTAGGTTTAGTGGGTCGCGCAGTGCACCTTAATTTAGAATCTTCTTTGTTCTATAAGAATCTTTCTTCTGAATTACATAATTATTTGTCACAAATTAAGTATCTATTCGTACGATAATATGTTCAAATGAACACGAAACGTTTTTCTTCCACAGTTCTGATTCTAACCGATATCTTCTTCTTCTATATATATAAAAGAATGAGGTATTTTGGTTGTTCCACGGATTCCGCCAAAACTATAGGTCGTAGAGATCTGAAATTTGGTACTTAGGTAGATATTAGGTCATGAATTCGTACTAAGACGGGGATTCCAGAAATTCCATGTTTAAGGGGTAAAAATCATACATTTAAGGGTATTTCCCATACAAAAGTAAAATTTTTTCGTTGTTCCAGGCATTCCAGAAAAACTAAAAGTCGTAGAGATCTGAAATTTGGTATCTAGGTAGATATTAGGTCATGAATTCGTACTAAGACGGGGATTCCAGAAATTCCATGTTTAAGGGGTACAAATAATACATTAAAGGGATTTCTCCATACAAAATTGTAATTTTTTCGTTGTTCCAGGCATTCCAGAAAAACTAAAAGTCGTAGAGATCTGAAATTTGGTATCTAGGTAGATATTAGGTCATGAATTCGTACTAAGACGGGGATTCCAGAAATTCCATGTTTAAGGGGTAAAAATAATACATTTAAGGGTATTTCCCATACAAAAGTAAAATTTTTTCGTTGTTCCAGGAATTCCCGAAAAACTAAAAGTCGTTGAGATCTCAAATTTGGTACCTAGGAAGATATTAGGTCATGAATTCGTACTAAGACGGGGATTCCAGAAATTCCATGTTTAAGGGCTAGAAATAGTACATTAAAGGGATTTCTCCATACAAAATTGTAATTTTTTTCGTTGTTCCAGGCATTCCAGAAAAACTAAAAGTGGTAGAGATCTGAAATTTGGTATCTAGGTAGATATTAGGTCATGAATTCGTACTAAGACGGGGATTCCAGAAATTCCATGTTTAAGAGGTAGAAATAGTACATTAAAGGGATTTCTCCATACAAAATTGTAATTTTTTTTGTTGTTCCAGGAATTCCCGAAAAACTACAAGTCGTAGAGATCTGAAATTTGGTACACATTAGATTACATTACATACATTGACATTAGGTCATGAATTCGTACTAAGACGGGGATTCCAGAAATTCAAATTGGAAGGGATAAAAATCCTATTTTTAAGGGATTTTCCCATACAAAAGTGTAATTTTTGCGTTGTTCCAGGGATTCCAGCGAAATTAAAAGTCGTAGAGATCTGAAATTTGGTACCTAGGTTGGTATTTGTTATATCATGAATTCGTATTCAGAAAGGGATTTTCGAGATTCAAATTTTGAGGAGGAAAAATTTTGAATTTTTTGGCCGCCATTTTGAACTTTTTTGTTACTGGGCCGATTGCTTTGAAAATCGATATTTGACTATGGCAGCAAGCATAGAGACGGAATTTGTGGTCAAAATTTAAAAAATAGGCCGCCATTTTAAACTTTTTTGTTACTGGGCCGATTGCTTTGAAAATCGATATTTGACTATGGCAGCAAGCATAGAGAAGGAATTTGTGGTCAATATTTAAAAAAGTGGCCGCCATTTTGAACTTTTTAGTTACTGGGCCGATTGCTTTGAAAATCAATATTTGACTATGGCAGCAAGCATAGAGAAGGAATTTGTGGTCAAAATTTAACAAAGTGGCCGCCATTTTGAACTTTTTTGTTACTGGGCCGATTGCTTTGAAAATCGATATTTGACTATGGCAGCAAGCATAGAGAAGGAATTTGTGGTCAAAATTTAAAAAAGTGGCCGCCATATTGAACTTTTTTGTTACTGGGCCGATTGCTTTGAAAATCGATATTTTACAGTGGCAGCAAGCACAGAGAAAGAGTTTGTGGTCAAAATTTAAAAAATAGGCCGCCATTTTGAACTTTTTTGTTACTGGGCCGATTGCTTTGAAAATCGATATTTGACTATGGCAGCAAGCATAAAGAAGGAATTTGTGGTCAAAAATTAAAAAAGTGGCCGCCATTTTGAACTTTTTTGTTACTGGGCCGATTGCTTTGAAAATCGATATTTGACTATGGCAGCAAGCATAGAGAAGGAATTTGTGGTCAAAATTTAAAAAAGTGGCCGCCATTTTGAACTTTTTTGTTACTGGGCCGATTGCTTTGAAAATCGATATTTGACTGTGGCAGCAAGCATAGAGAAGGAATTTGTGGTCAATATTTAAAAAAGTGGCCGCCATTTTGAACTTTTTAGTTACTGGGCCGATTGCTTTGAAAATCAATATTTGACTATGGCAGCAAGCATAGAGAAGGAATTTGTGGTCAAAATTTAAAAAAGTGGCCGCCATTTTGAACTTTTTTGTTACTGGGCCGATTGGTTTGAAAATCGATATTTGACTATGGCAGCAAGCATAGAGAAGGAATTTGTGGTCAAAATTTAAAAAAGTGGCCGCCATTTTGAACTTTTTTGTTACTGGGCCGATTGCTTTGAAAATCGATATTTTACAGTGGCAGCAAGAATAGAGAAGGAATTTTTGGTCAAAATTTAAAAAAGTGGCCGCCATTTTGAACTTTTTTGTTACCGGGCCGATTGCTTTGAAAAACGATATTTAACTATGGCAGCAAGCATAAAGAAGGAATTTGTGGTCAAAATTTAAAAAAGTGGCCGCCATTTTGAACTTTTTTGTTACTGGGCCGATTGCTTTGAAAATCGATATTTGACTATGGCAGCAAGCATAAAGAAGGAATTTGTGGTCAAAATTTAAAAAAGTGGCCGCCATTTTGAATTTTTTTGTTACTGGGCCGATTGCTTTGAAAATCGATATTTGACTATGGCAGCAAGCATAGAGAAGGAATTTGTGGTCAATATTTAAAAAAGTGGCCGCCATTTTGAACTTTTTAGTTACTGGGCCGATTGCTTTGAAAATCAATATTTGACTATGGCAGCAAGCATAGAGAAGGAATTTGTGGTCAAAATTTAAAAAAGTGGCCGCCATTTTGAACTTTTTTGTTACTGGGCCGATTGGTTTGAAAATCGATATTTGACTATGGCAGCAAGCATAGAGAAGGAATTTGTGGTCAAAATTTAAAAAAGTGGCCGCCATTTTGAACTTTTTTGTTACTGGGCCGATTGGTTTGAAAATCGATATTTGACTATGGCAGCAAGAATAGAGAAGGAATTTGTGGTCAAAATTTAAAAAAGTGGCCGCCATTTTGAACTTTTTTGTTACTGGGCCGATTGCTTTGAAAATCGATATTTGACTATGGCAGCAAGAATAGAGAAGGAATTTGTGGTCAAAATTTAAAAAAGTGGCCGCCATTTTGAACTTTTTTGTTACTGGGCCGATTGCTTTGAAAATCGATATTTGACTATGGCAGCAAGCATAGAGAAGGAATTTGTGGTCAAAATTGAAAAAAGTGGCCGCCATTTTGAACTTTTTTGTTACTGGGCCGATTGCTTTGAAAATCGATATTTGACTATGGCAGCAAGCATAGAGAAGGAATTTGTGGTCAAAATTTAAAAAAGTGGCCGCCATTTTGAACTTTTTTGTTACTGGGCAGATTGCTTTGAAAATCGATATTTGACTATGGCAGCAAGCATAGAGAAGGAATTTGTGGTCTAAATTTAAAAAAAGTGGCCGCCATTTTGAACTTTTTTGTTACCGGGCCGATTGCTTTGAAAATCGATATTTGACTATGGCAGCAAGCATAGAGAAGGAATTTGTGGTCTAAATTTAAAAAAAGTGGCCGCCATTTTGAACTTTTTTGTTACCGGGCCGATTGCTTTGAAAATCGATATTTGACTATGGCAGCAAGCATAGAGAAGGAATTTGTGGTCTAAATTTAAAAAAAGTGGCCGCCATTTTGAACTTTTTTGTTACCGGGCCGATTGCTTTGAAAATCGATATTTGACTATGGCAGCAAGCATAGAGAAGGAATTTGTGGTCTAAATTTAAAAAAAGTGGCCGCCATTTTGAACTTTTTTGTTACCGGGCCGATTGCTTTGAAAATCGATATTTGACTATGGCAGCAAGCATAGAGAAGGAATTTGTGGTCAAAATTAAAAAAAAGTGGCCGCCATTTTGAACTTTTTTGTTACCGGGCCGATTGGTTTAAAAATCGATATTTGACTATGGCAGCAAGCATAGAGAAGGAATTTGTGGTCAAAATTTAAAAAAAGTATCCGCCATTTTGAAATTTTTTGTTACTGGGTCGATTGCTTTGAAACTCGACATCTGATTATTTCACCAAGCATCGAGAAGGAATTTGTAGTCAAAATTTAAAAAAATTGGCCGCCATTTTGAACTTTTTTCTTACTGGGCCAATTGCTTTGAAAATCGATATTTGACAATGGCAGCAAGCATAGAGAAAGAATTTGTAGTCAACATTTTAAAAAGTGGCCGCCATTTTGAACTTGTTTGTTACTGGGCCGATTGTTTTCAAAATTGATATCTGATTATCGCAGCGAGCATAGAAAAGGAATTTTTGGTAAAAATTTAAAAGAATTGGCCACAATTTTGTACTTATATGTCTTACCATGGTAGCAAGCAACCACGGCCGGATGGACGAACGGACGGTGGAGTCTTAGTTGGGTACGGAACCCTAAAAATGGCCACCATATTTAACTTTTTTGTGACGATCGAATTTTTCAAAATCAATATGTGACTATTACCAGGAAGCAAGAGAAAATTTTGTGGGCAAAATGGTGTGTAATGCAGGAATTTTGGAAATTAAACCACCATAGTAAAGCATAACTCAGAAGTTAACGTGAGCGAAGCCGCGGGCGTTTGCTAGTAAGATATAAAACGCGCTCTTCCAGCCTCCGTGTTCCCAGCCTAGAACAATCTGGATGCTTTCAATAGAAGAGTGAATAGGCATTTTCTAGGCAAGCGCGCTCTATCCTAGTGCTCATCATTGCTTCCCATCACGCATGATTGTCGTCAAGTGCTACAATAAGAAAATATGTTTGTTCGTTTTCTATGCGTTTCTATTTATGATAGATTTTTTAATAAATTATGATTTGCCTATGGGTTCGTGACCATGAAATTCAGTTTTATCAATCCCGCAGAACCGTGGAGCTATATTTACACAGCGAGTCAAAAGGTTTCCGTAGTTTTGTCGTCACACGCCCTCACACATATATACAAACTTTCGCTTTTGTATTATATTATAAATAATGTGATAGATAATTATAATAGGTTAAATGCTTATCCACCGGTAAGGTCAGGACAACTTCTACCGCGCTATCTCGTTGATTATAAACATTGTCTATTTGTCACTTTATGCTCAGTGTATATCCTTTCGTTCTTTGTACCTTGACAATTATAGACGGCGCAATATCTGGCTGCCTGTGGTGCAATAAAATAGGACAACGCCTGTTGCCCGGAAAAACCTGTCATTGAACCCGTAAGTGCGAAAGAGAGTGAAACAGGCGGCCAGGGGTGTGATTCTTGAAAATATAAAATTTTACATCGGCCAACCATCGCCGGTAACCATAGTAACGCAGCCATCACCAGCCAATGGGCGCCTGGCTGCATAATTGATGCAAGCATTTAACCAATTAGCTGCATAGATGTACCTAAGCTCGTCGCTGCTTTAAGTATTTTTGCAGAGTCAAGGGCTTTTTTCTTTTTTTGTGCCGCGGGCATCAAGATATGGTGCCGACATTGAATACTATGATAAAGATGATAATTTTAGCGCATGAAAACCAATTAAGAAAATCGAAGTTTAAATAAGTTAGACGTTTGAGTTGTCGAAGGCATTACGTTTAAATTATATTGCATTACAGGATCACAGCATTTTAATGCTATTATGTTAGAGAATGACATCTCTCTGTACCTACTTGAAATAAACTTCGCTCCACAAAAAATATTACGCTTAGTTGATAGGTAAATCGGGAGTATCCTGTGGCTGTATGTGAGGTCTCGTTGTGCCGTATGTCATAATTGAAAACAGTCATTGTGCACAGGGCATTCTCCGACCGTTTTATCTTTCAATATTTAAGTTAGGCCCAATGACCCTAGGCTGTGAAATTCAATTTCTTATTTGGTTATTTGATTTTGCCTAAAGACAAAAATGTTCCGAAAATAGGGTCTCGGCGGATATAGGCCCCCGTAGCTTAGTGGCAGAGCACCCAGCTGCGATAGCTGGGGGACGCGGGTTCAAGCCCTGATGGGTACCATTATTATGAGAAGTATTGAATAATCTATAAAATTAATTAATTTTCTAAAATTGAAGCACAAAACTACCCTACTCTTCAACAGTTGACGCAAGTTTCGGTCTTACATCAGAGAACCCTCAGGAAATATTGTCAATACGGTTAAAAATTGCATAGCTAAGTTATTTTTTATAAATACACTATTTGAGAAAAATATAATTAAAAATCACCAACAGAAAATTGAACGTAATGTTATCGAACATAACTTAAACAAAATAAATGGTACATTATGTGACCTGCTTTCTAGGTATGGATGAATTAAACATGATTCATATTACCTACTTGGTTTTGTCCCAATATGTGACTCACAACAAGCCTAACTAACAGTTTTGTTCCAAGTAGTTATTTATATCACATATATAATCTTAATTATTATTTATTTATTGCGAAACTTGGTGTACATAAAAGGATTTAAGACAGAACTTGATCGAACATTTCATATTCTATATATGAAATGTTCGATCAAGTTCTGTCTTACGGCATACAATAATAAGTAGGTTAAAATTACAGTTACATATCAATAAACAATAAAAATCTAATTAAATAAAAATCAATTTTCATGCTTTGAAATTTGAGCATTACTTTTACAACCTTCTTCGAGATAAATCGAAATTGCTGTACTGGCAAAGCAGCGGCCGGCAAAAGTTGTATGAAAGTCTATATCTGTTGTGGTTTAGCTTCCAATTAATCATAATGTTGTCATAATCTTTCACTCTCATGTCACAATCTTTCTCTCATGGCAACCATGGAGGTAACTTAACAAAGGTTTTATTTGAATTTGGAACTTGCAATTAGAAAGTTGTTTATTGAAAAAAGCAGATGAACACTTCAAGGGCATTTATTGAATTTATTTTTGTCTTTCTCACTCTCACGGATACGTTGCAGGTAGGTGCGACATGCAGCGTCGCGGAAGAATATAACAGGAAAACGACCTTTTACTTAATTACTCAAAAACTAAACTAGTTATCAAAAATGTGTTTCTAAGGGTTTTTGGATATTATTATTACAGACACATTAAAACAAAAATTACAATTACATCCATTGTAGTTTCCGATAAAAATTAGAAAAACTGAGATTTTGGAGCAACTTTTGTCAAAACTTTCTTTCGAGAAAATTTTATCCAATCGTGTTTCTGCTTCTAAGCGATTTTAGATTAAAGATCCAAAATACATGACGTTAAATTTAAACTAATTATCATTATAGTTTTTAAATAAAACTTCATTCAAAATCGCTTAAATCGCGCCGTTAACGAATCTTTAAATTTTTTGTGTTTTGTTTCGTCATTGATAATTTTGAAAAGTAATGTAAGTTTCGCTTGGGTCTCTTGCTGGCCGCGGCAGTAATGTAGGTACTATTCCACATGTGTGACGGGGCATAACCTGAAATCAAATCGTCCCATTTGACTGATTTTTTTTGTTTGGCTGATTTCTGTTGGTTCATAAATGCCCAGTTGCACGAAACAAATTCAAAAGTTTAAGTGGTCCTTAAACTAATTTAATCGCAATCAATGTCAAAAAATGTATGAAATTTTGACATTTCTCGCGATTAAATTAGTTAAAGTAGCACTTAATTTTTTTAATTAATTTCGTGCAACTCGGGGAAAGTCAGATAATGCTTGTATTTAAATTACAAACATCTTTTGCGGAGTCATTGCCTGGGTACCTACCACCGCAGTGTCAATTATTCTACCGAGAAGCAATAATGTATGCTGGTTTGCTTGTGTAAGGGTAATGTATGCCGATGAGATTATACTGGGCAAAATGAGACTTAAAAACTAACATGTTGGGACACCGATAAGAAATCTGAGGATATGGGTTTCTGAACGATTTACGTAAACCTTTTTCGTATTAGCAAACAGTAGCGCCATCTGTCAAAATTCTATAGGTGGCTGCTGAGCGAACTAATCGTGGCCTTATTGCTGGTGACAAAACAAGCCTTTTCTAGCACCGGTAAACTGGCGATTTACTGTAATTATGTCTATTTTTCGGTATGACGAGCGCAGGAATGTGATGTGGGTAGGTGTCACTTACCATCAAGTGTACGTCTTGCTCATCTAATTATGCTCTTGTATAGTTAAGAAAGAAAAGTTGATATTTCCTTTTTAGGGTTCCGTACCCAAAAGGTAAGAACGGGACACTATTAGTCCTATTACTAAGACTTCGCCGTCCGTCCGTCCGTCCAATGATTTATCCAATTATTTCTCTTGTTGCAGAAAAACTCTCTCGACCTCTACATTTCCCACCAACGAGGTCCGTTCTTCAAAGCCGAGTTCCAGACTGAACTGGACCTGAATAAGTTCCACATCGCAGACGTTACGGACAAACGTATATTTGTCTCTGTCATGCACACTGAAAACTTGGCTAACCTCTACGTGTCGGAAATAAGCAGGAACTTCACACAGTACAACTTCGTGTTGAGTCTGGAACAGGTGTTGTGCTACTTCCCAGATGGAAACTGGAAGGATAGTTGGTTAGAGTAAGTATCGGCGGTTTACTTTCGTATTTTACTTACGATGAATAGCTAATAGCAGGCTTATCCATATCATTTATCTACGATCGTCATTGAAACCTTTCGATCGCTCATTCCAGAACTAAATGGAACGAATCTATAACATGTATGAAAATGACAGATGGTCTTCGATAAAACACGTGATCAATTTTCCGATTGGATATATCATTCCTTCCATTTAGATTATATAGAGTGAGCGATCGACCAATTAGATATATAAGGAGAAGTTTAAAAGTTGCAGTAGTGACGGAAAAAATGAGGAGGAAATGTTAGCGTTTTGCAGGCATGAATTGCAAAGAGATAACAATAATTGAACTGAAATAATGTTGAGTACATTATATTCATGTTGAGGGACGAAGACAGAAAAAGAGGTGGGGGACTGCTTGTGAAAGAGAATATGATTGTTTCGGTTTCGTACTGACTCATAAGACGGGAGGTTGCTTTAATTCGTGACATAATACTGAGCTCAAGGCCGAAGGATTTTTTCTTCAACAAAACGTAGAAGAGCCGTGATCAATTAACAAACATATAAACTTTCACATTTATCAATGCGGATAATTTCCAATACAGGTTGTTTACGCAATTGTATTTTAACCCTACGATGCTCTTTCGATCCGATAATTATAGCCAAGGTGAAGGAAGGGCGAGTTTTAGCGGAATATTTAGAAATTAAATAGTCGTTGCCTAAAATACTTAAAACGTTTTATGTTAGGTACGAATATATCAGTTTACAAATATCAAGGTCACACCTTTTTCTTTTATTCAATCACATTACTAAATCTGCCATGAACATTAAAACGGTCGAAAATAGCATGAAGCTACCTAACCTTAATACTTTTCCTGTTTATTATGAACTAGCTGTTGCCCGCGGCTCCACCCGCGTGAATTTATGTGTGTGTAACCTGCGTGTTTTTCACAATTAATGTGTTTTTACCGGGATAAATAGTAGTATCACTCTTCGCGCTTTCAACTGTCTGTGCAAAAAACACGTTGATCCATTATGGTGACTGAAGGACTAACAAACACACCAACAAACTCACTTTCTATTTTTGCATGGATTCACAAAAACAAGAAGCCCATAAAACAGTTATTGTGAAACCGTAGGCAGATAAAAAAATCAGTTAAATTGTCAAGGATAAATACTGTCGACAAGGTTGAAGACTTAACTATATTTTTACCTTCAGTAATCGGGTTAAAAAATGTTTATTTTTAATTTAGAGATGTAACAGAAGACCCATTCACGGATCTGTACCGCGTCGAAGGACTGAAAGGGATCTACATAGCATCGAAAGTCAACCACAAGTCGCAAGTTTCAAACATAGAGCCGGAGCATTTGGTGTCCCTTATTACCTTCGACCATGGAGTGACTTGGTCGCCGATCAACCCACCGGCGGAGGATGAAAATGGTGAGCTTGTGACCTTATTACTTCTCATTAGTTGAGCCTTGGCTGCGGTTTGACTGTCCTGTTGACCAGTAGGACGTTGACCATCTCCGATCAATTGTGCTCGCCGTCTAAATCTTCTCTTCAAGTATGGTTGCCGCAAGGAACAACAGTACCTCCTTAGCAAGGGTATACTTGATCGCCTGAGGTCAAAGAATATGCTTTCCTAGCAGTACGATCTATTGTGCTCGTCGCTGTCTAAATCTTCTCATCAAGTCCATTTGCCGCAAGGAACAACAGTTGATCTCCTGAGGCCAAAGAATATGCTTTCCTAGCAGCACGATCTATTGTTCTCGTCTTTGTCTAAATCTCCTTATCAAGTCTATTTGCCGCAAGGAACACCAGTACCTCCTTAGCAAGGGTATACTTGATCTCCTGAGGCCAAAGAATATGCTTTCCTAGCAGTACGATCTATTGTGCTCGTCGCTGTCTAAATTTTCTCATCAAGTCCATTTGCCGCAAGGAACAACAGTACCTCCTTTGCAAGGGTATACTTGATCTCCTAAAGCCAAAGAATGTGATTTCCTAGCAGTCCGATCTATCGTGCTCGTCTCTGTCTAAATCTCCTCACCAAGTCCAATTGCCGCAAGAGACAACAGTACCTCCTTTGCAAGGGTATACTTGATCTCCTAAGGCCAAAGAATATGCTTTTCTAGCAGTCTGCTTCTTGTATGTATCACCTAAATTGCAGACTTCGAATTTCAAAAACCCTGGACATTTGGGTGAAATTGAGTCTTTTTCCCGGACTTCTCTACCCGTCACAGATAAGAGCTACATGCGTAGAGTTGTCACTGACGCTAGAGACGCGACAGGGCATTCAGCCATCGATCGTCATCAGCTATTTTGCACCGCTTGCGTTACCTTGGATGCGTTGCGGTTACGAATGAATTTATAACTAAGATTTGATTAAATTTACCGCTTACTTGATAACGAATTGATCGGAATTCCCCTGAAACATAAATTTTAACTGACCTCCGGATGACTCCCGCACGCCCTATAAATCCGGGAAAACCAGTAGTTTCTTTTTCTTTGCTAAATTTAATTAAATATTTGTACAGGAAAACCACTGAACTGCCACATAGAGAACTCTTGCAGTTTACACTTGTGCCAGAAGTTCAGTCAGCTGTATCCAGTTACAAGGTGAGGATGATATAATCAAATCTAATCTAATAAACTTCACTTGCGTACACGACTATGTGATGTAGTTTAAACTGCGCTACTGTAACCAATTTGAGCTTTATTCCTTAGCTGAAAAGGTGCTTTATGTTTGTAGCATTCCCCCATAATGATATGCAGTGGTCGAGTTATATTACAGAAGGTTAAGTCCAATATTATGTCGATTTATGCTATAGTTTTAATAGTTCATGTGTGACTTATGAATTGAAAGTTTACTGAACTTAAATATGGAATGCTTGTATCGTAGTTATGTGTTACATATATTTATAAACATGTAATATGGCATGTTTATCCTATGTTATAGTTAGTAACTGATACATAATTTTATAGCTTTATCTTACACACCTATGACCCAACTAATGTCGCAAAAACTAACTATGGAAATTCAGACAAGTATATGTTGATACAACAGTTTTAAATATTACATATTTTTAACCGACTTCAAAAAAGGAGGTGGTTCCTGATTTGTCGGAATTTTTATTTTTTTTATGTCTTGTTCATGTCCACAATATATTATACTTTTTATTTTCACTTTTGTCTTTAATTTTGTAGGTACGCAGTGTTTTTATTGAAGGAAGGGATTTTTACATGTCATCCTTATGTTCTATATACGCATGACACATTTTCAAATATTATAACAAATACAAATTAATCACTTAAAACAGGTTCTACATGTTTCTCAACACGCCCCATTAATTTGTATTTACCGCACCTTGAAGTCCTAAATTCTTCAAACATAAATCATGCTTTTCCTTTATCAATGGCTTCGTTAAAATATCTGCCATCATTAAATTAGTTGACAGATACTTTAACTCTATCTCTCCTTTCTTAACAACATCTCGTATAAAATGATGCTTTATGTCTATATGCTTGCTTCGCGAGTGTGAAACTGGATCACTCGCCAAATGCAACGCCCCCTGGTTATCAACATGCAAAGTTACTTTTATGAATTGTTGTAACTTGATTTCAGTAAGCAAACTAGTCAGGTACATAGCCTCTTTCACAGCTAATGACAGACTCATATATTCAGCCTCACACGATGAAGTAGCTACACACTTTTGTTTCTGCGATTTCCACGAAATGCTTGCACCCGCTAGGATAAAAACATATCCTGAATAGGAACGCCTATCTTGCACACAATTTCCCCAATCCGCATCACAATATCCCAATATCGGCTTACCTGTCTTTTTATAAATCAAGCCATAATCGGCAGTACCCTTTAAATAGCGTAATATGCGTTTTGCTGCTTTCCAACATTCTTCACTTGGCTTATCTAAAAATTGCGCCAACTTGGCTACTGCATTTGCAATGTCTGGTCTCGTCCCCGTTACTAAGTACATTAACGAACCAATTAGTTCCCTATACGGACAATCACCCTTACAAACATTGCTTGTATCAATATTAAACTGTTTGTTTACTTCCATAGGCGTAATAGACTCCTTACAATAAACCATGTTGTATTTTTTTAATAAATTTTCAATATATTGTTGTTGTGTCAACTTAATTGAATTGTCCTTTCTGACAATGTCAATTCCCAACATATACTTCACAAGGCCATAGTCTTTAAATTCAAACTCATTTGCTAAATCCTTCTTAAAGTAATCAATGATATCTCTTTTCTGAGAAACTACAAGAATATCATCCACATATACGCAAACATAAAACCTTATTCCTTCGTGATTACTAAAATACAAACACGGCTCGTTCAATGATTGTTGAAGCCCCATTGCTTTTAATTTCTCGTCTAGTCTTATATTCCACTGACGACCAGCTTGTTTTAATCCATATAAGGAACGTTTTAATCGGCAAACATCCCCACCGGCTTCTAAATCATTCAACATCTGCTCAGCTCTCTTCTTTAGGACACAATCTTTTTCATCTTTAATTATCTTTTGTAAGCTTTGTTTCATTAATGATGGAACTTGCATATACACCTCTTCATTTAAATTACCATTTAAATATGCGGTATTAATGTCTAACTGATGCATTTCCATGTCAAGTTCAACTGCAAGAGCTGTTAAAAGTCTGATTGTTTCTAAACGAACCACAGGAGCAAACGTGCTATGATAATCAATTCCATAACGTTGACTATAACCTTTTGCTACTAATCGAGCCTTTTTCTTTTCAGTTTTATCAACATTTAATTTCGTTGTTAAAACATAACGACATCCAACTACATCACGTTCGATGGGTTTTCTCACTATATCCCACGTGTCATTTTTCAGTAAACTTCTTATTTCGGATAAAATAGCCTCCTCCCATTCATAACTTTCATCGCTATTTAATGCCTCTTTCAAGCTCACTTCAGCTACTCCGATAAACTCTTGACAATCTTCAAAATCATCTACCTCTTGCTCGATTGGCAATGGTTCTGCCTCCATCCGTACCGTATTATAGACTTTCTTAGGACGACCTACTTGGCCCCTTACAAGTCTTGGTCTGCCAGGAGCTCTTTTGGCAGCTTGATCCGAAGTACTAGGCTCTTGTTGTACGCCAACATCCGCGGATACCTCCGAGATCACGGGACGATCACCTCTACCAATACTTTCGGTAGGATCAGTGGCATTTTCAGAGTTTATTTCTATCTCAACCATCTTCGGTTCCGTAGCCTTGAGCTTACAATTTACTTTCTCAAATTCGAAAGTGTTGTATTCGGTTTAGGTAGTGAAACGAAGATTTACTTGGATTAGACTTTTTTAATTACTTCGACATGATTTAGACATAGACGACAATAGACAATAATAGACGACAATGGTGAGTGACATTGACAATTGACTTAAGCGTATACATTAGTACAGATAATTAATACTACGTGACATCTCCCTTTTTTAAAAAAAAACAAAAAATAATAAATGATATTTTACCCTTATCTCCCTTTTTACAAAAATAAATTTATAAACAAATCGTTACACACACAAAAGGTACATTATTTATTTTATTATACAGTTATACTATTTTACAATACAATAATTAGACATTGCAGTCATCGACATTCATTGATTTCTAAACGTTAGGTAATGTTCTACCATAAATAAGGAAATCATCCATCATGATTTTAACACCTTCTATATCACCAAATCTTTTAATCATTTCTCTATGAAATATCTCTGGGGCTGCATTAATCCCAAATGGCAATCTAGTAAATCTATACCGTCCAAAAGGTGTAATAAATGTAGAAAGGATCACATTTTAATTTTTCGCCTTTAAAATCAACATCAGTAATCCCTTTCTTGTGAAATTTGACATCTCTAGCAATTATTACCTTTTTATCGTGGGGTAACCATATTCTGTAACCTTTGGAATTGCGTGGATAACCAACAAAAATTCCTTCAACGCTTCGAGCTGCAAACTTATCCTTACCCGGTTGTTTATTCAATACGTGTACTTTACAACCAAATGTCTGTAAATAATTCAATTTGACAGATGAATCAAACCATTTTTCAAAAGGTATTTCACCGTCAAGACTGCTTGTCGGGCATCGGTTTCTAATATGACACGCTGTCACTACAGCATCAGCCCAGAAACCAGCAGATAATCCTGAACTGAGAATCATACATCTCGCCATCTCAATTAGCGTTCTATTCATTCTTTCTGCCACCCCATTCATTTGCGGAGTATGAGGAACTGTTAATCTTCGTACAATTCCTTCCTTCTGTAAGAATTCATCAAATTCATGGTTACAATATTCTGTTCCATTGTCAGTTTGAAGGTATTTTATTTTCATACCTGTCAATTTCTCAACATAACTCTTATAAATTTTAAATACCGTAAAAACTTCGCTCTTTTTACTCAGTAAATATACTTCACACCATCGAGTACTACAGTCTATAAATGTTACAAAGTATCTAGCCCCTCCTATAGCCGTATTTTGCATAGGTCCTACGACATCAGAATAAACCACTCTAAGTTTTTCCTTACATGGCCCACTAGATTTTGAAAAAGATAGCGTACTTATCTTACCTTTTGCACAAATATCACAATCATACAATTCGCTCACATCTGACAACTTTATTTTCTTCCCAGAGTGATTCAAGAGTTTTACAAGATCCCTTGCATTTAGATGACCTAAACGTTCATGCCACGACCACATTTCATCATTCTTCACAGATGAAACTAAAGAAACAGTCGCTTTACAATGTTCTTTAATATAATATAAATTACCCCTGCGTTCAGCGATTAACCGAGTTTTACCATTATTGTCATTTATGTAAGCAAAATTGCCCTTAAATATAACACAAAAACCTCTGTCAATCATTTTAGCTACTGAAATCAGGTTACATCGCAAGTCTGGCACAAACAACGTTTCATTTAAATTTATTACGTTTATAGAATCATCAATGCATGTAAATAACCTTACTGTACCCTTACCGCATACATCTGTGCTACCATTTGTCGCTAAGTTTAATGTACCGTGCATTGGAAAAATATCAATAAATTTATCACGATTTTTGCATAAATTTGACGTACATCCACTGTCTCGTCGTCGTCGTCGTTTCAGCCGATGGACGTCCACTGCTGGACATAGGCCTCCTGAAATGACCGCCAAACACCACGATCTTGCGCCGCCTGGCGCCAGCGACTCCCCGCGACCCTCTTAATGTCGTCCGTCCACCTGGTGGGGGGTCGACCGACACTGCGCTTCCCGGTGCGTGGCCGCCATTCCAGCACCTTGGGTCCCCAACGTCCATCGGTCCTGCGAGCTATGTGCCCCGCCCATTGCCACTTCAGCTTTGCGACACGTTGAGCTATGTCGGTTACTTTGGTTCTTTTGCGGATCTCCTCATTTCTGATTCGATCGCGCAAAGATACTCCGAGCATAGCTCTTTCCATCGCTCGCTGAGTGACCCTGAGCCTTCTTATGAGGCCCATAGTTAGCGACCATGTCTCTGCTCCATAGGTCATCACTGGCAACACGCACTGTTCGAAGACTTTGGTCTTCAGGCACTGAGGGATGTTGGACGAGATGACATCGCGGAGTTTCCCGAACGCTGCCCAGCCGAGTTGGATTCGGCGGTTCACCTCTTTCTCGAAATTGGACCTACCTAATTGTATTGTATGTCCAAGGTATATGTACTCGTCAACAATTTCGAGTGCAGAGTTTTCAACCACCACTGGCTGGAGCGAAACATGAGTATTCGACATAATCTTTGTCTTGCTCATGTTCATTTTGAGTCCAACCTGTTGAGAAACCCTGCTGAGGTCGTTGAGCATTGTGTTGAGATCCCCCAGGGTCTCTGCCATGACGACTATATCGTCGGCAAATCGCAAGTGTGTGATGTACTCGCCGTTGATGTTGATGCCACATCCGTTCCAATCCAGTAGCTTAAAAACGTCCTCCAACGCCGCGGTAAACAACTTTGGGGAGATGACATCCCCCTGTCGCACTCCTCGCTGCAGTTGGATTGGTCTCGTAGCTTGGTCTTGGATACGGACTGACATAGTGGCGTTTTCATACAAACACTTCAACACTTGGATATACCGGTAGTCGATTCGGCATCTCTGCAGAGATCTCAACACAGCCCATGTCTCCACCGAATCGAAGGCCTTCTCATAGTCCACAAACGCTAGGCAAAGTGGCTGGTTATACTCTTCAGTCTTCTGTATAACCTGCCGCAGCGTATGAATGTGGTCTATGGTACTAAAGCCTTTTCGGAATCCGGCTTGTTCGGGAGGCTGGAAGTCGTCAAACCTATTAGCGAGACGATTCGTAATGACCCTCGAGAACAGTTTGTAGACATGGCTCAGCAGCGAGATGGGTCTGTAATTCTTCAGCAAAGTGTTGTCACCTTTTTTGAAGAACAGAACCACCACGCTCCTGTTCCACGCCTTGGGCGTTACTCCTTCGTGAATGACGGAATTAAACATTCGCTGAAAGACCTTCAAAATCGGTTTTCCACCCGCTTTCAGCAGTTCAGCTGTGATTCCGTCATCTCCCGGTGCCTTGTTGTTCTTCAACTGCTTGAGAGCCATTCTAATCTCGTATAGGCTGACGTCCGGAATATCTTCGGTATAGTGCCGGGTTAATTTGGCTCTAGGGTCTCTAGCCAAATCATGGACAGGCTTCTGGACTGAGGTGTACAAGCTTCCGTAGAAATTTTCGACCTCCCTCAAGATCTCAGGTTTCGAGGAGATAAGACTGCCGTTATCGGTCTTCAGACGCGTCAGCTGACTCTTCCCGATAGACAGATCCCTGGCGAACACTTTCGAGCCCCTGTTCTGCTCTATGGTGTCTTTGATGCGCTCGGTATTATGAGCACGTAGGTCGCGCGTTTGTAATTTTGAGATCTGTCTATTGATCCGCTGGTATTCAGATACGTCTATAGAAGACTGGAGTCTCATCTCGTTCCTCTCGTTCATGAGTTTGAGGGTCTGGTCTGAAAACTTTTTGGGTCTCTTTGGGCTGTAAGTTTTACAAAACTTAGACCCAACGGTACGGACAGCTTCCACCAGCCTGTCATTTAAATCGTCCACAGATACGCAATCCTCCAGGCAATCGAAGCGATTTTGAAGCTCGAGTTGGAAAGCCTCGGGGTTTTGGATAAGCACAGCAGTGGGGCGGAGCGTTGACTTCACCAGTCGAGCTCTTTCCAGCTTTATTTTGATATTCAATGTGCCTCTTACCATTCGGTGATCACTCCCGGTCTTAACGCTATTGATCACAGAGACATCATTGAATATGTGCCGCTTAGTTGACATGATGAAGTCAATCTCATTCCTCGTGGAACCATCCGGACTCACCCACGTCCACTTCCGGTGAGGCGACTTCCTGAAGAAGGAGTTCATCATGAAGAGGCCCTCCTTCTCCATGAAGTCCGCCAACAACTGCCCCTGATGGTTCCGCTGCCCATACCCAAAATTACCCACTCTCACCTCACCAACGCTTCGCTTGCCCAGTTTTGCGTTAAAATCCCCCATCACAACACTGTAGTGGGTATTCGAGGCATGCATGGCTCTGGAGATGTCCTCATACATAGCCTCGATCTCCTCATCGGGATGTGCCGACGTCGGTGCATACACCTGTATAACCTTCAACGAATACCTCTCGGAAATTCTGAGTATCAGGTACGCTACCCTACTCGACACACTTTCGATTTGGACAATGTTGTTTACGCGAGATTTGTGGACGATAAACCCGACACCACCTTGGGACTGCTGGTCGCCCTCCCGGTAGTAGAGCAAGTTGCCGGATTGGAGAATAACAGAGTCCTCCCCCTCTCTTCGGACCTCTGATAATCCTATAATATCCCACCGTAACTTGCTCACAGTAACATCCACTGTCTAATATCCAGTTTTCACTCGCGCTACATGCAGAATAACAATTATCTGAAACAGATCTGAAATTACAACTAAATGAATTAAAATTAATATCATTGTCTTCCTTTTCCACGCTTTGTGAAACGTACTTTGCAATATCTTTATTTGTATTCTTCCTTAAACATTTAGACGCTTTATGTCCAAATCCGTGGCATTTAAAACACCTAAATTTAAATTGCACCTTTGCGACATCAGGCTTAGCTTTTTGACTATCACACTTCCCTTTGTATTTGCCCTTTATAAATGATATTTCAGGCTCATTCTTGTGTCGTGAATTATATTCTTCGATAATCTTGACTTTAAGACTTTCGGGATCTGGCAATTCATCCCTCGATTCTATCGCACATCTAAAGTTCTCATAGCTAGCTGGTAAACTGTACAAAAGCATTATAGACAGAAGATCTTTATGAATCTCTACTTGCATTTCATTAAGTTTATCCTTCGCTTCAAAGAATTTTACTACGTGCTCTTGAACATCCCCGCCTTCAGTCAACTTTTGTAGCATTAACTGCTTTAGCAATGCAGCTTTCCTTGCCGGTCCTTTCGAAGCATGTACAGCATTAAGCTTTAACCATACGTCTCTTGAAGTTTGGCAATTTGTGACATGTCTTAATTCAGTCGCACTAACAGAGAGTATGAGATCGGCCTTTGCTTTGGCATCGCCAACCTCCCACTGCTTTATCGCACTCTCTTCTACCGGTTTTGGTTTCTTACCGTTAACAAAGTCCCACGCATCGTTTTTAACCAGGAGCGCTTCAACTTGTAATCGCCAACTCTCGTAATTGTCTTTATTCAGTGCTTCTATTCGTACCGAATTCATTGTAACTATTAACAATACAATTACTTTACGTTGACCGGTAATTTAATGACTTCTAATAAAAAATTCACGTTATTCTGGGCCCATGACCATTGTAGGTACGCAGTGTTTTTATTGAAGGAAGGGATTTTTACATGTCATCCTTATGTTCTATATACGCATGACACATTTTCAAATATTATAACAAATACAAATTAATCACTTAAAACAGGTTCTACATGTTTCTCAACAAATTTTGAGAGTTCAATTATTTCCATTATTACGAATAATGTTTAATAAATAATTAAAAAATGTTAGGGATGTATGTTGTTTACAGTTTAATATATTACCTTAGTATGTTTATGTAAATTTTATTTTTACTGCGCAAATTTTAAAAAACTTATCCATTTAAAGAAAATAATAATTGGTAAACATAACAAAATAAGATTAAATTAATTTAAAATTCTTTGCAGTCAACCGGGAAATGTCACAGACAGTGTGTCGAGGTAAAAAAATAAAATAGCGATATAGTGAATGTTGTGATAATAATCTGATTTGCATTAGACCAGAGAGCTTTTGTCAACATTATCCCACCAAAAACATAAATGTAAAAATAGGAGAGCCAAGTTCAATACAAAAATTATGCTTGGCTGTCGGCTTCGCCGCAAAAAGAATGGAGATCAAAATGAGTGCCAAGTTCTAAGTAAAATCGAAATTTGTATTTATAGGAACAAAAAAACAATATGAACAATTATTAAACTCTATTTCTTTGCTTTATTGGATACCTATAACAATTGCTGTTATTCAAAAATGTGAGATCTTAAAATAGGTTAGATTTGACTTGGCCAGTTTTCATTACATCAGTCATTTTATAAAGTTATACATTTTAATTCCGATAAAAACTCGCCAAGTCAAATCTAACCTATTTTAAGATCTCACATTTTTGAATAACAGCAATTGTTATAGGTATCCAATAAAGCAAAGAAATAGAGTTTAATAATTGTTCATATTGTTTTTTTGTTCCTATAAATACAAATTTCGATTTTACTTAGAACTTGGCACTCATTTTGATCTCCATTCTTTTTGCGGCGAAGCCGACAGCCAAGCATAATTTTTGTATTGAACTTGGCTCTCCTATTTTTACATTTATGTTTTTGGTGGGATATCATTACTTTTTGTAAAGAAAACTAGGCAGGTATTGAGTTTAAAGCTTTTTCTTGCGTTTCCGCTGCGTGATTTTCTTTTTATACTATTTTTTACACTCTCTTGAATTTTAGAGCTAATAGTGCGCATTGCCCATTCATTATCTGCTACCTTTTTAGTAAGCTTCCTGTTTATGCTTAAATTAGCTAAGTCCGGGCGATATAGGGATCTCAGGCGGTTATATTCTATTATAGAACTATCTTGTGCCTTAATTTGACTAGGGTCTAGATTAATAAGGTGTACTCCGTCTAGGGAGTTAGCCCTGGAGAGCGCAACGTAGGCCTGTCCTCTGCTAAATATCGAAGTGCCTATGTCCAGAAGAGCGCTGTCCAGACTAAGTCCTTGTGATTTGTGGATGGTAGTAGCGTAAGCCAAGCAAATAGGGAACTGTTCCCGGTGAACATATACATTATTTTATATCTGAAACTTAGTCTTGACACGTTCTAGTTCATAAGTTAAATTATTAAATTTGATAATAATTCTACGTGCACTATTGTTTCTATCGACATCCCAGTTTATTTTCTCTATGACTCCAATAGAGCCGTTCACTAGCCCTTTACTAACATTAACAACTAACGAGCTGGATTCCAAATTTCATCCTTCTAGGTCATCTAGAAGTAGGTTACGTTTAGGTACTATATGTCAGTTTGTATGGGGACACCCCTTATTTTTTGACTTTTTTTTTATTTTTTGATTTTTTCCTACGCTTATACACAGTTACCGAGTTGGATTTCAAATTTCATCTTTCTAGGTCATCTGGAAGTATAGGTTAGATTTAGGTACTATATTTCAGTTTGTATGGGAACACCCCTTATTTTTTGACTTTTTTTTATTTTTTGATTTTTTTCTAAGCTTATACACAGTTACCGAGTTGGATTTCAAATTTCATCTTTCTAGGTCGTCTGGAAGTAAGTTAGGTTTAGGTACTATATGTCAGTTTGTATGGGGACACCCCTTATTTTTTGACTTTTTTTATTTTTTTCTACGTTTACACACAATTAACGAGCTGGATTCCAAATTTCATCCTTCTAGGTCATCTGGAAGTAGGTTAGGTTTAGGTACTATATGTCAGTTTGTATGGGGACACCCCTTATTTTTTGACTTTTTTTTATTTTTTGATTTTTTCCTACGTTTACACACAATTAACGAGCTGGATTCCAAATTTCATCCTTCTAGGTCATCTGGAAGTAGGTTAGGTTTAGTTACTATATGTCAGTTTGTATGGGGACAGCCCTTATTTTTTGACTTTTTTTTATTTTTTGATTTTTTCCTACGTTTACACACAATTAACGAGCTGGATTCCAAATTTCATCCTTCTAGGTCATCTGGAAGTAGGTTAGGTTTAGGTACTATATGTCAGTTTGTATGGGAGACACCCCTTATTTTTTGACTTTTTTTTATTTTTTGATTTTTTCCTACGTTAACACACAATTAACGAGCTGGATTCCAAATTTCATCCTTCTAGATCATCTGGAAGTAGGTTAGGTTTAGGTACTATATGTCAGTTTGTATGGGGACACCCCTTATTTTTTTACTTTTTTTAATTTTCTGATTTTTTCCTACGCTTATACACAGTTACCGAGCTGGATTTCAAATTTCATCTTTCTAGGTCATCTGGAAGTATAGGTTAGATTTAGGTACTATATTTCAGTTTGTATGGGAACACCCCTTATTTTTTGACTTTTCTTTATTTTCTGATTTTTTCCTACGCTTACACACAGTTACCGAGCGGGATTCCAAATTTCATCTTTCTAGGTCGTCTGGAAGTAAGTTAGGTTTAGGTACTATATGTCAGTTTGTATGGGGACACCCCTTATTTTTTGACTTTTTTTTATTTTATGATTTTTTCCTACGCTTACACATAACAACCGAGCTGGATTCCAAATTTCATCCTTCTAGCTCATCTGGAAGTAGGTTAGGTTTTTGTACTTATATGTTAGTTTGTATGGGGACACCCCTTATTTTTTGACTTTTTTTTATTTTCTGATTTTTTCCTACGCTTACACACAATAACCAAGCTGGATTTCAAATTTCATCTTTCTAGGTCGTCTGGAAGTATAGGTTAGATTTAGGTACTATATTTCAGTTTGTATGGGAACACCCCTTATTTTTTGACTTTTCTTTATTTTTTGATTTTTTCCTACGCTTACACACAGTCACCGAGCTGGATTCCAAATTTCATCCTTCTAGGTCATCTGGAAGTAGGTTAGGTTTTTGTACTATATGTCAGTCAGTATGAATTTTAACGACTTTTTGACCTTCATATCTTTATAACCGTTTGAGCTAGCTTCATGAAATTTGGGATTCTATATGTCCTTATGGGTGTAATTAAACACACGTAGTTTTATGTGTTTACGTTAAAGAGGTTTTGAGTTATCTAAGGGTCAAAAGTGGCACCAAGTGGTTCGTGTAATATTACACTCGGCGCTGGCTAGCCAGTTCTTTTTCTTTTGAACTTGTCTTGACACGCTGCCGCGTGTCTAGATTAATGAAATGCGAAAATTTTGCTAAAAATGATATGGACATTTTCCTAGGATTTTGTGTGAATTAATTACATTTGTTCTTTTTCTCATTATTACATACGAGTTTGTGCTTGTTTAGATTATTTATTACTCAGAAATCATGTCCATGGTTGTTATTAACTCATTGTTACAACTCGGCTTCTGTGTAATTTTGTTTGCAAATTAGATGATGCGTATTATTTTGTTTTTATCGTTGATTTGTATGCATTAAGTAGCTTTATCACGATTTTTTACTAGTAATTCCTTGTGCATACCTAGATTAATAGATGAAATAACACCATGTTCTTATATGAAACAATATTCCAAAGGAGACAGTATTTGACAATTACCGAAGAGAAATTAATAATGACTTTGCAAATGGAATATTGATGACGTCATAAAGATATTATTATAGATAGTGGTTCGCCCAAAATAGCCCCGAGATAAAATTATATTTTGGAGCTATTTTTGAGCAAAGTTTTTATTTAAAACGTAGATCGAAATTATTGTTATGCTCGCTAAATTTATTGCCTCAAGCCTACGATGTATAATTGTCCCTATATTTGTGAAAAACTTGAATTTTCGAACCCGGATATTACTCGTCTATCTTAAGAAATATCGTACTAGATTGACAAGCCAAGCGTGAGCGAATATACTCATAACACAATTCCAAAGATTCATAAATAATTATATAGATATTTCAAGCCATGAAGACGCGCTCCACTCTCGTCAAAATCGCTGTTTTGTTTAATTGTTGTAAAATGTTTTGTTTAATTCATGGTGTTTGAAAGAGTGGGGTGCGTCATCGTGGATTGAAATAAAATAATAATAAATTACACTTTACACCTAAAAACCATGACATTTCAGATCGGCCAGCATAATGAGCTCTAAATCGGCCCCCGGCATTATAATGGCGACTGGAGTGCTGGGCAAATCCCTGAAAGGCATCCCCGGAGTCTATATCAGCAGGGACGCCGGCCTGACTTGGAGGCGGATACTAAAGGACTACTATTTCTTCAACTACGGCGACCACGGCGGAGTTCTAGTGGCAGTGAAGTATTTCAAATCTCGGGGCGAAACTAGAAGGATCTTGTATTCCACAAACGAAGGCATCGAATGGAAATCTTATGAGTAAGTAAAGTAACAATTTTATGCACCGATTATATATAACCTAACCTAACCTAACCTAAACTAACCTAAAAAAACACAAAAAAAATTTAGTTAAGTTGCAGTAAGTAGAAATTAAATAAAAAATGTAATACTCTACTAACAGACTAAAACCTGATGTTCATTTATTTTTACAAACAAATAAAACCTAATAAACAAAAAGTCGCGGACGAGCACAGTCCGCGAAGTCTTTAATTTCAACATTAAAAAAAAACCTAATCTAACTTATCCTAACCTATGGGAATCCGAACGATTCACGTAAACGTTTTTCATACAAGCCAACAGTAGCGCCAACTGTCAAAATAGGTGACCGCTGGGCGTGGTCGTATTGTTGGTATTATTGGCACCGATAAACTGGCGACATTTTTTCGTGCGGTCTACCTTGTCCAGGGTAGATGTCAATTATTATTATATGGTTCATTTTCAATCATCGTAGGCTCGTAGCGTAAATATAAACTATATGTAGAAATTATAAGATAGAAAATGCTGTAAAATTCGTGTTTGAGATTAAAAAGTTAAAACGTTTCCGTAAGAAGCTTCTCATAACTTGTATCATTGTATAAACTACATTGTTAAATAAATGAGTTATTTATTTAACAATGTAGTTACATAAATTATCATTTTAAAGAGACACCTTTGTTATTGTTATAAAAATAATAACGACGTTCATGTTTTGTTAGCGTATGAACGTTAAGATAAACTTGGATAACTCTCCCATTGTGTTGTCAGGTTCAACGCGGATGACCTGCGCATATACGGCCTGATGACTGAACCAGGCGAAAACACAACCACCTTCACTATGTTCGGCTCCGCTAACGAACAACACCAATGGATAATCATAACAATTGATCTATTGAACACTTTCCCTCGCAACTGCACAGAGGAAGACTACAAGTTTTGGTCCCCCACGCCTCCTAACTCATCGGTGTCTTGTGTCCTCGGCGTGAGGGACACGTTCCAACGCCGATTGGCTCACACGAACTGCCACAACGGAATCGGCTACGAACGACCAGTCAAGAAGGAACTCTGCGAATGCAGCAGGCGCGACTACGAATGCGACTTTGGCTTCGTACTGTCCCACAAAGTGTGCGTCCGCAATCAAAGCTACGACCCTTACGTCACTCCCTCTGACTGTCAGCCGGGTCACTTCTACCACAGGACCAAAGGATACAGGAAGATCGACGGAGACGTTTGCACCACCTCATACTACATGCCGTACGAACCAGATCTTGTACCGTGTCCTTTAGGAGAACCCACAGAATTCATTCTAGTCGCGTTGAGAGACAGAATCGCGCGCATCGATTTATCGGACAACACTACCTTAATACCGGTCCGGGGCCAGCAGAATATTGTCGCTATAGAATTCGATATGAAAAACAACTGCATTTACTGGGCTGATATCGAGGTAGATAAAATCATTCGGCAGTGTTTCAATAACGGGAACGCTCAAGAGACTGTTGTCGATACGGAGCTGGCTAGTATAGAAGGGATGGCTTTGGACTGGATCTCGAATGTGCTTTTCTTCGTTGACGGACTGAGGAAGAAAATCGAGGCAGTAAGGACGGATCTGTCTAGCCGAGGTAGAATGAGGGCTACGATATTGGACTCGAAAGTCCTTTCGAAGCCGCGCGGCATTGCGGTGCATCCTAGAGCGGGATATCTATTTTGGACCGACTGGGACCGAAACAGCCCGTCGGTTTCGAGGTCAAACCTCGACGGAAAAGAAGTCAAGAAGCTATTCACAAACCCGATCGTCAAATGGCCGAACGGTATAACTATTGACCAAATGGCCGATAGGATATACTGGGTTGACGCGATGGAGGACTACATAGCGAGCGCGGATCTTAACGGTCAATATTTTAGAAGGATTCTCTGGAACGATGAAAAGGTGACACATCCGTTTGCGGTGGCGGTTTTGAAGAACAAAATGTATTGGGACGATTGGAAGGCGAAGTCGATATTCACGGCCGATAAGGACACCGGGGCCAATATTGTCACGATAAACGATTCCCTGTCCGGTCTGATGGACTTGAAAGTGTTTGCATACTTCATGCAACACGGAAGCAACGCTTGCTCGTACAAGAATACGAGTTGCGACACTCTTTGTCTCGGTGGCCCTGGCAATACCTTCAGCTGCCTGTGTCCGGATGGCTTCAAGAGCGTTAATGGCAAGTGCATGTGCCCGAGTGGAATGGAGCCCGCCCCGAACATGACCTGCGCTAAACACGATGGGTCTTGTAGTGCGGTAAGAATCTATATATAATAAGGTTGCTCTTTAATATTTTTGTTAATCTTTTGCTCTGATTCTACATGATCTTGCATTCTTTTTCCTATGGGCTTTATGACACTGCTGGTGTGTTTTTCAAAAGTATATCTATGTTATTTTAAACCGGATTAAATAATTTATCATGTATGTAAGAGTAGTCATAATATCATAACATCGTCTTGAAACATAGAGTTCTGAATTAAACTTAAGATTCGATTCATTACCACTAGACGATTTTCTTCGTTCTATTTAATGTAAATTCACATTTTAGGACGAGTTCACGTGCAAGAACGGAGTGTGTATAACGAACACATGGCGATGTGATGGCAACGACGACTGCGGCGACAACTCGGACGAGGCGAGCTGCAGTTGCGAGCCGCACATGATGGCGTGCGACGACTCGCGCTGCTACTTGCCGCACTGGCGCTGCGACGGCGACATGGACTGCCTCGACATGAGCGACGAGAAAGGTACTTGAACATTGTCAATACGCCACACTGTAACAGCGACGACCGCGGCGACAACTCGGACGAGGCGAGCCGCACATGATGGCGTGCGACGACTCGCGCTGCTACTTGCCGCACTGGCGCTGCGACGGCGACATGGACTGCCTCGACATGAGCGACGAGAAAGGTACTTGAACATTGTCAATACGCCACACTGTAACAGCGACGACCGCGGCGACAACTCGGACGAGGCGAGCCGCACATGATGGCGTGCGACGACTCGCGCTGCTACTTGCCGCACTGGCGCTGCGACGGCGACATGGACTGCCTCGACATGAGCGACGAGAAAGGTACTTGAACATTGTCAATACGCCACACTGTAACAGCGACGACCGCGGCGACAACTCGGACGAGGCGAGCCGCACATGATGGCGTGCGACGACTCGCGCTGCTACTTGCCGCACTGGCGCTGCGACGGCGACATGGACTGCCTCGACATGAGCGACGAGAAAGGTACTTGAACATTGTCAATACGCCACACTGTAACAGCGACGACCGCGGCGACAACTCGGACGAGGCGAGCCGCACATGATGGCGTGCGACGACTCGCGCTGCTACTTGCCGCACTGGCGCTGCGACGGCGACATGGACTGCCTCGACATGAGCGACGAGAAAGGTACTTGAACATTGTCAATACGCCACACTGTAACAGCGACGACCGCGGCGACAACTCGGACGAGGCGAGCCGCACATGATGGCGTGCGACGACTCGCGCTGCAACTTGCCGCACTGGCGCTGCGACGGCGACATGGACTGCCTCGAAATGAGCGACGAGAAAGGTATTTGAACATTGCCAACACGCCACACTGTAACAGCGACGACTCGGACGAGGCGAGCTGCACATGATAGCGTGCGACGACTCGCGCTGCTACTTGCCGCACTAGCGCTGCGACAGCGACATGGACTGCTTTTTTGATTTTGTTATGGGTAGTTCAATCCACGAAGACGCGACTCACTCCGTCTCAACCACTTAAAGATAATACTGCTATCCCGCTTTCTCCCGCAGAATCGTATGAAACAAAGGAGTGGGGGGGCTGGTATACATACAAATCATAGTCACACGCACTGGGCACCCCATACGTCAGAGCGTAGCGAACACATAGTTTAGGTTACAACAATTACTCTGATTTGATCCGTATCTCGTTCTGAACCTAATTATTTTTATTCACAGATTGCGGAAAACAGAATTGTACAGAGAATCAATTCACTTGTGCCAACGGCAACTGTATAGAGAAGAGATGGGTGTGCGACGGCGATAACGATTGTAAAGACGGATCCGACGAACGAAACTGCACGGTAAATATTTTCATTGCTTTCTCTCATAATCACTTAATAAATTATTAACTCCAAATATATTTGTGACTGGATACAAAAAATGGAATCAGCCGATTTTGGATAAAAAAGAATGAGAACATTTTATATTACTTATTAATTATATCATATTAGTTACATTATTCAATTTTCTTTTAAACACTACCACTATTATTTTACACATTTATAATCTTTATCAAAACGTCCTTAGAATTAGTTCAGTGATGATCACCCAAATGGGAGCAATCGCAGCCACCGAATGGTTTGCAAACAGTAATTAATGTTCAGTGTCATTTGACATTTCTAGAGACTTCACGATACCTTATTCCGTTTGTTTTTTTTTTGCTCTTTGACACATAAAACAGATACAGCAATAGCGAGTAGTTAGCGTACCAAAAAGAGATAAAGGTAAAGTGGTCTCTTTCTGGTCCCTCGCTATTGCTATATCTGTTTCATGTGTCAAAGAGAAAATAAACGAATGAAAAGAGTATCGTGAGGTCTCTAGAATTAGCCCAACTGCACGTAAAAAAATCCTTGTCATTTACAGCAATCCCTACCAAAGCGGCCCGACACGCTGAGCTGTGTTGCCGGCCACGTGTTCCTGTGCGGGAACGACAGCAACGGTCTCTGCATACCCAACTCGTGGGTGTGCGACGGAGAGAGAGACTGCCCGGGCGCCGAGGACGAGCGAGAGGAGAGATGCAAGAATTCCACCTGCGCGCCCTACATGCACCGCTGTCCCAGCGGGAAGTGCATCTACATGTCCTGGGTACGTTGCTTCGATAATTTGCACGCCTATATGGCAAGGCATGTTGAAACCCTGACGTCTATGTAATCTTTATACTGTAAATTGTTTGATTTGAATGCCCCACTGTAAGAGTACGATTTTAAATTCATGAATGACTTCCACTCATACAAAAACAGACATGATTTTTTTTCCGCCTAGAATCCGCATTTATGTACAATTTGAAGTTAGAAGTGTTTTTTTATCAATATTTTTGTATGAAATCGTTTAATCGATTAATAACAATTCAGTGTAGTATTTTCTGTATAACACAGTATATTGTGCTAAGCAATTTTAGGAAGAAATGAGCCACAAGAGCGTTCATTCTAGTCGAATCTAAACACAAGAGTTGTTAATTCAGTGAAACTGCTCTAAGTTATACGCTTTAGGAATAATTACATTTATACTCCATTAAAATTTTATGACCTTGTATAGATATTTCAATCTACGACAGCCCCACTCTGCCATACTCCATATACATCGAATGAAATATAAGCGATTTTGACAGAGTGGGGTGCGACGTCGTTGATTGAAATTTCTATAACGTGAAATCGGAGTAATATATTTTAGTGTCACACAATCTGATATAGGTATGCGACGGCGAAAACGACTGCAGCGACGCAGAGGCGTCGGACGAGAAGGACTGCGCGCCCAGACAACACACGAAGCTCCTGCCACGTCCGGAAAAACCAGACTTTCCGAACAACGGCACGTGCAACGATTGGATGTACAAGTGCGACAACGGGAACTGCTTGCCGTACTGGTGGCGCTGCGACGGCATCGACGACTGCGGCGACAACTCGGACGAGGTGGCCTGCGGGCTCATCTACCGCGACAAGACCCCCGCCAACCCCGACCACGACGCGACCAGGCAGCGGTGCGGAAAGAACATGTTTACGTGCTCCCCTGGTGAGTTGGTTTCCTCTATTACAAGGTTTTATGTAACCTACAATATTAGTTCGTTGGGGTGAAATCTTGCGACATTTTGAGGCAGATATATCTTCAACCGATTGACCTGAAATTTATTTTACACTTTTAGTTTGGACAGGCCAGGTTCTCTTATCAAGTGATCAAATAAACTGCAGGTAGCCCTCTCAACGTACTAATTTCATACGAAAGCCGCGCGCCGGCTAGGTTGCACGCGTTAGACGGTCTATTTCACGCGTTGCGTGCGCCTGATTATGAGACCGCCCTAGTACATCGAAAGAGATAAAGTTGCGCGATAGAAAGAGACCACAACTTTAGATGCATACCGGAGGCGGAAGCGCTATTGTGAACTGAATTGCACTTTTTTGTGTCAGCGCTAGAGTCGTTATTTCTTTAAATCATCTTGCGGAGTGAACCTTCTGTACCGTTAGGTACTATTATGTATTCCGTGGTTTGTATGACTCATGACATTGCATGGTGCGCTGTGTGACGTCATTCTAAATTCAAGATGGCGGACTAGTTATTTTTTATGCACTCCTACAATATTTTTGCTATAAATAATGTGAGGAAATTACGGAAAAATTAATATAATTATAAAAGCTTGTTTTTAAAAATATTTTTTTGAATAATAACTTAACTATTCAGTAATTCCTTAGTAGTATTTACTAAATGCTCTACTTATGCTGTTTTGTCTGTCACAATTAGGTTTATGGATTGTAACTAACTGTGGCAACCAGTTTGCTGGAGTTTTTTCTTTTTTGGTACATGTGTGTGAGAAATACAAGGTGTGGGTTAATTCGTATAGTGTGCCGGCCGCTAACCTTTTTACTTGATCCTAGAAACACTAAGAAGACCCAATTATTTCGTTTTATTTTCAAAACAAAACTTATTATTTAATTTAGAAATAATATTTTTAGAAACCCTAACTGTGTTGTCAACAAAGCATAATACACTTTTCATTATTCCCAGTTCATTCATATTGAATGAGCTGGGCCCTGGGAATAAATCTTCTTAATAATAATAATATATATAAATCTCGTGTCACGATGTTTGTCCGCGATGGACTCCTAAACTACTGAACCGATTATAATAAAATTCGCACACCATGTGCAGTTCGATCCAACTTGAGAGATAGGATAGTTTAAATCTCAAATTATAGTCGCAATTTTAATTTATTAATATAACAAAAACTTTAGCCACAGCAACGCGTGGCCGGGTCAGCTAGTATATTATATAAATCTCGTGTCACGATGTTTGTCCGCGATGGACTCCTAAACTACTGAACCGATTATAATAAAATTCGCACACCATGTGCAGTTCGATCCAACTTGAGAGATAGGATAGTTTAAATCTCAAATTATAGTCGCAATTTTAATTTATTAATATAACAAAAACTTTAGCCACAGCAACGCGTGGCCGGGTCAGCTATTAATATTATAATTTTTAGGGATGCCACTTAAAATTTATGGTACATTTTGCAGTTCTCTCAGGATATGAGCTAGACTTTTTTGTGATATTTTTTCATGCATCTATATATCGTCCCCTATTTAAGGCCTTCGGTTAATTATGGGCTTTGGCAAGAAACCTGCACCTTGTATGCTTTTCACTTTACCTCTTCAATTGAGTATCACCTTGCAGTAAAAAAGCTAACTGCAGTTACAGTCGGTCCTCACTATAATCTAGGCGTGTGCATCCCCCTGTCGTGGGTGTGCGACGGGACGAGCGACTGCGCGGACGGCGCGGACGAGCTGCGCTGCGCGCGCACGTCGCCGCGCACGCCGCGCTGCGACGCCGACAGCACGCCGTGCGCGGACGGGCGCGCGTGCGTGCGCGACCACCAGCTGTGCGACGGCGTGCCCGACTGCGCCGACCGCAGCGACGAGCAGCACTGCGCCAATGTGAGTATGTCGTGGGTGTGCGACGGGACGAGCGACTGCGCGGACGGCGCGGACGAGCTGCGCTGCGCGCGCACGTCGCCGCGCACGCCGCGCTGCGACGCCGACAGCACGCCGTGCGCGGACGGGCGCGCGTGCGTGCGCGACCACCAGCTGTGCGACGGCGTGCCCGACTGCGCCGACCGCAGCGACGAGCAGCACTGCGCCAATGTGAGTATGTCGTGGGTGTGCGACGGGACGAGCGACTGCGCGGACGGCGCGGACGAGCTGCGCTGCGCGCGCACGTCGCCGCGCACGCCGCGCTGCGACGCCGACAGCACGCCGTGCGCGGACGGGCGCGCGTGCGTGCGCGACCACCAGCTGTGCGACGGCGTGCCCGACTGCGTCGACCGCAGCGACGAGCAGCACTGCGCCAATGTGAGTATGTCGTGGGTGTGCGACGGGACGAGCGACTGCGCGGACGGCGCGGACGAGCTGCGCTGCGCGCGCACGTCGCCGCGCACGCCGCGCTGCGACGCCGACAGCACGCCGTGCGCGGACGGGCGCGCGTGCGTGCGCGACCACCAGCTGTGCGACGGCGTGCCCGACTGCGCCGACCGCAGCGACGAGCAGCACTGCGCCAATGTGAGTACACATCCCCCTGTCGTGGGTGTGCGACGGGACGAGCGACTGCGCGGACGGCGCGGACGAGCTGCGCTGCGCGCGCACGTCGCCGCGCACGCCGCGCTGCGACGCCGACAGCACGCCGTGCGCGGACGGGCGCGCGTGCGTGCGCGACCACCAGCTGTGCGACGGCGTGCCCGACTGCGCCGACCGCAGCGACGAGCAGCACTGCGCCAATGTGAGTACACAATACACATGCAGTCCCGCTCCCTTTGTTCGGTACACTGCGTGTAACCTAATGGAAGCCATATACGCAAAGAGAAATCGTTACGTTCGGACTGTACAGTTCGGTACCAGTAAAACGCAACATGTATGTTATAAAACTGTACAGTTTCGACCGATTTTTTAAGACTGTGCAGTCGAACGGAACCATACAAAAATTTCAATTGATTTAACGGAATCGGAAGAACTGTGCCGATTGATCGTAACGTGTATGCGCTCGTTCTTGCTTCTCGATAATTGGTGCTACCATATTCAGTAGATGTAAGTATAACGTATCATGATCCATTCTTAAAAAATTATGCCAGTCTTTTGGAAACATCTTTAAATCCGCCAACAAATTGACATGAGAATGAACTCTTCTTTTCATTAGCCATTCTTTGCACCAGATACTACGATTATTCCGCTTCACTTTTTTTTCCTTCAGGGCGAATATTAATCCAACAACTGCTAAAACGTCGTCCGTCGAAGCCATTGCTGACACGTGTGCGTCGGCACTGTTTATTGTCCCGTCTGATCGTAACGATTTCTCGTTGCGTATATGGCCTCCATAACACTGCTCCGTCAGCACCTTACGCCAGTGTCGTCGAAGCGCGTGCCCAAACGGCTTTCAATTAGTACGTACATATCATCGGCACGTTACGCGCGGTCTCGCGACGCGTACTTATTATCATTAATATATAAGTATCAATATCGATATCAGTTATCATTATCAGTATCAATATTATAGTCCATTTGCACATATCAAACTCTCTCATTTCTATCAATTCCCCAACACCCTTATTATGTATCTCTCAACAGCAGTGCATGGGAATTTATCCACGGGGAAAGGGTAAAATATTCATTCCTCTCTACAGTTTTTACCAATCTCAAAGCATAGGCACATGGGTCGAGGTAAATCCCTTGTGGATAAGTCAAGTGTCAACTCAATATCACAGAGTTTTGCAAAACCACTGATAAAACCAACCAACCCAACTACAAATAGTTGGGTTAGTTTTGACGTTTGCGTCAAAACAGATTTCTGACTTTATTTGACGACCAAGTGGCGTAGTGGTAGCGAACCTACCGTCTGCGCCGGAGGTCGTGGGTTCGATTCCCACTACTGGTAAATGTTTGTGTGATGATGAACATGAATATTTTCCAGTGTCTGGGCGTTTTTCAATATATTATTTTTATGTATATTAGTATGTATGTACTATGTATATTATCAGTCATCTAGTACCCATAACACAAGCTACCGCTTATAACTTTGGGGCTAGATTGCGATGTGTCAAATGTCCTGTATTTATTTATTTAATTATATGGGGTATATAATGTACCTGAAAATCTAGGACGAGGAACAGGACTCTCACAGGAGGAAATCCTATGAGAGGATAAAATTAGGGATTAAGTTTTTGACCCCTTCCGATGTAGCACTGCAGGTTTGGGACAGGCGTTAATCTAGCTGTTTCATTGTTGTTAATTTTTTTTAGAAAACATAATACAAAAGCGACGTTTGACAGCAAACCTGCCGGAGACACTTAATATGGAGGCCGGAATGGAAAATAATAGTGGATACGAGTATTCTGTCTCAACCACTACGGTTTTTTTTTTGTTTGGTCGTGGCCCACCTCGCTGGCCAACAAGCTGGCTTAGTCCCTATACAGATCCGATTAGGAACCATTGATTCATAGAGTTTTAGCCATTCAATTTGGCGCTCAAATCCATGTCTTTAGACATAGGGTCAGACGGTCAATTTTAATGGTTCCACAACTGTTAAATATAACGTTACGTACCGTACTTGAACAGTTGCGCTTGCGGCTTGATTCTAAATATGAAGCAAAGCAAAGCTTGAGAGATTACAGGCTCCCCCACACAGGCGCGTTATATGATCGGTCGATAATATCGCAAGCGTTATTGCGACAATGCGTCCCGATTCCTTGCACACAGCTGCGTTTTTATCGTGCGATAATAATGCGCAGACGGACGCAGCGTCCCGCGTTATTATCGGTCGTTATTATCGCAGCAGTGTGTAACTACTTGATCATCCTAATACAAAATGTACTGAAAACAGATATCGCAATAACGCTCGCGATACTATCGACCGATATACTTCCATTGCGGCGTTATTATCGCAGCAGTGTGTAACTACATGACCATCCTAATACAAAATGTATTGAAAATAGATATCGCATTAACGCTTGCTATATTATCGACCGATAATAACGCGCCTGTGTGTGGGGAGGGGGGAGCCTTAAGTTCATACATTATTTACAGAAACACAAAACAACTGTGGAGTGTTCCGAGCACCACTTCTTGTGCGACGACGGCACGCGCTGTCTCATGCAAGTGATGGTCTGCAACGGGTATCAGGATTGCTACGACAGCACCGATGAGGCCAACTGCTCGTCTGACGCCAGCGAGGACCACCTTTACCAGGTCAGGAACAAAACAATTCACTCTATTAACAAGAAAAGGAAAAATTATATGCTATAATCCGCCAACAGAGAAAATTCTGTATGGTGTAGACAATCTTGAATTGTGAAGTCGAAATCTCCTGATGATGCTCCGGTTTCGCGGCGAAACGTGCGTCGAGAGTTACATAAAAGTTTTGTAGGGTGGTGGTGGCATTGCTTGCTGGGTAACTTGGCTTTCTTGCTTTGGTGGGAAGGTAAGCGGTGCTTAGCTTGTACCTGCATGTTTGACCACACAGAATTTTCTCAGAACACACTTCCACTTCACAGAACTTCCGCAAAGTAACGCCTGCTTCTATCCAAAATTCACTCTATTATACTAGTACGCTGGACCTCAGACTGTCAACGTACACATGAAGACACTTGATTTTCGCCATTTTGGCGCTGATTGTCGCGTAACCTGGCGTGAGCGTCTATGGAATTAAAATAAAATGACATTCAAAACGGCGGTCACTAGCAACAACTGTCAATTTAGTACAGAGGACCTTCGAGGGGGGCGCTTCAAATCGGCACAAAAATTGAACTGTCAATTGTATAGAATGTTTGATCCAGTGCACTACATTGCAGTTACAGTTTGATACAGTTATAGTTTGATACAGTGCAGTGCATAGATCAGTGTCGACTGTCGTACATTGATCGTGTCAGCCGACATACTTTCACCGCTAAACACCAAGATTTAGCGTCGCCTATAACGCAACGATATTCATCGATACTTATGTCTGCCGTCCAGGCGTCCACATTGTAATGATCTGCCAACACTGCATTTTCCGCCATTGTAGGACATCGAATCTTCAATGTCCATCAGTTCTACTAGCTATGTGTCCCACTTATTGCTACTTCAACTTCTTTACTCTTTGAACTATGAGTCTCTGGTGATATACTCCGGAACTCCTCGTTTCTGAAACTCAAATTTACCTCACGCGTGTGTATACGTATGTTGCTTATCACCGATTTTATGAGGTTGAATAAGGATAAGCGGAGGTCAGGAATAAAACTCGAGATTTCACTGTACACTTTTTAATGAAATAATAGTGACACATACAGTCGACACACAATTCTTCCAACACTTTCTTCGATGCAAGTTTCGTCCGAGCAAAACAAATTAATCTGTCCTGCTAATTATGGATTTCCGCAAAACTGCTTCCATTCAATTACGATTTAATTTCAATTACGAAAAATTACGATTAACGTTCGCACAGGGGAAAATGTTTCAAGCATCATATTTTTGTTCAACAGTTCTTAAGCATCGGCGTGGACCAATCGTCCATCAACTCGACGAGCTTCCTCATCTCGTGCTGGATGGCGCAGCAGAAGACGGTTCTGTACTCTTTCCTGCCCTCTATAGCCAAGGTCAGCGATGGCGTGTGGAAGAACATGACTTGGACCACTGACAGCGTGTTTAGGTAACTTTTCAACCTTGACTTGACAAGCGGGGCTAGGATGTAGGTAGCGGGGTAGAGAAATTTTTGTCTACTCTTGTCGATCTCTTTTCTCTTTCTAATCCACATAAATAGACACAGAAGAGAGGTTGACAAAGGCAAACAAAATTACCTGTACTTGGGTATGCTGCATAGATTTATTTACTTTATTTTTTAATACATTTGCTCAAAAAGTTGACATTTCCATGTGTGTTTAGCGTGCGCAAAGTTATTCTTTTCCGCACTAGTGCTTTTGTGTTTTCCTCCTACGCGGCACCGGAGCGGGCGTACCAGGAGCGCATGAACACGAACACGGCATGCAAACACGGAGCAGGCAAACACGTAAAACCAAAATTTTTTTTCGCAAATGTATTAAAAAACGTCGTTCAATGCACGTGCGGAATCAACAAACCGGGACTCGTAAAGGAATGACAAACTTTCCGCACTTAAATTAAAATGTACTATTTCGTGACGTGAATACGTCTTTTTGTTTCATACCAGGGTTCCGATTTCTTCCGTAAAACATAAGCAAAACGAGACAAAGAGACTTATTTTGGGAACTAAACCCCATCTATCTTGTTCCATAAAACAAATGGGATCTATACCTAAGGCAACTTAGAAACCAGATGATAACATTTCGGGGATGCTTAATGTTAGCTCCATTGAGCACCGTTAGCATAAAGAGTTCCACAGAACTACACATGCATCTTTAAAATTTTCCGAAATAACGTGTATAAAGTTTGTAGGTATCGCCGCCATCTTGCATCCGCCATTTTAGATTTTTTTTCAGCCACTACCAATCTTTCACTTTAGACCAACTTTTCTAGATCTATATTCTAGATTTTAATATTTATTTTATAGATTAGTCGTTGGTGACAGTTCTGTTGTGCAAAATAGTTTTTTTAAACGCACCTATGGTAAAGGATAGCACTCGTTTGAAAAAATTGTTTAGAGATTTTACGCAACAGAAAGAGCGTTCCGATCCAGTCGTAACGATGTACTTTTATTACAGATTCACAGATCTAGAGCCGTTCACAAATTACAACGTAACGGTGTATATTCAAGACAGTAAATCGAACAAGACCTACGCATCGATGAAGTACGTCAACACCACTACTGGGGAAGGAAGTAAGCAATAGTGTATTCCTATATACATTTTGAACTTTCATAATTATAATTTAATTTTTGGTTTTAATACAAGACAAATTGCAAACAAATGAACGCCCTACCCTCTGCGGAAGGAAAACCTGTGTTGCAGAGGGTAGATCCTTCCTGGATGTTAATTTTTAGACACTTTTATTCCTATTTTAAACCTAATTACAATTACAATTTAAAAACTTGCTTAACTTATAAATATATTATTTGAGTGTGTGCGTTTGTGTGTGCGTGTTTGTGTGTGTGCGTGGGTGAGCGTGTGTGAGGGTGTGTGAGCGAGTGGGTGTGAGTGTGTGCGTGCGTTTGTGTGTGAGCGTGCGTGCGTGCTTGTTTATTGCGTTGCGAGCTTGCTTGTTTATTTTATGATCTTTAGTATGTCTTCTGTTTTATTATAATCAAGGGCTCTTAGCCAGGTTTTGGCTTTTTTTGAAAGATCGTATTTGCTAAGATTAGTGAAATTTTTATTATTATTAGTCTTAAATATATTATAAATCGTTGGTCAGATTATTTCTTGATCAATTTCGAAGGTTTTTTGTTTGTATTGAAAGAGATTCGGGTCACTACTTATGTTATATAGTCGGATGTTTTTATATTTTTTATAATTTGGCTTTTTTCCGTTAGAACCATCGCCTCCCCGAGGTCTAACCGTTCGCCAAATGGTCGGTAACCGAGTGAACCTGATATGGGACCCGCCGAGCGAGCCCCGCGGCGTCATCCGGCACTACACCGTTCACTACGTGCCGCCGCTGCCGCCCATGGAGAGGATCCTGCCCGCGCCGGACAACAACGCGTCCGTCTCCTTCGTCATACACGGATACTTCAAGCCCAACAAAAACTACTCCTTCTGGGTTAGTGATTTATTCTCAGACTTCAGTGTCTAATACTTCAAGCCCAACAAGAACTACTCCTTCTGGGTGAGTGACTTGGTCTCCTTCGTCATACACGGATACTTCAAGCCCAACAAGAACTACTCCTTCTGGGTGAGTGACTTGGTCTCCTTCGTCATACACGGATACTTCAAGCCCAACAAGAACTACTCCTTCTGGGTGAGTGACTTGTTCTCAGACTTCAGTGTCTAATACTTCAAGCCCAACAAGAACTACTCCTTCTGGGTGAGTGACTTGGTCTCCTTCGTCATACACGGATACTTCAAGCCCAACAAGAACTACTCCTTCTGGGCGAGTGACTTGTTCTCAGACTTCAGTGTCTAATACTTCAAGCCCAACAAGAACTACTCCTTCAGGGTGAGTGACTTGTTCTCCGACTTCAGTGTCTAATACTTCAAGCCCAACAAGAACTACTCCTTCAGGGTGAGTGACTTGTTCTCCGACTTCAGTGTCTAATACTTCTAGCCCAACAAGAACTACTCCTTCTGGGTATGTGACTTGGTCTCCTTCGTCATACTCGAATACTCCAAGCCCAACAAGAACTACTCCTTCTGGTGAGTGATTTGGTCTTCTATTTCGTACTCTGATACGAGTACTATAGACCGGACAAAACTACTCCTTTTGGGTTAATGACTTTCACAATTTGCCCTTTGATTTTTATAAGCTTTTATCTACTCCCATGCTTTAAAGTCTCTATTAAAGATTCTGTTAGCTTATTGCTAGCATTAAAACTCCCAATGTTCTAATAACCAAAATAGCACCCAAAAGAGTGCTATAATTTACTAAATTTCATAATAACACTCTTTTTTAAGGTTCCGTACCCACATTTATGCATGGTATATGTATCTGTATCAGTCAGTCAGTGAGTGAGGGAGTAAATTTTATTGAGTTAGTGAGTAGTAGCGAGTGAGTCAGTGAGTAGTAGCGAGTGAGTCAGTGAGTAGTATTGAGTGAGTCAGTGAGTAGTAATGAGTGAGTAAGTGAGTAGTGAGTAGCAGTGAGTGAGACACTTTTTAGTAAATGTTATTTCTAAATATGTCATTGTTATAAGTTTGTGTTATGAAACATGGCAAATATCTTGCATCAAAATAGAGCTTCCACCGCTAAGTGAGTAATTAGCCTTTACCTTAAACTTTGTAATGAGAAAGATAAACACATATTTTCAAATATTTTTGAGACAAAAACTAGATTATGAAATGCCAAATAATATGATGGCAATTATCTAATCAATAATTGATCACATGACACTCTTATGTTACGTCGAAAATTGTCAATTTTGACTCGAGCATAATTCCAACGCATGAACGCTCTTAAAAATATTTTTTGTTCAGGTGACAGCCACCAATAACGTGTTCACGTCAGATTCATCTGCCATAATGAATCTGACGTTCGACGAAGGTGGTGACGTGGACGACATCGTCAACGCGAGCATGTCCCGTCTCTCTCCCACATCCGTGTCGCTCAAGTGGAACAAACTGAGAGGGGTAGAGGGTTACCTGGTGGAGACGAGGCTGCCGATGAGGTACCCACAACCTCCCGTCATCAATACCACGGACAACACCGCTATTGGTAAGTTCTTATCCTATCCAATAGAAGCAGGGTTCCTTTGCAGAAGACACATCAAATTATTTTGCATATAGAGTATAGTATGCAATTTCGCATTGTGAAGTCAATGAGTATGTCGGTGACGGGACAATTTACAGAGCGTGTTTATTACGCCTACTTCCATAATGTTGTGTCCTATGGTATTGTATTGTGGGGCAAAGCTGCTGATAATTAAATAATCAAACTATATTTTTGCAATAGCAAAGGAGAGCAATTAGCAATACATCTATACATATATTATAAGATGAAACCACAAGTGAATCTGTGAATCTGAAACAAGAGAAATTGGCATGCTTTCAGTGGCATCTTTACTTATAATTGCTTATTCTTTGTGGGTCAAAATGTATAAGCAACATATAGATATGAGTAACCAACCAGTTTGATACTTTCATACTATAAAAAAAATGCAGAGACATTTTTAAAAAGAGCAAGTATTTCTCGGTGCAAATTAATTATTTTTCGTACTCAGCCGTAGTGTTTCAACTTAGCATACGAGCAGATAAGTTAGGCCTTTTTAAAAAAAAAGACGTGTGGCACTCGGAGACTGCCGTGGTAAAGCTATTGCATAGCTGTTTTTATCAACTTATGCAATTATTTACAACCAATGCTACCTAGAGACGAGTCGCTGACCTAAAGCGACAAGCGTGATATTTCAAAAAGTCATTAAAAGTTCTGCTATTCATCGATACTGATGGCAAAACTAAAAAGTGTTAGGTTATTTTCGGTACGGAATTTCTGGATTCGGTCACCACGCTCAGGGCCCGCGATAGAAGCTATGCAATAGCTTAAAAAAGATTTTCATTTTCAATAAAAATTTCAGTTGAAAACCTCCCCAAAAACGTGAACGTGTACATTGAGATCAAGGCGTACAAGAGCGGAATCATCGGGCAACCGTTCACGATACCGTTCTTCAGCGAGGGCACCTCAGACGAGCTCGTCGGTCTGAACGCCGAGCCGGTCAAGCGCAACCAGTCCGCCATGAAGCTGTCGTGGACCGCCCCGCCGGTGTCGGACAAAGTGCCCGAGTATCAAGTGCATTATCTACCATTAAAGGATCTGAGGCAGCAGTCCGGACGTTTGGGTAATGGTAATGATGAGACTTTAATTATTTAATATTAACTGTTGAAAACATTACTAAATGTTTAAATTAAATGAAATCTAACGAAATGTAGCGAACCGAAAAGTAAGTTTTATAGTAGTGTTATTATCTCGCTGCAGACTCGGCCATAAATCATTCGAGTGTTTCGCTTTTGTTGTTCACTAAAATACAAAAGCAGCAGTGAAGCTCAGCAGTGAAATACAAAAGCGAAACACTCGGATGATTTATGACGAGATAATAAAACTACTATAACACAATATTTACATGTCGGAAAACACTTTATTAGTTATTTTATTCAGATCATGATATATATATATATATTCGAGTAGGTAATTTTGTAACGAACAAAACGGTATAGGATACTAGCCATAACCTTTCAGCATAAGTGAGTAATATGAAATTTACTAAATGCATCCCAAAAAAATCTGTGAAGGTCACCAGCCCGCCACGCGTCTTGCACACCCCAATATGGAGGGGGCCCCAGGTTTGAAGGGCTAATAGACAACTAGCTGGCCCGGCAAACGATGTTTTGCCATTATAAATTATTTCTCACGTGTGAAAAATAGTTTACGCCCTATGCTCAGGTCTACTGAATATACACAAAAAGATTTCGTTTCGGAGATTTGTCTAAAAAATTGTAACACCAAGACTTTATAAAACAAGAGTGGGAATAAATGAAGGTGATACTGGCTATTATACACTAAGGCGCTTGAAATTCAATTATTTTGGACATTTTTTAAGTTAGGCAGAAATAATAAAAAAAAATTTAATCATCAAACTACACTACACTACAGAATACAGATACTTATATTCAGAGTTGTCGATTACAGTAACAATGGTAAAAATATCGCGAGTTCAATGGCTTTCCCATCTCAAAAATATCCCAACGCGCCTAAAGAAACTTTCACTTCAAAAAAATTGGTTGTCTGTAAAGTCGGTTTACGGACGATAGATTTACGTGATAACGTCATAATTGGCCTCTCTATCGTTTGTTTTATCGTGCCTCTCTATCGATGTGTGCGTTGCTGGTGTTCATCAATTTATTAAACGTTATCTCGTCAAAAAAGTCTTTGCCGTCTACCCGCGACGGTGTTGAATTGTGGTTGAATATGTGGTGTGTTTCCACAGAGACGAAGGTCGCGACCAACAGCACCAGCATAGTGGTGGAGGGTCTCCAGCCGTGCGAGACGTACGTGTTCGCCGTCAACATGGTTGGGGGGCCGCTGTCATTTCTCAAGGAGTTCGTCACGCCTGAGGACCCCAGGTGAGAATAGAATAGAATAGAAAATTTCAATATAAGTGCGGAAAGTATGTCATTTAAATAAATATTAAATATATACGGGTAACGGGACATTTTACAAATCGCAATCTAGTCCCAAAGTAAGCGATAGCTTGTGTTATGGGTACTAGATAACTGATAAATATACATACATACTAATATACATAAATATAATATATTGAAAAACACCCAGACACTGGAAAACATTCATGCTCATCACACAAACATTTACCAGTAGTGGGAATCGAACCCACGACCTCCGGCGCAGACGGCAGGTTCGCTACCACTACGCTATTCGGTCGTCAAATTTCCTTACGAGTCTCGGTTTGGTGACACAAGCCGAAGGCGCGGGTCAACTATAGGGACGAGTAGTCTGACGACGAGTAGTAGGGACTGACAATACTGCACGTGCATTGAACGACGTTTTGAATACGTTTGCGAAAAAAATATTGGTTTTACGGCTCCGGTGCCGGCTGCGGTGGTGCGTCCTGGTGCGCCCGCTCCGGCGCCGCGCAAGTGAAAAACCAAAAAAACACTAGTGCGGAAAAGAATAACTTTCCGCACGCAAAACACACGTGGAAATGTCTACTTTTTGAGCAAATGTATTAAAAAATACTTTATTTTATGTAGCCTAGCATACAGAGGTACTTATGACAAGTCATTTCTTTTATACTGTCTATATAATTGTGGTAACTACACTCGGCGTCAAAAAAATCGCACCTTTCAATAAATCTACTTCAAACAACTTTAAACCTTATTTGACATCAATAATGACGGTCATGTTGGATATCATTTGAAAGGCGATGAAATGGAGAGCACAAAAACAATTCAATTTATTATTTTTCATGTATTGGAAAAGCACAAAAAAAAGAAGTATATAAAACAGTAAAAATCCTTAATTAAGCCTTAATTTAAAACAGATTAATTACACAAAAAAGAATACAAAAATGATCTTAAAACTAATCTAAAATCTAGTGTTACCCCCCCTTGCCCTGATGACGGCTTCCATACGATCCCTCATGGATCTTACCAATTTTAAAATTTCTTCTTGACTCCTCAATAACGGCATCTTTGAGTTCCTGGAGAGTCGTAGGAGCGGGATCACGAGACCGAACCTTGCGTTTTAAATGGTCCCATAGGTGCTCAATCGGGTTCAGGTCTGGACTTCTCGCTGGCCACTGCATGACAGAGATCCCAACATCTTGAAGGTAGTCGCGCACAATAATTGCAATGTGAGCGCGAGCGTTGTCATGCATCAACGTGAACCCCTCGCCAACAAAACTGGCATAGGGGACCACATGGTCTTCCAGGATGTCTGTGATGTACCGGTGAGCAGTCAGCGACCCTTGCCCGCGAGCACCTCGAGCCCGGGAGACGCAAACAAGGTCGGTTTTGCCGTCGGCAGACATGCCGCCCCAGAACATACAAGAACCGCCTCCATATTCCACCGTCTCCTGGATGCAGGATTGGGCGAAACGTTCACCCTGTCTTCTGTACACTCTTTTGCGTCTGTCGTTGCAGAAAAGGCACACTCTCGTCTCGTCTGAGAAGAGAACAGCTTTCCATTGTTCGAGGGTCCAATTGACGTGTTCGCGAGCGAATTGCAAGCGGGCTCGCCGATGCTCTGCGGTCAATTTTGGACCCGTAGCAGCTCTTCGCGCCGCTATTTTCTTCTCCCCCAGCCTTCGTCTAACCGTAGACACACTCACGGTTCTTCTGTTAGCTGTCTGGAGCTGCTGTCGCAACTCAACAGCATTTAAGAAGCGATTTCTCAAAGATGTCGATACGATGAATCGGTCGTCTCTCTCCGAGGTGCAGCGACGTCTACCAGACCCATGTCTTCGGACGTAGCCACCGGTCTCCAGGAAACGCTGGTACACTCTTCAAACCGAAAAACGGCTCAAGTAGAGTTGCCGAGCGACATCACACTGCCGCATGCCTGATTGCAGTAGTGCAATCACTTGGGCGGCCTCATCGACAGTGGTATCCATCTTCAAGGGTATTTTTCTTGGGAATGAGCTTCTCGTGTGTCCACTTCAACGGTTGGATAGCGAATGATCCCGATTGAACCTGTATTGACCCTTTTATACCTGCATAAGGTAGCGCAACTAGCGGCTGTTTAAGGAGCAAAATTGTAAGTGTTTTCTTCTTCTTTTTTTGTGCTCTTCCAGTAAAAGAAAAATAATCAATTTAATTGTTTTTGTACACCCCATTTCATCACCTTTCAAATGATATGCAACATGACCCTCATTATTGATGTCAAATAAGGTCTAAAGTTGTTTGAAGTAGATTTTTTGAAAGGTGCGATTTTTTTGATATAAAGTCTATTTTATATTAAGTTTCTTAGTATAATTTATCACGCGCCATGCCGCTGTGAAGAACCCCAAGTGAGTGATGGGTATATTGTGTTTAAACCTCATAAACATACTATAATAATTTGAATTTAGTGGCCAGATTATTGCACTAAACTTATATATTATTTTGGCAATAGAACTGCCTGAACGCTCCTGGACTATGAAGGTAATACGACCCAAAACTATCAAGTATCCAGAAATATGTAGTTCAATTAACATAAATATTTTAAACGCAATCGAAGGTTTTTTTTTATGGACACATTTTACACATCGCATTCTAGCCCCAAAGTAAGCGATAGCTTGTGTTATTGGTACCAATTAAGTGATAAAATTAAGATTCATATGACACTAGTTTAGTCAAGTAAACTTAGGTATAATGACATTTAATTTTCCAGGGCTCCCGTAAGAAACTTGCGCTTCAATTTTGATCCAAAGAAATCTGAACTCCAGCTTCTGTGGAATGCTAACTGCAATAAAATTACCGAACCAATTTCATACAGAGTAAGTACTACATGGAGACAATAATAACATACCTAGTACTATCCATAAATTACTGTGTAAACTAAAATTACGTTATGTTTTGTATCTTAAAAACCGGCCAAGTGAGAGTACCACCGACTCTTGCATCGAAGGTACCACCTTACTATAAAACCAACGAAGTGCAAGTCGCACCGAGGGTTCCATACTAAATATGTAAAATAAAAAAAGACGTGTGGCACTCGGAGACTGCCGCGGTAAAGCTATTGCATAGCTGTTTTTATCAACTTATCAATTATTATTGCCATCTATCGATGAATAGCAGAACTTTTAATTACTTTTTTAAATATCACGCTTGTCTCTTTAGTTCAGCAACTGAGCCTGGAAATAATAATTGCATAAGTTGATAAAAAGTGTTAGGTTTTTTCGTTACGGAATTTATGGATTCGGTCTCCACGCTCAAGGCCCGCGATAGAAGCTATGCAATATCTTAAAAAACACTTTTGTTCATTGTTCGTTGGTCTTTGTTCGTGATTGATTTTGAAAATTCTGTCTAGGTATTACTTAGTTTAAATTGCCGCGCATTATATATAGGGACAACCCTCCACCACCGGGGGGGGGGGCGCCCGTTCGGTACTTGCTCTTGGCGTGTTCCCGGGGCGCCTTCCTGACTCCCTACAAGTTGTTTCCTCTCGCTCCTTGTCCCTATTGTAACTGTTTCTTACTGGGTTCCACTTATAAGATACCCTATACTTCCTTAATTCATCTTAATATTGATCTTTCTCAGTTTGGCACGTGATTATCTAATGGTAGGACCCTTTTATATGTTGTGTTCATAGTAGTATCCCAAATTATTTTAGAGCGTCAGAAGTCATGAGTCCACTAGTCCCAAAGCCATTATAATTTATAAAGTGACAAAAATAGGTTCAGACGCAATGTCCAATCCTTATAACAGGTCCTTGCTTCATAATATGTTTACTATGTTGGCCCTACTAGCAGCCCGGTGTACTTCAACTATTATAAGCTTCCATACTCCAAGCACTGCGTCCGGTAAGCGTTCGAAGACCCTACTAACAGCCCGGTGTACCTCAACTATTATAAGCCTCCATACTCCAAGCACTGCGTTCGGTAGTCGTTCGAAGATCCTACTAACAGCCCGGCGTACTTCGACTATAAGTCTCCGTACTCCTAGCACTGCGTTCGGTAGTGGCATCTTTATGAAAAAGATGATCCTACTAACAGCCCGGAGTACTTCGACTGTAAGTCTCCATACTCCTAGCACTGCTTTCGGTAGTGGCATCTTTATGAAAAAGATGATCCAGGGCCCCTCACTCGCCCAGGATGGTGAGCTCCCGCATCCGCCGGTCCCAAAGGGTGCCCGGGCCCTCTCTTAGGGTGAGCCCTCCCCCCTCATCTCTCATAAGAGATGGAAGTCCGGCCGCATTAAGGTGGCGGTTTTCACCTATGTTCACATCCCCGTAAGGATATGAGATAAATAGCCTCTTTAAGGTGGAGGTTTCACCTATGTGATAAGGTGGAGCACTCTCTTACAAGAGCGCCCCTTCGGTTGTACCGCCTTGAAATGTGTTATATTCTTATCCCGGTGAGGATAAGAGATCAGCACCTTAAGCGTGGTGTTACGCATATTAGAGACATTCTGCAAACATCGAGGCCTGAAGGCGCAGCGTACCGTATTAACTTATAGTGCAACAGCCAGCTGCGACACATCAATACACTCGACGTCATACAGACAAGAGATCAGCACCTTAAGCGTGGTGTTACGCATACTAGAGACATTCTGCAAACATCGAGGCCTAAAGGCGCAGCGTACCGTATTAACTTATAGTGCAACAGCCAGCTGCGACACATCAATACACTCGACGTCATACAGAGAATATGCGCCACTTAGGACGTCTTCCCGTATACCATAGTACGGGCATTCACTGTGTTAGCCATCTCAGAAGGGTCTCAATAGACTCTACTATCGCATTTATTATTCATAAGATACGTCATGACCTCCAACATGACGCATCAGCCATCAGAAGGCTTTATGTCATGCACCAATACCATCTCGGACTCGGTCGCTCTCGGCGACCCGCGTCCCCTTTCTCAAACCACCTTCTTCCTTCGCATCATCTCACAATGCGGATGCCAATACACACAGGCCACTCCAGTGCACTGCCCACTTGAGCATCACTCTTTACGGCCTTTTTTTTTATAAAGCCTTTATTCAGACACTTTTACAAAATAAAGTTCATACAACAAAAACGTAAATACATCCATTAAAGTTAAAGTTTAAAATAAAAATTAAAAGTCCGTACGAAGAACTAACAGAACAATATCAGCACGTGTCTGCTTGCCCTCTGGCAAAGGCCTCCTCTAAACCTTTCCACAGATCTCTTTCCCTTGCCAACCTCACCCACGCTCTTCCTGCTACCTGAACAATTTCGTCATCCCACCTGGTTCGTTGTCGCCCTTGTTTTCTTTTACCTATACGTGGTTGCCAAAGTGTAATACGTTTGCTCCACTTTTCCTTCCCTCTCATCATATGGCCGGCCCATTTCCATTTTAATGTCTTTATTTTAAGTGTAGCGTCTGTAACTTTTGTTACGTGTCTTATATACGTATTTGTTTTCTTATCTGATAACTTTATAGCTGCCATACTCCTTTCTATCGACCGTTGACAGACCTGCAGTCTGTGTAAATGATGTTTTGTCAACGCCCAGGTTTGGCATCCATAAGTTAGAATAGGGAGTATGCACGTATCAAAAAGTTTCCGTTTTATTGACATTGGAATAGTTTTGTTTTTCATCACATTTTTCAAGGACCAATACCGATTCCATGCACTGGCTACTCGTTTGTCTATTTCGAGTGACATTTGTTTGTGGGGTGAAATAACTTGTCCAAGGTATGTATAGGTATCTACGTATTCAATTACATTGTTATCGACGGTTATTTTTTCTTTTCTTCCATTAGTCATTACCTTGGTCTTGTCCAAATTCATACTTAAGCCGACTTCTTTACTCCTTAGTGCTAAGTCTGTAAGCATTACTCCTAGCTCCTGTGAGTTTTTGGCGAATAGAACCAAATCATCAGCGAACCTTAAGTGATTTAATGATTCTCCATCTAAACATATACCAAAATCATCCCAATCGAAGTGTCTAAATATTTGTTCCAGGACAGCTGAAAAAAGTTTAGGTGAAAGGGGGTCCCCTTGTCGCACACCTCTTTCTATGTTTATGACTGTTCCTCTTCTCTCAAGCTGTATTACTGCGGTACTCTTTGCGTACACATTTTTGATAATTCTTATATATTTGCTATGTATTCCTTGCTCTTTAAGCGCTTGCCATATTTTTGTTTGTATCAAGGAGTCAAATGCTTTGCTGTAATCGACAAAGGCGCAGTAAAAAGTTAAATTGTATTCTGAATATTTTTCGATCAGCTGTCTCACCACGTGTATGTGATCCAGAACCGAGAAGCCTTCTCTAAATCCTGCTTGTTCACGCGGCTGACTTTCGTCCAAGGTCTTTGTTATTCGACTTAGTATTACTTTTGCAAAGATTTTATATATATTTGATGTTAAACTAATGGGTCTATAGTTATTTATGTCTTTCCTATCTCCTTTTTTATACAGTAAAATAATATTTGATAATGTCCACTGTGTTGGAATTGTCTCTTCATCTAATATTTGATTAAAAATATCCGTTATTACTGGTGTTAATATGGCTTTGTTTCCAATAAGTAATTCATTTTTAATTCCATCGGGTCCTGATGCTTTATCTTTTTTCTGAGTTTCAATAGCCTTTTCCACTTCTCTTTTAAGTATCATAGGGATGTCTTCGTCTTCCTTATCACTGTCTGTGCTGAAATCTTCAATGAGTTCTGTTTCCTTTGAATACAGTTTTTGGTAAAAATTTGTGGCAATAGTCATTATGTCTGATCTGCTCGTTTTTTCCTTGTCTTTTTCACTATTGAGACTTGGTATCCAATTTTTTATTTCAGTTAATTTTTTTATTGCTTTTTTTATACCTCCTGTTCGAAAGACTTCTTCTTCTATTGTTTTCATTTGGTTCGCTTTTCTATCTCTTCTTATTTGATTATTTATTCTTTTGCTAATTTGGGATATTTTGATTCTTGTCATTCTGCCTTTTGAGGGTTCACTCAAAAGTTCTTTTCTTTCTTGAAGTAACTTTTTTGCTTCCTCTGATAAGGTGCTTGATTTTACTTTCGGGTATAACTGTAGTATTGAACTTCTGAGAATTTCTTCAAAATGGTCGTAATTTTGTTGAACGGATTTATCCTTCGCCTCCTTTTGGTAAGTAATGAGTTGATCACTAAGACATTGCTTCCTTCTATTCGGTAGAGATCCATTTTGTTGACCTGCAGATCTTTCATAATTCCTTCTTGTTTTCTTACCTGGTTTTATCTTTAACATAGCTCTGAGCATTCTGTGGTTAGTATTAAAATTGAATCTGTTAACCACACTAGTATCAGTAAAGCTGCTGGGCTTATTTGTTAGGATGTAGTCTATTTCATTTTTATACCGTCCGTCCGGTGAGATCCAAGTCCATCGACGGTTGGCCCTTTTTTTGAATTTGCTGTTTAGAATTGTTAAATTATGTTCGAATGCGAAGTTGATTAACCTTGCTCCGTTTTTGCTCCTTTTCCCAGTGCAGTATGGGCCTCTAATAAGACCCTCTCCATTACGCATGTCTCCTATCTGTGCATTAAAATCACCCATTATAACAAGATTCTTAGATGACTTAGCTTGCATCACAGCACCTAAATCATTGTAAAATTTTTCTACGTCCTCGGGTTTTGCTTGCTCAGTTGGTGAATAGATTTGGATGAATGTCCAAAACTTTTCGTATTCAGGTACATTCATTCTTAGAATTGCAATTCTTTCTGAAATGCCTATGAATTCCTCAATGTTACCTTTTAGTCGCTTGTTGACAAGAAACCCCACTCCATGCTGTCCCGGAGTTTCCCCCATGTAATACAATATAAACTGATCGTATTCTTCTATCTGTTCTCCTGTTCGTCTTACCTCACATAACCCTAGTATATCCCACTTAATGTCAGTCAGAGCTTGTGTTAGTTCTACTAGGCTTTCGTCAGATTTCAGGGTTCGTGTATTTAACGTGGCAATGGTAAGGGACCTGTCAGATTTAACTTTGTTATAATTTTCAATTAGTTGTGGATTTAGAGGGTGGTGGTCATTAGAACCTTTCCCCACGGTGACCAACCGGCTTGTGGAAGGTACATCATTATTAATGTTTATTAAGTTATACTTACTATTCGCGGAGTTCAGAGGGCTGATATTGTTCTGTAGTTGCTAGTTTTTTATTATCTGCTTTGATGAAGAAGATGCCTGAGATACCGCTCTGTCCCTCATAATGGTGAACGCATCTCTCTTATTAATTTTGCTCGGTCCTCGGACTATACCTCCATTTTCGTTCACCGTTGGTGAGGTCGTAAGCGGTCTTTTCTTATTTTCTGAATTTTGTTCTGTATTCGGTTTTGGTTTAATTACTATTTTATCATATCTTAAAAATGCTATGTTTCCCTTTTCTCGCTCCTTTTTCAAATCCTCTTGTAGCTCTTGTCTTTTTGCCAAAACTTCCTTTGGAAAATCTTCTGCAATTCTAACTCCATTAGACAACTTTTTCTTGTTCTTAAGTATCTCAATCTTTTTCCATAATGTTACAATTTTTATAAGCACTGGTCGATTTTTATTCATCGCAAATTTCCCAAGTCGGTAAGCTGTAACAACTTCACTTTTTTCTAAATCTATGTTTAAATCATTTTTTAAAATATTTATAATTTTAGTAATTAGTTGAATTTCACTGTCTCTGTTTTCTGTTATACCATAAAAAATTAAGTTGCTTCTTTTTTCCTTCCTCTCGAATACTTGTATCTTATTTTCTAATTTTTCTACTCTCTCCCTCAATTTTTGATTTTCCTCCTGAAGTGGTTTCATTTCCAATTCCAATCTATCTAATCTCCCAATAATAGTGTTGGTTTGTTTTTCCATAAGTTGCGTTATAGTTGAAATGAGATCTTGACTGTCCATTGTCATTTATTCTGCTAACCTTTAATAAACAAATGTTACGACTAAACGGGTCATAAAAGTAGGCAAGTCGTGTAAACGCGGCATACACTCACCGCGTTGCCGCCGCGCGCGTCGATTTGTTTTGGTGTTGACAATCGTTGCAGTTCAAATGATTTCGGACACAATTCCACCGTGTTAATGGACATAAATTGGGAAAATAGATACAGTGTGTTGGTTACTTATGAAGTGTTACTCTGAACTCAAAGGATGCTATAGAAAATCAGTTGTTTTCGGAGTGTTATGTGCACCATTAACGGTTGTTCGCTTATCGATGTAGATGTTTATGTGAGTACTTTCCTGCTGTTTGCGAAAAATAACTCGTTGTTCCCCTTACATTTTCATCGTTCACATCACTGTTTTCGAATTTGTTGTCTTCTGTACTATAAACACTGCACTTGAGATTTTAATTTTAGTGATAATGTTATGTACGGATCGGTAGGTACTTTTGTATGACATTCACTAAAATGTGTTTTTATGTATTTTCTAGGTAGTTCTTCTCATAAATAACATTTGTACACACGTAACGTAGCACTTAAACTTTACTTGATGATAAATATTTACAAAATAACCAGTTTTATTAATTTTATTTACATAAACACTCAGCAGATGTATTACTCGGTCGCACTGCAGCGCCCTCCTTTACGGCCTTTGCGTGCAACCAAAAAAAAATTATTTTAATTTTTTTTTTTTTTTTTTTTTAATATTTTTTTTTATAAAAATATTTTTTTATAATAATATTTTTTTGTGATAATATTGTACTTTTTTTTTATCAACTTAGTGACGCGCTTAACATCATCGGTCCGAATACCTCAGCTCAATTCTGGCTTCGGACCTCAGCGATGCGCGCCATGCCACCCCCCTATAGTTGTCGCGCGGCGATCTTGATCGACTGCACTCTTGATGAAAACCCTGCAATACATGAACATGTTCTATTCCTATACACGAACACGTAGCGAAATTAAGACTTTTCCAAAATTTGATTATTTCTCTTTGTATTGCTTCGAGCTATCATCCTCGTTACTTAGACAGTTTGCCAAGCTATATATATTTGTATTGTCCTTACATATCAAGAGTTAAGAGCGGATATTTCATGAACATAGGTATAGAGTAGTTACACTATGTGCTCTCCCCATTCTGGGGCAGGACGATACAATATACGGACTCGCCGCGCCGTCGCTGTCCAATTGCCGCGCATTAGGGACTGATGGACGAATATCCATCGTCTATCAATACCTGTTTTGCTGGCCGCTGCAGTAATGTACTGTATCTCACACTTGTTTGTCTGGCAGCTGGATATAACGGAACTGACGCACAACACGATCAGCCGCTACCTGCTGAAGCCCACGACGGAGCAACACCTGGAGCATGTGATCGAGAACGTGCCTCTGGGCGGCCGTTACAACGTCTGCATACACGTGAGTTTTATAGATATTTACGGCGCGCCCCACTCTATCAAACTCCGTACGTATCAAAAGAAACATAAGCGATCTTGACAGCGTGGGACAACAAGGACAGGCCCCGTCTTTAAAATTAGCGTGACTATTTTAATCTGTACAATCGCGCATAAAATGGCGTCCCCTAGGGTAGTAACTCAGTACATGAAAATTTGACAACAAATCTTGGCGCTCATCATAGCACCGCATGTCAAGTTTAGGCTAGAAATAGTGAAATGCCATCTCCATAGTTCTGTTATCTCTAAGCATAAAAGTTTCATACGTTTTCATTAGATAGTCATGTAGATTTAAGACTTATTGCCCTGGACCCTTTTCTTAAGACATAACTTTGCTAGAATTTCTTCACAGAATGATAACGGTTTGGCCATGGCCTGCCATGAGAAGTGTAAGTTGGCTTATACGTTGAATAACTTTTGGCTATCACACTTAGTACTCATTTATACATATTAACCAAAGTGTGTCTATTTGACGAAAAGAGGTTTTTGTGTAGTACTTAGAGAATATATACCAGTACCAGCAGTCGAGGCCATATATAGATAACAATATGTCGATTTTATGCGTGGAATAGAATGAAACGAATTACAAAAATGTATGAGAAATTTCGCTAAAGTGATCACATGACCTAGCTGTTTAGCTATGATGCTCATAAATTTCCTCAAAATTTGACAACCTTTATTTCTCTTTCCAGTCATTTATTTTCTCTTTGACACTTGAAATCACATGGAACAGATACAGCAGTAGCGAGCGACCAGAGAGAGATAAAGGTAAAGTGGTCTCTTTCTGGTCCCTCGCTATTGCTATATTATATGTTCCATGTGTCAAAGAGAAAATAAACGAATGGAAAGAGTATAGTGAAGTATTCTTTTCTGCATGTAACAGACGTCAGTGAAGGATTCACAAGAGACGTGCGCCTTGACGCGGAGCGGCGAGATCCAGTCGCCGCACGCGGTGGTCGCGTGGCTGTCGCCCAACGGACATCTGATGGTCAGCTGGCAGCACCCTGAAGATAACCACACGGACCCCAAGTAAGCGGTTTTATTTTACTTATTATTATATCTTCCACTAGAGGGCGCTTGTGACTTTTCCGGCGCCTTTAGAGGTTTAATTTTAGTTTCTTTTCGGAAGGTATTGCGCTAGGGGGCTAGGCGAAAGAAATGGATATTTTGCGTGATAAAAATTTCGTCATGAAGAAAAAATTTAGAAAAAAATTCTCTCACGTATAAGAGATTGGTATGACAAATTCGTTACCGTGAGCCAACTGAAGACAACGCCATCTATCGAGGGATGAGTGAAAGCACACACGAAAATACAAAATGTAGTTACCGGACCCCAGCATCCCCGCGCAGGGCAGCGACATGATCGCTGACCGCGCGGGGCGACCAGACCCTCTACACCAGCAGGCCTCAAGCCATGAAGGCGAGGCCTTAGCCCCTTACCGGGGTTAAAAGAACAACACCGAGGGAGCGCGGCTCCCCCGCGACACATCGCCCGGGTAAGGAGGCAAGCCTCGAGGCCCGTACCCCCGTGGGGACTTGCTCCCCTTGGAGAAGACCACGCAGCATATAGTTTTGTTTTCGGTGTTTATGCCTAACTTTGTTTCTACCGAGTGTACCATGTCACTCACATGTTTTTTACTTTACAGACACAAATACCAAATAATAGTGTCGGATAAGGAGATACCGGAGGATCTTCTGCACCCGAGTGACGACATGAAGACGGTGGAAGCGGACTTCTCTCCGCTGCTGATGACCGCGAAGAGCGTGCCGCGCGGGCCGCTGTTCGTGAGCGTGCGCGCCGTCACCGAGGACGGCTACTACAGCGACCTGAGCGAAGTGCGCACCCTGACCATGGAGGGTGAGGATAAACTTTTATAACGGTAACAAGAAATTAGTGGCACTCCAGGGGAGCCGACAGAAGTTAAAACATGAACAAATACGTGTGTATTTTTACAAGCTTTTATTTAACCTGCCATGTTTGTTTGTTGAGAACATGTTTACATGCTCCCCTGGTGAGTCGGTTTCCTCTGATTTTATTTGCCTTGTAACTTTGTTCGAGTGGAATCTTACAACTCAATTTTGACAGATATATTAAAGCGATTGAACTGAAATTTTGATAATGTATGTTAGCTGTGTAAGATTATTCTAAAGCTTTTATTTAACGTGTAGGTGCAGAACCACTCGAGTCCGACAGCACGGCGTCCGCCATGGGCGCGGTGTGGTGGGGCGCGGGCGCGGCGTGCGTGGCGGCCGTCGCGCTGGGCGCGGCGCTGCTGCACATGGCGCTGCGGCACCGCCGCCTCGCGCGCTCGCTGCTGCGCCTCGCCGCCACGCCGCGCTACGACAGCCGGCGAGGGCAGGCCACCATCGACCACGGTGAGTGACGAGTCTGACGGCACGGCGTCGCGCTGGGCGCGGCGCTGCTGCACATGGCGCTGCGGCACCGCCGCCTCGCGCGCTCGCTGCTGCGCCTCGCCGCCACGCCGCGCTACGACAGCCGGCGAGGGCAGGCCACCATCGACCACGGTGAGTGACGAGTCTGACGGCACGGCGTCGCGCTGGGCGCGGCGCTGCTGCACATGGCGCTGCGGCACCGCCGCCTCGCGCGCTCGCTGCTGCGCCTCGCCGCCACGCCGCGCTACGACAGCCGGCGAGGGCAGGCCACCATCGACCACGGTGAGTGACGAGTCTGACGGCACGGCGTCGCGCTGGGCGCGGCGCTGCTGCACATGGCGCTGCGGCACCGCCGCCTCGCGCGCTCGCTGCTGCGCCTCGCCGCCACGCCGCGCTACGACAGCCGGCGAGGGCAGGCCACCATCGACCACGGTGAGTGACGAGTCTGACGGCACGGCGTCGCGCTGGGCGCGGCGCTGCTGCACATGGCGCTGCGGCACCGCCGCCTCGCGCGCTCGCTGCTGCGCCTCGCCGCCACGCCGCGCTACGACAGCCGGCGAGGGCAGGCCACCATCGACCACGGTGAGTGACGAGTCTGACGGCACGGCGTCGCGCTGGGCGCGGCGCTGCTGCACATGGCGCTGCGGCACCGCCGCCTCGCGCGCTCGCTGCTGCGCCTCGCCGCCACGCCGCGCTACGACAGCCGGCGAGGGCAGGCCACCATCGACCACGGTGAGTGACGAGTCTGACGGCACGGCGTCGCGCTGGGCGCGGCGCTGCTGCACATGGCGCTGCGGCACCGCCGCCTCGCGCGCTCGCTGCTGCGCCTCGCCGCCACGCCGCGCTACGACAGCCGGCGAGGGCAGGCCACCATCGACCACGGTGAGTGACGAGTCTGACGGCACGGCGTCGCGCTGGGCGCGGCGCTGCTGCACATGGCGCTGCGGCACCGCCGCCTCGCGCGCTCGCTGCTGCGCCTCGCCGCCACGCCGCGCTACGACAGCCGGCGAGGGCAGGCCACCATCGACCACGGTGAGTGACGAGTCTGACGGCACGGCGTCGCGCTGGGCGCGGCGCTGCTGCACATGGCGCTGCGGCACCGCCGCCTCGCGCGCTCGCTGCTGCGCCTCGCCGCCACGCCGCGCTACGACAGCCGGCGAGGGCAGGCCACCATCGACCACGGTGAGTGACGAGTCTGACGGCACGGCGTCGCGCTGGGCGCGGCGCTGCTGCACATGGCGCTGCGGCACCGCCGCCTCGCGCGCTCGCTGCTGCGCCTCGCCGCCACGCCGCGCTACGACAGCCGGCGAGGGCAGGCCACCATCGACCACGGTGAGTGACGAGTCTGACGGCACGGCGTCGCGCTGGGCGCGGCGCTGCTGCACATGGCGCTGCGGCACCGCCGCCTCGCGCGCTCGCTGCTGCGCCTCGCCGCCACGCCGCGCTACGACAGCCGGCGAGGGCAGGCCACCATCGACCACGGTGAGTGACGAGTCTGACGGCACGGCGTCGCGCTGGGCGCGGCGCTGCTGCACATGGCGCTGCGGCACCGCCGCCTCGCGCGCTCGCTGCTGCGCCTCGCCGCCACGCCGCGCTACGACAGCCGGCGAGGGCAGGCCACCATCGACCACGGTGAGTGACGAGTCTGACGGCACGGCGTCGCGCTGGGCGCGGCGCTGCTGCACATGGCGCTGCGGCACCGCCGCCTCGCGCGCTCGCTGCTGCGCCTCGCCGCCACGCCGCGCTACGACAGCCGGCGAGGGCAGGCCACCATCGACCACGGTGAGTGACGAGTCTGACGGCACGGCGTCGCGCTGGGCGCGGCGCTGCTGCACATGGCGCTGCGGCACCGCCGCCTCGCGCGCTCGCTGCTGCGCCTCGCCGCCACGCCGCGCTACGACAGCCGGCGAGGGCAGGCCACCATCGACCACGGTGAGTGACGAGTCTGACGGCACGGCGTCGCGCTGGGCGCGGCGCTGCTGCACATGGCGCTGCGGCACCGCCGCCTCGCGCGCTCGCTGCTGCGCCTCGCCGCCACGCCGCGCTACGACAGCCGGCGAGGGCAGGCCACCATCGACCACGGTGAGTGACGAGTCTGACGGCACGGCGTCGCGCTGGGCGCGGCGCTGCTGCACATGACGCTGCGGCACCGCCGCCTCGCGCGCTCGCTGCTGCGCCTCGCCGCCACGCCGCGCTACGACAGCCGGCGAGGGCAGGCCACCATCGACCACGGTGAGTGACGAGTCTGACGGCACGGCGTCGCGCTGGGCGCGGCGCTGCTGCACATGGCGCTGCGGCACCGCCGCCTCGCGCGCTCGCTGCTGCGCCTCGCCGCCACGCCGCGCTACGACAGCCGGCGAGGGCAGGCCACCATCGACCACGGTGAGTGACGAGTCTGACGGCACGGCGTCGCGCTGGGCGCGGCGCTGCTGCACATGGCGCTGCGGCACCGCCGCCTCGCGCGCTCGCTGCTGCGCCTCGCCGCCACGCCGCGCTACGACAGCCGGCGAGGGCAGGCCACCATCGACCACGGTGAGTGACGAGTCTGACGGCACGGCGTCGCGCTGGGCGCGGCGCTGCTGCACATGGCGCTGCGGCACCGCCGCCTCGCGCGCTCGCTGCTGCGCCTCGCCGCCACGCCGCGCTACGACAGCCGGCGAGGGCAGGCCACCATCGACCACGGTGAGTGACGAGTCTGACGGCACGGCGTCGCGCTGGGCGCGGCGCTGCTGCACATGGCGCTGCGGCACCGCCGCCTCGCGCGCTCGCTGCTGCGCCTCGCCGCCACGCCGCGCTACGACAGCCGGCGAGGGCAGGCCACCATCGACCACGGTGAGTGACGAGTCTGACGGCACGGCGTCGCGCTGGGCGCGGCGCTGCTGCACATGGCGCTGCGGCACCGCCGCCTCGCGCGCTCGCTGCTGCGCCTCGCCGCCACGCCGCGCTACGACAGCCGGCGAGGGCAGGCCACCATCGACCACGGTGAGTGACGAGTCTGACGGCACGGCGTCGCGCTGGGCGCGGCGCTGCTGCACATGGCGCTGCGGCACCGCCGCCTCGCCGCCACGCCGCGCTACGACAGCCGGCGAGGGCAGGCCACCATCGACCACGGTGAGTGACGAGTCTGACGGCACGGCGTCGCGCTGGGCGCGGCGCTGCTGCACATGGCGCTGCGGCACCGCCGCCTCGCGCGCTCGCTGCTGCGCCTCGCCGCCACGCCGCGCTACGACAGCCGGCGAGGGCAGGCCACCATCGACCACGGTGAGTGACGAGTCTGACGGCACGGCGTCGCGCTGGGCGCGGCGCTGCTGCACATGGCGCTGCGGCACCGCCGCCTCGCGCGCTCGCTGCTGCGCCTCGCCGCCACGCCGCGCTACGACAGCCGGCGAGGGCAGGCCACCATCGACCACGGTGAGTGACGAGTCTGACGGCACGGCGTCGCGCTGGGCGCGGCGCTGCTGCACATGGCGCTGCGGCACCGCCGCCTCGCGCGCTCGCTGCTGCGCCTCGCCGCCACGCCGCGCTACGACAGCCGGCGAGGGCAGGCCACCATCGACCACGGTGAGTGACGAGTCTGACGGCACGGCGTCGCGCTGGGCGCGGCGCTGCTGCACATGGCGCTGCGGCACCGCCGCCTCGCGCGCTCGCTGCTGCGCCTCGCCGCCACGCCGCGCTACGACAGCCGGCGAGGGCAGGCCACCATCGACCACGGTGAGTGACGAGTCTGACGGCACGGCGTCGCGCTGGGCGCGGCGCTGCTGCACATGGCGCTGCGGCACCGCCGCCTCGCGCGCTCGCTGCTGCGCCTCGCCGCCACGCCGCGCTACGACAGCCGGCGAGGGCAGGCCACCATCGACCACGGTGAGTGACGAGTCTGACGGCACGGCGTCGCGCTGGGCGCGGCGCTGCTGCACATGGCGCTGCGGCACCGCCGCCTCGCGCGCTCGCTGCTGCGCCTCGCCGCCACGCCGCGCTACGACAGCCGGCGAGGGCAGGCCACCATCGACCACGGTGAGTGACGAGTCTGACGGCACGGCGTCGCGCTGGGCGCGGCGCTGCTGCACATGGCGCTGCGGCACCGCCGCCTCGCGCGCTCGCTGCTGCGCCTCGCCGCCACGCCGCGCTACGACAGCCGGCGAGGGCAGGCCACCATCGACCACGGTGAGTGACGAGTCTGACGGCACGGCGTCGCGCTGGGCGCGGCGCTGCTGCACATGGCGCTGCGGCACCGCCGCCTCGCGCGCTCGCTGCTGCGCCTCGCCGCCACGCCGCGCTACGACAGCCGGCGAGGGCAGGCCACCATCGACCACGGTGAGTGACGAGTCTGACGGCACGGCGTCGCGCTGGGCGCGGCGCTGCTGCACATGGCGCTGCGGCACCGCCGCCTCGCGCGCTCGCTGCTGCGCCTCGCCGCCACGCCGCGCTACGACAGCCGGCGAGGGCAGGCCACCATCGACCACGGTGAGTGACGAGTCTGACGGCACGGCGTCGCGCTGGGCGCGGCGCTGCTGCACATGGCGCTGCGGCACCGCCGCCTCGCGCGCTCGCTGCTGCGCCTCGCCGCCACGCCGCGCTACGACAGCCGGCGAGGGCAGGCCACCATCGACCACGGTGAGTGACGAGTCTGACGGCACGGCGTCGCGCTGGGCGCGGCGCTGCTGCACATGGCGCTGCGGCACCGCCGCCTCGCGCGCTCGCTGCTGCGCCTCGCCGCCACGCCGCGCTACGACAGCCGGCGAGGGCAGGCCACCATCGACCACGGTGAGTGACGAGTCTGACGGCACGGCGTCGCGCTGGGCGCGGCGCTGCTGCACATGGCGCTGCGGCACCGCCCTCTCGCGCGCTCGCTGCTGCGCCTCGCCGCCACGCCGCGCTACGACAGCCGGCGAGGGCAGGCCACCATCGACCACGGTGAGTGACGAGTCTGACGGCACGGCGTCGCGCTGGGCGCGGCGCTGCTGCACATGGCGCTGCGGCACCGCCGCCTCGCGCGCTCGCTGCTGCGCCTCGCCGCCACGCCGCGCTACGACAGCCGGCGAGGGCAGGCCACCATCGACCACGGTGAGTGACGAGTCTGACGGCACGGCGTCGCGCTGGGCGCGGCGCTGCTGCACATGGCGCTGCGGCACCGCCGCCTCGCGCGCTCGCTGCTGCGCCTCGCCGCCACGCCGCGCTACGACAGCCGGCGAGGGCAGGCCACCATCGACCACGGTGAGTGACGAGTCTGTGGTGTGAGTGAGTGAGTGGTGTGGTACTGCGATAAAACTTCGCTCTCACTGAATGTACCACGACGTGCGTTCTTTTTTTAATAATTTGATTTTTTTTTGCAGATGATGACGACGTGCCTCCGATCACCGGATTCTCCGACGACGAGCCGCTGGTGATAGCGTGAGCTGCGCTGTGATACCGCGACTCTGTCCGCTGGCTCCGTAGCTGGGATGTTCGAGTAAATACCCTACATCAAACTTATGAAAAATGTTGGTTTTAATTTATTTTTACAATATTAGTAGCTCAAATTTAAATTGACCGACCTTTGCGTTATTTATAAAATTGTAACTTATCTTTGAAAGTTTTTAGTTTTGATTTAGTAGTAAGATTTGTATTCCAACAGAATAATGGAAACGTGGTCTTGCCAAATTATATGTTATTTTTGAGTTTTATTATAATATTTAGTGTAGTTAAATTGATTACTCGGTTATAAATCACGAAAGTTCAATGAACTTTAATGAACTTTAATGAGTGTATTGTTTACTCCTAAAAATTACCTTCTTACCATTTGGAATGTCTTAGCTACGGCATTGGTCTCATAGTATTTCATTTTTACTAACTGTATTATGTGAAATGTAATTTTTATGCATTTGCCAGAAATAATAAAGTGAGGTCTATGTCTTTAGTCATACACTATAAAAATAATTGTCTATGGCGGCAGTGTAAAAATTGTTGTGTTAGGTTGTATTGTATTTTGTATTATAAATTAATAAATAACTGTTGCCTGTATATAAAATTGATCGTATTAATGTAACGTTTGATACATAATTATTATAAATTATTACATATAATATTATTATTATAATGATCCAGTAATCTTAAATGCTCAGAGTATTAATTTTTTATCACCTTTTTTTACTTTAGCTTTAACGTTGTCATTTAAAACAAAAGACGTCGTTTAATTTTAGGTATTATTAAATACGCAAAAAGTACATTTTAATGTTGGCATTGACGTTTAGAAATTTGGATTTAAATGTAATAAAAAGACTATGAAAATGGCTGTTTACGTAAGATTTTGGGAGTTAGTTCAGAAGTTTTTTTTTATGTTTATTAGCTTTTAATTTAGCGAAATGGTCAACGAGTTTTCCTCAATACAAGTTCGACACCAAAGATCTATGTTAATCTAAGATTTACATTTATTATTATAGCTGGGTTTAGAGACGCCGATTTTGTACCAATTTTTTGTATCACAGATTGTTGATGTTGTTGTACCATAGATTAGAATATGACATATTATTTGTATGAAGCTGATGTCAAAGGACATGTCCCAGTTTTGTATGAAGGTTGGGCTTCGATAATGAAGCAATACCCTAAATGATACATAAAAATTTACAACTTAAAAATGATAATTAATTTTTGGGACCTGTATTTTTTTTTAATAATTAAGATGTAAATTATTTTGCTTGATATGACAATATTAAATCCTTTTTTGCAGTATCTTCTTGAAAGTCACTGTTTAAATGTTAATTGTTCAGAGGCAGCTATCCAAAAAAGTCATAAATAAAATAAAAAAAACTCCAAACTGCAGGCTCTTAAGAATGTGTAAATTGTTCTATAAGCCATATTTTAATCATCTTGCTTCATTTTCTAAGCCCACTCTTGGTCTTTCTATCTCTAAATACGTGTACGACATACAGACCTAGGAAACGATATGGACTGGCCCCGTCTACAAATTAGCGTGAATATTTTTAATCTGTCGAGTGGCGTAAAAGATGGTGTCATCTAGGATAGTAACTCAGTACATGAACATTTGACAACAAATCTTGGCGCCGCATATCCCGCAAGGCTTGAATGAATGAATGGGGCATCTTCATAGTTTTGTTTTTTCTGTGGTACGACATTACTCGGCGCGTCTATGCCCGGCGCCACGAATGTTGTAACCGTGTTGAACGATACAGAGTAGTGGATCTCGACATTCCCATTGTTTTGTGAGAAGATATTATGTTTTAGTTCCTATAGTTTTTTTTTACGTCGCGTCATCTTATGTCCTCGTGCATTCTATGAAAGTTAATATTGTCATAAAAACAGTAATATTTATATTTAATTAGCATTAATTGTATCATTCATGAGTATTAAATTTCTGTAGAGTGCTGGTCACGTTTAAAACTGTTTTCGAACGACGATAATAATTATATTGAATAAATTATATAGGAAAATTATTCGTGTTTTATTTACGAATCAAACTTCATCTGTATTAAATTGGAGATTAAATAAGACACAACCATGTGGACTAGTGAATATATTTCACATAATATATGAAATAGTAAAACGGTATGGAAGTATAGTTATAGTTATACTTACTACAGCCTCTAAGACCCCCTTAGTTATCACGCTAACCCAAGTCGAAATTGACAAAAATGACCAAACTCAGTGCTTTGTACAAGTACGTCTAATATCGGAATTTTCACATTGGTTTTTGAAATGCAAGTCTTATACCATGGTTTCGATGTTAACAGACATTGATACAGCCAAGCTTGTCTATTATGCCTATTTCCACAGTGTTATGTCCTATGGTATTCTATTATGGGGCAAGGCTGCTGATATTCAAACTATATTTGTATTGCAAAAGAGAGCAATTAGATCTATATACAAAATGAAGCCACGCGAATCTCTTCGCCAAAAATTTAAAGAAATAGGTGTTCTTACAGTGGCATCTCAATACATTTATAATTGCTTACTCTTTGTACGTCAAAACATTATTAATTATAAGCAACGTATAGACGTATAGATGTAAGTAACCGTCCAATTAGAAATGGCGGACACAAGTTAGTTGTAGTACCACACCGTTTACGTAAAGTACAGAAGTCCTTTGTGGGGTTGAGTGTACGCTTCTACAATATGATCCCGAAGTCTGTTTTGGACTTACCTTTACACAGGTTTAAAGTCACTGTCAAAAAACATCTAATAAGTCGGGGTTACTATACTATTGAAGAATTTTTCAATGACAAGAATTGTTGGAATGATAGGGATATATTTCCATCTCTTCACGAGATATCTTAAAAACTATGCAATAGGTAATTATTGATATTATTTAAGAAATTGTATATAATGACATTTTTTTTGAAAAGAGCAAGTGCCGAGTTTCTTGCCAGTTCTTCTCGGTGCAAACCTGCTTTCCGAACCTGGCGGTAGAGTTTTGACTTTTCATAAGAGCCTATTAATTGGACCTATGTGAAAATAAAGATTTTTTTTCATTTTCATTTTCGTTACAAGAGTAGGATTTAAAAAAAACAACATGTTTAATCGTATAAAAAGTATAATATTATTTAAAAAAGTAGATATACTTAGTAATAAAAATGTTGCACATTGTACAGTAAATCCTAAAGTAATTCACCATGTAAAAATAAACCATTTACTTCCACTTTTCATGAATAAGATGGTAGCAGATGGACGGTGTAAAAAATTGAGTATTGACAAAATATTTATTCTCAGACCCCTCAGACCATTGAAAGTTGATAACACAAGCCAGTAATCCTGTTGGTGGGTACGACACTATGAGTCTGGACTGCCTGTGAAACCTCATTGTAGGTATGTAAATACGTCTAAAACTCGGGCCCAGTTGATTAAACGCACTTAAACCGTTAAATATGGCGGACTGCTACTTTAGATATTATATAAGGTGTTGTCAAATTATCTGCCACCACTCCAGGAGGTGAATGTGCCATACATATACACTTCAATAGTGAAGAAATCTCAGTACCCGGGCTCAATTTTTTAATTAAACATTATTAACATATTGCATCATGTTGCATAAAAACGTCCATCAGTCAAACTTGAGTAAATATTGTTTAGGACAGCGCCTCGTAACGGAAATCAGCTGTTTGGGCGCAGCGTGAGAGCGTTGAACTTGGGTTGTAACGTAATTTTTAATTAAAAAAAATATTGAGCCTCAGGACTGAGATTTCTTCACTATAGAAGTGTATACGTATGGCACATTCACCTCCTGGAACGGTGGCAGATAATTTGACAACACCTTACATAAAGCTCAGATCGCCATATTTAGCGGTCACGTGTCTGTTATAGTTATCAGCAACACAACAACCGAGGCTACTGGGACTGGCGCTAGGTCAATAAATTATTGATTAGTATAAATTATTAAATTATTGGTCAGTAAATTAACTAATCTGCAGCTCCCGTAAAGCGCTTGTCACCCACTCATAGGCGGGCAGTAGGATGACGACGTCTTCTCTGTACACAGCAACACCTACCACCGAGACGCGGTCTCCCCCCTTACACAGTAAAGGACCTCCGACACCAGTCTGGAATTAATGCCATTAAAAGATTAATATTATGGCTTGGAGTCTTAACGCGCTTAAATTAGTAACGCTTTAATTAGTAACCGTTAAATATGGCGCTGCAGAGTGGCCTCATAATATTTTAGCATGGAGACAATGTGGTCGATCACAGAACAAGGAATGACTTTATATTGTGTGGTCGATTCTGTTGTGCAAAATCTCTAAACTAAACTAAGTACCTAATTGAAAATAGTGCTATCCTTTTCCATAGGCAGCAATATGATAAGGATAACACTACTTTAAATTAGTTTAGTTTAGAGATTTTACACACCAGAATCGACCACAATGCGTGTTATCGCTGAGGCAGACGCGCCAATTACCAACCTACTCTATGCGCCTAATGTGCACGCCATTATAGTAGGGGAGCCGGACCTACATCGACCTTCGCCGAGCTGATAATTTGAATTAGCAGTCGACTGGTCACTGGGTGACGTATCTAAATAAGGCGTCTTGTCTTGCCAGACACAAGGAAAAAAATCTTGTCATGTGTACGGTGCCATAGAAGTACCCACATTTGCGAGTGGATTTCTTTAAATATGAAATTTCATAGCAGACACAAGAAAATTTCTTACAAAGGCGCTTACTACAATAGCACGAAGTCTAATGCTGGAAATTATAGGTTATAAACTTGATCTCCTGATGGTCTGCGGGACGCGGGGCGGGTGAAGTGATTGGCTATAAGATACGTCAGCGCTGCTGGCGGACAGCGATAGACTTGTTGATCAGTTGAGCGGCTCCCGTTCCGCGTCCCGCAGACCATCAGGAGGGTCAAGTTTATAGCGAATTACCTTATAGTGGTACTTACTACAGTGCCGCGTGACACCACCGAGGCGCAAAAGGCGTTGTCGGGCACGTCGACTTCTGGCGAGGATATCTTGGCGTTGCAACTCCGGGGAGTCAGTATGGTGGCGCGCTGCCACTGCGGCCGTCGTCTCAACGCTGGAAATTATTATATGGCATCAGAATTTCTAAGGCATGCAGGTGTATTGGTATCAATGAAGCTTTAGTCGCATCTTTGGTCGCATCATATTCGGTTTTTTAGATAAATAGATATAAGACAAATATTAAGATATCGGCCCAAGTAGCCCGCGAAATTCAAAATTTGCTGTTTCGCAATTAAGACTTAGCTATTAAAGGCTTCTGGTAGTAGAATTGCGGGAATAGCAGTATCATCTCCACATAACAAAATTCAACAAAATGCTTAGGAAACCGAAGTGGCAAAGTGCGATTAAGTTTATATGGTTTTCATTTGAGGTACCTACCGTAGCCTGAAAATTAGAAGCGATAGAAGACTTACGTTGATCGTAACCGCCCCAGCCGACGAAATAACACTCGTCGCCAACGTGAGGGTCTGCCAGGCACGCCGGTAGAGCATTGGGTGGTTGCAATGGTCGCTTCCAGTGCTGTAAGATACAAAATTTTAAAATATTTAGTATACTTACCTACGTAGTAAACACAACATACATACCAAAAAATGTAAGAATAAGTACTTTATACAAAATGGTGGCCGTCTGCGTAGGTAGGTACATCTCCTTAGTCCTTACTCCTTACCTACTCTCGCCTTACGCGCTTCCACTCCTGGCTTCCTCTAACCGCACTTCAACCAAAGAAGATAGATTAAAGACATCTGTTCTCTTTGACACGGTCCATTTTGTTACTAAGTAACTAGGTAAGTAAATATGTGTGTTTTTCTATTGATACTGCCTTCACCTCCTATTATAAAAAGTCTACCAGTACCTTGTAGATCTCACCCTCTCAGAGACAGAGGGTCTTGATCTGTGGAGGGGCATGTCATATCTGCCACAAAATCTCAGTTATAGTTAATTCGTGTAGATAGGTACTTAATCTTTAAATCAAAGCCGCCAACATCGGAAGAATCAGGAACCTGAGCAAATCCCTTTCTCATGGGAACACGCCAGGAGCAAGTACCGGACGGGCGCCCTCCCGCGTTTCGGCCCCCATAACCGCGAGGTTGATTGGGCCATGGGTGGTGGAGGGTTGTCCCTACAAATCCCTTTCTCATATGACAGAGGAATGGTCCCAACTGTGGTAACATTAATTATTTTTAGGCTGTGAAAGTCCACGACGATGGAACAACAAAAGCTCACCAGTATAGCGAGATCGTTCGCGAGCCCGTCGGCGCTGAACTGCGGGTGACCGTAGATGGAAGCCATGCGCTGTTGCGATTGTGCGCGCTCTTGTATGTCCCAAACACCGGCTATCGCGGAAATTTCACCGGCTGATTTTCTGAAATCGAAAACGGATAAGTTCGGTTCGGAGTCTCGTACTAAGGTCGTGTAGTCTACCTTCGTAAAATCGTCCTGCCCCAGAATGGGGAGAGTGAGCCCATAGGGACAAGGAGCGAGAGGAAACAACTTGTAGGGAGTCAAGAAGGCGCCCCGGGAACACGCCAAGAGTAAGTACTGAACGGGCGAGCTCTTCGGCGCTCATAACCGCGAGGTTGATTGGGCCATGGGTGGTGGAGGGTTGTCCCTATATACCTTCGTAAAAATTTAACTGATTTTGATGTACCTATTTATCCCTATCGTTGAAATTTACCTATAGTTTAATCGGGTGACATACTCGCAATATCGTTACTCGTTAGTCATAATATTATATATGTATTTTGTACGCCTAATAATGTATAAGGTAAGTACCTACTTCATATTATGTAAATACCTATTTAGGTACCAAGAATTAGTTTTAAAATTTTCAATTATGTTTTATTCAATTTATAAAAAAAATTAGTTATCAAATTCTGCCCCCCGATTCTTCTTCTTATAGTGTCGTCTCCTATCGAAGGTTGGCAACCATCATAGCGATTTGAACCTTGGATACCGCTGCTCTAGCCCCCCGATTGGCTGACGTTTATCAGAGAACCAATCAGCGGGCAGAACTTGTGAACGATTACGATAACGATGAATATGTTTTTCTAACACAATTTAGGGCAGTTTCATAAGTACTCACCCGTGAACACAGCTCGCTGCAGTCAGAGCTGCCTGAGGATGCACGATAGTTGCATAGCACAAAACGTTTTGAGGATTCTTCGTCAACACCACCACCATGAGCCAAGGATCACAGCGAGCCTTTGTTGCACCTTAAAAAAATACACTACAATCGTAATATTATGGTAATAGTATTATGTGTCTGTCAGAGAAAAATGGAACGAAGTATTCTAGGTATAAAGCTGAATGATAGAATTAGTAATACCAGCATACGAAATAAAACAAAATTTTACGACATATCAAGGAGATCAAGACTATTAAAATGGAAATGGGCAGGTCACGTATGCAGAATGGAGGACACAAGGTGGACAAAAAGACTGACTGAATGGATACCCAGAAACAAAAAAAGAGGTAAGGGACGACCAAAGAGAAGATGGTGTGACATTTTTAGACAAATATGCGGACCAAATTGGATGACTTTAGCAAGGAACCGCGAACTCTGGAGAGATTTGGGGGAGGCCTACGCCGACGAGGCGACTTCTACCGTGAACATAGGTACACAAACAAACAACTTAACAAAAAACTAGACAATACTAATACAAATTTAAAATACAATTTTTGTACACGATTGACTGCTGAAATTGAAATTGACATAAATCATGACTTGTGAGTATTGTGTTCTGACACCAGCACCAAAAATTGCATAACATATATAATATTTCAACAAGATTATGTGGAAAGTTACGAACTAAACGAACGAAGAATAATATTGTTTGTATTGTAAAATAATTAATTATAATATTATGTAAGTGAAATTGTAAAGGTAGTAGAATAAAAGGCTTTTTTATTTTATTTTATTTTTATTTTATTTTATTTTATTATGTGCCATCGTTAACATGAAGCGTTAGAATATGTTTCAGTAGAATAGGAATAAGTTTAAGGGCCATTTAAAAAAACTTACCGGATCCTGCTTCACTCAAGACTTTTATTCTCTCCTTACCACAATTTTTGAAAACTTGCAGTTTTCTATCAAAAGCGTCATCGTTATCCAGATCTTCATCTGCTATTAAAACAGATGTGTTTTCAATTTCTTCGTCGCTCGAATATAACATTTTTGGAGTGGTTTCCCTCGAGTATCTGTTTTTGTTTTTTGCTAGATTAACAAGCTTGAATCCCTCCAGCACGTGAAAATCTGGGGTCGAGTGAAAATGAATCGTCCCCATTGCATCTTCTGTCGTCGATGGGGTCTTCAAGCGTTGAGGACGTCGTCTTGGTTTAGAAGCAGTCGTCTTACGAGTGCCTAGAAACATAGTTTTCTATAATTCAGATTACCTATTTCACAAGCTTAGTCACGTCGATTCTTTTACGATCAAAGAAAAATGCATCGTTCCACTATTTGGCTTTAACGCATTCTTAATTGCTGCCTATTACGGACATATTTCACGTCGCGGTGATGAAAGTATCGAGATGATGATACTCGTTGGCAACGTAGAGAGTAAAAGACTACAAGTCAAATCTGTTACCTGGTGGTCAGATCAATTGAAGGAGACTTAAAAGGAAAGGAAAAAAGGAAATGAAAGGCACCCTTACTTTCTACGAAACTTTTCAGGGGGCTACTGTCAGAATAATATAGTGGAAGGAGATCATGCAATGTTAGATTACTCGCCGAGATTGATAGTCGTGGTCCCCAGTAATGAGGGATCAACCGAAGAGGAGATTGCGATTTAGTATTATATTTACCAAGTCTCGGGTCAATTGTGGAATACCCGAAACCTCCATCGTAATCCTCATCACTGTCTTCATCTATTCCATCATATGCGAAACCTTTATTCGTTTTTAATTTCCAACTCGTTATTCGATCATCACGATTAGAATAAGCTCCAAGTAAACCTGGTTTGGGTAATTCGGAAGCATAATAATCTTCATAATCTTGGTTAGACTTTTGTTTTGAATTTAGGTTTGCATCTTTAATATTCCAATATGGATCGACGTAATCACTTGGAGTCACTATTTTTTGAACAAGATTGGTTCGCGATGTCGTTGAAGCTAATTTTTCTTGCTGTGGGGTCTTATAATTTCGTAGCAGCAATGCATTTCGTTGTTTTAAAGCAGCACTCAATACTTCGCCTGGGTCAGAGCGCTTATGACGTTTCGTAGGATCAGGATTTGGAAGTTTAGATGAAACTAATGGAAGTACACAACAAATTTTACACGCAACTGGAGTGTTTCTTGGGCAAGTCCTGTAAATGATAATAAAAATTATTGTCACATTGACTTTTATTATGGTTCCTAAGTTTATCAAAATAAATATAACTTATGTTACCTTGGCATATTAACTAATCCTTTTCGTAAAAAGCACTCATGTGGAGTAACAAACGTGCATATACTTTCAGTTTCAGTATTAGTTTTTCTTTCATCTTCAAACCAAATTTTGTCATCTAGTACGACTTTAGGCTGCTTTTGGTTCTTATTGTTAACATTGATTGTTGAATCTTTGGAATTATTCATAGAAATTGTCTGTAAATTTTGAAAATCATCAGGAAAAGTAAACTCAAATTCATCTCTATCATTTTTTCCTTTCCACAAAGCAGTGTTTGCCACTTTTTTTACTTCATTTTTGTTTATATTATTTGTAAAAATACTATTTTTATTGGTAGTCATATCGGATGGTTCGATAAAATCTTGTTTGGCTAGTTTTGTACGATCAACGAAAACAACATAAGGTAGTATTTTTCCCTTAACTAAAAGCTCATCTTTGTTAGCGTTACCAGTCGTTCCCTCGCTAGAGTTAGCTGAATTTTCTTTGAATACAACTTTAACACTTTCATCGGTCTCCCATTCGCTGAGTTCTTCGAACTTAGGTTTCGGTGGCTCAATGTTTTGTAGCTTCGTAAATTTTTCATTCATCCACCAAAATTCACCGTTTATCTGGCACATAGTTACTTTTGATAGCACTAGGGTTATAAAATAGTATGAGAGCATAGCGTGTGGTTGTCGCGCTCGCGTTATGAATGTAAATAGAGACGCACAAAGGGTGATAGGTTTTAAAAGCACGGGATGTTGCATCAAGTGCGTCTATTACGTGTCTATTACCGGGTGATTTCGATAATTGTGCGGCTGTTACTCCGCTCGTTACGCGTTGGAATAATGTTTGACCCACTGCCGCTGCGTTGTGTGCGTGCAATCACATGCAATGTAAATGGTCAATTAATTTGTGGTCAATTATCGAAACGTCCTTATGTGTACCCATTGTATATGATGGGACTTGGTTGTCTGTGTTAGACATAGTCAATATTACTAGTGAATTGGCACTGCTTCGCATGAAAAGTCATAACTTCTCTTAAGTTTAACTTTATCTATCAGAACAGGAATTATTATCACGACCCTAGCATAACTTGAAGAAATTTGGGAGAAGCCTACGCACGTACGCTAAATGCGCATGTGTAAATGTGCTAACTTAGCTTGTCGCTTGATGTTTGTTACTCTTTCACGCAAAAATTATTTAACCCAATTGAAATTTGGAATATACATAGCTTATAACATGAATGAACCCAAAAAATATTTTCTCCCGAAAAATACATAATTCCCGCAGGAATATGGGTAACTGAAAGTCACGCGGACGCAGCCGCAGGCGTTCGCTAGTAATTACTTAAATACAAACATTTAGTTTAGAGTTAGGTACCTACTGTTGTATTGGGATTGAGTGATAAATGAATTCATAGGTAGGAATTTATGGAACCGTGACCTAAATATTTATGCTCTGACGAGTTTTGTACCTAATTAATCATTAATTTACTTACTCAAAATCCAATAGGTATCTACTTAATTAATACTCAATAGTTACTAATAATAATGCTCTGTGACCTACTTAAAATATCCTGTCCTACAAAGATAATATGACGTGCTTTTAATATAGGCAATCCTACACAGTATAATAATAATTATATCTCTATTAATTGTTGCCCTATGATTCTACGAAATAAAACATCGTAATCGATTAGATAGGTTGGTAGAGAGCCTCCCCTAAAAAGTGCATCTACTTAATACCTATGCAAATCAAAGCCTATGCATTTTCTATTCATATAATAGGTAGTACTATAATACACTGATAACAAACTTCTTAACACTAATAACAAAGGCAAAGCAGTCAAAATATAATAACGGTTAATACATATTATAATTTATCCAATATCCAGTTTGTAAAACCGAGTAGATGTTATGTAAAGTCATACAAAGTTTAATAGCTTAACCTTCAGTAAATGGGGTGTTAAATGCAAAGTATAAGGCCTCTAATATCGCCCTACATGATAAAACTCTTTAACTCATTGTAAGCCAGTGACAAGGAGAAGTAAAGCGATTAAACCTAATCATACAATTTAACACTGACGGTAGACAGAATAAAATAGAAGCCCTATAAGTTCATCTCAAGTGCGAAGGTTGTAGAGTTTATAGTTTTGACCTATATTGCTCGTTTAGAATTTGTAGTAACTTAATGCGAAGAATTTCGAGTTTGACTGATAAAACTGCTGGGTAATTTCGAATCTCAATAAAATAGATAGAAATACTAACCGTAGCATAAAAGAAGAGACAAACATTGTTAATGTTAATCTCTATTTTATTTTTGGTGGATGGGAATAGTCATTCATATTCATTTTATCACCCAAACACGAAATCGTTAAACATATGAATTTCGAATTAGTTATAATCTATAATTAATAAATAACAAATAATTCTAAAGATATGTATTTTACTGTTTTAACACAAAGAAAATATTTGCTTTCAAAAAAGAAATACTCGTAGTAGAGGCTGTAAGTATTTATAGTAGAAAAAGTGAATACACCACTTTTTCTAGCGTTTTCAGAACTTCTGAACCACTGTTTGTAGTTGACTACCAAACAGAGTCTTTGCCAAAGTCTTCTTCTGTCATCTTCTATTTATAAGGTCGGACTTTATTTGCGATACCGATCAGAACATAGGTACTGTTCTCATAAAAATATTGAATTTAAAATTTGAGTAACCTCCTTTGTTGGTCGTTCCTGCGAAATGTAAAGTGTGAAAAACATCTAATATAGGTATTTTATGTTTTTTCCTATAATTTTAGGTGCGGCATTACAAAAATTGAATAAGAATTAATAATTACTATAATTATTAATTACTATAAGAACTTATACTGTGAGGAATCTAAATAAAGCTTTATTTATTTATTTATTTATTTATTTTATTACAAAAATTGAAGCTAACCTAACCTAACCTTTCACTAACGAGTGGTTTTGCTCCAGTTCTGCTAAATTGAATTTGAGATTAAATTAATTAAAACTTGGCGATTATTTTTGCTGTTTAGATGACTTCCTCGAAATCCATTCTAGACGTTTACCTACCTAATCAACATTCGATTTAGACTCTAATCGACGATTAGCTTACTTAATAATAAACGTTAAATCTAGGAATGAAAGAAAATATCACCTACAATCGAGAAAAAGTTTGTTGCACTAAAAGTGTTCCATTTTTACCATTTTCTTATGGAATCCTAAAAAAAACTTAAAACATGTTGTTATGGAAGTGTCGAAATACACAATACAAATAATTCTATCATTTTTAATATTGTGGAGAATCAAAATCATCAGTTTACATCTGAAATCGTCTTCACGTAAAGTTTTTTAACTTGTACATAGGATCTTTAAGCGAAGTTTTCATCTTAGACTCGATGGAAGTTAGGCACTTCAAAAACTTGCCGCCCGTGCCTCTCAAATTGATTTCGTTTGAAACTTTAAACTCGAAACGCTATGAACTGATAACTTCATTTTCCGTGCTCTTTGCTAAAAATATACGACATTAATTATGCTGAAAGGGACTCTTTTATGCTTCTTGGGCAAAATAATATTGCTTCTCGTTAGTTCTTTATTTTGGGTTCCGTTTCTTGTAATGAATTTCACGGTCCGTATATTTGTTTGTCCGACAAAGCCCTTTTCACGTTTTACATTTCATATTATTTGCATAATTCTTAAAAGAAAGATATACCGAAATCCAAAAATCGATAAAACATTAGTGTCTATATTTCGACCCAGTGTTACAGATCGTATTCACGACAAGGCTATAAGTAATTTTCAAAAATTAAGAATTAGATTTTGAACTTAAAGCTTTTCTGTTCAAGTAATATTATTATGATAAGGAAAATTGAGCATTGCAATCTGTGCCTCAGCGTCAATTCAGTCAGCGCTTGTACATAATAATATTATCGCTTGATCATTATAATTTAAAATTAATCGGTCTACGGAAATTCCGCTCATGTCCCGTTAGCAGGGTCATTTATTTTGTTTCTTTATAAAATGTATTCAGATTGGTTGTTCGTTGCGAATCACAAAAGCTACCGCAATGAGGTGGAAGTAATTCGGTTATATTGATTGAGCCGTTCCATAATGCGCTGCAATCAACAACTGAACTACGATCTGCAGACTGCACAAGGATGCTTCAAACAATTTATTAGTTAGAAAGAGGTTTTATTATGAAAATACTTTGAAACAAATGGATAAATGAAATTCAAAATAGGGTAAAAGGAAAAGATAACTCTGACTTGAACAAAATTAAAGAAATTTACCTACGGGAATGGCAGTTGCCATCGATAAGTCATGTGACCAATTTTCGGTCGAATATACAATGTCATTATCATGCATTATTTAAATTTCTTTCCAAAAATGTACCAAATGCAATCGTAGAAATAGAATTTGTAAGTAAGGCTGGGTTGCTTGACTTGACTTTAAACGAAACGTTATAGTTAAATATGGCGGCCTCATTCTACTGAAATTCATAACATGCTAGAAAATTTGAATTATTTACATTGATATGAACTTTTGTTAAAATATTCATCCAAGGCGTGTCACCTTACCAATAAAAATATGATTAAAAAAGTTTTTGCAACCCAGTAATATTACTAAACTTTGAAAAATACTTTATTTAAGCTAGCATGTTTGTTTAATTCATCACGTGATATCTCCTGCATATTTCACTAGCTGAGTTATAAATTAATTTTTATAAGCATTTATTTAGTTTCTTCTGTCCCAATGTTTATTTATTTGTTTGTTTGTAATCAAATCTTGCAAGTTAAATTTGATCCACTTCCCGGTTACCGTTTGAGCTGACGACACAACCTCATCAGACATTTGTCTTGATGATCACTTTGGTTCCGATGGTAACCAAGGTCTGATGATGGAGCTGGAACAAGCCCATAGGAACTCAGTGATTAAACGACATAACCGCATCGAGTTTGGGCTCATTTGATTCGTCTTTACGAGTACTTTGGTGCTAGATAGTGGGTGTGGTGATGAGAAGAATACGAATTAAGCGTATAAAAACTTGTTTTTAAAAATACTTTTTAAATGATCCTTGTTTATAACAAACAACAATACGAGCGTTGAAATGGATTCACAGTTGAAAATAAAGTGTGGTAACTTGCTACTCTGAATTTTTTAAATGCCACCACGCGTTTTCAGTAAACTGGTAGGTAAGTGCCTACTATTGTACATAGTATTTCAGAAATTATAGCATTAACTGGCACTCTTATAGCATTGCAGTAATTCCCTGCATTTAGGTTGTACTTGCCCACTCCGTAAAACATAGGACTTATTTGTGGTATTTCTTTAGATAATTTTTTTATATCAGTTTTTTTTATATAAAGTTCAGGTTCAGGGTCAGTGAACTTTAATCAAAATGAAATACAAGACCTGTATTTCTTACTAGTTTTTTTTCAAACATTAAACGACGCGAAAAGGAAAAGGATACATATTTCACACATTTTATGTTAGGCAGTATGTACCTACCAAGATCCTTATTACCGGAAAAAACCTTACGTTCAAGAGTAACAAAATAATTTTCAAATTATATCTACTTTTGGAACACTGAAATAACTAACTGGTTAAAAATAAAAATTAAAAATAGCTAACTGGTTTAAAAGGATTTTATTTTTCATGATTGCATTTACAAAGGTGAAAGAAATTCATCAGTTAAAAAAAATGCCTTGTCATCTGAATTGTTAAAAAACTGATTGCAAGCACCCAAGGCAGTATGTATACAGAAGCCGATAACCAATCTAGGAAAGGCAGGGTTTACTAAGTACTCACCAAAAGGAGTGGAATAGAATATAGATTTCGTTGCAATTTTCCTAGAAGTGCCTGAAACCAAGCGTGCCTGGCGCAGCACACGTGGGATTTTTTAAAATGATAATTAAGATTTCGACAACAAACATCGTCGTACAGGCTTGAATTCTTGCTTTCTTTGGTCACGTGGCTGGATGTGGCAATGTCTCCATCGAACGTCTAGTCATCCAAGGAAAAGTAGAAAAAACCAGACCTCGGGGCAGATCGTCTATGAGATGGACAGACAAAGTAAAGAACGTGTAGTCGTCCAAGGAAAAAAGAAACCAGACTTTGCGTCAGATCGTCTATGAGATGGACAGACCAAGTAAAAGTTGCAGTGGACGTCCCATTACAATGTGTGCTCCCGAAAAGCAGATGTTCGGGAAGAATGGAGACAGATCGTCAAGCGTGTGACTGAGAAGTAAAGACCACGACCGCTCTAATAAGAGCGTGACGAAAGTGATGATGAGGAGTTATCCATTTTGGCAGAGGGATAGCGGTAGGCTTTTCCACTACGCCACCTGAGTACTCAGCGGCAAGAGTAGATTGTTTTCGTAGGTGGGAACTAGAACGTTGTTACACGTCGGGTTAAAATACTGCTCGGACGCGCTCCGCTCGACCGGGGAGATTTGTGAGATCAACATTCCTACAAAAATGGACTTCGCACTCCCATTTATATCGCTTCTGTACGCTGCAGGGGCCAATAGATTTTTCTTTGCCGATAGGTCAATAGATTTTTCTTCACCTCTTTATGCTTTCAGCCAAGTTCTAAGAGAAAGTCAATTATTATGAAATTGTAAAGATTAGGTTCCGTATTTCAAATTAGTTAATATTTATATACCTTGTTGCCCTATCTATCTATCCGCATATATTCCACGTATCAGAAACGGGAAAAGCTAAATTCATGCCAAATAGAGAAATATAATTCTTTCGATGTATAAAAAAGTCAAACCCTCAGATAACTTCAAACACAGCAAACCCATCAAAATTTCATCTTTGTCGTTTTCGAAAACTCAATACGCGTAGAAAGTAATCATAAATTTTGAAAAGAAACAAAGGACAGAAGTTAAAGCATCATATACTGAAAATTGTAAAGTTGTTATTCGTATAGGTCTGAGGATAGAACGTGCAATACTTATTTTCCATACCACTAAGTGAGAAATAATTAATGTCAAAACAATGTCTGTTGGGTCATCTAGTAAAATTATTATTACAATATAGTTCTTGCGGAGCGGCGAGCGCTTAATATAGGCCGCTAGGGACTAAGGTACCCATACCAAGTCCTCCAGAATTATCGTGGGTCGTGGGTGGATATATCATAAAAAGCCTCTTAGAACATAAACTATGATATTAAGCAGTTGTGGTATATGTGAAGCCAGTGAGCCAGTGATATACGGGCCCGGTTGGGCGCGGATTATGTTAGGCCTTCGGGGAACTGTGCCCGTGAAATATACGCTATAAGTACCTATGTGAGATGAGTTACTGGAATTCGGAGAATCATCAGGAGATTAATTATTAACAAACGAATCCTGAATCTGGTTACCTCATAGCCTCATAATGACAAAACTTCAATTAGCTACATTTACAATTTACAATATAGTTTCTTAGTACGGTCACAGTAAGATAGTGTCACGACCTATGGCTAGGTCGGAAACGATTGTGTCCCTAGCTTAATGATAAAAATTGACAGTTTACAGTTTAGTGATAAGAGCTTTCGACTACTCGATAATAGATGGCAATAGTGTATAATTAGAAAGAGAAGAATGAAAATTCCGATGTGTTAGAATAAGATGCAAACCTTTCAGTGAATAGATGAACACAGAGCAATAAGTTTTAGGGATGATTTAAATTTAGAACTAGTTATTTGAAATTTGAAATGTTCTGGAAATTCGAATTATTGCCGAGTATATAAGGGGAAGTTTTCAGGATCATACAGTCAGTCAAGAAATTCAGTTCGATAGATTCAAGTCCGCGATACAAAAGCAACACGAAGTGAGTGAAGAAGAAGTGTATGATTTATGGTACTAGTTATGGTGTAGTACTGGTGGTGGAGTCTTCGTAAGTCAGTGGTGCTCGTGCTCCTAGGCGCACCGAAGTTCGCGCGGTGTGGCCTTAGGAGCTGAAGAGGGACCAGGGACTGTCTTTGTGTTGCTGGTCACGGCGCTACGGCCTGTGAGTCAGGTATCGGACTATGAATAAAGGCACCTAATCAACGACATCGACTTGTTCTTCCAATCCCGAACCCCGGTTCGCAACATTGGTGTCAGAAGTGGGATTGGAAGATGTCGTTGGTGCCAGGGAACGAGAATCAAGACATGACTCGCGTGCAGGAGAGAAGTAATTCCGATACAAGACCTTCGGAAGGTGACACTACGGTGGAGCAGGTGATTGACGTGAATGCCCTGCTACAACGGATGGAGTCTATAATGCAAGAACAGTCACGTGCGCTTCTGGAGAAATTCAGCCGTCGGGAAGAAAGGGTCAAGACACGTCTGGAAAGTTTCTATGAGGAAATGGTTGGTCTACTACCAAAGAAGAAAGAGGCATGCGACAGAGCGGCTGAGAAGGAAGTGGGCAGAAGTAACGACTCACTCGAGAAACAAGTCTTTGGGGAAGAGACTAGTGACGTGGAGGTGGAAGATGCGGTCTGTTTGAAGCCACAATCCAACTTTGGGGAACGTGAAGCTCATGTGCTGGTATTAGAGGATGTCATTTGTCAAGATTCAGGAGATTTGGAGACGTTGGAGTTGGCTACGACAGAGATCATTGAGACGGAGACTAGTGACGTGGAGATGGTTGTTGGACTAGTGGTGGAAGATGCGGTCTGTTTGAAGCCACGAACCAACTTTGTGGAACCTGAGGCTCATGTGCTGGTATTAGAGGATGTCATTTGTCAAGATTCAAGAGATTTGGAGACGTTGGAGTTGGCTACGACAGAGTTTATTGAGACGGTAAAGAAAACTGAGGAACAAGTTGATATTCGTTGCCAAGAGGGTGGCAGACGACGCGGAATGATGACGGAGAGCATTAAGAGGAAGTTGAAGGGTGATCTGAAGTTGAAGATTGAGGTGCGTCATACTTACAGTCACGCTGGAGGATTGGTTGGTGCACGCATGGTAAAAGGGAAGATGGGGCTTTGCTTCAGCGCAACTACAGAGGTCAGACTGAAGAGGAGAGTGCACCCTAGATGTGGTGGCGCAAAACGGTCGGCTGCAGCAAGCTTGGTGAGGAGGAAGGTACGGCCTGGTAGCAACATCGCAAGTATCCCGATTGCTGTACGGCGTAATTGCATCAACGCCAGACGATCTACATTATACAAGAAGAACCGAAAAGTATTACATGGTTGTGACAGCGGTAAACGATTCGTTGCAAGAGTCAAGATGAAGAAGGAAGACCAAACTGGGTGCGACAGGGTAAATCGAATGACGACAAAGGTAAAGATGAAAAGAGAAATATGGCCCAGCCATGACATGGTGATGTTCATGCTCGGGACGAGCATGTCTTAGGTGGGGGCAGTGTCACGACCTATGGCTAGGTCGGAAACGATTGTGTCCCTAGCTTAATGATAAAAATTGACAGTTTACAGTTTAGTGATAAGAGCTTTCGACTACTCGATAATAGATGGCAATAGTGTATAATTAGAAAGAGAAGAATGAAAATTCCGATGTGTTAGAATAAGATGCAAACCTTTCAGTGAATAGATGAACACAGAGCAATAAGTTTTAGGGATGATTTAAATTTAGAACTAGTTATTTGAAATTTGAAATGTTCTGGAAATTCGAATTATTGCCGAGTATATAAGGGGAAGTTTTCAGGATCATACAGTCAGTCAAGAAATTCAGTTCGATAGATTCAAGTCCGCGATACAAAAGCAACACGAAGTGAGTGAAGAAGAAGTGTATGATTTATGGTACTAGTTATGGTGTAGTACTGGTGGTGGAGTCTTCGTAAGTCAGTGGTGCTCGTGCTCCTAGGCGCACCGAAGTTCGCGCGGTGTGGCCTTAGGAGCTGAAGAGGGACCAGGGACTGTCTTTGTGTTGCTGGTCACGGCGCTACGGCCTGTGAGTCAGGTATCGGACTATGAATAAAGGCACCTAATCAACGACATCGACTTGTTCTTCCAATCCCGAACCCCGGTTCGCAACAATAGGATAGAACATCTTTAAACTGTGGTACGGCCATAATGTGGCTATATTGATACACAGATTATATTGATTGTGGTTTTTGAACCGTCATGAATTACGTCGAAGGTGTACGAGTAGCATCGATCTTAAATGCCTTTTTGCCATTTTGGTATGGAATCATTTTTTTATTGAGTTTCTTGCCGGTTCTATCTAGATGCAAACCTGCAGGCTTAGCCATTTGACTTATTTATAATCGTCGTTTCTATGATTTCTTGAATTCCGTTCCTTCTAAGTATGGAATAAGCGATCGACATGCATCTATGAAAATCGTAGATAAGTCACAAGATTAGATAGAAAGAAAGAAAGAGCGCTTTTCAAACTTGGTGGCAGAGTTTCGAAGTTTCATAAGAGCCTACAATTTCGACTTAGCCATAAGTATAAAAAAAATTGTATTCACGAATGAATGGGTGCGGTCTATATTATAAACTTTCATCGTGACCATTCTTATAGTAGGTAGGTACCTAACAATATTAATAAATAATTTACCTCAAAAACAGTCCTTAGTATGTATGTACTGTACGTTATTCTACCGTCTACCGACAAAGCTTGTATCCTAGCCTAGTAGAAATCTGGTACGATTGCATGTAAAGCCAATTAGGAGCCAAGAACACATTGCGGCTGCTTTGTTGTGTTGTTCGTAGGAGATACTAATTCCTACTGAAATTCAAATGTGCAATGCATAGATGAACAATACGTGCCTTCTTAGTGTTGCTATGTAATGGTAAGTGCTGATGTAGATGAAAATATAATCACATTTTAACTTGGAAGTTTATAAGAAGGTAACGCTATCGCTTAGCGACACAACTTTGTGGTAACCAGCCGCTGCCGAGGACTCCAATAGGAGTCCGTGGCGTAATAACACAAGAATTGTTTCGACAGCTTACTTTTTTTTAATTGCGGGTGGGGAGGGGATCTCTATTGTATCCAACTTGTAATTTTACCCACTAAAACCCTGCGGTAGGGGTAGACATCCTCAGCACGTCAAGTTGGAAGCCTCTGTGATTTCATACAAACGTCTCTTCCGCAACGCCTTTGACTGACACGTCCAAGAGAGGGTCAGGGTCATCTTAAATGAAGTCGAATGCTTATACCTACGAGTATTTAAATATGAATAAATATTTTATTCTGAAGTTTATTCCTATTGCCATGTATTTTGAAATGAGTTACTTTTTCATAGTTAAACATAATTTTTTTATTACTTCTAATACAATACGATATTACTCACTTTTCAGTAGGCCTCGAGTGAATACCAAAAACACGCCACCATGTGGGCGTCTAACCACAGTCGTTTCAACAAAGTCCCTTTACATCCCGTCATGCGAAAAGGATTTACAAAACGTTAAACTCAAACATGAACTGTTTAAGACGTTATGTCCCTTCATATACAGTTTAAATTCACTTGACGATAGATATATTTTGTTGTCTGATATTATAATATAGTGGGCTTAGGAATACAAGATATGTGCGTTTTTTTGTTAGATAAGTATAGTTTCTGTTCTGAATTTAAAGAGAGAGTAAAATTCGTAAATTGCAACATTTATTCATAGTAGCTCAGCAATTACTAATTTTCAGTAATCAATATGTCGGGTCCACTAGACGGATTCAAGTAAAACTGGGCAGTCTTGGCACCACTTGGTGATGAATGTGATGAAAATATACATGATATCACCAGCTCCAACTAAAAAAATGGAGTTAGATTATAGATTAGTGGAGGCTTCTTTTATCCCATAACATCTATGGATCCCAAGGGATTAAACAGCTATACTTATAATTGAAGGTGTAGGTAGGCACTATAAAACAAAAAGCCAACTTTTGTATTTCGATATACGCGTACATTAGTAGGGATATACCTATTAAAGACAAGAAATTGGAAAGTAATTTTTAAGAAATTGATACTTGATAGTATTCAATACAAAAAATTACGAAAATAAATCTGTTTTCACATAGGTATACATTAAGCATATTACTTTTAGTAGGTAAGGGTTGGTTACTCCGCTACGGTACGGGACAGTATTAGATATTGGTGCGGCCATGTTAGATGGATTAACGATGTAATCATTACTCTAGTAATAGGATATGTTCACACTGTAACACGTGTCGTATTACCTTACCTGTCCATAGGTCGCAGTAGGCTTTGTTAAACATACTGACATGGCGTCAGCTACGCTATAATGGAGCAATAACTCTTGTTTGCTTGATTGCTTTGTTGATTCCCCAAACGTCGCGTTCATTGCTGCAATGTACGTGCATTACGCACGTGCAAAATACTCTGTATTGTCTACCGGTGAACGAAAATTTAATGTGAATGTACCTGCATGCGGCAACTTGATATTTTTGATTTTTGATACAGGTTTCTCTAATTAAATGCATGTTTAATTAAGATATATTTTAAATATTAAATTAAAATATATCTTAATTAAATACTACATATCTAAAATAAAAACTACATAAGTTAAAACAAAAAATAATCTAGTAGACCGCTGTCAGAGGGAATTGTTCCCAAAATGCTAGCCCCATTGCCTCGTTGTATCGCGATACTAATTATTTGGGCAAAGTAGAGGCCAGCATTTTGGTCACGCGTTGCATCGACCAGGCGTAAAGAAATTTCTTTAAAAATTTTCTTTGCTCCCGGTCCCCACGGTCCCATAGTTTCGACATTACGACTAACTTGGAAAGTTAGTCCTAATGTTACTTATACCTATAAGGAAAGTAATGAGTTACTACACAGCAATGCACTAGCACGTCTTTGCCAGTGTTATAGATATTTCAATCCACGATGACGCGCCCCACTCTGTCAAACTTCAAACGAATCGAACGAAACATAAGTGATTTTGACTTGGGTTTGAGTTTGATTTTGAGTTGGGTGCGTCTTCGTGAATTGAACTATCTATAACTAACTAACATGGTAGAAACCTTTTGTTTTTCTACCGTTGCAATATAAACTTATTCTTTGGTCGATGCAAACCGCCCTGGTCCATTAACCGACATTTACTGTCCCGGGCTCGGTAGATATCAATCTCTGATTCAATTCCTGCTTTTATCAATACTACAGCACACTTACTACTCAGCCAGGGAAATTGTGATTTACCATTACCTATGCGGATAAGTGCTTGGATTTGTGTATCATTTATTTAGGTCAATAAACATAATATAGCTTTAACACAAAAAAATAAGTTTTCCGATGTTCTTTTTGTCTTACCCTTTATCGTATCTGTGTGTACTTATAATAATCAACATTTTACGGAAGTTACAGTAAGTATAAAGATTGACATAAATGGTCCATAAATACCTACTATCCCTACCTACTGGTTTTATACACACCAATAATTCTTATTTACTTTATTTCTCTGTTCTGTGCCAGAATACCAGACCATTGCTCAGATATGTGCATATTATAAAACATTCTATATTAGTTCTGCAACGGAATGCAAATGGAATGAATAAAGTGTGGTGTAATTTGATGCTCTGAATTTTTAAACGCGACCATTTTCACACAAAGTGGTTCATATGTACAGAGTTTCCGTAATTTTCTCTTATCTGTTGCATAAAATGTAATAGCTTTTGTTTTATTAAAATTAGGTTTGGGATTAATAAAAATGCCTAGGTAAGGAAGCATTTTACCCGCTTTTCAGTTTATGTTACTGTTTACGTTAGTATATTTTAATGGTATTGCTTTAATTAAAGTCTTCTGCATCTTATTTTTAAGTGCTCCCATTTATACGCATAACTTGTGTTGTAATAAGTATATTAATTTTACCTACTCTTGGAACCCGTGTTAAATACTCATTTTTGAGATAGTTTCTTTGTACAATTGAGCCAGTCCTATATTTTGGCACAATTACTCAAAAATGTGTGTGTGGGCATTAACGGCTATGTTACTTTAACGTGTGCAGTAATTCTTTGATCCTTTAGCTATCCAGTATTGTAATTCAATCCAATAGATTATGTACAAACTCTAATCCCCGATTTCGTTACCTGTTATCAGTTAACTATAGGTAGGTACTGGCGGTTTCCAATATCCTATCTGTTCATGGTTAAACTGTAGTAGGATCTTTTAACCCTGTGCTCTTATGTCACATTGATATCTCTAGTAGAGCAAATAGAAGATAGATACTTTATAAACCGCTATACATGATTTTCTGAATTGTCTCCCACTATGGAAGCAAACACGATATCTACGTTAAAGACATAATATTTACAGGACAGATTAATTTGTTTTGGTATAATCCATTACTTGAAAAGATTCTGTATGCAGGAACACCGCCCACATGAAACACCACACACAATTCAACTGTTTCATCTTTTCAAGTAGCGGATTATATCAAAACAAATTAATCGGTGCAAATTATGGATTTCCGCAAAATAACGCCTGCTTCCATACCATAATGTTTACGTCAAAAACTTATATCTACATAATATTCACGAGAATGCTTTGAAATGCATAGCTGATAAAATCCGTACCGTCACGGGAGCAACGCGAGGACATTTCTATTCCTTAGGAAAATTTATAGACTGTGAAAATTCTGCTTACAGTTCGGGCTCGAAATGACAAACGTGACTCGGATGAAGAATTATGGGGCCCGTGGGTTCCGCACCAAACAAATTCCGAAAGAACGAACTTTAAGTGGAAAGTTTGATGTCTCTTGTGCGAATTATTTTACTTTTTATCAACGCACGTTCATGTGAAAAAAGCAGGAACATATTATTTTGGAAACTTTAGCGTCTGGACTGTGGACGGATTTACATCCGTCAAGAACAAATTTCAGAAAATTCAAATTAAGATTTGATGACTTAATTAAAAAAAAAATCGAAAAAAATAACGAGTGGGTATCTAAACCGCAGAAAATGGTTTTATTGAGCGTCAAAGGAAATAGGCGTAATAAAATTCATAAAATGTATATTGTAGCAATAAAACATTTTCTATGCATGAGTTAAAAATAAAATTACAACCATTCTTTCATAAAATATGCTAAAACGGACCTTATGCAAATTATTTAGAATTTTATGACTGTCGTATATGTTTGCATATTTCATGAATAAGGCTGAAATAGGAATGAGAGTGAAGTAGTAAATTAATTAAGTTTATTGCAATCGCCCTGATATACCTATGAATTAAAATGCTCTGTTGTATAGAAGTATTTACCTAGATTAATTGTTGAATCGCTACGTTTTTAGCACCGATAAGGAACCAGGGATCTATTGTTTTTTAGTAGTTATATCCTTTAACTTCATTGATCCGTAGATGATCCGTAGTGTTGATATCTCATAGTTTAACTTTAATACATGGAGATAACAGAACTATGAAGGCGCCCTATTCATTTATTCTAGCCTAGCCTTGCGTGACATTCGCCGCAATTATGAGCGCCAAGATTTGCTGTCAAATGTTCGTGTACTGAGTTACTATCCTAGGCTACGCCATCATATGCGCCATTTTACAGATTAAAAATGTCACGCTAATTTTGTAGAGGGATCCTGTCCTCATTATTTCCTAAATCTGTACTCTATTAGGTATTCTTGAAACGTTGTCAGTTTGATTACCCAATGATATAATTGTCAGTTTGGTTTAATAACAATATTTTGATTGATTTTATTTCATTTTCTACAGAAGTGTTTATGTGCATACATGGAAGTTTCTTTGGGTCGAAGTTTAGATGCTGCGAAGTGGAGTCCATGTACGGATACAGTCTCAGGCAGGGCGTGGAGTTCATCAGCATAGCTTCAATGGTAAAACCACAACACATTTCTAACCAGCTACCCACTGGCTACTACTCCAAACGATAGAGAAGTAATCAAAACTTCGGCTTTATAGGCATTTGGGGATCCAGGGTTTACTTGCTAAGCTTTGAAGGAAAACGTCGTAACGAAACCCGAGGGATGATTCTCATAGATAAAATTGTACATCGCCGGTAACCATTGCAACACAATCGTCAATGGCCAATCCGTGCCATCGCTGCACAAGCGATGCAAATATCAGCTAAGTAATCAGTGCCGATGCGGCTCGACTTAAGGCAAGCATTAAAACAAGGCAGAACCCAAGATGTAACCTCGTCGATGTTGAACGTAAAGTATATATGCGGAATCGCACAGCTGCATGTTCTAAGAGTTTTCTAAAATTATAGAGGAATTTTGAACAAGACCATCGTACAATGTGCATGACCATCGATAAAGTTTTATGGTCACGACGATTTAAATCTTTGTTGTCACTCATATGTAATGCGGACCGTGTAGTTTCGGCATTATTTATGGCTCTATATTATCCCAATGGTGCTACTCTCTTACTCAGAGTCATATTCCTCATGTTATTGAAGGCTTCTTAGTGAATTTGTCTGGACAGTCAAGTCAGTCAGTAAATGTGTATTGTATCGTAAATTCTTGTATCAAGTGACGTGTTGCTTTAACCCGAGTGGTTCGTTTAGGTTTATTTTCTTCCACTACAACTAGTGACAATAGTCTAATCCAAATTGTTTCTCTCCCTATGGGCAATGTGAAAAAATCAAGAATTCTTTTAAAGGTAGGTGGTAGATAAATCCTCTTCCATAAAAGCCTAAGGGCTTAGACCAACGTCTCAAGGCAAAGCGGCTCAAAATGTAAACATTTATTTGCAATGATGACTGTATGTTTCAAAATAAAATAATTGCTAAACAAAGGTTTAGGGATTTTGATACTTTACAGAAACGTCTAAGAAGAACTAGTATAGTTTTTTAACTATATAGGCAAGCGCTTGACTGTCATCTCACCTTATTTTGATGATACAGTCTAAGGTGGAACGCGCTTGCCAAGGAGATGACTATTCACTCTTGATTTGATGGCGTCCAGGTTGTAAGTGGCGGGATAGACAATGCCTTTGTTTGAAAGGGGAGTATTCCAGGCTTTTGTAGTGCGCATCAGGAAAGAGGAAACCGCATCGTATACGCGTCTTTGGAACGTCGACTAGGTATATAGTAGGTATAAAAAGTGTTTTTTCAGGTGATATCTTCAGTAATCCTGCTGAGCTGTATTGCATGCCTGATGCCCCTGATCTTGTTGGATGAGCAGATAAACAAACGCCCGCTGATGGCCGTCAACCTGGTCTCCTGCTTAGTAGCTTCCTGTATTTCTGTGTATACGCTTTTTATATCTGTGTTGCTACTGTGGCAGTCAAAACAGGTCAGTAATGAACGCTTCATTTTAAAAATAAAGCCACAGCTATTTCAGCATTCTGTCGCCAGCACCTCCTAACATTTTTTATGAAATTTACTTTTTGTCGTTTGATTTGAATTCAAATGCAATGTTTGAACAGAATTTATCCGAATACTCTAGCCATTATAATGTTTTTAAGCTCTTTCAAAATACTTACATCCAAATGCGGACGTAGATCCGTCCTATTATAGGAATCCGGTGGAAGTAAAGTTACATGTAATAAATCAGCTTGCACACTTCTTCATTTTCTTCGCTTCGGGATTTTCGTGAAACAGACTGCGGATGCCTTGGATGCACGTGTTTTTACAATCTTTCTGGTATTATATTTAAATAACAAATAACCGCGTCAACTCCACAGAGGCAAGGCAACATATTCATATGCTCGCTGTGGTACGTGTCTCACATATCGATACTGACGCTTCACTTCTTGCTCTTCATCATGAAGATTGCCGTTTGCTTCGCCAGGAAACATTACGTCGCTGCTGTTTTCACGGCTTTGGTCTCAATATTGTATCAAGGTAACTATAGACCTTTTTCATGGCGATATAAAGAGTGTACGCCAATTTATGGCTTAAAGTCATTTCCAATTTATTTCTTTAGCCCCTTCTTGATACCTAAACTTCTACCACTACTACTTACACTAACTTTTTCTACCAAACTTCCATTAACTGCTACCTTTGTTAACTAATTTCTTCTTTCTATCTTTTGCCTATACCTATCTGTGAAAACTTTTCATTAACTTGTCAGTACCTTACGTTAAGTTAGCTATAAGTTATCCTTGGATAAATAAAAAAAAAAATATGCAAAAGAGTCCTGCTCCACTTCTGTTGCTAAATGTATTAATACATCTATTTGATTTGACTTTAAAAAAATATTTAATTCGCACGCTTTTTTTTGTGTGTAGCGCTCAATCAATTAAATACACATTGATTTATTTGTTCATTACGCGTTCAAATTGTTGAATTTGTGGTTTATTTGAAACAGTTGAACTGGAAATTGGAAAATTATAAGTTATATTAACTGAGGCATTATGTTAGATCAGAGATGTGCTGATCTTATTTTTCGTAAATAGAGAATACCTACTCTGTAAAAAGTTAAAGTTATTTAAAAAAATACTCTACATATACTAATTTTGTTTATCACTATGTTATGTTTTCAGGTACATTCATTTACTTCTCAGTTGTGGTCAACAGTTACTTACATTCTTTATATCAAGAAAGATATTTATAGCCAAAACATATCGTAAAAATATTATATTACACATGTGGATATTATTTTTTTAGTTTTATGCTTTTAAGGGTTTTATTTTTTATTTTAATAAGAAATATACAATGATTTAATTTTGAGTGATTTAGATACTTTAACAGTAAACAAATATAATGCCTATTCTGTATAATATATGTTACTCGAAGACACATTCGTTTCGAGGGTACCTACTTACAAAAATTTAAAGTTCCTGTGCACTTATTTCAATTTCAATTTTATTATTTGACGAAACTGATATGAGTGCATGTTTTGCATGCGCTTTAATTGTTATCACTATGAGAATTTTGACTTGTTTAAACTCTTCGTACTTTTAAGCATTTAAATCCAAACAAGACTAATAAGCACTTTATTAAGTTAATAACGAAGGGATGTTTTACATCAAATAAGATTTGTATAACGGCTCCCAACATTAAATTGGCTCGTTAGGAAAATCAACACTATATTCTATTAAAACCCTCCCGTAGTCGGTAAGCAGAGTATCTCTAACTGAATAACGCTTTCGTGTTTGACGTTGAACTTCAGTTCTTGATGTTTAAGATAGACTCAAAGCAAAGGGGATTTATTATTAAATTCATTTTTAAATTGTAAAGGTAAGAAGATTTATTCAGTTTCTGTTCAGTAGTTTTAGATGCATACAAATACAAAAGAAATAACATTTTTTTGCTTATATTTTTAATGTGACCTATTTATTAGTAGTAATAGGTATTTATTAGGTAGGTAGGTACTGTAGGCCATTGGTTCAGACCTGTTATCAGGAGGTCGGGGTTTGAATCCCAGGGACCATTGACTTTCAGAGTACAGTATGTTTTAGAAAACAAAGCTCCATTGACTTAACGTTGAAGAAAGACATCGTCAGTAGGTACTTAAATGCAAGCTTCCCGAGAATTTACCACAAAAGTGTGTGAAGTCCGCAAACCTGCGCTTAGTCAAAATGGTTGACCAAACCCTTCTCATTCTAAATAGAGAATTATACATAAACATACATACACATAGAAAGGGGTTAAGACGCTTGCTTGTATGGCAAAGATTATAAGAAAACTAGCTGACCCGGCGATATCATGGTTTCCATGTTGGCTGATGATGGCGGTTTTGCCCTTGGACGATCTCAAGGTTTTGCCATATTCCTCACTTAGGGGTACGAAAAATAGATGCCTATTATCAGAAACTAATAATAACAGATCTACCAAATATACACAAAAAAGTTCATAACAATCGGTCAAGCCGTTTCGGATGAGTTTTGTAAGAAACACTGGCACGAGATTTTTATATATTTGCGAAGATGATATAAAGTTATATCTTTCTCATAAGTGGTATTGTTTGGAAAGTACAAGTAACAAGTTTATAACGGGCTGCTTTGTTGTAAAAGCTTCTTGTCTCAAGCACCGTTAGAACATACAGGCAACAGCGGCAGAATCAGGTCGTGTTAGGGAGAAGTGGGGTCTAATTAGGATACTAATTGAAGCGTCTGGGAGCTTGAATTAGACACAGAAAGAGGTCTGAGTAGGTAATTCTGCTTGTATAGGTACGCTAAGCCTCCAAGTTTGTACAAAGCGTTACATTACTAGAGCCTTGTTGTTTTTAGATAAGTGTGTCTTTTTGACGTTTGGAAAGAATACGACCGTTGTAGATATGGGTAATGACTGAATCGTCTTTGCACCATCAACGCATTTACATTACTGCCTAGTTATTTTGAGTAAGTTTTGTAACTGTGTGTTACAACATAGAGTTGAAGCATGATTTATCGTTTCAGCATGAAGTGGTATTACTATTTTGTCCTTTTGAAATATATGAACAAAGACTGTCACAGGACCAGACTTAAACCATTCTAGAAATTATAAAATTCCTAAATTGGCCCATGCCAGGATCGAAGCCGGGACCTCCTGCTCAAATCTGAGAACTTGGAAAGGCACCAAGGACGATCGCACACCTACATGAGCCATTGAGGCTATTGCTTCGATGCATAATGTATATAGCCTGTTGGTATACAGGTTGATAATATTACCATACTTTAGTCATTTTTCTGCATCGAATTTAAACTCTGACTTTTAATTCCATGCAGTAAAATGACGTTAAGGAATAAATCGTGAGGAAACCATCATGATATTATGAACTTTTGAGTTCTGCATAATATTCTCAAAAGTGTGAGGCCAGGCCAGGAGGTATTCATGTGACCGTCTATATTCTACTGTACGGTAATTAGCTTTCCTTAAAGTTACTAAACAACAATTTAGAGGAATATTAATATTATGCCCACTAATCTTATAAATGCCATAACAACGCCGACGCCATAAAAAAACTATCAAGAAAATTACGTGAAAAAGATAAAGTTATATGGCCAGTGTAAAATGTGAGGGCGGTAAAATTTTTCAGGAAAATCTTAACCCGCAGTAGCTTGCGGTTTTATGTGTTTAACTTGAGCCTTCTCGCTTTCATCATAGAGTGAGCCAAATGTGTTGGTATACCTAGATAATAATGGTAAAGCTTTATGGCTTTGTGAGATCAGAATTTTCAGACGAATTTACGTTAATTTACACTACAGTTTGTTTTTTGGTAATTAATTCTTTATTTATTATTATTTATGAAAGGTCAAACAACAGACTATACAATTTTACATACACCATTTAAAAGTTAAAGCTATTAAATGAATACATGGTAAATGTATGCCTAATTATAGGCTGACACAACATGCATCAACTTAATTATTATATTTATTAATAACTAACTAAGAATTACAGGTTAAGTTACACAATAAATTACAAAATAAGTCACAAATGTGAGTAGGTTGTTCAATTGTTTTTTAAATAAATACAAAAACTCTGTATTCGAGTCGTTAAAAGTTAAAACAAAGGAAATGAAAACGGATATGCGGATTTTAGAAGTTCTGGAAGTTTTGTAGCAGCATCCAAATGAAATCTTTTCTGGTAATGGCGCCAAACTGAATTGAACGAATCCAAATATTGCATGCTAATTATATGATCATGAATTTATTGAATGTAAGCAGGTGGTATTTTGCGGAAATCCATACTAAGTAAGACAGCTTAATTTGTTTTGCTATAGTCCGCTTCTTGAAAAGATTCAGTATGGTACAATATGCAGGAACACCGCCCACATGAAACACCACACACAATTCTTCCAACACTTTCTTCGAAGCACGTTTCGTCCGGTGTCGGGACGTACTCCTCATCCTCCTCAGTAGATTTTGACTTCACAATGCGAAATCGTAGAGATAATGAACTTTCATAAGCTAATCACAATTTTCTTAATAAATGGTGACAACAAGTGGAAAATTAAAAAATTTTAAAACACCCACGACTTTTGCAGACTTGTAATTGAAAAAGGATTAAATAATTTTTTTGAAACTCCCCGACTAAAGGAAAGTAAGAACTAAGAACCTATCAGTATAATTACAAATCCAAGAAAATCCGCCGGAGCTGCTGTGTTTTGCCTATGACGGTGTTGATGGTGCTGTTTACCAGTTGATGACCAATTCAATTTCTTGATAATTCTCATATACCGGCAGTTTATTAATACTTACTAATTACATTAATTGATATTGGAAACGAAAATAGCAATGGCAGCTCCGACGGATTTTCTTGGATTTGTAATTATACTGATAGGTTCTTAGTTCTTACTTTCCTTTAGTCGGGGAGTTTCAAAAAAATTATTTAATCCTTTTTCAATTACAAGTCTGCAAAAGTCGTGGGTGTTTTAAAATTTTTTAATTTTCCACTTGTTTTATAGTTTTTCGATTAATATATTAATGTAATTTAAATTATATTATTATTAAAAAATGAAAATTACTCTTCAAACTAGCCATTAGCTTCTCTAGCAGCGTTTGAAGGCATCATCCCTTCCAAGTCATAAAGAGACGTTTATTGTGGCGCCCCCTGCTGTTCAATCACAAGAACAATTATCTACGAACCATTGCCAATGACTCACTAATATTTTATACAAAACTGGATCCAAATCGGTTCAGTCGTTTTTGTAATAATTGAGAACATTCGTTTGCACTGTAAATGTTTTTTATGGCGCCCCCTGGTGATCGATGTTCGTAACAACTATCTAAGAACCATCGCCAATGAATACCAAACATTATACAGAAAACTGCATCTAAATCGGTACAGCCGTTTTTGAAATAAATGGGAACATTCGTTTGCAATATAAATGTATTTTATGGCGCCCCCTGGTGATCGATGTTCGTAACAACTATCTAAGAACCATTGCCGCTGAACACCAAACATTATACAGAAAACCGCATCTAAATCGGTCAAGCCGTTTATGAAATAAATGGGAACATTGATGTGCACACACAAACAAACAAACCAACAAACAAACACACAAAAATATTTTTGCATTATTGGTTTTTGTGAACAATTTAACATACAAACAAACATAAAATCTTTTTAACAGAGTAATGTACAAACGGTCTCTCACCCTAAACGCATATACCCGTACTCCGTTCCGTCGTGGGTAATAAAAGTGGAATGCGGAAAATAAATCTCATCTGTCAGTAGTAATTTTGTCTTCATTGAAGGGTGACCGAGAGCAGAGTACGCGGGGAAATGAATAAGGGAAATAAGGGATTTATTATTTATTATTATTAATTTTACAGAGGTACAAAATAAGCACAAAAGTTGAAGCCTGTGACCTCCACACTAGGATCCCCTGTGTTGTGGAGATCACATCCTTCCATAATGATACACAACAATAATATATTAAGTGTGTGTGTGTGTGTGTGTGTGTGTGTGTGTGTGTGTGTGTGTGTGTGTGTGTGTGTGTGTGTGTGTGTGTGTGTGTGTGTGTGTGTGTGTGTGTGTGACTGTCTCACACGCAAAACCCCACACTCTGAATAAAGACTGTCCGTAGGGTACCGAAAAGGTTTTTTGTAAGCTGTTTTTAAAACTGCACGTTGGGCACGTTCAAGTTTAAGTACCTACTTAAACTTGAACGTGCCCAACGTTCAAGTACAACCATGTTTTGCCAGCTCCTCCCCAAGCTGGGAGGCAGTAGTTGAGTATCGATTGGCAGAGTGATATATAAACGAGTTTTATCACTTCTACATTAGCCACGTTCCGAAGTCTTCGTAAGATGAACATGAATTTTCGTAGTCTACTACTTACTGCCTGAATTTGTTCGTCCCATCGCAAACCTTCATCTAATACTACACCCAGATATTTCAAGTTTTTAACCTGCTCGAGCATGGGACATTTGCAGTTCTCACTATTATTGTCAGTACATGTATGTAGTTTAATTTTCAATGTATCTCTTGGATCCGTTCTACTCGATATTTTAAAACAGATAATTTTTGTTTTACTTGAATTGATGGTAAGCAAGTTATTTCTGAGCCACGCAAACACCTCCTGCAAACCCTGTTGACATAACCGCTCTACTGAACCCCAGCTATTTCCGTAAAAGACTACCGCTGTGTCATCAGCAAAAGTGAAAAACTTAGCCTGCTTAACATCAAGGGAGCATAGGTCGTTTATGTAGACTAAAAACAGAGTAGGGCCCAATACACTGCCTTGAGGCACACCGAAATTAACATCTGCTATATCACTGGATAAATTATCAACCGTAACTTTTTGTTTACGACCCGTTAAATACGACTGGAACCATTGCAGAGGTATACCACGAATCCCCAATGCTTCTAATTTGTTTATCAGGATTTTCCTAGAGATGGTATCAAAAGCCTTAGCTAAATCGAGAAACACACCAACACATCTATTTCCCTGATCCAACTTCGCGGATACAAAATTAGTAAGTTCAGTGACCGCGTCTTCTGTTGAACGATTTGCTCTAAAACCATACTGATTTGCTGAAAGAAGTTTACTGGATTCCAAGTAATCCAGCAATCTTTTATTAACAACCCTTTCAACTATTTTGGACATACACGAGAGCAAAGAGATCGGCCTGTAATTAGACACTTCTGCTGGATCTCCATCTTTTGGGATAGGACACACATTGGCTATTTTAAAGGAGATTGATCATGGAAGTATGGGCTTTGGTTTCACATTGTAACACGATGTGCATTTATGAAACTTACATTATTTATAGGGTAAAATAATAGCAATATATCCTCAAAATATGGAATCTGTACTTCGCCGGATTTCCGAGAAACAGCTTACAAATGTTCACGAATTGAGGTTATATATTTTAAACACGATAAAATCGAAATATTTTTGATTTATTGTAGGTAGGTACCTATTTTACTTACAAATAAACCCTATTTATTTTAATCACAAAATACCTTCTCAGGTCACCAATAAACCACATCTCATTCATTATTTAATAGGTATAATATTCAAATAAATACCATAATAAAGGTATTGATTCTCATAGGTAGGTAACTAAGTACGGTTTTTTTGCAACACAAATACTAGTATATATATATATAAATATAGGTATAACTACTATTAGAGATGGTGGTACGGCCCCAGGACATTACACACATCGCAATCTAGCCCCAAAGTAAGCGATAAACTCTCTGACAGTCAAAGCATGGATAAGATCTAAAGTGTGGTGATAGTTTTCTGTTTGTCAGTATTTTAATGAAGGTTCGTTGATGCATGTCGATTAATGTATCGATTATTTACTCGTAATAATATTTCGAATCTGTATTTCCATACTGGCAACACTTTGAAACAATGCATATTTATTAAAAAATAAAGGCATAATAAAATCACTTTCTTTTTATTTTGCAACATTTTAATCCGGCGAAGTTGGAATTTAGTATTTTAACAGATTTTGTAAAAAAATAAATCTTAATTTTTGATACCAGTTTCAATCTGGTACAAATTGAAACCATGTTTGAGCAATCTCCTTTATCTGGTACTGTGCCCGTAGACAAACTAAGATTACATATGAATGTAATAGGACTAGCTAAAACAAGTTTACAGTTCTTTAAAAGTTCATTTGTGATAGCATCAATGCCTGCAGCAGACCTGGTTTTACTGTTGTTAATTATCTTAAGGATTTCTATTTCATCAGTCGGTGTAAAAAAGAAGGAATATTGACTATTGTTCCTGGTACTATGTGCTGTGGCTTCATTTGCAAGTTCAGCTTCCGTTTTTCCTACCTCATCTATAATTTTCCTAGCAAGCTTTTGACCTATAGTGGAAAAATAATTATTCGCCTCGTTAAGTACGTGTGTTGGATGCCGAGAATTTTTAGTTATAAGTTTGGTTTGATTTTTGTTATTTTTAGATTTTAGATGGCAAATATCTTTAAGAACATTCCATGTCTTTTTGAGATCGTCTTTACTCTCTAATAGTCTTTTTCTATCGTATTCATCCTTAAGATTTTGTATAATATTATTGCAGGTATTTCTATATTTTTTATAGTTATTTAGAAGAATTTGGTCACCCGGATTTTTTCGTATCGGGATGGATCGACCCTCTAATGCACGATGCATCGATACACATTTTTATTTATAGTAACCTTTGTTTTGTGGTAAGAGCTATGTGTTCTACGGTGAAATCACCAATTAACCGATTATTTATTAAATTTTTTTACTGAAATATAAAATGATTTTCTGGACAGTAAAGAACATTTAATTTTTTTGTCTGGACAATACACATAGCCCCAAAGTAAGCGATAGCTTGTGTTATGGGTACTTGATAACTGATAAATATACATAAATTCTAATATACATAAACATAACATATTGAAAAACACCAAAAAGGACACAAAAATAGGTTAGTATTGATCGTAATATACTAGCAGGATAAAAAACGATATTTTTATAGCAAAATATAGCTATAAATTGTTATGTAGCAAACTTCCTCGATGTATAATATAATAATAGATCAGGAAAGAAATTGGGGACAGGAGCTGGAATAAGCATGGGATATCTCCAATCAAGCAGTACTTATGGTAAAACCTAGTATTATTTAAATCGTATTCATTTGAATTAAAAAGTTTAAACGTAAAACTCATTAAGTACAAAACGGAAACTGCACGGCCGCCCTCAAATAGCCTACAAGCATTTTCATAATGCCGCTCAAACGCCAATATAGCCTCACAAAGGGAAGTCCTTTCTTTCCCGGCGCCTTTCACCGCAGTTTAAGTAGGCTGCATCATCCCCTTTTGTCCGGGGCACCTCCGCGCAGTGTATTAACATCCCGGGTATCCTATTAATATTACAAATGTGAACATTATAATATATTTTAGTCGTTTGTTTTACCCACGAATGTCAACCGCTCGCCGATAAATAATAACAACAATAATACAAGGTTAAGCGGTACTTCAAGCGCCCGAACAGCTTTTGACGCTGTATGAAGCTCAAGTTCGTTCCGGCATGGAGTACTGCAGTCACCTATGGGATGGATCTGCCAAATACCAGCTCGATGCATTGGACTCGGTTGATCGCCGCGCACGCAGAATAATCGGCAAGGAATCGCTAACACGGGCGAAACTGCTCAGTTTAGAACACCGACGCAGTGTTGTGTTTAGCGGTTTTTTACAGGATATATTTTAGAGAGTGTGCTCAAGAACTCCACAACCTTGTGCCTACTTCACCTTTCTACCATAGAACCGCGAGACGTCGAGAGAAGTGGCATCCTTATGTGGTTGATGTCCAGCGTACTCGAACAAAATGTTTTTCTTCTACGTTTCTGATACGAACCGCTAAGGTGTGGAACACCCTTCCAGCTTCCGTGTTCCCAGCCAAATACAATCTGGGTGCCTTCAAGAGAAGAGTGAACAGGCATTTTCTAGGCAAGCGCCCGCCATCCTAGACCGCATCATTTCTGTTCATCAGACTTGATTGTAGTCAAGCGCAAGCCTATCAATTACTTATATAAAAAAATAAAAAATAATCTCCTCATCGAACCTGGTATGTGACTCCTGAAAATATAAAACTTTATATCGGCCAACCATCGCCGGTAACCATAGTAACGCAGCCGTTAGCATCACCAACCAAATGGTCTTGGTTGCATAGTTGAAGCTCGTCACTGCTATAACTATTTTTTGCAAATACAAGGGGCTGTACGGTTTTGAGTCGCATGAATCCAACGGACCATGGACTCTTTTGATGTCATCAGTCCACTTGGCTGGAAGATCAAGCCAAAATATTATGTCGTTTGGACTTAGAAAGCTGAAATTTTGCTCAGAGGTTCCTCTTACATTCTTTATTTTGGTCCACCATTAGGGTGCTTATAAATGAGCTTTCCAGCTTTTTAGGGTTCCGTAGCCGAATGGCAAAAAACGGAACCCTTATAAATTCGTCATGTCTGTCTGTCCGTCTGTCCGTCTGTCCGTCTGTCCGTCTGTCCGTCTGTCCGTCTGTCCGTCCGTATGTCACAGCCACTTTTTTCCGAAACTATAAGAGCTATACTGTTGAAACTTGGTAAGTAGATGTATTCCGTGAACCGCATTAAGGTTTTCACACAAAATTAAAAAAAAAGTAATAAATTTTGGGGGTGCCCCATACTTAGAACTGAAACTCAAAATTTTTTTTTTCATCAAACCCATATGTGTGGGGTATCTATGGATAGGTCTTCAAAAATGATACTAAGGTTTCTAATATCATTTTTTCTAAAATGAATAGCTTGCGCGAGAGACACTTCCAAAGTGGTAAAATGTGTGTCCCCCCCCCTGTAACTTCTAAAATAAGAGTATGATAAAACTAAAAAAAATATATGATGTACATTACCATGCAAACTTCCACCGATAATTGGTTTGAACGAGATCTAATAAGTAGTTTTTTCATATTTACAATAAAACCTCTAAAAACAAAGTTAGTTTTGCGGTTCGATAAGAAAAGTGGTTTTTATGGTTTTAGTCCTCCGGTTGTAGTACGGAACCCTCAGTGCGCGAGTCCGACTCGCACTTGACAGGTTTTTTAGTGTTTGTCTGTCTTTTTTTATGCAAACCAAATACCTAGTTGTTATTTTATGCCTTCCTACTACCTAAATGCATCTTTAATTAATACAGTTGAGGGATCGATTGCATTTGGTAGAGCTCCCTAATTGTTAATCGGAACACTAGATTGCAAGCAGATCCTCACTCTATGGTATTCTATTCGCTGCATCATACCTGTTTCTAATTAGACAAACGGCTTTGCAGTTACGTATAAAACAATGGCAAGGAGTATCTAATTCTCATCTAATTCACCGATATGTGGTGTATCTAATTCACCGATATGTACCTAAATATGAGCCCATCTGAACATTTTATGTAAACCATGTTCATACAAGAAAAAAGTTTCGCCATCTGTCGAAGTTTCCGCTAATAATATATGCTACACTCAGAACAATAAATGCTAACTTGTAGCACGGCGAAAACCGTCACTGTGGAAACGTGTTGGCCAACTAATAACAAGTATTAATAGTGATCATTGGTGTGAATCGCAATCGGTCCATAAACAATACTGCGACCAGCTTACTACTGAGGCCGTTGGTGTTAAAATTAACATTTTTGAGGCTAGTAAACAGGCGAAATTTTTTTGCGTGGTTCGCCCGGTCCTGTACTAGTATGTACTCGTATGTCTATTATCTATTTAAAGTTTAGCTTTCAAATATGTTGATGCTTAAGTGTAAAAATGTACATATTTCATACAAGCACAAATTTAATAAAACTTATCCCTCCTATAGGTATCTTATCACTTGAGGGGTATTCCCCCTCACTGTGAATCATATTTTTGTTTTTATCTTCAGTGAGATTGTCTCCCCAATGAGTCAGTCGGAGTAGCGGTTCGGGTTTTCCCAGACCGACCATCTGAAATTGATAATGTAGCAAGGATCAACCGCATACTACCGAGTATCTGCAACGGAGTCAAGTCTATGCGAAAATTATCTAATCCAACAGTGCCTAGCCATCTGTGTGAGAAAATATGTAATAGCTTGTATCTATTATGTAATGTATTAGCACTACCACTTAAGTTTAGTAATATCAAGCAACAAGCATACTATTATTGTGAAGTCAACATTTCCTATCGATGTTCCGGTGTGGGGACGAAACATGCGGCGAGTCTTGTAAGAGTTGTGTGTGGTATTGCATGTGCGTACCTACTTTTCACGTAACGGATTATAGCAAAACAATTTATTCTTTCTAGCTAAGTATGGCAAGAAACTACAGCAAAGAACCGTCTGCTCCTATTCATTATTCAACACTTAAATTATGCCTTACTTTAATAAAACCTTCGTGATATTTACTTACAGAGATGATTTTTACTTACAGAACCAACATGGCAGTATTTAGCTTTAAATAGGTAGCTACCAGATAGCTCTAATAAGATTTTGCGAGCAACCGAAGTTACCTGAATTTGTTATTTCCAGTCACAGAAATACACAGAAATAATTTATTCGCAAGCCAGTAACGAAATAGTACAGCGACGGCGACGGAAAGCTGTTGTTGAAAATAAATTCAATTTGACAAAGTGCCTTAACGGCTGGGTACTTACTGAGCTTAAAAAACAAACCGAGCAAGACACGAACTGATTTAATCAGATTTCGAGAACTCATTTAAAATATTAGGCCTGGGCTAGACAAGCTCCAGCAGTAGCGATAAAACAAGTAGATTAAAAAATATAGCCCAACCCCTTATTATCTGTAAGGATCAGTGGCACGAGAAGGTGATATTGTCATATCTCGTCATGTAACTTTGAGTGAAACTTGGAGTGGGGATCTCACACTTTTAATAAAACAATGCAGTAACTCCGCCAGTAAAACTAAACGAATTATTAATGAACAGTAGGTAGGTATGCTGAATAGCACAGACTCTGAATAGTCTCTGTCGCTGTGCTAAAAAATATAAGAACGTTATGTGATATACTTAGAAAGTAATAATAAAGACTTCTCACAGGCAGACCTGCAGCTATCTATCTCAGCTATCTGACTTGTTACGTTTTAATTCATACAATATCGTACTGGCAATAGGTACGGATGCTACGACGTCAGACGCGTTAATGCAGTCACGTGTACGTATTTAATGTGACAAATTGCTGCGTATGTCACGAAGCGCTGCTGCAGTGACAATTGCTGCAAGTTCGGGCAGCACTCATGCCACGAGGCGCTGTTGCAGTGTCAGTGTGTCACTTAAAATGCTGCTGCAGCTAGCATTTGGTCTGACCGATACCTTATAACATCTTAAAGATTCAGCTCCGCATTGTGTCCGAGGATTACTTAACGACGTTGTTTCCTTACAGAAACCTTAATGTAGTTCTCGGCTATCCTTTGTACCTATTTGTATAGTCTTTACAATGCCAACTCAATAAACATCTTACGTCATTGTGAAGTTAGTCTTTACTTATTGAGTCTTACTGTAGTCAGTAAACACTTATCTCATCTCATCTCTCAGGTATTGCAGGACAACTCATCTCGTGAAAGGAAGGAAATAGAGAGTGCCGCTGTGTTTGCGTTCACACTGGAGAATAACATTTCTTGTGTTGTTCGATACCGCTAACCAGGAAAAGTAGACATAAAATAGGCATATTTGGCTTTTGCGTAGGGTGTGTTAGGTTGTTTGCAGTGAAATTATCTAACTGTTTTAGGTCTACTTTTCATTGCAAGTGATATTTTCTATTAACTTGATAGGGTAAGGTAATCATGCACTCAGTAAATTTACTCTATTTATGTATTCTGTAGCAAAAAATCCTTTAAAAATAATTTAAAGCTTGACCCAACCCAACCTGCCACCGCAAAAGAGGGTACATAAAATTTTAAGGCAAGACTGCGGTTAATGGAACGAATCTTACTCTTTTACTCTTTTGTTTGCAGAAAATAGCAAGCTGCTGCTAATAGCTGGGATGTCATTAGAACAATAATTGTTGTACTGAACTTGTGGAGTCTGCGATCTAATTCCAGACATTGTGAAAGTAACTGAATATAGCTATTGCTGAGAATAATAACTTAGTTCCTTGTTGCTAATATTATAGTATAAAATAATATAAGTGAATGACGAATGTGCCAAAATTCAAAAATTCAAAATATATTTATTTCACATAGGCCTAACTTACAAGGCACTTGTAAAACGTCAACAATATTTGTTACTTAATATTATGTACGGTGATAACTACAAGTCGACTTAAAACTAAGTTTACGAGGGTTCCAACGCGCCCTGCACTGAGAAGAGAGAGACTGACTGACTGACACTGAGTGCAGACGATATTAGTAATATTAGTATAATTTTTAATCATGCGGAGGTACGTGATTGAGTTTTTTTAATTTATTTAAAGCTTAAACTCAATGCATTTAATTAATAAACATAACAAACATAATAAATGAAAAGCCGTCCCAGAGCATAAGTAGTGTTTTGACATCATGGGAACAAATGATTAATAAAAAAGAAAGAACTTTTTAATCAAAGTAACACCAACGGATGGTGCAAATTTTAGTGAAAATCTTCATTGGAATCGAACACAGTACCTTGCTCTATGGGAACCACATCATATGCATATGCCAAACAACGTTTGTTAAACGGTGGGGTCTTATTTAATGAACCTTTTATTGAACATAGTTGACCGGGGTATTCATATTCTGCACACCGTGCACCGTACCGCGGACAAAAGGATAATATGATCAAGATAGGAGGATGCATGAAAGGCGGTGCTAAAGGAGGCGTAAATGAAAGAAGTTCTTTGTTGAACCACATTGATGCTCGACATACGAGTACATTCCAAAGATATATTCGCGAGAAAATGATTTAAACTGAGAAATTGATAATAAAGTACGGGTAAGAGTGAATTGAAAGAGACAATAATTGTCTAATCTAAAAAATTAAAATGTTATATCCTTATTACTGCTTTTAATATTAATTACTACTACTACTACTTCTTCCGAGTAAACGATTTAAAGATACTCAATAGTTTTATTATTAGATTGCCAAATGGGAGTATTTGGCAATCGAATAAATGGTTTATTTTAGGATCGAGCATCTACTAACATTAAAAAAATTGTTTTTATTTTGTTCTAAAAAGGCATAATTGTATCAAATGGCAAAGGCTAAAACGATTTCTGAGATCACGCAAATCGCTTTTAGACACCTTGGAAAAATCTAAGACGTTAAAAAAACATATCTATACCAATCAAGATTTTTCTTCTTTTGTTAAAGATAGGAAAGCATCCTAGGTACGTAACATTTCATCGAGGTATACCTTAAAGTCTAAAACAAGCAATTTATTAATCTTAACTTTCCGTGGTACAACACAACACACTGCAAGCGTTCAAACGCTCTAAACTTGCTAATATACGAGCAGTTTCCTGCCAAGAAAAATATACACTTGGTGTAAACAATTTTACGTTGCGGTAGTATACCGTATCGATAGCAATATATTGAAGTTTCGATCACCCACTGCAGTTCTAAGCAATAAAAATATCGGTGAAGACAACAGCTCCTACAAATAACTATTATTTTTATAGCTAGTACAATTTCAGTAAAACAAGAAGAATTCTTAAATACTATAATTGAACTCAATAAAATTTTGCGTATGTAAATTTAGCGTAAACATTTCTAGGACGCCAAAGTAGCCGTACAAATAAATTCAATTTGACAAAGTGTCTAAAGTTGTAGAGCTCTTAAATATACCGTCTGCGAAGGAATCACCAATTTCTGTCACAAACTACATTAAAGTGTAAGATTCCCTATTCTCGGTGACTGAGGAAATGGAGATAAGGAGAAGAAATTCGAAGACTTTTACATAGTAATGTAATGACAAGAGCATTATAATTTCCCCTTTTCTTTCTCTTTTTTTTCTACACGGTCAATATTATGATGAGTTTTCTACACACGAATTTTGATAACTTTTGATGCTTAATGATCAATCATAGCAAAAAAAACTTCTCAAATACAGAATAAGTAACAAAATGAATATTGGGATACCAAAGGGATACTTCTATTGTTGATATTCGATACCAAACGTTTGTATCGGAATTTGTTTGGGCCTTGTAAATTAATATAAATTTAAGCGTTAATTTTGTGTTCAGGTTCTTTATAATTTTGGCAATAAAAGAGTCCTAATGAGCTTCATAAATTCGGCTCCCTTTATCTACTCTGACACACATAAAGTTAAATGAAAAGCTTAATTTCTTTTTAATGCTCGCGCTATCTTCGTGTTCGGCATAATTCATTCATGAAATTACTTTATATTATAGCATCGCCATGTTGCTTTCATTAAACTTTATTCTGAACTCTAGGCGGTAACTTCATCACTAGGGCACTTTTTGTACGACCATTAAATGGCCACCGCCTCTGAAATATTTACTATACCTTCCAGGAAGTTATTTGAAGGCTGACCCGCTTTATCTTATTAAAGTTTAAAATCTTATAATCTACTGGATAGGATCCTCTGCTTATCCTGACACGTTATTTGTACTGGATAGAGAAAATAATACTTAAAAAAGATTTTTTTCCGTTACAATTACTTTTTGTCAGAAAAATAAATAATACTTACATTCTTCATGATTTATGTACGAACCAAACTAACGTCAAACAAAATTTTAAAGACGGTTGTTGGTATAGATATTCCTAGCCACGATGACGCGCCCCAATCTGTCAAACTCCATACGAATCGAATGAAACATAAGCGATTTTGACGGAGTGGGGCGCGTCTTCATGGACAGAAATATCTATATCAGAGTATCACCACAGAGGTGTTAGTTGTCTCTGTACCGTCAAATAAATCCTTTACAGTATGTATTCCCAAATTTTCAAAAATGCACAGACCTAGGAAACAATAAAAGGACAGTTAGGGAAAATTAGCGTAACTATTTTTAATCTGTAAAGTGGCGCATAAGATGGCGTCACCTTAGGTAGTAACTCAATACACGAACATTTGACAACAAATCTTGGCGCTCATCATGGTGCAAGGCTAGGTTACAATGAACGAATTGGGCGCCTCCATAGTAATGTTATCTCTATGCAGAAATGATGGTCTATTGATACCCCTTCAAATATAGAAATTAGGCACGTGATTTGGCGATTTGGTCTAAATTGTATTAAGTTAATCATTCATCTTGAAGTAGATACTTATAACAGCTTTATGTTTTTTTTAAATCTATATAGGCTTACGCTTGACCACAATCTCGCCTGATGGAAAGTGATGATGTGGTCGAAGATAGAGCTCATAAAATACTACAAACAAGACAGGCGTAAGTGACAGGCTCACCAAACCATCGAAAAGTAGGTAGGTACATTAAAAGTACGTTATAAGTCGGATCGGGCTAAATGCAGTGGATAAAGTTATAAGGTCTCCGCCTCAGTTAAGTTAACAGAATAAACGTCCCCGATCCTCCGTCCCAAGCCATTAAGTTCAGCTCAGCTAGAACGACACTTAGCTTTAATGATAAAGATATTGTTTGTGGTACCAAAGTCGCTAACCGTTTTCTTTTTGCTTGCGCGAAGTATTTTTTATAATAAAGGTACAAAAATTTTAATAAATTTAATGCAGCCCTCCAGATCGACGCAGCCACGGCGGTCAATCTCTGCAGAAATTATCTATCAGCGCAGGAAATATATTGATAACAAGGTACTATTACTATTATTGTATGCTGTTTTAACAGGGGAGAGATCAGGCGCACGACCAAAGCTAAACGTGCTCTCCGAGGCACGCCAAGTTCCATGAACTCCCTTCTAGTAATAAAAATTTTGAGATCTTCTAGTAATAGAATAAATTAATGATAGCATACATAAAAAAAACTTAAAGTAGAATCGTTCTGGCATACAAATATTATAAACATTGGAAATGAAAGAAAATCCGTGTAAAACCTTCCGAATAAACAGCGAATGTCACGTTTCCCCCAGTTTACATTAGGTATTGAACTAAGAAAAGTAATCTTCAATGGAAAACATCCCCTTATTGACAAAACGTGTCTTTTGCTTCGGGAAAATATTAAAATAATCCGCCCTGAGACGATTTCGTCCCTTGAAATTGTAAAGGATTCAACAAAGTATAGCGGGAATTTTTTTGTTATTCACAGCTCACGTCAAGTCATACTAAGAAAACAGTAATTTATTTGTAAGTTAAACAAAATTGTAGTCCTTATTGTGATTATAATTTAAGTACCGTACGTAGTAGGTGCCCTTGTTTGCTCCCTGCAAGAAAATCACACAATTATGAAAGTACTTTCTCAACTGATAAAATTATTTTTGATAGATATTAACCTTGTCTACGTAGTTCTTAACGTTGCATTGCCCTTTTCTTTGTACAATGCTGGTAATTTAATAGTTCCTAAGTACCTAAGTACTAATTGCTACTAAGTACTTACCCACCTATAAGCTCTTTAACAAACAATTTTTTATGAAACTCGTGTTTATCAAAAAAGTCTTTAAATCCGTGTTCAAGTCAGTTGACCCACAAAGGTTGTATTGAACCAATTCAATGTTTTTATGTAAGAGTAGGCATATGATAATGGTTTAGATTGGGTCTTGCATTCAGGCCACAATTAGTTTACTGTTGCGAGCTTAGCATGTGCTTCAGTTAATTAGTACAAATAGTCACTGCAGTGGTATAATCTCTACATTCGCAAGGATCGATTCAGATTATAGCACCGATTTTATAGGATTTGAACGGCCATAACAATTCCATTCACTAACGATTGTATTGCGATGTTGAGAGCGTCACCAGACCAATACAATTAAAAGGAAAATGTTTATACGTAAATGTAATTAGAAAACTGTTTTAATCGTTGAATGATCGTACTTCGTAATAATTATGATCGGTAAAAAATTGTTAAGATTGAAGCATAAATTAACCTCGACTTTTAATAACAAGTCCAAGTTCTAGCTAAAAGGTTTCAAGATCTTTATCAGCTTTCCAGAAGTTATGCAAAATTTCATAATGGATTTTATAATTTTCTCAAGAATTCGATTAAGATGGGACACTTTTAAAACTCTAATTTTTTTTTGTCGTTACCTACGTCCAGTGGGTAACTTAGTTAATAATAGATTTTTGTACATAAATTACATTGTATATTTTTAAAAAGAGTAGGTTATCCTTTTAATTTTAGCTAATCAGTGACTAATTCAAATTGTCATTTACCTATTCGCTAGAAATAATTATTGTACATTCTAAATAACTCAATTATTTTTGATTTTGTTTCTAAAGGAAATAATGTTTTGCTCAATCGGATTCCACGCAAAACAAAGATACCGCTAGATTGTTTCCTTTGTTTCGTATACTTCCAATAAAACTTATTGTTAAAAGTTGATGCTTTTGTAAAACCTGCCCTCAGATAACTTCAAACACGCTGCCAAAGAGTCATCGAAATGACGCTCCATCTTAGACTGTGTCATCACTTTCCATCAGGTGTGTGTCAGTTAAAAAAGTGGCTCAGATTATATAACAACCCCAGGCCACTGCCAATTTAATAATTTTGTCGAGGTAAAATCTTTACCCGAAATGTACCTGTTTACCACATGAAACGTGATCTGCAGTTGCCACGGCAACGGCAAATCGGGGCCTGGAAAGCATAATCATACGCGCCCCCGCCCAGCGTGCGGTATCACATTTTCCACGTCATAAAACTAAGTGGATTTGGCGACGTTTCAATAACCTGGAGAACGCTGTCACTGCGGTAGGTGACGATACAAGTATACATACCTAGGCATCTCTGATGGAACCACCAAAATATTTTTATGGGGCGAAAATGTAATCTACCAACTGTTGCACAATTATTGGCAGACTTTCTGCGCTAGTTGTGTTTTCATCTCTGTTAAAAGTTGGTACTTGAGTGCAATTTTACCTGATAGCAATGGTTAGTTAATGCAGCCAAAGATGCTATCGTGCTCACCTAACCAAAGGGTATAACTACCTACTTTCTGCTGCTTGATAGGACACCAGAAGACTAGTCGCTTAACGGTCGCCTATAACCACCTCTCACCAGCGCAGTGGCTTAGCCATATTATGACTAATGACTTATTTGCGATAAATTATAGCATGGCTAAGCCACTGTGCTGGTTAGGTCTCTTCTGCTTATTATTTGTCGCATAAAACTGTAGATCGCTAAAATGGAACGATCGCTAAATTGATAACATGACTTGTCATTTAATCTATCGCAGATAGGTCATTGTTATGGCTTTAAGACTGCACATCTTAAGTCAATGGACATCCCAAACTTTGGTTCGGACGTTAAAACGGTACTACGGTGGTAAATGAACCTGAGACTTTCTACTTAAGATCCACAGCGCCCTAAACTGTGTCTGGACCCAGGGAGGACGTCTCACGCCTCTTAGTTGCATTCTCCTACCCTTGTGAACTTTTATACCACTTTAGATTTTCCACTTGCTTTTTTACTACGCAGTTGCTGTTTTTATTTATTACGAGAATAACTGTACTGCAATTAATTTCCTTGAAGAAGAACAAAGTTTAAGACCTCGTGCATTAAAGTATTAAATACTATCATTTTATATCTGCAAAAATAGCTACAATCAATTGACATCTACCATGGATAGGGCGGACCGAGCGTGTCGCCAGTTTATCGGTGTCAATATAAGACCACACTGTAGTTCGCTCAGCGCCCACCTATAGAATTTTTACAGTTGGCGCTAGTGTTTGCTTGTACGAAAAAGGTTTACATAAATCGTTCGGATGCCCATGTCCTGAGGTTACTAATCGGTGCTACAATCAGAATATTTATACATGTAAAGGTAAACAAAGAAACATAAGGACAGAAAACAACAGTCATTCGCGGTAATAGATTGTCCGTATTAAGGGTAAGCTGTTAATTAGGACACGGCGGGGCGTTGACACTGCAGGCGCCGTAGCGGCGGCTCCAGGATATAAGTGCATACCCCATAAACACAAGGCGCCTCTCTAGCGCCATTATTGTTTAGTAGAGTTGTACATATTCACACTCATATGAGACGAGATATTAAAGGGTGTGGGTTGCTACATACTTAGAAAAGACGAACCTTACCTACAAATGATACGAGTAACTTGAGTTGATTCCGATTTTTTGGATCGGAAAACACCATTTAACTCGACACTGTTACCGACTCCAAACTTCTAGCACGTTGGGCATTTTTTGAGCTGGGTAAGCTCGCGTTATTAAGAATTAGTAGTTTAGTCTGTTGATATTCATATTTTCAGTGTTGTGTGATGTGTGTTCTGCGTGTCCTAGAATCTCCTTAGCATAGTGTGATTCTTTGATAAGGATACTACAGAAGCTTGGTGCTTATTGGAGTTTCTGTTAGCACCATTTGACTACGGTACCCTAAAATGAAGGAGTTTCATACAAAACGGACTTGCTTAGATAATTTACATTCCAAGAATGTAAAAGATTTCCCTGGATATTTAGGGAACGTATATGGGGTAGGTATTCAATTTGATTTTCAATATACTAAAATTACAACAAGAATACTTTTCAGATGCTGATACTTGACCGAATACCTGTGTTGGCAAAGCTTTTTAGTAAATCGATACATACCTACAGGGATACAGTTTTCAATAACACACCATGCTTGCGTCTAATGCTTCGGAAAACGCGGGGTCTAACAAAAACAGGGTCTAAAAGATACAGTCGCAGTTGGTGCGGGTCACCAAATGTCTCTTTTTGTTTATATGGGGATCGCAGTACGAACGGAAACCGTATGATTTTGGCAGTTTAGGACCTAATACTGTACATAATACATATAAGCGACGCGTTGCTCGCTTCGTAAGCGTCAGGTAGGAACCGTTTGTTTCTTAGCATAAGATGTGATTATTCATCTTAGAGAACGCATCTAAATTATAGTGATATGACATTTATAATGAAGGAATGGTGTAGATGTGTGGAAGAATATACAGAAATTGTTAATAGAATATTATTTATTTCGGACAACAAAATCCATTTTTTGTTAGTTACAGCTTACATTAAACTTACTACTATGTTAGTACTTACCTAAGTTAGTAACAATATAATAGTTAAGCACAACAATTAAGTACAACCCTCAGATCACACAAACAAGTATAACCCTACACAAATGAACACAAAACCTTATTAGTGTCATTCGAATTTCAGAATATATTACCTTTTCAAAATTTAGTTATTATTAAGTTCGGTATGCACATATTTATTATTCTACACAAGGTACATTAGACATTTCTCATTTATAATTTCTCATAATACCTGAACAATTTAGGTCTTCTATAACTTTTTCACATTGGTATCTACGAATATTTTATCGACATATTTAAATTAAAACGGTTTATTCGCACCTGACCTAAGCAGAATTAGAAATCAAAAGCTTTCTCAAAATTATGTACCTTACATTAGTTGAAGCGCGCGTTTGTTAGGAGGCAGGAAAAGGATAAGCCGATTTGGAAATTGAGACAAATCAATATATCTAGGGGTACTACACCTTCGTCCTTCGTGGGTGAAAAGTTTCGGGACTGGGATTTTACATTTTATGTGACATCGCGTAAAGTGGATTCCTAATTTCATAAAAAAGGGTGCTTTTAATGCTTTTGCTTACAGAAATCTTAACACATTCTTTTTTACATTTGTTTAGGTAACATTATATTTAAAATTGGAAGAAATGTTAAAGTAGTGAGTGAAATTTAACGTAGAAGTTCCACTATACAAGGATCTCTTGTAAACCACTTAAGCTTTAACAATATAGTTACACGATTTACTTGATAATCAAAAGCCTGAACGAGAAAACTTGAACCACCGAAGATATTCTAATATCACTAACGTACTGGAAGTTGAAAATGGTTATAGATTTGTTTCTATAGTTTTAATAAGGTTGTAAACGAGTTGAATGCCTTGTAATATTTTCATACCAATTTGTCTTTTTCGTTTTTAGGGTTCCGTACCAAAATGGTAAAATGGAACCCTTATGGTGCGACTTTCTCCGTCTGTCTGTCCGTCACACTCGATTATTTCAGATAACTGTACTGTGTGGCATATCATATGAAAGGGTTTACTTTGTACATTCTAAAACTGATTTTTAATTATTTTTAGTCATGATAGTTTTTGACTTATCGGGGAAAATGTCTAAAAAAATACCGTTCCCCCCCTTATCTCCGGAGTTTACCAATCGAAAAATCTCAAATAATTATGGTCAATAGGAATTTACGTATATTTTACAGGAAAACTATAGCCAATGCTCTAACTAGCATAGTTTTTTTTATATTAACAATAAACCTCTACAAACAAAGTTAGTTTTGCGGTTCATTAACAAAGGTAATTATTACCGTTTTACAGCTTTGGTCGTTACAGTTTTGGTCGTGTTACATCTAATTATCTTTTTGATTAGTGTTTTACACACTTAAGAAATTAATTCCTATAAATTTAAATACGAATCAAAATTTTTCACTCGCAGCGGGATTTGAACCCGCGTCTCCCCATCTCTCGCGGCCGGGTGCTCTTACCACTGAGCTATACGAGCATATCCAACTGCGGTGAAATTTCGATTCGTATTATTAGGTCCTTTAGGCAGGACTAGCGTCATCTATTAGTGAAACGTAACAGTTTCAAACCAATTTCGAAGGCTCATAATTTCATATGAAGCAAGCTTCGAACGAGAGATGACACATTGCCGTTTTAAACTAATTATCTTTTTGATTAGTGTTTTACACACTTAAGAAATTAATTCCTATAAATTTAAATACGAATCAAAATTTTTCACTCGCAGCGGGATTTGAACCCGCGTCTCCCCATCTCTCGCGGCCGGGTGCTCTTACCACTGAGCTATACGAGCATATCCAACTGCGGTGAAATTTCGATTCGTATTATTAGGTCCTTTAGGCAGGACTAGCGTCATCTATTAGTGAAACGTAACAGTTTCAAACCAATTTCGAAGGCTCATAATTTCATATGAAGCAAGCTTCGAACGAGAGATGACACATTGCCGTTTTAAACTAATTATCTTTTTGATTAGTGTTTTACACACTTAAGAAATTAATTCCTATAAATTTAAATACGAATCAAAATTTTTCACTCGCAGCGGGATTTGAACCCGCGTCTCCCCATCTCTCGCGGCCGGGTGCTCTTACCACTGAGCTATACGAGCATATCCAACTGCGGTGAAATTTCGATTCGTATTATTAGGTCCTTTAGGCAGGACTAGCGTCATCTATTAGTGAAACGTAACAGTTTCAAACCAATTTCGAAGGCTCATAATTTCATATGAAGCAATGTGTCATCTCTCGTTCGAAGCTTGCTTCATATGAAATTATGAGCCTTCGAAATTGGTTTGAAACTGTTACGTTTCACTAATAGATGACGCTAGTCCTGCCTAAAGGACCTAATAATACGAATCGAAATTTCACCGCAGTTGGATATGCTCGTATAGCTCAGTGGTAAGAGCACCCGGCCGCGAGAGATGGGGAGACGCGGGTTCAAATCCCGCTGCGAGTGAAAAATTTTGATTCGTATTTAAATTTATAGGTGTTACATCTACATTAGTATGCCTGATTGTTTTGCTTCAGTACTTCTTGAGTACGGAACCCTCGGTGCGCGAGTCCGACTCGCACTTGGCCGGTTTTTTTTTTAATTGTCTCTAAACATTTAATTCGAGTCACGCCACGACCCATTCACATCTTTTTGCTTTCAAAGCTCCGGTATAAATGCATCTCCCGTATATTGGCTTGTTTTTCTCAACTTCCGCGTCGCGTCGTGCAGTTATGAGTTTCATCGATCCCAATATTTCAGGCCAACTTAGAAAAACGCTGCGGTTTTTTTCAATTTGTACTATACTTTTAGAAGCCACGGTAAAAATAAAGGCGCAATCGATACCAATAGAGTAGCCATGGTTGCTCCATATTATTGACAAGTATTTTTACAATAAGAATCACTAATTGTTCTTGTTCTTTTAATAAAATATTGAGAGCGGGCAATACTGAAGCCCTGAACATTCGTGTAACCGGGAATTGCATTGATAAAATTTTAATGTGTTACTAGCTGGCCTGGCAAACGTTGTTTTGTCATTAGGAATATTAAAAATAGCTTACGATATACAGAAAATTTCATAACAATCAGTAGAGCCGTTTCAGAAGAATTTGGTAGCAAACACGAGACACGAGAATTTTTGACTTTTAAGAAAATTTTTAGGTGTAAAATTTCTTTAATTAAGCCGCGACAAGTACCAACCTGCTTACGAGATGTTGCCAGCGGAACCCAAAATAAGAAACCCATTACGGAACCCATAATCACACGCGGCCCCGCACACCTCGCGGTGTCGGATCGCATTTTCCACGTCATGAAACTAAGTGGATTTGGCGACGTTTCAATAACCCAGCGAGTGTTACTCGTATTGCCGCCGCGAAATGTTGCCGAAATCTTCGGGAATTTATATACGATATACAGGATTTTACAATTTACCCGTAACAACAGACCGACTGAAGTTTTGTCAAATAATAAAGTTGGTTTTCTGTATTGATTGTGCGCACTTTTTAAACCAACTTTTCAGCATTGTCTCAAGCAATTGTCTTTTATTGTCTGGACTCTGGTCCCTCTTATCACCTCGCCGAGCCACACATCATGTTTCCATACTTTTTTCTATTAACACACATTACTTAGCCTTTCACTACTATACAGCATCTCTATCAATATTAATGGCTTATTCTGAGTGATCTTGAAGATCGGTAGTCATATCGGAAACGATCAAAACCGACAAGCTTCCTATTATCAGGACAAATTACATTATGCGGTAAACATTTGTACTAAATATTTGTATAAGTTATGAAATAGGTAAACATCGTCGCTACTCCAATTTTATGTGTTTACTTCAAGATCCAGTAGACTCAATTAAGAACTAAATTTTTTAGAGCTACCAACTTGCTATTATACAATAATTGTAGTCAGTTTTGTGGACTAAATAAAAAAAGCTGACATTTTGAGGTACACAACTCGTCTCATTTCGTCTGGAAACCTAAAAACCTATATCTATATATGGGTCTTTTATTAAAATGACGCGATATAAGAGACGGTCCGGCTAAGTCTACCATGACCGAGTGCAGATTGACAGACACCACACATCTTTGAAAATATTATAGAACACGCATGCAGGTTTTCTGGTGAAGCTAAGCAAATTTATTTTGCCACATACCACAACAATACACAATATACACACTCTACCACAATAGTGTCTAAATGTTATGAAATAAAGATCTACTTATGTGACAGGTGTTTACACTACGAATCCTGAACCTCGAAAATGAGATATTGTATGTCTGAAAGTCGATAAGGCAAAAATAAAAAGCTTTTCAGCTCGTAAATAAAACAATCCTAACAGGAATATCGACGTTGGTGATCATAATGTGAATTTGAAACAAACCTTTCCAACTTGAATTTAGTGATGTTCTTTTAAAATGTTTCTAATGTGAATGTAACAAGTATTTCAATAAAACATTAGTTTCAACTGTGCTTCCGTGAATTTGTCCCACATTTGTTTGTAAGGAGACCGCATTCTAAAGTCTAATGTTGGTAGATAGTAGGATATCTACATACTCGTACTTACACCAACTGTAACAAAACGGTATTGATTCGAGATTGCAAAAACCCAGTAAATTTTGCTATTTTCAATATATTATAGAATACCAGAAACGTATTTTAATTGTTTGCACGGTTTGTTTTCCCGTAATAAAAATAGCCTATGACAGAGTGACTATACTATTTCCATTCGTTTATTTTCTCTTTGACACATGAAACAGATATAGCAATAGCGAGGGACCAGAAAGAGACCACTTTACCTTTTTCTCTCTCTGGTCCCTAGGCTATTGCTCTATCTGTTTCATGTGATTTCATGAGTCAAATAGAAAATAAACGAATGGAAATAGTATAAAATAAAGGGTCTTGTCAGACAGACAGACAGCGGACATCAACGAGTAGGTGACCCTATAAGCTTTCCCTATAAGCCTATCTTTGCCTGGGATACCAGTAGAAGTAGTTGATTTCAGCCACGTAAATAATAATAAGGAAAACCTCTTTGTTAAGCGAATTAAGGGGTCGAAATCTCAAAAATGAGGAAAATACTCTGCTTTTACAACTTTTATGAAAGACGTGACAATTTTTTATGACTTAACACAACGTGAGGGCGTCATAAAAATTGAGGTCTTGTTTCCCAACGGGTAATGGATTTTTTAATATGTTTTGCACAGAAATAATTTGCACTAGTATAAGTATCAAATTCTCATGTCACAGTGCTTGTAACTCGACGTCCGAAACGGCTCAACTGATTTTTATTATGTTTTTTTTTGTTTACAGTCGGTAGGTCCTAAGCTATCTATAAAGGTAATGTATCACTTTGATATTTTAAAATACATAGGAATATAGATATGGCATGACATTTAAAGGTACAGAAGTGCGATATTGTTCCAATTGGAAAAACTCGTAGACAGAGTATAGATATAGACGAGGCATCAGCGTATAACGTGAAATAGCAATAAGTATACATAACTGCCTAAACTATAGCTCTATAAGCAATTAATATTGCCACGATTCAAATTTTACCCGATTTCATGGGAAAATTTGTAATACTGATCGTATGGAAACAAATTTATTTATTGATTTGTAAGGTCGACCACTAACTTCTTTAGGGTCGTAACCACTTACTTCTTTAATTAAATGAAAAAATCTTGTGACCTTCGATCGTAAATTCTAGTGGAGCGCCCAAATAAAGACAGTGGTAGGAAAACTTAGCTCGGCTGCAAATGCCGTCAGGAAAATAAAACAATCAGGGGTTCAAAATAATTATATATTCGCTATTTACAACCAAAAAACGAGTGTTATGTTTTTAGAGAACATATTGTATGATGTATGTATGTTTCTTTATTCCATCATAACTTTTGAATACCGATGATGCGAAGACCGCTACAGACTGAGCAGATTTGGATATATTATAGTAACAAAGGCTCTTAGATAAAGTATTCAATAGATTGGACATGGTAATAATAATACCAGCAACGAACGAGATAAATAATACTAAGTATTCACTGAAAAAATGGTCACTGAGTTTCTTTGTCTTGCAGTTTTACAGAGAGTAAAAAAATTTCTTTCTGTAATATTTTTACAAAGAATTTTTTTTAAAAAGTCTTTGTTTGCCGGTTCAATGGAATACAACACAGCAGCGGATTCTTCGTTTATGAAATTATGAGCCTTTAATTGGTTTATAATTTCCGACAGCTCTGCATTCTTTTTTTTCAACCGCCAACTTTTTGATCTTAGCTAATTTCTTTTTTCTGTTTTCAGCTACAATTGTTTTCCTGTTCAATTGCTGCCTTAATTTTTGTTTTCTAGGTGTTTCTGATAATTGCAGTGATGTAGGTGCATCGGATTCATCGTCTTTAACCTGGAAATATAAAATAAGTACACTTAAGATATTATTGGATGCATAGTTTCGACGGAGTGGTAGCACGGTGGAAACAGTCAGACAGTGGAATCTACAATAGGGAGACAGAGGACAGTGGAGTCTACAATAGAGTCTATAACAAGTTTTTGCAACATTTTTCACACTGATGCTTCGCTCCTATTGGTCGCAGCATGATGTTATATAGCCTTAAGCCTTCCTCGAGAAATAGACTATCCAAAACAAAAATAATTTTTCAATTCTGACCAGTAGTTCCTGAGATTAGCACGTTAAATAAACAAACAAACTAACTAACTCTTCAGCTTTATAATATTAGTATAGACAACATACCAAGGAAAATTCAATATCCATATTCCCTTCCTTAGGCTTAGGCTTAGGCTGGTTAAGAGGGTTTATGCAGCGCGGCATACCTAGCGTTTCGGTCCATACAAAACAGGATTCGAAAAATAGCATCTTTAAAATACGTAAAAATTATAAGGGATTTATGGGGGGTAAATTTTCCGAGCACTATGGTAACCCTATCTCTATGATAACCCTAACATTTAAAGAAGTTACATTGAAAATGGCGATCACAAGTTATACCAGTAATATTCATTTTAGTCGGATAATATACAACCGAAAATTAAAAAAATAGTCTTGTTTACTATAAGTAAATTTAACACAGTAGCATTAAAACACATTTAAAAATCGGTTTCTAATCAATTAATGGGAAATACTCATATAAAACGGCAAAAACAAGCTTACTTACCGGTGAAAGGTTATGTTTTCAATTTTCCGTTCGGGACGATTTTTACAACCTACAAAAGGGCATATTGTAATATTCACTGATATAAAAATTCACATAAATTCAAGCAAATATGTCATTACGCGACAATTACTTAACTTTTAAAGAAAAAGTTTTAGACAACTGTATGTTTGAGGTTAGTGAACTGATTCCAAGCAAAACTGAATCCAAACAAAAAAATCGCATACGCGAAAGAGATAAGAGATAATATATTCCATCTCCCTTACGCTCACTACTTATGCAATTTATGTGTCCCGCTCACACTTTTTTTTTTTTTAGTGCCAGATCTATGGTTCATTCTCTATCTACGGAAAAACTGCAGGCCTAAGCGATACGTGAGTGTTCGATTTATACCGAGGTGACAAGATATTGGCACGGGTTTATTGCAACGGGCCATTTATGAAAAACGTGACAAATTTTCACGACCCGACGCGACCGTTGCGCCGTGACTCAGAGTCATGACTCATGAGTGTTAAATGTGATGACGTCATAGTTCATAGTTATTTGATAGGACGCGGATTGACCCTTTTCCGGAATAATAAAGGCTTGTTAAGATTTTTCTGAAGACACATAGATATATAATACCAAGGATGACGGGTCAGCGCTAAAAATTGTCCGAACCGAAAGAGAGATAAAACGCGAAAAGGGAGAGAATCGCACTATAGCTAATTGCAAGTAAAATTAGGCTGTATAATAATGGTTTAAGACATAAACGTTTTAGTTTGTTTATAAAAATACACATACCCTCGTTTATATACCTATAGGTTTTCTCGGGACATTTTTTTCGTGAATTTTATATTACACCCGCTGTACTTAGATAGTAAGTCAATGTGAAGACACCATTATTTTCAGACTACATATTAATCTAAGTACCTAAACTGAGTGTGTACAAACTATAGTTAAAAACAGTGAATACGAGTTTGGACTTTATGACACGAGTGTACTATATTTGACCATAATAAACATATATCATGTTTAGTGTATTCACGACTACTACTACTACACGACTTACAAAGTTACAACAATACAATATACCTACTTTCAACATTAAGTACTGGAGCTCGTTTTCCTTAGTTCCAAGCAGATTGTGATAAATACTTACACATTGAAACTTGAAATAGAAAAAAAACTGCGATAATTTTGTATGAAAGCTTTTAATTTTGAGAATGGATTAAATGGAATAACAATAGGAATATTTTTTCACGACAATACCCGCTACTTAAATCATTTCCAAAGCCGTTCGTCGAGGGCGCACATCGTTCCAAGCTAAAAGGGGAGGCTGCAACATTTGTATCTATTACCGTCGTCAAATTAAATCTGCGTGCCGACTGCACACTTGATTCGCTAATGGATTGCACTAACTTAAATTGTGAACTGCAATAAATCGGAAATGGCAACCTTGGTTGATGGAAATGTACCGCTACCAATAGAGTAGTTTTACTTTGAAGATTAAATAATAAAGTGGCTAAAAAAAATTCTCTGACCAAGAAGGATGTTCATAATTATTAATATAAATTGCTTGAAATCAACCGGGAGTAATTCATCAACTTTTAAATATTTAGGAAAAACTATCGAGCTATTACCGAGTTGATCATAAAACTATTTTCTCCTAAAATTCAGTATTCAAATTCACACAGTAACGCGACCTCCTAAAGGGGTTTCAAAATCGGGGTTTCAAAATCCTTATCTGAGTGTAGTTATCATCTGTGAGTATATTAATATTATGCTAGAGCAAACTGTTAACTCATTGGCTCTATAATGTAATTTTTGATAAAATAATTTCAAGTTGCATTTCACAAACATTTGCATATTATCGGGGAACCAAGAAAACTATTTTCACCTGAAATAGTGCAATGTAGCCAATGTTCAAATTCAAAGTAATGTGACCTCTTAAACGGGTTTCAAAATCCGAGCGCTCCTTGAGGTAAGGGGATTACCTTTAATATTTCAGAATGGGACTCTACAACTTTCCCACCGCGTGGCAGTTTAATGTAAAAGTTCAAATCTCAGGAACAAGCACAAAAAGTGCTGTGAAATTAAACATCCGTGCTGTGGTCAAGCGTTAAAAAAGTTAAGCAGAGACCAAAGTTGAGATAACATTATTATTAATGCCAATTCTTTTTTTAATTCAAACCAGTGCTATCCCTGAAAATACCTTTTATATTTCAGAATCGGACTCTACAACTCAAACTTCAAATTCACAGTAACGCGACCTCCTAAAGGGGTTTCAAAATCGGGGTTTCAAAATCCTTATCCGATTGTAGTTACCATCTGTGAGTATAATGATATTATGCTAGAGCAAACTGTTAACTCATTGGCTTTATAATGTAATTTTTGATAAAATAATTTCAAGTTGCATTTCACAAACATTTGCATTTTATCGGGGAACCAAGAAAACTATTTTCACCTGAAATAGTGCAATGCCAATGTTCAAATTCAAAGTAATGTGACCTCTTAAACGGGTTTCAAAATCCGAGCGCTCCTTGAGGTAAGGGGATTGCCTTTAATATTTCAGAATAGGACTCTACAACTTTCCCATCGCAAATCCGATTTGCATGATATTGGAGTTCCCGCGTGGCAGTTTAATGTAAAAGTTCAAATCTCAGGAGCAAACACAAAAAGTGCTGTGAAATTAAACGTCCGTGCTGTGGTCAAGCGTTTAAATAGTTAAGCAGAGACCAAAGTTGAGATAACATTATTATTGATGCCAATCCTTTTTTTAATACAAACCAATGCTATCACTGAAAATACCTTTAATATTTTAGAATCGGACTCTACAACTTTGACATGATATTGAAGTTCCCGCGTGGCAGTTTAATGTAAAAGTTCAAATCGTAAGAGCAAGCACAAAAAGTGCTGTGAAATTAAACATCCGTGTTGTGTAATCCTGTAAAAAGGACAACGTTTTTAAAGAATTTCTTTGCTGCAGTTAAAATGCCTCTGAGTATAATGTACTAATAACCAGACAAATGGACGGGCTGTAAGTCAGACACGAAGGAATAATATTTATGTATTTCTTTTTGTCCTTTGGCTCCATAACCCTTACAACCGGTAATCAGAATTACCCAGTTAAAATATAATACTTAAAAAAAACAGTTCTGACCTACAAAAACAGTTATGTACATTAATTAATAAGTAGGACTTAAAAAGCCAACGTAACTCAAAATGAAACTTTTTTGCCGTACTTATAGAGACTTTCATCATTAGAGGTCAAAAAGCTTGTTTAATTAGGTAATAAAAGGGGCAAGTAAAGTAATCTTATTAAGACTTCTTCAAAGGTTTTTTTTATGATTTTGGCTGTATCCTAGATTATTATAACGGTCAATTGTGACCAATTAGAATTGATGAAGATGATGAATAAATTATACTTATTGTATTTATAGAAAATGTGCCTTAATTATACTTTGTATACCAATACACATTCAATGAACTATTATTTTAAAGAAGGTATTGTAAGTAAATATACCTATTCATAACTACACCTATTTCTGTGTGCTGGACCTATTTTAGCTCTACTTTTTCGAGTATAGTCCTATGGTTTGGTATTAAAAGAAGAATGGATAAGTAGAAAAAGTAAACTCATAAAAGCTCCATTAATAATATACTATGCGACCCGAAAAACTACATCCAAGTTACTTTTCCAGTTGGCCGCTAGTACTTTTCTTTGATACTTTTTGTTGTTGCTATGCTTTCTTGTTACAAATTTTCTTTATCGTAATTACCGTATTATTTCGCATTAAAAGAAACTTAGGCACTAAAAGTAAGCTTTATAAACTTTCGTTAATCATCATATAAATATTAAAATAATATACAGGGTGAATGGAAATGTAATGTATTCTTGTTAAAGGGTTATACATAGATGAATTCAAAACTATTCGATTTTGTTTCGTAATATTGTGTCGAAACCTGAATGGTTAGTGAGTTTTCGAAAATTTTGATTTGTTGGATCAAAGTTGATAGAAAACTCAATACTATTTACTGACCCGACCTGGTAATCGAACCCAGGACCTCGTGATTTACAGTCGAGCATGCTCACCATTAGACCTACGAGGCATGTTCATAAGTCTCATTTCCCTCCTGTTGCTATGAGAACTCAATATTATACTGAGATGGTATAGATTTTTCAATCCACGAAGACGCGCCCCACTTTGTCAAAATCGCTTGTTACATTCGATTCGCATGGAGTTAGACAGAGTGGGGCGCGTCATCGTGGATTGAAAATTTCTATAATATGTGATAATATATTCTTTCCCTACTTTAATCCACGGATGAATTGTTACAACGTTGTTAGCGACTCAGCGCTGCTGTCATTCCTATGTCAGGGAGTGTGACAGCCGTCTACTTGAAATAGGAATTGGCTTAAAAAGGCAATGTTGTTGCACTGAAATGAAACACTCAGTGATTAAGTGATTATAGTCCAATCAATAAAGGAGTTGTAGAATGCATGAGAGGGGACCTAAGTGATTTCTTCTGAAACTTGTTCAGGGTACTTAGGAAGTTAACATGCTAAAAGTCCTGACGTCTCGGAGGTGAGCCGGAGTGGGGAGGGGGGGGAAAAGGTACCACTTTTGGGTTTTTCACTAATATCTCAGAAACGGTGCGTCATAGAAAAAAAAAATCTTGTAATAAATTAAAGATCATAAAATTATCTAAAACTTGGGTCTTATTCAATTTTGCCGTATTCCTAACCGTTTCCGAGCCACACGCTCCGGAAAAGTTAATACTACAAAAAAAACCTTATAATCCGGTCAAGTTAGACATAAAAATAGTGGTCAAATAACAATAATTCCGACAGAGCCAAATCTTCGTAGAGACCTTAGGTTTACCCCAAGGAATAAATTGCCAAAAGTCCCCATCAATCCTATGTGTGCAACAAAAGTTATTCGGGGTCAAATATCAAAATTTGAGGTTTTTTGGATTTTTTTTGAAAACGGTAAGTTTTCTCAAAAATAAATTCAGGCCAAAGTTGTAGATATTAAAATTATCTACAAAAATGGTCCGTATGATTTTTTCCTAAGAGTTAAAATTCCTGAGATATCGCGATTCTAAGAGTCACATTATACATGAAATGCACATATATATACATAATCAGGCAATTACAATTGTAGTTGCTGAAGATATTGATTTCTTAGTAGTGACTACTTACTGCAAGGACTCCAATGGATAAAATAGTTTATTTTCTATAACTTCCTAACATTAACCGTTTACGCAGTGTACGCAACGGAAACTCTCAATATGGAACAAATTTTCCCATTTTTGCAACATTTTTCATTGATGCTCCTATTGTATTGGTCGTAGCGTGATGTTATATAGCCCATAGCCTTCCTCGATAAATGGACTATCCAACACAAGAATAATTTTTCAATCAGGACCCGATATTTCTAAAAAACAAACATGTTGATCCCCTCCTTCGTTTCAGCGAAATGGCGATTGCCATAATTCTGTTGCGTACGCTGCGTAAACGGCTAAAGTCTCGCAAAAATCATGCATTGCGGAGTTATATAAAAATAATCCACAACAGCAAATACCTATCTCTAAGTTTGACTCGCTATAATTTTTTTATTATGGCAATCGCCATTTCGCTGAAACGAAGGAGCGGATCAACGTGTTTGTTTTTAAGAAATTACGGGTCCTGATCGAAAAATTATTCTTGTGTTGGATAGTCCATTTATCGAGGAAGGCTATGGGCTACATAACATCACGCTACGACCAATACAATAGGAGCATTAATGAAAAATGTTGCAAAAATGGGAAAATATGTTCCATATTGAGAGTTTCCGTTGCGTACACTGCATAAACGGTTAATGTTAGGAAGTTATAGAAAATAAACTATTTTATCCACTGGAGTCCTTGCAGTAAGTAGTAACTACTAAGAAATCAATATCTTCAGCAACTACAATTGTAATTGCCTGATTATGTATATATATGTGCATTTCATGTATAATGTGACTCTTAGAATCGCGATATCTCAGGAATGTTAACTCTTAGGAAAAAAATCATAAGGGCCATTTTTGTAGATAATTTTAAGATCTACAACTTTGGCCTGAATTTATTTTTGAGAAAACTTACCGTTTTCGAGAAAAATCCAAAAAACCTCAAATTTTGATATTTGACCCCGAATAACTTTTGTTGCACACATAGGATTGATGGGGACTTTTGACACTTTATTCCTTGTGGTAAACCTAAGGTCTCTACGAAGATTTGGCTCTGTCGGAATTATTGTTATTTGACCACTATTTTTATGTCTAACTTGACCGGATTATTATATGATAAGGTTTTTTTCTGTAGTATTAACTTTTCCGGAGCGTGTGGCTCGGAAACGGTTAGGAATACGGCAAAATTGAATAAGACCCAAGTTTTAGATAATTTTATGAGCTTGAAATTATTACATGATTTTTTTTTCTATGACGCACCGTTTCTGAGATATTAGTGAAAAACCGAAAAGTGGTACCTTTCCCCCCCCCCCCCCCCCTCCCCACTCCGGCTCACCTACGAGACGTCAGGACTTTTAGTATGTTAACTTCCTAAGTACCCTGAACAAGTTTCAGAAGAAATTGCTTAGGTCCCCTCTCATGCACTCTACACCCCCTTTTAGGTTATTCATTGACTGGACTATTAAGCTATTAGTTTATTGCTGTCGTGCAAGCTTTATATTTTCCGGAACTGTATTTTTTTAATCTCATTTTCATTTGTATTGAAAGTATCGGTCATAGGTCGATCCACATGTTTGAATAACTTTAGCTATGCCGATGACATGGTGCTTCTGAGTCCCTCAATCAGTGGTCTCCGCAAACTGTTAGCGATCTGCGAGCGTTACGCTGCAGAACACGGCTTAAAGTATAATGTTAAGAAGACAGTTGCGATGGTGTTCCGTTCAGGCAAAGGTCCGGACTCTATTTCCGATGTTTTCCTGGACGGTGAGAAACTCGAGAGGGTTGAGCGGTTCAGATATCTCGGTCACATTGTAACTGAGGATCTCAAGGACGACGAGGACATTGAACGGGAAAGACGTGCTCTGTCCGTGAGGTGTAACATGCTGTCGCGTCGCTTTGCCAGGTGTTCTGAGCCAGTGAAGGTGACATTGTTTAGAGCATACTGTTTATGCTTCTATACATGTCAACTTTGGGCGAAGTACACCAGGCGTGCCATCAACAACATCAGGGTGCAATACTATGATGCTTATCGTATCCTGATGAAGTTGCCTCGGTACTGCAGTGCCTCAGACATGTTCGCCAAGGCCAGAGTACCGGATTTCTTTGCGATTATGAGATCGCGAATCGCAACATTCTGGAGCCGGTTGCGAGACTCCAAAAATGAGATCCTGAGCACGCTGACCGAGTGTTTGGATTGCTCAATCTTCAAGCATTGGCGTTCGGTGCACCGGGAGGCTAATAGGAAATAGACCTAAATACAGATTGTATTTTAAGTTATTTTAAAATATTATTTAATTTTAATTTTATTTTATTATTTTATTGTATTTAATTGTATAATTTTATTGTAATTTTTAACTGGGTCTATACCTTTTAATAAAGATATATTATTATTATTCTTTACATTTATTATGCCTTCATATTTTTTACATTTTTAAATATTTCATTATAAAAAAAAAAAACATTTAAAAATATAAAAAATAGCGGTCCACCGGCCTCGGGAACAGGGTCCAAGCAACCGGCGGTCAGGGCCCCAGAGAGAGGAACCTCCTGACGATGCGAGCCGTGTCCAGGAGTACAGCCTTCTGGATCTGGCCCTTGACCCAGCTACCCAACGAGAGCCTCGAAAGATGTTGGTCGAGGCTCTTGGCTATAAGACCATTAGCAGAAATTACTATCGGTACAATGATTGCTGAGTCTACATTCCACATAGCGACAACCTCGTGCGCCAAGTCGAGATACTTGGTGAGTTTCTCTTTCTCAGCTTTCACGAGGTTCTCGTCATGCGAAACAGCAACATCAACAATCATTGCACGGCGCTCTGATCGATCTATCATCACTATATCAGGCTTATTGGCTACAATAGTCCTGTCTGTAATGATAGACCGATCCCAGTACAGTGTGATATGACCATTTTCAAGAACTGGGTCGGGCACATACCTGTAGTACGGTACCTCCGATTCCACAAGATTGTATTTCAAGGCAAGTTGTTGGTGGATAATCCTGGCCACTTGGTTATGTCTGTGCAAGTATTCGCCGTTAGCTAGATGAGAACAACCAGAAACAATGTGACGGATAGTTTCTCCAGGGCGGCGACATGCCCGACATATGTCTACCGTTCCATCCTTCACAATGTATTTTCTGTAATTGTTCGTCATCATGACCTCGTCCATAATTGCACATACAAACCCTTCGGTTTCCCCAAAGAGGTCACCAAAGCGCAGCCAGGCCACGGACGCTTCAAAGTCAACATCAGGCCCGTGGAGGGCCCGATAAAAGCGTCCGTGAAGCTCCTTACCTTGCCATACAACCCTGCGGTCATTGGTACTGAGCACCACAGGTATGCGCCAGTTCTCATTAGCCAAGGAGAGCGGTGTCAGACCCCTGTCCACTGCGACCACATCGCGGTGCATCTCCGTCTCGGCGTGGAGAAAGTACTCCCTGAGACTGCACACCTCGCGGTTGTGGAGGGTTTTGGCATTCAAAAGGCCTCTTCCCCCACACTTCCGCGGAATGTACAGGCTCATCACCGAGGAGCGCGGGTGATGCATCCGATATGCGGCCAGCAGCGCACGAACTTGTCTGTCCAGGGCGTCAAGCTCAGTCTGAGTCCACCTGATTATGCCGAAGGAATACATTAAGACCGGCATGACCCAACCGTTGAAGGCGCGCACCTTATTACCGCCCGACAAAAGGCTTTTCAGTACTTTCTTCAGACGGCCAAGGAAACGCTCCCTCACCGATTGCCTCATGTCGGCCTCTCTGATACCGAACGCCTCCGCCATGCCCAGGTATTTGTAGGTTTCAGTTGAGGAGAGCGATCTAAGGTATATGGAATCCGAGAGCTCAACCCCCTCAGATTCCACAATCCTCCCTCGCTTTACATGCATGACCGCACATTTGTCCACACCAAATTCCATCCTAATGGAATCACTAAAGGCTTTAGTTACCTTTAGTAACTCTAGTAGATGTGATCTGCTGGTAGCAATGAGTTTTAGGTCATCCATGTAAAGGAGGTGTGATATAACCTGACCTCCTCTCCTCAACCGGTAAACTAGCCCTGAATTCTCCAAGAGAGTACTCAGAGGATTCAGAGCCAGGCAAAACCACAAAGGACTCAGACTATCGCCCTGGAATATGCCTCGCTCAATCCTTATAGGCTCCGCGCTCCCCAGGGTCTGGCGGCATCCTGGATAGTGAAGGACCGTCCTCCACTGTCCCATACACGTCTGTAGGAAGGCGCGTAGTACTGTGTTTATTTTGTACAGTTCCAGCACCTTCATGAGCCTTGTATGGGGCACAGAGTCGTAGGCCTTCTTATAGTCTATCCAACATGTCGACAGATCCTTTCGGGAGCGCCGAACCTGCTGACAAATGGCCATATCAATGAGGAGAAGCTCCTTAGTACCACGGGAGCCATTCCTACATCCATTCTGAGAAATAGACATGATGGATTTTGTATTGATATGATCGTTAATTTTTGTTCTCAGAATGGATGTAAGAAGTTTATACAATGTTGGCAGGCACGTAATCGGCCTATAATTTTTGGGCTCCGTGGTACTACCTGACTTATGGAGCAGGAGGGTAATACCTGTTGTCAGAAACTGGGGTAGCGACTCTGACTCTAGAGATGATTGGAATTGGGATGCCAAACGAGCGTGCGAGCTGCGTAGCCAGTTTATCCAAAAGTTGTGCAGCCCGTCCGGCCCAGGGGATTTCCAATTGGGCAGGAAACGCGCTGCAGTGGTCACGTCTTCAGGGGTTAGATGTACTATGTACATCTAAAGGTTTGGGCCTAGTTAAAACATACGAATCCCTGTTTACTAGACTGTATACACAATACGTGTTTAATAGAAAGATAACACATTAAACACAGGGAATTTCTCTAATAAAGTAAGAAAAACTGAGCGAAGTGCGGCTGGCGCCGCCCCTCGGAGGCTGACGCCCTGGGCCATAGCCCTCTTGCCGGGTAAATGCGCCATATTCATTCATTAATCCTCGCCACCAAGCCTAATGTGTTAGAATAGTTTAACCAAATCAAATGAGCCTAAACTCGAGGTATTTACTAGTTACCATTTAATATGCATCGCTAATCAGCCCCATCTTGCATCGTCAGACCCTCGTCACCAAATTTAATGTTTGAGCCTAGTTCAAACAAACCCAATCACTAACACAAGGAATTTACTAGAAATATATTAAAACAGAGAATTTCCCTTCCAAGTCATACAGATACGTTTATTGTGGCGCCCTCTGCTGTTCAATCACAAGAACAATTATCTACAAACCATTGCCAATGACTCACTAGTATTTTGTACAAAGCTGTATCCAACTGTACAACTGTATTGGGAACATTCGTTTGCACTGTAAATGTTTTTTTATGGCGCCCCCTGGTGATCGATGTTCGTAACAACTATCTAAGAACCATTGCCAATGAATACCAAACATTATACAGAAAACTGCATCTAAATTGGTCAAGCCGTTTTTGAAATAAATGGGAACATTCGTTTGCAATATAAATGTTTTTATGGCGCCCCCTGGTGATCGATGTTCGTAACAACTATCTAAGAACCATCGCCAATAAATACCAAACATTATACAGAAAACTGCATCTAAATCGGTCAAGCCGTTTTTGAAATAAATGGGAACATTCGTTTGCAATATAAATGTATTTTATGGCGCCCCCTGGTGATCGATGTTCGTAACAACTATCTAAGAACCATTGCCACTGAACACCAAACATTATACAGAAAACCGCATCTAAATCGGTCAAGCCGTCTTTGAAATAAATGGGAACATTGATGTGCACAAACGAACACACAAACAAACAAACAAACAAAAATATTTTTGCATTATTGGTTTTTGTGAACAATTTAACATACAATCAAACATAAAATATTTTTAATAGAGTAATGTACAAACGGTCTCTCAACCCTAAACGCATATACCCGTACTCCGTTCCGTCGTGGGTAAAAAATGTCCAACTCGGCCGAATTTAAAAACTCTTTCTTAAAAAGCTTTCAAGGCTGGGTCTACAAATTGACCACGAGACCTCACCACAGAGTGTCGAAAACCGTTATATTTATGTACCTATTCTACATAATTATTTTAGTTTCAGTTTACTTTCTAAAGGTCCATGATTTCAATTAATGTAGCTCTTTAAAAGAGATAAATCTTACCGCTTTCATAATTAATCCTATAATAATAATAATAATAATCTAGGGTTTGATGATGCCTTCAGACGCTGCATAGAGGAGTTAATGGCTAGTTTGAAGATTCATTTTAATTTTTTAATAATAATATCTTTTAAATTACATTAATATATTAATCGAAAAACTATAAAACACCTGGAAAATTAAAAAATTTTAAAACACCCACGACTTTTGCAGACTTGTAATTGAAAAAGGGTTAAATAATTTTTTTTTAAACTCCCCGACTAAAGGAAAGTAAGAACTAAGAACCTATCAGTATAATTACAAATCCAAAAAAATCCGTCGGAGCTGCCATTGCTATTTTCGTTTCCAATATCAATTAATGAAATTAGTAAGCATTGATAAACTGCCGGTAGGTATATGAGAAGTATCAAGAAATTGAATAAAGTCATCAACTGGTAAACAGCACCATCAACCGTCACAGGCAGGACACAGCAGCTCCGGCGGATTTTCTTGGATTTGTAATTATACTGATAGGTTCTTAGTTCTTACTTTCCTTTAGTCGGGGAGTTTAAAAAAAATTATTTAACCCTTTTTCAATTACAAGTCTGCAAAAGTCGTGGGTGTTTTAAATTTTTTTAATTTTCCACTTGTTTAATGTAATAATTCATAGAAGTTATACTTTATATTGTGTGAGGGAATAAAAATATATTAGTAGAACATAACATTATTAAAATTATTATTTTATTAGAAAAATGAAGAGATAATTTGTCAAGCTTTCAATAAATTACCGAAAATCTAAACTGTGAAATTGCACCTTTACCACACTAAATACTGTCTGAAGGGGACAGAACGACAATGCATTTATTATCCCCCAATCGATTGGCAACAATAGCATTTTAAATCGTACGCTAAACACGTGTCAAACTTCGTGACATCGCTTAACATATAAACGAGAGTCGTAATAAAATAACCGTTTGATACGAGATAGAACTGGAAGGGTGACACAATGGGCATATGACTGTGCAACGCGCGTAGCGAATCCACGCACCCTGTATGTCATTTCAAAGGCGGAGTGTCCAATGACGTAAAAAATGGAATTAAGCGCATCCAGAGTTATTGTAGCGTGAATCATTCGAATATTGTTGAGCTCATGTTAGTGTCACTCCCGTTGATCCGATTTCTCGTTTCAACGGATCGTTCTGATCGCATTGGTCACGGGTTTCTGTTTTCATTATGATTTAATCGGGAAATAGTTTCCGTGATGTCGTGCTGGTAGAGTATTTTTGTAGCAGTGATAGTCCATTGGTTCACTGTTGCCGGGGTTTCAACGGACACATCTGACTTATCGAAGTCGTGTTCGTTTTAGGAAATATTATTTGTATATTAGTATGGGGTAATGCTTCTGACATTATATTTGTGATGCAGAAGATTTTCGTGCTATTTATAAAATAAAAGCCAAGAGAAGCCCTCATAAAAGAAAGAGAATTTACTTGCGTATTTAGTGTTTATACTCATTGTTGTTAAATGGTGATAACATAAAAGAATACCCGGCAAAGTTTGTTGTGGGTGTCTTAATAAATAAAAAGAAAATTAATAATGAAATACATGCACTTATTAATAAGTGCATGTATTTGGGATATATTTAAGATGTGGGTACTTTAAATTATAACTTGTACCAATTGTCAAATGTCGCTATGCACTGATCAGTCTCGGATTAAACGTACTTCAAGAACTACGTGTTTCATTTACGCCAATACATTACAGTGGCGCAGTCGGTTTGTGTTCAGTTTCAATGTCGTCTAACAGCATGCCGATCGGTCGTTTAGGCGAATTCAACCTCGGTTCGGGTACATGGACTACTTACGTCGAGAGAATGGAGCAGTATTTTTTAAAGTGAACCTACAAGTGGCCACGTTGCTCGCGTGCGTCGGGGACGCGACGTACGAACTGATGGTGGATTTATGTTCTCCGAGGAAGCCTGCTGATTTGAAATTCAGTGAACTCGTACATATAGTGAAAAAACACATCCAACCGACGCCATCATTCCTCGCAGAGAGATACAAGTTCCGCAAACGGACGCAGTCTTCTAGTGAAACGGTCGCCCAGTTTGCAGCCGCATTAAAACATTTAGCGAGAGATTGTAACTTTAAAGAAAATCTCGAAGAAAATTTAAGAGATCAGTTCGTTTGCGGGCTGTATTGTGAGACGACGCGGCAAAGATTGTTCTGCGAGGATGACGTCACCTTCTCGGCGGCTTACAGAAAAGCCGTGGCATTAGAAGCGGCGACTAATAATGCAGAAGCGGTAGTTCAGGAACGAGCGGCAGAGGGCGCGGTGTACGCAGTTACCGCGCGGGCAGCTGCACTCGCTGAGCGCGGCGGTTGGAGCGCGCGTCGGCGGGGAGTACGTGTTGGAGATCGGGATTCAAGCTACTCGAGCGGGTTTAACAGTGACAATCGGTCAAGAGCGAGGAACGTACCGTGTGACTGTTGTGGTAGCAAAGAGCATACTCGTCAGACCTGCAAGTACGTCGGATGGACCTGCAAGATCTGTCTAAGGGCGGGCCATTTAAAGCGCGTGTGTCCAAGCAGCAGCGGAAGTAAGCCGGAGGGTCGAGTGCTTCGACTGGACACGACGCGGACTGAAGTTTCGGTGGTTGACGAGGACGGCGAATACGGCAGCGAGCGGGAGGGCTCGGCTAGCGATATCGACGGGTCCGAGGGACCGAGCGGGCTGTACATGGTGGAGCTGACAGGGAGCGAGCCCGTGTTGGCAGAGGTGGCAGTCGCGGGCAAGCGGCTGGCCATGCACGTGGACACAGGCTCGGCGATTTCATGCGTCGGCGATAAGATGTACGCGGATTTGTTTACAGATTACGAGTTGAAAAATAACGGTGATAAGTTAAAAAGTTACGACGGCAGTGTAATTAAGTGTATCGGGTACATCGTTGTACCAGTGTGTTACAGTGAAATAAGTGAAAACCTAAAGTTATTCGTCATTCAAAACGGTGGTGTACCTCTGTTAGGTCGAGATTGGCTTAAAAAATTGCGAATTGGTATTGTAGTACCTGATAAGTCTATAGATAATAAGCAAGATGATGTCGTAGGTAAGAAATTTGTTAAGCGACTCCCGACCGTATATAGTAGTACGCTAGGTCGACTGCGCAGCCAAAGCGCGACGCTGCGTGAGCGAGAGGGGGCGACGCCAGTGTTCCGGCGCGCGCGGCCGCCTGGCGCTGCACACCGATGTTGACGCGGAGCTACAGCGCATGCAATCTGCAGGTATTATTGAGCCCGTACCTTCCTCAGACTGGGCCTCATGTCTCGTAGTTGTATTAAAGAATAAAGGCTCCTTGAGAATCGGGGGCGATTACAAAAGCACAAAAAATCCTGTGTTAGAAATAGATGAATATCCACTTCCTAGGTCCGAGATTTCATTTAATAATTTAAATGCAGGGATGAGGTACAATAAAATAAATTTATCAGGGGCCTACGGCCAAGTTCCTCTGGATGATTCTAAAAATTACACTGTAGCTAATACCCAGCGCGGCCTATACGTGTACAATCGGTTGGACTACGAGTTAGCGTCGGCGCCGTCTATTTTTCAACGAATTTCAAAGTTGGTGGCGGGAATTCCGAATATTTCTGTTTGCCTAGATGACATTCTAACAGGCACAACTAAGCATGAAAATAAAAAAAAATTAAGTACATCGAGTGTTTGAAAGGTTACTATGCAATAGTTGGCAGGGGGCTCATGATCAAGATAGGGCTTTCCGGGATATTAAGATAGCTTTGACTACCTGTCCGGTTCTCATGCACTACGATGAGCGGTTGACGGTCGCCGTGACGTGCGATATTATGTCGGCGAAGGGCGTCGCCGCGGTGATCGCGCACCGGGCCGACGGTGAAGAACGTCCGATCGCGTTCACGTCGCGTACCCTCACCCTGGCGGAAGTCATCTACAGCCAGTTACAGCGCGATGGTCTATGCATAGGGTTTGCCGTTAAAAAAATCCATAAGTACTCGTATGGCATTTTGCACACCGATCATCGGCCCTTGTTAGCTATTTTTGAATCGGCAAAAGATAGACACATTTCTAAAGTGTTAGAATTCGCAAAGTCAGGTTGGCCGAAGTCAACATTGGAATCGGATGGAGCACTTAATGCATACTGGCGGCGTCGCGAGAACGTTTATTTGACGTGGGGTTGTCGCGTGGTCGTGCCGCAGTCGCTGCGCCCCGCGGTGTTGGAAGAATTGCATGGGTCGCTCCTAGGCATGATCAAGTGTAAGGGTCTCGCTCGCGGTTTCGTATATTGGCCAGGATTGGATAGCGATTTGGAGACGTTGCGGATTTGCCACCGAAGCTCACCGTGGCGCCATGGGCGTGGCCGTCTAGCCTTTTTGAATAATGACGATTTTTTTTCTTCGGACGTCACCTTCGATAGCGTTTTGATTTATTGGAATCTGGACTGGGGGAATCGGGTTCAGATAACTCGGAGAGAAGAGCTTCAGCTAAAGGGGAAAAGGTTAGATCTTGGGAAGAAGGGGACAGAGTTTGGGTGGTGCGATATTATGAGCAGATGGATAATTAGGAGCAGGATAGGACGAAATGTATACGAGGTTGAGACTGAGGAGGCTTTGGGTTGTACGAGGCAGGCAGATCAACTTCGGTCTAGACCGCTGTCTTAAACCTTAGAGTAAAATCTATGAACACATAGGTATTAAGTACTTATAGTTTTTAACTAGTTTAATTTGATGTTGTTTTTAATTTTGTAGAATAAGTATACCTAATGGCTAAGAGACTAATTAAAATCTATTTCTAGTTGTTACTTACATTTTAATTTTTATTGATTTAGACAAACATCCATTATGTAAAGGGGGAGATAATGGGATATATTTAAGATGTGGGTACTTTAAATTATAACTTGTACCAATTGTCAAATGTCGCTATGCACTGATCAGTCTCGGATTAAACGTACTTCAAGAACTACGTGTTTCATTTACGCCAATACATTACAGTATTTAGTAATTGAGGCTATCTTAACCGTCGTCACTGTCGACCATAATGTTATTCCCGCACGCCGTTGGGAGTTTGATGCAAAACCATCGGTTATTATGTAACCCGTTTTACATCCAGAATCGTGTCCCCGTCGACGCATTTAATATAAGTTCCCGAGTAAGACCTCTACAACTTGGGCTGCATATTCATGAGCCGTGGAGCTGGAGTCACGACGGCCTTGCTGCTTGACTAATTACTTTGAAACTGTCTCCAATTCCGAATATTATGAAATGACAAGCCTCATTGGAACGACGTTTTAAAAATCTACCTGCTGCATCGTTCTGCAAACCTAGTACAGTCTGTCAAGAAAGTCATGAAATAAATTCACGGAAACAATGATTTTTCTCTGCCGCATATGACTGATTAAAAAATATGTAAATACAGAATATTAAAAAAATCAGGTATAGTATTTAATTATTTGATTATCCACTAAAAATGTATTTTACTCTGGCTTTTTTATATAATTAATTTTCAACTCTTTTTTTTTTCATGACTTTACTTACATGCTACAGTTAAGACTCATACGGTTTCATTCTGCAGCTGCTGCAGCCATGTTACCATAATTCTATTTTTATTACGGTTACCACTGGATCGAAATTAAAAAAATATATTATGTTTGTGAATAACGTATTAATCGACATATTAATCACGTGACTTCCCGGTGACTAATGACATTCTCATAGAAATGTCATGTCGATGTCGGTTCAATTCAATTCAATTCAATTCAATTATCTTTATTTGCGAATTTGGGTACAATATATAGATGTCACAAATACAAGAGATCTTATCCAAATTCAGCCTATACGGCAGGCAATGTTACAAAATAAAAGTCAAAAATAATGAAGAAAACAATAAATATTACGTCAATTACGTCGTTATTAGTAAATATTACGTCGTTACATTGGTTAGTTTGGGGTTTTATGATTCTAAATTTTTCAGGTCTGGTTTGGTAGAAAGCTTCGACAACGGCTGGTTACTACACTAACGCCAAGCGATTAAGCGTTGCGTTGCGGTGCAATGCTGTGTGACATCAAATTGGGCTTATAATCCTTCATCAAAATATTGAAGTGTGTAATAGTAGTTTATGTAACGGTTACATAATGGGGGGTATTAAAACACGAGTGTGAGTTTAAAAAACGAGCCGCAGGCGAGTTTTTTAATAGTATCACACGAGTGTTTTAATACCTAATTATGTAGAGTTTCATACACTACTTTATCTACGCTCATATTATTACCATAAATCCAAACCATAAAATCTTGCTAACGTTTGTCGTAAATCATTCACTATGTTTCATTTTTGTTGCAACTACTAAAAATGTCAGGTGGAGTTAAATTTTCTTTAGTAGTTTGTACTGCTAGACATTTTTCAGCGCAAAGTTTTGACTAAGTAACAAAAAGAACACATTAAAATGTTAAAAATTAGTATGTATAACGCCAAAATTCTGTAAATGTGGCGCAGAACCATAGACAATAGACATTGTTGTTGTTGTCTATGGTCAATCATGGCCCATCCATACTCTCGGCAATGACTACCAACTATATGTAGTCTGTGGATTCACTTAAAAAAATATTACATAAAAAATATTACCCCAGATACAAATACAGGAATCCAGAGCCGTGTATCGTTATGGATATTAAACAACTTTCTTTAAATATTTCCATAGTAGAGCGATGTTATTATGAATAACTTTTTAATAATTATAGAAGTCTGTGAATAAAGTAGGTCATAATGTGACACATTTTGATTTCATAATTCGAACTTTAAGCAATGAGCGTAGATAAAAACAATTATATATTCGATGGTAAACCGTAAAAGTAAGTGAAAATTCGATTTGTGTAGAGCAGATTTAGGTATTACAGTTAAGGTAATTTAGGTACCTATTTAGAAAGGAAAATAATTAAATGAGTCAACTACAACACAGCTTTGTAGTCCCCTGCACTGACTGTTGTTCCCTTTGAGGTTTCTATAGACAGAATACGTTATACGTACATGTATTATTAAGCTTAGTAAGAATACCCACCGTTTCAATGAACTTTCGAAGGCAAAAGGAAATTATAAAAAGGTTTTTCCGTCAAAAAGCGCTATGTATATTATTATTATTATATAAATACGATGACAATGATGAACTTCATTTAAGCATGCATTTTAACCAAGTGTCCACGACACTTACACATCCTTTTAATTTTTTTTAAGTGAGGAATCAAATTTTTAAATAAAATTTTTGAAAACTGTAACGCAATTTTGATGAAAAAGCTTACAACATTATAATATCGTGTAAAATATAGTGTTCCTATTAAATACAATAGTAGTCAAGTACCTACTCAGTACTCGTTAAAATCTCGAGAGTCGAGCGCAGTGTAGTGAGTTAACTTTGCTGCGTTGTCAGTTTATTTACCTGAGCAACGCTTTTCCTTAACGTTTTTACGTTTGGGAAAACTCGTTAATTCCATTCCCTGCCGCTATATTTTAGTCTTCGCTTTGAACGCGGGCTTTAGATTGTATTTTAGTTCCGTTGTTTTTAATATGCCTTTTGTTCGCCCGAGAAGGAATTAAAATTAAAATGGTTTTTGAAACTTATCTCATAATTCATTTAACGCGGGAGTTTTAAAATAAATAAACAATAGTTGGTCAGTTTTCTTCGTTTCCTCGTTTCCTTTGGATGTGTAGGTACGTATGTTCGTATTTTGGCGTTCTGGAAGCGCGGTGAATACGACAGTGAATCCCGTACTTCCGCCAGCGGGTCCGTCGTGGAAACAGACAGTTTTTAGTGAGTGCAAGCCCCGCATAACCCTTCCGTTTCCCCTGAAGGAGGGGTATGCGTTAGGCATTTTCTGTCTATAAAAAAAAGGTTGCAACTTAAAAAGTCCTATGCAAAATTGTAGTCAGAAGCTTTTCGATAAAGAATTTGTCACGTAAAATGTTTAAAAATGAACCTACATAATATTATGTGCTATCAAAGGAGCAAATTACTTCGATACCAAGGATTTAAAATATGAAATGCACAAAATTAAACAAATTTAACGCAAATAAACTTCAATACGAAAATCATAAATTTCAAAGTGGATGCGGAAAGGCATAAATTGTAATAAATGTGTAAGCCCCTTGCGACCGCTTTCCCCTTGTTAAGAAAATTTACAATTCCAAACTTTCTCATATTAAGCTCACCCTGTATGTTAGTACTATGTTATGAACATTATAAATTTCGGTTTGCATAATTTCGGCAGTCGTTTGTTTTGCATGCCACTTTTTATAAACAACTGTCATGTTAGAATGTCTTGGATGCTAAGTTGTTCCATGTAAACTAGTTGAGTGCCCACTGATACTAATGGCCGTTGGAACTTGGATTGAGTTGATAACTAAATATTTTCATCCCTTAGCAGAAAACGTCTCGATATAAGAGAAATAAAAACTAATAAACACAGTAACACTAATGTAGAAGAACTCATGTGTAGATCACTTTGTTTCTCTGATCTGAGTGTAGATCTCAAACTATCATCAACGCTACTAGGTGTCTAGAAAAGCGATAAAAATTGGGAAATGAAAAAAAAGTTTTTCCAACACAACACAACACAGCATTATTAAATAAAAAAATAAAAAAAAAAGATTCCGACGAATTGAGAACCTCCTCCTTTTTTTTGAAGTCGGTTAAAAAGGTCAGAAAAAGCTTTAATGTTATATTGTTGGAGATGAATACCTATGTGTCGTTTAAAAACCTAACGTTATGATAGGGCTCCAATTTACAATGTACTGGCGTACTAAGAAATCGCATACGCAAATAGAGTAAGTACCTATATAAAAATTCTGGATGTCTAAAAAAGAAAAATGTTCAACAAGGTTCTTTACACGGAACCCGGTGGACCAACGATAAAATGGCGCCAGTTTACTGGTGTCAAAAATTATTGTTCTGACACCAACAGCGTCAGTTGTAAACCGAGCACAGTATTGTCTACGGACAGCGGTCCACGCCACAGATCACTATACTTGTTATTAATCCGCAGTCTGAGTTTCCACAGGGACGATTTCCATCTTGTTGCGGCGGATTAGCGGAAATTTTGACAAATGGCGCTTCTTTTTTCTTGTAAGAAGAAGGTTGACGTAAAACGTACCCATGGGCTCTTCCTCAGGTTCTTCTTCTTCTTCTCCCTGATCGCAGCTTCAGGTCTCCATGGTCCCTGGTGTCACGTTGACCGTCCCCGATCTATTGTGACGCCGCCATCTACAGTTCCCATCCAATGTTTGTTGCCGCCAGGAACAGCAGCAACTTCTTGGCTGAAAGAAGCTTAGCATCAATTGGGTCAAGTATGAATTTCCCCAGAAGATTGCTGCGCTTGTGCATTAGTGCTGGGCAGGAACAGATCATGTGCATCGGCGTTTCCGCCGCCTCATTGCAGAGTCTGCACATGTCTGTATCTCTCAATTTTAGGTTGTTCATGTGTCGATTTAGTCCATAGTGCCCTGTTAATTCCTCAGATTCACATCGGTGTTTGGCTTATAGAAGCGGCCGTGACCCGATAGCCTATTACTGCCACCATTTGCCAGAAAGTGCCATTCCGAATATCGCGAGACTAACACGAATAACACATTTCTAATGTTATACCGGTTGTTTTTTTTATTCAACTGCTCCTCCTACTCCTAGCCAAAAGTAGCTATACTTAACAGAGATAGAAAAACAGCGAATTAAAGCTTCACCCTTTATAAAAATCTGAAAAAGGAACAAATACGTATTTAGCGGGTCATTCACAAAAAAAAAATGTAACTTAGTATTTAAAAAATGTAACTATGTATTTTGGTTAACCATTATATGAAATATGACTTGAAAAATAACAAATGGGCCATTTCGGAAGTGAGTCGGAATCCTTATTTAAACACTAGCTGTTGCCCGCGGCTCCGCTCGCGTGAATTTAGGTTTTTCACTACTTCTGCGGGAACCATCGCTTTTTCCGGGATAAAAAGTACCATAATGTGTTAATCCAGGTAACAATCCATCTCCATTCCAAATTTCAGCTAAATCGGATTCGTAGTTGCAGCGTGAAGGAGTAACAGACAAACACACACATATATACAAACTTTCACCTTTATTATATTATAGTGTAATGTGCACATATAAACTTTCGTACTTTAAATACGCCGCTCCCAAAATAGGTTCAGTGCTAATGCCGAGTTTCACGACTCTTTAAACTTCAAAAACACGGGACTTTCATACAAACTCTCAACCCCAATTTCACCCCCTTAGGGAAGGATTTTCTCAAAACCGTTTCTTAACTGACAACTACCCATTAGAAAGAACCTACTTTCCAAATTTCAAGTCAACAGTAACAATATTAAAATTTTCACATAAAAATTTTCATCCCCTATTTTACCACCCTTAAAGGGGAATTTTCCAAAACGACTTAAACAAATTTTTAATACCTGAAGCTGATAACCTAAATGACGATTTTCACGTCTCTAACTTCAAAAACACGGGACTTTCATATAAACTTCCAACCCCTATTTCACCCCCTTAGAGGGGTAGTTTCTCAAAATCGTTTCTTAGCTGACAACTATCCATTAGAAAGAACCTACTTTCCAAATTTCAAGTCAACAGTAACAATTAGAGTTGCCACGAATAGTGATTTAGCCGAATACCGAATACCGAATGTTCGGCAACGCTATCGGCCGAAGCGCCGAATATTCGGCCGCCGAACATTCGGCACTAAGTACATATGCTTGTCGATGATGATGAATCTAGTAGTACTGATGAAGATTCTTCTCCACTTCGTAAGAAAAGAAACTTGAATGAAAATGTAAGACATTTGAATACACGACAGTTTCTGGAACTGAAGTGGTGGTCAGTAAATGAAAACAATACTCAAACCTTTCAAAATTTGCTTAAGTTTATCTTTCTTCTCCCGGGAGTAGCGTGTATAGTGAGAGGTTGTTTTCTGAAGCTGGTATCATTTACGATGAAAAGTGTAATCGTTTGCTACCATCGAATGCTGAAAAGCTTGTTTTTATCCATCACAACTTACCGCTGATTAATTTTACATATTAAAATATTGTAATTTGGTAATAAATACAAATCTTGAGTAATATGATGTGTCTTTTTTGTCCACAATTTGGTATTCGGTATTCGGCCGAATAATAAGTACTATTCGGCCGAATACCGAATACCACAAAAAGTGGCCGAATAGGCCGAATACCGAATATTTGCCGAATATTCGTGGCATCTCTAGTAACAATATTAAAATTTTCACATAAAAACTTTCATCCCCTATTTTACCACCCTTAAAGGGGAATTTTCCAAAACGACTTATACACATTTTTAATATCTGAAGCTGATAACCTAAATGACGATTTTCACGTCTCTAACTTCAAAAACACAGGACTTTCATATAAACTTCCAACCCCTATTTCACCCCCTTAGAGGGGTAGTTTCTCAAAATCGTTTCTTAGCTGACACCTACCTATTACAAAGAACCTACTTTTCAAATTTCAAGTTTGTAGGCTTTATACTTCCTGAGATATCGTGATTAGTCAGTGAGTGAGTGAGTGGTAACTCTCTTTTATATATATAGATAACAGTATATAAGTATGAGGACCGTTAAAGAAATAAATCATGGTCAAACAATAACATGAGAATAATCATTTAATTCGTCAAGCGGAAAACCATGTGATTTTATGTTTATTAGTGTACCTAAGTGTTTTAACAACTTTTTTTTAAGGTTTTTTAACTTTTAAATGTTTCGTAATGAAAGGTATCTTAATAATATCATTAATTAAACATTTAAATTAAATTCACTGAAAAACGCCTGCTGAACACTGTTTTTGTAATGATTGTTCCCGCGGGAACTCGATTGGATTAATAAATTTTACTATATATATATATTTTGTTAAAGAGGCAACGTAAGGTATCAGCATAACAAATTTTACTAAATTAAGTTCATTAGTTGTTGTTTACAAAGCTGTTAAATTAATTGCAGTTTTTTAACTATCCCACGGGAACTCTTTATTTTACCGGGATGAAAAGTATCCTATATGTTGACCAGGGACTTAAGCTACCACCACACAAAATTTCATTGGAATCGGTCCAGCCGTTCCAAAGATTAGCCCGTACAAACAGACAGACAAACAGACAAACAGAGAAACAAAAAAATTGAAAAAATTCTAAATTGGTTCTATTTCACTTCTTACATCCCCCTGACTCGGTTTTTAGCATTTTTTTCACTGTACAGAAATTCGACTTCTACAGATTTATTATATGTATTGATAAAAATTGGCTTCGCGCCTTTTTTCAAATAATAGCAAAAGTGATTAATTAATAAAAGCCTCTACTTATACTGCAGAGGTTAATTAAGTAAGCAATATAGTAGTAGTAATGATGGGAACTAGCTACTTGGGCTATCGAAGAGAGACTCTGAGCCAAACCCGTGCCGACTTTTTCACTTCTTTTTCGTATTACGAGAATTTTTAAGCTGCAATTTCGCACCCACGTGAGTAATGCAAGAACCTAATTGACTCTGAGTGCTCGGGAAGGCTGCTTCTTTACTGCTTTCAGCATTTCCTCAGATTACTTACTTGCGGTTAGCACAAAACGCCGAAAGAACTCTTATTCATATGAACTTGCCTGGAAAACTTTGACAGTCTGATTTAAGTTCGCTTTCCAACTTTCCAAGAAACGTGCAGATTTTTGCAGTTAGGTTATCCCACAAGTTATTGAGAATCTTTCTGACGTAAAATTCTTAGAATATTTCTTACTAGCTTTTACCCGCGGCTTCGCCCGCGTGAATTTAAGGGTTTTTACAAATACCGTTGGAGCCAAGGATTTTCTGGGATAAAAAGTAGCATACGCGATAGATAAACAGTCAACTACTACAATAACTAAAACAAACATCGGCTTGGTAGTTTTACTGCTCTTCCCGCTTCCGTCCTTAATCAGTATAGGTTCAACTACGGGGCTCAACTAAAACACACATTGTTAGCGGCGTAAGCGTTAGTTTTCAGTGACCTGCAGTTTAAAAACTATAAATACTTTCAAATTTATTTTGGGCCTTTAGTACAAATTCGCTCTGAAGCAGGAATACGATTGTTCTCCCAAAAACTGCTCCAACATCTACATTTTCTAATTTTTATCGAAAACTATAATAGATGTAATTGTAATTTTTGTTTTAATGTGTCGGTGATAATAATATCCAAAAAACCCCAGAACGAATTTTTGATACCTAGTTTAGTTTTTTAGGGCCGATGTTTCAATCGCCAGATAAACGTTTACTAAGGAATAAATATGACGTTTTGACAGATTTTGTATGGCAATCTTTCAAATTCATTCCTCAGGTAGTCTATCTGGCGATTGAAAAATCGGTCCTTAGAAATTAGGTAAAATGTCGTTTTTCGGTAATATTCTTCCGCAACGCTGCATACTAATCTAACCTAACCTAACCTAACCTGGAGCTCTTGCAATTTGCAAACCTATGTAGGTACCCATTTGACATTTATAGCATTACTATCCCATATCCCATTGCTCATCTAAAACACATAATAGCGAAACAGTTATTAGTTCAGAACCAATATTAGGCACCCATTTTCACGTTTATAGCATTAAAAATGTTACATATTCTATTGCTCAACTAAAACACGCATTGTTAATAGCGAAACAGTTCTAATTTCAGTATCTATATAGGTATCTACTCATTTTCACATTTACAGCATTACTATCCCATATCACATTGCTCATCTAAAACACATATTCAGAACGAATTGTTGATAACTGGCTTAGTTTTTTAGTATTTAGGTAAAACGTCGTTTTTCTGATATATTCTTCCGCAATGCTGCATACAAACCTATCCTAACCTAACCTAACCTGGAGTTCTTGCAATTTCAGAAGCGATGTACCCATTTTCACACTTATCGTTATACTTTCCCATATCCCATAGCTTAACTAAAACGAAAATTTTCAATAGCAAAACAGTTATTAGTTTATAACCTATGTCATATAGGTACCCGTTTTCACAGTTATAATATTATTAACCTGTATATTATTGACTCATCTAAACTCATCTATCTCAACTAAAACAAAAAAGCTTATAGTGAAACAATGGTAAGTCAGAATTTATATAGGTATTAAATATTACAGTTACATTATTACTAACCCAAAATCACATAGCGAAACAGTGATAAGTTCAAAACCTATTTAGGTACCCATTTTCACATTTATAGCATTATAATCCCATATCCCATTTTTCAACTAAAACACACATTGTTAAAATTGTACAGTGCTAAGTTCAGAATCTATATGGTGCCCATTTTCACATCTGTAGTGATCAGTAGGTAGTAGTAATATCAGATCTGTAGTATCATTAGCTTTTGCCCACCGCCCTGTCTGTGTCAAATTCGCTTTTAACATCCTGAGGGAAACATGAATTTCCCGTTCCCATTCAATATTTCAACCTTATACCTACTTTCAAAGAAGTTTGCTTTAGCTATCTACCTATAGATGTAGCTATAGATTGCTGTAAAAATTAAGGTTTTTGAATATCCCACGGGAACTATGGATTTTCCCGGGATAAAAAGTACCCTATTATTTAATCCGGACTTCTAACTTTATGTCTGCAAAATTTCAAAGCAATCGGTTCAGTAGTTACGGCGTGAAAGCGGAACAAACATACAAACAAACTCACTTTCCCATTTATAATATTAGTAAGGAATAAGGAATTACAGTTACATTATTACTAACCCAAAATCACATAGCGAAACAGTGATAAGTTCAAAACCTATTTAGGTACCCATTTTCACATTTATAGCATTATAATCCCATATCCCATTTTTCAACTAAAACACACATTGTTAAAAGCGTACAGTGCTAAGTTCAGAATCTATATGGTGCCCATTTTCACATCTGTAGTGATCAGTAGGTAGTAGTAATATCAGATCTGTAGTATCATTAGCTTTTGCCCACCGCCCTGCCTGTGTCAAATTCGCTTTTAACATCCTGAGGGAAACATGAATTTCCCGTTCCCATTCAATATTTCAACCTTATACCTACTTTCAAAGAAGTTTGCTTTAGCTATCTACCTATAGATGTAGCTATAGATTGCTGTAAAAATTAAGGTTTTTGAATATCCCACGGGAACTATGGATTTTCCCGGGATAAAAAGTACCCTATTATTTAATCCGGACTTCTAACTTTACGTCTGCAAAATTTCAAAGCAATCGGTTCAGTAGTTACGGCGTGAAAGCGGAACAAACATACAAACAAACTCACTTTCCCATTTATAATATTAGTAAGGATGAAATTGGGCAACATTTAAGTAAGCTTAAACAAATTAGAGAATCTTCTTGTAATATCAACTTAAAAATTCTCTTTGGGATTAATAAAATAAGTAATAAGCTTGATGTGTCAATATTTCAAGGTTGGTTGTAAAATAAAATAACATTTATTTGTACATCATTTTGTAACATTAGATGGGTATCTTGAAAATGATTTAGATTTTGGAGTAAAAATAAAAGTATTAAATTAATGAATACCAAAGATACAATTATTATAGGCAGATCATATTAAACTTAGAACTATAGTAAGTATTATATAAGTTGACTAGCAAACGCCCGCGGCTTCGCTCACGTTGAACTTCTGCTTTACTCCCTCAGGCGTTTCCAAAATTCTTGTATTAACCATTGTTATGCCATTTAATTAATTTTGATCACTAAATATTTCCTTATGCTTGCTGGTTATAGTTAAATATTGATTTTGAAAAAATTGATCGTCACATAAAAGCTCAATATTGTGGCCATTTTTAGGGTTCCATACCCAAAGTGTAAAAAGGTACCCAAGCAATCGGCCAAGTAAAAAAAAGTTCAAAATGGCGGCCATTTTTTTATTTTGACCACAAATTCCTTCTTTATGCTTGCTGCGATAGTCAGACGTCGATTTTCAAAGCAATCGGCCCAGTAACAAAAAAGTTCAAAATGGCGGCCAAAAGTTCATAATTTTTTAATTTCAACTACAAATTCCTTCTCTATGCTTGCTGCCATAGTCAGACGTCGATTTTCAATGCAATCGGCCCAGTAATAAAAAAGTTCAAAATGGCGGCCATTTTTTTGTTTTGAGCACAAATTCCTTCTCTATGCTTGCTGCGATAGTCAGATATCGGTTTTTAAAGCAATCGGCCCAGTAACAAAAAAGTTCAAAATGGCGGTCACTTTTTTAAATTTTGACCACAAATTCCTTCTCTATGCTTCCTGCCATAGTCAAATATCGATTTTCAAAGCAATCGGCCCAGTAACAAAAAAGTTCAAAATGGCGGCCACTTTTTTTAAATTTTGACCACAAATTCCTTCTCTATGCTTGCTACCATAGTCAAATATCGATTTTCAAAGCAATCGGCCCGGTAACAAAAAAGTTCAAAATGGCGGCCACTTTTTTAAATTTTGACCACAAATTCCTTCTCTATGCTTGCTGCCATAGTCAAATATCGATTTTTAAAGCAATCTGCCCAGAAACAAAAAAGTTCAAAATGACGGCCAATTTTTTAAATTTTGACTACAAATTCCTTCTCGATGCTTGGTGAAATAATCAGATGTCGATTTTCAAAGCAATCGACCCAGTAACAAAATATTTCAAAATGGCGGACACTTTTTTTAAATTTTGACCACAAATTCCTTCTCTATGCTTGCTGCCATAGTCAAATATCGATTTTCAAAGCAATCGGCCCAGTAACAAAAAAGTTCAAAATGGCGGCCACTTTTTTTAAATTTTGACCACAAATTCCTTCTCTATGCTTGCTGCCATAGTCAAATATCGATTTTCAAAGCAATCGGCCCGGTAACAAAAAAGTTCAAAATGGCGGCCACTTTTTTAAATTTTGACCACAAATTCCTTCTCTATGCTTGCTGCCATAGTCAAATATCGATTTTCAAAGCAATCGGCCCAGTAACAAAAAAGTTCAAAATGGCGGCCACTTTTTTAAATTTTGATTACAAATTCCTTCTCTATGCTTGCTGCCATAGTCAAATATCGATTTTCAAAGCAATCTGCCCAGTAACGAAAAAGTTCAAAATGGCGGCCACTTTTTTAAATTTTGACCACAAATTCCTTCTCTATGCTTGCTGCCATAGTCAAATATCGATTTTCAAAGCAATCGGCCCAGTAACAAAAAAGTTCAAAATGGCGGCCACTTTTTTAAATTTTGATCACAAATTCCTTCTCTATGCTTGCTGCCATAGTCAAATATCGATTTTCAAAGCAATCGGCCCAGTAACAAAAAAGTTCAAAATGGCGGCCACTTTTTTTAATTTTGACCACAAATTCCGTCTCTATGCTTGCTGCCATAGTCAAATATCGATTTTCAAAGCAATCGGCCCAGTAACAAAAAAGTTCAAAATGGCGGCCACTTTTTTAAATTTTGACCACAAATTCCTTCTCTATGCTTGCTGCCATAGTCAAATATCGATTTTCAAAGCAATCGGCCCAGTAGCAAAAAAGTTCAAAATGGCGGCCAAAAAATTCAAAATTTTTCCTCCTCAAAATTTGAATCTCGAAAATCCCTTTCTGAATACGAATTCATGATATACCTAATACCAACCTAGGTACCAAATTTCAGATCTCTACGACTTTTAATTTCGCTGGAATCCCTGGAACAACGCAAAAATTACACTTTTGTATGGGGAAATCCCTTAAAAGTAGGATTTTTATCCCTTCCAATTTGAATTTCTGGAATCCCCGTCTTAGTACGAATTCATGACCTAATGTCAATGTAGGTACCAATTTTCAGATCTCTACGACTTGTAGTTTTTCTGGAATGCCTGGAACAACGAAAAAATTACAATTTTGTATGGAGAAATCCCTTTAATGTACTATTTCTACCCCTTAAACATGGAATTTCTGGAATCCCCGTCTTAGTACGAATTCATGACCTAATATCTACCTAAATACCAAATTTCAGATCTCTACGACTTTTAGTTTTTCTGGAATGCCTGGAACAACGAAAAAAATTACAATTTTGTATGGAGAAATCTCTTTAATGTACTATTTCTACCCCTTAAACATGGAATTTCTGGAATCCCCGTCTTAGTACGAATTCATGACCTAATATCTTCCTAGGTACCAAATTTAAGATCTCTACGACTTTTAGTTTTTCGGGAATTCCTGGAACAACGAAAAAATTTTACTTTTGTATGGGAAATACCCTTAAATGTATGATTTTTACCCCTTAAACATGGAATTTCTGGAATCCCCGTCTTAGTACGAATTCATGACCTAATATCTACCTAAGTACCAAATTTCAGATCTCTACGACTTTTAGTTTTTCTGGAATGCCTGGAACAACGAAAAAAATTACAATTTTGTATGGAGAAATCTCTTTAATGTACTATTTCTACCCCTTAAACATGGAATTTCTGGAATCCCCGTCTTAGTACGAATTCATGACCTAATATCTTCCTAGGTACCAAATTTAAGATCTCTACGACTTTTAGTTTTTCGGGAATTCCTGGAACAACGAAAAAATTTTACTTTTGTATGGGAAATACCCTTAAATGTATGATTTTTACCCCTTAAACATGGAATTTCTGGAATCCCCGTCTTAGTACGAATTCATGACCTAATATCTACCTAAGTACCAAATTTCAGATCTCTACGACCTATAGTTTTGGCGGAATCCGTGGAACAACCAAAATACCTCATTCTTTTATATATATAGATTGGTGCTTTTCAAGTTTCCAGAAGTTTCTAGAACAGAACACTAGTTTTTTTTATTTTATGGAACGTTACTCCTCTAGAAACAAACTGATACCGCTGAAACTTTTCCCGCAGCCTAACTATAAATATTAATATCCTGCGCGAAACTTTGGCTAGAATCCATTGCACATGCAACTCATATTTTTAAGTTTAGTTTTAATATTAAATATCTGCAGCTGTGGTCAACGATCAATAGTGGAAACTATTCCTCGGCAATAAACACTAATAACTGATAAAATGTTATATTTCATGAAAATAAAAAAAATATCTGCGGTGGTAACTATACTCGTAGATAGAAAGAACTTCGACGTCTTTTTATAGTGTGTGTAGGTAGTGGTACCGTTGTACTGATTTCTGACGCATATTGTTATCTCATTTTTTGAGTTAGCTATGTGTTATAGATAAGGCACTTGCTTTAGCTAAACCTCGCCTAATAAATCTACATTAGCGAGAATTCTCTATCATGTTCGCGAAGTTGTGTAAAGCCTGCCAATCCGCATGTCAGCTTATGCGTTAATGGATAATTCTTTCTCATTGCGATAAGGGTTTGCGTTTCCATAAGAGGGTCCGCAATAGATTGTCATGTTAAAATAACTTTGAGCGGTAGAGTCTGGCATTTTGTAATTACTGCCTGTAAGTTAACTATGTGAAAGAATGACCATTCTACGTTATTAAATATGCGTCCGAAAAAAGGCTTCTTTTTATGCATTTTGCTCTAAGGCAGCCCAGGTCTGGTGGGTGATTCTCAAATTAATTATGAACATCGACTGAACAGCGCAGATTACCAATTACCGTATCAATGTCGCATGTTTCCCTAAAGAAGGCTATGCCGCTATATTTACTAGCGATATACAACCACTGTATTATTTACATTTAACAGATCATTGATCCTGCCATTCGCGTCGGCTCTAATGAGGTAGCAGGCATTCACACCTCTGTGCTAAAAGACTAACTAATCTATCGCTGGGTGTTCAAAATTACCAATGCGTTCGCACTGCGTTAATCACACCGGTTCGTAACTGTAGTGAAACACGACGGCAAGCTGCGTAAATCATTCAGATTACCCACTGACACGTATTACCTGTAGTTCGCTTGCTTTATTGCAGGTCCCCTCCGGGTTATGGCCCTGAAAGCTGATAGGTGCTGATGTGCGAACTTCGTAAAACCTATTTAGTATACTCGTAAGCATACTTAGATCGTATTAATATTCGACAGCAGTGATCTTAGTGTCTAGTATAGAGTCACATCCCCCCCCCCCTATCCCCCTTTTTTTCTCTTAGCCTCCCGAATCTACAAGTAGTAGGTACCAAATCATTTTCACGGTTCACCAGGCTCGTAAATTGCAAAATCAAAAGGCCATTGCATTAAAATGATTTTACAAACTTGCTGTATCTGTAGTCACAGCATGTTATAACTATTTTAGGTATAGACTGGACCTAATATTATGCGGCAACCAAAAGGTGAGTACAATATTATATTTTGTAAATAATACTGGTCAGGTGATGACTTGGTACTGGTCAAGATATTTTTTATAAAACATATACAATTAAAGCTTAAAACAAAGATGAGTACGCAGAACAAAGATCGTTGGTTTTAAATAAAACTACCTTATAATTTTTAGCTTCCAATATCACGCCACAGCGCGGGGCGGCGGTACTGGGTTTATTAAACTGCGTTTAAATTGAGTCGTCTGAAAGTCAACGTCTCTGGAGATTCGGATTAATCCGCAAAGATATTAACATCAAAAAATCTCGTCGCAGTGTCACAGCATTGATGATTCACAAGTTCAACGCCCCTCAAAAGAAAATACAAAGCACATCTTCGCTGGGGTGGTTCCGCAATAAATCAAGGCCACGTCATAAATACCATCTCCCTGCCTAGGGTAAGAAGTGTCGCATTTTCCGAGTAATAACGCCCGTCTCTAATACACTCCCGGTATTCCGCAAGGCTTGGGGATGTTGCGGCAAGGCTGGATCATCCGAAATCTTGGTGCTCAATTAAGTTCGGAAGTCGTATATCCTAATAAAGAGTATTGCACTTTAGGGGTCATGTAACGGAATGGACGGTGGACGCCTGAGCTGCGAGTTTCACCGATTAAATGCAGCTCCTGAAGTTATGCAGATACAGTTAAAACTTTGGTCTTCATACGAGTAATTTTACTACTTCAATCGGTTCCCGAAATAGGACCCGTTGGGGCGGTAGGACCAATTTTTCATTATCTCTACTCTCGAATTTTTCGTAGCTCTGAAAACTCCTTATAATATAACTTAGAAACATAATGGTACCTATACCAATTTTGTTGTACAAAATTGACGCGTTTGAAAATAGTGCTGCCTTTTTCACGGCGAGCATTTTGAAAGTAATAGCACTATTTTTAGACGCCTCCAATTAGTTATGGTAAGAGATTGAGTGAGACAGAATAGGCACCAATTTTGGTTTTGGCCACTTTCTAAATAGGCACTCTCTTACCTTTTAATTGCATCTGCTATTAAGTTGAATGAATTCAACACCTTTTTTCAGAAAAAATCTCTTTTATGCTTGTAAAAATAACCTCAAATTTTCGCAATTCCTAAATTATGTGCATGGCTGGCGAGGGGCATGGGACATAATATAATATTATTTTATTTAGAAATTTTCTAATGCTTCGCCCACCTTAACGATATTGGTGATTTGAGAAGCCACTGAGCCGTGATTAATGTGAAGGGACATCGGATGGGGCGCAAAAGTTTATCCCCTTTAGCCAAAGCTGCCATGGAGATGAGGCCTTAGATCGCTGGGATGAAAGATGAAAGCCTTATTTTCAAACCCACTAATAATAATTCTTATTGATCTCAAAATGCTTTTAAAATTTTCGTTAGATAATAATTAAAACGACACTGAATTGGTATTAGATACAACAACATTCTATAAAATAATTTAATTCGTCGGTACATAAACGTACCTAGTAGGTCCAATTGTGAAAAATCCTGCTAACAGTAATTTTAAAACACAAAAAACTGGCCAAGTGCGAGCTGAAGTCGCGCACTAAAGGCTCCGTCCTAGCACAAATCCAAAAAAACATTTACCTACCCCTAAGGGTTCCATTTTTTGTTGAGCTTCCCTATAAAAATGATCATCATCCCTTCGATGAGTAACCGAGTTAATTGCGTTTTGGATTAAAGTCCTTCATTGAACATATAAAAATAATTACAAAGGTTCCATTACCTATATCCAAATACTAATACTGGTGCACCCCAAACTCTTGTTCTTACTAGTAGTTCGCTACCTACTGGTGACAAAAAATAGCAACTTTAAAAGCCCTCCAAGCACCCAAAATAAGTCAATTTTTTGTAAAAAAAGGTGACTTTTTATTATATTTTATTTTATGGGCGCTACCCTCAAATTCCTATAGTTAAAACCTGTGCTTTGTATTGATATTAATATCGTTGTTAAAATACAAATGTTATTTTATAAGTACCGTAAAGCTGAGGCTACACTTGCATATTTCGCGCTAACGATTTGTGGTTCCAAATTCCTCGATTTACGCGTTGAGCTCACACTGCCATGTGCGATACCCGTAAATGGAATTTCCTTCATTTCGGCATTGCTTTTGAAACGAAAAAATTGGGCTGCATTTTTGGTCAGCGTTTCGATTCATCGACTAGAGATTCAAAATAGAGACTGCGTTTTTATCCTCGTTTGTAAATAATCATCATCATCATCATCATTTCAGCCTGCGGACGTCCACCGTTGGACATGGGCCTTCCCAAGCGCGCGCCACCACACCCTTTTTTTTTTTCGGGGAGGAAAAAATCCCTCACGGACTCCTGCTTCTCGGCAGGGTATGTCCGACTCGCACGGACTAAAACAGCCTCCCCGTCTTCGAAGTCAGCACGGAACCGCAAAGCATTACTTCATGTTGACCCCCTAGTTCTCGTTCTTCTCCTTTTCTTCTTTTTCCCTATCTTCTCTTCTCGTCATTATCCTTCTCAACATTTGGCTGTATCGCTGCCAAGGTTCTTCCCCCGACAGCATGCGAGCTACATCCTGTCCTCAGCCTTCCTCATCCAGCCGCGTCCCGCCACCCGCGTTATATCATCAGTCCAACGAGCTGGGGGTCGTAAATGATAGATTAAACAAAAAAAAACTCGCTGAAAAAATGCAGTGGGACCCTAGTTCCATAGGGCATCTTTTAGATTCATCGAATCATTGTAAAAAAATACATTGTACTGTATGAACCGGACAACCGAGTATTGACTCCCAAATTGCTAAATAGAGCGATTATAGAAGTATAGGGTGTAGGTTTTTAATTCTATTTGTTCAGTCAAAACAAGGGCCGATCCCCTCTTTCAATTAATTTACTCGAATATCCCTGGGGTTCACTTTTTACTCGAATTCGATTTCAGTTGAATGGAAATAGGAAATGTTTATTTGGAATATGACATGCTCGTCAGATCAGTTGGTGGATGCAAAATGAAATAGTAACTAACTCGTTTAAATACGCACTGACCGTTTCTGAGTTCGCTAAGTGAATTTCCATTAGCTGTTGATGCATTTAAAATATGATTAGAAATTGCAGCACGACAGTTATAAATTCGTTTTAGTTGCCTAAATATTATAATTTTACCTATTCATGTCCCACTTCTGGAAAAAAATGAGAGGGTGTTTTATGGTCAAACACATCACGCTGGAAAAGTGTGGAGTGACGGGCTACCTTTGAGGACATTATGATGAAATTTCAAGTTTCAAACATGCAGCTTTCCTTACGATGTTTTCCTTTTTCCATAACTATCCCGGAAAAAGCGATGGTTCCCGCAGAAGTAGTGAAAAACCTAAATTCACGCGAGCGGAGCCGCGGGCAACAGCTAGTACTTGTATATATAGTTGAATTTTAATCATTTTATTAATCTAACACAGACCACATTATTTTATTACATTTGTGCAAACACCAAGCCAATTAATTACTTTATGATTAAATCTACCAGTTATTTAGTTTCATAGAAATTTCGTGCTATCGATAAATAATTAGATGCTTACTGTAATAGTGTACATTTAACAATTAATTAGCTTATTAGGTGGTGATTTATAAATATCATGGGTAATGGGTAGGTTCAATGTTGGATTTATTATTATGACTATCAATTACATAGATACGAGTATAGTTGAGCCACCGAATATACATCATTTTATATACCTACTAAAGGCTAAGCCATGTTTAAATCGTAGGTAAATACTTTAAGGTAGGTATATCGATACGTAAATTATGTTAGGTTCATTGAAAATAATGTAAAGTTAGCGGTACGTTGAAATGCAATACAGCAACTATCATAAACTTTCGAATTTACAAATGTAATATTCTTCACAATAACTGTAGTAAATGTAGACAAAACTGTGGTAGAACACAAACTTTTGGCCGAGACACTTTTCTCTGCAAAAATAAATACTTGTTATTTTTGTGTCGATGATTCAGCAACGTAAGCTGTAGCTTTGCAATAAAAGCAAAATACTGTAGCACAAAAGACCTACATGGATATCGAGCTAATCCTAGTATTATATAATAGCTAGTAATAATTACAAATTACAGTTACACAAAAGACCTAGATATTGAGTAAAGGACTTGACGAAAAAGTAGCGCTCATATATTCATGAAACTTCACGTGGTGCCGTCACGACTATAAAGTTTAACGTGACGAAGTTGGAAATAGAGATAGATGTGAGACAGGAACATACTTTACTATAACTTTATCTCGAACCCAGAAATGGAATCCAGTTACCTATGTCCGGTTATTTTTAAAAAGGTAAAGAGATGAGAGAGCTTACTGTTTAGCTAAGCGATATTACCCTTTCTCGTTTCAGCTGATGCAAGTCCATAGATACAATATTACGAATACGAGTCTCCTGAAATGACCATCAAACGCCACAATTATGTACCGCCTGAAGCTAGCAAATCCGTCCCATCGTCTGTGGTCCATTCCTTAATTATCAAAATTAATTTAACCGAAGGAACTATGCTATATCACGTTACTATTTACATACTACTACTATTATATACTACTATGTTACTATTACATATTGTACTAGTACGTTACTACTGAGTTGTATAATACAGACTATATTATTAAAATGACTAATTATTTAATAATTAACTATTCCGGATATATTAATTTTGTTAATTGATATCGCTAATCTAAGACCTCGGTGTTGTTAATTATATCTGCCGGAGAAATATAATTAATAGGTAACACTTAGGTCTACTATAACTGAGAATGATTGCTGCTTATTTATTGACAGAAAAATGTTGTGTATCTAAATGCTTAATTTCTTGCAATCCCTGCATGGAGTTCAAGATCTGCTGTAGATTCAGCCGAGAAATGGAATTAGGTATGCGTAACGTAATATCGTCGGTGGTTGATAGCAATCTCCCCTGATGGTAAAATGTCGATGTGCATTACATAGTTACAAACTTGCTAACCTAGATTTTGGAATGGATAGAATATGGAAATTTTGCAAATTCGTTATAACCCATAAGCGCGGTATGCATAATACACATTTTACAGACAAGGTACGGACTACGGACTATAGTCGTGTTCAAAGGTTTCCATCATCATTATAATCAACATTGACGTCATCAATTTACATACCTATACCATACAACCGGCTTTTTTTTCATTAGAGAAGGTTTCGGTTTACGCTGATCTAATCTTAGAGGGCTAAGGTAAAAACACATTTTGACGTGATAGGTAACGTTTAATAAATTGATGAACACCAGCAACCAACATGAAAAATAGTAACGTTCCGCGTAACGTTCCACCTGAGCCTGTGCGTGCAAGCGAGAGCGCGCAACAAGCGATAGAGAGGCACGATAATGACGTTATCACGTAAATCTATCGTTCGTCAACCGACTTTATAGACAACCAATTTTTTTTTACAAAACGATTATTAGTTGAAACGAAAAGGTGAAATAAAAATTTTCAGCTCGTAAACTAACCATTGTTTTGTGACGAATGGACCATAGATCAACAAAAATTAGATCAGCTAAAACATAACCCTCAAAGTTATTCCACCGGGATAAAATTCGGTGAACCTTCCACCATTATGATGTACCTATATAACTTAAGCGTAGTACGGCATTAAATATGTGCCTATTTCATCTTAATAGTACCTACATACCTTGAAAGATGATTTATCTATTTGGATTGGTCTGCTTCCGTCTCCGGAAACAGAATGGAAGACTAATGCACTGTGTGTAGCAAACAGCGATCAACAATCACATCTCACAGGACTTGGCTGCTGACGCCCGGGTTCATGAATATCTGAGTAACGCCAGTTTGGTTTGGCTTTCTGCATACGTACCTATAAGTGTAACTACATGGAACTCGGCTATGGCTGTAGTTAGCATGCACTTATTATAATTATTTATATTAGCCTGCATGCATGCATCTTTGAATCACACTTTGACTTTTTAACTCGCTAGAAAAATCAAGCAATAAACGTGAATTGTACGTGATTAATTTTTTATCTGCAGTTTGTTCATCACTCTGAGACAGGTCTTAGATCTCACTTTGTCCACTATCAGTGCAGTAACAAATAAAAAAATAAAACCTGACAAGTGCGAGTCGGACTCGCGCACTGAGGGTTCCGTACTACAACCGGAGGAATAAAACCATAAAAACCACTTTTCTTATCGAACCGCAAAACTAACTTTGTTTTTAGTGGTTTTATTGTAAATATCAAAAAAACTACTTATTAGATCTCGTTCAAACCAATTTTCGGTGAAAGTTTGCATAGTAATGTATATCATATATTTTTTTTAGTTTTATCATACTCTTATTTTAGAAGTTACAGGGGGGGGGGACACACATTTTACCACTTTGGAAGTGTCTCTCGCGCAAGCTATTCATTTTAGAAAAAAATGATATTAGAAACCTTAGTATCATTTTTGAAGACCTATCCATAGATACCCCACACATATGGGTTTGATGAAAAAAAAATTTTTGAGTTTCAGTTCTAAGTATGGGGCACCCCCAAAATTTATTACTTTTTTTAAAATTTTGTGTGAAAACCTTAATGCGGTTCACAGAATACTTCTACTTACCAAGTTTCAACAGTATAGCTCTTATAGTTTCGGAAAAAAGTGGCTGTGACATACGGACGGACAGACGGACAGACGGACAGACGGACAAACGGACAGACAGACATGACGAATTTATAAGGGTTCCGTTTTTTGCCATTCGGCTACGGAACCCTAAAAACCGGCCAAGTGCGAGTCGGACTCGCGCACCGAGGGTTCCGTACTCAAGAAGTACTGAAGCAAAATAAGCTTAGGTAGTTATGGGGGGCTCCGCCAAGCAACCTCCACGAGTGCCCGAGTGCTACGGTGCCTCTCTGTAGCGCACGGGCCGGTGCTCCCTGGTAACGTCGGTTGATAACCGACGGCGAATAGCTTGGCCCGGTGGATAGGTGACGTTTCTTCGCGTGTCCCTCTGAGTCCCAGCAGAGGGCACAGTGTCGAAACGTCTACACCAACCCCGGAGGAGGAAGAAAACCTCATTAAAAAATTACAGGCGGAGGCGGAAACGCCCACAAGTCCCTTCGGGGCACTACGAGGAAGACAACCTCGTAAAAAAATCACCGAAGTGGGCGGGAACGCTCGTCGAGAGGGATATTTACGGCGGCACATCCCTCTCGCAGGAGACGCGCCGGTTGCTGGGATGCCAACACCTTCCTTCGGCGACCGGTGCCGGCCTGCGGGTGACGTACGTAAGGGGTTCTGGCGACCGTCACCCGAATTCCACCGACAGGCCGAGGTGGTGGCGCGACCTGTTCGGGACGCGCCTCCCAGGAGGGTCGGCAGCGGCCAGGCTGCCGGCAGCAGCGGCGGGACCTGCCGCTACGGTGGCGGGTCGAGGCCTGGCGGGAGCGCGGTGAATACGCAAGTGAATCCCGTACTCCCGCCAACGAGGTCCGTCGTGGCAAAGCACAGGTTTTAGTTGGTGCAAGCCCCACATAACCCCTCCGTGTCCCCTGACGGAGGGGTATGCGTCAGGCATTTCCTGTGGGTAAAAAAAAAAAAAAAGCTTAGGTAGTTATAGCTAGGTACTTTTAAGATTCGTTCGTATTAATGTAGATGTAACACGACCAAAACTGTAACGACCAAAGATGTAAAACGGTAATAATTACCTTTGTTAATGAACCGCAAAACTAACTTTGTTTGTAGAGGTTTATTGTTAATATCAAAAAAACTATGCTAGTTAGAGCATTGGCTATAGTTTTTCTGTAAAATATACGTAAATTCCTATTGACCATAATTATTTGAGATTTTTCGATTGGTAAACTCCGGAGATAAGGGGGGGGAACGGTATTTTTTTAGACATTTTCCCCGATAAATCAAAAACTATCATGACTAAAAATAATTATAAATCGGTTTTAGAATTTACAAAGTAAACCCTTTCATATGATACCCCACACAGTACAGTTATCTCACTTTCAAATTTCAACCCTCCGATTTTCCCCCCTTTTTAAATAAGAACAAAAATAATTTCCATCTTTTTTATTCCAGTGTCATTGGGCCACTAATATACACAACTATTCCAAATTTCATATCGATAGCTCCGGTAGTTACTGTTAATCGAGTGTGACGGACAGACAGACAGACAGACGGAGAAAGTCGCACCATAAGGGTTCCATTTTACCATTTTGGTACGGAACCCTAAATAGGGTTCCATTTTTACCATTTTCAACTGATTTTTTTAAAAATGAGGAGGATCTCAATTCGATTGAATAAATGTTTGTGACCTCAAAACTTTCGAATGGTTGAACCGATTTTGATGATTCTTTTTTTATTTGAAGTTGGTGCTACCTATGTAGTTCCATTTCAATTTGGTCCTGTTTTGTTAATGGAATATGAGAAAACCTATAAGTCTCAATTTGGATTAAGTAGGTATGTGCGCGACAAATTTACAATTAATTAACAATTATTAGTCAATATCACGTTCACGCCAATCGGTTTCGATCGTTCTTTTTTATTGGAAAGGTAATAACTTCTTCAGGGATGAGACTTGAAGTCGGTTTTTTGTAAAAAAAATTGTATTATGGTCAAAAATTTGTATTGTGGTATGGTATGTAAGTAATTAGGATAAAACTTCTCTGCATCTAATGGTAGAATATTTAGCACTTTGTTAATTGCAATAAGCCCTTGAAGTTCACAATATGGAATTTCTTTGTACTTATATCATTTGCGTTTACTTAATTGCTTTTCAATAAACCTTATCATAGTTAATTCATTAGTGCAATCCAATTTATTATTACCCCAATCAACACTCAACGTTCGTTACGTCATTGGTATTAATTAATTGGAGAAATGAATAGTGCATCCGCCTTCACATACCTACTCGTATTTACGACAACTTATGTGTATAATATGTGATACGGCACAATTAGGATATGAACCAGTGACTCGATGGCCCCTCGTATTTCAGAGAATTAGTCATAATAATTTATGTGCCTTCCTTTTTGGTGTGTGAAATTTCTCTCGCTGACTATACTTATGTACGTACTGGGTCGGAATTAGTAATCTCTAGATGACCAATTCATGTGACCAAGTCATGACAGAGATATTGTAGACGAATACATGGGACATACGGTAGGTAGGTTAGGTTAGTTTAGGTCCAATTTCGAGAAAGAGGTGAAACGCCAAATTAAGCTCGGTTGTGACGCCCAATATCGCTGAGTAAGTGTCTGAGAACTAAGGTCATCCAACAGTGCGTATTGCACGTGATGACATACGAATCCGAGACGTGGTCATCGACAATGGGCCTCACAAGAAGGCTCAGAGTCATTCAGTGGGCGATCAACGTCAGATGACGCCGAAGGTTATCCGCAGAAATTTAACGGTAATATTTCAGTAATAATAGGTAAGAGCATATACGCATTCGGTGGCAATATAAAAATTGGCTAATTTTTTGGACACTATTCAAAAAATTTACGGACAAGTAGAGACGATTGAAGAAGCAGACGCAGCACGAAGCAGAGACGAGACGACGATTTCAAACGACGCGATGGAACCAGGTTCAAAATAGCTCAGACGTTTGCAGAGAGTATATGAAACTGTCACAGAGCAATTAAAGACGCTTTTTGGTAACTGCACTGCAGTTACTCTACAGATTTATTTAAAATTTCTTTGGAGGCAAGACGAAATTTGGGAGCGACCCACGGTGAGCGAAAACGACCGTTTCAACATGGTTTCTACGTTTTGGATTTTTATTCTCGTGTTATTCAATTTTGACTTTTTGCGATGTTTAAGTAGTTTGTTATAATATTTGGTAAAAGGTAAAATACCTTTTACAAAATAAACATTCTGAAGGCGGGAATTTGCATGAGGGTTATGGAAATGCTTATCTGACTTTGTTATATCTTTTGAAGTTGGTTAAAAAAACCGTTTGAAAGAATAGAATATTATAAAAATATGAGAAGGAATAGCAATAGAATATTAAATAAAAATTGTGAAATAAGAAAATATAAGTAGGTAGGTACCTTGATACCTATTGTTAAACAATGTGGTTTTAAGGGGATTGAAACTTTCTGGCATAGCGACCTGGCCGCCATTTTGATTTTTTTTCGAAATCGCGGTGCACGATTTAACCGGTAAAGATAGACATATATGAGGACAACGACAATCATTAAAAATAGACTTATCCTCATATGTCTGTCTTTACCTTCAAATATCTCGGTAACGTGACACTTTGGGGTACTATGTTACTTGACATTATTTGTTTGTCTATGTGTCCTCTATCCATACATACCACTTAAATCGTGCGCCGCGATTTCGAAAAAAAATCAAAATGGCGGCCAGGTCGCTATGCCAGCTTCCATACAAAAAAGTTCAAACCCCTTTGTTCACTCTCGGTCTCAAGAACTAAAAAACGTATCGCGCGTGTATACTTAAAAAAAAGCAAAATCCTGATGTTGCCTTGAAATTCCTCACGCACATTCTTCAATCTTTGGTCCATAAATAATGGACTCGAAAGACTAGTTTTGATCCTCGCGTCACGCTTACTATCTAGCCAACGGACGACCGATGTTCTGTAGTCTGCACACAAGTTGTAATGCCCATAGGCATAATGCCTTCTTTAATAGTTCCATGTCCGTTCGTCACACTCGGTTCTAGTCTCGAGAAATGCACGAAGTTCGAACCGAACCACAGAATACCAATGCCGAACACTGTGACGGCAGTCAACTATCAAACAGTAACTCCTCCGCACTTGCCGAGAACGGACGTACGCCCGAGCGTCGACGCTCCCGAATTTACTTCACGAAACAAGTTTTTCGCATCGGATTCTTTCTCGCATAGTGCATCAGTTACTTAACACAATGAACTCATGTGGAACACTGAAAGGACTATTTTTGAACGAGTTTCAAAAAGTTAAAAAACATTTCTGAGTGCTTTTGTGAGTTTCATTATCTTATATTTCGCGACATAGGTACGCGAAGGTGTTACAAAAACTCGCGTGCAATTGTTTACTGTTTTAAAACTAAAGACAAATTCCGTTGAGGACGCAGGGTTTTGAATTCGATGTTCTTTTGCTCTTGTTTATAAGAACACATTCGAGGCGCGTGTTGAAAAGAGACACAATGAGGTCCCACCGGGCGAGTGCGACAGGTGTGGCGGCTTTGGCGGTTTTGTTAGCCACTATAACAGGTAACTTAGTTTTAAAAAGTATTGAATAACGTTGTCCTTTCTCGAATTTCTTATTAGATTTAAGGCTTTCCTTCCTGTTTTGTAAAATGAAATTGTCAGCACCTGTTCCTATCGTTATCAAGTTCATTACTTTACTATGTTGGCAATAGGTACGCGTTAGATAAAATATATGATTCATTTCATTGATTACTCAACTTATTTTAAGGTTATGTGTATAATTGTAAGTGCCTACTTAGTTATTTATTTTATTTTGTAAACAAACAAGCTATTTTTACTTTGTTTGTACTTTGTAGAAACTTACAAGTGATTCGATGAATTAAACCAATACATTGTAAAATGTAATCTTTGATACCTTTGGTATCAATAATTACCTACTAAATTAAATATTTTATTCCTTTGTTATGTACTTTATTTATTTAACGGTGATACGGCACATAAGTAATTAATGAGCATAGACTATTTAATCCACGAAAACGCGCCCCACTCTGTCAAAATCGCTTATGTTTCACTCGATTCGTATGAAGTTTGACAGAGTGGGGCGCGTTATCGTGGATTGAAATATCTTTACCTAAATGTAATACGTATAAGATATTAATAAGAACGCTACAGGTATAAGTACCTATACCTATGTAGAAAAAGTAACATTAAAGCCTAACTGTCGAATGTAGAGATATTGTTGCTTCAGAAATCATCAATTCCTGGAACAACTGTGTGTTCTACAACATTAATTCTGGGTGCATCCATGCGATATTTTCTCACCACAACGCTGGGGAATCGATCAGACGGAAATTTGTGACAATGCGACGTACTATGCATTGGAGAATCGAGTTACCTACTTCCATTCCGATATTGGGAGAAATTGCTATGAGTTTGGCATCGACAAGAATCCAAAATTGTTTACGAAACTGGAAATCTTAAGCAAGCAAGGTCTAAAATCTGTGTTAGAATTTAAATGCTCTGAGTTTATTGAATTCTAAGATAAAAAAATAAAAACATAAAATGAAAGAAAAACCCCTGCTAAAGACCAACATTTATACAATACAGTTACAAATCTGATCGAAAATTTGAGACCTCAGAAACACTTTTCATATATGTATTTAGGCTATTGAATCAGAGCTGCCTGTTGGATTTTGAAACATGGAATTCGAAAAAAAGAATGAACCAACATGAAACAGAACACATGGATAACATGACATTAATGATGTTTAAACATCTATCCAATTTATCCATTTATCAATCAGACACATGATTCAATTTAGCAAAGACTTACTTAACAGAATTCTTGGATCTTGGAAAATAGCTTTGAATAGGAGGTATATTTGATTTGCTTCGCCGAAAATACGGGAAAGTAATTAAATCAATGACTGAGTTGTCATAGTTGGTTCCAGTTGATTGTACGATAATGATCAATACCGTAGCTATCTACCTAGCTACCGATAGTTAATGGTTTGGCATAACAAGTGTAATTAATCATTTTAATCCAGATACAGTAAGTGGTACACCGCCGGTTCAATGTAGCGTAAATTACCGTAAAATGTTCAATCTCATTGGTCGTGATCTACGGAAGCATAATTGCCATTTCGACGAAATCGAAGTGAATTGACTTTATTTTCTGTAACTGTAAAAATATGACTAAAATTCGGGTCAATAACTTTTCGTGCAGTGTTTTAGCGAGAAATCGGCTCTACACTACACTAAATTGATTTCGTAAAATTGGTAAAATTTGGCCTTGGTTACCCGAAAAAATATAAAGCGATATACCTAGATACCTTGATCAAGTTGGAATAATATTCATCATTTTTAAAGTCGTGTATTTTAATGCTGAGTGACTAATTAAATGTAGAGGCAAAGCATAATAAGTTAAAGACTTAAATGGTATATAACAATGAACTTTGTTACAAAATGAATTACCATGTGTTATGTGATCCATCATAAAATGATCCGCACAAATCTAGTGGCTTAATCTAGTAACTTCTTAATCTACATACGCATTCCAAGCAATTTATACAAATCTACCACATCTGCCGTGTCATTATCCTCGTCGTTTAAGCGTGTTAACTGTGAGATTGCCACAATGGCATGTAGACAGACGTCTCTTAGAGGTCATCGTCTCCACTGATTATAGTCCAGAACTTGGTAATTACGAATATTATCCAGAACTTTCCATGAAGATGGCTCAGAAGTATTGAATGTATTATCTTAACTATGTGCACTATTTAGTTGAGACATGATATTATCTTTACTGCACCAACAATAACTATAACAGTAATCGTGCCAAACCATGTTTATTAAGTGTTAAATCCTTTGAATTTTGGCTGAGAATATATTATGTGCATCAACCAAGGAGAGAAATCAGTAAAAGATAGAGTTAACACTTATGCTAAGTTAGTTTAAATATAAGATTCGGAGCTATTTTCAATGATTAAACAAACACTGATTTGCTATTTGTACTTAACTTAATTCCCTTAGTTTATTTAACTTCTAGCTTCTTCAAAGGAGATATCTCTAAAGAAGTCTATAATTCAATACTGAGAGCTCAGTGAAATACCCGGTAATTCTAGCTAGTCTTATAATGGTTAACAGAGCTTTCTGCAAGCAAATAGCTAGCCAGCGGGGATCCAAGGCAAATTATTGTGCTAGTGTTTACTCAGTAATACCTAAAAATGATATCAAATTGTCTCTATAAAATAATTGATGTAGAGGCGCAGTAACTTGCGTTAATGGATATCCATCTATTGTCTTGAATATTAATTGTGCACAGTTCTGTGAATTAACTTAGTAAATTGACGCCTTTGATTGATATTAAATAAGCTTATGGATAGGATGTATTTTACCTATTAAGGTTCATTAGAATACACGCGTGATTTGAAAGTAACTAACACCTTCAATACCATTCATGCCAATCATGGCTGGTGGTAACCTTTTCACTGGATAAATACACTGGTTTTCAAGATATCACTTAATAACATCAGTCCGGAAAGTTAACAAGAACATAATCTGGAACAAAGATACAGTTGACATTCTAAAAATTGAAGAAACGTAGTTGACATTCAACCTTTTCAAAACTGTAACGGCAAAATGAATTTAAGCGTAGAGAACGCTTTAATACGTGTGGCGGTAAACGCTAAAGAAAAGTCTTTCTTCACACGTCTCTAAGTAGTAAGTACAGGTCACGCCAATCGGGGCATTTCATCTAAATACTAAAGAAAGGCGTGATGTGGGTCAGAGCTATGAATCACACGTGAACTACAAGGTGTCTCGTTAACACGTAGAGGCACTTTATGAGACGTAAATACGTGACATCATAATGTGACGCTCTAATTTTTTTGGTTGATAAAAGATTTGAGTCGGATTAAAATATACTTGATCCAGACGAAAATTTTGTTATGAAGTGGTATAAAAAAGAAACAGTAAGCTGGTATGAAAATTTAAACCGTAAGGTTCGTTTCCTTAATGTAATTCAGGATCAAATACTGGAACTAGAACAGTCTTTTTAAGGAGGTCACTGCTCCGTTGCGTCAGAGATTGTTAGAATGATAACCCATTCTTGATGTATGAATGGTTGTGAGTCTTTGATAAAAATAACAATATGCGATTGAAGTCAGTGATGTAAGATTTTGTTTGTGAATATATAGACATAGTTTCGTTGCAATATTGCAGTCAAAGCTAAAGCAAATATAAAGCAGATATTGACTTGCGTAGGAATCAGTAGAATTTTTCGACTATGATTTAATAATTGGAATGACATCAGTTACGTAAAATGAAAAACAATTTGTCCTTGACTTTTTAGTCGATGAGGTCATATTCTTGATATCGGTCAATTGTTTAACAATATGCGGAACTACGGTTGAAGTAGAAGCAATGTCAATTAATTCCTACTTCACAAAGTCGCTGTCTGGTTTAGCCTTTTTTTCCAAGAAAATTGCACTCAAATTACCCACAGTATCTTTAAAATTGGTTAAAAAGATTTTTGAGTGCTACCATTCCATTAACTTTTTGTCAAAATTGGTTTTAGTTTTATTGAATTGCTTGAATCTAAAATGAGGACGCATGAAAATATGTCCAGGTGCTGCATTATTAATGTAGATTATAGAGCATTGCTAAAGTGTAACGTAGCAATCAATAGCGTCACAGATTAGATAAACTTTATCATTTGGATCAGATAGTCCCCAAACGAAGAGCACGAGTAATAACGTATTGTTCAAAGACAAATTGTAACAAATAAGTACTAATTTTACAAAGAAACAAAGACTGGCAAAGTTTTTTCTATTAGGGATATTAGAAATAACTTATCACCTACTATCAGACCTTCCAAACATACACCGAAAATTTTATAACAATCAGTCGAGTCGTTTCGGAGAAGTTCGGTAACAAACACACGAGAATTTTATATTAATTTACAAAGATATACTCTGGATATAATTTGTGAAAGAACTTTCATAATATCGAGTATTTAAAATTTTAATGACTAACAAAAAGCTAGCCTAAATCTAGGAGACAAGTAATGATTGAGAACTGATCGAATATATAGTTATATTAAGGCGGCCCTTTGCAGTTATCATTTTCTAACAGCTGGTCCATAGATCAGGTTTATTATCCGATTCCTATTTAATTCAAGTGATCTACTTTAAGCTTTTTCTATATTCATTAATATTTCTTTCCTCAACACTCACATCCGATGGGATGTAAATGTTTTTCTATACAAGTCTATCCACGTTTCCGTTTCCTCATTATAAATGGATGTTGCTTCGATATCTCGAATACCTTAGGCTCGGAGTGCATGAAGTGTGGATTGTTTTCTTATAACTATTTTAGTGATTATTTTCAGCAAAGCGAAAGAACTATATTATGACAGTATTTTATGAAACCCAGTTAGTTCACCTTGACTGTACATGACTAAAGACAAGTACATAAAATTAAAGATATCACTTTTACTAAAATATTTCTTATTAGGAGCCGATATTTTAATCGTCAGATAAACTATCTAAGGAATAAGTTTGAAGCATATTCCATACAAAATCTGTCAAAACGTCATATTTATTCGTTAGACGAATATCTGGCGATTGAAAAATCGGCCCTAAATGGAATTTTAGACAAACCAAAGGATTTAACAAAGAATCTTTAGGACGACGATGAAGATAGAAATGAATAGCACTGCAACCAGACTCCATGTAGTAGTAGCCTTAAAAACCGGTGGCGCCACTATACTCGGAACCGGTCCGCAGACATGCGTCGCGGATTTCCCCTCTTTTCACTGTCAGTCAAGCCTTTTTTAGATCCTCGAAGACCTACAATTATCCAACATTACTGATTGAGAATTCATGAGATGGCAAAAGGCGGTCCTCTTTTAAAGTCGAGATTTTGCAGTCCCAAAATTGTTGACGGATGTTAATCGAATTCAGTTCCACAAATGGATGTGGAAAAGGTATGTTTTCTTATGCTGTATTCAATCATGTGATGGCCCTTGATGGTAAGAGCGTGGCGTTATTTTATTCATCAAGTTGAACTTCAGCTATGATCAAATCCACCAATCGCCTTGAATTGACTACAGATCATGTCATAAGAACAAACAATTTCAATATGAATATGCATTGCGAATAGTTACAGGGATCAAAAAGAATCAAGTGAGTTCAATTGACAAGAATATTTATTTCATATACATAATAATATGTGCCTATTTAGAGATAGTTAAGATTGTTGTCTGCAGTTAGATACTAGGCACATGGCCAAATAGGTTAGGGGTGAACGATATTTAGTACTTGTTCTAATCTGAATCTAACAAGACACTGTGACAGAGCTTTAAATAATTAATATTTGTCTCTTCTCTGTATATCACTATTTTCTTGTACCTCGTTGTAGTTGAGATTTTGAACTAAAAATCACCTTTCAATAAAATTTTCAATCAGTTGTTCTGCTGCACATGGTAAATAGGTAGGCGATGAGAGAGAGAAAATAGTATCTAGATTATTTTATTTTGGAACGACTAATTTGTAACTTTTCATCGAAACCCAATATCGCACGGTTTGAAGTTCCAATTATATCCCTTGATCAAGAAAATGTACTAAATATAGAGTCGAACTTTCTAAAGACTAATTCGTAACTCGCTTATCCAATTTGAGTTCGCATTGCTTGATTATTCACATTTTCGACAAAAATCATATTGATAAAGATGAACTAACAAGGATGGATGAAATGTTCTCATTATATTATATGTGAATAAATAATAATTTATTAATTACTTCGAAAAACGACGCGTAATATATGTAGGCATGGGAAATATGAAATGCTTTGGAAATGAGTATTAATAGCTTTTTTTGTCGCGTTTACACAATTCATTGAAACCGAATTACGAAAGTGGAACACTATTGTGTACAATTTGAGCAAATCATCAAACGGAGACCTTGATATAAAAACATTGATCGTGAATCTCGAATTTAATGCTTCAGTACTGTTTCAATCATGAAGCGATTGTGCAAGTCTTATTCTGAGAACCTTTCTTATTCTGAAATCATTCATTTTGGGCAACGGTTCTGTTGTTTTGTTTAGATGATTTGATGACATTATCTTGAAAAAATATTTGGAGTATACAGAAGTCTGAAACGAAAGTTAAATAGAAATTTTACATAAACTTTGAAAACTAGTAAATAAAGCGTTTGACCAGGTACGCCTTAACATCCGCCTATAAATTGCAAAAGCTGTTGCTTATATTGCTGATTAGTATTTATTCAGTCAAAAACTTTCCGTTTTCTTCTTTGCGCTTTAGTCATTGGCAATAATGACTAGGCGTCGCGATAAGTTCTAGTTAAGTTTCAACACTTTAGTTATGGTTTCTACGTTCAACGATCCTTGTGGCGTTTGAGTGGCTCAAAGGAAAAAATTACTTTAGAGGAACGACTGTGATAAGGGATTCCGCTGGTTTAATGGTCTCTTGCAATGAAGTTCTAAAGCAAAAAGTGCAATTTCAGTAGCGTAATATTTACTTGGCTGCAATTCGCTTAAAATTTAATCACTACAGAATGTTTCTGCTTTACAAATTGCAAAATAATTGAATAAAGTTTTCTACACGCGACACGAGATTATAAAAATTTTGAAAGAAAATTCTAACGAACGGAGTATTTACAATAAGAGCTCCATAGTTACGGTACGTTGCAATGTAGGAACTGATTTTGATAAGGATCAAAATGGTACTTTCATCGTCAAGAATAGGTAGGTTCATTAACATTATTAACTGCATCGCAATTTCCTAACAGGTGCGATCTTAGTCGAGCGTAACCACCAGTAACCCTTGTCTGAAGCCAACGTTATACGGATGATGCGTTCCGTCATCCGTGTATTTATACTTACGAGAGGGTTTACAAATTAACTGTCCTGGTAAAATTTAACCTGGTATTGCAAATTATTCGAGTATGGACACTTCAAATTCAATCACAAATTATTTTATAATGTAATGGGATGAAAAAATTTCCACAGTGATGGTTAAACCAATATCACCTAAGAATATTATTTTATGACTTCAAAGGCCTTAAGATTAGTGTTTACTTTTGATATATATCTAGTGTTGAGATTTCTTAGCAGATTTGGTTTATTGACTTTAGAGTGTAGGTTTACGACCGTTACCTATTTCTCTTTTTCCGATGCAGTTATTTGGTGCTTGATTTTTGTGCTCTAAACTCTGTTATCTGCCTGTACTATTATATATTCTTATTTTTTACGTGCTCTGGTAATAGATGAGTTAAGTAACGTCTAATTCATTGAATATGTAGCAGCTAGTATTAAAATGTACACAAATTTATCGTTTACCTCACACGTCCGAGTTTCACAAAACGGCAAGCAACGGTCTTGTGTGCATCGTCGTAAACAGAGTGTGTCGACTGCGACCGGATAGACGACCGGTCGTACGTGGACCTTGACGGTGCGCTCTGTTTTTAATTATTAATATGAAGGTATTTTTAACCTTTTCTACGTCGTGTGTGGCTACTAAATTAACCTCCCTGGCAGAGTTATTGTTAAATCGTCTAGATTTTTTAATTTCATTTATCATTTTCATTTTCCTGCCCTTTCACACGTACATCTTCTCTTATACAATCCATCCATCTCTTCTTCGGTCTTCCTCTACTTTTTCGTTCCTGCACATGCATACTCATTGTTCTTGCAATAGGTAAGTTGTTTTTCATCCCACCGTATAACATGCCCATACCACGCTAACCTTATGGACATTGTTTTTTCTGTTACTGGCGAAACTACTTACTCTTTATGTACTCTTTTCATATACTATGACCCAACACTCTGATCCATACAACACGTCAGGTCTGATTATCGTCTTATAATTCTTAATTTATAATGTCTTAATTTTATTGCTCTTATACGGTAGTTATGGTAGCTATGCCATTTTAGAGTCTGTTTTAGCGCGTCTCAAAATCAACTATTCCTAACTTTCCACAGGAGACTTAATATTATTACTATCGTAAACACTTTCCACCGAAGGTATTCGTAAATATGAAGAGTCTCAATTCAAAAATCTTTTATCGTCATAATGCGTAAAGATCGCTTCCTTTATGGTCTGCAACATCATCAAAGCTCGTAATGCCAATGTATGCAGCCTATTAATATCTCATTATACGGCAGCGGTCGACCTTTTGTGCCGTGTAGGCCTTTCTTCACGGTTTTCAACGCGAGCAAGCGCGTCTCATAATGTCATCTCCAATGTACATATATTTTGCGCTGCTTTGAATCATTGATTTATGTATTCAAACTTTGAATTACGTACCTATTTGCCTATAGTCTAATATGAACCTTTTATAAAAATACACACAATAACAAGTATTTTTATAAAAGGTTCATATTAGACTATAGGCAAAAAGAAAGGAAAATTGCGCTAAAGCAGCGTCTTCTATCACTAATGATCAAGAAAAATATCTAGTGGCTAAAAATCGCAGAAAAATGTAATATCTTAAAAACAATACACCTCAAAAAGTGCATAGTTTATCACTGCGACTAGTGCGAACAATAAACGTGGACAACGAGAATCTAGATTGTATAGGTATAGCATGAAATCATTAACTGAGTACAATTACCGAGGACAATGGTGAGAAAGTGCTTCGAGAACGAAATTCACGGCTCCGTGGGAAATATAATGCAAATCCCATTTTCTCTTTAACTTTTTGTGGATTGTCTGGATGTTTACTTTTATTGCTTTCCCGATTAAACGGTATGAATTAAAACAGTACTATAATGGCACGTTTGCACGTAATGTGTCTTGCTTAGAGCGTATTTATAGACGATCAAGCACCGTAAGAAAAATACAATGGTTTTTCGAATTTTTTTCGCATTTGGGTAAGACTGACAAGTATCTTTTTTGAGATAAAAAATCAATGCGGTCTCATTTATGACTTGGTAATAATGTTTAATGATTTTACATTTGTTAATGATGCTGTAAAAGCACAAATTGTAACTTATTACGCTTGCTATCAATAATCCTAATGATCTTTAAACTGTGCTCAGCAAGTATGAACTCTATTTTCACAGTGTTTGTAACAAAACTCCATAAAACGGCTTGTCCGATTTTTATGAAATTTATACATTCGGTAGGTCTGAGAATAGGACGTATACTATTTTTCATACGCCTGTCAGAAGTGAGAAATAATTTACATGGCAAAGTAACGTTTGCCGGGTAAGTTATAGTAGGGCTATGCTATAATAAAACTCATCCTGCAGACTCTACGAAACGTTCTACAAACATCATTCGCTTGTTAAAGCCATTAATTATTGTATTGATAAAGCTACGAACCAGGCTCTAATTTTCATAACACCTTAATGATTTAATAGATATGTACTGTTACCGCAAATCCGCGGTATGCCGCACTGCCATATAAAATTAAAAGCTCTGGTTTGAACAGTAAAGAGAACATAAAACCTCAAAAATAGGTTGAAACATAACGGCAGATAGTCACGTGGTGAGCATATAAAATGGAAATGGTTCAGGATTTATTAAGGCAATAAAGTAGTGCAGTATTTCAGATAGGAGTGTATGTTGCGTACTAGAGAATACCACGTATCGTTATCTACATGGCAATCTATTGGTGGTTTGCGATGGAAAGATGGGCTAGCGTGATTGATCGATTACAGTACCCCTATGGCGGGATTGAACTTTTAAATTGTTATGAATTGTGATGGAAGAGAAAAGGAGTTGTTTGTTAATAGAAATATTGCAAATAAAGTTAGGTTTATTTTCGAAAATTGATAAAATCTTTAGTAATGAATCATAAGAATTAAGAACGTGAATATTTCAAATAATATATTGCATTTTAAATACCTTAGATACTTCCAGAAAATTCATTTCATTACTTTAGGTATAAATCGAATAAAAGAGGCAAGTCGTAATAGATTCGGCTCAGATTGATAAAATTCGATTCAGCGGCAGTATGGTAATAGAATTTGGCGAAAGAATATGCTCCTACTTCCCCGTATGTCTCCAAGATCAAAGAGGTTGAAGCACTTTAGTATTTGGTTTTAGACATACGAGTATATTTACCTCATTCAATTTTGTTGTGAGCAAATATAGTTCTTATCATCGTCGTCCTCGTTCCTCGTTCCTGATACGCACTGCAAAGGCCTGGAATACCCTCCCCGGCAGTGTCTTTCCTGCCACTTACAGTCCGGGTGCCTTCAAATCAAGAGTGAGTAGGCATCTTATATGCAAGCGCGTTCCACCTTAGACTGTATCATCACTTTCCATCAGGTGTGATCAAGTGCTAGCCTATCTTATAATATATATAAATCACGTGTCACGTTGTTTGTCCGCGATAGACTCCTAAACTACTGAACCGATTTAGTTCAAACTTCGTGAATATCTGTCATTTGGTCCAACTTAAAAGATAGAATACTTTTTATCCCACGTGGACGAAGTCGCGGGCATCAGCTAGTAAAGTATAAAAAAACATCCTTTGCTCACAACAAAATTAATTATATTCAAACGGTAGATCGAAATTTATTGGTGATCCTCGTGTCTTGCATCTCTAGCTCATGTTAATTTTACTACCCAATAATGTAATGGAATTTTGTGTCTCCTCTCGAAATTAGGATATACGGTACCACGTTGACTTAGTGTGAACAGCCAGGCTTCACATTCGAGTATATCGAAAACATTATGGTGAATTTTCTGGCATACAGGTTTCGTCAGGGTTTTTCTGTACAGTCCAGTGATATTTTCTTCTCACAAAATGTAGCTTCAAAATGTCAGAGCTGCATGTCTTCAAACTGTGACAAACCCATGAATTGGAGACTTAACCTAGTCTTCCAGCTCAGAAGATACTCATCGAACAAACTCCTCCTCAAACTAAATTTTTGTCAAAGAACTTTTGCACAGTAATACGTGATTCAATGCGACTATTATGCGAACTAGATTAGAAATATTAGCATGCATAATTGAAGAGCTCGACTTCCCTTTTTATTCCTCCTTGCACGGACTGGAATGTATTTCCGGCATCCATGTTTTCTGACAACCTAATCTAGGCTAACAAGCCTTGAATTAGCAACTGGAACTCATCACGTATGTAAATATATGTTATTTTTTGTTGGAATAGAGTGTGCTAAATGTCTATGTTTAGTTACCTAAGTGAAGAGACACACCAGACGGAAGTTCGGCCCACAGTCCAGAGAATAAGTTTACTGTAGTTCGTTCCGTACCTGCTATGGCATTCTCGTAACGTTTTCACATACTCAGTGATTCGATAAAAGAAAAAGAAAAAAATATTAACACTGAAAAATGAACTTTACAGTAATTGGCTTAGAGTGTAAAATTGAATGTATTTCATCATAGGAAATACAATGCTCAACTTAGAGGCGCTTAAGTAATTTCCGACCGACCGAGTCGACCAATATGGCGTTTTGAACTACATTCAATTTTACGCTTTATGCTAATTGAATTAAAATTAATTTTTCAATGTCCGCAAAAAATGTTTTGAATTCAATATCGTCTGCATAAGTACGGAAATAGAATCACCTTTTTAAACATATCACATCACGAAATGTAGCCGACACGTAACGTGAATAGCCCCCCTGTACTAATTCATATTCTGTGATAATGTGACATGATTTGTCGATGACTATGCAAAATGCATAGAATACGCGCGTAAATAGTCGCTCGATGGAGGGATCGGTTCTACGCCAAACGCGACGTAGTTCCAACTCATGTCACTGTGCCACAGTTTCAAGTAACTTGAAAAACCTTGCAAGTGTATTGAGCAGAGCTTTTGGCGACGAAAATTACGTAGGCGTGTCTCGACACTAATTTTTGATTACAATAATTTCTGACACATCGGAGTGTATTGCATTTTCATAATCTCTACTGTTAAGTATCTGAAATCAATTCAAATGATATTTAATTATTAGTTCCCTATAATAAATGATTCATAAGCGTCAGTCTCAGTTATTTCGGTCCTTAAGTGGTTCCGATAAATGGAACCGACCACAAAACTGAAGGATCGTTTAATTGAGTTTTAACATTAACCAAAAGCGACTGAGCAATGTGCTTGGCTTATAAATAACTTTAATGCATCCAAGGCGCATCTAAGGTAAATCACCTTGTATGTAGATGGAGATTGGCGATCCCAAAAATACATAAATCTGGTAAATGTATTGTTCTTAAATGTAAAGAGAAGTTCTCAGTAGAATACCCATTAAAAAAATCTTACGTAAATCGTGTTCTTCTTCTCCTTCTTTATTTTACTTAAAGGCTATATCCTTATTAGCATAATAAATATTATTATGCATTTTATAACCATGGTGTTCTTTACCAACTCTTTTTACATCACTACATCAAAATATCTATGTGTGTTCTTGGTTTTCCTTGCTTTCATATTTGTACTTATATATATATGCCTGCCTTTTTTAGTCTTTTAATTTTGTTCTACTATTTTTATATTTTACATTACATTCGTGATGTTTTATGTATCATCATTCTGATATTTAGGAAACTAGTATGACATTCATTATTTTCTTTGTTTTGCCGTGAGCGATACAAATTGTACAATCGTCAAATATAACAGACCGATAGGGAATTGGCTTTACGTGCAATTTAGTTCGATATCTACTGCTCTATGTTTTGTGAGTTATTTTTGTGATTCAACTTGTTGTGTTATTCGAGGGTTGACCTATTTGAATGAGTTAAATTTATTTTTGTGATAGTGAAATTTAACTTGCAATTTTTACAGCTGTAGTATACTTAGCTATTATTTATAATATGTAATTTAAAAATTTAATATGTAATTAATTTTATGTTCAACAAACAGACATGAAATTGTATATAGCTAATGTAATGTAGCGAACATCGTCCGGGAGCGGCCGTGGCGCGCGCGGCGACGGCGCGCGTGGCGAACTTCAGTTTGTTGTCGACAAATAAACGCGATGCGCTTGCGATATGATTAGAGGTACCTACATTGTGTTGGGCTTTATGTTCTGTGCTTGTGTGAAATAAAAACGGTGATTTTGCAATTTTTAGTGGTTTAAATTATAAACACCTACATCTACCACTAAACTGGTGACCCTCGACCGGTAAAAATGAGCGATAGTAGCTGCAGTGACGAAGATCAAGGCGCGAGTCATGTAACGACGCGAGCTGTGAAGAAAACGCGCCCTTCACCTCAGTGTACACCGCAGATGGAGGCCGCCGCAGAACCAACAGCAGCTGGAACCTGCCGATGCCGGATAAAGGTTCCACCTTTTTCGCCAGACGAACCGGAAATTTGGTTTGCGCTCCTTGAAGGTCAGTTCCAAAGCCAAAGCATACGAGATGATACGAGCAAATTCACTCACGTTATAACGAACTTGGACCTCGTGCACGCCAAGGCAGTGAAGGACATTATTATAAATCCACCGGAGCGACACAAATACAACAAAATTAAAACGGAACTAATTCGCCGACTCTCAGCTTCCCACGAGAAAAAAGTCAAGCAGTTGCTGACTCACGAGGAGCTGGGAGACCGAAAGCCCTCACAGTTTCTCCGGCACCTTCAAGACCTGGCCGGACCGGCTGTCCCCGCAGACTTTATTAAATCAATCTGGAGCCAACGCCTGCCCAGCAATATACAAACGTTGGTCGCCTCCCAGCCGACGCTTTCGTTGGAACAACTCGCCGACCTGGCCGACCACGTCCACGACATCGTCACGCCGTGCACCGTGGCCGCTACATCTACCAGCCACGGCAACGTCTCAGCCGAGATCGCGGAACTCAAGCAGATGGTGGAACGGCTAGCTGTTAAGGTCGACGAGCAAGCCCGTTCGCGTCCGCCAAACCGGTACCCTCGCGAGAGATCTCGTCAACAACAACGGAACGGACGCTCTTCTTCCAGATCCCGCACAAGATCAGTGTCGGAACATAAAAAACACCCGTTATGTTGGTATCATTTTACTTTCGGGAATCGAGCAAATAAGTGTGCGAAACCTTGTGACTTTTCGGTAAACACCGCGGGCAGTCGGTAATGGCGGCCGGCGACTGTCCAAACACGGGTCGCTTATTTATTAAAGATGAACGTAATAATAAAACCTTTTTAATTGACAGCGGGTCCGATCTGTGCGTATATCCAAGATCTGCGTTAAAAGAACATCGTCAGAAAACGAACTTTGAGTTATGTGCAGCAAACGGATCAACAATTCACACTTACGGTTTTATTCATTTAGTTTTAAACCTAGGCCTGCGCCGCGACTTCGCTTGGGCATTTATTGTAGCGGACGTCACTAAGCCAATTATTGGCGTTGATTTTTTATCCGCGTTCAATCTAATGGTCGACATCCGCGGTAAGCGCCTCGTTGATGCTAGCACTACACTTTGTACCGCGGGTTTGTCTGCGATTTCTTCTGAGGGCATATCTTCAGTGAAAACTATTATGGGTAACACAGTATATCATAATATCATATCTAAGTACCCTGATATAGTGAATCCATCTGGTATGCATCGTACACTCAAACATAATACAGTTCATCACATTCGCACTACACCTGGACCACCTATATCATCAACACCGCGTAGGCTGGCACCTGAGAAATTAAAAATTGCGAAGGCTGAATTTGAGGCTATGTTGCAGATTGGTACCTGTCGTCCATCAGAATCTCCATGGTCTTCCCCTCTTCACCTCGCCCCAAAGAAGGACAGCACTTGGCGTCCATGTGGGGACTACCGAATGCTGAACGCCCGCACCGTACCTGATAAATATCCGATCAGGCACATCCACGATTTTGCCCACAGCCTTGCAGGATGCAAAATCTTTTCGACGATTGACCTGGTAAAAAGTTTTAACCAAATTCCAGTCCACGCTGACGACATCCCAAAAACAGCAATCACCACGCCGTTCGGTCTCTTCGAATTTCCGTTCATGACATTCGGTCTTCGAAATGCTGGACAGACATTTCAGCGTTTTGTAGATGAAATGCTTCGTGGCTTGGATTTTGTTTACGCCTACATCGACGACTTTCTGGTCTTTTCCAAAGATGAGGAGACCCATCAGCAACACCTGCATCAGCTGTTCTCTAGGCTACAGGAGTACGGTATGGTGATCAACGTTGGTAAGTGTGTTTTTGGTGTTCCTGAAGTAGCATTTCTTGGATACAGCATCTCAGCTGAGGGAACCAAGCCACTGCCAGCAAAGGTTGAAGCCATACGCAACTTTCCAATTCCCAAAACGGTTAAGGAACTGCGACGATTCCTTGGAATGATAAACTTCTACCGTCGTTTCGTTCCAGGCGCAGCGATTCATCAAGCTAAGCTCAATAACCTCCTAACAGGCTCAGTGAAAGGCTCACATCCAGTCAACTTAACAGCTGAGGAACTCGAGGCCTTCAACACCTGCAAAGACAGCTTATGCAAGGCAGCTATGTTAGCGCACCCCGTCTGCGACGCAAAGCTTGCCTTGGTTACGGACGCTTCCGACAAGGCTATAGGAAGCGTACTCCAGCAGCTAAGAGGGACTTCTTGGGAACCTTTGGCTTTCTTCTCTCGCAAACTCAGCCCTTCCCAACAGAAGTACTCTCCTTACGATCGAGAGCTCCTTTCTATTTATGAGAGCGTAAAGCACTTCCGCCATATGCTGGAGGCTAGAGTGTTTACGATCTTTACGGATCACAAGCCATTAACTTTCGCCTTTAGCTCTCACAAAGCCAACTGTTCGCCTAGGCAATTTCGTCACCTGGACTTCATTTCACAGTTCAGCACTGACATCAGGCATATCTCAGGTAAGGACAATATCGTGGCAGATACTCTGTCTCGCATCGAGGCAATAGGACAACCTGTCGACCTGAAGACATTACAAGAAGCTCAGAATGCGGACTGCGAAATGAAGACCCTTCTGAGCAGTAACACATCGCTACGCCTCAAAATGGTGACGCTGCCTGGTCTTCAAGGAGACTTATGTTGTGATGACCGAGATGGTAAGTTGCGACCTTTTGTACCGACTCAACTGAGGCACCAAATCATCAACAGCTTGCACTCATTGAGTCATCCAGGTGCTAACGCAACTGCCACACTGGTATCTGAACGTTACGTATGGCCTGGCGTGAAACGTGACTGCCGTGAATGGGTACGTAACTGCCTTGAATGTCAGCGATCAAAGATCACCAGACACGTCTCCGCTCCTTTAAAATCTTTCGAGCTTCCAAAGGCTAGATTTTCTTTTGTCCATATAGACCTCATCGGGCCACTTGCAGTTTCAAATGGCTATCGGTATTGCCTCACGGCTGTAGATCGCTTCACGCGATGGCCTGAAGTAATACCGATAACAGATATTGCGGCAGAAACTGTAGCAAAGGCTCTAGTTCATGGATGGATTGCACGCTTTGGCTGTCCGCATGACGTCATAACTGACAGGGGGATGCAATTTCAATCCTCTTTATTCCGGAAATTGTCAGAGCTAGTCGGTTTTCAGCATCGCAGGACTACAGCATATCATCCACAATGTAATGGCCTGGTGGAAAGATTTCACAGACAGCTTAAATCAGCGATCGTATGCCACAGCAAAACATCTTCCTGGGTGGATGCATTACCACTTGTTTTGTTAGGCATTCGCAGTGCAGTCAAGGAAGATCTCAAATCATCATCCGCCGAGCTAGTGTACGGAGAACCTCTGCGTCTTCCAGGCGACATTTTCGAGCCCAGTGACAATCAGATATCGGACATGTCGGATTACGTGTCACGGCTACGTAGGTTCGTAAAGGACCTCCAGCCGACTGCCACCAATCAGCACAGTGGAACACGTCAAACGTTTGTTTTCAAACAGCTTAAAACATCGTCTCACGTATTTCTCAGAGACGACACTACCACAGGCTCTCTTAAACCTGCATATACAGGTCCTCACGAGGTGTTGGAGCGAGGTGAAAAGGTATTTAAGATAATGTATAAAGGAAATCAGGTAACAGTATCGATAGACCGCCTTAAGCCAGCCTACATACTGCACGACCCAAATGCTAATCATACATCAAATACACAACACACCTCAGACTCACCTCAACAATCAATCAATCAAAATAAAACAAAATCCACTACAAACCCCACACATACATCACGTACAAACACACATACAAACATACCAGATGATCATAGTAAAACTGAAGATCTTCCTATCAAAAGATCTAGATCGGGGCGCAGGGTTAGGTTTCCTGATTTTTATCGCCCGTAGCACGGTCTCAGGAAGGGGGTAATGTAGTATACTTAGCTATTATTTATAATATGTAATTTAAAAATTTAATATGTAATTAATTTTATGTTCAACAAACAGACATGAAATTGTATATAGCTAATGTAATGTAGCGAACATCGTCCGGGAGCGGCCGTGGCGCGCGCGGCGACGGCGCGCGTGGCGAACTTCAGTTTGTTGTCGACAAATAAACGCGATGCGCTTGCGATATGATTAGAGGTACCTACATTGTGTTGGGCTTTATGTTCTGTGCTTGTGTGAAATAAAAACGGTGATTTTGCAATTTTTAGTGGTTTAAATTATAAACACCTACATCTACCACTAAACAGCCATGGTTGGCTAAAGCAAAAGATATTCCGATATTCTAAACCTGTGTGCGCTTAAATGATGATAATGTTTAAAGTCCCTTACATTTTGTTTCACAGGTTTTATGTCAACTTGGAATACTTACTGGCTTAATTTGTTTTCATTTTATTTTTATGGTTTATTCATCAAACATCAATTAAACACAATGAAAAAACATGTGGAGAGACAATGACACAACCGACGTGGATTTTGTCAGGTGTATAGTTTCGAAAATTCGAACTCATACGGAGTTTTTCTAACTACCTTAAAACAAGACGTCCATACCTACTGATTGTAAGAAATCATTTAGTCATAAGGAATATATAGGATATTCAATCGCTGAGACATTTAAGTCGCTTAGTTTACGCAAGCTTTTATTGAATAGAATGGAAGAAAGATAAAAATATTATGATATCAAAGTCGAATCATCATTTCACCATCTCAAGCGTTAACTTCCTACTTCCGAAGTTCCGACCTCTCTAGGCAATAACTTTCCTAGTATGATTTCTGTGACGTCACCCCACCAACCGGCATTGGCTATTCGCCAACTGATAACCACTTCAGCCAGGCTTAACCCGAATGCGAGTTTAATGACCTTTCAAGATTTCTGAATCTTTCAGAGCTTTCGATAAGTGTAATATCTTTCAAGTAGTTCTATTATAGTCTGCAACTTAATTTAAACTTTATCCTTTTATTATACAGTTGCGATTCGCTAGTAGATTGTCTGAAGATCGTAAGTGTTTAGTTCCGCAATTTGTTCTTAACTAACTAACTTTTAATCAAGTTATTACTGACTACCTTATGCGACCCTGTTTCACTCGCATTTTTATTGTTTATTTAATATCAGCTCCCTAGATCCAATATTTTGGGTTTGGCGTAAGGCGATGATGGTTGAGTCAGTAAGGCAGAACTTATCTATCTTTAAAACAAGTTTTATGAGATTTACTTAGGTTACGTTGCCTAGTAAGTAGTAAGACTAAAGATATAAACTGATTCTTGCACCATGGTAGACTTCGTAAGACTTCGGTATTCTCTATCTATAAAACAAGAGATTTAATTATCTTAATATGTTGCTTAGTAAGTAGTAAGACTAAAGATATATAACTGATTCATGCACCATGTTAGATTTGCTAAGACTTTGGTCGTTCTTGGTAGTATAGAGCATTCGTATTTAGTGACTTAAAAATACTATTTTTAATTTAAAGTTTTATAATTTTTAATTTAGTTTTAGATATCATTGTGTTCCGTTTTGTTTCCATTTTGAGTAAAAGTTTGTTTCCATATTTCTCTACATAGAATTTTGTACTAGCATTGTGTTAATGCGAGGTTAATGATGTGTATTGAGTTTGAAATCAACAAAGCGAAGCAAAGGGTAGATCGTACGAAGATTGTTTGTTTGTCAAACTTCCATAAATATTAATGAAACCCACTTGCCTGTGACTGTTATTAAAATTAATGTGTTCAACTTTTGTATACATTTAGAGTTATTGCCCACCCCTTTAGTGAGTTGTCTCAACTTTTAATGATGGATATGTTTTAAGTTAAAGACAGATGAAATGTTTTTTTTATTTGCCCTAACAAATAGACTATACGTGGAGAAGTAGAAGAATTGATAAACTAGTAAGTAGATAAGACTACTGCCTCTTAGTACGCAGTCCAGGAATTGAATCCTAATCACGTATTATATCAGAGCTATGATGACCTTGATGAGCTTTTGAAGCAACTAAATATCACATACTTTAACGGTGAAGGAAATCATTGTCTTCTTAGATATACTCGTGTATACTTCGGCAATCTGGTTTGCAAGTTCAAGTACAAAGGTTTAGAGGGTAGGTATGTAGAGCAGCTCTATCTATAATATTATGTCCTTAAGGGTCCTCCCATACAACAAACGTAATTTTCTGCTCGTTTTTGAATTTGTTGGGCAGGGGTGTTAAGTTTACTTTAATACTATTAAGAATTGGTTTTTATAGTTCGGATAGATAGTGTGCGAGCCCGACTCGCACTTGACCAATTATTTAAGATTGTTATAATATCGCTTTCGAACGAAATTCAAAATCTGTAATAGGTACGTGGAGTAACGGACCAATTTAGCAATGATTTTCATACATTTTTAAATTTCGTTCCATTTCTATATCCGCGCGCGTTCGATTCGCCACGGGCCACTGGAATTTTATAATTTCCAAATTGGCTCAGGTCTTGTCTGGGAGGCTTCGGCCGTGGCTAGTTACCACCTTACAAGCAACGACGCACCGCCAAGCGATTTAGCATTCCAGTGCGATGCTTGTAGAAACCGTTGGGGTAAATTTACTTACCCTTCCAAGTTATTACGATAACATCTTAGGCTGCATCATTACTTACCATCAGGTGAGCTCGCAGTCAAGTACTAACTTGTATAGAGTAAAAAAAAGGAATATGCCATATGACTAGAGGTGAAGATTACCTATTTATTACAATTGATTATTGACTCAAGCAATGAGTTAGTGAAATGATGATGGATAACTAAGTACGTTAAAAAGTTCGAAAATGATAACCATAAAATTCAGTAATAGTAAGTACGTTAAAAAGTTCGAAAATGATAACCATAAAATTCAGTATCTTCACCGAGTCCTAAAACGCCCTAATAAAACTCACTTTAGGGAAGCAGTCATAAAATTTTATAGGTTTTTAAGTAAAACAGAGGTGTTAATGTGTCATCAAGTAACCGTGTTTACGAGGTTCCCTGATCGAAGAGGATCCATGATGTTCGGGTGTCAACTGAATTTAATATGTAGGTATATCTCATTTCACATTCATGTTTGTAATGGAGTATTATTTCAGCAAACCTTTAGTATTAAGTCAAACCTTGATACATGAAGTCAAATATGGGTTAGGAGTTTAGGAGTGTTATAGGACTAAAACTAATATGCCGACCTTTGTCTTGTTAAATATGCTTAGTCGAATGTAGGTCTTATTTACCTACAGTGTCTTACGTCGAAATAGTACTTTACAAATCTTGCCCGCGTGGAATGGAGTCTGGCTGCTGGCTCCTGGCTGCGTATAACCGTTGAACAGCTAGGCTGATTTGTTGCGCAAAGAAGCAGCCACCCCTTTTGCAGGTCTCCACTCTCTGAGAAGGGGGAATAACATGATAGGTAATTTTGAGTGCCTAGATGCAAGTTATTTGTTGTACTGATGGTGTAATTCTTGAAAGCTCTCGTTATGAAAATAATATTTTAATCCACGATGACGCGCCCCACTCTGTCAAACTTCATGCGAATCGAATGAAACAGATGGAGTGGAGCGTGTCTTCGTGGAATGAAAATTCTATACTTTCCGCTCTAAGGGCCAGAATGAAGAGCACTTGCACATCTACGGTTAAACGAGTCTAATCAAGAATAGGCTCTTATGATTGCTCTACTTCAGAAACTATTCGTGAACTTCCTGAAGTAAACAACAGCTACTCAAATATTAACTGTGACTCAGCTGTTAATAAGTGCTTTGGGCAACATTATTGACATTAACGAGTATGACATCCGGGAAACATTGGTGTGGATGACGTATCGCGTTACTTTCGACTAAATAAAGGGGACAACAATTAGGGGCTCCGACTTCGGACTAACTAAGGAAGTTGGACATCATGAGCTATACAAGTTGACAACTTGTAATAGTTGAGTGAATAGTTTCTAGGACAGTGAGGGAATCAGTTATTCATACAAAGATTAATAAATTACAAGTTAACTTATAATGTATTTTTAATTAAAGAAAGGAGGAGTAAAGTTCACGTTGCAAGTAAACAAATTGTATTGTCTCTTTCGTGTTGAGAACAAAGATTAACTAGCCATATTTAAAACTGCGTTTCGATATTGTTATTCGAAGAGGAAATGACTACGACTTTGACCCACAATTGACTTGAATCTTGACCTATTCAAAAAAGAAGAGTTTAAAGCCTTTGGGACGTTGAATTTTTTTTTTTGGAGTAAATGATGAAGCTTTCTCTCTATTAATAGTGTTTTTCCTGAAAAGGGCAATGAAATTTCGGGCAAGTATATAAGTATAAGCCATGTACACAAGTATGTAACCGCTGTACGGTCTACTGGGTATTAACGAGGTAAAGCTGTTAACGTTTGGCCCAATTTGAGGTGCTGATGTAAATCTTTAGTCTTTACCATCAATTTGTTAATATTTTTTCGGATATTTTGATATCTGAAGCACGTTGAGGTATTAATAAGTTTCATTTTAACTGAATCTACTCGTTAGGGCTACTGCTAATGTTTTGTCTATCGAGCCTGAGCTTGAATAACAACCATATTAGTTGGCGCTATACAAAAACTTTCTATTGAAAAGACTGCAAGTAATCCTCTATGCTTTCGCTAATCAAAGGGTCTGCTATTTCACTTCCTAAAGTTCCTAGTGTAGGCAGCATAGATAGAAATATTTATAATTTACTAGCTGATGCCCGCGACTTCGTCCACGTGGGATAAAAACTATTCTATCTTTTAAGTTGGACCAAATGACAGATATTCACGAAGTTTGAACTAAATCGGTTCAGTAGTTTAGGAGTCCATCGCGGACAAACATCCTAAAAATGTGATTTTGAAATGTTGTAGGAACCTAAAAATGTGATTTTGAAATGTTGTAGGAACCTAAAAATGTGATTTAGAAATGTTGTTTTCAAGATTAAAAACATTAATGTTTTTTAATTAGACAGATTTACCACCAAATTCTCATTTTAATTATGTGTTGTGAAAAAGTGTATATCTAAAAGCTGTTCAGAAATACTTTAACAGCTAATACTAAGCATTAAACACCTATAGTTAAGCGCCTTTGGTTTGTGGGCTAAGAAGTTCTTAGTAGTTTTAAGGTTTCCTCTGTAGAGAGCTTTGTAAACTGATCTAAAAGGTGGATTTTTATATTATAACACCTCTAAATTAAAAAAAGTTTTATACTGTTAAGTCTCATGTAAACAACACTGAATATATTATAGTCTTGAATGTCGATAGAAAAGATTTTAGAAAGTAATTAATTTAAATATTTTAATAATGAATTAATTTAGAAAATGCAACTCTAGGTCGTTCCAATTTCTAGCATCCTTTCAAAGCTGGTTGGCTGTGCATGCATGAATTATTATTGTGGCGTTTTACTAATCGTCACAATTAACCCGTGCCACCCGGCCGCATTCTTCAGCTTTTAATGTGAGCTTTACAGTTAAATTGGCCATAAGCTGTTTTTAAAATGCAAACTAATTAGCAGAATTATTTATACACCCTACATTGAGAGTTGAGACTAATGGAAACAAAGCCTGTTTATTAAGATTGGATCTATAATACTGTACATATGTAAATGAAAGCCCTGACTCATTCATCATCAGTCATCAATTCACAGACCTTTCACAGCACAGAGGTTTCCTTCACAATTTGGATATTGGATAAAGTCTCACAAGGACTTTTTTAAATTAGCATGGGTATAAGTGCGAAGCAAGGACAGGTCGGGTGGTCTGAAATATTAGGAAAATAATTATTATAATAAAAAAAATCACACAATTGCGAGTCTGATTCGTGCAAAAAAATCATGTTTGTTTTATGTATTAATTTTTAGAAATTAATTGTGAATATTGAATTATGAAGTAGTCAAAGAATCAGTCTTGGCATCATAAAGCTTATTCAACCGCCATAAACGTCTATAATACGACCACGTCTTATCATCGCGAACGCTGCCAAAATATATCCACGAAAAATAAAAGGAAGACAACAAAAGCGTGACATGGGAGTCTTAAGACGTGCATTGTCTGATCCCCATGGGAGTTAGTTAGGGGGATTTTGATGGAAGCTGCACAGACGCGTTTTATTTCTCGTCTTGTGACCATTGTTTTAACGGTCGCCATGAATTATGTGCATTTTCGGCCCTTTGTTTGGTACCCCAAGGCTGTGAACTCACTAAAACATTTTCGGCGGTTATCTGAACTCAAACGATGCTTTAGAAAAGAGCCAATTGCATAATCGTATTGTTCACAAGTTAAAAGCAAAATAACAGATATATGTAATTAAGGGCCGCTTTTTCAATCACCAGATAATTGTTAACTAAGGAATAAATATGACGTTTTGACAGATGGCATAATATGTTTCAAACTTATTTCTCAGATAGTTTATCTGGCGATTGAAAAATCAGCCCTTAAACTAATTAGCTATTTTTAATAAAACTCCATGGAAACTAAGCCAGTTATCAAAGATTCGTTGTGAGTGTATTTGGATGTTATTATTACCAACACATTAAAACAATAATTACAATGGATGTATCCATTGTTAATTTCGGATAGAAATTTGAAAAAAATGGAGATTCTTGCAAAATTAGAAAGAGCTACTTTTGGGAGAGCTTTTTATCGAGAAATTTTTATCCAATTATGTTTCTGCTTCGGAGCGAGAGATTAAGGACCCAAAATACATTACGTTAAAATTTTAAAGCATTTGTGTTTATAGTTTTCAATATGCAGTCAAGGTACATATTATTTAGTTTGAGGTCATGTGCTATCCCATAAATTGTCGCTTTTTAAGCTCAACGGAGAGGCTCAAATTCAAGATAACGAATAAATTGACTCTTTGCTGAACACCTGTGTTGTTCAATAGATTTTTGAATAAATGAAATTTCACAGTGATGAATCGTGATTTTAATATTAAATACACAACCGATATAACTAGCATTGTAGTCTTACCCTTATGACGATTTTGTTCTGACAGATCCATATTCAATATTCAATGGAATCGTCTTGGAGAGCATGGGAATTCATAATTCATTTGGGACTGGTGTCTCGTGCATTCATTGTTTTAATACGGACAAACAAACGTACGGTACGGTAGGTAACATAGCTGTATGTAGCTGTATATGACTGTAGTCTTGAATGCGGGACTAACATAATCTGTCTTCTAATTAAAGCCAATTTGTGATGATGAAATTTTAATTTAAACTTTTTGAATGTTTAATTCATGTCTCATTTTTTAAAATTGTACCTACTTATAGCGTGAGACACAAAACTGTTCTGTTTAAACAAGATTAAAGTGTTTTTTTATATATGTTTTCATGGGAATAAGTGGTCGAAAACTTATTGGTCTGAATGTTCTCGAAACCGATCATTTGTGAGTCTTGTGTGTTTGAAAACGTATTAAGGAAGCTGTACTTCTTATTAGAACTCGTACGAAGCTGATTCTTGAGTCAACAGAAACAGTTCATAAATCAAGTCAAGCAAGACTCGAGAAAACACTTGTACGCAAGTAGATAAGGTTATAACACATATAAATTATACGTCCGTTCCGTTACAAGTAATAAAATGGCAAGTTGCGTGGAGTATCGTGTAACATGAAGAGAACTTGACCGCTCGTAACACTACACCGACGAGATGCAGCGCCGCAGCCGTAGGTAATGAAAGGCTCGATTGTACACACTTGCTCGCACTTACATGCCTAATTAACTTAATAACTGCAGTCGGAAATTCGTAGCGCAGCGGGGACGTGTGAAAAACGAGTGGGTAACGCGCACAGTGCACACAGAGCTGGCATTAAAGCTTAATTTGCACGGGCGCCCAGTGAAAGCCTAGTGGTTACAACCTCAGCCTCATGTCCTCATGTCTGGAAATGGTACCTCAAGCACGTCCGTACGAATGTAGCAACAATAGATAAATATACACCAGTCCCCAGTTTATTGATGTCTAAATGTCGCCAGTTTTATAATTACTAGTGTCAAAAATGCTCGTTTTGACACCAACGGCGTCAGTAGTAAGCCGACCGCAGTATTGTTTATGGACCGCGGTCCACGCTGCAGATCACTATCTAATCTCAGATACTTGTAATTAGTCCGCACGCGCGTATCCATAGGGACGGTTTCCGCTTATTGTGGCGTATTAGCGGGAAATTTGACAGGCGCTACTTTTGTCTTGTATGAAGAAGGTTCACGTAAAATGTTCAGATGGGCTCATCCTTAGGGTCATATCTGAGGTAGCAACTAAATATCACGTCTTGCTTCCTTCGTATCAGACGATCGACGTCCGCTCTTCATAATCCTCCTGTGGGGATCTCCTAATTGCGTGGGTTATTCTACTTGAAATCCAGTGGCTCCCTGAGACCCGCTTGATGAAATTAAAATCAATATAATTCCATCTTCTGATGCTGACATCGCTATTCCTAGTGACTGGCATTTATATGATTCTAGCTATTTCCCATAACTTTATCCGAGTGAGTGCACTTCTTCCTATCATTATTGCCTATTAGTAGGTACATAGTTTCTAGAGCCCCTTGTTTATCGTAATATTTTTCAACATTTTGCCGTTTTTGTATGTATGCAAAGGCAATAGGTGGGCCAAAGCTGCAAGATCACTCACTTCATTAACCGCACCTACTCGTGCTTGGCTAATTATCTTAATAACCGTTGGAAATTCACGCTATAGGTACCTACACCACCTTCGCCGGACGTGTGAAAAACGAGCAACGCACTCTCACAAACGTAGAATTAGAACAATAAAACGACATTGTTGAAGTGCGGTATGAAATATAGAGCTCTTTATTTCGCAGGCATTATTCTATTTTTAGCGCAGCTCGCAGGTAACTCGCGGGGAATCCGGCCGTGGTTATCTGGCGAGTTTAAAATTAAAAATCCTCTGTGAATTCCCTGTAGTTAAACCCCGGCTGAATCTCTATCGTCGCTGCGTCGACTGCCACTTTGCTAATAAAAGACAGGTGAAGAATTTCTATTTCGGTGAAAGGTAGGACCGAATAACTATTTTTAATACTTACTACCTAATACCTATATGGTCCAGGAAATATTTAGAGGCTTTTTCATTAATATTTTCTAAATTAATAGCTTAGTACTTGTATAGCAATTCGTATAAGAACATCTGAAGTTATTTTTGGGCCCTTCATCCTGTAAAATAATTATTTATTACATGATATTGAATATAAAATTTTATTATTTTTTGTTACACGTGATCTAACAAAGTACCAATATGCTAAAAACATTGTCAGTACTAAATACTAACATCACGACAAGATTGTTTTATGGGATATCAATTTTACTCCTTGATATAAAACAAGCATCAGGTATTCGAAGTCGTAAGATAGATTTATTGGGCTTTGAGAAATTCGTACCGCCGTCGTTCATCGACCCCGTTAACCTCAAAAACTACCCACCAAACCAATAATCTGGACGCAATGCGGAACCACGGCAAGGAATGTAGAAGAATGCTTTATTGCGCAGATACATCCTGCAACGTTCCGCCTGGTTACTTTGCAATATGGGGTGATCCAGGCAAATACGAAGGAAATAAAACCTTTTTGGTCATTTCTCAGTACCGAAAATACTGAAGTTTGTGAGTTTACGATGTTAGTAATTTCAGTTTTTCAAAGCCTTTCGAGAATTTGAGCTTAAACTTATTGTTACGTACACCTCCGCCTTTATGTGTTTTAGATGTTTCATATTATTACGTAAGTTTTTTTTTGTTTGTCTGGTGTAAAATAAAAGTATTTTCTATCTATCTATCTATCTATGTTGCCCTGTGAGCACAGGGGTCTTCTCTCTGATTGAGTGGGATTTCGCTATTGCCCAGCAAGCTGGCAACATTCGCGCTAAAGAGCTTCGGCATATCTTGGAGCACAGTGCATGCAGGTTTGCTCACGATATTTTCCATACGTACAGCAGTACATAAACATTGAAATCGATCAACAGACAGTCAAAAGACTCCAAATTTAGCACATAGGTTCCTTATGAGGTCTAGTGGTAGGTAGGTCCTTATGAGGTAGTGGTAGGAGTTTTCATTTTACAAAACTGGGGTAAACCTAAACCTAACTACTGAATTGATTAGGCTGACATTTGATCTAGAGATATAATAGGATAATCTCCTGGATATAGACTAGGCTACATAGGCTACTTTTTATCCCAGAAAAATCAATGCTTCCCGCGAGATTTGTGTAAAAATGAAATTAACGCGGACGAAGCCGCGGGCGTCTGCTAGTGTTTGATTCTTAGCACTCTGTAAAAATACTACTTTTATTATGAAACGGAACATAAAGTTTGGAAAATTATTCACAAATGAACCGTAAAAATCTTTATTCATTAAATCCAGAACATTTTCCTTTATAATTAGCCTCCCTTTGAAGCCTCCACCCAAAGGGCGAAATTCGGAATTTCAAAAAGATGAAGGTATTCGTTAAACGGAATGAATTTCAAGTGTTCTGGTTTTAGTTAAAAATGTATCTTTTCAATGAGGCTGAATAAGTGGTAGCCGGTTGGCTTCACTCCAAAGTGCTTCGTTTTTTATGGCCCCAAGACGCCCCTGGCTGCATGGATCCTTGCAGACGGTCAAGTGCTTTGGAATTTTTTGTTATGTCTGCACTCTGCAGTCCCCAGATGTGGGGGCAATTTGTTTCGGAAAATTAAATAAAAATGTTGTTAAAAACGTATGAGGCCGACCGACAACGCTTGTTCATGCAAATGTTGTATAATGTATTGTTCAATATTCTCACACAAATACGAAAATTAAACTGCTTTTGAAGACTCTACGAATTTGCATTGTGAAGTCAACATCGTGTCGGGACAAAACGTGCGTCGAAGAAAGTGTTGGAAGAATTGTGTGTGGTGTTTCATGTGGGTGGTGTTCCTGCAAATTGTACCATACAGACTCTTACCAAGTAGCGGATTAGAGCAAACAAATTAATCTGTCCTGCTAATTATAGATTTCCTCAAAATAACGCCTGCTCCATTCAATATGATTTGGAAGAATTTTAAATAGGTATGATCTAAACATATTTGTCTTTTTTGGCTTCTAAAACTTATAGGTAGATAGTATAAATGGCAATAGGGTATTGTTAAAAGGCCACCAGAAAATCATGTCCACGTGTCATGTCCAGTGGGAACGCTGACAATTTTTTAGATATTTTTTTTAATAAACGACGTGTTTTAATTGCAAATAGCTACGTTATCGTTTTGATGTCAAATAATAACAATTTTCCTGCAGCATGTGTTCAATTTTCGCACGCATGAAATTCTTCATGTAATTTTTTTAACTCACATAAACAAATAACAGCATGAATGATCGTTCAACTCCCCGTGACAACATCGCAAACAGCGCTTCGTTATTGATGTATGTACTTGTGAACAATTGGGACCAATGATTTTAATGCCAATTGATTCCTAGCAAAAAATTGGCGGCAATTGTCTCTGTTGCTGTAATAACTTGCAGAACTCCGATTCAAGGTCTCCAAATAAATAATGATAATATCAATATTTTCGATCTTACAATTTGTTTCTTTTTATGCCTTTTATATAGTTGTCTGGTAGAGGTCGCTGTGTAGCGATAAAGCAGCCAAATTTGTACATAATCTTCTCTAATATATAAATATTCTCGTACCAATTTTTGTTACCAAACTCCTATGAAACGGCTGGACCGATTGTTATGAAATTTTCTGTAAACGTTTCGTAGGTCTGAGAGTAGGTCGTAAGCTATTTCTTTTTTTATATCTCTAATGACTAAACAACGTTTGCCAGTTCAGCTAGTTTAAGTTATAATAATTACCTGTGTCGGTTATGTGGTTCTCTTTGTCCTTGTTTTGTGGTACAATGTAAAGTATTTTCTATCTATCTGTCTACACAGTTTATTTTAAGTGGAAATGTACCATAACCTAAAATATATGGATGTTTACGTTTAAAGAAAAGATAAATTTCATAAGCAGGCAACAGGAATAAACTCATTGGGTTTTGGTTGACAAAAAATCCACTTCAATTCGCTGATTAATAAGTTGATAACCCGTGGGTTATCACTTCTGAATTTAATTAAAAACAGTGACCATAACCTCATAGCATGTTATAGATTGGTTTATTAATATGTTCTTGTTTGCGTGTAAATTACGTAACGGCCCACGGGTATTACCTACTTAGACGTTTTGGAGTCTGCGAGGAAAATTTACTCATCCAGACCAACGAATTTAGTGTCCACTATGCCTTTTGGGTATTAAAGATTTTCATATAATTTTTTTTACTCTATACAAGTTAGTACTTGACTGCGATCTCACCTGATGGTAAGTGATGATGCAGCCTAAGATGTTATCGTACTAACTTGGAAGGGTTAGTAAATTTACCCCAACGGTTTCTACAAGCATCGCACCGGAACGCTAAATGGCTTGGCGGTGCGTCTTTGCTGGTAGGGTGGTATCTAGCCATGGCCAAGGCCTCCCACCAGACCAGACCTAAGCCAATTTAGAAATTATAAAATTCCAAAGTGGCTCGTGGCGGGAATCGAACCCGCGACCGCCGCCACTACGCCAGGGAGGTAATATTTTCTACTAAAACATTTTCGCTAGAATACCTACAAATAAAACACTTTATTTGTAGGTATTCTATCTCTTTTGTCGATGTCTATGACTCGTTCATGAAATGCTTGTTGTGCATCATTTAAATGCTCTATTTTAGTACCCAGTAACCATCAATTGTGAGAGCCACCCACAGCGCCGTAAATTAATCTTATTAATGTCACAGTTTTTAAGATGAGGGATATTGTGTCGTGTGCAACTGTACTTATTGTAAGGTATAGTTCATGCAACGGGATATTCCGTGGCACTGACACAAGCAGTGTTAACAGAGCTTTTGTTTTATACGTTTCATGAATCACATTTTGCTTTTTCCATTAGTTTGGAGCTTTTACGATAGATTTGTTTCTTTTAATATGAATGAAATTTTACGAAGAATAGAAAAACTTGTTTTGATTTTAAGATCATAATGAAGTCACTTTATAAAATGTAGTTTCAATTAACGTGTAAGGAGTTACAGAGCTTAAATTATCTTAATAATGCAGTGGTAGCGATTCTGTTTAAGTCTCTACATTTAGCACGTACGAAAATCGACTATCCCTGTACTAGGATTCAGTTGGAAAGGGATATAACTAATCTTAAGAAACTATTCTTATAAAATAGTTGTGTGCATACAGTGTGAACTACGCTTGAGGAGTCATATTAATACGAGTTTTATTGTTAGAGACGATGCATCCTATATTTTCTTAATTGACGTTCGTCTTAACGACTACATAAATTCTGTAACATTATGTACTTACTTATTGTCGGGTGAAGCAAATTCGAAGACAGTCTAGTCGAAATTTTTAGATATTTTCAGTTACTTTAAGATTAAAATACGAACCACATCATATTATACACTTGGCATTTTTACCCTCCTTAGGTATGATTTAAAGGCGAAAAGGTTGTATGTGAGCGTGTGTATGTGTAATATTACTGTAATAATATGAACAGATAATAATTATATTTGTTATCCCTTCATATTACAACTACAAAATTGATTTTAACCTTAAAAAAGGATGTATAGGTTACATAGAATATAGAAGGGTAAAGGTTATAATTATTTATTTATTTATTTGTTATAGGTTCCCTTGATTACCGTATATATAGTTTATCCCAGAAAAAACCATTTTCTCTTTCTGAATTTCTGAAAAAAAAAACCGACCTTAACGGTGTCGAAGCTGCGGGAAAAAGTTGTTATTAATAAACTTAATCAAAATTGCATTTATTTGGGAAAAAGTTTTCATAATTCATTTTCGGGGGGTGTCAAGGTAATCTTTTCACTGTAATAATATTATTTAGATATTGATTTTTGAACATTTTTGTTTCAGGTATGTACGCCATTAGCCAGAGATAATTTGAGTCGAGCGTAGCGTAGGTAATGTGAAGTGTGAACCACTTAAATTTTCATTCCATAATTAAATCAGAAAATCTCAACTAGCGTGGAGCTTAATGATTCGTAGCCAGGATTTGTGACGTAACTTGGTAAGTTATCCTGGCGCTAGTAACAGGAAGAGGTCGTAAGCACCCTACATTATTTGCGGGTATGTGGAACTGGAACGTGCTCTTTTGAGAGATTTAGTGGGTCTTTAGAGCAATTTATGGATAGAGTTTTACCTTTTTCAAAGATTTATGCACATGTATAGAATTTAGCGCATGTAGAATCAAATGTTTTTTTAAATCACACTAATATTATTATGGTGAAAGTTTGTAATATAGTATATGCGTTATATAAGTTTTTTACTCCTTCACGCTGTAATTACTTAACCGATTTGGCTGATATAATCTAAATGGGTATAGATTATTCCGGAAAACTGCATGGTTCTCAAGTAGGACGATCAACATCATTGCCCTCTGGGCCGTGTATAGATATTTCAATCCATGAAGACGCGCCCCACTCTGTCAAAATCGCTAATGTTTCATTCGATTTGTATGGAGTTTGACAGAGTGGGGCGCGTCATCGTGGATTGAAATATTTATATATAATATAGCTACTCGTGCTGATTCACTGATTGACTGACTGACTCATTGACCACCTCTCCTGAACAATTTTGTATGAAGAAAAAAATTTTTAATGCCCATTTCGTATATAAGGGAAAAATTCATTCGGAACAAAAATACGGAGAGAGCTGATGAGTGAGGATTTCGGAGACAGGTGAAGAGCACAACCAAGGTATCAAAGATAGGTGGGGGGTGCTCGACCAAATGTCATTTGAAACGTCATCCAATTGGCAGTGAGCTGCAAAAAAATTTCAAAATGGCGGATTCAAAATGGCCGCCATACGAATTTCGTCGATATCTCGGAAAGTATAAAAGATAGAAGAACGGTTTCTTGACAAAAGGTGATCAGGACCCGAAGGTCTATTCGATGGATAGAAAAAAAATCAAAATGGCGGAATTTATTTTTTTTCATCGAAAATGTATGGGGAATGTTGAGACACAAGTTGTAAGGCAAATAGGGGGAAGACAGCACGCGGGCCACATGTGGCCCGCGTGCTGTCCACACGCCACTCCACACTCCACGCGCCCTACTAGTCTATACCTATAGCCTATAGTGTCTATAGTGCAAAGCTATACGGGAAAATATTTGTACGTATTTCAGTGCATCGATCCTTATACACAGTAAATATATTAATATATTCTCAGTGATATTTATACCAGCTCAAATACTCTGCGCTTACTTACGGTAACGAAAGTATGAGTGATGCCAGTCAACAGAGTGGGTGTGCACGAGTAAAAGTGTGGTAAAAATAACTTAATCTTCACCTCCAACTTATCTACCAGTCGTACCTACCAAATCCCGCCCACGTGCCAAAAAATATTCTTGCATCTTGTATTCACTCAGCTTTCCACCTTCACTTTCTCGTCCATTTGCCTCCATCTTCCTCCACCTCTCCCGTTTTACTTCTTTGACCTGTCACCTGTGTAAGTATGTTACCCCGTTTTCATAAAATCCAATCTTCATTGACCTTTTTCTTGCTTTCCTCCATTGGAATTTGGTAAATCATAGTATAGGGGCATCTGTGTCCCTCTTCCAACTAATTATCATTTTTGTAATTTAATATACAATAGTCACATTGTTTTGGTATGAAAATAAATTATGGTAATAAACTTTATACAGTCTTATATCGGAAGCAAGAAGATTCTCATAAAAATGTTCTCGACACTTTTTTAAGAGACTATCACGATATCGAGATTATACTTTACCTTGGCCTCATTTGCAGAGTTTCGCTTCAGAGACGACGGCAATATGAAAATATTCCATACTTATTATATTTGCCAGAAAAATATTCGGGCAATAAAATGTAATTCGTACTTCACGAACAGAGTTAATGAAGTATTTTTGATACATTAGCCAAAGTGGTTGTATAGTATCAGCGTTTTTAGACTAGTATAGATTTTAAAAGATGACTGCCAAGAAAAGCAGGTATTCTCAATGGGTATTTCATAACGGTACGAGGGCTGTTCACTTTATTTGCCAGTAAATCAAGAAGAAGTAAGTCAAGAAGATAAAGTTCTTTAGTAATGGTGGTATCGTCCTTAGAACAGAATTTCAAAAATCTTTGTAGCGCTTTATTCCAACCTGTATATTATAAACTATACTCACATTTCGAAAAATATTGTTCAAATCACTTGCGCAGTGATTTTTCAATTCGCACACTCAATACGAAAAAATTCTAATTTATGAAGCATATTGATTGCTGGTTTTGTTTCTACCAAGTATGAGTGAGGTATCGAAACATGCAAGTTTTTAAATTTCTTTTCAAGCTAATCTTCATAAAAAACGAAAAGTAAACGCTACCACTTCCCGCAAATGCTGGGTGTGTAGCCAATTTAAATAATCCACTTAGTAAATTCGGTACAGTAGTAATTAAGCCAATTGCATAAATTACGTCATAATTCGGTGCGCGTGTAGCTGAGAATAAGCATTCTCAGCTACACGCGCACCGAATTATGACGTAATTTTGTCATACAGCCAGTTTTTGGCAAATTAACGTACTTATACTTCCTTCCTCGCCTTAGCGAGCCTGATTTTTTGCAAACCACTTAAAATACCAATGCACGTATAATTTAACTCGTATTGAGAAGTTTTAAAATTGGTCAAGTGCGAGTCGGGCTCGTGCACTGACGGTTCCGTACCTGAATATATAAGTAAATATTCTGTGAATATTTTAAGTTTTTACCTCTTTCTGTTATCAATATCAAGCAAAAACAAGCAATAAAATCATGTTTGTTGTATGGATCATGTTAGCCCGCTTAAATATTTATTTTATTCAATTTTTAGTATTTGTTGTTATAGCGGCAACAGAAATACAACATCTGTGAAAATTTCAAGTGTCTAACTATCACGATTCAAGAGATACAGCCTGATGACAAACGGACGGCGAAGTTTCAGTAATAGGGTCCCGTTTTTACCCTTTGGGTACGGAACCCTAAAAAGTAGCTTTTATTTTTCAAAGGTGGTTTAAAAATAAAGCAGCTGTTCATGTGGAATTCATGAGGCGAAGAGGAAGACAATGGAAATTGTTGCCTCATTCAAGATGATGTAAGGCGGCCGTTACTGGGACTCGGATCATGGAATATTTTAAAGCCATTCGTAACAGTTTCATAAAATAATACGCCCGATTTAACTAGCGATTTAACCATGAGTTTTTTAAATGATTCGGTCATGAAAATATTTAACGGTTCAGTGAGGTTTCGAAATTCAAAAATTGTTTTATTTATAGATTATCGAAATAAAGATTTTATTGCAGTAGTATTGGTTGTAAAATCTCGTCACGGCATATAAACACTTTAAAATAAAATCCAACACTATGATCTTTTTAGGTATGAAAAATATTTAAGGCAACTTCCTTTGGGTATCTGTGTTTGACTGTGAAATATCGACTTTCCTCTCTATGTTTTCCTTTGCTGTTGCCGTATTTACGAGTAGTAGCGTAAAACGCACATGATAAAATTAATTGAACGTCGTTTTTACATATACGGTGGGACATTAGAGACATTTTCTATATGGAGGTTTAAAAAAGCTTCTTATATCTACATATCATCTTTAATCTAAATATAAGCCAAATTGGTTTAGTACCTACTTAGTTGGGGCGTGACCGATAATTTTAAAAATATTTGACATTCTTACTTTTAGGTATGTTTTCCACGGAACAGAAAAAAACAGTTTTTCTGTTCCGTGATGTTTTCCATAAGTACACTATTGTGTAGAGTACCTGAAACTTTATCGCATGCTTGATAAAATAGTCCCGGAGCTGATCGATAGGCCCATACCGCTTAACTGCCGTTATGCGAGGAATTTTTATCACTGGAACCGCCTGGAAGACGACCCATCATGAATTATGTACCTCCATGAAACATTAAAAGGCATTATTGTCTTGCTCCAGATTGAGGTCAATGACCCGTTCTTATCGCTATCGATATCGAGACTTGCGAGTCGTTTCATATCGTCGAAATTCAATTCGTACTGTCGAATAAAGACTTTTTCTTCCGCAAGAAAACTCTTAAACGTCGCCTTTGTTGAAGCGGTCAAGGTTGCTAATAAAGATTAAATAGGATCGTGTTCGCCGTGGTATTTAATAATCGTCCAAGTGCGAGTCGCCTCGCGCACGAAGAGCTCCGTAACAACGCAACGTAGCGACATGATAGTGTTTAGAAGCTAGAAGGCCCAATTACCTACTACTACTACTATATAAGTAGAGAATGGCTCTACTAGATCATCGACCAAATAAATATTCCAACGAATTGAGAACCTCCTCCTTTTTTTGAAGTCGGTCAAAAAGAGCATAAAATAATATGTTTGTTGTATGGGATAGCTATACCTATGTTGTTATAGCGTCAGCGGAAGTACATCATCTGTGAAAATTTCAATTGTGTTACTACAAACAACAGTGGTTCATGAGATACAGTCTGGTGATAGAGGGACGGAGAAGTCTCAGTAATAGGTTCCCGTTTTTTACCCTTACGGAACCCTAAAAACGAAGTATTGAGATGAAATACGAGTTACTTACGAGTATTTGAGGAACGTCGATATTTACAGTATTTCAAAATGAAATATTTCGGCACAAATCGTGTTGGAAATTCTCGTAAGATCTAAATCGAAACAATTCGTCGTGATGATCGTCTCGGTTTTCACGCTTATGAAATTGTTTACTGATAGACGATGGAGTTATGGATAAATTAAAATGTTACAACTTTGCCTTTATAAAATAATAATTGGTAAGTAAAAGTAAAAGTTCTCTAGGTCAGGTTTAAAGTTTTATGGAAGTAAAACACCCAAGTAGGTATGTGGCTACCAAAACGCTATAAATAGAAAATATTTAATGCTTTATTAATTACACTAACTACCTAAGCTTAGGTCAAAAAATTTTTTTTTATTCTGGGTCCCTATCTAATTATGATCAATGACTATATTATTAACTAATACGACCTCCCTGGCGCAGTGGCGGCGCGCTCGGATTCGAGTGGGAGGCCGCGGGTTCGATTCCCGTCACGGGCCACATTGGAATTTTATAATTTCTAAATTGGCTCAGGCCTGGTTTGGTGGGAGACTTCGGTCGTGGCTAGTTACCACCCTACCAGCAAAGACGCGCCGCCAAGCGATTTAGCGTTCCGGTGCGATGCTTGTAGAAACCGTTGGAGTAAATTTAATTACCCTTCCGACTTAGTATGATAACATCTTAGGCTGCATCATCACTTACCATCAGGTGAGATCGAAGTCAAGTACTAACTTGTATAGAGTAAAAAAATACCGACTGGTGTAATAGTAAGGAAGCTCTAGGAAATATAGGTAGATACAAGCTGTCAAAGAAATTGTACAATATTTTGTTCATTGCTTTGTTTTGTCTTATTTTATTCTCCTTTGGCAATATCTTAGGTCGTGTACACTGTACAACTGATTTTCATGAAGAATACAGTATAAAGCCAGGAACGTAGATTTAAACCGTAATATTTTATTACACAAAGACTTGCATTTCCAGCTTTATACTCCCGACATATCATATTTGGGTAATATTTACGATTGTTGAGCAGTTGTTGCTTTCGGGATAGTAAAAGTTTTATTGCCGTACATTTAAAACTGTTTACAATTTCATTCGTGATATTATTCGTTGAAAGCGGTGTTTACATCGTGTATATTTTGATACGAAGTTTGTTTTGATCGTGATTTTATGCTACTTTAAATACTTTTTCAGTTGTTTCTGTATATTATCGTTTAATTATTAATTCGAAGAATAATATCAAAAGAAGAGATCACACCTTATTAATTTTAACTGCAGTTCTTTCACACACAATTCTAATAGGAAGGTGCTTTTTAACCATGACTTGTTCGAATCAAATCAAAGGCTTGAACTTATTAAATCACAAGAAATGTCAACTAAAATGTGTGAAGTCTTGCCTACGATTTCATTAGTAAAATTTTTAAAGGTATGAAACAACTCAGAGATTTAACAAGTAAAATTTTTTGAATGTATGAAAGAACTTAAGGTTTATCTCACATTACCTATAACTAATTGATAGAGATAGGGACAAAGTATGACGTGTTGAATTTCCTCCATTTCCATCTTTTTAGCGTACCTATCGTTAAATGTAATATAGCTAGAGGTGTCTATGTTTTGCCTTTGCCTTTGCAAACAGCAACATTGAAAAGTACAAAACTAAACTGAAAGCAAATTACCATACGCAAACGCGAAAGCACTTACGGCCCCTCGCAAATCTCCAGTCTTGATCCCAATTTGCGTTAGTGTTTTACAAAGCCCAACCCGAGCGTTTTACCATCTCGCCCATTCACTCACCACTCCCTAATCCAATCGGAGTAGTGACCACATCATTAATTTCCTACAATATCTCACCCTCAAAACCATTCGATATTTCAGCGCGAACTATTTATATTTCTCCGGCGAACTAACAAAGGCGCGCTATAAATAAAGGTCTTGCCCCGTGGGGATGCCTTGCTGCCTTTGATACGGCCCCTTTCTTATTTTGATGCGGTCTAATGTTACTTTTGTATCAGCTTTGCGCTTTATAAATATTACCTGTCTCCGTGCTGTTAGAGCTCTTTGATACACCCTTCATTGTAATAGACCTAATTGCTTTACGCCCATTCTTCATCTTATTCTTCTGAATCACGTCTTGACAATGTTTCGTTTGCTTAGGCAAATCGTTTATAATTGTTGAAAGATTTCGCATTGTGTGGATTAATTAAGGTTTGGAACGTGAGAACTTTTGCCAAAAACACTTCATGCAATATGTGAGTGTCTTGGAACACTCAGTGGAAACATAGTTTGAAATAACACTTGAAACAAAACTCTATAGTATATTTTCATGTGTGATTTCACTCATCACTAGATATCATCTTTCACTCATCGATCGTCTTCAGTTAGCTCTCGCTAACGAGTTTGTCATACTAAATCTGTATACGTGATTGCATGAGTGCCCACTCTGTTGACTAGTAAGAGAAACTTTCATTCGTGGATTTTCGTCACGCGAAATATCCATTTTCATTCGCCTGCGCGATACCGTCTAAAAAGAAACTTATAAGTGTTTTCAGTTTTCTTGCTTTAAGCAGGTACTTTAATACACAAGTAATTTCGAAGAATTGAAAAAATGTATTGGTAAAATTGTTTACAATTCCAATAATAATTATTTTTTATTATTTAAGTAGAACGAAAGCTATTAAAAATTAGACATCATCTGTTAATTAAAGTTTTCTGCCACCGGATCCGGAACTTTAGCTGTACAAAGTTTTGATCATGACTTGAATGATGAAACCTGAGAACATTTACTCAAAAACCGTTATATTAGAATTCTCATAGCGTCTGCGGGCAAAGTTAAATTCTTGAGCATAACTAAGATTGAATGGTGGATGTATCCTCATGCCTCGCAACTCGACAACTAATTTAACAGCAATTTGCTCGGAACTCGAGAGCTGTACGGAATTATAAGATGAGTCATGCCTGTTATGAATCCTGTCTGAATATTGGTCTGATTTTATGATTATTCATCGAGTTCACGGTACGAGCAATGGTGGTAACGGGACAGTAAGTACAAAAGAACATAAATTATTTTGGATTTCCTGCAAATAATCACACTAATATTATAAAGGCGAAAGTTTGTGAGTAAGTGTGTGTGTATGTTTGTTACTCTTTCACGCCGCAACTATACTGAACCGATTTGGCTGAAATTTGGAACATAGATAGCTGATAACCCTATAACCCTAATATTATAAAGGCGAAAGTTTGTGTGTAAGTGTGTGTGTATGTTTGTTACTCTTTCACGCCGCAACTACTAAACCGATTTGGCTGAAATTTGGAACATAGATAGCTTATAACCCGGATTAAAATGGGTATTATTTAAGCTATCACCAATTTTATTAGTTTTGTGTTTCTTAAATAATAGGGTTTGTCCTCAAAATAGTAGATCTGTCACCAAAATGTAGTCACCAAACAATGCAAAATCAGTTCCACAATAAATCACCTAAAATCCTGAGATATAAGGTCTAGTACCAAATAAATGTTTTTGTATGTATTATAATAGGTGTGTCCTAATAAGTATTTAAGCAAACTAATTTAAAGAGATCACCAATAAATCATATTATGTTTATTATTTTTTTTATTTTTTGAGGTTATGTGTTAACTTTATATAAGAATTTACGACTATAGCCTAAGAAAAAGTGGGGGATCTAGGAAAACTCCTTAGCCGTCACCCTCTTCCCCTCCAAGAGCATGTCGACGGAGTCGCAGTCAGGGATCGATAATCGATTTATTTGGTGACAGATCTACCATTCTGAGCACAGAGCTATTATTTAAGTACAAAACTGTTATTATAAGAACGAAGTTTATATTCATGTAATGCAATATAATTTTATTGGTTAACGATCTCTTATATTTTACACATATATTAACATTAATTTGATAATTCATACCTGGGAACAATTTTTGTTTATCTGAGAACGAAAATATTTCGTGGCGATAGATCTATTTATTAGGTGATACAACTTGATGACAAATATAAATTTTGGTGATAGAAAATATAGTTCCCGATTAAAACATAGGCTACTTTTAGTCTTTCCTACTATCCCGTATCTTTTAAACGGCTAAATGAATTTTAACAGTTAAGGTATCTGTAGAATCGTCTCAGAAGCCCTAGTATTCTTAGATAGGTTTTTATTTAAAAAACATCAAGTGGCGGATTTTTGGCGTTAAATGTAATGGCATGAAATTTTCTTATCCATTTTCCACGTTATTAAGGGAACCTCAGTGCAAAATTTCAGTGTTCTAAGTCGAAAGGTTTGAGCTAGGTGATAATAAGTGAATGAATGAATACAAGAATCAGGTCTTTATTTTATCTAAATAGAAAATTTTATTTCCATTCAAAATTTGATATTCGATGGGGGCCTCTATCTATAAGTATGTTCCTCTTAGCATTATCTGGCAGACGCTACCTAATCCCTTAAAGAACACTTGTAAGAGGAGCAGTTAGATAAACCAGATCAAAAATAAAACACGCTTCGTTGTGTTTAAGTGTTTCTGCTGTAAGTTACAACAGACCATGGATGAACTTAACCTACTGAAGATAAGCATCAGAAGATTTTGGTTGCGATTAACCCTGCATACTTAGAGGCGTTCTTAATAAGCTGAAATTCTTTTGCGTGTGTTATAAATATAAGTAGCAATGTAGTTGTTCTGCCGTCAAGTGTCAAGTATTCGATTATTCCTAGAATATTATAACTATGCACAATTAATACCTACGTGTTTTAAATTGAAAAACATAAGATTTTTATTTGATAGAAGGTTATGATTTTGGTACACAAAACACAACCCATATAAAATTTCGGGGCGTTGGGATACTAAAGTATAGACGAACGAATCGTGTTTTTGGTTGCACTATTGTATCTTTCTCTTTCAAATTTTCCTGCCATGTAAGTAATTATTAATTAGTTTAGTAATTAGTAAAGTGAGTGAGGTAATTAGTTAAGGCTTCAATAAATTGCCCGTTCCTTAGCCCCGCTGTTAGCTTTTGAAATTCATAGTTGCGTGTTTCCAATACAACATTGATTCAGAACTTAACGTATACGTAGTTACGCCTGTTTCCATCAAACTCTGGCAAATATTACGATGTTTGGCTGTTGACGTGCCGCGTGCGATTTCAATTAATTAATTAATTTTGATATTGATTGTTCATTAGGTATTATGTAGTATAGTGAAGATAATTTATTTTCATTTAAACGTTTCTAAATGTCATTAATTAAAAATAAAATATTAAATTTAATCAAGTTTTTCACATAAATATTTTGTAAAGAAAGTCACTTATCTTATTTTGTAATATTTTAAGTTATAAAAGTGGAATATAGAAAAATACGAAAAGTTTTCTGCGTTGACAGTCGTGAATGGCACATTGTATTCTATGAGAAATATAACTCACCTATTATGTGTAAATGTCATTTTCTCATGAGCGAAATATTAACCGAGAAAAACCGATGAATGTTATGGAAACAAACTCGTTGTTTACTCATGTTACGTTACAGCAACGTTTGGGTTAACTTTGTACATGGTTGTTCAAAACAATTTTATTATTGATTTATCAAAGAGGAATTTGGCTCATTAACTCAACATAATGAACTCGTTATACGGTGCTGTACTAGCAGGCATTGTCATGGAAATCATTTACATACCGTTTTATGAAAATATTTTTTGAATGTAAATGTTTTTCATTTCATTAATTTTTTTCATGTTTGACTTGGAAAATTATATCCCACCAAAACATTCTGTAAAAATTAGCCAAGTCTCGATGAAGCTGCTTGTTTGTCTCTAAAAAGTAATGAAATCTAGACAAAGTCGTGCCAAGTCTAAGGTTCCTTACTGCGATTTCTTTATTATTATAGTTAACGTTGTGCGATTTGGCCGTTGAAGGGTACACAAGGGTACAAACTGTGGCAGTGGCAATTTTCCATCATCAATGGGTAGCGGTTCTGGCGACAGATTGGTGCAATGGTGTCATGGAGCACCTGGTTTTGTACCCTTGTGTACCCTTCAACAGCCAAGTCACACAACATTAACTATAATAATAAAGAAATCGCAGTAAGGAACCTTAGACTTGGCACGACTTTGTCTAGATTTCATTACTTTTTAGAGACAAACAAGCAGCTTCATCGAGACTTGGCTAATTTTTACAGAATGTTTTGGTGGGATTTCACTTCTTTTTGTAGAAACGTGTTCATATTGATTTCTTTTATTAGATTTTCTTATTTGACATATGGTATAGGAGCTAGCAACGTTTTCGAGAAAGAATTTTAGGTGAGCTGGTTTTGTGATATGTTGTCTTTCTTGCACTTTCGGTTAGAGTCTGGGCTATCTGGCTGGCAGAAGCCGTTGCGTTTATTACTGCGCATCCTATTTGCAGCTTACGCGTCCACAATGTTTATACCAATGTTGTCGGGGATACTAATTGCCCTTAAAATAACTACAGGCGCACTATCATTTATGATGACGTTTCATTTTTGTATTAGTCAATTGTCAACCACATACGAGTTAACATATGAAACGTCATCATAAATGGTAGTGCGCCTGTAATAATTTTAAGGGCAATTAGTAGCCCCAACAACATTGGTATAAACATTATGGAGGCGTAAGCTGCAACACCTGGACAGACCAAGGATGCGCATTAATGAACGCAACGGCTTTCGGCTTCCAGATGGCCCCGACTCTAACCGAAAGTGCAAGAAGCACGACATATCACAAAATCAGCTCTTCTAAAATTCTTACTTTTCAAACGTTGCTAGCTCCCGTACCAATAGTTTTTTTCTTTTGACCTCATACTCCAGCTACAAATTTCGAAACAAACTTGTCATAGGTGCTGACGTGACACCCAAGTAACATCAATGAAATGTTTACTTAGCTACGTCATTAAATAAATTTATTAATTTTATTTTATTTTGAAAATACACGTTGATCCTAATTCTCCGCATATAAGTTGTCGACTCGGATCGCGTAATTTTTTACGCTTTTTCATTTAATATGCAATTTGTTTGATTCCACCATACACCGGTACGTCCTTAGATTTGGTTGGGCTCTTGTGTTTTCTAATCAGGGTCACCAGGTACTCCAGGTCTTCGATTATCCTAGTTTTTATAGTTTTCCCTTTATGTGGCCATTAAACCCTAACTCTGTACCAAATTTCAGCTCTCTGAGTATATGGGAAGTACTAGTTCTATTTTGATGATCATGAGTGAGTGAGTTACATAAATGCGAAACTTTGCGTTCGCTTAACTTCGGAACTAAATGACCTACAGTCTTATAATTTTGGGATTTAAGTATGTGATTGCAGCTTACTGGATGACGAAAATTTCAGCGTTCTGGTCTTATCCAGAGGTTCTCAAATAGGGGCCTGAAAATGCGGCGAAATTTTTCCAGTAAAGGATGGTACGGCAGTGTTTGCTTCGCGCTCGACTTGGCGGGGGCACTGCCGTGCCCCCTGATTTTGTACGATCCTCGCAAGTCGCAGCTCAGAGTAACTGTGGATTTTTCCAAAATAAAAATAGTAGCAAACATAAATGATTCATACACACACATACCTTCAAACTTCAGCCTTTATAAGAATTGTAAGCCTAATACTAAGACCTTAGATTTATAATAGGTCGTCGCTCGCGCTTCGACTAGACTAGCCAGCTATCTAACATCGACAGTTCCGTGAGTGCGGCAACTTTTTTTGTAGTGTGAGTGTGTCAATTTGAAATTTGTATGGTGTGCGGATGCAAGTGTGCACGAAAAATTGTGTAGCGATGGCTCGCGTTTGCCAATTTGGGCAAAGTGTTTTTTGCCGCACTTTTGAAATCGATGGCTCCCTCTTGGACCTCTATGACTAAAACTTTGCAATATAGTACTGAACTATTTTAATTACGAAATAAGTATTTTAATACTGAATTCTGATGAACGCTTAGCACCACGTTGTCTCCATCGATCGTTCTTCCATAGTCTGTGTACGTAATTAAAGTGCAGAGCAAGTAGTTTGGGACGGGCTCCTTCGCGAAAATTTATGTCTAGCGCATGCCAGTAGATTTAGAGCTGTCGTTTCACGATGAGTAGTTTAACGGCCAATCAATCTTCTCGACTAAGTAGCCGCATAAAATGCAAAAGCTGCCTAACAGAGTGGATTTATGCTGTAAATATCGTTACTTTATGATGATTTAGGTTTGTAACTATTTAATTTGGTTCCCCCGTCACCTTTTTACCATAGAACGGCGAGGCATCGAAAAGGCTTCCTACCCATACATAGTCGACATACCACAGACGCGTACGAAGCGGTTTGATTCCTCGTTCCTGATACGCACTGCAAAAGCCTGGATTGCCCTCCCAGGCACTGTCTTTCCCACGACTTACAACTTGGGCGCCTTCAAATCAAGAGTGAATAGGCATTTCCTAGGCAAGCGCGTTCCAATTTAGACTATCCATCAGGTGTGATCCACAGTCAAGCGCTAGCCTATACGTATAAAAAAACTTTACTCATTTGAATCTAACAAAACCTAAATTGTGCTTTGTAAATGCAGTTTACGTGGTCGTGGATGCGATGTCGTTTTGTTTAAAAAAAGTTGTGTCAATTGTTGTTAGAAATAAACAAGCAATGCGGAAACAAGGCTTTTGTTCACATTTCCCCAAACAAAGAGTTTAGTAATATTTGTATGTAGACACAACATCACACAAAGGGTTTTTGTACCAATTTTAGTGAAATACCTAGATACGACTACTAAACGTTTGAATCTGTATGGATAGTCATACAACAGTATCACACAAATCATTTAGAAAGTTCTTCTCTATGTAGATAGTAGATACATACATTTTGCCCTGACTTCGGAGAGTCATCAGAAAAATATTGACTTGATAAGATTAGTTTGCAAAGATACGTGTGATGGCAATACTTACACAGTGGACCATTTTTATTGACTTTACAAGCTTATGATCTTATATATGCATTATGCTACATGTTATACAGTACCTCATCATCATCTCAGCCTGCGGACGTCCACTGTTGAACATAGGTAGGCATTCCCAAGCGCGCGCCACCACACCCTGTCCTCAGCCTCATCCGGCCGCTTCCGGCCACCCGCTTTATATCGTCGATCCAGCGGGCTGGAGGTCGTCCCACACTAGTCACTACGCTTGCTCGTACGCGGTCTCCACTCCAGGCTACCTACCAACAGCCATCATTGCTCCTACGAGAAGCGAGACGACAAGACGGTATCTACTTGACTGTAATGGCACCAGAAATGAACTAATGTTGCAGGCTAATGCCGATGATGATAACCTAAAATGATACAGAATACAGAATTGAAGTGGTTTCATTGAAAATTGGTCTTTCCTTCAAGATATCTCTCCTTCAGTTTCCTGCAAACTTCATAATTGAATTGGTTCAAATGTACCCGGTTTTATTAATGAACTTGTTAGTCGTAACGTAGTAAGCAGCTACTATACTCGTAGTTATGAAACACGAGTGGCAGTTGTTTACGAACTGGTTTCGTTACGGTGAGTGTGGAATTACCTATATATTGCTTGGCGCCTTTTCGTGGAAATTTAAGTTTAGAATGCCCACTAGAGTTCGATGTCCGTACTTTAATTACTGTTATTATGAACGTGATTGTAATTAATCATAAGATAAAAGAGTTCAAGTTAAATGCCTATTGAATCATCGAAGTAAGTTATTACTAAACGTTAGTAGATATTCAGTGAGTGAAATTATATTAGTAGGTATTTATTATGCATTAAGTGTAATCCCCTTTGAAAGTTTAAAAAAAAAGAAACCTTGAAACCTTGTGTGTAACAAGGTTTGCCGTAGATGTTATCGTAGGAACTTACTTTGAAAGGGCAAGTAAATGCACCACCAAAGGTTTATACACAGCATCGCGCCAGAACGCTTTGCGGTTAGTTTTTTCTGGTAGGGTGATAACTAGCCGCGACTAAAGCAACAAGACCAGACCTTATACAATTTAGCAATTAATAAATAATAAATAAATGTTTTTTTTTTAATATTCATATTTTGCGAAAGATGCTCGTAGTAGCAGTAGTAGGGTACTCAAATGAAACAAAATAATGAAACAAATTTTATTGGACAAACAAAAGGTTACAATTTTAAATATTCCCTGAGTCCCAAACTAGTATCTAATAATATGAATTTCAACCCTTGTAGCTATCCAATCTATCTTTACATTTACCTCATTTCCCAGAGCAATGCCTCATTTGTCTTGAAATAAATCCAACAGCAACAAATTATTCCCACCCTTCCGTTTGTAATAAGCTGGGTTCGCAAATCGTAATCCATCAAGTTACCAAACTTGTTATGTAAACACACAGCCTCGCTAATTCGCACCGATTTACGAATCTCGGGTACATAATTAGTGCAAACGAATCGGTGAAATTTTGATCGCAATTATATCTAAACCGCGCTTTTGCCGGATTAACTGTGCTAATTGGTAAACAGTATGTTGGTAATTCGTATATTTTAGCGTTGTTGAGTTTGGTTTATGATGGTCCCAATTGTTTAGTATTTGTGATAGAAGCTTTATGGTTTGAACAATGCAGTTATACAACAAATTACGACCGACAGTAATAGATATGGCCTAACTTTAATTATACCCAATGCAATGGAATTACTGGCTTTGGTTCATCGATATACATTCTAATTTGTAATGTATAAAATTTTTGTGTCATAGTTTTTGTCACAAAACTCGTCCGAAACGGTTTGACGTATTATTATGATTTTTTTTTGTGTACAATATGTAGGTCTGGGACCGTAAACTAATTTTTATACCCCAAAGTGAGAAATAATTTACATGGCAAAACAAAGATTGCCGGGTTTAGAAGCTATAAGGTACTGAAAGGCAGATCCAAAAGTTAACTCGAACATCTCATTTTATTAGGTTGAGATTTTTACTTTTCTATTGGTATGTACCTACTTATTATGAAGCATGATTTATTAGGCCGAACTTCAGAAATCTTGGACATTATAATATGAAGCGGAAACAAGGCAGCCTTTGTATACTTTTTGATTGATCGACGTATTCCGGACTGGTTTGAAATAAAGTGAAAAATATATTTATTAGAAAATAATATAGAGAAGATTTTTATGAAGAAATTTTTTAATTTATTATTTAATATCATCTCTATAGGTATAATATTAAATGTACACCGTATAGATTTAAAAAAAATATCAACAAAAACAATAAATAGGTACCCAGTATTTCTGACCACAGTAATTTCTGAACTTATGATCGAATTATTCTAGTTGCCCTAACTGCAAAGTTATCCAATCCGATTTGATTTAATTGCAGTAGAAATGCATTATTATTATTAAATATTATAAGTAATAGGTAAACCTATATATAGGTACCCTATAGGTAGGATAACCTGATAAAATATTAATCTAGTGACTCACATTAGTCCCTACTACTCTATCGACGTAGCCATATTTCCAACCTTAAAAATGTGCATTATTATTGAGAATGTTACTGTAATTAAAACATCTTCTGGCTGTTTCGCCAAATCACAAAAATATGTGCGATTATAATTTCATTCTTAATTTAATAGTAGAAGAAGAAGAACCACTTTATTGCACCCAAATATTACAAACAAGATACTCAGAAACTGAGGAACAAAAATTATAAAGGTATGCAAAGATGCCTTTATTGCTGCAAGCAATTTTTTCAGGAAAAATTGGCTATAGGAAAGTAAAACGGAAGAATGGGATAGGGTTAAAGATGAAAAAATTAATACCAGGAATAAAAATGATACAAATGCAGCAATCTAAATAAGTAAACTGAAGCACGACTCCAAATAATAAAAACATATAAAAATCTCAATTTAGGTTAAAAGCAGTTCCACAAACCAAGCCAATCAGCACTGGCTGAGTATCGAAATAAGTAAACTTTGTGCGTCGGACTGAGTTGATCTTTCTTATAAGTTAGGAGTAGTTCAGCATTGAAAAGCAGCAATCTAAATAAGTAAACTTCAGCACGCCTTCAAATAATAAATCACATTTGAAAATCTCAATATAGGTTAAAAGCAGTTCCGCAAACCAAGCCAAGTGGCTGAGTATTGAAATAAGTAAACTTTGTACTGCGCCGGACTTCGTTGATCATTCTTATATTATGTTAGGATTAGTTTACACGTAGCATTGAAAAGCAGCAATCTAAATAAGAAAACATAAGCACGACTTCAAATAATAAATCACATTTGAAAATCTCAATTTAGGTGAAAAGTAGTTCCGCAAACCAAGCCAAGTGGCTGAGTATTGAAATAAATAAACTTTGTACTGCGCCGGACTTCGTTTATCATTCTTATGATTTAGGAGTAGTTTACACGTAGCATTGAAAAGCAGCAATCTAAAAAAAGACAATTTAGGGGAAAAGTGTGAAAAGTAGTTCCGCAGACCAAGCCAAGTGGCTGAGTATTGAAATAAATAAACTTTGTACTGCGCCGGACTTCGTTTATCATTCTTATGATTTAGGAGTAGTTTACACGTAGCATTGAAAAGCAGCAATCTAAAAAAAAGACAATTTAGGGGAAAAGTGTGAAAAGTAGTTCCGCAGACCAAGCCAAGTGGCTGAGTATTGAAATAAGTAAACCTTGTACTGCGTCGGACTTCGTTGATCATTCTTATATTATGTTAGGAGTAGTTTACTCGTAGCATTGAAAAACAGCAATCTAAATAAGTAAACTTAAGCACGCCTTCAAATAATAAATCAAATTTGAAAATCTCAATTTAGGTGAAAAGTAGTTCCGCAAACCAAGCCAAGTGGCTGAGTATTGAAATAAGTAAACTTTGTACTGCGCCGGACTTCGTTGATCATTCTTATATTATGGTAGGAGTAGTTTACACGTAGCATTGAAAAGCAGCAATCTAAATAAGTAAACTTAAGCACGACTTCAAATAATAAATCACATCTGGAAATGTCAATTTAGGGGAAAAGTGTGAAAAGTAGTTCCGTAAACCAAGCCAAGTGGCTGAGTATCAAAATAAGTAAACTTTGTGCGCCGCCGGACCGCTTTGATAGTGGGCGAAATTTATTGCAACCGGCCAGGGTGACCATGCGTCAAGATTAGGGTTGACGCGTCACCCATTAAAACGTGTGGCTTTAAATGTCCGGCATGTTATTCATACGATAAGAATGCGACTTTTTTGGTGCACATTTTAGTTGTACCTACTCGCGTTTTTAGTTCTGCGTGCAACTGAATCAAACACAAACTTTATTTTTATAGACTACGGTCTCCACAATAACTCCTACAATTATTACTTGTTTAATTAACATCCGGATTCTTAAGTTATAAGCTAACAAACAAGTAGTAGTATTATAATATATGTTATTTCTTCAAGAAAAGTGTTGGAAAATTGTGTGTGGTGTTTCATGTAGGCAGTATTCCTGCATACAGAATCTTTTCAAGGAGCGGATTATAGCAAAACAAATCATTAATCTGTCCTGCTGATTATGGATTTCCACAAAATAACGCCTGCTTCCATTCAACTTTTTTATTTTCCTAGACTATTTTGGTTTTGGTTCATGAGAAAACTTGATACCACCTTTGGTCATTCCCCTTTATGCAATAACATCAAACCCTAGAATCACTCGTGCTGTTGGCACCAGCTCGTTACGAGAACGTTTCGCTCGTGGTAATTTATGGAGACAGTTGAATTCGAGCGACGAATATTTGTCGCGCCATCTTGTAATTACTGTTCATTAAAATATGCTCATATTTATTGCCCATTGAAGTAATAATTGTTATTAGGAAGCGAAAGTGTTGGTTTTTCAATATGAGTTCGTGTTCACTGCAGTGGTAGGTATAAATATAACTAATAAAACTAAGTTGTACTTATACTACTGATAGTTTTGCGTACTTATTTGTCTTGAAGTATTTTAGTAAAATCTTAAATTTGAATAAACTATCTTTCGAAGGTACGGTGTAGGTGTATTTAAAATAAATTGTATTGTTTTACTATGTATTGTATTAATCGCTGTTGCTCGCTGCTTTACTAGCATTCGCTGAGAAATTATGTACCTATAGGTTTTTAGAGCGTGATTTTTGTTTAACTGGTTAGTTATCCTTTCCTAGTTGTCCTTTTCAGTGCGTGAAAGTGGATTTTTCTCCTAGAACTGATAGAGATGAGTGAAAAAGTTTATTTGCGCGAATGGAGTAAAAATAAAAAAATGTAAGACAGGACAAAACCAAGATAATAATGATAAAACACTTTTTACATGTTTAATAAAGCACTTTTAAAAATTGCCTGTTTCGTGGGAACGAGAACCTTAAGTGACACAATTACAATGGAAAGTAGGTACATCAAGTTACATGAATAAAAAATGGCGTCATTTATGAAATACACCTTTAGTTATTTTCAGTTCTGGTGTTCGAATGTATTTAACATGTCCTTTTATGTGGCGAAGGCAGAAATATCACTTTCCGTGTAACTACCTAATTACAGGCTATTTCGCAGGTATAGAATTCTAAAATTGCTAAGTGTGGCTTCCATTACGGTTTACGGTTTGTGTTTCAAACTTTGTTTATTTTTGGTATAATAGCAATCAAGCCAGATTTTGAATAAATAGATCACGACGTTTTTGTGTTCTACTGTATCCAAAATATACCTTATGTGAACGAATAGTACAACAAGTGGAAAATTAAAAAAATTTAAAACACCCACGACTCTTGCAGACTTGTAATTGAAAAAGGATTAAATAATTTTTTTGAAACTTCTCGACTAAAGGAAAGTAAGAACTAAGAACCTATCAGTATAATTACAAATCCAAGAAAATCCGCCGGAGCTGCTGTGTTTTGCCTATGACGGTGTTGATGGTGCTGTTTACCAGTTGATGGCTAATTCAATTTCTTGATACTTCTCATATACCGGCAGTTTATCAATACTTACTAATCACATTAATTGATATTGGAAACGAAAATAGCAATGGCAGCTCCGACGGATTTTCTTGGATTTGTAATTATACTGATAGGTTCTTAGTTCTTACTTTCCTTTAGTCGAGAAGTTTCAAAAAAATTATTTAATCCTTTTTCAATTACAAGTCTGCAAGAGTCGTGGGTGTTTTAAATTTTTTTAATTTTCCACTTGTTTTATAGTTTTTCGATTAATATATTAATGTAATTTAAATTACATTATTATTAAAAAATGAAAATTAATCTTCAAACTAGCCATTAGCTCCTCTAGCAGCGTTTGAAGGCATCATCCTTTCCAAGTCATAAAGAGACGTTTATTGTGGCGCCCCCTGCTGTTCAATCACAAGAACAATTATCTACGAACCATTGCCAATGACTCACTAATATTTTATACAAAACTGTATCCAAATCGGTTCAGTCGTTTTTGTAATAATTGAGAACATTCGTTTGCAATGTAAATGTTTTTTTGTGGCGCCCCCTGGTGATCGATGTTCGTAACAACTATCTAAGAACCATCTCCAATGAATACCAAACATTATACAGGAAACTGCATCTAAATCGGTCAAGCCGTTTTTGAAATAAATGGAAACATTCGTTTGCAATATAAATGTATTTTATGGCGCCCCCTGGTGATCGATGTTCGTAACAACTATCTAAGAACCATTGCCGCTGAACAACAAACATTATAAAGAAAACTGCATCTAAATCGGTCAAGCCGTTTTTGAAATAAATGGGAACAACGATGTGCACAAACGAACACACAAACAAACAAACAAACCAACAAACAAACAAACAAACAAACAAACAAACAAAAATATTTTTGCATTATTGGTTTTTGTGAACAATTTAACATGGAAACAAACATAAAATCTTTTTAATAGAGTAATGTACAAACGGTCTCTCACCCTAAACGCATATACCCGTACTCCGTTCCGTCGTGGGTAAAAAAATGTATTTTCAAAATATATTTTTTTGGTCACAAGATGATGATTGATGATAAATCGTATTTGAAAGCCATAGCATAAAAAGGTGTAGGCCATACTTGAAATCATAATACGAGTAAGATGCGTATGTCTAAAGTAACTCTCCTTTTATAAAATATTTTACTCCTCTTAGACTGTTGCAGACTGTGGTTGCAGACCATTGAAGACCCTTTTCTCCAAGACTAAGTTAGTAATATCATATTATATTCGGTGCCACTGCAAATAATTAATTCGCGATTCTGACTCGAAATTGACCGGTATTTTTAAATAAGACAAAAATATACATCTGCATCTGCAAACTAGCCTATTGTCAGATGATTCTCCTACTGAATATACACAAAAATTCGGTGAAGCCGTTTGTGAGGAGTTTGATTACAAACACTGTAAGAAGAGAATTGTATATGTACTTACGTAAATACTGATGTAGTAGTAAATATAATAATTATAGAGAAAAAAAGCACCGCAAACAGTTTCTCAGCTCAAAGAAAACATACGCGTGTTTGTTTCAAAGGAGGTCCTCAGTTATGTGTTCGCACACAATCGTACTAACGCTTCAGGCTATGTGCATTATTACTAAGGGAAGGTTTTTCTCTGTGCGGAAACTTTTCTGAAAACATTGTATTAATTAAAACAATTTCTACCCGCCTCAACATTAATGACAACTACTAAACCCGATTTATTTGAAATGTGGACTGGACAAAGATAACGTCATGGATTCACACAAAATCTACTTTTTATCCCATGATAACAAAATACAAATTTCATGATGCTTCGCCAGTGAAGCCACGGACAAGACCTAGTTTAGTTAATATATTGGCGGAGTTGGAAGTGGATTTGCCTTCTGCATCGGAGATCGTGGGTTCGATTGCCACAACTGGAAAACGTTTGTGTGATGAGCGTGAATGTTTTGCAGTGTGTGGGTGTGTATAATAATTTATTATATTGTATTTATGTGACATTAAATTTTATTTACAGTTCTTTAGTACCCATAACACAAGGTATAGCTTACTTTAGGGCTAGATTGCAATGTGTGTAATGTCCTGATATATTTATTTATTTACATTCTTCGTTTTATTCTCACTATACCACGCGCGCACATATTACGTGTCCTGCACTGAAAAGAGCACACATCAAACTCTCCAAATTATTTTACTGTAGGTATTCATATAGATTTTTAGATCCATACAGATTTTACTTTTTTTTCCCCACCCGCATGCAGAACTCTTTCAGGTAGCAGTTTTGCAAGTGTCTAAAATTTTTTTGTCAAATTTTACGGTGTGGTCTCGCCATATGGCACCAACATCGATGTCGAATTCACTGGCTATACTTGTTCTTCTTTTTTGTGAACATGTGTTTGCGTTTTTTGAACACAGCATCAAATCCGATAAAAGCTTCAAAGTTCGAAGTTTTTTTTAAATAAAAGTGCAGTAGGTTGGTATTGGTATCGATACAGTTTTAGACTCTCTAAAAACGTAAGTATGTAAAAATCTACTATCCATTTCACAAACGTACCTGTGGAAAGCCACATCACTAGTTTTTACATAATAGTGCTGACTCTTGACCAGGTATCATTTTTATTATCATTTCAGGTATTTTATCACAGGTACCGTTGTGATAGAATAATATGAAAGAATAATATAACAGCAAAAGTTTTCAAGAGGAGTATGCAGAAACAGACCTTTTTTGTACTCCAGTTACCAGATTACTTATTGTACCAATGTTGCCAGTGTATAAACTATAAATGGTGACCATTTAACGCAGATAGCAAACAATAACCATAATATTCGTAACACATGGCGTTACGCGAAGCGGCGTTTATCAAACGCGATTTATGCCAGTTGAGTTACTTGTGTTGTGTACATTTGAGTGTAAACCCGTAATGATATATGAAACCCACTGGATTCAACCCCGTCGCGTCGGCTGTTCTATATTCAAGCAAGTTTTGGGTCCAGTGATTTGGGTTATTTCATTCCCAGAATCTCTTTGATGACAATTCTGGGTAAACACTTCGTCAGAGCAAACTGAATACGCAAGTGTAGAAAATTAAATAGCCTGTTACTGAATAGTTTTAGTAATAGATAAAGTAACATGCCTACACTAATTCTATTTCTGAATGAAAAGTTTTCCAACTTAAGGCGCTTCATGCGTTTGTATTATGCTTGAGTCAAAATTTACGATTTCCGAAGGAACATAAAATAGTTATGTGTTCAATTATAGATTAGATAATTGAATTTATATTATTTGGCATTTCATAATCTAGAACTTGGCTCAAAAATATTTTAAAATATGTGTATAACTTTCTCACTAGAACAGTTTTTGTATAGGCTGTTTGCTAAAATAGCGGTCGACGCTCTACGCAGATGCAAGATATTTGCCATGTTTCTTAACAAAAACTTATAACAATGACACATATAGAAAATTAATAACATTTACTAAAAAAGTGTCTCAAAAAAAACACGATTTTCCTAGATTTTCATTCAAAAACCATAAACCGAAAAGTGCCATTTTTAGCATTTTTCGATAAATTAAACGTATTATTTTAGGATAAAATCCAAGATATTTTGTTATTTCTGAATTATAGTAATTTAATTCAATTCATATTCAATGTCACTGGTTATTTATTATTTTAATAAGTTGTATATTTATTTTATTATAATTTTTTTTGTAATACCATTTTCCGCGCAAAATTGCGTCAGCGGGAACGGAATTCTTTTTTTGTATGGAGCGACAAGCAATTCACGCGTAAACGTATAAAGGCTCTTAATGTACAATTAGACTATGTGTCTACTATGACTTAAAATATATAATATCTCATCAGAAATTTATAAATTGCCATAATATATCATATTATACTGACAATTCATGCCAGCATCATAGTATGCCACAAATGCTTCCCAAGAACTTTTATCAAGTAAAGGTACATCAAAAGTGCATTAGAGATAGATTATTATTCATACTCTTTGGCGTGCACAGGAATCTTTCAATTTCTTCCGACAACCGATAGTTTTCCCACGAATCATGATCACCTTATGACCTGTATTGTATTATTTTATTCTTGGATTTAAATATATAAGGTCACAAAGTTTCTTCTTATTATACTTGGCATTAAGATTTATTTACTCAGTTTAGTTTAATCTTCTACGAACCACCATTGTCCATAGGCGATGATATCCCTCTGTGATTGATTTTTAGAGTAATTTACAAAAATTTTATCATAATATTTAGAGCCAACGAATTATCCTCCTATTAGTATTATGAGGGATCGCAAAAATGTATACTTATTCTAGACCCAGTAACAGACCGTACCAAATGTTTCAAAGTTCAGTTCTATTTAACTTTGTTTGTTTGCTTGCGTAGAATTCAACCCAGGCGGAATATAAACTATTTAGTTAAGGGAAACTTTTCAAGCGCAAGCACTTTATTAACACATTGAAACTTTACGGACTTTGGTAAAAACTAAATAAATTTTAGAATATATTTCGCCTTTACTTTACGATATACTCTTTTAACGTCTATACTGAAATTTTGTGTTATTTAGTTCCATAGTGGTGATGCATGTTAGACCAACTGCACTATAGACAATGCAGGTGGGATAGGCACAGGGATAGTTTTTACCAATTTCTAATAAATAAAATTCTCATGTCACAGTGTTTGTAACCAAACTCCTCCGAAAGGCCTCGACCGATTCTTGAGATACAATTTTTTTTTCTAAGTTCGGTAGATTTGAGAAAAAACCGTACACTATTTTTCATACGCTAAATGGCAACACACACAGAGCAAGGAATGACTTTATATTGGCAACACAGTTTTCCCGGTCAACAAGTAAGATCCTTCAACCACGTCACAACGGAGCAACAGACAAACGTACTTTTTTAGCACAGACATAGTTGAAAGGACAGACAGAGCGACATTATATTCCGTGAAAGTCAGTGATTCCCACGGGATTTGTGAAAAACCGATATTCACGCGGCATAATCCCATAGTCTGTATCTGAGTGAATTAGGTAATTATCTTCTAGGCTCTCCTTTGATTACACTACTAAGCGTCCTCTCGGGCTTAGTAAATGGCGTGCAAATCAAACATTGCCATTGCGCCCTGTTTGATTTGCAGGGACACGGGGCAATTGAGTCGGGGATTGACGGATATCGCCTCAAATTCTAATTGACCATTACGACGTAATTCCTAATGAGATTAACATACGTTAATGACAAAACTTATGCGGGAATAACTTGAAAAGTAGTGTCATGACTCCTGCGTCGATACAAATGGTTTCTTTCGTTTTGATGTGCAGATAATATTATCTACGTTAAAAAAACCCCTAACACTAAGATATATCTGCTCAGCAAGACGCCGCTGACGCGCGCGCTTCGCACCCTGAACGTCATAGCGGGGACATCGGACCTGTTCTGTTGTGCTCTTAGTGAGTTCACAAGAGTAGCATTGTGGACTATCTGTTACGATACATAGTTTAGTTTAGTTATTTTTTAGTTTAATTTAGGTTAAATGTGTGTTAGTTTAATAAGTATTTTTTTTGTTTTTTTTAGCTACTTCTAGCGAATTGGGAAACTGTTATGCTAGATGTAAGGTGGTTTATAAATAAAATAAAATAAATAAATAAAAATAAATATTTTTCAGAAGTATTTTTATGCTTGCTCCGAGCATAAAAATACTTCTGAAAAATATCTTCTATCCATTTTGGTTCTCATGTAAAGCTTAAAGCTTTTAAGGCCCACTTGCGCGAAACGGGAGTTTAATATTTACATTTTTAACCCTAGAGCCAACGTCTCTCATTGGTCAATTTTGACAACTTACTCTGGGTTAGCGTGCTAACTCTGAGTTAACACACTTACTATTATTATTAATTAATTTTAACTGAAGCTGTGGTAACTGGTACTAAAATCTAAAAATTAAGATATCTGACCATCCTTACTTAGAGAGGCAATAGGCCATAGCTAGAGCTGCACTTAAATTAAAGGCTAGACACTTTTAAAAACTTTGTCTTATAATGTCTATTTCGTCATTTAAGAAAAATGCTCTCAAAACTTTAAATAAGTACTCATGAATTCTGTTATTATGGTAATAAATTCAGAATTTTATTATGATTTCTTTTAAGAATGGCTTGGCATTATTATCGCGTAGACTCCGGGCGCACAATACTCAGCATCGTATTTCATGCCCGGCTTTAGCTTGGCACGGAAAGGGGAAAAAGCTAAGAAATATCGCGAAACAAATGACTCATATAAATCAGCAGGTAGGTTGTAGGTTCCGTGGAATTTTGCACAAAGACCTCTTAATCCTGGCCCTTAGTGATTCGACACGTCGATTTGGAGTCCCAGTTCCAAAAATACTAAGAGAGGGTGACATTTTGTGACACGATGTTTGCTATGCAACGTGTAACGAAAAGTTGAAATAATATTATAGTTTTTTTACGTTACCCGAATTCGACAACAAAAATATGCCAGGTCGTCCTAAATATAATTTTTGGTTATAGTTTCCAAATATCAAGAATTTTAAACTTTTTTCCTATTATTTTTACAATCGTGCTAAATTAAAAAGTAAGAACTTTAAAAAAATAAATGATAGGTTATTTACAGTTTCAGATTTGAAATTTAAAATCGGCAATTGGTTTTGAAATCAAAACTTGTGACCACTGGTGACAATGATGCTTAGAATAATGAATGTTTTAACTTTAACTAAGTGCGAAGTGTACTTAGAAAGATATAAAAGTAATACTGATAGATAAGTAACAAACCACTTAATCTAGTTCCGAGTGGTCTAGAATTTTGGATGAATAAATTTTGTAAAGAAGTTACATAACACCCCCTTAAAATGTCCTACGCCCTCTCGGATACATGTTCCAATGCAGTTGTTGGGGTATTCTGGCTCCAGCTAGGTCTCTTCTGTATTGTTATACTTATAGGGATTCATATAAAAACACCATTAGACTGCAAGAGCTTCTATAATGCACATTGACTCACACGGTAGGTACAGCGGACATCAGGCTAAAGACAACAACCAAGGATCAGGGTTGCCACTTACATTTCCATAGATAACACTCCTCCTCAACCCTGAACTTATTAACTTCTTTCTATTAATTAGCAAAAAACAAACAAAAATATCCAACATTCTTAATTCTTTTAGTCTATGACCACTATTAACTTTCTATTTCTTACTTATTCTATGACACATAAAACCTCCATTATTCAAGGGATAGACATACATAATACTTAGCAGAGCAGCAAACAAACAATAAAAAAATTGTCAATCTTCTACTCCCATAAGAGTTCTAAAATAACAGAATAAATTCTTGTTTAGTGGTTTGGTTAACATATCTGCAATCTGTTCTGAAGTTTGAATATATTCTAATACAATAATGTTTTGTTCTATTAAGTTTCTAATAAAATGATGCTTAATATCAATGTGTTTTACTCTACTACTGTTTTCCCTGTTTTTAGCAATATGAATACACGACTGATTATCTTCAAATATTACAATTTTATTACATTGAACTCCTAAATTATTTAGCAGTCCCTTAAACCATACTGACTCTCTTGCAATCATACTGAGAGCCATGTACTCTGATTCAGCAGTTGAGAGAGAGACGGTTTTTTGTTTTTGAGTTGACCACGACACAATATTCCCATATAACTGTAAACAGTACCCTGAAACCGACTTTCTATCAACATCAGCAGCCCAGTCTGCATCACAGAATCCTTCAGCAACATTTTTGTACTTTTTATTATTCTTATACACCAATCCATAATTTGCTGTTAACTTTAAGTACCTTAAAATCCTTTTCAAATAAGTGAAATGTTCATCTGATGCATTATTCTGAAATCTACTGAAATAGTTTACAGCAAAGGATAGATCGGGTCTAGTACAAATAACTAAATATATTAGACAACCAATCAACTCACGGTAGGGCTGGGTACAAGTATAACTTTCTGACTTTTCAAGTTTCAATCCAACTTCACATGGTGTCGCTACACTTTTGCAGTCCTTCATATTGAACCTTGAAAGCACTTTTTCTATATAACTTTTCTGATGAATCTTTATCACACCTTTAGTACTGTCCCTCTCTATTTCAATACCTAAAAACTTGTGAACTTGTCCCAAACTTACCATTTCAAATTGTTTTTCTAGTTTTAACTTAAGGTCTCTAATTTTCTTTTCACAGTCACTTATGATTAGAATGTCATCCACATAGAGAAACACATACACACTTATTACACCTGTGTTTTCTTGTAACAAGTATAAACAATTGTCATAATCCGAACACTTTAAGTTATTTTGACACATAAACTCATGGAACACTTTATTCCAACACCTTGGACTTTGTTTAAGACCGTAAATTGACTTATTTAGTTTGCACACTTTCTCACTTCTATGCTGACCTGGTAAACTCATGAAAATCTCCTCCTGAAGTACACCATGAAGAAAAGCAGTTTTCACATCCATTTGTTCTATTTTCAGATTATCATGGTTTGCAATTACAAGCAAAGACCTTAAAGTTGTGAGTCTCCCAACGGGAGCATAGGTTTCATCATACTGTGAGGTCTGGAAACCTTTTGCGACCAACCTTGCTTTATAGTTATTTTCAGACTTCTTTCTAAATACCCATCGACTTTCTATAACTTTCTTGTCCTTTGGTCTTTCTACAATAGTCCATGTTTGATGTTTCTCATGTGACTTTAGTTCGCTATCCATTGCTTCTTTCCACCTGTCACTTTCTACGCTTTCCATTGCTTCTTGTAACGTTTGTGGTTCATCATTTATAAATGTATTAGATAAGAATGCTGCATGAAAAGTCTCATAATCTTCCATCCATACTGGTCTTTTTCTCTGTCTCTGTTCTCTGATTTCTTCTCTACTATTGTTAGATTTTGTTGATAAATTTTCTATTTTCTCCGGACTACCTTTTGATATATCCTGTGATTCCGTTCCACTGCTAGACAATGGCAAGTCTGATGGCAAATTATCTTGTTCTATGTCTAAAGTTTCCATAATTGTTCTAGGCTTCTCGTTAAATATTACATCTCTGCTTCTTATAATTTTCTTTAGCTCACTATCCCAGAGTCTATATCCATTACTGCAGTAGCCAACCATTAAATACTTCTTGGATTTCACATCAAACTTTCCATTTCTATGTTCCTTTCCAATGTGGACATATGCCTCTGTACCAAAAGCTTTCAATTTTGAGTAATCAGGACTTCTGCCATACCATATCTCCGCAGGAATAATACCTCTGCTAGTAGGCAGCCGGTTAATTATATAGGTAGCGCTATAGACAGCCTCTCCCCATAGTTGTTTCTCTAAGTTTGTGTCGGCTAATAATGTTCTCGCCTTTTCTATAACAGTTCTGTTGAATCTTTCTGACTTTCCATTTTGTTGTGGAGTGTAACTTATTGTAAACTCAATTTTAATTCCTTTTTCTTCACAAAATCTTTTAAATTCTATGTTATCATATTCTTTTCCATTGTCGCATCTAAATCTTGATATTTTTGTCCCGAACTGTGCTTCTACTAAGCTGACATATTTCTTAAAGCACTGCAATACCTCTGTTTTACTTTCTAACAAATAAACTGTTGTAAAATGGCTGTAATCGTCGACAAAACTCAAAATATACTTCTTGTTACCATATGTTGCAGGATTTATTGGGCCACATAAATCTGAATGAATAACTTCTAAAATTCTCTTTGTATTATTACAATATTCTGTGAATGGTAACCTTGTTTGCCTTCCTTTTAAGCATGGTTCACAGAGTTCTTCATTGCTTGAATTTTCATAGGAAATTAATTTTCTAGATCTCAATTTTTCTAATTTTCCCTTTGAAGCATGTCCTAGTTTTCTATGCCAGTCATTTTGAGTTTCTGATATGCTGTATGCCTTCTGTGCATTTCTTTCTTGATCTTTCAGAACAAAAGATAATATATACAACTTATTCATCTTGTTTCCTTGTATAATGGTCTTGTTATCTTTATGAATAGTTAACCTATTTTTCTGAAAAGTTACTCCAAAACCAGCATCTTCAATTTTATTTACTGACAGCAAATTACATCGCAGCTCTGGCACATATAGTACTTCTTTTAAGGTAGCTCCCTTCATAACGATTTCACCGGACTCATATGCATGTAACACCTCGCCGTCTTTTGCAATATTAATTCTAATAGGTATTTCTAACTTTTTTAAGTTACTGAAATATTCTCTTCTGTTTGCGAGATGGTCTGTGCATCCGGAATCGACGATAAAGTCAATTTTTCTAGAGTATTCATGTGATAGCAATACTTCATTCTCCGGTGAAGAAGAAATAAAACATACTTCATCTTCTTTTCCTTCTTGAACAACATGTGCTGAGCCTTTTGATGTTCTAAATCTGCATTGGGCCTTCCGGTGACCCCGCTTTCCACAATTATAGCACTCAAAGGGGAAAACACTGTTCCTGCTGCTTCCTTGTGAACTTTTCTCTTGCCAAGATTTCTTATAATTCTGTCCTTTCCTGGGATTTGTTAGAAAAACATCTCCTTCTTCTTGAGTGGAACCAAAACCTTTTCTTTTCATTTCTTCATCCAATAATCTTTTCTTTATGAATTCTAGTGATATATCTGTGCTACTCAAGGTTTCTATGGCGGTTACGACTTGCTCAAATGTTGAGGGCATCGCCAACAATAGATAACAGCAGATTTCACTATCACTTGGTTCGGCTCCGGATTCTTTTAGCTCTCTCACTAACTTGTCAAAAATCAGGAAATAATTCTCAAGTCCTTGTACACCGTCATATTTCTGTGTTAGTAACCTCTTTCGTGTCAACAATTGTGACGCTATTCCTTTTCTTGCAAAATTACTTTCGAGTTTTTCTAGTATTTCTTTTGACGTAGTACATTCTTTTATTAATTCTAAATGCGAGTCATTAATACATTGTACCAGGATGTCCATACATTTTGCATCCGTCGCCGCATCCACTTTTTCTTTCTCGAAAACGTATTTATACAAATCTTGCGATCTCAAAATAGTTTTCACTCGAAAAATCCAGTTGCTGTAATTCGTTCCCGCAAAGGGGACGACGCCATATTTATTGCGTTTCTCTTCTTCCATTTCTTTTGAATTTCTAGTGGATGGCGCGATCTGGGCGTTCTGGGCCCATAACCAATGTTGGGGTATTCTGGCTCCAGCTAGGTCTCTTCTGTATTGTTATACTTATAGGGATTCATATAAAAACACCATTAGACTGCAAGAGCTTCTATAATGCACATTGACTCACACGGTAGGTACAGCGGACATCAGGCTAAAGACAACAACCAAGGATCAGGGTTGCCACTTACATTTCCATAGATAACAGCAGTGTTCCGATTAGGCACGTTTTGACCCGGTTCAGTTGGAGTCGCACTCTTTTGTTTGTTATTGAAACAAACGCCCAAACAAAGTTGTTTTGGCTGGCGAAGAACAAAGATGTTTCTCTTTTTCTTGGCACGACCGCGGCGTTAGTTCGGCCCGAGTTTTTACGGCGTAAGCACTTGCTAGTTCCAAGTCATTATTACCAAAGCTCTTTGCATTTATAAGCTCTTAAGCTGCGGTTGCGGGAGTTACATTGTAATGGAACTTTTAGATTGAAAAAGCTTTTTTTGAATATTTAAATTCAACGGTTCCAGTTCCTCCAAGTAAAATAAAAATAAACAAATTTGTCTTTATGGTCGGTACACGAATGCTATTAAAATTATTATACTCCTGCATAATAATATTAATTGCACTTTATATACCACTATTCAATGATAAGTTAGATGTAGAACTCTTTGAAGAAGTCGAAACATTTTGATATAATAATATAACTTGCTGAATGTTTGAATGTTTATTGTTCCTAGTTCCTACATCTTCCGGAAAGTGTAACTTTATTTACCGTAAGAAAAAACACGAAAAAGAGAAATTAGGGAAGTGCCAAAGTAGATTAAAAGTTCACCTAAATAGAAGCTTTGCCTTTGCGAAAATGGTATTGAATGATCAAAATGCGCATAATTCCAAACTTTCTACGCTTTTCCCCAAGCTGGTTCAATTTGTGAAAGCTTGGTTTGTTCCGTTTTTGTTTGTTCGTACGTTTGTTTATTAGGTACATGTCGAAATAATGGAATGCTCTCTTCGGACATAGAAGACGGATATTTTTTATGCCTTTGTCAATTTCCATTAAGAATACTACGGAGCTGGTATTAAAATATGAAACTTACACGATATTCCTCTTAATCTTTTAACGTTTTTGAATACTCTTGACATTCATTAGGTATTCTTTGTCTCATTAGGCATTCTCGCATTCTTGATATCGTAGATTAGGTTTTTCATAGATACACCCGCTCCTCAAAAAATTATCAATGCGATCTATCAACAATTCATATGACTTAATATAAAAATATTGCAGTATATTGTTATACCACCATTTTAGAACATAAATTTGTCTTAATCCCTTAACGTTTTTGAATACTCTTGTCATTCATTAGGTATTCTTCGTCTCATTAGGCATTCTTGCATTTTTGATAACGTAGATTAGGGTTTTCATAGACATTCCCGCTCCTCAAAAAATGATGAATGCGATCTATCGACGATTCATGTGACTTAATATAAAAATATTGCAGTATATTGTTATACCACCTTTGGACAACGTAAAATTTGTCTTACTAAAATAAATTTAGAAATTTAAGCGCTACTTATACCTTTTTTTTTTTTTTTTTTTATTGTAGATAGGCTTGCGCTTGACGACAATCATGCCTGATGGAAAGCAATGATGAGGTCTAGGATGGAGCGCGCTTGCCTAGAAAATGCCTATTCACTCTTCTCTTGAAGGCACCTAGATTGTACTTGGCTGGAAACACGGAGGCTGGAAGGGCGTTCCACACCTACTAATTTAATCGCGAGAAATATCAAAATTTCATAAATTTTTTGACATTGATTGCTATAAAATTAGTTTAAGTTGCACTTAAATTTTTGGATTTGTTTCGTGCAACTGGGCATTAATCTTTTAACGTTTTTGAATACTCTTGATTTCATTGGGTATTCTTTCTCTCATTAGGCATTCTTGCATTTCTGATATCGTAGATTAGGTTTTTCATAGACACCCGCTCTTCAAAAAATTATCAATGCGATCTATCAACAATTCATGTGACTTAATATAAAAATATTGCAGTATATTGTTATACCACCTTTTTAGAACATAAATTTGTCTTAATCTCTTAACGTTTTTGAATACTCTTGTCATTCATTAGGTATTCTTTGTCTCATTAGGCAGTCTTGCATTCTTGATATCGTAGATTAGGTTTTTCATAGACACCCCGCTCCTCAAAAAATGATCAATGCGATCTATCAACAATTCATGTGACTTAATATAAAAATATTGCGGTATTTTGTTATACCGGTGGCAAGTACGGGTAAGATCGATCACTTTTATTACCGGTGTAACACAAATTGGTTTCATCGCAATTTATTGCCTCTGCCATAATAATTTATGCCTTTGCCAAAATGTGGAAATGGTTTTTTGCATAAATTTCGAACTTTTCTAGCTATGTGTTAAATTTTTCTGTTGGATTTTCTAGTATCAATGTACCATATATTCTCTATTTTTATCTACTATTCCAATATTGATCATATAATATTTAACAGGTTTGCTAACTTTTCGATATTGTACAGTTGGTCTTGGTCATTTTAAGCAACGTTAAATTTAACTTTTTGATGCAAAAACTAATGCTTTTCCGCTAAATACACTTTTCATTCTTTCTGCCTTCTGCATTGATTATTTAGTTTTAGCATATGTATTTTTAATTTTATTGCAGCTGTTTCATTATCTCGGCCAATGGACGTCCTCTGTAGGATATAGGCCTCCTTTCGATGGTGATAGGCATACGCAGTAATCACGAAGTATATAAGTATACACCAGTTACAATTTTTGACTCAAAATTTAGTTTCCGCGCAGAAGCTTTCTCTGAGAATAAAGAGTCAAATCAACCAGTTAGAAAATCACCGATGGCAATTTATCGTAATATTGAAGGTATACACTACGTACCTATACAATACAATAAATCAGATTCAATCCAGTCCCGACGGAATCCCTATAAAGCTTGATATCACAAAGAGCTTACACATACGGCTTCTCGGGCACAATTTCAATGCAATGTTGTATATTTTATAATTGGACTGATTTTTATTCAATCGACACCTTGCAGGCTTCCTTTCTGTACTGAATAAATATTATTGTTATTTCTATAATGGAATAATGCTCCGATACTTACTTTGTTCCTTTCCGTATCACACCAAATTAAAGTATTTATTCTAGAATACTTCAATTTCTTTAATATTGAAGCGAACTACAGTCGTGTCAACTTTTATGTTCGAATAAATTGTTTCTTATCTTACGGTATTAACAATAAAGTACCAAATAAAACGAAGGGTGAAAAGCTCGTAAAAACATTTCAACGAGGCTTAAAACCAATTTCTAAGTTGAAAGTTAAAAATTAAGCACATCATATAATTTCTGTCGTAATTTTTATCAAGATTGTGATACGAAGAGCTATTGTTGCATTTAAACTACAAAAAATTTTTAAGGACTTATTTTATTAAAATAAATTTTTTTTGTAGCTGTAAGTTGTTAGGTTGAAAGAGATGATCGTACAGGGCGAGTGAAGGACATATTTTTGTACTGAAGAGTTGGAAGAAAGGCACAGACAATCTTAATCAATCTTAGATGGGACAATACTTAGTGATACTTTCAGTCACAGCAAACAATTTTGGCATCATCCACAATATAAAAGTCATTCCTTGCTCTGTGGCATCATCAATACAGTGTATGTTATTTTGACAATAAAAAACTAGCCGCATAAAAGTGCCACTCATCTCATTAGTTTTCAATGCAATTGACTGCTCTTGATATCACTTTTTCAGGTTAAAATCGTAATAAAATCGTAACAACGAAAACTAACCCTTAGATAAATCAGCTGCCCGATTTTAAAAACTTCAAAGCATTATTTATATTTCGTAAGTTAACGTTACTTTAGATTAAGCTCTTTGTTCTCGGTGAAAGGCGGGCTTTGTTTCAAGATATTGATTAAAAATATCAAAGTGATCGAATATCGGAAGATTAAGTACCTCAAGTTGTTGTACTCAGCAAGAATTGAAGCTTACTCATTAACCTATAAAATAGGTGGACCGATTTTGACTAAAAATTAATGTAGCACTGATAGAAAGTCAGTTTGCGTGTATGTTAGATCTTGCAAGCACTCATTACGAAGTACCAACATACTCATTGCCGCCAGACAGAGCAATAAAGGAAGTTCATATTTTGGAACACGTCACACAGCCGTTCATATAAATTACTATTACATTATAACTGATAAAATCACGCCCCGCTAGCGCCTTGCCTATACCTCGCCCGGTGTTTTTAGGCCATAATTATGATAAAACGAAAATCTCAACTCATAGTCTCATAACTTTACTTACTACAATATACGAGTAGGTACGGACTTGCGTTGCAGTAATTGCAATGCTTCGTTTATAATAGCATCATAATTTTGTTAGCAGTTTAGTAGTTAGCAGTCCGCCTTTTTTTATGATCTCTGACTAGATCTCCTAACTTTTATACTGATTCCCTTTGAATTGTCTCGGGGCAGTATAATAACAAAAGGACTATAGTCTGTCTTAAATAGTAAGCTAACTTCAATCCTTTTAACTAACATCGACCCGAAACTAGACTCTGCAAACAATAGATGTTAAACTTAGCCTTCTCTATTTTAGTTTGTCTCTTGTTTAGTCTCCAATTGACAGTTCTGCCCAATTAGAAATGCTTTCGTCAAATTGAAATCTTCAATCTAAAAGCAATATGTATTTTTTTTTAGTCAAAATTATATTTGTACTTACGTACTGCATACCTAGTCATAGTTTAGACTTTTACAGTTATTTACAATGTTTTGGTACAAAGTTGTGTAACAAAGTTTAATAATTTGGTAAGAGATAGAAAGGCGTTTACAAGCAAATTGGAGTTTTTAAGGACTGCGTTGAGAGTAGAGACGTACGAATCTTGATGGGCGGTAATTAAAGTATAGCTCCGAAATGTATTACCAATCAAATAGCAATGAAGCGATGATCTCCTTATCCTGCCTGCTTTAATTACTTTAATGAGCGGTGTGATAATGACCAATTTGTTTGCCATTCGTTTGTATCCAATTTCGGGAGGCAATTATTATTTTATTGGAGCGCCATTTATTGAAACTTGTTATGTATTATTTTTATTTATTTTGTAGGGGAGCGAGGAAGGCCAACTTTTGTGGGAGACATAAACAAAATACCGTATAAACATAATGAGATACGTAATTTATGAATTTATTTTTCATCAATATTTTTATTTAAGGCTTAAAACTATAAAAAGTTTAATATATTTCATTAATTTGAGCTCACTTATCTCAATTATACTATCATTTTGAGTTAAGGGAAAAATTATTTTTCCATATTATTTCATTATTTTAATTACTAACATACATCTTAACAAGATCGACGAAAATATTAATAATTTTAGTATCAATAGAGTCAGTACTCAGTACCTAAATTTTAATTACCATTTTGGGAATATTGCCAATTAACTTCCAGCTCTGTCGAATTGCTTTAAGCCGGGATCCAACGGTAAGTAGATAATTGCAAATGCAAACGGTCGCTACCGTGTAGAAATAACTACAGTAAAATTATACGAACACATATTAATCAATCCATGTAGTTAAAAAAATACATATTTATATTTAGCTTTTTAGATCATTTGATGTTGATAGTTTCGTAAAAGAGTATTATCTCTATATAAAGAGTGTATATATAAAGACTATGTATGAATATAAAGAGTATTTACTATTCGTATATATATATTGGAATGTGTGTAATAGTGTAAACGGGGAACGTTTTTGTTCATAAGTTATGACAAAATTTAACCTACGTCTGTTTTATTTCTTATACCGTAGCGACCTACGCCGGGTAAACTCGAGTCAACTATCGAAGGTGTCGAGAATCGAGATCGACCCTGCATAGATTTAATTTGGCAGCCAATCCCTCGCCCAATTAGTCTTTATTGTGAATTATTGACGAACAGATTGTTGTAACATTGATTAATCCTATATATGTGCTACAATAGATATATAACTTACAGATAGTATAAGAGTTTTTCCGGTAGCTCCTCACGTTTTCCCAATATGTTTTACTCGACCGAAGAACGTGTGAAGAATTGTAAAAAGATTTGGTAAAGTATGTCTTATGTTAACATGATATTTTAGTTGAAGCGAAATTGGAGATGGATACGAGATACGAGCATAAAAGATTGCTTATGAGCAGACTTTGTTTTTACCTCCATAACATAGAAACTTTATATCTTTCTGTGGCACCACTCAGAACGGGTGTATAATGTAGTAAATGTCGTATAAAATACATTATAATATTGGCATAAAAATACGATGTTAAAGTGCTCACGCATGAACAATGTACCTACAAGTTTTATGTGCTCCCTTGCTATCGCTTACAGAAGAAAACATAGCATTCCTTTCATAAAAGTTTGCTTTAAATAAAATAAATAAAAAATAAAATAAAAATGTTTTATTTCAGACATAAGTAGTCCATATTACTATTGTAATTTTTAAATTTAATTAAAAAGAACAATTAAAATTCAATTTAATATAAAATTAATAATAAAAGAAAAATTATAAACAATTATGATTCTATGAAAATTAATTTACATGTTATATTATTATATTTTAAAAAATTTGGGGATGTTAAAGTGGTACTTCTTGAGATTTAATATTATTATGTTATTACTACTGTATAACCTGGTATTAAAGGCCGCCCTCGTTTTACGCATCACTGCATAAAAATCGTCAACCCTGTTCATCGCGAACATGCCCGACGCGCTACACCTCCACGGCAGCCCCAGCAGAGCTCTGAAGGCGTTATTGTATTGCACTCTGAGAGAGTCAAAGGAGGCTTTAGTGTAGTTATACCAGAGCTGCGAGGTATAGAGCGCCCGGCAGTAGGCTTTGAACAGGGTGATCTTCACTTGTCTGGAGCAGTGGGTGAACCTCCTAGCCAGCATGTTGCTTTTGGCTGCAAGGGACCGTCTCTGTCTGTCCAGGTCCTCGTTATCCTTCATAGTGTCGGTTAAAACATGCCCTAGATATTTAAATTTCGAAACATATTTTAGGACAGAACCACACAGTTTTATGGGCAGCAGGTTTTCTGGACCTTTCTTATATTTAAAGACCATCACTTCAGTTTTTGCCACATTATACAATAAACCATGTTTTTCGGCATATTTTTCACATATCTGAATGAGGCTACGTAGGCCGCAGACAGAAGGACTAAGCAGGACCATGTCGTCCGCGTAGCTCAGGTTGTTGATGCTTACACCTCCAACCTGGCAGCCGGCCCTGGTCCTGCTCAGCTCCACGATCAATTCATTTACATAAAGGTTGAACAGAACTGGTGACGTCAAACCGCCCTGTCTAACTCCGCAATTGAGCTTATAAGTATCCGAGAAGTCATTTTGCCATTTTATTTGATTTACCTGAGTTTTATACCAATATTGTAACAGATCCACTATTTTACTTGGGACTTTGGTAGCTCGAAGCTTATTCCATAAAATGTTATAATTAATGGTGTCAAACGCCTTACTCAGATCCAGAAAACATCCATATATGGATGTTTTCCGGGCCAGAAAATAGTTTACAGTATTTTTTAATGCAAATATAGCCAAATCTGTGGATAATCCGCTGCGAAAACCAAATTGACCACAGTGCACTTCAACATTGTTATTAAGGTGTGATATTAATAATCTTTCAAATATTTTTGAAATGATTGTTGCAAGAGAGATAGGGCGGTAATTTTTAGGGTCAGAGACGTCCCCAGCCCTGTTCTTTACAATAGGTATTATATTCGTTTTGGTCATGTTTACAGGTAGATAACTATGATCTATACATGAATTATATAATGTAGCAATAAGTTTTAAGACCTGACGGCCCCCATACGGCACATGCTCTACGCTTAGGTGGTCGTGGCCCGGGGACTTGCCGCGCTGCATGTCGCGCACGCATCGTGCCACCTCGTCCCAGGACACGTGCAGCGCGCGCGTGTCTCCCGCGCCCGCTCGCGCTTGTGATTCAGCGTCGGGGTGCGTGCCCACTAACGGGTTTTCTACGCGGAATTTATTTACAAATAAGTTTGCTATATCTTTATGATTTTGTAAACCACCCACCGACACAGGAGTACTGCATTTGGGCTGTAATTTATTCGTTTCTTTCCAGAATTTTCCAAATTCTTTATTTTGCCTAAATGTTGCGATTATATCCATTTTAATCTTGTCCTCATTGGATTGACACCATTTTAACTTTTGTTTAAAAACTTTTCTGGTATTGGTCATATCATAATAAATATCGCCATGAGAAGGTCGCCCATGCAGGTCCCACATTAAAAATGCCTGTCTGGCTCTGAAATGTGCATCCTTCACATGTCGATTCCAGCCCACTACCGTCTTTTTTCTAGACTTTGCTCCTCCTGAGTAGGTGTCAGTGGCAGCTCTAGACATACACTTAATCATGGTCGTATATAACGCGTCAATATATTTGTGATGTTCGGGCATGTTACAAGAGGTACCACAGCAATTTAAATGTTCATATTTATATTTATCTAGGTACTGACTACAAAGTTCAGTATATTGAGCCTGTTGGCCCGAGGTTCTACATCCCCATAAAATTTTATTACGATGCTTTTTATTCATCATAGAAATTTTTGGTACAATTACATCAAAGTCAAAGTCAACTTCTAAGGGGAAGTGATCCGACCAGAATACATCAGTGAGTACACGCACGCCCCTGAGCGCACGGTGGGCAGCATTCGTGACTACGGCATGATCTATCCAGCTGGTCGTGCCGTGTGCGTCGCTCAGGTACGTGTATGTTCCAGACGCGACACCTAGAGTACACACATCTGCACAGACCCAGTCTTCCTCCTCGCAATATGCTAATAGCTCGCGACCGAATAGGCTATTTTCACGTGATACGTCACCGTTAAAATCACCGAGGCAAATAACACTTTCTACGTCGTCATGTGACGCGATCACTGCACTCATCACTCCTAAGCATTCGGTAAATAACGGTAAGTTGTCCGCGGCCTCAGTGGGCATGTACACTGATATCACAATAATACTGCGACGTGCGAGTTCTAGTCTGACTGCGGCCACTCGCGAGTTACCGCAGTCAATAGGTGTTACCCTCGGGAACATGTCTTTCCGCCATAATACTGCAACACCTCCATAGGGTCGACCCTTGAGTGTACCGCCTGCCGTGTCGACCGCAGACACGCCGTGGGCTCCAAACTTGTCGTCAATGGTATCCAGGAAGTCAAGATCATCAGGCAGGAGCCAGTGCTCTTGGAGTGCGATCACAGGATAGTCACTACATAGATCTCGAATATGCTGGCACGAGCGTTTTACCGATCGGCAGTTAAATGAAATCATTTTCACACTAGTCATTTTTGCGAAGAACTGTATTCTCGACGCTCGTCAGTGTAGAGGGCTGACCACCGGAGAATACGATCGAGCGGTACTGGCGTTTAGGTCTAAACTGGAATAGCCTAAATTCTATACCGACCGGCCAGAGATTGGCAGATAGTAAGGTGTTTTCTTCCGTCTTATTTATTGTGATCTTACAATAAAGAAAATATAGTAGGTATATTATTCAGGGGAGCCGATGAATGGAAATTCGAGCAGTATGTCCATGATCTGTTCACGTCGGTGGATTTGTTAGCGACTCAATTAAACTGGACCTACAAAATTCATTGTTCCATCGGACTTTAGCTGGAAAATCCGTTCAGCGTTCGTTTATTCCGTCAAAATAACGCAGTTGATTCGTGTACACGTCACAAAGACCGGCCTTTGTGTGAATTTGAGGAAATTGCAACCCTCTAATCCGGTTTTAACTAGGATCCAGTTTGCGCGGCGCCGCGCCTTCTGGTCCTAGTTTTGGCTTCAGTTGGTTTGATTGTAACTGGACGTATCTAAGCTATTGTGGGAAGGATTATTTAGTTAATGCTTTCAACGTTCAGTGATGGTAAAGACATATAAGGGTTATATAGACATTTCAATCCACGATGACGCGCCCCACTCTGTCAAACTCCATACGAATTTGATACGAATCAAATGAAACATAAGCGATTTTTGACAGAGTGGGACGCGTCTTCGTGGATTGAAATATCTTATAACTCAATCGATTGAAGATCCGCGATGAATACTGATTTCCCTGCGTAGACTAAAAAAAAGGTTTTTTATTCAAAGAATTTCAGGTTACGTCTTTGAATTTATTTAAGCTGCATTAAAGTGTGTTAATTTTTTTTACAGACACGCAGTGTTAATGATTTTGGATGTAAAAAAAAACACTTCCACGGTTTAATCGGATTTCTGTGGGATTTAATTTCACGCGCGTTTTCGCCACCGGAAACTTACCCTGAATAAAACTCGTATAAGCTCTGAATATGGAATAAATACGATTTTCGAAACCCTCTGCCTACGCTCATTACGTTTACGACAGAGTTTGTTGAGGATTTTCTTCTGTGTGAGCCATATTCATATTTTTTATTGCACGCCACATCTGTACCTACTGTACATGAAGTACGTGGGTGGTACGGCATTGTAGATGAATACGGCGCGGGTCTCCATAACAAGTCTTCCGGTCCCCTGCTGCTACCCTCTCGTGACATCGACGGAATTTTGATGACTTCCAACAAATAGATACTGCACTGTACCAATAGAAAATAAAACGTGCATAACTTGTAGGCGCTAAGCTATATTTTCTTTTAAATCTTCTGTTATCTTTCTTTTATCGATAAAAATATATCTACTGAATAATATAGTACCTATTTCAATAGGTGAGTTTGTTGTGGGATTCTTCTCAGTGCAGGGCGCGTTGAAACCCTCGTGAACTTAGTTTTAAGTCGTCTTGTAGTTATCGCCATACATATGTGACTAATATCATATTGACGTTTTGTAAGAGCCTGTACGTCAGGCCTATGTGAAATAAAGAAATTTTGATTTAATTTTTAAATACATTTTTACATTCATAGATTGCACTTGTATGAAAATTGATTATTTTCGTACTGACCCCTTAATTATTGTGAATATTACACAAAAAATTCGAAATTTAATTTTCCATTTATTTTTGTCGTCATCCTCCGCTTTAATTTATCAGTAAAGTGTATCAACGTGTACCTTTATTAACGCTATTAATTATTTCCTCTTCACGCAAGTAGGGATGAAATTAATTTTGGTTTAAAATAAGTTTTCGACGCTTTCTACCTAACGAACTATTCTCTTAACGTATAATCTTGAATCAACGCTGATGCACCGATGAACTATGCACCCAGTTTAAATGCTATTCGCATGAAAAACCAACAATTATAATGAGTGAAGTAAAAGTACTGTATGCTACATTAACATCAGATAAAGCCTTTAATTTATATAAATTATTTCTTGAATAGGTACACATAAAAATTACTGCAACCGGCGGAATTTGAATCCGCGTACAAAGCTATCGCGTGGGTTGTCTGCCACTAAACTACGGGAGCAAATAAAGCCGCTGCGGCTATTTCCATACATATCTTATTCAGTCTTTAGGTTGTGTGTCATTTATTAGGAAATGTTTCAGTTTCAATCTAATTTACCTCTACTATAAAATATAAAAAGTATCGGGTAAAACACTTTCCAACGATGTAATCACCGACGGTACGATGGTTTTAGGCTTGAGAGAATAGCCCTATTTGTAGATGTATACTCATCTAATTTACCTCTAGTAAAAAAAGGAATCGGGTAAAACACTTTCCAATGATGTAATCACCGACGATACGATGGTTTTAGGCTTGACAGAATAACCCTATTTGTAGATGAGCATACTTCGCACCGTACGGTTTACAGGTCGTCATAATAAGAAGTGTAGTGAATTTTGGTGACAGGAGGGTCGACGACGGGACACGGTGATCTATATGCAAATGTTATAACCCGCTTATTATATTTTCCCCGGAGCGAGGAAACAGTAAGCCAGGGTAGTGTAGTGATACTACATCAAAATTTATTTGGCGGTGTCGTGTGAGTGCAGTTTTATGGCGCGAATGCTTTATTTTTATCTGGAAAGGGCTCTTATGAAAAATATTTGTCGCGTAGAAAGGCGTTATTATATCTAAGTATAAAGTTTATATCTATCTTTAATGATTTATTTGACATTTTTAACTCCAGTTCCTCAGGAATTTACGATTTTATCCCCATACGCCCATCTCTCCAAGTAATATCTTTTGTATAGTAATTAGAATAAGCTAGTGATAAGTTTTATTGTAAATATAAAAAAAAAAAATTAAAACTAGCTATAAAATTCTAAGTATATAATTTCGTAGGCTGCAATTAAGTAGGTGTAGGTGTAATTTTTTGACCAAATCTTAGGTACTATATATCACTTACATTCAAATAAGCATGTTTGTTCTTATTCCGAAAATATATTAGGGACTACATAATTATATTTATTTTTCGTTTGCATTCATTTTTAGCCACTTATTCCTTGGTACTGTTGTCGTCATCCGCATGTAATTACAAGTTATAATAATATTAATATTTATTAAGTATATTATGTAACAGCTGAGCTATGATTTCCGCACAGCTTTGAGCTAAAATACACTGTAAAAAGTCTTACAGTGCAATCGTATTTTTCACCAGCATCCTCAAAACATCGTAAAGAAATTAGCATTAAACAATTCTCTTTACAAATTCAATCAGTGTCGCAGATAAAGTGAGGCACCGGAACAAAAGGCTAGCCAATTTCTACAGTCTTCAATCTATTGTCCGTTAATTTTCCATCTAATTCAAACTCGATTATTTCTAATTAGGACGCGATAAACTAATTTGAGCACAATCGACTTTGGTATCGACAAAAGGTGAAAGCGCGTTTGTTGTGATTGAATTTCATCAAACGAAATTGGCCTTAACAAATTAATACGGGCAAGTTGGTTTGGGGTAGTCTTAAAGTATGAAGGCTTAGAAATTTCCAATAATTTACATACACACCTCCCACTTCATATCAAACAAAACAATACAATAATGAGAATTCAATGAAAGTAATAACTACCAGTAGTAAGAAATTTAAGACGATATTTCAGACTTAGAACTTCAGCTAAGCTTTTTATCATGCTGAGCGATAGATTTGGATATCGTCTGCATACATGTGATAGAGAGAAGTGATGTTACGTGTCATAGAGTTATTGAATAGAGCGAAAAGTAAAGAAGACAACACACCACCCTGAGGTACCCCCGCCGTATTTCATCACACCAGAAAGAAAAGGTATCATCGACCCGAATGCGCTGACGACGACTTTGAGGTAATTTTGAAAACACTCAAGAACATCCTCAGATACAAAATGATGAAATACAAGATACTAAGATGAATGTTGAAATATTTCGGGTAACTTCAGTTGGACTTTCCTAAAACAGACTATTCTTTACTTATATTCCCTTACTTACAGAAGACCTTTTCCAGATACACCCTTCCTGGAACTCCGTACCTATTCGTCTGGTATTAATGAAATTATATTGGAAGCATTGAAGTGATGTGTGAGTAGAAAATTGGAATGGCGTATGTATTGTTCCATTGAAGGGCAGCGTGAGCTTGTGGTGGCTTTAACACCCTTAGGGATTCCGTGGATTTTGGAAATAATACCATAATTATTAGCAATGAGATTTTAGATTGCATTATAAGGAATTTGAGCTTTTAAACTAAACAAAATTCGGCTTTAATAATATTTATATTTCTGGAATAAAATGCGAAAAATTATTAAAAAACGACAGCCAAATAATTATTGATGGAGAATAGAGTACGCAGACTAGAGTATTTATTTTTAGTTTTACATGCTTTGAAATGCACTCGGAATATTTATTTTACTTACTTTTCACCCTTAGGGATTCCGTGGATTTTGGAAATAATACCATAATTATTAGCAATGAGATTTTAGATTGCATTATTAATTTGAGCTTTTAAACTAAACAAAATTCGGCTTTAATAATATTTCTGGAATAAAATGCGAAAAATTATTAAAAAACAGCATCCAAATAATTATTGATGGAGAATAAAGTACGTAGAGTAGAGTATTTATTTTTAGTTTTACATGCTTTGAAATGCGCTCGGAATATTAATTTTACTTTTTTATCTAAATGTTGCGTCAAGGTTGCGTCCACGTGAATTTAGATAATACACATAAAAACTTTCACCTTTATAATAATTATTTGGTGAACTGTGAAGTAAAAAAAGCAGTCATCCGACAATATTTGAAAATGAAAGTCGATTATATTTCAGTAAAATTTTATTATGCTATTTCAACGCGTTTGTTACGGCGAATGTTTGTCGAAATAAGAATATTTCCGCTTTTCATCGTGTTTATAATGGCCTATTACAATATTCGGAGCCAGTGAAATGTGCTTTCGTATAAAATTTAATATTCTCAATGATCTCCAAGCCCCTCTCTCTGATTTCTCGACGTGAGAAATGTAAAAATTCTTCGCGCAATTCCTATCAAGGTCTGCTCTCTAGACATCGATTTTCAATACATTTATTGTCACCTCTAATATTTACTTGTTATACTTAACTGTAAAAGAGGTGGATAGCATTTGATATAATATTAATATATCAAAATGCGGATTTTATTTTTTTAAAACCTTCTTTCGTTCGTTTTTATTCAGAACTCTTTGAAGTTAGCGGCTAAATATTTATTTTAAATAAAATTCTTTAAAAAACCGTTAAGTATCTGACACAGTTACCTATAGCTTTGTTTACCTACGAGTAGAATCAATTAGATGCTTAATCATTTTTTGTAAGTTAGCAAAGCGAATCGCGATTCGTGAATTTAATTGAACAAATTCGTAAAACAAAGTTAGGTTTGATGTAACAGGTACGTTAACGTAAGGTACGGCGTTGGAGCGGATTTCAATTTTCCGCTTGATTTACTTTGGAATGAGGATAAGGATGCGGGGAGGGGTGGTTCAATGTTGACCATGATAAATGGATTGCGCGATGTTTATCTTCCCTTCTTTACTTCTATTGCATTCATGCAAAAAGAACTTGAAATCAGCATCTGAAAAATCCGATAGCTTACTGCCTTTCTGTTAGCTTTTTTTTGTAACATTACGTACCTACTACCAACTTTCAAATTGGGCTTGGTCTTGTACGTTACCTTAAAAATTAAGAAAAATCTATTGCTCTCGCAATGAAATACATGTTACCGCAATGATGAATCTTTGTTATTTGTTGCAATTATAATCAGAAATACTTGTTTTGTCTAAGCAAAAAAGCCATTTTTAATGAAAATATATATAAGGTATAAACTGTTTCATGTAATTTGGGATATATTCAAATATACCGTATAGATAAACCTAGCCTAGGGCTCATACAATGAAACATCTTCTTTTATTTATCGATTTCGAAGATAAATTACATTATCAGAAAGGTATCTTAATAACGTCGTGTTTTTTTCTCCGGCCTCGCCTAAAGCAATTTTATATGAGTTAAAATAATTCACTGTTATTTTAGTAAACTAATAATATTTCTCTGTAAGAAAAAAATATTTAACTCAATAAAATAATTCCCTGTCTGTTATACTTTCTTTATAGAAATGTTTCGAACCGTAATTTGTGGAAACTTACATCGTGTTTTTTGTGTGACAACTGACATGGAAATATTAGGCACGGAAATTCGGGTAACATAAGAAACACTACACTTTTCTGTGTAAGGTTTCTTCAAAGTGGACAGTGGGTCGAAATAATAAGACATCACGTCACGTCCGGTATCCGTGAACAACTAAAGGGGCTTTTACACACTACAAGTACGTACAACCTGATGCTAAGTAACGATACAAGCTGAAAGTGTTATCATATTAACTTGGAATGTTGCTACACAGCTTCGCATCGGAACGCTGAATCCTTAGCGATCCGTCTTTGCTTGTAAATTATATTGCCACTGCCGAATCCTCCCACCAGATTAGACCATAGAGATAAATTATAAAATTCCAAACTGCCTCCTGGCACCGAACCCGGGACCTTCCACCCGAATGCAATTGTGAAACATAATCATCAAAGAATCATGAATTTACTCTGAATCCGCAAATTTGCCCTCATTTTTGGAGTTCGGGGCTCGAAAGTTCGGGGCGCGTTTGAACCCTCGTAAACTTAGTTTTAAGTCGACTTGTAGTTATCACCATATAAAATGTGACAAGTAAGTTAACAAGAGCCTGTACGTTAGGCCTATGTGAAATAAAGATATTTTGACTTTGACTTTGACATCTAAGGTTTTCTTGAAATACCTATGCGCGTTTATTTATGTATACCTAATAAAAATATTAATTATTAATATAAATAAAATTATTTAACGTTCTCAAAATGTGTGAAACCTGCAAATACGCCACACTGCAAATTAAATAAGTATGGCATCCCATTTCGAGTCCCGTGCCAGTTGTGGGCAGTAAGAAGTAACAATTCATTTCTTTATCTGTTCAGTGAGCGTTTGTATTAACGCGCAAATAACATTTCAAGTAGCAAACTTCGAAGCACTGAAACCGGCCCATTCAGTTTAGGAAAGATCCTTACAACTTGCGGAGTCGGTAAAATACAGACGTCGTCGTTAGCTTTGTTTAAGAAAAGCAAGTTACGTAATAAACTACAGCGGTAACACTAACACTATAGCGTTGAGAGAACACTCCGTGTAAAGCTCGTTTAATACAGTTGGAAATATAAACAAGATTAAACTCGGATGAAAGCGCACAAAATAAAATTGGATGAAATTAAGTTCGTTGCAAAAATTATGTAGCACAGAAGTTATTATTATCATTAATATTAACTTGTATACAATTTTGTACTAATATTTGGAATTCTAATCAGTCAACTTCTTTTCGGTCTGATATGAAGGCCGCGTCTTGAATAGAAAAACCGCGTCTTGATAGAAGTAGGACTTCTATCAAGACGCGGTTTTTCGAAAAGTCACAAAAGGAACTCTACGTTAATGTTTACGTTATTATTGACATAGTTTTATATCATTACTTTTTAGCATATTTAAACCAAGTCTAGGAGTCATAGGTTTAGCTGACGTCAGCTTATTAATAAAGGTACGTGCGTGAAACGTACCTAACATAACTTCAAAATTATTCTAAGTCAGAAATGTTAGGAAGTAATGCCACCCTATCGAATTAGAAAAGTAATAGGAAGTAGTGCAGTAGTGCACCTAACATTGCAAATAATAATAATATGTAGAATGAGATTTCCTGCTTAGTTTACTAATCTTTAAGTTGTAGCTTAATCAATATGGAACTAAGTACTGACATACCAATATGTTTAAAATCACAATGCTGCGGTGGCTGTACTCTGTCTGAGAGTCAATATTTATATTTTAGAACGCACATTCCACTAGTACGGTCTATAAAGTTTTGAATAGATTGACATTGTAACACAAAATGTAGAAGCATTTTTGTAACATCCATTTCCCGGTGTAACACATTTTCTTCGCGTCAGTTTCGTGTCAGTGGATACGATAATAGAAACTTTCAATCTTACAAAGCGTCATTGTCATTCCAGATGCAGTAGACTTATCGGTAGATGCAATCGCGCGTTCTTCTTATCGACCTTCGGGTGTCGATATAAAATAGAATTGCATTGTTATGGAGGCCTTGTATCGTAGATGCTATCTGTTTGTATGCGGGAGTCGAGTTCTTTAGATGAAATTTAGATAAGGTAGCGTCCTCACGTCTCTTGCTGTAAGTAATTGGACGGGGCGCACGGTGCTATCACCTCGAACAACCGACTGGAATTCGTTTTTCTATAGTTCGGGAACAAATATAAAGTTGGCGCTGATAAATATATGTAAATACTTTTAGGAAACAATTTAAAGTAGAAATAAAAAGAAGATACAGGTAACAATGAGGCGGACTTATTGCTAACTAGCGATCTTTTTCAGACAACCTCAGAAATAAATATTAAATAGCAACACTAATCTAATTTTTACAACGGTATCCCCATTTCATAGAGTCTCGGTACGCTTCATTTTACGCAGCTGTTATAATAAAACAAATCGAAATATTATGTAATTTCAAACAAGTTTAATCGCCAAAAGTATAACATTAATTTCATTGGTATTTTATAAACTTAAGCCTATTGTCATATTATTTTTTCATTCCCTGTTAATAAAAGTAAAAGGTTTTTAGGTAGGATTTCATAAATTAATTAAAATACACCTGACAGTTGTCAAATTCCGTTTCAGTCATGACTTTGACAAATGACAATTTATCTTACTGCGCTTTGCTGCTTTTGTTTTTGTACGTTAAGATTTTCATAATTCGACGCGATTTTACTTTAGTAGAACACCGACAGACCCGCACTTAAGTATTGACCTACGCTACATTCACTGGATTTTGATTTTACATGCCAAATACGTTAACCCTCAACTGCGGAAAAAAGTTAACCTCAAAGTGACTCAACTGCGGAAAAAGACGTAAGTACAATAATATTATCTCATTACATAACCTACGTAGTAATCAATTAATACCTACGTAAGTATGCAATGTATTTAAAAGAAATATATATTCGCGGGTTCTTACTGCAAACATATACATCAGGGCTAGTGAACCTTTATTAATCAACGTGCCATTTTTACTTAATACGAAATTAAGAAAACTAATGTTGGTGACTAAGTGATAAGTTGAAAAACTATCAACAACAGTACGATGTATTGTATAATGTATATTTGCGCCTTTGTTTGTGCTTTGAAACCTTACGCACCAGTTCTGATTACTAGCTGACACTATATAAGTACATATGCTAGTAAGGAGCAAAAGCTCGAAACTAGGATACTTTCGTGCTACTATATAGCTTATATACCTGTACCTTAAATGACGGCATAGCATGAGTCTTGCAGCGATGGTACCTTTGATTTTATCAGTATAATCACCATTAATAATTATTATAAATATTAAAAATAGTTATCATCACTATCTATATCTATTTTAAGTTTCGCACCGGTTCACAGTTAACAATTTACTTTTAAATTCAAAAAAGACTAAGTGCATTGAGTTTGCACTACCAAACCTAAAAAATGTAGTTAGCAACAGAAAGGTGAATGTGAATGGAGAAACACTAACACCTTAGACAATAAATTACAATGGGGCGCTCATGTTGAGACTTTGGCAGGTGAACTTAGTTCAGCTGCCTATGCTGTGAGAAAAATTAGGCAATTTACAGACATTGATACAGCCAAGCTTGTTTATTATGCCTACATCCAAAGTGTTATGTCCTATGGTATTCTATTGTGGGACAATGCTGCTGATATTCAAACTATATTTGTATTACAAAAGAGAGCAATTAGATCCATATTCAAAATGAAGCCACGTGAATCTCTTCTCCAAAAATTTAAAGAAATAGGTATTCTTACAGTGGCATCTTAATACATTTATAATTGCTTACTATTTGTTCGTCAAAATATTAATAATTATAAGCAACGGATAGATATAAGTAATCGTCCAATTAGAAATGGAGGACACAAGTTGGTTATAGTGCTACACCGTTTGCGTAAGGTACAGAGGTCATTTGTGGGGTTGAGTGTACGCTTCTACAATATTATGATCCCGAAGTCTGTTTTGGACTTACCTTTGCACTGGTTTAAAGACACTGTCAAAAAACATTTAATTAATCATGGTTACTATACTATTGAAGAATTTCATAACGACAAAGATTCTTGGAATGATAGAAATATGCTGCCATCTCCTCACGAGATATCTTAAACATTTGTCATAGTTTTTTATACTTTATAGAAAATTTTGTATTATAACAATAACATTTTTTGAAAAGAGCAAGTGCCGAGTTTCTTGCCAGTTCTTCTCGGTGCAAACCTGCTTTCCGAACCTGGCGGTAGAGTTTTGACTTTTCATAAGAGCCTATTACTTAGGCCTATGTGAAAATAAATATTTTCATTTTCAATGATGAATCTTAACCAATGTCCACTCGCCTTAATAAGGTCCTTTTCCTAACACAGCAGGAAATAAAATAATATCCCGACTATGTCCTCTGACAGGGAATAATATTATCTTGACCCGCCACAGTATAGCAAAAAGGGTTAAAGTAGGAGGTTATCCCTGTTTGAATTTACATATAGACATAAATATTATATTTCTGAAAAATAATAAAACTTAAATATTAAGTTTTAAATTAAGCCTGTGTCATGGCTTTATCCTTGATGAAAATGTATTTTTTCACTTGCAGGTTCCGGTAAATGTGGGTTTTAAGGTTACCTTTGCTGCAAAAAGTTGGAAAACGAACAAAAAGAAGGGAAATAATGGAAGAAAGTTCTTAAATTAACAGAGAAAAATGTTGTTTGTATAATATAATAAAAAAATAAATTGAGTTTTTTATTTTGCTTTGCCACGGTTTAGCTCATTCTGTTTACTTAAATTAATACAAAATTATAAAAAAAAAAACAGAAAGAGCTAAAGCGAGTAACCCTTTAAATTTCAATAAATTAAAATTAGTATGAAGGGAGGCAACGTGCTATTAGTGACATTAGTTCAGGAACAAATCTGCAGTTGGTGCTAGTTTCCATACATTTAATAAATATAGGTTAGCGATAACTCTATACCCTAATTACCAACCTACTCTATGACGGGGCGTACGGACGGGGTTTTATCGATGCTAGTCAATCGCAATAAAACTCTGCAAATCGCTATCGGGATGAGTTTTAAGGGAGACTGGGATATGACGGTCGGGAATTTATTTAAGATGAGAGTAAAAGCTTTTAGTTCGTTTTCTCCTGTTTTATTTAGGAAATGAATTAGTGTGATTATTTTATTATTTGTGAGGAACCTGTTCGTACATAAAACGTGCCTTCAAAACACAAAATTTATCTAGTGACTTAGCGCGACGGGAATAGGTGTTTTCAAAAATAATATCTATGCCCATGTATAGAGAGTTGCAAGTCCAGAGCTAGGCCTACATTTTATTCTTTAAATTGTTTTGTTATTGTATTGTTTTCGGTGATAACGTTTTAACCCCCCAAACGTTTACCAAATTGGACAATTTTGGTCTCATTCGATTCAATACAACTTAATCTAGGCTCTTACGGTTTATTTTTTACTATTTTAGTTTATTTAAATTTGAAAATATAACTAACATACATATGAGAGCTATAGATACGTCAGTCATAAATCTGATTATATCGTCTAAACTTTAGACGATAATCAGATTTACTCTGAAGTTAATCGTAATTGTACTAATTGATTAGGCTAGTTACATACTTAATCGATTGTAGATTACAATGTAGATCTTCCAAAATATTTATTTCAATGGTCTATTGAAACTAATTTTTACTTACTTTGTTTCAGGTACGTACTTCAAAGAGCAAAGCGAACGGCGAAGCTACTATACAAGTATTTAAACTCATGGGTCACAAACATTTCATTAATTGTAGCAATAATTCATTAAATGTGGAGTTCTGAAACTATTTGTACAGTTGGATTTCCCAACTTGTTCTCTCTAGTTAGGTACTTTAGTTCCTGCCCTTAACGATAAATAGACCGAAACATTTACACCCCAATATAAATAAAACCGTCATAAATATGTCGCTCCGAATAAACAGGACATTGCCAGCTCTTAATTACCTTTTCTTGCGATTGATTAGTTTGGTGAAAACCCCATATTTAGCTGTTTATCAGTATTATTCCTCTCAAGTTATTGATTTTAGTAATTAAATCGAAGTTTTAAAATTTAAACGTAGATTAAAAGTTCTGTCGAATTATACACCTACATAAAAAAAAACAAACAAAAACCCTAAACCTGAATGAATAAAGCGATCGGAACGGATGGGAACCAGTGAACGCAAAATGTCAGCTGTCAATATTAACTAGCCACAAAAACTCCAAACAAAGAACGATTTCCTGGTCAATATTGTTCCAAAACTATTACCTACCCCCGAAACTCCATAAACGAATCAATACGTCTATTGTTGTTAGGTCGGTGTTCAAATTAAAAAGTGGTCTATTATTTTTGGTAAAGGAACAAAGACGTTCCATTTTCGAAATTCGGTCCGCTCGGTTACGTCATATAAGCCACTACAAAGCGTTTTGTTCTTCGTCTAATTCTAGTTACAGTGGTTGGTATACGCATATGTAACGTATTATGTTAATGAGAGAAATGTTGTAGTGATTTTTCAGCTGTTGATGTTTTTACACGAACATGTTGTATAATGCTGTTGCCTTTGTCTTTTACCGAGTTTTAAAAAATTCTGTACATGTACCTACTATCAAGACCAAATCCAACAAAACCTCTGCCCACCAAATTAAAAAACGAGCAAAAAACCACGTGTGTTTTATGGGACCCCCCTTAGTTTTTTTATTCTAATTTAAAAATTTTTTTGCAAAGTGAATAGATAGCTAAATATTCTGTAAATATTTTATACGTCGACTGTTGTCAATATCGAGCAAAAACAAGCAAAATTTCACCTATGTTGTATTGGAGCTTAAATATTTATTTTATTCTATTTTTAGTATTCGTTGTTATAAGCGGCAACAGTAAATAATGATGTAATTATCATCAGTGAAAATTTCAAGTGTCTTACTATCAGGGTTCAAAAGATACAGACTGGTGACAGATGGACGGACAAACGTTCGGACGGACTGACGGAGGGCGAAGTCTTAGTAATAGGGTCCTGTTTTTAATTTGGATACGGAACTCTAAAAACGGACTGTGTGTTAGACGTAGGTACCTACTTGTCACTGTTTTTTGTAAACCTCTTCTTATCTTCTGGGAAATATCTTCTGGGAAAAACATTTCACTCGTGGAAATACCCATAATATTGTATTCTTATCACTACTAATCTGAATTAAGGCTGTTTCTAATTTTCCATGCTTATTTGAACACTTACCGATATCACCTACTTAAATAAGCAAGAACTTTATTGTACTAGTAGTATAATATCACTTATTTATGATGCTAGGCCTATAGATATAGTTTGTAATTATGTTAACCTAATTATCAAGAGTAGCTGTACCGTAAACAGTACTATGAGAATAATATGGTAGCGTAACTATTCATTAACCGAGCGCAAATTTATCGCACGACACTATATTGTGTACACGGTAGGTATCCGTTAGCTGTAAGGCTGAGAGCTTTTGTAGTTGTGGTTAATTAACATAATCGGATCGCGCCGTTGCCGAGCTACAGCGTTTCCTGATTAATGCGTGATATAATTAAAAAGTTTTTTTTACTATGAGTTAAGAGCTTAAAAGTACAAACAGAAAGTCTGTGGATGCCACAGATAAGAAACCTGGATATGGGCCTCCGAACGATTTTCGTAAACCTTTTTCGTACAAGCAAACAGTGGCGCCATCTGTCAAAATTCTATAGGCAAGCATTTTTTCCACCCGTAAAATGGCGACATATTTTCTGCCCTGTCTAGGGTAGATGTCAATTATTGTCAATTGTGGATTTGCCCGCTTAATTTTTCATGGTTTTCGCAAGTAACAAACTTCTTGCAGAGTTATCGCAGGTTTATTACAATGGTAATAATATAATCTCGCAAATAACAGTTACAAATCTACATGTTTTACAATACCTACCGTGTCAGTTCCCCATGTCAGTTGCTTATGGCTCCAAATCTGGGTAACTGCATGGAAATAAATGGAAGCTTCATTCTTTGATAATATCGGCATCCAAAATAATGGGCGTTGATCTATTTATTTTATTACCACACTAGGTTAATAAAGTGAACTTTAATATTATGATCTTGTTTTGTTTGGACGATAAAAATTTAATTATTTCTTTGGCGTCTAATAGTGTGTGTGTTGAAATATAAACTGACTTCGACTTTTTTTTTCTGAGCACATGGTGGCCTGATTGTTGTGAACTATACATGTGCGGACTTGCGGAAGACAAAGCTAGGGCTAGGATTTTCAATCGGTGCCGGGGTCTAGATTTTAATTGGATTTGATAATTAGAATAAAGAACTTAGTAGTTAGTAGATTTGCTGCTTTCGTAGAGCAATATCATTAAAGTGCTGATTAAATAATGCACATAATAAAAAAATCCTCATTCTTGTTACTTTTTTTTATAAATGATAGACTGATGACACAAGCAATACATTTACCTGATGGTAAATGACAAGTTTGCCCATACCAGCTGAAGTGTATCCTAGACCTTTTTCATTTGTATTGCAATATCATACGATGTACTGCTGTGCCGATCGACTTATATCAGTTCCTAGGTCTCATTTACCCAGTGATCATCGCCGTCGGTTACAGTGCCTTTAAAACGAAAACAGAAGTAATACAGCAGTAATAGATTACTGCTTCACGGTAAAATAACTGACGCCACAGTTGTACTTCCACAAAAAGATTCTTACCACCAGTGTAGAGTAATTTACTAAGTAAATTACTTCTGTATTAATTTACTTAGTTAATTAATTACTCTATGCTGGTAGAGTAGTACTTTCTATCAATTATCCTTGCCACCAGTGTCTAAACGTGGTACCATATAACAATAAACAGTAGTAGGTTTAAACACTCATGAAATTTTTCAAAGAGCGTGATGATTTTTATGAAGAACAAAGAGTTGTCTTCATTTTATAGTAATGTATTTTCAGTATTTCATACATACAAATACTTTCACATCAAAGTTGAAAGAATGATGGCCTTTGTGACCACATGAGAATAAAATCCAAGCTGTCATCGCTTTAAGTGTATTCCATTCCGGTTCATAAGATTTATATGGGACAGTGGCGTTTGTTCTATTGTAACACAGATAAAATAAAAGAAAGTAAAACAAAAGCTAATGAAGTTTTGTAAGAAAGAACGCTTTTACCGTGCGCTCACTTTGTATAAGATGAACGGTTTTGGATTATAAAACGTACACAAATACAATTTTACATGGTGCATTTAGTCTGAATCACGTCATTCTCTTCATCATAAGTTGTAGAAGAGACGATCAGAAGTAGTTTAATTATATCATGTGAAGTAGAACGCAGCACAGAGATCAGGTATAGCTTCACAGTTAACCTTGTCTCCACTTCAAAGCAAATATCCATTTCTATCCAGTTCCTTCTCGCTAATCGTTCAAATGATCTCCGTCTTAGTGTAAATTTACCTTAAGTACCTACCTACTGAGTAGGTATGTCAGTTTCTGCAATAAAATGGAAAATTCTTTCCAAAAAACCAACTTCAAATGCCACTACAAAGAATGAAATAATTTTTAATGTACCTACACCAATTCGAAGTCGGGCAATGTTTTGTTCAATCGTTAATAGTCCTTATTATTATAAAACTTTATGTGCAAAGAAATGACAAAATTATCGACAATAGTGAATGAACGAAACATTGCCCGACTTCGAATTGGTGTACATTAAAAATTATTTCATTCTTTGTAGTGGCATTTGAAGTTGGTTTTTTGGAAAGAATTTTCCATTTTATTTTATACTTTTCAGTGGAAAACAACTAATGCGCAAGGCATGTGCAAAAATGCCCACATCTCTTGAAGTATGCTTCTCAAATCTGAAGAGTTCCCTCAATTTCTCCAAGATCCCATCATCAGATCCTGACTTGATGAATACAGTCATTACTTGGTGATTGCAAGGAAATGCAATAGTAACTATAAAAAATACCTAAATCGATTCAAGTATACTCGCAAAATTTGAAGAGTTCCCTCGATTTTACCAAGATCCCATCATCAGATCCCGACCTGATGACCATAAGACTACCTGGAAAAATTTACTCTTTCAAACAATACCTAAATCACTTCAAGTGTGCTTATAAAATTTGAAGAGTTCCCTCGATTTCTCCAGGATCCCATCATCAGATCCTGACTTGATGACTATGGGACCATTTCAAACAAAAAAAGAATTTTCGAAATTGGTCCACGCATCTTCGAGTAATCGGGGAACATACATAAAAAAAAAGATTCCGACGAATTGAGAACCTCCTCCTTTTTTTGAAGTCGGTTAAAAATATGAAAACGAACGCCGGAAGAATATTATTTCACACGTGAAAGCGTAAACAAAAAGTATTTTATGCTTACAAGAATATGAAAATAAATAACAATTTATGTCTCAACGAAAACTTTGGCAAGGGAGTTCCTCGCCGCGGGGTGTAATGCTACATTTATTAGGGCCCGACCACTCTTAGTGTTAATGCACTTTGCGAGTCGCATGCACGCCTACGGGGATAATGACCTACGCATACTTGTTAAACGCGCCTATATTGTGTGCTAAGGGCCGTTAACAATTTTATACCTATGTGTGTACGAGTATAAAGGTTTTTCGCGTTTATTACTACGAAAGTTTTACGATGATCGATGTTTCACATACGTAAGTTTTCGTAAAATGCAATTATTTTGGAGGTTCGAACATCAAACGATATCTTGAGGCAATATCTTCTATAGCAAAACTCAAGTCCAATATTGCGATCCTGATAAAGAAAACAGCCAAGTGCGAGTCGGACTCGTGGGTTCCGTACTAAAGAAAATTTAATTTACTATAGGATAATAATACCACAAGAATCCCTTTTCTTACCGAACCGCAAACTTAACTTTGTTTTTTGAGGTTAATTGTTGATACCAAAAAAATATAAAAAATACAGAGTAAATTTTATTTTCCCCGTAAAATATGCTTAAATTTCTATAAAACATAATTATTTAAGATTTTTCTATTGGTACTTGTAGATAAGATTTTTTGTAAGGGGGGTTTTACGGTATTTTATTTTTTCGAGGTTTTTTTTTTCAATAAATCAAAAACTATCAGGCATAAAAATCAACGAACGATACACAAACGGAGAACTAAGCGATCTTAAAAGGGTTCCGTTTTTTCTTTTGAAGTACGGTAGACTAAAAATTAAATGAATTTAGCTTTATCATTGAACTTATATTGGGGTCGGTAAAAATATGCTGTATCCAAAAATAGGTAGATTGCACCTACCAATACCTATTGCGTTAAAAGTGATTGCCCTTTTCCAATCTGCACGCTTTGTCTCCGGGATGGAAACCATTCAGCCGGACGAACGATAGTGAGAATTGTGGATGAATAAGTCATTTTCCCACTGAATCGTTCGTCCCTAGACTTTCTAGTTTTTAATTTCTGACTCTATAGCACACGGTTTCATTTATTTTGTAACAGATTTCCACTTTTGAAACGTTGGCAGTATATGCATAGTCTGGCAAAAACGGTTCAATGATGGCGCCAATGCCTATATTATGATTAAAAATAAGAATTTTTACGAATTCCTATATACATATTTAAATGATGCAGAACAACCAGAAAAACAAAAAAATTGTTCCGTTTCAAGACGTTTATCTAGAAATCGATTCGTCGTAGTGGTCGTAGATTGCAAATCTAGAAATAATAAACATAACGTTTATTTATTTTAAACGCTGCAAATAAAATATGAGTATCTTCTAACAAACTTAAGTACCTATACATATAATTATAAGCCCTTATGCCCTTCCTATCACCCCACTTGAAATAGTATGCTTTCAAGTTGATAAAATTGTGTAGATAACTAAGATTCTATCATACATTGTACTCGTATCCTATAATAGCTATTCTAGCGTCATGATTCGCGATTTAAAAGTTCTTGGTTATAGGCATGTTTGGAAATAATTATGGTGTGTACGTTTTTTTTAATATTATATCATTCTGTAAACTTTCAACAACTTGAAAGCAGCAGATTTTTTACGGTTTTTTCTCAGTTGTGATGTTTTTTTTTGAAAATGGTATTTTAAATTTATCTACCTATAACCTATGCGTACCTATACGTCTTGAGACCTTCCTTTAAGAAATATAGTAATTGGTTTTTCGATACCTTTTTAGGGTTCCGTAGCCGAATGGCAAAAAACGGAACCCTTATAAATTCGTCATGTCCGTCTGTCCGTCTGTCCGTCTGTCCGTCTGTCCGTCTGTCCGTCCGTATGTCACAGCCACTTTTTTCCGAAACTATAAGAGCTATACTGTTGAAACTTGGTACGTAGATGTATTCTGTGAACCGCATTAAGGTTTTCACACAAAATTTAAAAAAAAGTAATAAGTTTTTTAATACGTGTTGAATTGATATTCAACAAGTCTAATATTTTGTTTAACTTTGATGACGATAGATGGCGTTGCACGTATTTAACTCGCGGTGAAGTTGTTTAATGTTGAATAAGTTGGTTATGCGGTTCAAGAAAAGTGGTTTTTATGGTTTTATTCCTCCGGTAGTAGTAGGTACGGAACCCTCAGTGCGCGAGTCCGACTCGCACTTGTCCGGTTATTTAAATAAACGGTCATAGCTCTACCAGCTAGGATGCTAATTAAGCTATATTTAAACTGAAATAAAGTCGAAATCAGCGCGTATTAAAAGCTTCTTAGATTTGTTGTACCAATGTACAAGTACAATATAAATAATTGTACTCCTATATCAATTTGCAAATCAAATCCTTTTCGAAACGCACTTTATTTCCATATGCTAGCATGATGTTAAAGTGGTTCTTTGAATTGCAAATGCAAGCCTTGGGCGGGTACTATTGAAACGTCAATTTGTTTTCTATTGGGTTTTCTTGTTTACCGCTGTTTATTCTGCGACACCGATACGGTTTTGTAGGGATGTTCGTGCTAGTATCACTGCTAGTTGACTGCTGGCTACCAAAAAAAAACTACTCCTTTACTTTTTTCTTATTCTTGCTTATGGTATTTGCTCGCCTATATTTGTAATCATTTTAAAGCATCTTCAGCCTCCACTGGCTACAGGACTTTTCTGAAGAAGGATTAGGCCATTCTTACGCTAGACAAGTAGGCTTGGCAAAACTACACACACTTTAGAAAACTTCTTAAAAAAGTTTTTAGAACTATAAATTTTTCACAACAATTTTAATAACCTTGTTACATTAAATCACCTCATCCCTTGCCATAGCTCCAAAAACTTGCTTAGCGTTAGCCATAGCTCCGAAAACTCTGAGGTCTGAAATTTGAACCTTAATTAAAACTAAGTTAGTCTAACTTAGGTATTTTTTTACTCTATATACAAGTTAGTATTTTACTGCGATCTCATGTGATGGTAAGTGATCATGCAGCAGATTTTATCGTACTAACTTGGAAGGGTAAGTAAATTTACCCCCAACGGTTTCTACACAGCATCGCACCGGAACGCAAACCGGAACGTAAATCGCTTGGCGGTGCGTCTATTCTAGTAGAGTGGTAAGCAGCTACGGTGGAAGCCTCTCACCAGACCAGACCTGAGACAATTTAGAAATTATAAAATTCCAAAGTGGCCCGTGGCGGGAATCGAACCTACGTCCTACCACTCGAATCCCGAGCGCGCGCCACTGCAAAAATCAAATTGCCTGTTAAAGTTTACGTTGACATCATCGTAAATCGATATTTTACAGCCGATATTTGTCAGATGCTCGTGGCGATCTCATCCGGAGCACGGCGGTAGTATCCGGTTTTTATTAGAGCCGGGTATTGAGTGGCTTCCGAGGGTCCATTGTGATTTTGGATTTCGGATTTCGTCTCCTTTTGTGCTCGAGCTCTCGTCCGCTTTTCGACATTTTTGGAGAGTCTTTAAATCTAGGGGTGTGTACTTATTGTTCACACATTTTTGTAAAGCGACGCTGTTGTTGGCGAGGAAGGATTATTATTGATAAGTTGATTACGTATACTTTTTACCCATTCTGCTCTGGCGGGTTTTGTAAAACATGTATAATTCTAGTCTTAATTAATATTAGTATTGTGGTAGTGAATAGTGACACTTGTTTTTCAAAAATCAATCGTCAGGTTTATGTAGTTATTCTTATTTTATCTTAATATAATCACCTTAACATACCTATCTATATATATTTTTACCTTAATATAATAGGTAGGTAAAGGTATAGATGGTTGGTTGATAAGTGCTAGTTCGGTTCTATGAAAAAATATTTTTGACTTATTTTAAATTATTTTTCTTTCTTTATGATCGTAAAAAAATATGATTGCCAAATAATAATGTAGTTTCATTACAGAATCATCCATGTGTTGCAAAATTAACAGTTCGAAGAAGAATGAAAAATGACAATTAATGCAATTCTTACATCGACCACTGTTACTTGAAATATAACTAAATAGTATAGGTACTGTTCTGCGGAATCCCAGATTCTCTCTTTATTCATAAAATATAACTATAGGAACTATTCTGCAGAATCACAGAAGTTCTCTTCGTCCATAAAACTACTCAAAAGTCTGTCTGTAATTTTAAAAATAAAAAGTTTCAAAACAAATTGTCTCTATTAATGATTTTAAACTAACTTCGTGGTTTTAGATCATAATATTATACATTTAAACAAAACAATAATATTTAAGAAAACAATATAGAATTAAGACCGTGTTCACCCCATTACAGAAGATTAGCCAAATGATGCGTTCACCTAAAGATAGGTTACCTTACCAGAGTCCGGGTGTATACAAAAATGGAAAATTCTTTCCAAAAAACCAACTTCAAATGCCACTACAAAGAATGAAATAATTTTTAATGTACACCAATTCGAAGTCGGGCAATGTTTTGTTCAATCATTAATAGTCCTTCTTATTATAAAACTTGATGTGCAAAGAAACGACAAAATTATCGACAATACCAAGGACTATTATTGAATGAACGAAACATTGCCCGACTTCGAATTGGTGTACATTAAAAATTATTTCATTCTTTGTAGTGGCATTTGAAGTTGGTTTTTTGGAAAGAATTTTCCATTTTATTTTATACTTTTTAGTGGAAAACAACTAATGCGCAAGGCATTGGAAAAAATGCCCACATCGCTTGAAGTATGCTTCTAAAGTCTGAAGAGTTCCCTCAATTTCTCCAAGATCCTATCATCAGATCCTGACTTGATGAATACAGTCATTACTTGATGACTGCAAGGAAATGCAATCGTAACTATAAAAAATACCTAAATCGCTTCAAGTATACTAGCAAAATTTGAAGAGTTCCCTCGATTTTACCAACATCCCATCATCAGATCCCGACGTGATGACCATAAGACTACCTGGAAAAAATTACTCTTTCAAACAATACCCAAATCACTTCAAGTGTGCCTGTAAAATTTGAAGAGTTCCCTCGATTTCTCCAGGATCCCATCATCAGATCCTGACTTGATGACAATGGGACCATCTGTGAACTATACCCTATCAAACAAAAAAAAAATTTTCGAAATTGGTCCACGCATCTTCGAGTAATCGGGGAACATACATAAAAAAAAAAAAAATAAAAAAAAAAAAAAGATTCCGACGAATTGAGAACCTCCTCCTTTTTTTGAAGTCGGTTAAAAATAGATTTTAGCTGTGGTAGCTCAATTGGGCAAATGAAGAGACCCATAGCTACCCGTGTGCAGGAACACATAAAAGCGGTGAAAAATAACGATCCTCAGAAGTCAGCGATCGCGGAGCATCTTCTGCAACCAGGGACTAAACACTGGATTGAACTCCATAACCCCAGGGTTTTGTCCACAGACCGCCACTGGTACCTACCTACTGGGTACTGGGTACTGGGTACTAGGTACTGGTAGACCTAGGCTGGTACGTGAGGCGATTGAAATTCAAAAACATCGGAATTTCAATCGTGAAGACGGGTTCAAATTAGCTAGTACGTGGAATCCGGTTGTAGAACTATGCAAACCGAAGCGAAATCGTGAGAGAGCTGGGGTGAAAAATTACGTTATTAGTGTGTTTTGCCGGACAACTCGCGAACTAAAGTTAAGAAGATCGAGGAGGAGGGTAGACCGATACGGTCTTTGACAGCTCCAGCTTCGCGTCTCGCCACTCTGCAGTCCTGCCGCGACCACGGCCTATGTAACTAGGTCGAAATATCGGCATAACAACATCATGTTTTAATCGTGGTATGTACCCGGTATAAGTATATAATATTATAAATTGTCTCTATCTACAAAACTAAATAGAAACAATAGCGATGTTACGGGAATTGCAAAGCAAAGTCAGTGTTTAATAAAGCCATTTCAGAATAAACTATTTTCCTAGTAGGTACATTAAGCTCTGAGCGACTGTGACACATTATTAGATAGAAAAGCCTTTGTTATTCACTTAGTCAAGTTTCTAAAGAGACTCGCAGAACATAAGCAATTTCAGAATTGAATTACGTAAATAAGTAAAGGAGAACATGCAGTAGCGACTTGGAAATAATATTATTACCAGATTTAAAATTACTCCAACGGAAAGTTTCGAGTAGGTTTTTTCTTTTTCCAATAGTCCATACCTATTTGGTAATGACTCTATTTTAAAAAGGCAGACTATAAAATGGTAAATACATATTGCATATAAAAATGCAAGTAATAGAGTTCGTTTGATTAAATCTATAATAATATTAAGTCCACATAAGCTGCGGGATAGTTTGCATGAGAAAAAATAAACTCAAACTCAAACTCAAAATATCTTTATTTCACATAGGCCTAACGTACAGGCTCTTGTAAAACGTTAATATACTTGTCGCATATGTATGGTGATAACTACAAGTCGACTTAGAACTAATTTTACGAGGATTCGAACGCGCCTTGCACTAAGAAGAAGCCCACAACAAACTCAGCCTTACTCAATACTTGTACAATATTATGCTGGTACCTACCTACTTACCTAATACGTACAAAAAATAGTAAAAAATATGCTAAGTATTAAAATGTAAGAGAAACCTGCGGTGTTTACATTCGCACAGTGTGAGCTCTGTTTGTTTTACAAAACTCTCCATTTCCCTTTTTTATACAAATACACAGTACATTCGGGTAAACCGAGGTAAAGCCCTGCTGAGCCGTTTTTTTGGGCGGTGTGTTTAAATTTTAAAATTTTCTTCTTCATATTTTTAGCACCTTTTGTTTCTCGATGTATGAATATGAATAAATTAGGTATAAGATTTCATTATTTAAACGATTGCACATTTTAGTACTTTTAAAATACTAATAATTATAGACGGTCGTATTTATAGAGTTAAGTACAAATTAATTTTGGAAATACGACAAATTACCGAAGACTGACTAAATTTTATTGGATTGAAGACTGAAGTATTTTATCTCCAAAGACGCATTGAAAAGCTATTAAAAGCTACCGCATACTAAGAAAGGCATGGAAAGTTTAAACATCTTGGGTTTCATTATCACTTACCATCAGGTGATATCGCAGTCAAGTACTAACTTGAAGTGAGTAAAAATGCGAGCATTCGATTACACTTGATTGGGACTGTATAATTCAAAGCTATATGTGAAAGGTAAAGAAAATGAGATATCATTGTTTGAAGTCAAAACTCATATGACTCTAATGTGAGGTGTAAAATATAAAATCGCACAAAGTAATTTAGTCGTAAACCCGCGTTTTATCTATTTCTCTTCATAAAAAGGCTAGGTAAAGACAATTACTTAATCCGATAAAATTACTATGGCTGTGATTTCTCATCAGATAAAAACTCTTTATTTGCATAGTTCTGTCCCCTTAGAAGTTAAGTTCTGAATTTTCACCATTGTTAATATAATCGGGAGAAATATTTTCAAATCACTGGAGGTTACACGATCAGCGAATGTTAGATTACATAATATATTTACTCTGTATTTATTCTACCAACCTACTAATAGCTAATAGTCTAGGTATATCTCTTCACTTTACTGTCTTGTTATCGATGCAAGTAATATCGATTTATGCATTGAGATGAAAGCATTTTACTTGACTGCTACTACGCTCGCTAGATTGGTGTTGCATTGTAAATGCTGCCAAAACCTATCACAAAACTAATTTTGAGCTAACTAATCAGGACTAATCCTGAGCTAACTAAAATGTCTGTAGTTGATCAGTCGACTACTCTTTATAGGTTCACATTACAAAATGAACTGATTAATTATTATACAACGTGTGCGAAAAATGGAATTAATATTAAAGAGTACATAAGTGTACTTGATAAGGAAAATCCCCTGTAAAAACATTACATAAAAAAATATGCTTAATTGTTTTTTCCGTGATGTATGGAAAGTTTCCATACAGTATGGAAAAATAAAAATGCTTATTTTGAAAAAAAAAATGATACAAACAGGAGTAGGTAGTATGTTTTTTAGCATTCGATACGATTCTACACAACAATCGATTAGAAATCGTTGAAAATATTATACCGGTACTTGCACTAAAAATGGAGAAAATAATCCATCAAATTCGCTACATTCGTGTAAACCTGACCACAATGACTGATGCATGACCGATGCATGACGGATTTGATATTATCATCACATCATGGAACAAAGCGCAAATATCTTGTGTTGACCATCTACTTTCGGTGGCCTTTTCTTGTGTACGCCAACGATACGACATCAAATATTTTTGTGTGCTCTTAAAATATTATTATTTCGTCCGATTGTCTTCAAATAGCAGAGCGTACGAGTATATATCAGACTATAGCATTGCTGAATTATCAGTTTTGAAATTGGAATAGCAATTTATAAGTACACAAGTGGAAAATTAAAAAATTTTAAAACACCCACGACTTTTGCACACTTGTAATTGAAAAAGGATTAAATAATTTTTTTGAAACTCCTCGACTAAAGGAAAGTAAAATTGAGTTATTAGAAGCTAGATTACAAAACATTGACTCGAAAACGCTTAATATGGAAGCAAACCCAAAAGCACAAGAAGAAATTATCGTAGAACTAAATGAACGGAACGTGAGATCCAGAAATATATTAGTGTCAGGTATAGCTGAATCTACTTCTACTGACCCAAAAGAGAGACAAATTTATGATAAAAACGCGTCTTGGCGTATTTTAAAAACTATATACACAGATTGCCCTCAGCCTGAAAAGGTTTATCGGATAGGAAAATACAACCCAGGTAAAAACCGCTTAATCAAAGTATGTTTTAAGCTCCCAGAAACAGCTCTGTATATACTCCGAAACAAATCAAGCGTGAAAAATGACGTGAACAAGATTTACCCTGATCAAACATCTCAGCAGCAGTCATATATGAAACACCTCAAACAAGAGCTTGAGAGCCGCACAAAAAATGGCGAAACAAATCTTATAATAAAATACGTGAGGGGTGTACCTAAAATAATTTCTGCGCAGCCAAAAAACTACAACCGATAATTAGTACTAAAGACAACAATAAGGAAGAAAACTGGGATACTACCACTTTTCAAATTTGCAAAAGCTATACCAACATAACAACCACCAAGAAGTCTTTAAAATGCCTGTACGCAAACGTTCGTAGTATTACTAAGCGAGGAAAATTAGACGAACTAAAATGCATCGTTCAATCTTTTGAAAAGACCATTATTCACTTAATTGTTTTAACGGAAACATGGATCAACTCAGAGGATGAAGCAAATAGAATCCAGCTACCAGGTTATACCCATTACTACAACTACAGACAAGAAGTCAGGGGTGGTGGTGTCTCAATTTTTGCTCATAACGGTCTCAAACATAATTTTATTGAAAAACACTCGATTGATGAAAATCACTACCTTTGGATTCATATAGACAAATTTTGTCTTGATATAGGCGCAATATACAAACCCGGACGTACAAACCATACAGATTTCTTAAACTTTTACTCAATGCAGCTAGAAAAAAGGAAAAGAGCTTTAATATTTGGAGATTTTAATTATGACCTACTAAGCACTGAACAATCTGTTCGCAATTATAAAACTACAGTAAAAGAAAGTGGCTATGACATAATAAATAAAATTCACTATGACTATAGCACTCGGGAAACTGATAGAACTAACACTATTTTAGACCACGCCTGTACAAATTTAAAACTGAACAAATTCCACTTCGCTATAATAGAGTCTAGTATGTCAGACCACAAACAAATTTATCTTGAAATAAAAAACTATAGGCCAGAACCCCTGAAGTCAATCAAATATCAAGCTATCGATTATGCATTTCTCTATAAATCCGTTGAAAGCTCTACCAAAGACATAAATAAGAAATCTGAGTATTCCAATTTAGAAGAAACCATAATAAAATGCATTAATCAGAGTAGAATAAGCAAAATAAAAAAATGCAACCCAGTTAAACAAGACTGGATTAATAAAAGTATCATAGAAGGAATAGATAGAAGAAATGCTCTATGGCTAAAATATAGGAAGAACCCTACTGATAATAAAATAGAACAAGAGTTCATGACAGAAAGAAAACATGTGGCGCAAACTATACAGGATAGTAAAATTGAATATTATAGTAAATCTTTCAAACATTGTCAGAATAAGCCTGCCAAAATGTGGACCCTAATAAATACCCTTTGCTGCAATAAATCAAAAGAAGTTACTGCTCCAGTTAAGTTAAAAGTCGGAAAAGATTATATCTGTGATCCAGTCGAAATTTGTGAATATTTTAACAAGTTCTTTTCTACTATTGGCGAGACCTTGGCTAACGCAATACCTGTTACATACCATAAGGCTAATGTATTCATTGGTACTAAAATTTTGTCATCACAGTTGTCACGCATATCACCAACATCTATCACTGAAGTAAGCAAGATAATAGACAATCTAAATTGTAATACGGCCGCTGGCATAGATGGGATAAGCACAAAAGCTATCAAATGTATTAAAACATTAATCATTTCCGACCTTACCAACTCTATAAATGATTGTCTCGAAAGGGGCATTTTTCCAGAAAGTCTAAAACTTGCCAAAGTTACTCCTATTTTTAAATCAGGCAGTAAAAGTGATCCTGGGAACTATCGCCCGATATCCGTTCTCCCCATTATCTCGAAAATTTTTGAAAAGATTATATATAATCGTTTAGAAATATATCTAAACTCTAACAATATTATATCACATAATCAACACGGCTTCCGGAAAAAATCTAATACACTCTCAGCTACAATAGATCTTATAACTAAACTTAAAGTAAATATAGATCAAAAGAAAATAGCTTTAGGGATATTTATAGATCTGAAAAAGGCTTTCGACACTGTAAGTCATGAAATACTCCTGGAAAAACTTGCAAATCTAGGAATAACGGGCTCTGCATATAGCATGTTCAAATCCTATCTATCAAACCGCAGTCAGATAGTGAAAATGGGAGATTGTAAGAGCAAATCGAAACATGTTACATTCGGCGTTCCTCAGGGATCAATATTAGGCCCTATGTTATTTCTGATCTATATAAATAGCATAAATGAAATAGGTTTAAATGGAAACGTAACTTTGTATGCTGATGATACATGTTTATTTTACTATGGAAATTCAATACAATCTATTATTACAGACGCACAAAATGACTTAATTCTACTCAGTAAATGGTTTCAATATAATCTACTTACAATAAATACCTCAAAAACAAATTACATTATATTCAAAGCTAAAAATAAAAAAATTCCAAATTATGAACCGCTTAAGATAAACGATGTAAAAATAAATAGTACCGACAAGGAAAAATATTTAGGTCTCACTCTTGACTGTGATCTAACTTGGAAACCACATATCGAAAAGGTTAAAAATAAGCTTACTTCTCTCACTGGACTCTTACGAATTATATCACGATGTCTTCCACAAAAAGTGCGTTACCTTATTTATAACGCACTTGTTAAACCACATATTGATTATTTAGTGGAGATTTGGGGCTCAGCTGCAAAAACAAATCTAAATCAAATACAAAGAGCGCAAAATAAATTGATCAAGGCACTATTTAATTATAATTACTTAACACCGACAGAAGAACTATACAAAAAAACCAAATTATTAAATATCACTCAAATATACATATATAATACCTGTTTATTGATAAGAAAAATTTTAACGAAAAACATAAATACACAATTAGTTTTTACTAAAAAAGTGCAAGTACAAAAAATGGTATTAAGAAATGCAAATAATTTAGTATGTCGAGCACCAAGAACTAACTACGGTAAGAAAAATATTTTGTTCGAAGGCGTGCAATTATATAATAAGCTCCCCAGTGACATAAAGAACACACAGTCTTTACAAACCTTTAAAAAACTCTTAAAATATTATATACTGAACAATTGTTTTTCAACAAAATGATAGATTACATTAATTAGCAAAAACAACTTAAAAAACATATCACATTATATATTGACGTACAAGTATAATTAAAATATTATTTATATTTATAATACTCAACTCACGCACACGAATATCAATATATATAAAAGTATATTCAAATATGCATATTATATGTGTACAATTACACTATAAACCTTATATACCTATTATTTACATGCTATAAAACACATGGGTACAGAAAATACTAACTGAGCTTACCCGGAAGTGCCAAGCCGTATCTAGTCGCTTTTGATCCATGTTATGTTCGCGCCATCGACGCACTCGTGTTTACTTTTGTAAAATTCATTTCTACCCACTTTGTTTTTGTATAAAATCGCAGTACTTTAAGGATAAGTTACTTAATATTTATATTGTTATAGTTCTCATGTAAGTGAATTCTGAATTCTTAATGAGAATAAAGTTCTTTAACCGTAAAGGAAAGTAAGAACTAAGAACCTATCAGTATAATTACAAATCCAAGAAAATCCGCCGGAGCTGCTGTGTTTTGCCTATGACGGTGTTGATGGTGCTGTTTACCAGTTGATGACTAATTCAATTTCTTGATACTTCTCATATACCGGCAGTTTATTAATACTTACTAATTACATACTGGAAACGAAAATAGCAATGGCAGCTCCGACGGATTTTCTTGGATTTGTAATTATACTGATAGGTTCTTAGTTCTTACTTTCCTTTAGTCGGGGAGTTTCAAAAAAATTATTTAATCCTTTTTCAATTACAAGTGTGCAAAAGTCGTGGGTGTTTTAAAATTTTTTAATTTTCCACTTGTTTTATATTTTTTCGATTAATATATTAATGTAATTTAAATTATATTATTATTAAAAAATGAAAATTAATCTTCAAACTAGCCATTAGCTCCTCTAGCAGCGTTTGAAGGCATCATCCCTTCCAAGTCATAAATAGACGTTAATTGTGGCGCCCCCTGCTGTTCAATCACAAGAACAATTATCTACGAACCATTGCCAATGACTCACTAATATTTTATACAAAACTGTATCCAAATCGGTTCAGTCGTTTTTGTAATAATTGAGAACATTCGTTTGCACTGTAAATGTTTTTTATGGCGCCCCCTGGTGATCGATGTTAGTAAAACTATCTAAGAACTATCGCCAATGAATACCAAACATTATACAGAAAACTGCATCTAAATCGGTCAAGCCGTTTTTGAAATAAATGGGAACATTCGTTTGCAATATAAATGTAGTTTATGGCGCCCCCTGGTGATCGATGTTCGTAACAACTATCTAAGAACCATTGCCGCTGAACACCAAAAATTATACAGAAAACCGCATCTAAATCGGTTAAGCCGTTTTTGAAATAAATGGGAACATTGATGTGCACACACAAACAAACAAACAAACAAAAATATTCTTGCATTATTGGTTTTTGTGAACAATTTAACATACAAACAAACATAAAATCTTTTTAACAGAGTAATGTACAAACGGTCTCTCACCCTAAACGCATATACCCGTACTCCGTTCCGTCGTGGGTAAAAAACAACAGAGTGTGAATCGACGTGAATATAACATTGGTAATCCTGAACCGCGACTTTACTTTTTTACTCTTTTACTCTACTAGTTTTACTTTTTTAATCGAGACTTTTTTTCGAGGCGCCGAATTTACAGTTGGTAGAATTCTACTTGTGTCGAAGAAGGCGAGATACCTATCGCTTGCCAATTGCTGATAGTAGTTGGGGAGGTAGTTACGGTGCACAGATCTTCTTCTTCTTCTGCCGACACTAAAAATGTTTGGGAGGCACTTATTGTATTTACCTACATTAACAAGAGCTGCTTGCTTATCAAGAATTGGGGATTCAAATCCCGGGTATACATTTCTGATATTTCGGACTTTTGTGAGTTTAAGAAACTCAATATCACTTGTTTAGCGGCAAAAAAAACAACGTTGTGAAATCTGCATGCCTGAGAGTTCACCACAATATTCTAAAGCCCGCTAACCCGCAGTTAGCCAACGTGGTGGCCTATAGCCATAACCCTCTCATTCTGTACGGAGACCCGTGCCCAGCAGTAAGTCATAATAAAGGTTTTAGACAAAAGTGTAGACTGGAACAGTTCATTTGTAGTGGGTATTCTAGACCTAATGCCTGTGAACGACCGTCGTCAGCGGCCATCGGTCGTGTCGTCGCATGTAAAGGCACTGGAACATTGACACATTGATCACCGGCATTATTCACGGCGGTAGGTGACCGCAGCATCACTCTTGTCAGTCACCTGTCATGTGGCGATTAATCTAACTAATACCAGATTTGTGGCTAATGGACCGGCGGATTTGATCTGACTGATGTTTGGGACTACCTTGCGGAGTTTTATAGATAGAAAAGGTCAATGTTCATTTATTTAAAGATAGGAAAAAGCAAAGGTTAAAGAAGTAATTTAAAAAGGCATACTTACACGAATAGAGATATAATGGCTTTATGGAAAAAAATAAACTTCTCTGATTTGTGGTAAACAGTCCATTGAAGTTCTAAACTATTCTAAAAGGAAACGTTATCAAGAAATCTAGCCTTTCAATAGTTCCAACTAGATACTGATTTGGCTTAATGGTTAAAAAAAATAAACTCTGATTTGTGGTAAACAGTCTATTGAAGTTCATATAACTATTCTAAAGATAAATCTATCCTTTCAAAAGTTCCAACTAGATACTAACTCTAATATGTCCAGTGTACCCTAATGCTTTTCTTCCTTATAAATTTTGTGAAGAAACTATTTTGTCTTGTTAGCTAAGTACTTAAATTCTATGCTTTGGATAATACTAGTACTTAGTCGTACTTATATTTGCGAAAGCTTCTACACGGAACGGTGGCAAAAAGCCAAAATTATTCATAATGCTCGCAACATATTTCTCTAATTATTATTCTCATGAAAAGTATTCCTAAGTAATAATGTTCCATTTGGCTTGCCGGTCTAAGGAAAGGCTTAATGTATGGTACTGTAATGTATTATTTAATATTAAATCTAACGTAATATTAAGACACGTAATTGTTTTTTTATTTTAAAAGCTTCTATTATATAATATGGCAAGGTAAATTTAAGCTCGCTTGCGGCAGCTGTAGAGATGTTATGATAAAATATCTGCTACGGATTTCTTGGAGGTTATTTGAATATTTAGAGACACTAGCTTCTGCAACGGATTTTTCCGGGATAAAACGTTGCATAAGTTTAGACGACCGAATGGCGTAGCGGTAGCGAACCTTCAATCTGCGTCGGAGGTCGTGGGTTCTATTTCCACTACTGGTAAATGTTTGTGTAATGAGCATGAATGTTTTCCAGTGTCTGGGTGTTTTTCAATATATTATATTTATGTATATGTGTATGTATGTTTATCAGTTATCTAGTACCCATACCACAAGTAATCGCTTGCTTTGGGGCTAGATTGCGGTGTGTGTAATGCCCTGATATATATTTATTTATTTATTATGTATCAGCTATCAGGTCACGCACCTCTGCCTTTAGGAGCTACGTACATTTGAGGGAACTAAAAATAGTCACTTCCTAAATAGTGCAGAAAACATCGTATTGAGGTAACTTGCATGCCTGAACTACACCATGACCATTGTGGTATAGTTACCCATAATGGTCTCAAAGGTGTGCGAAATCCGCCATGCTGCACTTAGCCAGCGTGGTGAGCTATGACCAAACTCTACTCATTCTGTGAGGAGACTTACATCCAGCTGTATTATTGAGTCTAAATCTTTAAAGTTCCTTTAAAGACGCAATAATACATGTAAGACAAACTTTACCTTTTGACGATCTCTCTGGTGTAGTTTATCAGTGGGTTGATTCTGTCTCGTTCAGTTTGTTAGTTAGTAGCCCTCACTGGTTTGTTAACTAAGAAAACGGAGGCAAAAATCCTATTTTTTTGGTATTATTTTTGAACAAGTTAACAGCTATCATGGTAACTTGTGCAAGAAGAATGCAATAATAAGAATGTTAAGAATAACAAAAAGTTAATAACTAGCAAATTGAACGATACAGAATCAGCCCACTGAGACTTCGGTCGTGGCTGGTAACCAATCTATCTAACGATCATACAGAATTGCAAAGCAATTCAGCGTTCCAATGTGACTTTTTTTCTAACATCAGATGAGGGGTTTCAAACCCTTTGATTACAGTCGTCATGAAACTTGAAACATGAACTGTAAAATAATATCCACTAACCCAATCCCTTTCTATTTGTTCCTTTACTCGTACCCTTGTGAAAGTAAATTGGATCTAACGGAACCCAGAGATGAAGGAAATTGAATTAAAATGAAACAGAAGCAGTTTTCCTTTCTAATGCAGTTTTGGTATTACATAGAATTACATTAACACTGCTAATCTTAAGCTGAGTACACATTCGCGAATTGCAGCTGCTGGCTCATAAATAGGTATACACTATACACTGTAAGGTTTTGCACTAATGCACTTAGTATTAGTCTCCTATGAGCTGAAAATAATATAATCTCTTGAAATATATGACTCAGTACTGAGAGACCTTTTAAAGTTCTTGAGTTAACTTTCAAATATTTTAACCGAAGGGTAAAAGTTCATAAGAACCTCATCTTAGAAGCTAGGTATATGTCACAATAACTCAGCGGCTTTTAAGAGCAGATTAAAATCGTTAAAAACGTGCTAATATTATATATTATGTACTAACAAATTGGTAAGCGAAAAACTATGACTCATACATATTTATACAAATCTACATTAATTGTTATTTGGATATGGATACATTGATTAATATTTTGGTTCTATTTTCTTATCGTATTTATGTACGTTGAAAAAATATTTTCCTCAATAACATCTAATCACATCACATTTCTTAATTAAAGTGTTTCGTATAAATACCTACTATACAGGTATTTTTAATATCCGTTACATCAGACATAGACATAATATTATGCCTACACAGGTATTTTGTCAATATAATATACGTTTTCCGGACAATTATGATTGATAGGAAAATATAGAAAATTACATACCTATTAAGATTTATTTTGAGCTGTACCAAAATGTATTCATTGTAATTTTACATTATTTTTAAACTCAATTCCATAAGCAAAATGAGTGTTAGTTCTTTAATATTTAACTTAATTCCTTTTTCGATTTAATCATACTTTCAATAATGAAAATTACATGTGACATAAAATAGTTTTATCGTCGAAAATCTTAGTTACCTATTTCGGGTCTAGAATTACACTCAGTTTAAACGTTGAAAATGTAGGCCGAAAAAATAATAATGGCTGGTAATATTAAAAACGCATAATTTAAAAGCTGCACGAGTGAAAACTAGTATAACACGTAAGGCGGTCTTATCACAATTTTTATAACTTGTAATAACGAAAGCACTTAAGAGCGTTTATGCGGCACGGTTTGAATCGCGTGTCGCTCCATACAAAAAAGGAATTCCGTTCCCAGCTGACGCAATTTTGCGCGGAAAATGGTATTACAAAAAAATTTATAGTAAAATAAATATACAACTTATTAAAATAGTAAATTACCAGTGACATTGAATATTAATTGAATTAAATTACTATAATTCAGAAATAACAAAATATCTTGGATTTTATCCTAAAATAATACGTTTAATTTATCGAAAAATGCTAAAAATGGCACTTTTCGGTTTATGGTTTTTGAATGAAAATCTAGGAAAATCGTGTTTTTATTTGAAAAACTTTTTAGTAAATGTTATTAATTTTCTAAATATGTCATTGTTATAAGTTTTTGTTAAGAAACATGGCAAATATCTTGCATCTGCGTAGAGCGTCGACCGCTATTTTAGCAAACAGCCTATACAAAAACTGTTCTAGTGAGAAAGTTATACACATATTTTAAAATATTTTTGAGCCAAGTTCTAGATTATGAAATGCCAAATAATATGAATTCAATTATCTAATCTATAATTGAACACATAACTATTTTATGTTCCTTCGGAAATCGTAAATTTTGACTCAAGCATAATACTAACGCATGAAGCGCCTTAAGCCATTAAAACAATAAAAGAATTGGAGCTAAAAGTTAGATTTAATAATGGGGTTAGGTTTAATAGTAATAATAAATAAAAAAGGTTTCGTCCGCATTGCTGGCCAGATGCGGATTGTCAGGCTTAATACAAGCATCATTGTGAAGAATTTCCATGCATGCAGAACTCATACGATGTTTTCCTTCAACGTAACTGATTGCTAATACGCATATAATACCTAATTAAGTTTCCACCGACTTGGGTTTGAATTTTGAACCCCGGCCATACCGAGTAGAAGGCGTAAGTCTAAACCAACGTAGCCATCACAGCTGGTCTAAGCATCAATATAATTAAAAAAAATATATAATTATTATCTCGTGAATTAGATAAATTTTTTTCAGAATCATCTACCTACGCGTTATTTTCTTATTGAACCTAATTAATTCGAACATGACAATATACACACACACAGGACCCGGCGAACCGCGCAAAAAAAGTCGCCCGTTTACTGGTGTCAAAAATGATTGTGTTGACACCAACAGCGTCAGTAGTAAGCCAACTGCAGTATTGTTTATGGATGTCCGCGCCACAGATCACTATACTTGTTGTGGCGCATTAGCCGTAAATTTGACAGATGGCGCTACTTTTTTCTTGTATTTACGTTAAATGTTCAGATGGGATCCTTAGGTTCATATCGGTGAACATGACCCTCATCAAGACCTTGTAAAGTTCTTCAAACGATTATAAAATTCCATTTTTAAATTTATTTATACCTAAAGTAAGTGGCAGCCCTAGGAAAATGTACACTGGGCGCATTAAACAATAACCTCTCGAGGATCGAACCACGTGCGGGCACTTCACGTCAACTGTAAAACATGATGCATACAGGAAGTTTCAATTGCTTTATTAATCCATTTTACGCTCAAACTAATTTGAATCTCGCTGTCTGCGCTTTTGTTTGCTGACGACCGTTGACTTTTAAGCGCAAACACACACAATTAGGGAGAAAAAGGATCTGGGGCATTGTGACCCAAATGCGGGATAAAATTTTAGATAACCTAACCTATGAGACCTATGTGATAGTGGCGCGAACACTGCTAACAGTGGATGAATTCGATCGTTATTCAGCAACTTCTGGAATTCTTTAATTTTAGCTTTCTGGACTTCTTCTTCACATAAATCATCTCAAACGTGCACGCAATATCAATCGCTTTGAATAAGCACTCTTTCACTTATTGATTTGAGCAGCTGCTGTAGCCATTTTACTTTATTTATTCTATTTCTACGATTGCCAATGGAAGGAAATTATAAAAAAAATAAAATGACAGCTGTCATTGATCAGTCACGTGATTATTTTGTCAATCGCATATGTAATTCCCACAGAGCAAGGAATGACTTTATATTGGTAATTCCTATACATTTCTTGAATTAGCAATCATTGATATAGAAAAAGATAAAGTTCCATAGCTGCTGGACGCACCCTTTGCATTGGTCCGGTCCGCCTCGATCTGTGTGTATTCGCGCCTAATCGTATTTCCCTACAGATTAATTTGAATCTCCCAGTCTGGCCATTGTTTGCCAGTGAACATTGACTTTTTAATGGAAAATTTGTAGTGTCAATAAAACTCATTCAGTTATAATACGCATCGTCCAAATATTTGAGTTTGCATTGTTCAATATTCATTATTTGCCTCGTTTCGCTGTCCATTTGTTTCGGTAACAATGAATTTTTGAAATGCATTAAAGCACAATATGCCATATGGATACCAGAGTGAAAGGATAAAAAAAATAAAAAAAATAGTTCTCTGTAAAGTCGGCTTACGGACGATAGATTTACGTGATAACGTCATTATCGTGCCTCTCTATCGCTTGTTGCGCGCTCTCGCTTGCATGCACAGGCTCAGGTGGAACGTTACGCAGAACGTTACTATTTTTCATGTGCGTTGCTGGTGTTCATCAATTTATTAAACGTTATCACGTCAAAATAGTTGGTAAGGTTAATTTTCATTACACCACTTAAATTGTAGTTTATTTTAGAAAATAAACTCTTGCGAATTAAATTACCGTTCCATAATCTTACTAAATTCGGTTTGTTGCCACTGGATTTTGTTTAAGAAATGTCACAAAATAATTACATCATGAAAAAAATCATTCACAAAATACTTGTTATTATCGAAATTCAAATTTCCTTCATCCGCCAATACCTTGATCGGTGTACACTGATTCCAGTCTATAAATTGTGGTTGGTAAAAAGTAAATCGTTTACAAGACTTTTTAAGTTGTTTGACGATGTTACTATCATTATTTTTATTCATGCTGTAACATAAACAATAATTAAAAGTGATTAGTAGGAAAGATTTATTTGTTTTGCTATAATCGGCTTCTTGAAAAGATGCTGTATGGTACAATATGCAGGAACACTGCCCACATGAAACACCAGTCACCACACACGTACGTTTGTTTGTTTTGTGCCGTCACGGTGTCCCGGTGTCGCGTCGGGACGAAACGTATACGTCGAAGAAAGTGTTCGAAAATTGTGTATGGTGTTACATGTGGGCAATGTTCCTGCATATTGTACCATACAGAATCTTTTTAAGAAGCACATTATACCAAATCAAATTATTCTTTCCTACTGATCATGGATTTCCGCAAAATAACGCCTGCTTCCATTCAATAATTAATTGTGATTGTAAGGTGATTAAAAGTCAAGTTTTGGTCTCAGTCAAACTAAAGCACCTATAATCAACTTTAGTTTGATTGAGACAAAAGAAAATTACAATAATCCAGTAATTTTGTGATCAAAAGCCGTGACACTAAGAATTCACGTATAATAAAGATTTTATGTGTCGCGCGTCATTTGCGATGATTTGTAGAGCAAGGGACTACGATACGGCTAATGTCTTATCTACCCATGGGGTCTCTCTACATTTAAACGCAGAGAATTGTGGGAATCTCTCACAACTATTTTAAGTACTGCTAGTTTTGACCATGACACCACCATCGGCTTTAAGGTATGTGAAGGATTAGCCTGTTAAATATGAAAAATAATCAAGTTTTAGTAAGTCATCCATAACATCAATTGTCATTGACATTCACCAGACGAAGCAAATAATTACGTATAATTTGCCTGGTTTTCGATATTTAAAAAATTCTGTTTATGCGGCTCCTTTGATATTGTAGTGTACGATAAAAATACCATCACGCGAACACGCTAGTACAGTACGCGCGGCGAAAGTTTGGCTTTGACCGTTATTGCGCAGAAATCAGAAATTGGGTATCAACCAATCAGAATTTGGGTACCCATGCGCAGTAATCCCCTCCACCCGAAGGTCAAAGCCAAACTCTCGCCGCGCGTACTGTAGTAGTCAGTACTGCTTAGAATGTGGCTGGTCGAGACCTGGCGGGAGCGCGGTCAATACGATAGTGAATCCCGTACCCCAGCAGGTTTGTCGAAAGAACGGACAGTTTTTAGTGGTTGCAAGCCCCACATAACCTCTTCGTTTCCCCTGTCGAAGGGATACCCCTTATTATATATATATATATATATATATATATATATATATATATATATATATATATATATATATATATATATATATATATATATATATATATATATATATATAGCGTTAGGCATTTTCTGTCTATCTAAAAAACTGCTTAGAGTGCAATTTAAAAATGTTTGATAAGTGATCACGGACGATCTTATGATAAGAAGTGTGAAAAATCCCTAATGCATTGACTCACACCCCGTAACGCAGTGACTTACAGAAATTGTTGCGGCGTAACGAAACGATTTTGCAAAGAAGCTTTTTGTGAAACGTCTAGAAAATGTCTTTGTAAGATGGTCTAGCGCTTGTGCATTACGGAAATACGTAACAAACGCGGTGCGATTTATGAATGACAAATCATAATATCAAATCATAATTTTCGAAACAAATTGAGTTAATCAGTCCCGAGTAAATTATCGTGAAAAATCAGTTTCGATTTTGAGAACAGCCACTGATTCGGATCGGAGGTATTATGTATACATTGCACAAGTAATCAAAAAGTAATATTTAAAATACTTTAGTAGGTAATAATTTTCCGTAATGAAACGTTTGTAATAAGCTAAAAAGCATGCAGATTTCGAAATCATAGTTATCGGATTCACATCTGGATCTGTGCACAAGCTTTTTGAGTTGACTGTGACTGTATTCATTGCACGGTTTTGCGCAATCGAACGAAATGGTTCTGCTTTTGATGATTCGCACTTCAGGGGTCTTCTCTCTTTTACAAAATCAATCATAGCAGTATTGTCGTTTTTATGCAATGGATTTTATGTAAATGATGTTTTTTGTTTCTTAGATAAGTATCTGTTTCATCACTCTTGTGCAAAGATCAGTAAGGCCTATTGCAATAACAGAAACTAAGGTTTTCTACACCATCACTGTTAGTATAGGAACGTGTTCTTTTTATCACTAAGAATAAAATAAAAATAATAAATTAATCAAAAAAAAAAATATTCTTTTAGCATTGTTATGACATTATTAATATCATAGGCGAAAGTATGTGTGTATTTGTATGCGTGTGTGTATGTTTGTTACTCCTTCCGCGTCGCAACTACTAAACTGATTTAGCTGAAATTCGTAATGGAGATAGATTAGACCCTGAATTATAACAAAGCCTACTTTTTGTTCCGGAAAAATCCCTGGAATTCACGGGAATTGTGAAAAACCAAAAATTCATACGGGTAAAACCGCAGGCGTCAGTTAGTAAATAAACATAATAAGTTTGGAGATACTATCTTCGTATCAAGTAATAATACATATTATGTGGATGTAAAAAACAAACCTAATATCCGACGCTCTGAAAATCTAATAAGAAATGGGAAATGAGTCTCAAGAGAGATGTCGTGGCATTTATTATCACGTGATCTATCGGCTATGGAGAAGATGGATAATATTTTTGAACGCTTTCATTCCATTACACATCTTCGGGGGTAGATACAATTTCGAATATGGCAAGTTTCTCTTTTTTGTTTCTTAAAAATTTTACTTACAATTTCGTGGCTTGGATAAATTTAAGCAATTTTTTTTTGCTTTGTTGAGAAGGTTTTAAAACTTCAAAGCAACGTATTTAGTTAATAATGATACAATCTTCGCTTTTGACGAAAAGACTGAAAGTTAAGATAACGTAAGATAGCCGTTTATTAACCAAATATTTCCAAGGAACAGGAGCTTTTTTGTTATATTTTAATTTTCTAGGTGAAAATTAATAAGAATTGTAGATGCCTCCATATTTTATGCTAAATCCTCCGTTAGCAAGATTGTACGTTCTATGCTAATTTTATAACTTCAGGTTTCAGAATATATTGCTCCAGCAAATTTTGGCGAAGATTCCTACATTTCCTAGCACAGAATCAGTGCAGTCTAATTTTATTCAGCTAGATTTTCGTACTTTTACAAGGGAAATATACCTTTTACGGAGTCGTCATGGGAATATGATTTTACTCAGCTATAAGTGAAGCCAAAAATGCTCCTTCGAGAGCTTTCCCCGCGTTTAATAGCCTCAACTGGTGATAGAAGCGCTGGCTCATTTTTTGCGCAACGTATCAGCCTAGCTGTTCAACGCGGAAATGCAACCAGTACTCCTGCCGCCGTTCCACCCGGGCAAGACTTGTATAGTAATTAGAATAAGCTAGTGATAAATTTTATTGTAACTCTTCCTGTATATAAAAAATGCTAGAACATGTAATAAAGATTTACCATGTAGTTTGCTTTTTCCTCTATGTGGTATCCCGCATTTGCTTTACTTAGGTTTACTCAATGCCTTTTGGAGGAAAACCGAGAATTGCTGTAGTACAAAGTGAAAACCATGCCCTGTGAAAGTTATATTATTTTGCGCTTTTGTCCCTTTATGGCATATTGTGGTTTTCTTTATCCTTTCATCCCTTTTAGTGTCAAAAGTTGTTCCGCGTCAAAGTTGAAGAAAGACATACATGCGGGTCCTTTTTGCAGAACAACCAAACATTTTCATCATCTTTTATTCGAAAAACTGATTGACTATACTTATGCTTGGGATGCATTCGTTCGATTTTTGACTTCTTTAAAATACAGTTCTTATTAAAAGATTAATCATCTGTTCAACGTATTAAATATTAATGAAGCGGAGTTGATAGCATTTAATACATGCAATTAAAGTTAAAGGTTAGAGACCCTCTAATCCTCTAAGCAATTTTACAATCCCTATCGAAGGAAATTGGTATGATAATTGCCGTGGATCCACGATTGTCATTAAAAGATTGAAAGATTACTTGTTCCTGCTCCGCTGGGGTAGAGTGCCATGGAAGAAGATTTATCTCATTAGTTTAATGGTGCGTCCAGGGCAGGAGGGTTGCTGGCATTTTTGTGAATTTCGGAAGCTTGAGAAGGGATCCAGAAAAATCTTAATTCGCAATTCTTATTTAAGTGAAGAGAATGTTTGTAAGTTGCTATCTTATTTTGTAGATACCTAACAGAAGTAGCATTTTTATTTTATTCTCTAGTAAATTATGTTATCGTCGGCGTCACCAGTGTAGGTGTAGATATACATGTACAGGTGTATCCTACCTACACAGGTTACCACAACGTGATGGAATTGTGTATGTATGTTTGTGTATGATGTTGGATGGCCCACAGGCATTATTATCAACTTGTAGTTATCATAGTATTATCTTTTTTGTTAAAGTTTGGCAAATTACGTTATATTTAAACTATTTGGAATGTAAATCATCAAAAGCAGACGTCTTATTTATTGAAAATCTTGAGGATTAACAAGTTCTTGAACTGTTCCGAACTTTTCGGCGATTGTTCTAATAGATAAAAACAACCAAGATCATAATATCTCTCATCCCGACTCCCTCGTAATAAACAAAACTGTGCTTATGACATCCGTATTCGTTTTACGGTTTGCCAACATCGGAATGCGAGGGGCGGGCCGGGGCTTATTGGAAAAGTTTTAACTAGATTAGGTTTGATTAGAGAGGACGCATAATGAAACCCAGCAGGCGGACTGATGTGCTGTAAATAACTTGAGTTGGGTATTAGTTATTTCGAATCACACTCACATTCGATTTGGAATAATTTGTTGAAACGAGTATCGAACTTTGCTTTCAGAACTTGTCTATTCTAATAGTGAAAACAAATTAACACCGAGCGATCCGGACCTGCGCGATGAGTGCTATTATTAATTTATTAATCTCCTACTTTAACTCAGATTGGTTTGTCGTAATAATAGTGGATATTTTTTTTACATTTTTTTACTTTACTTATGATTTTCAAATTTTCCGTGGTCAATGCTCGTTTTCATTGACAATCGCTAGAACACCTAGCCCATAGGTGACAGATATCACTTCACCTGTCACCAACTGTCACATTCAACTGTCACCTAAGGGCCTTATAGGTATCCTTTTAAACATTAAGGCTTGGCGATGAAGACGAGCATCAAGAGACAATTTTATAATACGTAACGGGTAAATATCAGCTTTACAACGTGGCATGCACCTGTTACATAATAAGGGATATGTTGAAAATAAAAATGAAAAATCTTTATTTTCACATAGGCCCAATTAATAGGCTCTTAAGAAAAGTCAAAACTCTACCGCCAGGTTCGGAAAGCAGGTTTGTACTTTATAAGTAAACAAGAATAAATATAGCTTTCTATAATGTTTAAAAGAATTTAAAATGGGGCCAAAAGATCCAAAAATAATACTTTTCGACGTATACAAACATATTTTAGGGTTTCAATAAGTCGTGTAATAACTTAAAGTGTTGTAGCATTTTTATTTAAGTTTTATACTGGATTTTGTTCTACGTAAATGTTTAGGGCAAAATTCACCGATTTTAAAATTCTGATTACACGGCTCATAGCTTGGCGAGTATATTGCTTTTTAATTTATTGCATGTAATCGAGTGAAAAAAAACTTTGCTTCAAAGAAAAATCTGCGTTAACCAAAAATAAATGCAGCAATAAATCATACCTAATATTAGTATCTAAAAAACTGTAAAATTTAATTTTAGCAGCTTTTATATTTATTTACTTCTATACAAAAGTAAATCAGTAGTAGTATTTCAGTTTAGTTAAAAGTTCTTGGTCTGACCCTATATCATAGGTATGGGTAGGTATATAGGTATATACCTACTTGTAGTTATTTATTTATTTATTAGGACATACATTTTAGCCTATGACACTCCACAATACTCAGCTGGCAACACTGACCAACCCATACCCTGAAAATAAGTTAAAAATCAGTGCAGAAGAACAAATAATCGAGGAACCTTTTTCAGTAAATAAGTAAAATACACAATTAACGTGTGGCCCTTGTGGAAATTCCCAACCTTTATAATAATGAAGCTTACTATGAATACCCCGAATGATTACGTATACCAACCTTTGTAAAAAAGAAAGGTAAACAGTTTTAATGAAAAGATTTGGTTAAAATAATCATGTGTAGAAAAAGAAAAGGTTTACTATTTGAAGTCAGTTTGTTCAATGTGTGTTCTTTTATGAGCTACAAGTATAGCTTGACTCATTTTATGGTAAGTGATGATGCCAAGTAATACTGCAAATGTAAAGAAGGCGTCTGACTCACTATTTTTGTGTATGTTGCACACTGCAGACAATTCTAACATTTACAGCTTTTGTATTTCTTTCAAAGTATGCCTGAGTCGTTAAAAATAACGTCATGAAAACACGACTTGAAAAAACTTTTTTTTCTCTACACCATTAACCACATTACAGACTTTGCGACATATTGCTGATGAGTTTAAATAGTTGTTTCAAAATAGTATGAGTACTAGCAGATGCCTGGAGCTTCGCCCGCGTGTAATGTATTATACATATTATAAACCTTCCTTTTTAATCATTCTATGTATTAAAAAACCGCATCCAAATCCGTTGCGTAGTTTTAAAGATTTAAGCATACAATGGCAGCGGGCAGCTATACTTTGATTTATACCTACTATGTAGTGATTAACTTTTTGGGATAAGTTGTAATTTTACTTTCATTTGATTTAAAATAACACAATCAATTAGTATTGAAGCAAGTCCTTTACATCTGGTTACCTGATTTACAATAGATGTCTATTACGAAGAACCAATAAAATGGAAAATTCTTTCCAAAAAACCAACTTCAAATGCCACTACAAAGAATGAAATAATTTTTAATGTACACCAATTCGAAGTCGGGCAATGTTTTGTTCAATCATTATTAGTCCTTCTTATTATAAAACTGGATGTGCAAAGAAACGACAAAATTATCGACAATACGAAGGACTATTATTGAATGAACGAAACATTGCCCGACTTCGAATTGGTGTACATTAAAAATTATTTCATTCTTTGTAGTGGCATTTGAAGTTGGTTTTTTGGAAAGAATTTTCCATTTTATTTTATACTTTTTAGTGAAAAACAACTAATGCGCCAGGCATTGGAAAAAATGCCCACATCGCTTGAAGTATGCTTCTAAAATCTGAAGAGTTCCCTCAATTTCTCCAAGATCCCATCATCAGATTCTGACTTAATGAATACAGTCATTACTTGATGACTGCAAGGAAATGCAATAGTAACTATAAAAAATACCTAAATCGCTTCAAGTATACTAGCAAAATTTGAAGAGTTCCCTCGATTTTACCAAGATCCCATCATCAGATCCCGACCTGATGACCATAAGACTACCTGGAAAAAATTACTCTTTCAAACAATACCCAAATCACTTCAAGTGTGCTTATAAAATTTGAAGAGTTCCTTCGATTTCTCCAGGATCCCATCATCAGATCCTGATTTGATAACTATGGGACCATCTGTGAACTATACCCTATCAAACAAAAAAAAAATTTCGAAATTGGTCCACGCATCTTCGAGTAATCGGGGAACATACATAAAAAAAAAAAAAAAGATTCCGACGAATTGAGAACCTCCTCCTTTTTTTGAAGTCGGTTAAAAAATGTGTGCAAAAAAAACCTGTGTGGTTGCCTGTAAAGTCGGTATACGGGCGAAAGTTTTACGTGACAACGACTTTGAGTGGTAAAATAATTTTAATGTGAATATTCATTCGTATAGTAGGAAGAAGGATGAAATAATAGTAACAATTTAAAACATTTATTTATACAAAGTGCTCGAGTGGAAGGGACGCGTGCCTTTCACTTTTTATGTCTGTCTCTCTCGCTCTTAGGCGGGCTAACCATGCCCGAGTGGAAGGGACGCGTGCCTCTCACTCGCTCTCATTGTGAGCGCATAACGTGAGCGGAGCGTAACGCAGTTTCTTGAAGTGTCACCCGGCAAACCAATTTATAAGACGTTGTCACGTCAAAACTTTGTTCTTGGATTTTTTTTCTCGTTTTCTATTTTCATTACATCACTATTTTTTGCCGAGCGACATATCGTATGACGCTAGTATGACCCAACACTTAAAAATACTCAGTGTTTCTCAGTTATGTAGGTATGCATTTATGCAACGTATGTTGGTTCTCATTGTTTTTACTGTTCGAGCTAGACTGCTCTCGGTAACTTTCCCACTTCTGGTGCCGCGCTACACTGTTTATGCACATTATATTACGCTGCAGGCAGGAATTTCACGGTAAATTAAAAAGCTGAATCTCTTACGAGCTTGCTTTTTTTAAGTTTGTTAGCACGGCTAACCTATGCTTGTTTGTGGAGTTTATTAATGAGACAGAAACTGAAAATAAATCCTTACTTACTTCCCGGTTTTGGTTTGGCGTAGCTTCCAGAGACTGTTTGATACATTATTTTAATGAACCTTTACCGGCGTTGGAGCCAATACGGGAATTTGCCTCCAGGTTATGTTTGGGGACTGTTTGTGGTACGAGCGTATGACTTCAGAAGTTGTATTTATTGAAAACTTCATACTAACGGACTGGGTACTCCATCTAGCGTCAGCCGCTACAATCTCATGTAATAGGTACAGATTTTTTATCAGTTTACTAGCTGACTCGGCAAACTTTGTTTTGCCAGTAGGAATATAAAAATACCTTACAACCTACTCTCAGACATGTATGTACGTACCCAGAAAATTTCCGTTCCGGAGGTGAAAAAATGGACACTAGAATTTTATATACTCGTATTAGAGATTAACTGATTAAGACTGTTTATTGTTGTTCGATTGTGAGTCTACTAGTAAGGTCACGCACTATTTATATCCACTGGTAAACTGAGTAGTCCCTGCGGTTTGTACATACAATACTCGCCATTTGTATAGATGATACTCCACGGTATAAAGATTATCGGAATTGAAACCCAACAAGTATTACGTCTACAATTTTTGTATTGTTGTATGTGATTAATTAAAACTAAGAGAAAAACTAAGATGCAAAGAAAGCCCGAAGACTTCCTTGGCGTAGGCAAGGTAGACATACGTCAACTGTCAAACGACCAGTATACATTAGCTCCGTGTTTAAAAATTATTTAAGGATAACTAGTAGTAAAATCAATAAAAAATAGTGTTTGGCAAGCTAATAACAGTGCAGTGGACTAGTACAAGTGTATTCAAGAGGAATAATAAACATTTTGATCAAAATATAGTGCCCTATAAAGTGGTTACATACCGATTGGTTCTGTGAGTTGTCAACAATAAAAAACGTAAACAAAACATAATTGATACACTTCACAATGCACTTTACTTTTTATTGCACTCTGACAAAGATAATAAAAGTGTAATTACTTGTTTCAAAGTGATAAATCAACAAAGTAATTAATTTCTCTTTAGGAGGGCAACAAAATAATAACAGACGCTAACTATACTGCCCAGTGGAACGGAAAAACATGGTAGGCACTTGCGAAGCGTGCCGAGAGCACATTAGTGTCACGGTAAAACGCATAAAGTGCAGCCTATGTAGCTGCTTATACCACTCTGACTGTGTCGGATTTAGCGGGGACTCAGCGTCATCGAGAACGCAGTGGAAATGCCCAAACTGCGTAGCGGCTGCTAGGAAAGGCGGCGACAACACTAATACTCCGGTACGCGCGGAGAAATCTAGTAAACTACCGCGCCCGGCCGGCGCCGACTCCGCCGAAACGACGACGCCTGACGCTACTAGCGACCTAAGACTACCCGTTGATAATTCTACATTATTCAGTCGCTTTGAAGGTATTTTGGACTCTAAGCTGAATGCAATCAAAAACGAAATTGTGGAACAATTGAAATCAACCATCTTCTCAGAATTAAAAGGTGAAATTGTCGCTTTATCGTCAGAGTACTCACAACTGCAAGTCTCTCATAATCAATTACAATTAGAAAATGATCAACTCAAAAGAGACCTATGTTCGCTGCAAGAGCGCGTCACCGTGTCTGAGGATCAGCTGTCGGATCTCCGCTCTCAGTTCGGTAGACAACAGCAGCAGGGTAGAATCAATAACTTGGAAATTGTGGGACTCCCCGAGGCTAAGAGTGAATCGCTCGTCGATCTTACTTTAAAAATTGCTCAGTACGCCGGGGTCGAACTGCGACAAGATGACATTGAGTTCGCGCATCGCGTTCAGCCTCAAAAGATTGTAGCGGGAAGACCTAAACCCATTGTTGTGAAGATGAAAGATCGGATGTGCAAAGACAGAATACTCTCAGGTTTAAAAAGAAACAAGGGCATCTGCACGAAAGATATAGGCATCAGTGGAATAGAAAAAAGGTTCTTTGTAAATGAGCATCTAACACCAGAGAACAAACAGCTTCTCAAAAAAACTAAATCTTTCGCGCAAGAAAAAGCATACAAATTTGTCTGGATTAGAAATTGTAGCATTTTTTTACGAAAAAACGTAGAATCTCCGGCACTAAGTATACGAACGGAAAAGGACCTGCCCAAGTTAATGTGAATTTTGGCCAAATGAAGCATTTGGCCGGGATTTACTTTGGCTTGGCAGAATCTGCTCTTTCACTTTCACTTTCACTTAACACACACACTCAACACACACTTTATACGCAACAATCTTCCTCATTACGCACAGACACACTCTTTAACATTGTCATAAAAACAAGGGGTTTCTTTTTCTTAACTTGGTCTATGAATCTAAGAATCACGGTCACTCTCACTGTTGTTTATAAACCACGCACATTCATAAAATTAAATTCCTATAACAATGTCCTGGTACTTAACTCGTATTCACAGGCGCTAACTCCATAAGGGTCTTGTATCAGAATGTGCGTGGTTTACGCACTAAAACAAGTGAAATTCGGCACAATATACTAAGCCAGGACTTTGACTTACTTTTAATCACAGAGTCCTGGTTAACAAGCGGTATCTATGATCGCGAAATCTGCGATAACAGATATGATGTCTTACGTTGTGATCGTAACTCTGAAACTTCCACAAAGAAGCTAGGTGGTGGAGTTTTGTTATGTGCTTCTAAAAAGCTGCAAATACAACACAATCATGATTGGACTTGCCCTGGTGTTGAGTCTCTGTGGGCGACCATACCGGCAGAGACGCTTCACACCCAAGGTAGACGAAATGTCCACATTGGATTAATTTATGCTCCGCCAGACAATAATTTGCCTGCTCGTATCGAATCGATCACTACTCGTCTAGCTGATATTATTTCCCTACACCCGCATGACTTTATCCTACTAGCTGGGGACTTTAACCTTCCTAATATCACTTGGACTGACTCTGGACCCACAATTTACAAAAGAGGCGCAGTGGAACTACAAAATGCATTCCTGAAACTTAATGATGTATGTAATCTAGCTGGCTTAAAACAGCAGAATATTATAAAAAATACCAAAGAAAATACTTTGGATCTAATATTTAGTAACATCGACTTTGATGTTCACCACTGTTGTGTGCCCATTGTCCCTGAAGATGTATACCATCCTTGTCTTGAGTTTGATCTTTCAAGCTTGCTAGTCCGTAATATACATCACAAACCTATTAAGCGTCCTAACTTTTTTAAAGGAGACTATACTAGAATTAATGAATTTCTATCTACAATTGATTGGAACGAGGTCCTCCATCCATCTGCTGACTCCATTAATGATGTATTAGAAATTTTTTACTCCTTTTTAAAAGAAAGCATAGACAACTTTATCCCAGTAAAATTTAAGTCTAAATCCAACTTCCCAGCATGGTACTCAAAATCGCTGACTCTCATAGTTAAGGAAAAACTTCAAAAGCACAGGAAGTGGAAGGAAACAAATAATCCTCGTGATTATGATGAATTCGCGTTATTAAGATCAAGGCAAAAACTTATCCAAAAGAAATGTTTTACATCTTATACAGAGCGCATGCAAAACTACATTCGTAATGATCCTAAACTACTATTTTCCTACATGAAATCATTAAGATCCAACAAAGACGGGTATCCTACAAAACTCACTCTAGGTCAATCTACCTACTCTGACGAAGTCTCAGCATGCAACGGCTTCAGCGAATTCTTCGAGAGTGTATTTGTACAGCCTGCGAACTCGTACGACGAACCAAGTCCTTCAACTATAGTGCATAACGAAACCATAGGCAAAATTGTCGTAGATGAAGACGAAGTTCGTAAATTGCTAAAAACATTAAAAACAAATAAGGGAGCAGGTAGTGATGGCATTCCGTCAATTTTTCTAAACAAATGTGCTTCCACTCTTGCCAAACCTCTTTCTATTATCTTTAACCTGTCCCTCAATGTTTTCTGCACCTTCCCAGATAAATGGAAAGAAGCGTTAATAGTGCCTATTCATAAAAGTGGATCAAAAACTCAAATTGAAAACTACCGACCAATATCGATTCTCAATGGGATGAGCAAACTATTTGAGACAGTCATCTACAGACGCATAAGTCCATTTATCACAAGATCGATTCCGTACGAGCAGCATGGTTTTGTAAAAAATCGCTCCACTGTGACTAACTTGGCTGTATTCACAGATTACGTGCTAACGAAAATGGATGAAGGAAGTCAGGTTGACGTGATCTATACGGATTTTGCTAAAGCCTTTGACCGAGTGGATCACGTAATCTTACTCCAAAAATTATACGTGCTGGGCATAAGTGGGAACTTACACCGATGGTTCACTTCTTACATCAAGAACCGTATGCAGGCAGTCGTGACAGGTAGCGCTAAAAGTAATTTCGTCACAATACCATCAGGTGTACCACAGGGCTCTATCTTAGGCCCTCTTTTGTACAATGCCTATCTATATGACATAGGAAGTTGTTTTTCACATGCCCAACATTTAATGTTTGCAGATGACAAGAAAGTATTCCTCAGCATACGCAGCTATGATGATTGCCTTAAATTGCAAGAAGATCTTAATTCCCTAACCACATATTACATTAAAAATAGGATTATCGTCAATGCTAAAAAATGTCACCACATAACCTTAACTCGCAAATTTAAACCAATAGTATTTGATTACAAGATTAACGGTGACTGTATATTAAAAGTGAGTACGGTAAGAGACTTAGGCATCAAAGTTGATAGCAAACTATCTATGAATGACCATATTGATATTGTAGCTGACAAAGCATATAGGCAACTGGGTTTTATTAAGCGAGTAACTCGTAATTTTAAAAACATAGAATGTATAAAATCACTCTATTATACTTTTGTTCGCAGTGTGCTCGAATACGCGTGTAACATCTGGTCACCCTACTATATCATACATTCTCAAAGAATTGAATCAGTTCAAAGAAAATTTCTTAAATATCTTGCGTTTAAAGAATTTAAAAAATTCTCATGCTATGAGGAAGCTAGCAAACATTATAAAATTGACACCTTAGAGAAGCGAAGGAGCATGAGCGACATGTTGCTGCTGCAAGCTATCCTTACTGGGAAAATTGACTGCCCCTCTCTGCTGGCGAGTTTTTCACTTAATGCCTCCTCTTTTAGGCCTCGTCAGAGACGCCTTTTGGCAATACCCAAAGTTAAAACTAATTGTGCACAAAATTCTGTACTTCTACGTCTGGCTAAAACCTACAATAAAATTTATTACAACTTAGATCTATTTCACCTAACTAAAATGCAATTAAAAAGAGAGATTCAAAAATTACAAAGTTAAAGACAATGTTGAAAACCTGTTCTTGATTTATATTCACATACAGCACTCACATAACACACACATACACACACACACACACACACACACACACACACACACACACACACACACACACACACACACACACACACACACACACACACGCGCGCGCGCACATCAAACATACACTTTTTGGCAAACTTTTGTTCCTCCGGCAAAGCTAAATTTTTATTTCATGTTGCATTATTTACTTGGCTGTTTTGTTTTTCCTATAATGTTGCGTTCAATCTTCACGTCATTGTAACTAGTACTGTACTTGTAAGTTGTAACTTCTCTGTTCTTGCTATATGGTTATACTTTTATTATTTTATCAAAATGTAATCTTATTTGGCCTTATTTATAGTCTAAGTTAATTGTTAATAATTGTCTGTAACGCTGTTGATTGCAGTAAATAAAGAAAATAAAGAAAGTAGTGATCAGGCAATCGGATTTTCCTAAGTTGCGTATTTGATTCCGGCCACGGGTCCCTTCGGAAATTCATCATTTCTAAATTGACTTATAGGCTTGATCTAGTGGGAGGGTTTGGCCGTTGCTAGTTACAACATTACCGGTGAATATCCACCATCAAGCAATGTAGTATTCCAGTGCTAATCTGTGTAGAAATAGCTTACCCTTTTTGAGTTAGTATAAGTACATATACGATAAAATCTTCGGCTGCTTCGTCCTAGCATAATGTGAGATCGCAGTCAAGTATTGGTGGGTAAAAAAAGCTCAGGTAATGTTTCCTGACTTAACTTAGTTCCTTATCTCATTCACTAAGACAGTTATGTATAAGTTGTGGATTTTAACTTTTCTTAGTATTAACTAACGAATAACATTTGAAATTGTTAATAAGATTCTAATAAAATAATTTAAAAAGAATAATTCCCGTGTAACATTGTAGCAATTTCTTTCTGTTGTTCGTCAGTCAGCCATTAAGCGATTCATTAGGATTCAAAGAAATATAAGTAGGTAGATGTAGGAAGACAAACGAGTTTTTCCCATTTTTCATCACTTTGGGGCTAAAACAACGGGACAGATGGCAAAAAACCTCAAAGATAGTATGTATTAGCCCATAATTAATAAAATTTGTAGGAGACGGTATTTATATCAAAAAATCTGTAAACAAATTTCATCTTACGCCGTGATTTGCGACCGTAAAAATATTCCACGTTCACAAATATCCAATATTAAGCCACCCTCTGTAATTTCACCACCTTGTTTCATCTTTACGGCTCATATTTTGCTCGGAGTATTACACGCAGGTGCAAAGGTTATCATTAATGGGGGATTAACTTACCCCCCGTTGCTGTCTCTTTCTCTCTTATGAAAGGAGAACGTTTGGGTAAATTATGTTCTCTTTCCTTGTAACGGATATCCAAAAGTACAGAAAAAATTTTGTTTTAGTGAAATTTTTAGGAAGTTTGATTTTGGGTTATCAATTACACAATTCAATTTAATATATTTATTTGCTGATATAGGTAGGTTTCGCTATATCATACCATATTATATGCATGCAAATTTATAAAAACAAAAAACAAATAAAATTATCAGTTTACAGAATATGATTAGGTAACTGCATCGCTCAATATTCTAGGAAATAAAAAAATCATTAGTATTAAAGATTTCATCAAAGATTACAATATAATAAAATGTCACACATAATAAAAATTGTTATAATAATTACAAGATCGCTCAATGTTCTAGGCAAGAAAGAAAATTATAAGTATAGGTGAGAAAAATCAAGTATGTAGAGATCTTCTAATAAATAATTTGAAAATGACCGAGTATATTGAAAATTAAGTGTTTAAAAAATATTTTCACAGTGTTCTTAGTTAAATTCACATTTCTTTAATATAATAATGCACACCACATACATATAAATTAAAAAAAACAGTCACGTGGACATAAAAAGCAACTTCGACCCTTTTTGTCAATCCGTACACAGGGGCTGGTTTATTTAAAGAGGTAAAATTTTAAAAGAGATAATGCCAACCGAGGGCTTAATTAACTTTATTAGAAATTATTTCGTTAAACGTGCGGACTCAGTTAAGGTTTATACAGACATATCAGCGTGTCTGTCATTGTGTCATTAAACACGGTAAATAATATTCATGAAAGCATTCACTTCGTACCTACGTACCTATCTATATCTTACTTACTTAGTGATATAATAGTATTGTTTTTATAGACGTACACGAATCTTTCATTTACTGGAGCTGAGGTTGTCATGCGGTGTTTGCTGTATAACGACTAAACTGCTGTTTATAAACTGTTATTAATTTAGAGATATATGTCAAAAAACTATAAAAACATAATTGCTGGCCTTCTTGATATGATTTAAATTAAAATTAGGTAATTTACAATCAGGTACGACAAGAATTGTAGAGTGGCTTGGCTGGTGATCTGCCCAAAATATGTTTCTTACCTGATATGTCTGAATTACCCTTTTTCTGATAGCAGGGCACGTCCGGTTTTAGTATCATTATCATGAATAATGTCGTCTCTAGCTGAATTTATCATTTTCACTGACGACATTTTTGTATATTTTTCGTGCGAACATGACAATCTTTTGTACGAAATAATGGTGTCAAAGGGTCTTTTTGTGTAAATAGTAATTATACGCAAAGTATTTCGGTGCGCTGTATGAATAAAAATAGGATTTGCACTTTGCACTGTAAATGGATATTCATTCTAAAAGGACAAACCATTATTTTTGCATAAATACATGCTTAGTATTTATGCAAAAATTTAATTAATATATATATAGCTACTCGTGCTGATTCACTGACTCACTGATTGATCACCTCTCCTGAACATTTTTGTATGAAAAATTTTTTTTTCAATGACCATTTCGTATAGAAGGGCAAAATTCATTCGGAGGAAAAATACGGAGAGAGCTGATGATTGAGGATTTCGAAGACGGGTGAAGAGCACAGCCAAGAGTATTGCAGATAGGTGGGGGGTGCTCGACCAAATGTCATTCAAAACGTCATGCAATTGGCAGTTAGCTGAAAAAAATTTCAAAATGGCGGATTCAAAATGACCGCCATACGAATTTCGCCAATATCTCGAAGAGTATAAAAGATGGAAGAGTGGTTTCTGGACAAGAGTTAATCAGGATTCGTAGCTTTATTCGATGAATAGAAAAAAAAATCAAAATGGCGGAATTTATTTTTCCATAGAAAATGTATGGGGAATTTTGAAGGGAATTTTTATGGGCGGGAAGACAGCACGCGGGCCACATGTGGCCCGCGCCTCCACGCACCCTACTAGTTACTATATATATAGCTACTCGTGCTGATTGGCCACTGACTCACTCACTCACTCACTGATTGATCACCTCTCCTGAACAATTTTGTATGAAAAATTTTTTTTTCGTGAATGAGGTCGTATAGAAGAAAAAAATTCATTCGGAGGAAAAATACGGAGAAAGCTGATGATTGAGGATTTCGGAGACGGGTGAAGAGCACGGCTAGGGTATAAAAGCTAGGTAGGGGGTGCTCGACCAAATGTCATTCGAAACATCATCCAATTGGCAATGAGCTGAAAAAAATTTCAAAATGGTGGATTCAAAATGGCCGCCAAAATAATTTCGCCGATATCTCGGAAAGTATAAAAGATGGAAGAACGGTTTCTTGAGAAGAAGGGATCAGAACACGAAGGTCTATTCGATGGATAGAAAAAAAAATCAAAATGGCGGCATTTATTTTTTCATAGAAAATGTTTGTGGAATATTACCTAAGTTACTATAGGCGGGAAGACAGCACGCGGGCCACGTGTGGCCCGCGCCCCCACGCGCCCTACTAGTATTATTATATTAATACTTAAAGTATTACATTATTGCTTTCCAATTGAAGTGACTTTATGTATGGGTTTGATTAGCAGGATAAAAAGTTTATATACCTAGTAAAAGTTTTAATAATATTCACTCGTAAAGAGAAAGATTAATTAAGATTTTTGCCGCACTATTCGCGTATTGAATATAATCAGCGTTTATTAAAAGTGGGTAAAGGATATTAGTTATTTCGGTCTCAATCGATTTGATTTTCAAATTTCATACTTACATGCCCAATCTGTAATCAAAGAAAGTTTTATTATGGTTTTGATAAATTTACTCAGTTCACTTATTTAAATGAAATTGTACAAAATAACAAAATACATGTTTAAACACGAATTAGATCAGTTCAGTTCATTAACAGCCGGATTGGTTTGAATTTCGCAATTAATACCTACTTTGTTTACTCACAAAGTTATCCTTGCTCGCAGCAGCTATTAATTGTTTGTTTTATTGTTAATCGATTTTATCTCTCGCTAAACCAAATAGCGTATGAAATTATATTTGAAAAGGGTTCAAAGTGTTGTTAGGATCAAGTGCTTGCAATCTAGTGTAACTAATATTGAAAATAATATTAATTTACACCATATAGTAGTGTTGCGTTCTCCAATACATAGATAATATTGGAATAGTGATAGAGACTTTGCAAATTAAGTAAGGTTATTTTATGCATGTTTACGACTGTTAGGAACTTGTCAACTGTTAGGAATAAGAATAGAATAAGGAGAATTAAGAATACTTATTTATTAAAATGTAGTTACATAATGGTGCTTATTCTGTTGTACAAAATCTCTAACTTAAAATTGGCGAGTTTAAGTTTAGACTCGCCAATTTTAGTTTTTCTAAACTCATGACTCATTCGGCAGTCACGTCGAACTAAATATGGAGATGATTTGGAGTCTCCAAAGACTCGCTAAACCTGACGTTTGTGTTGAATAGTAAGTGCTGCCATTTATGATAGCAAAAACTCCACAAACGTTGTTATTTATTTTCCCCAATTGTAATAAAAATATTTTTTGCGAAATATATGGAAATTAGTTACGTAAAATACAAAGGTAATAGTTTAATTGATTTATTTTGGTCCAATCACCTTAAGAAATTCCGAAAGTTGATATTATGTTTAATTCATCGTCTGATTTGTCTATGTCCAAGCATAGACAAACAAGCAATTATCATTTGTCTATTAGTCTATGCTCATGTTATGGTTGGTCACTTGCTAGAGAGTATAGTGTTCTGTGGTCATAAAAGACCGTTTTGAATTTGACGTTCGAGTTTTGTGACCTTTAGTATCACATTTAAATATTCAAGAAAATAATGACAGAGCACCGGAAAAGGGCAAATAAAAAAAAATTCTAAATTTTATCTCTGTCATCTCAAATGGATTCGAGACATCCCTGATTGACTCCAGCCTTATCCATTCGTGATAGTTTCTGAAATAAGTTCAATAAACACAGATAAGCATAGCTTAAGTACCTACTTTGTTACTTAGTTGGATTAATTTTAGTGTCTCTTTTTGCCTTATGGAGACTACAAACATTTCTTCACCTACGAGAATAGTGCTTATTTACCTTAGAATAAGATAAAGAATATTATAAAATTACTTACCTTTCGCTGGAATCAATCACAGCCGCAACAACGAATTCTTCCATTTTAAGGTTATCCCTATGATGTTAAATTACAATAAATACAAGCAAATCACCACATTTTTCGCACTCAAATCTTAATATGAAGCCAACGAAAAATAATATTAATAATTTACTCTAAGAGAAAACCAAGATATAATTAAAATATTTCGTGTATTTGTCTATATGCAAGTGTTAGGCAGACACCTTAAATTTAATCGGCACCTCCCGAGGTCCTCTCTTATTTTAAGGAATTTTAGATTGAAATCTCTTAATCTAAATATATAAAAGAAGATACTGACTGATTCACTCATTCACTCATTCACTCATTCACTGACATATCAACGCACAGCCCAAACCGCTGGGTCTAGAGACTTCAAATTTGGCACACACGTTTCTTATGAGGTCTAGGGGTGCACTAAGAAAGGATTTTTCAAAATTCCCCCCCTAAAGGGGTGAAACGGGGCTCCAAAGTTCATATTTTACCAAGCTTCAATACTCCTTCACGCCGCAACTACTGATCCGATTTGGCTCAAATTTGGGATGGAGATGAATTGCATCTTGGGTTAACACATAAGCTACTTTTCATCCCGGGAAAATCCATGGTTCCCGTGGGATTAGTTAAAAACCGAAATTCACGCGGAAAAAAATCTTCACGCCGGAAGTACAAGACCGATTTAGCTGAAATTTGGAATGGACATAGATGATATCCTGGGTTAATAAAAAGGCTACTTTTCATCCCGGAAAAATCCATGGTTTTTGCGGGAAAACTGAAAAATTGATATTCACGCGTGAAAAATACTACTTTACGCTGCACTTACTGACCTGATATGACTGAAATTCGGAAAGGAGATAGATTTTATCCTGGATTGATACATAGGCTACTTTTCATCCCGGAAAATTTCATGGTATATCAAAGAAGATACTGACTCACGCACTCACTGACATATCAACGGACAGCCCAAACCCCTGGGTCTAGAGACTTCAAATTTGGCACACAGGTCCCTTATGAGGTCTAAGGGTGCCTTAAGAAAGGTTTTCCCAAAATCCCCCCCCTAAAGGAGTGAAACGGGGCTCCAAAGTTCGTATTTTATCAAGCTTCGATACTCCTTCACGCCGCAACTACTGAACCGATATGGCTGAAATTTGGAATGGCGATATATTGCATCTTGGGTTAACACATAAGCTACTTTGCATCCCGGGAAAATCCATGGTTCCCGTGGGATTAGATAAAAACCGAAATTCACGCGGAAAAAAATCTTCACGCCGCAAGTACAAGACGGATTTGGCTGAAATTTGGAATGGAGATAGATGATATCCTGGGTTAATAAAAAAAGCTACTTTTAATCCCGGAAAAATCCATGGTTTTCGCGGGAAAACTGAAAAATTGATATTCACGCGCGAAAAATACTACTTTACGCTGCACTTACTGACCTGATACGACTGAAATTCGGAAAAGAGATAGATTTTATCCTGGATTAATGTATAGGCTACTTTTCATCCCGAAAAATTTCATGGTATATCAAAGAAGATACTGACTCACTCACTCACTGACATATCAACGCACAGCCCAAACCGCTGGGTCTAGAGACTTCAAATTTGGCATACAGGTGCCTTATGAGGACTAGGGGTGCACTAAGAAAGGATTTTTCAAAATTCTCCCCTGAAGGGGTGAAACGGGGCTCCAAAGTTCGTATTTTATCAAGCTTCAATACTCCTTCACGCCGCAACTACTGAACCGATTTAGCTCAAATTTGGAATGGCGATATATTGTATCTTGGGTTAACACATAAATAACTTTTCATCCCGGAAAAATCCATGGTTCCCGTGGGATTAGTTAAAAACCGAAATTCACGCGGAAAAAAATCTTCACGCCGCAACTCAAGACCGGTTTGGCTGAAATTCGGAATGGAGATAGATGATATCGTGGGTTAATAAAAAGGCTACTTTTCATTCCGGAAAAATCCATGAAAAAACTGAAAAATTGATATTCACGCGCAAAAAATACTACTTTGCGCTGCACTTACTGACCGGATATGACTGAAATTTGGAAAGGAGATAGATTTTATCCTGGATTAATACAAAGGCTACTTTTCATCCCAGAAAATTTCATGGTATATCAAAGAAGATACTGACTCACTCACTCACTGACATATCAACGCACAGCCCAAACCGCTGGGTCTAGAGACTTCAAATTTGGCACACAGGTTACCTATGAGGTCTAGGGGTGCATTAAGAAAGGATTTTTCAAAATTCCCCCCTTAAAGGGTGGAAACGGGGCTCCAAAGTTCGTATTTTATCAAGCTTCGATACTCCTTCACGCCGCAACAACTGAACCGATTTGGCTCAAATTTAGAATGGCGATATATTGCATCTTGGGTTAACCCATAAGCTACTTTTCATCCCGGGAAAATCCATGGTTCCCGTGGGATTAGTTAAAAACCGAAATTCACGCGGAAAAAAATAATCACGCCGCAAGTACAAGACGGATTTGGCTGAAATTTGGAATGGAGATAGATGATATCCTAGGTTAATAAAAAGGGTACTTTTATCCCGGAAAAACCAAGGTTTTCGCGGGAAAATTGAAAAATTGATATTCACGCGCGAAAAATACTACTTTACGCTGCACTTACTGAACTGATATGACTGAAATTCGGAAAGGAGATAGATTATTTCCTGGATTAATACAAAGGCTACTTTTTATCGCGGGAAAATCCATGGTTCCTTCGGGAACAGTGAAAAACAGATATCCACGCGGGAAAAATATTCCTTCACGCCGTAATTTCTGAACTGATTTGGCTGAAAATTAGAATAGAGAAGGCTATTTTTTATCCCGGGAAAACCAATAGTTATTTCTAACGCGTGAATATTTGTTTTTCACTATTCCAGCGGGAGAAATACTCATTCATGCTGCAACTATTGAAAATTTTTGGCTGAAAGTTAAAATGGAGATAGATTTCGCTCTAAATAAATACAAAGGTTACTTTTTATGCCGGAAAAATCGATGGTTCCCGTGAGAATAGGGAAAACTAAAATTTACGCGGGCGAAGCCGCGGGTATCTGCTAGTTTAAACATACAACGCGTACAACGGAATAGCTTTTGTTCTCTAAAATCTAAATTGAATAGTTTAGCGCTGTCAAAATAAATTTTAAGATTAGAGCTGTCATTTAGGGGTGTAACAGAATGTCACATCTCTCTAAGTCTTATTTTGGCGATTTTTAGCGATTTTTAGTTTAGAGATTGGCAACAGAATAAGCACTAATGACCTACTTATTATATAACTTGTAAAACATTCAACTAAGTATATAACAATAGTGTGCAAATATTTCAAAAAGGTAATTATTAATTATTAGAGATTAAATCATCATTTATTAAACAACAGTGTAGCTGATGATTCTAGGATTCCGTTCCAGAATATTTCAAGATGTTCCGTCTGTCTGTTTTTTTACCTTTTGAGCTTTTCCCTATCGACTCTATTATCAAGGTGGGCTTTTTATAAGAATCATAACATGCTTGTACTCATTCGAAAAAGTTCGATATTCAAAGTAATCTGTGATACAATTTTATTGAGACTAACCGTAAGGTTTATGAATATTAATTTGGATATATTGCTAGATGTACAACGTTTAATACCAGCGTTTGTATACTGTAACACAAATGAGCAAAAGGGTTGTTCAAATGCTCATCATTGCGGGTACTCGTAATAAATAGGGTATATTGCTTTCCTGATTGCTTAAGAGCCTCTCCCCTCCAGCTTATGTTTGCCCGGTGGGTTTAATAGAAAATTTGCTTTTACCCCGGTTATTTTATCGTTTAATACCGCGCCACATTTTCAGCCGAATGTTTGCATTCCTATTTGAAATTATATCGAGTGAGGAAGATATCCATTTTTGAATGCTTTTTTATATTATTTACTCGTTTCTGCTAGATGTTTCTATTTAACAATAAAAAATATATAAAGTTTTCTGCAAGCGTTCACTCGTACTATTAGAATCTTATTTAGTTTAAAAACTGCTTTTTTTTAGCTTTAGTAGCTTTTTTCACCGACGTGCTTTCTATGACCTTTCATTGCTTAAGCCGCCAAAAATCATGATAGCTAGTTAAATTACTTACAAAGGGAAACATCCATTAACAAAGTCCGGTTAAGTTGAGCTATATTACGCTTCGACGTCAAAACCGGTCATTTAATAATGCTCTTGTAGGTTGTTGGATGTTTGTTTAAGCTCCTCTGTCTACCGACGTAGCTCCGTAATTTGTCACACTTGGCACGTGTTTGACCGTTGTTCAGCATACAGTATTATGTAGTTAGTACCAAGTTCCTGGGAACGTAACTTTGATTAATATTGGAAGCAGGTACAATACATGTACGCAACGACATAGTTATAGTACCTGCGAAATTAATTTGCACAATAGTCCAAATCAGGCATAAAAGATTCTGCGTTTCTTATATTTATAGACTGCTTTCTTTCCTCATTTTTTGACATTGATGACATAATAATCGGAATAAACTGTCTTTGTTCTAAGTAAAAAATTGGCGGTCATCCTAGATAAGAATTATGCCCCTAGAATGTGTAAGATAAACTTATTCACAGTTATCGTAATCTTTTGCTAATTCTGCCCGCTGATTGGATCCGTGATTGACGTCACCCAATCGAAGGGCAGCATTCGCTAACGATTACGATTACGATGAATACGTTTGTCTTAGGCAATCAGACCCATGATCTTCATATTCATAATAATTGATTGACGATTCAAACTAATATTACGAATTAACAATTCTTATTTTAAAAACATTTCAAAGGGACGAAGTATAAGCTATTTTAATTACTACGGATATCAAGTTATCTCGTAATTCCCTAACAATACCTACACATTTATAGGTTACTTACTGAATTTAAGTAGTTTTCTTGTTTGTAACAAATACTAACAATATGTCTAGTGTAAGGCTAAAGCCGAGGATGTGATTTGATATAGTCTTGTTTGTTGTCCCAATACACTTTGCATCGCTCACGCCTCTTGGTCTGGCCTCATAGTTTGTCTTTTTTGCAAGAACTTTGACCGTCATCTTGCAAGCTCAAAACTAAGTACATTTACTCGTACAGTACTGTAACATGGTAACATGTTTGAGTTATTACAACCCCGTATGACTTTCTCGCTAGGTAAAATTACCTTTGGTTAGTTTTAGTATGAGTGAAATAGTTGTTTATTTTGCTCTGTGCTCAGCTTTGATGCAAAATTGAAAGTTGTTTAGCAACATAAGTTCATATAATATTTACTGTGGTGATATGTTCTTGACGACAGTTTCCCATAATGTTCTCAAAAGTGTATGACTACTGGCAATCCGCTTTTGATCAGCTGTGGTCGAATAAAACTTATTCATAGAGCTTCTCTTACCATTCAGAGGGGCATAAAAAGAGGTTTATAAAACGTTTTTACTTACAAATTCTTTCTTTCCAGGTACGGTATACGAGCAACATGATCATATTAATGGATAACATTTAGAAAAAACTAAGACGACCGTAGTAAGTTGGTGACGTATAAAGACTTAAAAGCTTAGGGACACAATATAATATGATCAATAGGTAATAGGCGTACTAATATCAGAACTGCGAAGGCCGAAGTCATACTTAATATGTTTGTTAACTAGTTTGTCCTTCATTCACGCAGCAAAAATGCATTTTTGCAGATAGTGCTATTTATAAATGTGGAAATTAAACGTATAAAGTGCCTGGCAACAACTATTAACATTAAGATATATTACATTTCGATTTAATGTTATAAAGGCCAAAATTCCTCCAAGCTGTAATTTGATATCAAATAACTTCTGTCGACTATTTAAATTCGGTGATTACATAAAAGCCTAAGTAAACCATGTGGCACTTTGCGTCAAGTGCGTGGGCTTATTAAAACGTCGTAGACTATTTTGAAATGATGGTAGAAATAAACCTTGTTATTTTAGTTTTAAATAACAATGAATTTTATCTCGCTTTTCGAACAAGTTACAGCTGAATGGGGTGTACGTTCGATGTAAAGAACAGACGCTCTTAACTTAATTAAACATTTTTAATACACTTGCGTACATTAAAATAATTTTATCGGTATTGTGTTTCGCAAAGCATGGCGTTAGTGAAAGTCTTTACGTGTGATTTAGGTAAGCAAAACTGTTATAAAAGAATGTTTTTTTCTAAAAAAGATTGTGAGAGAAGACATGCAAGATTTAGGTTCAGAATAGCAAATTAACTTTTTATAATTTACAAAATTATGGATCGTGTTGATTTTTTTTTTATTTTTTGCACACTGATAATAAAACTCAAGATATGGGCATCCGAATAATTTTCGTACACCTTTTTAGTACAAGCAAACAGTACAAGCCATTTGTCAAAATTCTATAGGTATCCACTGAGCGAACTACAGCGTGGCCTTACTTTTGGTGGCAAAACAAGCACTTTTTGGCACCGATACACTGGCGACTTTTTTTCACGCCGTCCGCCCTATATGGGTATTATGTCTTTTTTTTTGCAAAATTATTTTTCCAAAAGGACCTAAATAGTCTTTCTCTAATTACGACGCTAACACGTTGGCTGCAACAGTGTTTACATTTGTCGGTTTAATTTCCCGCAGAGCTAAAACGTATGTAGAGAAAAGGTAAAACAGGACTCACCTACTCCTCTACCCCTTTGAGTCACATTTTACTAAACGTGAACAAAAGTTCTAATTTAAAACCTTCATTTTCTCTACTTTTTTCGGTTATTGGCAAGAAGTGAAGAATATGCCATGCTTTTTAGGGTTCCGTACCAAAATGGTAAAATGGAACCCTTATGGTGCGACTTTCTCCGTCTGTCTGTCCGTCTGTCTGTCCGTCACACTCGATTATTGCAGTAACTACCGGAGCTATCGATATGAAATTTGGAATAGTTGTGTATATTAGTGGCCCAATGACACTGGAATAAAAAAAAATGGAAATTATTTTTGTTCTTATTTAAAAAGGGGGGAAAATCGGAGGGTTGAAATTTAAAAGTGAGATAACTGTACTGTGTGGGGTAGCATATAAAAGGGTTTACTTTGTACATTCTAAAACCGATTTTTAATTATTTTTAGTCATGATAGTTTTTGATTTATCGGGGAAAATGTCTAAAAAAATACCGTTCCTACCCCCCCTTATCTCCGGAGTTTACCAATCGAAAAATCTCAAATAATTATGGTCAATAGGAATTTACGTATATTTTACAGGAAAACTATAGCCAATGCTCTAACTAGCATAGTTTTTTTGATATTAACAATAAACCTCTACAAACAAAGTTAGTTTTGCGGTTCCTTAACAAAGGTAATTATTGCCGTTTTACATCTTTGGTCGTTACAGTTTTGGTCGTGTTACATCAACATTAGTATGCCCGATTGTTTTGCTTCAGTACTTCTTGAGTACGGAACCCTCGGTGCGCGAGTCCGACTCGCACTTGGCCGGTTTTTTTAGTTTTTCTTTTTGACAAAGTTTTTCCCGCGGCTTCATCTGCTGACATTTTAGTCCATTATGAACCCCGCGAAAACAGTAATTTTTCCGAGATTCCTAAGTCCATGTTTTCATGTCATTATTACTCTGGATATAAACTACCTTCATTCCAAATTTCAGTTATTTGAATTAAGTAGGTAAGTATAAAATGAAGGAGCTTCATAAGTTATGAAAGAGTTTATAAATTTCGCTCGTATTGACTTGAAATAACGGTGCAAGAGTCTCTTTCCTCCGAATGTCAAATTGCTGTTGACAAACAAAGACAAAACAGTTAATAACTATTTCACCGCTATTTTACGTTTGTGAGTAAAAGGGATAATCTCTAGTCAAATTATATGTTTCCATTTGAGATATTCTTGGCTGTGCAGCTTTCAACATCTTTCCCTCTGCGTTTTTCCTATTTTTATCTATTAAAATATAAATCAGATTAACCAAACAATCAACTACGTGACAGTGAAAGTTTTATTGAAATAAACAGTGCCTGTTTTGTTCGCAACACACAAATCTGAAAAGCTTTCTATTATAAATAAGATGTGATAATATGATTATTATAAACTAGGCGAATGAAAGAATGTTAGATGAACAAACCAACACTCAATCATCTCTCATCCATTTATAATAAAAATGTAACAGAAATTAATGAACCCTATCAATCTCGGATCGTGATAAGGTCCATCGTGAAACAGCCTTTTACTTGTACTTTTACTTTATCAAAGTAATCTGAAATACTGGCGAATTAGAAAGTAACTGGGAAGTTACCTAATTCAAGATCGAGAGTTGTGGTCTGTTTTAAAGGAAATTGCATTATTTATGATCGTGGGTTCGATTCGAAACAAAGATTAACAATTCTTTACTCGTGAATTCACAGATGAGCGATGGCGCTGGAAATTAAAACGTAACTTTTAGAGTGCACTTGCTCGTAAAATCGCGACATTAATCCAAATATTTTAATATCCTTTGGTGGTGGGGTGGTATCGACAATACTTTATCACACAATATTGTGCTTGGCTGGATAGGATAGAATTAAATATTTACAAAATATAATGTGCAGCAGAATAAGCATAGTAGCACTATGCCAACTACGACTTAGGCATAGTCAGTGGTGTTGCCAGTAAAAAATATTTAGCAGTAAATTTTCGGATCCATTAGCAATATGAGTATTTTTTTATTTGTTTGACGTTTGATAACGTCATAATATTGTGATCTGCTCAATGACGAAGTACTCCGCCACGCTAAGAGGACAGGAAATACTTATGCAGTGTTGAAGCCAAAAATTTCTCAAATATGGCGTCGTTACCGCACATCGTGTTGTCGCTCACATTAGCGCCATTTTACAGTTTTGACAAATTAATAAGGATGCTTCAGGGCGGAGCCTAAAATAGAAATAGAAATAGAAATATCATTTATTTGCACAAAACACGTATAGGGTTATTACAATATTCGGTACATAATGTCTCAGTGCTTCGCCAATTTACAGGCATGCAAATATTAAAATAGTTTTAACAATATAAGTCAATATGATTAGTAGTAATTATAAATACCTAAAAATACATGCTCACGCATAACGAAATCACTAAGTGCTGATCCTTTATATGTTTAATCAGTGGATCTGCTACTTGAACAAATAGTTATTAGGAACATCTTCAACTAGTTATTTATTGATGAGAAGTATAAATTGTGAGAAAGTAGTAAAACTTATACATACACACGTAATGTTATCATGATTAAAATTGCAAGATCAATCGCCAACGCTCTATAAAAGTAAAAATTTAATTAAAACATTTTTACTCCATAACTGCAAAAGTTACAAACAACTTTTGGTTTTCATTCCTGCTTACTGTTATTCATTAACGTTGTCAAGATTCCAAGACATATTGAGTTCGAGAATGACGTGCTATCCGATTGAGTACACACGACGGTCGTTCAACGGAAGCAGTTGGGGCAAAAAATGATGAGAACCAGCCGTCACCCGTGAGACTCGCTCCACCTATAGGATTTCCGATAGCGCAAAAAATACTAGCAACAAGCATATCTACAACTACATCTACAAGTTTAGTTCTTTTCACCTTTATCACTTGTTTCTTTTTTTTTTTGAAAATTCGGTGTCCCTTTTCATAGAAAGAGATCTTTCCTATCACAATAATTTATCAATAAATATTCAATAATATAAAACAATATACTAACAATATATACATACAATTAAATACTAAATAATTAAACTGTCGAACATGACGTAATGCCTGGAGTACACAGGACAGCCAAATGCTTCTATATCACTTGTTTTATTTGGATAAACTTGTTTAGATGTTTTATAAGGGGCGTGGAGTGGTTTGGCAAGGACTTTATTAGTACCTACCTACTAGAGGTGATCAAAAACCGAACCATGGGTAAATTTTATAGAATTTATAGAAAAATATTTATAATATTCAGGAATATTATGATCGTGGGAGAAAGGATTGGAGATAGATTATACACTAGATATATAGACCATTTATACATTATATAGGCCACTTTTTATCCTGAAAAAAATCCATGGCTCCATCAAGGCTCGGCGGAATTTGTGTAAATTGGAAATTCATGCAGGAGAGCTGCGGGTCCGGTAGCTCCGAAATAAGATTATTTATTTACAGTTACTTCCATAACATAGTACCTACTTTTTATTACGTTTCGATTGTAATTTGGGACCTTTAACGTAACAACGAAATTAATTCAACTGGGCACAGGAACTATGCCAGCATTATCATGAATTTCTATCAGGCTCAGGCTTATGCCTGTATAAAATAAATAAATGAAAACTCCAAAGTGGAAATGTTCATCTTTTTCCAAGAAACAGAGCATAAACAAGGGGGCTTAGGTTATCTTATGAGTCACGATTCCACAAGTTTTTGGATGGCAGCCTTATTACTTTGGTGACCGTTCCAAGATGACAACTCACCTCAGAGATGCACAGAGTACAGACCCTCATCCATCCACATAATGTGTTTAGTATACAAACTAACTTCAATGCGGAGGGTTGGATTCATGTGACAAATTAGGGTACGTCCACCTGAGCCGAGGACATGTTTCTTTTCTGACAGACGTTACTACTCGTATGTACTGAATACTAACATTTAGTTGGTGCTACCACACAGTGATAATATAGCTGAAGAATGAGATGATACTAAGCTAAAATTATAAAGATTTAAACTGTGCACCAGGTACCTACCTAAAATATATATTTATGTTAAACTAGCTGACCCGGCAAGCGTTGTTTTGTCATTTAGGGGTATAAAAAATAGCTTACGACCTGCTCTCAGACCTACTGAAAATTTCATAGCATTCGATCGAGCCGTTTCAAAGGAGTTTGGTATTATTGGCACGAGAATTTTATATATAAGAAAGAATACATTATTAAGAAAACATATTAGTTAAATAAGGGCCGATTTTTCAATCGCCAGATAAATGTTAACTTAGGAGTAAATATGACGTTTTGACAGATTTCGTATGGCATATGTTTCAAATGTACTCCACAACCTTATCTGGCGATTGAAAAATTAGCCTTAAGTTCTGCATAAGGACTTAATCAATACAATGATGATGTATATAAACAACTTGGTAATTTTTCTAATTAAAACCAATTAGTAATAGTAAAGTATATGCCAGTAAGAATAGTTTTATATGGAAGCAAAGGAGTAAAATACAGAGGGAATTTTGGGGTTTACCTGGGTTTGTTTCATGCTTAAGTCGGCACCGTCTGTGTCTAGTGTCCATTTCAAGTGACTTATTAGGGGCTCAACGCAGGTGGAACTAAGCAGGACTGCTGCAAACGCTTCGGTGTCTGTCACTGTACCGAAATACAGAAACAATTATGGTTTAAGAATGTCCCACTGAACCTTTAGAGTGAGTTGGTGCTTATTCTTTGTGCATAATCTCCAAATTAAACAAATTTTACGTGTTTTACAATAATACTTCCCTTTTCCATACGGAACCCTATTTTGAGACGCATAAATTTACTTGAGTTTAGAGATTCGCATCAGAATTGGTAGCAATGATAAGAAAAGTCCAGAATTATTCACCGTACTCATACTTACACGCTCTAAAACTGAAGTTCTAGAGAAATCTGAAAACATCTTTCTGCCTGTCTTTTTGATGTAGACATGAGATAAAGAAACACTTAACGAATTCGCACGGAATTACCATAGCGAAACAGCGATGCGTATGTAGGTGCAACTTGCTTGAGTGTAATTTTTTTATTTGATTTACATATTAATTCATGGCATCTATGTATTATCTTCTTGTTAGAACTTTAGAGAAGATTACAGTTAAAAACGCGAGGTCCTGGTGGTAGTAAAATAATTCTTCCATAAACCTCAAGGTTGCATCACAAGGGAACCTCAGTGCAAAATTTCACTTTTCCAGTTACAAAGGGAGACAATAAATAATCGTAGAAATCAGTAATTCAGTTAGGACTAGGTATGCACTTTGGTCTCCCTCTCACGTAGGTACCACCTACCTGTGGATTTCATTCCACATCTGAATCAAATAGAAGTACTTTACAAATCGAGTGCAATTTTACCTCGATATTACTATTCCAGCAATTTGCATGTTCAACACGGAAGAATCTTGTTCTCTGATTCCTTGTAAAATCTAGTGCGAATGGGGTCTCATGAATACTGATTTCAAGTTTTTATTGTTGCAACGAGGTTCAACTAGATTGACCACGAATTGGGAACCAATATTTCAACTATTTTTTTTTTATTTGATCCTTCGCTTGACGACAAACCAATATTTCAACTATTTTTTTTTTATTTGATCCTTCGCTTGACGACAATCTTACCTTATGGTGGAAACCAGAAAGTCAGATATTTAGGCTGTAGCGGGTTTGCCTAAAATATTCCTTTTCAATTTTTTTTGAAGGTACCTGAATTGTATATTAATATGGCAGATGAAACCTAAGTATAGGTAAACACCTGAGTAAATTGCATTTGCTAGAATTTCAGCGATTAAAATTATATCGGTTTTACTGGTACCTAGTATTCAGTTAGCATGTAACTTTGATCATATTCTTAGATGGATTTTATTCAGCTGACGAACTTTCAGTCCAGCGAGCTAAATTACACAGTTGGGTCTTGATAACATTATATTATGATTAATGATAACTACCAAAAAGAGGAAGAGCATCTAATGTTAAGCTTTGGCTATCCTCATTCAGTTGAAAGTTCAATGTGACCATAGCACTAATTCATGAGGACTTTAATACTACATGTTCTACATACATGGGATAGAAAAGTTAGAAAAGCGTTGGAGGGACTGTATCGCTCTTGGAGGAGACTATGTTGAATAAAAATTAATTTTATAAAAAAGACCTTTTTTTAGTACTTAGTCTCGGGACTTATTGAACCACGTGTTAATTATATAAACAAGGCTTATAGTTGTACCAACACGATATTTTATTAATAGCTATTCCTATATTAAATGGTCTCTTATTGATATTTCTTGTGAGATGGCTGTTTACTACTCTGTTACAAATAAACGTCCATCCATTAGTATATTAAACGATAGATAGATATTACTTACCTGTGTAAACAAGATCGTTGACGTAATAAAATATCTTCTGTATACTTCATAAATAAGATAAAATAAATAATATAATACAGGTGAACTAAATTATAATAGATACCTGCCCTACGGCTATCATATAGCTTTCAGTAAAAGAAACATTTATAGAAAATGCTGTGTGTTCAAAATACATAAAAAAGTAAGCGATAGATTGTGTTATGGCTAGAGAACTGATAAATATTATAAACGTAATACTAGCTGCTGTTTTTCTTACACAATCTAGGGATGTGTAAGAAAAACGTATTCATCGTTATCGTAATCGTGTACAATTTCTGCCCGCTGATTGGTTTCCTGATTTACATCTGCTAATCGAGTGGCAGAATATGTTAATGATTACGATAACGATTCATACATTTTTCTTTCGTAATCAGACCCCAGATTCTAATTAGTTATTTTGACATATACATTATTTCTCACTTAGGGTATTCTCAGACCTACCGAACATTCACAAAAAGCCGTATCGGACGACTATATATTGTTACATTCACTGTAACACGAGAATTTTATATGTTAGATAACATAGATACCTACTTGTAAAATAGGTATAATTTAGTAAACACCCTGACAAATTCAAACTAACTATCCCACTTTTCAGTTTAACTTTCCTATAGCCCAAAAAAAGTTGCCTGGAAGAGATCGCTTGCAGCAATAAGACCGCTTTTACTTACCATTATTTTGTGTCTCTTTCTTTGTAATGGTTTGGTGCAATGAAGTGTTTCTTTTTCTTCTTCAAATTTTATCAGCGAACAACGAAAATATAAGTACAAAGATACTTTGTAGAATTAAATCATTCCTGAATATTTCACTATCGTGCAATCGCCTCAGTAGTCAGTAGATACCTGTGGAGTGTAGACTGTAGAGACGTGTTTCGTTCAATCCATTCATATCTGACTGCAATATGGTTACTCTGTGAATCAAATGGAGCTCCATTTCGATATTATTCCATTTTGCATATTGTACGTACAATACAATAGCACGAGAGGCTTTCTTTAGTTATCAAATATCTTTAACCGTAACTGATTTTTACAAGCTTTTATTAGGTTTAACCTGTCCCGATGTTTGTTTGTATGTCTGTAATATAATCTTGCAAGTTCTAATCGCTCCTATTGGTAATAGCGTGATGTTATATAGCCTAAAGCCTTCCTCAATAAATGGAGTATTCAACACAAAGTGAATTTTTAAATTCGCACCAATAGTGAAACCAAAACCTGAGATTAGGGCGTTGCAAACAAAAAACAAACAAACTCTTCAGGTTTCAATATTTTAAACCTGAAGAGTTTGTTTGTTTGTGTGTTTGTATAGATTATAACATTCGATATACTCATAGGTATGTGATGGTGCATATAGATACAAGTGATTGTACTCGTAAACTTAGTTTTAAGTCGACTTGTGGTTATCACCGTACCACAGATAATATAATACTATACTAGTAACCGTACGTAATATTATGTAACAAAATATATTGTTGACGTTTTACAAGTGCCTTGTAAGTTAGGCCTATGTGAAATAAATATATTTTGAATTTTGAATTTTGTAGCAAATTGTACAAAATTCGATTCCCGACCCCCCTGGTGGGCGCAGAGCATTAGATACAATTGTTCGGAGGTTGCAGACGTCGTCACGTGCAGGCTGCGTCAGTTCATTAGCGAGCACGTGACCGACTCCCCCCTTCCTCCCCTATCCCTCCCCCACTGCAGGCAACATTTGATATTCTTGTATATTAGACAAGTATCTAAATCTACTCGCTGACTGACTCCTTAAGACACAAGATGGTTTTTATTTTTGTCCTCCTTGCTCTTACTATGCGTTGGTGCGTGCGACAGGCAGCTGCGAAGAAATATCACAAGTAACGACGTTTTATCGAATTACTTAAAAAAAAACTAAGCCAGTTAACAAATAAAATTTACTGAGCGTTAAAAATTAACTAAATACTATCCAAACGATGTAACTTCCAGCATTTTTATTATTAACACGCTTTTATTAGCTTCACCTGTATGTTTGTAACTCCTTTGAGCTCGATTTTGTCCTACTGATTACTGAACGATCAGATTTAATTCAAACTTTGCACACCCGTCAAAGACCGATGACAATGCAATAATTTGATTAAAATATCCAATTATCTTAATTACATTCGCCAGGATTAATTAATTTCTTTCCGCGTCCTTTGCATGCGAGTAAGAGAGATAGAGCGTGTTTTTGTGTTACTATTATTATTTTTGCTCCCATCAAATGGGTACTGATACGAATAATTAAATGTGCAACTACAAAGGGAAGTTTCAGAAAAGAATTCGCATAACAGTGACCCAATTTAAAAAGCAATATAGCCTATCATCGAGTACTTTATCTGGAGGGGCCCTCGGAAATAAATTAAAAAAAACCGGCCAAGTGCGAGTTTGACTCGCGCCCCGAGGGTTCAGTACTAACTATAGAAGTAATAAAACCAAAAGAATTACTTTTCTTATCGTTCGCAAAATTGACTTTTTTTGTGAAACTTTTTTTTAAAGATATTTTTTTAAATTCTAATGATGTTCGTCGTCGTCGTCGTCTTCGTCGTTGTCGAAAGCTCTAAATAAACTATTAAAGCTTTCGACATGTTTGGAATAGTGGAATAGTAACATTACTAAAATTAGCGAGTGTGATACCTACACAGAGGGACGGCAAAAGTCGGCACCAAAAGGGTTCCATTTAAAAATTTTGATACGGAACCCTAAAAGGGGGTTAGATACCTCCATTTGCGATTAACTTTATTAGAATTCATTTGCAGGAACGTTCACAGTATACTAATGAGCTTCTTTATCCTTTTGTAGATCGAGTCTTGAGTTAGATTGCATTTACGGAATTTCGGTTTAAACAGACAGATCGGATATAATATATTTTTTAAAATCGTACTGTATTATATTCGAATAGTATTTAAATGAATTCTGACAAAAAACATTATAGAACATTGACCGAATGGCGCAGCGGTAGCGCTCCTGTCCTCTGCGTCGGAAGTCGTGGGTTCGATTTCCACAACTGAAAAATGGTTGTGCGATGTACATAAGTGTTTTCCTGCGTCTGGGTGTATTACTATATTGTTTTTATGTATAATTATCAGTTATCTATTAGGTATACATAGCACAAGCTATCGCTTACTTTTGGGGCTGGATTGCGATGTCTTTAATGTCCTGATAATATATTCATTTGGGTATTATTTATTTGGTATTGAATAAGACCGTATTGATTTTAATTCAGTCTTTACCACAATATTGAGTTAAATAACGATTTTGGTAAACATTTACGAATGCAATAAAACGGCATTATGGCTTAGAAAAACACAATAATAATTATAAGCAAAGTGCATTTCCAACTAATAATGTGGTCCGAGGGAGTGAATTTCCTTTGGCTACCAAAATGACAGTTATTATGCCTCATTACGTGTCTATTGTATTTTGGCATCAATTTTGCTAGCGATGGCTCACGTAAATTAATTCTAATGACACGCTTCGGAGAATTTCGGATAATTACAGCAATTCACTATGGAAATAAGATTCCATTGTTTTTTTATTTTTTACTTTTGTGTAGAGCTTAAAATTCGTAAGGCATATATTAAACTTCAATCCAAGATGACGCGCCCCACTCTGTCAAACTCCATGCGAATTGAATGAAACAAGCGATTTTGACAGAGTGGGTCGCGTCTTCGTGCATTGTATAAAGTCATTACTTGCTCTGTGCATTGAAATATCTATAGTAGGTAAAGGTATCCAGGCTAATACTTCTAAAAGTGTGTTATTCTTCTAAATCGGTCTTTTTATTTGTAGCAATGTATTTTTATGGTAATCGAAACATGTATTAAACAATGAAGACACAATACATTTGTAAAATATATATTGTTATAAATATGAGTAAAAGGATTGTTTCAAAAACTCTCTTCAAAATATTATTGTCTGAGGGGAAAACGTCATTTGTGTTCGCGTCTTAGTTAAGTGATAATAGTTATTTTGTGTTGTGGGGGGGCAGAAACAGCCTTCGGCATTAAATTTTGGTGGAGAAGATTCTTCCATGAATAAATTAAAGTTACTCGATGGATCCGTTCCCGCTATTGCATCTGAAGAATTTTCGAAAATTAAAGTTCTAATAATTAATGTGTAGATTAAAAGAAGGTACATTTATGGAAAACAAATAACAAGTTATTTATCACCTCAATGATTTTCCATAGACTTGTTCAAAAACCTACCTGACTTGCATCCCATATTAAGAGGGTCAGATAACATAGAAAATTCACCTTTATACTCTTACAGATAGAGCCCAAGTTATTGACCGCATAAAGTAATAAGTCAGGGCTGCATTTGACGAGTGCCGCGGGCGACACCTTGGAAAATTGGTAGGGAAATATAATTGGAAAATTATTCAGCTTCGCCACTTTCCTGTTACGAAACGCATTAGAGCATTAGCTGGAGCACCGCTAACGGCAACGGCTCTATTTCATGAGCTTTTAAATTGAAATTCAAACATTAGTTTAAGTAGGTACCTACTCTCTGTGATCCTAATAAAAGAAGGATTCTTCCGATAGAAAACTCTTCCGACGATTTTACGGTTACTATTGTTAATCTATGATGTATTTCACATGAACATTCAACTGATCCGTATTTTTAACACATAAAGTGTTTGCTACATACATTACTCATACTTACGTAAAAAATATTATGTGTAGCCGCGTCCACGAAACTCCAAGTATTTGGTTTGTTAGTTTGCTACAATTGCAGGTTTTACTAATTGCGACCTAGAAAGCTATACACTCGATATTTAATATGATGTTATTTAAGGAAAACGACAAGTGGTACTGTGGACAGCTCTTTGAATAAATTAAGAAGGAAATATAGAACGAGAAAAAAACGAGTAGTTAGGATAAAGTGTGGGAAATAGATAGATAGATAGATATACTCTTTATTGCACAACACCGAATAAAAGTACAAAAAAGTAATAATCAAAATACAAACAACTTAGGAGTACAATTTTAATTAGGAAATAGGCATGCGGGTATTTCAAATTCGTTTACAGTTTTTATATCCTTACCTTAGATTTGAAACTGACCCTTTGGAATCGGATTTGCGAACAAACGATAAACTAGTTTGAAAGCTAAATTGCTTCAACTCGCATGATGAATTCAAAAATAGAAAAGGCTTTCCAATACTAAGAACTGATTTTTCAATCACCAGATATACTATCTGAGGAATAAGAAACACATGCCATACAAAATCTGTCAAACCGTCATATATATTCCTTAGTTAACGTTTATCTGGCGATTGAAAAATCAGCCCTAAAGCTAAACCACTTAAAGAGTAAAAATCTCTGTCCCCACTATGCGTGCGACTAAGTAATAGGAAGAAATGGACAATATTTGATTAGGAGAGTGTAGTTACCGAAAGAAAGAAGTCAATAAGCAAATTTTTTTGTACTCCGACCATTTTTTTACTTGTCACACTTTTCAATTTCTGTACCAGCGTTGCGCCGCGGGGTGCCTGGTAATAATGCCGTTCGGAATAAATGTTTCAACACGTCGGGCGTGTCGTTTTGTGAAAAACATTCAATGTATGAGTTTGTGTTACAAATAACAAAATGACAGAAATGTCGCTGTTAAAATGATTGCACGGGGTCGGCACGGCTTCTAGCGGCGTATTTTACAATACTAGAAATGAGTTCTGATGAATTCTTTTCGATTTCTTTTGGGAAGTCTAAAAGTAATCGGAATTTTGAGGAGCTAAAACGGTAACTTAGGCGATTTTTAATGACATGAAGATTGAAAAGTAAAGACTTTTAAATTTTCTAAATGTTTTGAGTCTTTAATATAAACTCGCTCAGAAAACAGAATCACGATAAGATAAAATTTTCTCGATAGAAAGTTCTCCCAACTAAATCTCAATTTTCCTCATTTTTATCGGATGCATCCATCACGTATTCAAGAGTGAGAAGGACATAAATAAAATCAGTGTAGGGCCTTAAGTTTGGGCTGTATATTTCTACTAGTCGGAAAACTTTTTATAGCAATACAAGTCTATAAACAATAAGCTGTAACTGAAAAAGTATTGCAAGAAAAATGTTTCCAAACCATAAGGGAGGAATGTTGCCGTTTACGCCGTAAAGTTTGGAACTCTTTGCTGTTTATCCGAGATAAGATGAAATGCAAACAAAGATTGTCATGTGAACACACGAGATGCGCCGAAAGCCGATCGTTTCAGCTTCAATCACGCGCTGTTTGCAAAGCGACTCGACAGCGGGGGCCGCTCGCTGAACGTGATACGTGTCGAAGTTAAAATATTAAGCCTAACTCCACAAAGATGGAGGGGTTAGTGTTTGTGTTTTGTTGCACGTTTACTTGGATTATATTACAAGCACGATTGCAGAATTAAAATTCATGGCGAACTAAAATTGATCGTGGTGCCTTTCCATCATATAAATGAATAAGCTAATTAAGCTTCATCACAATTTATTGATTTCACTGGAATGAAGATCAAGCGATTCCTATTAGTCCTATTAGCTCAGGTACTAACATAGTCGTAGCATATTTCTGTTGGAAAAGTCTGCTGATTTAAAGAGTAAGCAAATAATCAGATAATATAGACGAGGAATTGTAATTGTTAACTTATTGACTAGCCTCTGCTTTGTTCACATGATTCCGAGGAAATTTCCCAACATCCTTTCTTATCCCTTGTCTCCATTGGAAAAGGAACTTCTGTGAAAAATTTAGATAAAACATTTTTCGAAGGTTTAATTTTTTTAGTTGGACGACGTGCATGTTTATACTGATTAACATATAGGTTGTATATACAAGACCTACTGATCAGCTTTCTACTGATTACTGAATTAGCTGGCACTAACCATTGTTTTTAAATATTGAAAATTTAATCACCAAACATGCATTTTGATAGAATTAATTTAGTAATAGGTAATTAAACTTTTCTTTTTTTTGTGTCTTTGTTTCTGTCGTTTTTGTACGTTTTTCATGTAAATGCAATAGTGTTTCTTCTTCTCCTTTTTTTTATAACACTTTATTTATGTAAAATGTAATAAAAAGTTTTAAAATTAACTTCAGCTTTGTACTGATTACTGAATTAGCTGGCACTAACCATTGTTTTTAAATATTGAGAATTTAATCACCAAACATGGATTTTGATAGAATTAATTTAGTAATAGGTAATTAAACTTTTTTTTTTGGTGTCTTTGTTTCTGTCATTTTGTGCGTTTTTTATGTAAATGCAATAGTGTTTCTTCTTCTCCTTTTTTTATAACACTTTATTAATGTTAAATATAATAAAAAGTTTAAAAATTAACTTTAATTAGTGCAAAGTTTAAACTTTGTACTTAATAAACCGACGCTCATCTAAACGAATTCGGCCACAAACTAAGATTTACAGTGAAAAGTCAGAGGGCCTAATTCGCAAACACGAGGGGCGCCAGTCGCCAGTCGCCGCTGATAATAATTAATCTGGCCAGACGGATCGGTTGAGGTGCGGAATACAAATCATGGTCGGCGGCGATGTGATTATTACGCATTCCCGTGTGCACGCCGCCTAACACTAGCCCCTTGTATTCCGTTATGCTCCATGCTTGAGTGAAAATTTCCTGGATTATAATCTCTAATATATAAAATTCTCTCGCTTTTCCTTGTTACCAAACTCCTCCGAAACGGCTCGATCGATCGTTATGAAATTTTCAGTGTATGATCTCTAGGTCTGGGAGCAGGTTGTTATAGCTATTTTTCATACCCATTAGTGAAAAAAAATACAGGGCAAAACAACGTTTACTAGTTATAAATGTTAGATAGATAGATAGAAAATTCTTTATTGTACACAGAAACGAGAACGAAAAAAAATATAAATAAAATAAACAGCTAAACAAATGTACAAACATGTCGGCATTATCGCTACACAGCGATCTCTTCCATTCAACAATCGGGGTAAGTCCCAACCATCCCTTATTCTCAGTTTATGACCCAAGCTGGAGTAAAAACCTAGGTAGCTCTCTTTTTAGACTTTTTTCTCGCTAGTATCGGGCATAGATTTATTTTCGAAATAAGATTGACCCTGGACCAGCACAATAAGGGCGGGTTTGCAGGCTTCACGCAATATCTTTGAGAACATAATGGAGAATTTCACGATGTTTTACCGATGCAAGAAAGTGATATGCATTTGCCACAAACATAGATAGGTAAATCTAGGAGGTAAGAGGGAGTTCGCATTCATTGGCTGTCTTAGTCATTGAATTATTGGTATGGGTTTTAAAGTGAAAGTTTAGCTACTTAAAAAGTTTCAGAAAGGTCACGTGTTTTAATAAAACTGTCTCAAAAACTTTGACTTGCAAAATTAACCCGGGTAATATAACTAGGAACTATTCGGAATAACCATAATTTATCGAATATTAAACCAAGAAAATCAACATTGGATAAACATGATTACATTAAGATTTCCGTGTCAGTTCTCGCCTAAGATGAAAATTTCCATACAATTTCCCCGACAGCCAAGAAGCAAAGGCTTGGACGTCCGCGGCAGACAGCCGTCGAAATTTAAATAAAGGATCATCTTACGTAAATTGTTAGTATACTGCCGCTCAGACGGGTAATTTAATACGGAATTGGAAATTAAACGCTACACAAACCTTTTTAGCCGCGCGCAAGTAGTATGGACGAAAATTCTGCCTTAAACACAGTATTGTTTACGGGTCTTTTCAATTTTCATAGCTCTGACTTCATGGTGATTCAGTGGTAACGATAAAAAAAAAACTGGTTTTATCATGATGAAGCAATTTGAGAAGATCTTCTGTTACTTTATTTAATTAATTCAGATGCCAATTAATTTAACTGTGGACATAATATTATACGGACTGGCCAAAAATTTTAAAGAGAAAGATGAGGCATCTGGAGAATTTATTTTAACCTATTTCATATAAGCAAAAAGTAGAGCCCTTTGTAGAGTTAGTGTGCGAGGCAAGCATCATTTAGCCCCGTCGCATACGGCGCGGTGTAGTAAGCGTATCGTAATCCGCGCGTACGACGCGAGCAATACGTTCAAACAAGTCTGCATACGAAGCGTTGTTGCAGCGAATGGTAGGTGTTTATTGACATTGCGATAGTCTCTATAGACTAACGTATTGTATCGTTGTTTGTGTTTTTACACTAGTACTATTAGCGTACTGGTGTAAAAAAATACAAGGGTAAAAAGTGAACTTTTCATTATTTTCGATAAAAACACCTGAAATTAACTGGATTTCAATTTTTTATTTGATATGTGACTTTTGACTTTATGTATGACTGCAAAAATAATTGAATTCATCAAACTGGTTGAAGAAAACCAATCCAGTACTAGTACTAAGTACTTCGTCTACGCGACGATTCGTTTGTGCAACACTGCAATCCGTACGCGTATTGTAGTTACGATACGCTTACGATCCGTGTGCGAAGGGCCTTAGTCGAGCAGTTCATGTGCTTATGTTGTAACCATCCTCTAAGAAATCATTTGAAAATTAAACCCTGGAAAAGGGAAAATAGGTTCATGAACTACGTGAGCAAAACAGCGGGCGTCTGTTACTCAACCCTCATCATCTCGACGACAGTAAAATCAAAGTAACAGTTTGTACTTGTAACATTTGCATATTATGTTACAGCCAGTTGATTGGGATAAGTGCGTAGGTGACGATTCGTAAGATTATTGGTTAATGTATGAGACAGCGAGTTAGCTCGAGCGGTCTTTTCCGGTGCGTCAGTTTTTGACTTATTGAGTTACGCAACTGCTTTTTTTACAACGATGACAGATTTGCGTTTGGAGACGATCTCAGTTATAGCAAACGTTGTTTTGACATATAAGTTATTTCTCACTTATGACGGTTTCAATATTCTATCTATTTTCTATTTGCCATACCTACTAGAGATATCAATGTGACATAAAGTTCCATACAAGTTATGTCAAATTTCTATGTCTAGTTAAGGCAAACCCTCAGACCAATAACATCTAAGGGCAAACCCATGGCAAATTTGATCACAAACACTGTGACACGAGAATTTTGTATAACAGCATGCAGTGAGATAATTTATTCAATGTTAACAATCATAATAAGAAAAACAATAATAATTATTAAAACACAAAAATTAAAAAAAAATACTCGCGCAAAATTAAATTCCGGATATGAAAAACAAATTCCTTTAATTACAGCCAATGATACTAATGCCAAAAAAATACTAATTTATTTTCCTAAAATATTTTGGTTTTGGGTTCATGAGAAAACTTGATACCACCTTCTTTATTAGCGATTCCATAAATTTCGAAATACCCATAAATGTATTTACATAGCAAGTCAAATATTTCAAATTGTTATTAAGGACACATATTTCAAAACGCTATTAAGGACGCACAATGTATCCTAAAACAACTTGAGAATTCCCAACAATGTCATTTAAGGACAAGTAATAAATATAGGCGGCTGTAATCATGTCGGTTTGTTTGCGGGCCATAAACGGAGGAATAGGCTTACGGGGGCATAGCCCGGTAGGTATCAAGTAATTAATGGCCTGCTGGGGGAGACAGGGGTGAAATTGGATCAATTTGCTACCAATTCTCGATTTTAAAGGGTGCTCGATTGGCAAACAAAACTAATTAATGCAAACGCCTTTAACTAAAACAAACTAATAGTCGAACGTAGCTAATTGCCTAGCCTAATCATCGTCATATATTTTTTTTTATTTTATTAATTACTCACATTATTTTTAAAATAGTCGTCAATTTTCACAAACTAAAATCTAAATCATCATCTAGATAGATCTGTGTAGTTAAAAAGTTTACGACCAGTTTCCCTATCCCTTTCACCAAGAAACATTTACATGTGGTTTTAATAAGAGAACACGGAGAATTGTTTTCCGGGTAATTCTACAAAAATTTACGGCACCCACGGGTCGGCATAAATTTCAAATGCAATAAAGCGGTCTAGAATGCGCGTCGTAAAAATTCCCTGAATTCAGCATATATTGAGTGATCTCCAGTTTAAGTGGGATGCGATGAAAGACCTGACCCTTGTATTGCTATTGTTTTAAGATTCCACTTCGTTACACCCCTGCGCTCAGCGAGTTTTTAGATAGGGCTTTTAATGTTTTTTTTTGCTCTGAGGACCCTCTTAGCTGATAATGAAGGCGGACCGGGGGAGTTACGCTTGCCCGTTCGACTAAACTGTAAAGAAGAAAATTTATCGTTACGGCTGAAACGGTTTGCATTACCCCTAATAGCGACTGTAATGGTGATACGAAATACTTAAACACCTGCTTTTATGGACTAGGAACGTATGCCTGTGTGTTGGAAAACTTAAGACCGAAGCAATCGTTGTTATATTAGCGAAATTTATAGTTAGCGATTAGGTTCTGCACTACTTCCTTTAATGAGTTTAGGATATAAAAGCCACGTTAATGGCCTTAAAACAAATAGTTTCGCACCTTAACATATTTTTAATGTGTGTTTACTCGTACAAATTACTAACAAATTTGGAAAAAATCTCATCTCATTTTGTTAGTTTCATTGCGTATGGGTCTCCTCTTACAAGAAGAAGTATTATAAGATAATATATTATGTATAGTATTTTAAAACACGTCAAACCGTTCACACTACGCATGTAGGATGCCAAAAAGATTCCGACGAATTGAGAACCTCCTCCTTATTTTTTGAAGTCGGTTAAAAAACCGAAAAACATACGTACAAAATATTATTATATTATTTAATATCACGAACATAATATGCAGCAGGGATATCTATTATCTAATACTGCTTTGACCATTTTTTATTTTTTTTTGCGTATGTAAGTATAAAATACCTACATCTTTTCTGAGCAAAATGACGTAAACTATTTTTCATACCCCTGAGTGAGAAATAATTTATATGACAAAACAACATGTGCCAGGTCAGCTAGTTGAACATAATTTATAAGGCACTGATTTAAAGAGGCAGTTCTAAATAGCAGTTTTGATAAGTTAAAAATTAAAAATGGCATGTTTAATAACCTAGTTCAGCAGTTAAAACTAAGCAGTAAAGTAAACAAAAATGAGTAATAAAAAATAATGAACTGGATCAGTGAATATATAATTGAGCAGGAAAATAATTAAATGGGGGGTAAAAAAAATTGAACGAGCGGTTACGTGTGGGCAGTAAGAAATCGGAATTTGTTTAATTGGGGGTTGCATTTGAAATACGCATCTGGATTTATGGGGTGGGGGTTGGAGGGGGGGTGAGGGGGGAGGGTAGGAACCCTCCCCACCATCCCCCGCGGCGCGGAAACCTATAATTTTTTTTTATTTTTTTTTTATTTTTTTGAGGTTATATGTTAACTTTATATAAGAATTTACGACTATAGCCTAAGAAAAAGTGGGGGGCCTAGGAAAACTCCTTAGCCGTCACCCTCTTCCCCTCCAAGAGCATGTCGACGGAGCCCCGCTTCGCGGGGCTCCTATTTCTGGGTGGTCAAAAAAGGAAAATAACCTTAACCTAATTACCTATAGGTGTACATTGTTGGTTGGTTCTGAGATAGTAAAATAATACAACAAATATTTAATTAATTATTTATTGAATATTGTAAACATGTTTCACAACGTTGATTAATTTCATAAATGGATCTCTTAACTTTATATAAGTATTTACGACTATAGCCTAAGAAAAAGTGGGGGGACCTAGGAAAACTCCTTAGCCGTCACCCTCTTCCCCTCCAAGAGCATGTCGACGGAGCCCCGCTTCGCGGGGCTCCTATTTCTGGGTGGTCAAAAAAGGAAAATAACCTTAACCTAATTACCTATAGGTGTACATTGTTGGTTGGTTCTGAGATAGTAAAATAATACAACAAATATTTAATTAATTATTTATTGAATATTGTAAACATGTTTCACAACGTTGATTAATTTCATAAATGGATCACCGCTCGCTATGATCTGCCGAACTATTTATCGAACCGCTCATTCCATCATTTTTACCGCTCATTCAGTTATTGGACTGCTAAATTATTTTTAGAATTGATATTGTATGATAAAATAACCGACTAATTGATTCTTTATTACTGTTCATGTTTTACTGTCGCAATAATTAATCAACCGCCATTAAATTAAATAACTGCTCAATATGTTTTCCAACTGATCATAATAACATCTCGAATATTTAAATAACAGCTCAAAAAATTAGTTCCCAATTTATAATAATATACAAATGCAATTCTTGCGCAGTCGGATGTACCAAATAGTAAATATTTGACAGAAGAATTAAACACAATAACAAAGGAAGATCAGTCTCAACAAGAGCGTATTCATTCTTGCAGGATTAAAGGCTTTCCACCTTTGTGAACTGATCCAAGTTAAGCGTTAATACAACAGATTTTCTTGTATTCATCTCAAAAGGTACAGACCCATGTCGACGTTCCCTCGGGCGATGCCAAGTTGGGGGAAGGTAGAGGCTTAATTGGGAAATAATGCCCAAGTAATTAATCACAGTACCTATCTACCCTACGTAAATATATTTCTAAGCGAAATTTGATAGATTAAAAAACAGTTAATTTGCTGGATATTGCCTTTACAGACTTTGGGAATAATTATTTTTCAACTGCCTATCAAATGCATTTTCTTTTAACTAAGTTATTTATTGCAAATAAAAATTGTCACCAAAACTATACCTACTTGATCAGAGATTTTTTCCTGTTATCAATCACATAGTTTACTATCAAAATGTAGTTTTACCTCTTTTCCAACCTAAACAACATGTCCACTCAACCCTCGTCGGCTTCATTTTTTGTTTATTTTTTAACTGCCTATCAAATCACAATGCATTTTTATAAAAAAGTTTTTTATTGGAAATAAAAAATGTCACCAAAATTATTAATTGACTAAAGATTTTTTCCTGTAACCAATCGTATCAACTTTAATATCAAAATTTAGTTTTACCTCGTTTCCATTTATGAGAAATGTCCATAAATCACTCGTTGGCTTCAATAACTTAACCATACAAACAATAATACTTCAATTTCTACATTTGTATGGACCCTTTTTGTGGTAGAAGGGTCCATAGGAGTAATTTCCACTGGGACGTGACTGGTACGGTCTCAGGTAGACCTTCTGTTACGGTTCATTACGTCATTACCGTTGACTCATTCTTGAAGGTAAATTGAAAAGGACCCTGTCAAAAAAAGAGTTTCACTCTCAGGGAAACGTTCAACAATTTATGTTCAATTTCAAGAAACTGCGCTCGACGACGGTCTTGCGAAATTTACGCAGGCTCACTTTGAAATAACTTTTGCTCTCGTTCCTATTGAGTATTTGCTGCGAGTTTGCTTGTAAACGTTGGAATACTTGAGATTTTATTACAAAACTGTTTTCTTTTAGATTAAATACCTTGTAATTAAGAGATGAGAATATGTAATTTGAATTTTATAATTATATCTATTTAGCCTTAAGAAAAGTATCTTGAATCAGTCATCAGCTATACTTATTCAAACATACATAGTAGGCCTTCTTGTATAAATGAAACGGCCAATTGTGAGTCGGACACGCAGAAGAAGCACACGATTGTTACACATTTCACCAAAATTTTACTTTGACCTAACCTAACCTAACTTTACCTAACCTAACCTAACCTAACCTCATGCCATATCTCCGTAAATATTAGTTTGTAATTTAATCTGTTGTTACTGATTCCATCTTTTATGCAAATAAATAATTGATTTTGATTCTAATTTTGTTTATCATTTTACCTATCCTGAAACTTCTGTTGTGGAATTCACTGAATATGCGACATATCTGATAAAAAATGTCCAGTGAAGTTTAAAGTGTGTAAATTAATTACGTCATTCCAATTGACTTTATGTAGTCAAATGTCAAAGCGAATTGAAAATGAACTAGGTACGTCAAAATTACGGGGTCTTACTCAAAAAGAACTTTGACTATTTATGTTCAATTTGGAGAAACTGTTAGGAGTTCTCTGAACAGTTTCAGTTGGAGCAATGGAATTTACGTAGGGTCGAGTAAAATAACTTTTGCTTTTCGACGAAAGAGAATTGATGTCTGTTTACGGATTGTTTTCGAAGGATACTTTTCATTGAAAGTAATATTCCTTGCTTGAACAAAGTTGATGACTAAACTAGTACTTATATTAAACCAATGCTGATATGTTAATTAACTTGAGTTAGCATTCAAAGTATCATAGCATAGAAAAAATGCAATGCTTAGCAGCGTGCGTTTTGAATGCAATTTATTGTGTCTCTATCTATCTGCTATCTCTGTAGATATATACGTGTCTCAAGTGTTCCCACCTGAATGAAGTGAATATCGATTTGGTTCGTTAATGAATAACTCAGCAGTCTGCTACTGAATTTAAAAGCCATTATCGAAATAAAGTTCTCTTAAAATACAATTTCACTCTTAACTAGCAATCAAGGAACCCGATACAAGCTCCATTAAATCCTTCCTTAATTAATTAGGAACCGCAAACAAAACCGCTTATTTGCTAGTCTGTCACTGTTATTAATGGACTCAAAAGCCTTGTTAGGAGCCAGAACGAACGTAATTGGTAATACAAAACCACGCGGGGATCAGCGGGTGACGTTTCTGTTATGAAGCGTACAAATTTTCCGCAAACCCTTTAATCCACCGCCCGCTTATTTCAATTCTACGCTAGAATACGACACTAATATCTATAAATCTTAGGGCGGTTTAAATAGGGTTGAAACTGGCGCATAATTTTCGGTCTTTGCATGTGGCTTACCTACCCTCATTGGCGAAATTGTCCACAGTCTCCCTTCCTCCCCTCGTTGATGTAATTTCGGCTTGAATAGACTTCGTTGTGAGCCATTGATGAAGTTGAACCGAATTTTTTATTGTAATGTGCCCTTTAGAGAAAGAAAGCTGTGATCAGGGCCTTGTTCATCATACCTTTAAAAAACAACTGTTAATTTTAAAGTTATTAAGAATCTTCGTCTGCGTAACTTTCTAAAAGATCCCAGCTGTAGGTATCTACATACATACATATAGGACTATGTAATATAATTTTAAAGTCTAAAGTTGCATCGCATTCTTGACAATGTCTTTTCGTCTGCAACTCTGAACAAAGTTCTTCATTGCGCTTTTACTTACTCATACATATTCATTTCAATTTAGTGCTCATACTTCCATAACTGATGCTCATGAGATATCCCGCCAACAAATGGGAATGAAATCTGCATTTTAAAAGGGACTCCTCTACATGTACTGAAATAAACCATTACCGTACTATGGAGCACATAGCATTTGTTATTCTTTTACTGAAATACGTACTTTTGTGGAAATCAGGGGCTGTCTGTAGTCTCTTCCATGAAGCATACAATTCGTATGTTGATATAAGAAAACAAGATACACAGTTCTTTAGAAACGTATTTCTTGAATGGCTTCTCATTTTCATGTAGGTATCTTCGATGTATAAGCGCAACTTTTCTTATATCATGTGACAAAATTATCAAAGTGTAAATTAAACTATTCTACTATTAAAGTATTCATCTATGTATATATCTGAAAATATTTTACGATTTCTCAGATATCTCGTGTTATGTATATCAAATTTTTCGTATAAAATGCAACGAGCGCAGCTTGTCGAGAAAAACTCCGGAATAAGGAGGGGTCCTTTTACGCGGGCTGCATACCTAAAAAGTTGTAAAAAATTCTATGTGCTCGCAGCGTTAGAATGAAACTGTACGGTGTACACTTGTGCATTGTCTTACTTATACATCAAAGGCTCAAACATCCTTGATGCTTTGAGAATAAAGATGATTTTTCTTTGAATTATTTTATTAATATTTGTTATGGTGTACAAGATTATGTTTGAGTTGTATGACAAGCGTGTATTGTATCAGAAAAAGTCCACCCTCCATACTAATACATCATATTATTTTGTTTCGGATGTATGTCGTGTACATGAGTGACATTGTAAACATCTTAATATATATAAATCACGTGTCACGTTGTTTGTCCGCGATGGACTCCTAAACTACTGAACCGATTTAGTTCAAACTTCGTGAATATTTGTCATTTGGTCCAACTTAAAAGATAGAATAGTTTTTATCCCACGTGGACGAAGTCGCGGGCATCAGCTAGTTTATTATATTTTTTAAATAGAACATAAAGGCAACACTTGTCTTGTATTAAAAAGATATTGTATGTCAATGTTTTATTATGTAAAGAGTTGCAGACTGCAACAATAAAATCTAGAAAGAAAACCTTGCGTTATTTCAGAAAATCTTAGTTCACACTGTGTCTACTAATTTGACTGAAATTAATTATATCAACAAGACTAATATAGACTATACAAAGATAGGCTAATTTCGGTACACAGTTTTTCAGTCATTGGCAGTAGTCATTGGCATATAAACTGCGTACAATTTTACGCATTCAATTAAAAATTAACTTTGGAATTTTATAATATCTAAATTGGTTCATTGGTCTGGTGGTACAGTGGGAGGTTCAGCCGTTGCTAGTTACCACCGTACCAGCAGATGCACCGACAAACAATTAAGCGTTCAAGCGCGATACTGAGTAGAAACCATTGGGGGTGAGTTCACTTACCCTTCCAAGTTAGTACGATAACATCTTCGACTGCATCATCACTTACCATCAGGTGAGATCACAATGAGATGCAACCTTGTAGAGTCTAAGAAATAAACTAGAATTTACAATAAATAAATAAATAAAATAAAATAGCCTTTATTGCTGACATACTCGTACCATAATTAAACTAACAAACAGTTTACATCAAATTTTAAGAATCTTGCACTTTGGATGCCGTAGTGGTCAGCGCGTCTTCGGACGCATAGGCCTCCTCCAGGTACTTCCATAGTAGCCTATCCTGCGCGATCCTTCACCATAATGGTCCAGCAGTCCTCCTGATGTCATCTGCAGAATTTACAATAATATACGTTAATTGATTAACAAAAAAACCGATTTTAACTCTCATCAAAGTACTGTTGAATACATCCTCCCCAATTAAAAATTAAAGACATATGGTTTTCTAATGGATACCATGGTCTTAATTAAAATAGAATCACACAGGAAGTTTCCAATAAAAAAGAACCAACAAAATCGATTCACCCAGTCAAAAGTTATGAGGTAACAAACATAAAAAAACACACAGTCGAATTGAGAACCTCCTCCTTTTTTGAAATCTGTTGAAAATTGGATTAACATAAAACTGACTTAATTAAGACTTGTGATGCGTAATACCAAGAAATATGAGCTCCTTCAATTAATCATGCAAGGGAAGGTGGCAGGTAGGAGGAGGTCTGGCTGCAGAAGAATATCTTGGCTTCGAAACTTACGCCAATGGTTTGGGAAGAGCACCCGTAGCCTATTCAGAGCAGCGGTATCCAAGGTTCAAATCGCTATGATGGTTGCCAACCTTCGATAGGAGACGGCACTAGGAGAAGAAAACTGACTTATGCCTCTCTTTTACAGGATGCTCGACGCAAACTCTTCGGATATTCCCGATGCCGAAGCAACAGACGGTCGCCGTGGGCAAGTCCGTGGTGCTGACATGCCAGGCCGAGGCTCCGGACACCGCTCTGGTCACGCAGCCGCAGTGGAGGGATCCCAAGGGACAGATTATAAATGAAGCCGCGTAAGTACTTGTTAAACGATATAGGTCACCTAGTGTGGGGTCCATAGGATATCAGTAATGAAGCAAATTTCGATATATCATAACTTTATTTAAATTGTAAAAAAAAAAACAAAAAAAACATACATAGTACATAGTCGACGTACCAAAGACGCGGACTAAGGGGTTTGATTCCTTGTTCTTGACACGCACTGCAAAGGCCTGGAATACTCACCACTTACAACTTGGGCGCCTTCAAATCAAAAGTAAATAGGCATCTCCGAGGCAAGCGCGTTCCACCTGATGGACAGTGATGATACGGTCTAAGGAGACCGTATCATCACTGTTCATCAGGTGTGATCATAGTCAAGCGCCAGCCTATATTGTTAAAAAAAATGTTTTTGGCTAACTTATAGGATGGGGTTTGTACTTTTCGTTACGCTAGCGGGAACTTAAACTAATAAAATCTCTCGTAAATATAAACTGGGTGTTGTTGGTCGAGTTTACGAAATATTGTTTATTTTATCATCTACGTCAGTTTGTAATTTAAAGTTTAATCCTTTGGGATGATGGATTAGATAATAATTTTATTACCTCTCGCCTCTACCTAAAACAAATGTTAATTGATATCCCTGAAAGTTAGAATTCTAATTGCTTTAAATGAGAACAATGACTTATCTATTGAGAGTACCTCTATAGTTCTATCGAAACCCCCAAAAAAATAAAAAGTAGTATTTTTGTTCATTGAATAATTAAGTGTAAAATAAAGCTGTGACTTGCTTTTGATAATTTTTGATAGCTTTATATTCCCAATCAGCTTTACTTGGTGTTAAAATTAAAATCAAGTGAATGTAAAAGAAATATCACGAGTAGATACTAGTAATTTTACCTGACCAGTTTTTCAGTCCGAGAGGTTTCTGGAATTTTTTATTTAATCCACAGGGGATTAATTTATTAAATAGTGTATTTAATAGTGCAGGTTATTACGAATTTCGAGTCGACTTGCATCGCGCAAACGTATCGAATTACTCCATACATTTACAGCTAGCGCCATCTATTAACAGCCACATGTCATCGACTGTCAATAGATGGCGCTGGCTGTAGATGTAAGGAGGAATTTGATTCGTTTGTGCTATGCGAATCGACTCGAAATTTGTACAAAAACCTGTAATAACGCGTCTATATAAGTTCGTGCATAGCATATTAATGTTTTAACCCTCATTACCAGGGCCGGCACTAGACCTGAGATCTACACAGAACCGATGCCAGCGAAGCAGCTGCAGTACCTGTACATATCGTCCATCACCACAGCAATGGCGGGCAACTACACGTGCGAGGCCACCTACACCAACATGCCCCTCAGCGCCAGTGTGGTTTTGGACACTTTCGGTATTGCTTTCACATCAAACATCGATAAAAATATTAAAGCAAGGAAGCCGCTGTTTCGTACATTTTTTTTCTATCAAGAAGAAAATGGTACTAATGTCACACCACCAATCGTCAGACGAACTACTCGTCTGTACAATCGCAAATAACCACAGTTATAATGATGAAATTCTGGCTGCTGGTGAAATCAACACTAAAATTTAAAAAAAGACAAACGTAACTCGTTTTAAAAACACCTTATGGCTTTAGTTTCATTCCAAGTGACATTCTATGATCCTTCTCAAACGCCAAAACGGGCCTATTATGTTCTTTTGAACACACTACTGTAAAGTACTTGTTTGCTTTTTAATTGGGTTATACTTGAGCGGTAGAAATACTTCCATGCTTTAATATTTCGATGGTACATAACAGTGGATATACGGAAAGACATTATTGTACAGTATAACTTAACTCACTAAAGAAAAATTATGATTTTAGTTGCCATCACGTGGACAAATGCAAATGAGAATCAGTATGCGACAAAAGGGAAAGATTACAAAATAATGTGTGAAGTAAAAGCTGAACCCGCGCCCTCTGTGGATTGGTTTAAAGAAGGAACTAGTGTAAGTGATATTGATCTGTTATCAGCTATAGTATAAAAAATTGATAGAATCGAAGGTCATGAAAATTATTTTTCTCACGACTTAGTATATACTACAGATTCACTACAATATGTTTTGTCAATTGATTTATCGATTTTTCATATCTAGATCGCGACGGGTGATAGATACGTCATTCATGCAAATGGGCTGTTGATAAAGAACATCCAGGAAAGTGACGATGGAACATACACTTGCCGAGCTGTTGTCATACAAACCGGAGAGTTGTCAGAAAGGAATATTAAACTTGAGGTAATTTTACAAAATCTGAATATATAAAGATGAGTTACTGAATGTATATAGGTGCATCGCTTCATAACCACTGCTAGAACACAAATTTGGTGTTTTATTTTGTGATTTTTAGGGCAGGTTTTGTTAATGATAACATTAACGAACTGCTTGAATTATAAGGGTAAAACTTTGAATAAGATCATGATATTTTCTAGGTATATACTGCTCCAGAAATGGAAGAACGAGAAACAAAAGTCGAAATAAAAGAAGGCGAAACTGCGTCAATCACTTGCAAAGCTAGAGGGAAACCTCCACCAACATACTCGTGGATTAAAGCGTCTACGCGAGAGGTATGAAAAACGATATTAATACAATAGACAGTAGACATATTGCTAAGTATGCTTACAAAAATATAAAACATTGTCTTTCAGAACTTAGGAACTACACCTCGATTCAGTGTAGACGAAATCAAAGGACTCCTAACATTCGATAGAGTAGAAGCAGGCGACTACGGTAAATATATCTGCAGTGCTGTGAACCAAGCTGGTCACAACGAAACTGAAATAGAGGTCGAAGTTTTGGTCCGGCCGCGAATATTTGAGTTATTCAATACAACGGCGGCCGAAAATACTGAAGGCAGATTGGAATGTAAAGCTACAGGGCGGCCGGTTCCGCGGATCAGCTTTAGGAAATTAAGTAATGCCGATCGTTTCTTGACTGGTCCAAACGATGATGGAAGGTAAATAACTTTAAATTTTGATTATTTTTAACGGCAAATCTGAGGCTCTCTGCACTGCGCTCGGCATTCTAAGACATTGAGTCAATTCATTTCTCTGGCTACAGTGCCTTTCAAACCGAAACAGAAATGCTTTGCAATTACATACCTACTGCTTTTCAGCAGATCTGACACTGCAGTGGTACCCATACGAGTGGACTCTGCTGAAAGAACGTACCACTTGTAGAAATTTAATTGCAATTAACTTTAATAGGTAGTGTACTGTTAATTGTGATTCAGTTATTAATGATTCGAATTATTCGAAGCTCCCATAAATTATCGCTGCTTGGTATCTTACTGTAACACCGAATTGAGTAAATTATTAGGAATATTTGTAACTTCATTTAGCAATCCAGTGTGTGTTAGTTAGTATAGGTACTTTTTCTGATGTTTTCGTGATGAAATTTCATCGACAGCTGTTTTATCTCCTGGAAAGTTAAAATAGGTTTATCTGAAAACAGAATAACGAAGTATATTAATTAAAACGACTATTTTGCAGGATTACAGTAGAAACGAGTAGTCGTCAAACGGGCGACCAAATGGAATCCAGCGCTGTCATAACGATTTCGCGGTTGAACCGCACGGATGACGGATTATATGAATGCGTTGCTGAAAATGAAGGTATAATTAAAATGTTAAACCATATAGGTATTATGTATTATTATAGGTGATAGATGCCTGATCGAGGGCCAAGGGTTCGAATTTCAGGCTTGCATCTTCTTTTAAAGTTTTATGATGTTATCCTGATTAGCGGCGAAGGGTATCTACTAAGATACCCTTTAAGAACATAATTAAAAAAAAGCTTGGGAAGTCTGATAACGCAGATTTGGCCAGCGTTGTAAGCTTATAAACTTACACACCATGATTGTGTCTCGCTTGAAGTCAGCGATTACACGCGATTCTTTTGATGCCATCAGTCTACCTGGTGTAAAGCCTGTTAACACTGCGTTGCCTATTGCCGTGTCCCAAACTGCTATTTTGGCTTTTAACCCTTTTTTACATTCTAGGTGGTGAGGCAAGAAGAAATGGTCATCTAACTGTACAATTCAGGCCTTCCTTTGAACATATGAATAACGTACCAGTGTGGAGCTGGAACGCACAGCCCGTTAATATTAGTTGCATTGCTGAGAGCATTCCTAATGCTACGATTAAATGGAAGTAAGTAAACATCCTTACCTATTGTAAGGCAAAAGTAAAATTTATATCTAACTTCAACAAACTTGCGACATTTCAAAGTTCAAGGAGGATAGTTTTGCACAATGCTCCTAGAGTTATTCGACAAAAAATCATTTAAAAATCTCACATTCATATTTCTTTTATGACAGGTTCCATGAGTATGATTTGATTGAAAGCCCACATGTCAGAATATACGGTTCGGGTCCCATCAGTTATGTGACGATAACACCCATTGATGCGAGTCTCTACGGCGTTTACAAATGTATCGCTACCAACACTTTGGGTGAAGCGGAGCATATCATACAGTTGAGACAGGCATTCCCTCCGGGACAAGTTGTACAAGTAAGAACCCTTACAGTAGAGCAATACTTGCAATTTTATCTTCTGTAAATGTCGTGGCCAGATCTTTAAATTGATCCCCTTTCTGACAAATTGAACCATAATCTAAACTATTTCTAGTTTTGTAGAACATTTTTAGAATATATTTGGCCTTTTATGGTTAGCATTACTACAATTGGCACATTTCATGAAATACAACCATTTCATAAAGTGATCAATTCTAAGATCTGGCCACAACTATTAACTGAATGAGCAGTATTTGTCTGTTTGTTTATCTGTATTAAAGATTGTTAAAAATTGATTGATACCAAAAATATATTATTTTCGCGTATTTCAGGTCCGGCAAGATACTATTACAGCGACATCCGTTTCATTCAATATAGTAGGACCGCCTGAAGATATGGGTCCACCGATAGAAGCGTACACAGTACAATACAAGGAGAATGGAAACTTTGACTGGAATTTTGCCATGAATCGGACGTGGTCCGCCAATTCTCTGTACATTGTTGAGAATTTGAGACCAATGTTTTCGTACGACTTTAGGTTCGCCGCTATCAATCGAGTCGGGGTTGGCAGTTGGGGCGCGCCTATTACAGTAGTTATGCCTAGAAGGTAAGACTTCTTGCAATAAAAATCACCATAAAAAAAACTTTGGTCTACTTTGAAAATGTATAGCTCAAATTTTTAGGGACACATTTGTCCCAAAAACCACAGATTCTATAAAAAAAACCCTGACTTTGCGGAACAAAGAAAATTAATTTATTTGTATTTTCATGATTTCCACTGACTAACGCTTGCTTCTATCAAACATTACAAATCGTCAAAAAATTACATAAAATAGAAATATATACTTACATGTTTTTATTAAAAAAAATCTTATAGGTCACCACCCGAACAGCCAAAGTGGAGAGAATCGATTAGCTCAGAATCTCTAATTCACGGCAAATACGCAGACAGGTACGAGTTGCAATGGAAAATACCAGCTGATAACGGAGAACCGATTGACATGTACGACGTTACCCATTGTCCGGTAAGTTGACGATATTTCAATATCATACTTTATTGTCAGTCATTCTGTCTGTCTGTCTGTCTTTCAGGGCCTTATTGAGAGAATTCTCTCAAATTTTCTGTTAAATTGCTTCAAACACAGCAATAATACAAAGTAACGATTCAAAGGCGGTGATTATATAAAAAAATCACACTAAAGTTATAATCGTAAACTCACACTAAAGTCAAAATCACACTAAAGTTAAAGTCAGTAAAACGTATGTCTGTTTATTTATCTTCTGTTTATTTGTTACTTATGCACTGCTGAACATTGACTTTGTTGGACTTAGTGATATAATCCTAGAGACGGATATTTGGATAAAGTAGGTAACATCTTTTGATAGTTTTTACTTACGAGGGATATTCTTATTGTTAACCAGGTCCTGAAAGTTAATGGAAATTGGCAAGTGTCTGCCAAATCGGACTGCGTCACGGAGGAGCTGAAGTCTTTCGAAGCGATCAGTTACGAAGTTCGAGGGTTACGCCCGGACAGTAGATACCGGATGCATGTCCGGGCACACAACGCTCTTGGCTTCTCCCAGCCCGCGCAGCTCTATGTCCAGACGGCTCTGGGTGAGTACAGCCAAGAACATAACCAAATACCAATTCGGGCTGGCTTCTACGACGTTTACACAGCACCCGATCCCCATGATTCTGCTGCATACCTCACCATACCTTCTGTTGTCGTTTTGTTTTCATCCCATCTCGTTCGTATGATTTTGTGAACTACAAACGCTCTCGGTCAGTGATCAGTTTAATATCAGTGCTTATTTTAGTTTCTTTAGCCATGTCTAATATTGTTTCTCCATTATTTTTATTCAGACAAAAAGTACAATATTTTACATAATAAGTTTCATAAACATCAGTTGTATTGTTATTGTATTTTGTTTAGTTTAAGTTTATTTTGTATTGAGCAAATGATTTCGTGTTCGAGCTTTGAGCTTTGCATAAAATATGACACAATTGTGCAATTAGTCACTCAGTAATGTGACGAAAAACTAAGTATTAAGACCGTAACTTAACAGTTGGTTCATTTATTTTCTTATGATTTAGATTTATTTTAAGTATCCTTTGTTTAATGTTTACCTTTGTAATGTTATGTATAAATAAACTGCTGATGTTTCAGTTTCCAGAAAAGACTGGTAAACGTAAATAATTAGTCAACAAGTGTATCTTAAAATTTCGTTAGTGCATGTATTGTAATGCGTTTGAATTTAACTTCAATTACCCATTGGCATCACAATATATTTGAAATGATCTTATTTAAGTTCGAGTTCTTTTCCTTTAATGGTAAGTTTTATTGCTTTTGTACATTTAATTATTAATTTTCATTTGTCATTGTAGATATCTAACATGTTCATGAAAATATTCGCAATGTTTATATTCTTATTTATGCTATCAAATATATTTTTAGGTAATCCAAGTGGAAGTCCAAGCATTTTCCGATGGACTCACACTAGTACGGACATCCTAGTTACAATGCTTATTATATATCTCCTTATATAAAATATTATATAAGAAAATAATAATATACAATTTATTAAACTAAATAAGTCCAAAGATGACTATTATTTAGAAATTTATGTGATACAATTTGTTGCTGTATAAATAGATATAAATCATTTCAGCATTGTCATCATAAAATGATATCACGATTCATGAATAATTTCAAAATTTTATTTGAATTATTATTCCTGTTAGTATAGAATTAATAAAGACTTGATGATGTTAAATTTTGAAAACAATAGTAGATAGTTAATTGGCAAATACATTAACACTGCCATAATGTAAAAAGAAACCATGTTTCGATATAAATTAGGTAACCTTCTCAATGTAAAGAATTTTGAATGTAAGAAATTTGTGTACGAATTTTTGACGACTATTTTATTCGTTTTAGTACGTCTTTCTAAGTAAATTTATTGTAACGAGAGAAAATCGTCCAAATGAAGCTAATTAATGGAAAATGGATGATTGATACCTTAAGTAATGTTGCTGAACTGTTATGGAAAGTAGAATTAAGTGTAGTTAGGAAAAAAGAACTATGTGTCAAGTTGGAATTGTGATGAAATCGGAACGAAATTGACCAATGTGAAAAAATAAATATTATAAAAATCGAGAAAGTTTGTGATTTAAAACACGACTTTGGTTCATTTGAATGAAGTTGTACATGTAAAAATTATTTTTTACTTGAGGCAAAAAAAAATATAAAAATATTCTTAGAAACCGTAAAATGTGCTTCATTTGAATTTTTTAAATATCATATTTTGTACAGCTTCATTCACAATTATCATAATCCTTAACCGTCCCAGTGTTATCAAATACTAAATAATAAGTCCAAAAGTTATGAAACCAGATTTTTCATTATAAATTGAATCCCACTGTATAGATATTACTATCCCTTTAAAGAAAGCTGTCAAGATGCCTATCAAGAAATGCATTAACCCCTTTCGAATGTTTTTTGACAAGTGTGTTGTGTCGCCCTGACCAAATTTTGGGTAAATATATTTTTATATTCGTAATAATTTCTATAGTATAAACTTGCTACACTTCCCTTGGAATGAACTAATTAATGTACTGCATGACCTTCTCAAAGCTAGATTTGTGTACACTCTTCCAATATTAATTAAACTAAAACCATTCGCATGGTCTGTAATAATTCCACGTCTATATATAAGAACAATTCCCTCTTAGTTTTAGAACTATTAGACATCGAAGATGTCAAAATTATTTTGTAGACTTCCTTTTAATCATAGATCTACATACTTTTATTAATTAAATTTCTTAGTTCTGTAGCATGATATGTTCATATTTTTAATTTTTCGATACTAAATTCGTCTTGACTGACGAATCGTAGAATAATGAAACACTATTTTATTAGTAAATTGTAATAGGTTTTAGAAGGTTATTTTTAAACATGTTAGTGCCAATTTAATTTATTTGTAGTTTGAAATTATTTTCTACGAAATAAAGAAAAAATTATGTGTTTCTTGTAACATAGTCAAACTACAAATAAAACAATTTAATTATTATCGTTAGTTCCCGAAATTATAATAACGGTGATGGTGGTTATTAGAATTCCATCGATTTTTTACTTTATATATTTTATCGATATTATAGACTTTTCCTGTTATTATATTGTATTAGCTCCATATCGCTTGTTTTAGATCAGAATTCTGTGATGGGGTTTGAAAATTTATTTTGCGTCAGTTCAAGTTATTTGGAATGTTTGCATCTTGACAACTTTTCTTTCTTTCCTTATCATTACCTATACGACTTAATTATACTTATGCATCATTACTTGCGCTATCGTCATTTTCTATAGTTTACGTCTTCAAACCCCATTTCATTTAGATGGAGGGCTTTCGTATTCGAAAAATTATATTTGAACGATGTTCAATATTTTGGATATTATTTTATCGGTGATTGGGTGCACGATATGTTGATCTGAAAGCACTCCTTGTTCACATTCATGTCGATTGTAATAAATGTGTCTTATTTCGTCGTTAATGTTAGCATCGACAAGTTTGCATTTGTTACAATCTCTATCGTTTCACCTAACAAATTCAGCTTCTTCTATATGATGCATAAAACTAACTTGTCATAAGAGCAGTAAACTATGAATTTCGTTTGTATTGAAAATGTAAGGGTCATAATATATTTGAGTTTACTGCTCTTTCAAAAAAAGTGTAAAAAATATATTTTTTAAAATATTTCCTACTCAACAGGTGTGGAGCGTTCTGGATTCGCCGCCCCGCAACTTTTATCAAGTGGAGCTATAATAGGGTTGGCACTGGCTGGCGTGTTTATCTGTCTCATCATTGTCGATCTTCTGCTGCTGTGCTTTAGGCGACAGGGTGTTATTGCTACAATCTGTGGGAGACGAGTCAAGAAACATTCAGACGATGAAGCCAAATTGGGAAGGTAATTATTTTTTGTTTAGTTGTTAGGTTTAATAATGAATAATATTAAAATAGTTTACGTATATTTATTATTTATGTCTTGAATAATTTCATATACTGTGCTAACACAATCAGATTCTAAAATATCATTATGCACATCATCGACATGAGGTCTTCAAAATTAATTCTTTTTATCAATTCTACCTTATCTTTTTGGTTATCCTCTATTCATTCCATATAGGATTGCCAGGCCATTAAAATACAGAAACCAGATTCTATCTGAGACCTAACCTAACCTAAACTTGTTAATTTCGCTGCAAATTGAAAAACACTCAGCGAACTGTTAGACTGCAATATTGCTTAGTTTGCTGTGCAGGCGATAATTCTAGCAAAAATTTAAATCAAATCTCTATCCTTGTCAAAATTTATATTAGTCAAGCGCGGGTAGAAAAGCCAAACAGGTCCAGTTGAAGTCTGGCAACCCTTACTCCTTAACAAGTGTTAGTGTCGATGAGAGATGTTTCTGCCCGCTAGTCTGTACGGTTGGCGCTTCCCGCTCCCTTATTGCAGCACGAAGCCACGCGCGCCGCCCTCCCCCGCGCCCCTGCCGCCGCCTGTCAAGCTCGTGTCGACTCCGACGTAAGGCGAACCACGTGAAACCTTACCCTGCATGCTTTTGTGTGTGCGGATGCAATGGTCTGGCCCCCGTGAGGAGGATACAAAAAAAAATCGTTTTAACACGTTTACTACACGGCAGTAAACTACCTTACAGTCCGGTACGGGGTCTATTTTGCCCCGTAAGACATAAATTAAGAGTTTTTTTTGGTACTGATGCAGAACGACATGCAAATAGCCGCGTACACAGCTACAGATCATTATTATATATTTAAACGAGTGAAAAATAATTGTATACCTGTCTCTATCCTGCTTCAATAGACGGCGAAAGATTTCTTCTCCGCATTGAATTTAAAAGATTATAATTATTGTTCTCCGCACAGAGTGTAAGTCTCAGAGGGGGTTGTTTTAACCCCGAATAGGAGTGAACGTGTTAATATGGTGATCGAAAATGTATACTTTTCGCTGGGGCCAACCGATTTGTAAATATATATTTCGAACACAGGTACCGAAGCTTTGCGTTAAGCTTAACTATTTTGCCGGTTCTAGTAAATGGACGTTTATTTAGACTAGCCAATAGCTCTTTTTGACTTGTAAAAGCGTAGTTCGTAGAAAAAAAACTAAAGTGTGCAAAAGATATTAATTATTAAAAATGACTCTTTAAAACTCGATTAATTTGAACTGTACAATCACAGGCGCCATTTAACAATTAACTATGGTTACCGATTGCCTGGAACATCTCTTACGACTATTTTTGTATCAGATTAATTTTTTCTGTCATTGACATTTAATTTTGTTTTGTTTTTTACGTCGTCCCATTTATCTTTTGCTATTACTTTGTCAATTACGTTTCATTCACTTTAAAAAATATTTATTTATACTACTGTGTATGTAATTTGCATTCACTAATAAAACATAATTGTTTTCTTCACGCTGCCACATCCCGGTCACTTGTAGTTATATTCCAACTACTCCAGTGTAAGATATCATATTAATCGTTCTACTATGAGTTTCATTTTCTGCATCTTCGTAACGCTTAACCAGTTTTTTGCCTGTTTAAAGCATTTACTTCCTTTTTACGCTCATATTTTTACAGTTTTTTTTTGCAATTTGTACTTAGTTTTTTTTTTCAATTAAGCGCTACTGCATCGTAAGCACAACTGCTGTAAAATATTCACTTTAAGGTTTTCAGATTGGTGATTGTGTTGACTGTAAATATTATGTACTTAGATAACAAAAATAATGTTGTTGTAGGTATGAAAGAATGTACTTGAGTTTTTGGTGAGTTTATTCTTATTATTCACAGAGATGAAAAGGAACCCCTCAAAGACACTGGTGACGACGGCATGAAAAGAAACTCTTCAGTGGAGTTCGACGGACGTCGAGTGTACGCGACGAGTGGAGGACCGATTATTGGCAAAAACTCAGCAGTTTAAATCCCAAGATGTATGAAACTCAACAATACTTGCTCCACTTTTATACAGTATGTCCAAATCAAACCATTGATATTTTGAAGTCGTAAAAAGCAGCTCGACAAAACACATCATTTTTAAAATAGTTGATATAATTTTGCCTACATTATGATCTACAATTTCAGTTACTCAGTTAATTTACAATATTTTGACTACCTAAGCTAGGCCTTCTTTTTGATTCTGAAGGACTTTTGGATTCAACAAAAATTGTTTTTTTCTGACTTAAATATAAAAGTAAATGCCCATCATTAAGAAAGCAAGTAGGCGAGCAAATTAAGTGATATCAGTGTGTTTTAAGCTTAGCATATATGGATGATTGTAAAAGAGGGCCAGCGAATCAATTCAAACGTGAAGTATTAATGAATGTAATGGGATTAATGTTATAAATGGTATTAAGCTTGTGTATTGTGGTAAGCGCGACCAGTATTCGAAACTGCCAAAAGACGAATTATATCGTTTATTATTAAGTGCGTTATCAGCTTTACCGCGTTTAATTAGATTTAATATTTGACGAGTCACTTTTGAGATCTTGTTAGAAAAATTAAATATTAAAAACTTTGGTAATAACAATTCTTAGTTTTTTCACTAAAACATCTTAACAGAAGCAAATTCGCAGTGGATCAAAATTTTAGGTGGAATAACGAAATAATTCGAGTAAATTTATTTTATAAAAACAAATATTGCTTCAAGAGGTACAAAATGTGCCTTTTACAATTAATTAGGTACTTGTATGAGGGTTTTTGTAGCTCAGGCTAGACTGTATATATCACTATCTAGAATAGATATAAAGTCACAAGGTTATGAAACTTTAAAAATGAACAATCGATGAATTATTGTAATCGATTAGGTACTTCTCTACATGATAAATGTCTATATTGTTTTCTCCCTTCTTGCGTAAAATATATCCGTTTGAATATTTCTGAACTGGGAAACTTTTATGCTACTTTTTTGTAATTAAATAGGGAGATTTATTAGACGCATTATTTTTATTTCTTGGTCTATCGTAGTGTAAGATTTGTACATAGGTTATTTATAATTTTGTAAATATTGATATGTTCATAACATGTAGTGAGTAAGAGTATATTTGTTAGATATATTAATTGCCTGTCACTGATTGTATTGGTATTTGCTATTGCAAAACCTCTTTCATCTATTTCTCTTTTTGGATCGTTATTATGAATAGTAGGAGTAACATGCGTTATTATTAATGAGGTAAATCATTGTTAGATTTAGTTTTATTTTTTTCAATAATTAGCTATACTTACTTAGTTTTACCTTTAATCTCTTTGACGGGTTCAAAGTAAGTTTTAATGTATTTATGTTATTATCATGTAAATCAACGTAGTCTAAATATTATCATTTGCATTTTAATGATGATATTAGTATCCTCAAATCGATACTTATTTTAATTTGTTCCTCAAAGTTAGCTGTCAATATAATATTATCTATTATAGGTTGATCATTATTCCTTATCGAACTAGTTAGTACTACTATGTATATTTATGTTACTAAAAGTTATTATTAACACGTATAATTATTGCTTATTTAACTCGTCCAATGAATCCAGCATTTAGTAACACTCTACAAATTTTCTTCAATCTCATATTTTAAGACTATTTATTAATAGCTATATTCAACTAATCCACACATTATTTTCCTAGACACACATTTTGATGTACCTTTTATACCTATGAACAAAAAGTATTTTATAGAATGAGCTAAATTATAAAATAATTCAAGTATTAGGGCGTTTATACACTGACTTTTTAAGCATAACAGCGAGATGAGTAAAAAGAGCTTTTGACGCATTTTAAATACCTATTTATATCAAAATAACATATTATATTCTTAACAAAGCTTATAATGATATTATGTAGGTATATTATAATTATTTACTAGAATTAAGCCTCGTGAATCTATGTCAGCTTTGTATGAGATGTTAAAGAAATGATGTACCGACAGACAGAATGCGCATTTTTTATAAAATAAATGTCTTTAATATATTTTATTTGCTTTTATTACCTTCTTTGTATTACCTTGCAAAATAAGTAAGCTATCATTGATACCAGCAGAAGACATTATAAAAACCTTTAAATGAATATTAAATGCCCTTAAAGTTCTATCCTATAGGGATCGATTTTTTATGTTCTACTGTTATTGAAAATTAAATTGCAATTGAGTTGGAGTTCAGTTTGCAATTTCTAATTATTGCAAAAAAATTAAAATTCCATTGTAGGCAGTTGAATTTTTTCTCATGATCATTTCGGATACTAAAGGCTAATCATCTACATGTACCTACATTGGTTTGAGCATTACGAAGATGGTTTATTAACTATTATATAAAAAGAAAAAGCCTACGCGTGAATGGAGATGTAATTCCTCATTAATTTCAATACAATCCATCACTTTTGATAAAGTTATTTGTGGAGGATACATTAAAAAAATAAAACAGGCGATTTATTCTTGTTAGCGTAACAATACATTTGATATGAATGGACCGCGGCCCGCAACGCGCTTTTTAATCGCCGCTCGTATTACATTGTAATCTTGGGGGTGCGCCTGAGCAGACGGGGCCCAATGGTAACAAAGGCGGAATTGTTGGGCAACAACACTTATTCACTTACTGGCAATAGTGATGTGAGAGATTTATATCGAAAAGTAGCTTTAAATAATTTATAAATCCCGTATCAAGCTGCTTCAAATCCAAACTTTATTTTTGTGGACACTATACGGCGCTTGTGACATTATACGGTGGACGCCTACACATTATAGATATTTCAATCCACGAAGACGCGCCCCACTCTGTAAAAATCGCTTATGTTTCATTCGATTCGTATGGAGTTTAACAGAGTGAGTCGGGTCATCGTGGACTGAAAAATCAATAACTTCTACAATAATTACTTTTCAAATAAATATCCGGATTCCGAAGTAATTGAAAAATAAACAAGTTGTACTTCTAAATAAAATCTGTATGACAGGAAATGAGCATTGAAAAGAAAGTATTTTTTGTACGTAAAATTAAACTATGGATCGGTAAAACAAATTCCTAGTGCTCAATGGGTTCTAAAAATACCTACTGTAACTGTTTTATTTTACTAGAATATTTTGGTTTTGGTTTTTGGGAAAAATTGATGCTACGGTCATTATTCATTCCCATATTTATAGCAACAAATCAAATCAATCAAATTGCTTGTTTTGCAAAACGGTTTAGGGAGCTTCGTACCCCACCTAACATAGTTAAGTTAGTTTGCGTACCAAAATCGCAATATGTGAGTGACACCAGAAGCACGCCCTTTCTCCCCAGCTTGTCCAAAACACACCGTACGACACGAAATCGGAAGCTTTGGAAAGATCGAGAAAAAAGACGTATCTAGGCGTTTTCTGACTTGTATAATATAAGACAGTCTGCTTCATGTACATATAATTGCGGTTTCCGTAGCGTAACCTAAACTACTTATGCATCATGACAAAAAACATTATTTTACAAAAATTTATTTTAGGTAGTACCATATACCTATTATAACAGCTCAACAAACCTTAATTGATAATACTTAAATGATTTGACGATACTTAATCTTTTCACTGTCTATCGAGCTATGTAGTCTATATGAATAGGGGGCCTTAACGTCTGCTTATAAGTACATTTAATAATGTAATCCACGCAGATATAACTTGGATATAACCCATCAAGATTAAAAGCAGAGATCTGATGAAGACGAGCGCAGTTAATTGGATTAGAGTTAAAATATTATTACACTAACTGTTGCTCGCAGATAGCTTGCGTATTTTTTTTTAAATCCGTAGGGACCGTTGCTTTTCTATGAAGAACAGGATTATAAGCATATGAATTCCAAACATCCAAATCGGTTTACTATTAAAATTGGTGATGAGAAGGAATAACAAACATAAAACCTTTCATATTTTTATTATTAAAAGGATTGGTTTTGTATCCACTTTAACTTTCCTGCTCCTTCTGTTGTAGAGTCGCTTTTATCCAATCCAGTAATTTTAGGTCTAAGTCTATATAATATGAGAAATTGTTTGCTCTGCCCAATGCCACTGCTTTGCGAGTTAATGCCAATTTTTCGTTGAGCAGAGTAAGATCTTATCTCAACTTCTATTTGTGGGTTGTTTGTCACCGCACGTCAATTCCATCGTCTTTCCGTACAAAACGCCATCTGAAAGTAGATAAAGCACGCATTGTTACCCCATAGTGAACAAATTCATAAATAATAAACATGTCGCAGTCATCAATCGTGGTCGTTGTTTGCCTAAAAACGTATTGGACAAAAGTGATTTAAGCCGTGAGGCAGCATTTTCGAAAATAGTGATGGAACTTTTATTAAAACTTGCTGATGAAAATATCCATTGCAATGACTTTTTGTATGATTAAACGTTTTCAAGAAAAGTTACCTACTTAAACTTATTTATTTATTTATTCTGTACATAGATATAAAGACACATAAAAAACACAAACATAAAGAGGACATGCACAACTTATTTGTGTGCGTTCCCCCAGCGGAATTTTGTCGAATTTCTTAGTTTTAAGTATGCAGATATTTAGTCAATTAAGCCCTGTAAATGTCCCCGAAATTATAAATTTGTCAACCTAATCGGTTTTTGAGATATCCTCCAAAAACGTTTTCCGCTGGGGGAACGTTGAGAACGTTCCCCCAGCGGAACTTTTTCTTGCTAGCGTTGTCACAGCCAAACGATATCGAATTTATTGGTTTGAGTTCTGTAGATATTTAGTACTTTTTGTCGTGTAATTGTCCCGAAAGTTTGAAATTTGTGCATCCAACCGTTTTTGAGAAATTCACCAACTACACGATGACCAAATTACTATGGCAGAATGTCTATGTTTTCAATATTCGCTCCCAGGACTAGCTTCTTAGCGATAGGTGAATAAAAAGTATTCAAATAATTAGTCAACTAATCCAACTAATTGTCTGAGAAATTTGAGCCCGATCATCATTAAAATCAAAGAAATATCGACGAAAAACTGGCCAGAAACTTATTGTAGTGATAAACTTACCAAGCACAAAAAGGCGTAGATAAGGTCACAAAAAAGCGGCTGTTCAATACATGGCAGTAACGTTCTGAAATTGGCAGAATAGTACTACAACAGTATCCGGCGGCGGAACTACAACCGGCGGCGGTTGTTATTGTACATTCGCGTACACAATTATGAGTGACAAATAAAGCACCAGTTAGAATAATATTTCTTTAATTTTCAATTAGACTTAAATAGTCACTAAAAATTACTGTATAGGGTATATTATGTAGGTACGTTGTACATAATGCTCTCATTACTTGATATTAATAATAGAAAAATATAAATATTTAATATGTATGAAGTTACGCTTACGTAAAATCACAGATATGCTTTTATGCGAAAAGTCGCAGGTTAATTCTTGTATTGATTGCGTCTGGACACAACATACATGCGCTGTAAAATCCACCTTCTTTAAATAATTTTTGTTATGCAAATAAAATAAACTCGTTTGTTGTATAAAAATACTTTTAACGTGTGATTAGGAAAGTCTATAATATTTCTTAACAAACTCAACTCCCCTGGCGAGAGTGTCGTTATTGACGATAATCGTCAATGCTGCCATATAACCGATTTTGTATTATAATCACGATTGTAACCTAATACTTATCTACCTATCTATGTACCTAATTTTGGAGTGTTGGCTCCCTAGCGAGCTGACCCAGCTTGCTCATTATCAAATTAGGTTAAATGTATCAAAATAAACTTACCCTTTTAGTAAGAAGTCATTTCACACACTACATTTCACTGTATATTATAAAAAAAATATTATTGAAAAAAATATATTATAATAATAGCGGCAAAGAAATCTTAATATACTTAATAAGTCTGTGTAAGACGACTGACCATCTGCAACTGAGTAGATTAACAATACAGGCCATGGCTGAAGTCCGAAGAAACAAAGGAACATAAAATCGTTGTCTCTTATCCCGCCGCTGTCATCGTAAAGGTTTTTTCCCTTTCTCTTTTCTTCTTTGATGAGGCGCGAGTAAGGATAAATACTGCTTCTTATATGGCAGAAAATGTAAGTTTAGATATATCGCAACAATTCATGTTGAATAATGCTTAAAGAGTTGCGTAAATAAAGTTTAACCTAAATACTACAAATTGCATAAACATTATGTGTACCTATTAATTTAGGGCATACATCGGGATCTAAGAATATAATATAAATTAATATAAATTGATTAAAAGTATAAAGACGTGTTTGCTCGAATGTACCTAGGCAATGATATATAATAAAATGTTATACCGTCAGTTTCGGAACGTGATCATCATGTACTATACGGCCGCTTTTTTGCGACTATTCATATTTAGTCGGTTTATCACTGCATTAAAGCACTGGCTAATTTTTCGTGGATATCTCCTTAGTCTTTTAATTAATCGACCTCAAATTTCTAATACAATTAGTTGGATTAGTTGACTAATTATTTGAATACTTTTTATTCACCTATCGCTAAGAAGCTAGTCCTGGGAGCGAATATTGAAAACATAGACATTCTGCCATAGTAATTTGGTCATCGTGTTTTTGGTGAATTTCTCAAAAACGGTTGGATGCACAAATTTCAAACTTTCGGGACAATTACACGACAAAAAGTATTAAATATCTACAGAACTCAAACCAATAAATTCGATATCGTTTGGCTGTGACAATGCTAGCAAGAAAAAGTTCCGCTGGGGGAACGTTCTCAACGTTCCCCCAGCGGAAAACGTTTTTGAAGGATATCTCAAAAACTATTAGGTTGACAAATTTATAATTTCGGGGACATTTACAGGGCTTAATTGACTTAGCTGGGCTTAATATCTGCATACTTAAAATTAAGAAATTCGACAAAATTCCGCTGAGAGAACGCACACAACTTATTTTCATTCAAGAAGTTGCAAAGAAGGGATGGATGGAATATATAAAAATATAGCTGCAAGCAGAATCAAATCCAAACTTTATTTTTTATAGACTACGGTCTTCACATTAACTCTAACAATTTTTTTTTTATTGACATCCGGATTCCAAAGTTAGACGCAAATGAATAAGTTGTACTTTGGAATAAAATCTATATGATAGGAAATGTGCATTGAAAAGGTTTTGGTTCATGAGAGAACTTCATACCACTTGTGGTCATTCTTCTTTCTTCTTGAATAAATCATTTCCTTTTATAATTTTCTAAATGTAGCTTAAACTAGTTTTGATTTTCACAAAGCCGTTTTACCCTTATGGCTAAAGTAATATTATTTTCAATGTTTATGTCGAAACTAATTTCGCACTACCCCCTACAACCCTTATTGGTTATCGGACGCAACAATTAGGGATCGACACGCGTCGGGGCTTACGTTTGCTCCCTTTTAAATAATTACCTCGGTAGCAGATGACTGGGATTAAGCTGGAATACAGAAAGCTCTACCTAAAGCTCCGTACACACGTGCTTTTATGTTACTGCGCCTGTCGTGTTTGCAGCAGATAATTTCGTAAAAACCAATGCATTTGGTTTCATTTCCTATTGTAGTCAGTTCCTAATGCAGATTGCAGACATAGATAGGCGTTGTATAAACTTTATAAAGAACAAGGTATTATAGTAAGAAATCGTTACAATAATCGTAATCGTAAGAAATCAGCTGTAAATGCTTTTAAATTCTGTAAAGTAAGTTTTAGTTGTAAAAAGTAAATTGCTTTTGGTATATATGTTTTTTATTATTCTGAACGTTTTTCTAAAACTACTTTATTCGTTTGCATTCATTAATGCAGAACTGCCTCACATGCTTTATATTGTTAACTAGTAGTTGCCCATGGCTCTCTACATGTTACTCTTTAAATTATGGCACGAGACACGACCAAAGGAAATGGAGATAAACTTGAATATATTTGTAGAATATCTATTTGGTATTCAGATGCTTCAATCAAGAAGACGATGGAAATAAAATAATCTCACAAAACGTTTAAACGTCGGCGAACGTTGTCTTTATCCTTGGAGGAGCTATGACGCCTTGGAGGAGCTCGTAACGTTTTCACACACTAACTACTCAGTGATGTGAAACAAGAAAATGATAAAAATATTAACACTGAAAAATGAACTTTACAATTTTACGCTCTATGTCAATGGCATTAAAATTATTTTTTCAGTGTTTGCCAAAAATGCTTCTGTTCGCACTTATTTAACTAAAGATGTGACGTCGCAATGATTTTGCCTTCAGTGTGCACTTTGCTTTACTAAATAGAGTGCGCACGATATTGTCAAAAGCCGAAAAAAATGGTTCAGTAGCACGCAGATGATCCCCAACGAACCCTATTTCGCTTTGTTGGATATAAATTGCAACTACTTACTACAATTCTAATTAAGAACAAACATTCATATTATCGGTAACAAGATGGATTAATTAAGTGCCATCGTTTGAACATTAGTCTATACTTTTTAGCGCGGAAGACTATTTAGGTATCACTGTGAAACAGTAGTTATGGGAATAAAGAAAGTTTTTTAGATGTGAATGTTTACCTATAGACAACCTGAATTTTAAATTAATAGATTCTAGAATAACGTCGATCATCAATAATTGATTGAGAGAAATTTGTGGACTGCAAAGTAAGTATTACAAATCATATACCTACCTGATACTAAAATAAGTACTTATTCTCATTTTAGACTAAGATACTTTGTAGATATTTTACCTTTTTAAAAACCTCCCTGGTGGAGTAGTAGTGCGCTCTTGGTTTCGGGTGGGAGGTCGCGGGTTCGATTCCTGGCACTGACTAGTACAGAATGTTAAAATTTCTAACTTGGCTCAGGTCTAGTCTGGTGGCGGGGCTTCTGCCGTGGCTAGTTACCAGCTACCATTCTGCGAGCAAAGACGCGCGATTAAACGTTCCTGCGCGATGCTGTATACTAGGGGTTACTTACTCCTTCCAAGTAAGTGCGATAACATCTTCGCTTGCATTATCACTTAATATCAGGTGAGATCGCAGTCCAGTACCTACTGACTTGTAGTGTATATAAAAAACCTTAACACAAAGGGACACATTTGCCTGTACATGAACTGAACTCAATTCTCAGATTCTAAATATGAAAATCTTAAAGGAACGTAAGTAGAGCTAACAAATTAATACTAAGAGCAATGCACTTAGGTACACTAACTCGGTATACAGAAATAGGTACTTGCTAATTGCCTTGCACCACGGCATCTCGACGTGCTCTATCAATTTAGTTCAGTTATTGACGTTCCGATAGCAATACCCTATCCATCACTACCCCTGCAGGGGTGATCAAATGGCCTTGCGCTTTCCAGAAAACGGGCGTATGTCATTGATTTTACACCGAAGATACTCAGTAGAGTGAGTCAATATTAGCCCGCCAACCCGTATTAAACCAGTGCGGATGATTCTTTTCTCCTGAGCGATGACAACACTGTGTCACAAATATCTATTTTTTGCTATTGCAACAGGCAATGCAGCATCAAAACTAATTTTCCACCAAAAATTAAAGGTATACATGACATTAACTCCAACTATGGATATAATGGCCTGTTCTACATCTATCTATTCTATTTCTACGATTACTATTGGATCAAAACTTAAAAAATCATGAAATTGATAGTTGAGATTTAAGAACTGAGAGATAAGCATAAATAAATAAATAAATAAAAATTGCTTTATTTGAATCTTAGGAAAAGGTACAGAAACAAATGGGAAACGATGATCCTGCAGAAGTATAAACTGTGTTGCAGTGATCATCGCCCTCCTCATACAATGACTCAAGTGACAAACAATTATTGTAATAAGTTACAAAATATTATTGTAAATGCATGCTGTGAAGTTTGTGTGTGTGTGTGTGTGTGTGTGTGGTGTGTGTGTGTGTGTGTGTGTGTGTGTGTGTGTGTGTGCATGTGCGTGCGTGCGTGCGTGTGTGTGTGTGTGTCTGTGTGTGTGTGTGTGTGTGTAAGTGAATGTACTAAGTGACTTTATTTCAAGACCAAGACTTTACAAGTTGCTCAGATTCATCATAACAAAGAGTTAGAAGCCATTGAGTACATATTTTTTAACTCTTGCCGCTGTCAAGGGATATATGTGTAAAATTTTGTTGATTCGGTTGTACAATGAAGAACTGATGTGATAATAATGGCGACTCTCAATAGCAGTTCGACGAGGTTTGTAAGTACACACCATATAGGATCTCCGTTTTAAGTTTTCCACTTGAGGGTTGAACGATAGTTCGGAGTGTTCGCGTAGAATTGTTTGTAATATAAATAGCTGGCGGACAGTGAGCAACTGACATATCGAATACAATTCAACAGTAGGAAAAAGAATGGGTTTTTTAAGAATAACTTTTAGAACTGCTCTTTGGGCTCTTTCAACTCTTAGCATGAGCGTTTTCTGAGCTCCGCCCCAAACAGTTATACAGTAAGATAAGACTGACTGAGCAAGGGCATAGTATACGGACTTCAGACACTGTAGGTCAACTACATTCCTTATGTTCTTAAAAACAAACATTAACTTTCTAGTGCGTGAAGCAACGGATTCAATATGTAGCTTCCAAGATAAGGAGCAATCTACTAAAACACCGAGGTACCTTATAAAGGATGTACGTTCAAGAACTGGACAGGAGCAATTCGAGCAACGGTTACTACATCTGTGGGCACGTACACTAAATGAGGCAGTAGCTTGTGTAGCTCTGTTAGGTGTAAATGTGACAAGCTTTGTTTTATTTACGTTTAATGTTAAAAGGTTCAGATTTAACCAGTTTGTAACGGCCCTAACAGCAAACTCCGAATGATCGCTAACATCCTTCCAGTTCTTTCCACTGATAATTAGTGCAGTGTCATCGGCATAACTGACAATTCTACAATTTGGAAGACGCAGCGAACATAAATCATTGACATAAATTAAGAATAGGGTAGGTCCGAGAACGCTACCTTGAAGAACTCCAAAATATACGGATTTTGATTCGCTGATATAATTTTCTATGACGACAGATTGGGTACGATCGGACAGGTAGCTTTCAAACAATTTAAGGGCTATTCCCCTTATGCCAATACGTTCAAGCTTGTGTAATAGGTTTGGGACAGAGACAGTATCAAAAGCTTTAGAAAGATCTAAAAAGATTCCTACTGTTAGATTTTTAACTATATTATCAGTGAGTGTCACTACAGCATCCTCCGTAGATTACAGAAGCATAGAATACAGATGTATTAACATGGCTACCGCTGCATTTTTTTGGCATTGTAATAATATGAAACACATTAATTTCCTCAAAAATTAACAAAAATCACCTAGAATTTTTTCTTCAATTAAATTCTTTCAGACAGAGATATTTCTTTTCAACAATTTTTGCGGTCATTTAGAAATGCAGAATGAAATGTAATGTGTCTCAATTCTTATATCAATGGTGAGTACCTACACACTATATGGTATGAATAATGCGACACGGTTGAAAAGCAATTTTTCAATGCATGTCATAAAATTGTCGTGCACACTAAAGTAATGAATATTTTCAGAGACAAGAAGTATATTGAAATTTTTAATCAGCAAAATATGTAGTAACTTTTGAAAGCATCAACAATTCTACATCTCAGATTACGGTGGTAGTTGGGATCACTTTTCCCTTCAGAACTATCGCAATACCTACCTACCAAAACTGGTGCCTATCTTGTAGTATGGATACAGTATGAAGACGGTGGTGTAGATGAGAGGTGTAGTTACGTAAGTATACCAATGATGAAGAACTAAATAAATAAAAATAAATAAATAAATAATCATTTATTCAGCTTGACACATTTTGTAAAGAGATTTTAATACAAATTTAACTAGTAACTTAACCTATAAGTACCAATTCTCCAGACCAACGACTGCCTAACAGAGACGTACTGCCCGGCCGTCGCGTTTCCGCAGTCCATTTGCGAGGGTAATAATAAGCTATGCCCTGGAGAACTGGCACCCCTATACTAGCTATACTAAAATTAAAACTTAAACTAAAATGTGTTGTGCTGAAAAGGCTACTGCCTCAGCATGATGCTGCAGTGGTTACCAGCTGCAGCGCTGATTTTCAGACAGCACCTTAAGGTGACGTCACGGTCCGCCCGCGGGGCTCTTCAATATTACATTTTAACAGAAATACAACAGATATAGTGTTTCGGTTAAAAACAGAAATGTTTAAATATATCGTATATGGTATAGTATGTTAACCTCAGAATACAGAAAAAACAATTATTAAATATCTTATTTGCAGCCTTATCCAGTTTTCAGATTTGGCGCCTGCCAGTTCTGGGTCTGTCTTACATTGTACTAGCTTTCTGTTTATCCAGCAAATACGTTTTGATTATATTCTTGAAAGCTATTATAGATGTCAGCCTGCGAGCTGGTGGTGGCAGGTCATTCCAGATCTTGCAGGCAGCAAACCTGAAAGTTCCTTTAAAAGCAGCAGTTCGATGACTCGGCATTGAAATTCGCGGTGCACCTCTCGTAGCATGCCTTTTATTCTCATGCGCCCATTTTATTCTTTCCCGTAGGTAGACCGGTTTCCCAGTCGAGATGACACCGAATAACATTGCAGCTAGATGGAGTTTACGACGCCGCTCCATGTTAAGCATATTTGCACTATTTAAGTAGGGGGTTACATGTGTGCGAGGCGGAATTGTAAAACAGTATCTAGCACAGGCATTTTGAACGCGCTGTACCAGTTTAGATGATCTAGCCAGTATACAAGGCCCGTAAACTGAATCTGCATAATTTAATTTGGAAAGAATAAGCGCTTCACACAAACGTACTCTAGTATCAGTGCTAAGGTAGGGGCGCACTTTATAAAGAACTTTTAATCTATATAGACAATTTTTGACTACGCTCCTAATATGAGTTTCAAAATGAAGATTCGCATCGAATATAATACCTAGATTTCTGGCTTCATACACCCTTTCCACAGTGTCATTTCGTATTTTCACCACCGGGTCATATGATTCGATTTTAGAAATTTTACTTTTCGTCCCCAATATGATAAGCTTTGTTTTTTTGGGATTGAGATTGAGAGAGTTTGACTCAGACCAGTTTGCTATTCCTTCTAAATCCTGAGAAATTTTATCAACAGCGTGTGGCGTATCTATTGGACGGAAAGAATAATATAACTGCACATCATCCGCTTAAATTTACAATTTTTGATACAACGTACCATATCAGCAGTGTATAATGCATATAGCATGGGGCTTAAGATTGAACCCTGGGGAGCTCCTCTGAGAACAGGTAATGATGAGGAAACCAAGTTGTCTCCATTCGATTTATTTATGTGAACGTATTGTTGCCGATTTTTAAAGTAGCTGTCGAACCACTTTATCGTATCATGTGTGAAACCGTAGTATGCCAATTTAGCCAGTAGAAGAGTGGTATTAATTGAATCGAACGCCCTAGAAAAGTCTAATAGGACTAGTATCGTTCCCTTGCCTTGGTCTTGAGCGCTAAGAATATTATCGACCACATCCATGATCGCAGTACTAGTACTGTGACCTTTGCGGAAGCCAGATTGATATATTGGTAACATAGCCTTATCTTCAATATATTTGGACACTTGCTTACATATCACCTTTTCGAGAACTTTTGACATGCATGACAGTAAGCTAATAGGTCTGAGGTCTTTTAATGTGGTAGGATTGTCAATTTTAGGTAATGGTTTAATTATGGCGGTTTTCCAAGCATTGGGAAAGCTGGATGTTACAATTGACTTATTTACCATTGTTGTTATCGTACGAATGCTTTGCGGTAGAGTAAGTAATATCATTTCCAGTGAGATTTTATCAAACCCGGTTGCATTTGACTTTAACCCCTTAATGATCTTAAGAACCTCATCCTCGTTTGTTGTGCCTAAACTAAAACTGTCCGTACTGAACCTATGGAATTCAAAATAAGAGTACGTGGACAGGTTGTTCGAGCCACTAAAAGGTACATCCAAGAAATGTTTGTTAATGTGCTCTGGATTGCACAAGGCGGGTGGAATTTCTATATCTTTCTTTTTATTGATTGCTAAAGTGCTTTTTAGATTTTTCCACATCACTTTAGGGTTATTCAAGTGCATATTTATATAGAACTTATAATAAGCGCGTTTTTCGGCCTCCATCGCTTCGTGAACTATTTTTTTGAAATCTTTGTAATATTTTTTATGCGAATCTGTCTTCGTGGTCTTATATCTCGCGTGGCTCTCATTTCGCAATTTCAGCATAGTTTTAATCGTAAAGGTTATCCAAGGACAGGTTTGTTCCTTAATGAGAATTTTCCTAGCGGGAGCATGGACATCGAATAAATTTAAAACGTAATTATTAAAAGAGGTAACCATGTCGTCAATGTCCTTAATATCATTAAGATCTGTCCAAGGAATTGAATTTAAATGTTGGTTAAAAAGGTCGAGGTCAATGTCTTTTAAGGGTCTAGCCATGATCCAGCGGGCTTCCGGTTTATCTTTTTTTATACTTAATGTCGCTAAAACTACGGCGTGATTTCCTAATTCTGGGATATGTTTAACTGAGACTTCGCGGACCTTCGCATCTGTGCAGATCAGATCTATAAGTGTTTCGCTGTGGTCGGTAAAGTGCGTGGGTTCAGAAACTAGCTGTGTTAAATTTACACAATGTATGAAATCATTAAATAACTTTGATTTGTTGTCCCTTTCGGCAATTAAATTAATATTAAAGTCCCCCAGAAGCACGATATTGTCATAGTTCGAAAAATGGGTAACTGACTGAGTCATTGCATCTAGAAACAAACTAAGGTCCTGCCAAGGCGGTCTGTATGCTGTCCCAATAATAAACCGTTTCCCATTTATTCTAGTTTCTACCCACATTTGCTCTACCGAGTGCAGATCTGGGTGATCACAGATTTTGATTCTTACCGCTTTTTTTACATAGAACCCCACACCACCGCCTCGGCCCCCCCGAACTTCGGTCGGACGCGGCCTGTGCCGCAGGCGATAGCCCGGTACGATAGGAGCAAGTCCCTCTTCTCCTTCGCGAATCCAGGTTTCGTTAATAGCAATGATGTCTACATCTATGTCTGTCATTACCCCAAGAAATTCGTCGTGTCTAGTGCCCAAAGAGCCGGCATTAAAAAGTCCAATTTTGAAAAAATTTGTCTTACCTATCTTTTTTAGGCTTTACTTTATGAAAATATGTTAAGATTTTAGTGTTTTTGTGAGATATTTGCCTGCTCCCTCGCTTTAAGTTCTGACATAATATTATAATTAAATAAAGGCTAAAAATTATGGTATAATATAAGGTAAATAGTACGGTAACGACAACTAAGATTGTTCCAAATCCATTGGCAAACAAACATAACTGATTGAAGTAAGCAACATGACATACCGAATCACTATTCTGTAACAAATAATTATGCATGGGTATATTATTATAACAAAATATAAAGTATGTATAGAATGATATAGAATCTGTAAAATAAAATATAGTAAAAAAAGTTATTGATAAATTTATAAAAATATCCAATGTGCAATAATACCCATACCAAACATAATAATGCGAAATAGCCAAGTTTGTGCAAAAATTACAATTAAATAAAAAATGAAATATAATTAGAATTGTTAAATACGGGCATCTGTTACAACAAACCTTATCGCTAGCACCTTTAACCCCATCAAACAAACTAACACATGTAAACGTATTGTTTTGTAAATCTGACAAAATAGTAAATATAGTGAAAAATAACCAGTTCAGTTTATAACAAAGTGTTTTACACAAATAATAACTATATACTGTTTCGATGTAAAATACTGAAATATTTGTAAAAAATCCTAGCCATAAGTTAACCGCTATGATTATCAGTTTAAGCCAATTGCGTCCTCGCCAAAAACCCGCTTGATATCGGCTTCAGATCTTATTTGACGAACCGGTTTCCCTTCTTCTTGGCGTGCATAGATTTTTCCCAGTTTGGTCCACGTGTATCTCCAGCGCAAGCGCTTTGCCGCTTCTCGCACTAAGTAGAAGAGATGTTTGTTTCTATGCGTGAGCCTTTCATTAACATAAAAGCGGGTACCGGGAAGACCAAGATCCAATCCTTCAGAGGTGACGCCTCTGCGTGTGCGAGCATTCCGCAGGAACTCGTCGCGCAAGTTCTGTCGCGCCAGGCGAACCACAAGACGGCGCCCACGGGTATCCTCTTTTTGAGAATGGCTATCGCTGTTCCTGCCGACTCTTTGCGCAAAGATGATGTCCTTTTCTGTCAGATCCACCCCGAGTTTAGCCGCCACGATTGTCACGGTATGGTGAGGGTTTTCTCCTTTGATCTCGGGGAGATTGGTGATTTCAATATCACCGCGCAAGAGGTCCTGATCTCGTTCATTTAAGTCATCTTTAAGCTGCGCGATTGTCGCCTCTAATCTATTCACGTCAGCGCATTGACTCGATGAGGCCTTGACTTGATCCTCGAGGTATGTTAGTCTATCTTCGAAATCATCTACGCGTTTATTGTACGCTGTTAAATTGCTGCGCATGTCGCGCAGCTCAGCTCTAAACTGCTTGAGTTCCTGTCTTAGCCCGCGCATTTCTTCACGGAAGAGACGTATCTCGGCACTTAACTCAGTAGATTGGGTTGATATAACGGACTCGTTCTCCTCGTTTATCTCATCCACATTTATCAAAGCTTCGTTACATTGTGAGGGAATTGGTTCGGCGCCCTTAACCGGGGTGTTAACGTTGCCGACTTTCGGCCGTTTAGCAACACATTCCGGGCACTTCCACTGTTTGGGTGATCGCCCGTGTTCCGGCAGCCCGACGCACGCTTTGTGATACAAAGCCGCACAGTCAGTGCATTTAGCGGCACCTAATGCTGAGAGGAAGCGACCGCATGCGTTGCACTTGCCCATATTGTGATATATATTTAATGAGGAATAGGTACTTCGTAGTGTTTACTAAAAATTTTTGACAGCCGCTAGAGGTTGGCGGGTGATATTAAAAATATTGAGGGTACGACACACAACTATACGTCAATTTGCACTAGCACTCAATAATTTTGTACTTTTTAAGCTACGTTTACACAATGGCGTATGCTGGCCCACTGCAGGCCATCGCACAACTGTAGGCCACGATCACTTGGTGTGTACACAATGGCGCATGGCTCATTGCTGCCCGGTGAGGCACTTGCGATGGACGTGGAAGTAGTTTAAGGCGAAATCAACGACTCTGCGCGCGAAATTCAAAATTTTCGTGGTTTTTTGCAATTTGTATGCTAGTTACAAGCAGAGATTTTTATATAAATAAACACGTGAAGACGACTGGAATTCCCGCAATTTGACTGCCATGAGCCTACTATGTCTTATTACCTTAAAAATTGCGAAAACCACAAAAAATTTGAATTTCGCGGGCACACCCGTGGCATGCTCCTTACGTACATGACTAAGTAATTTTTTATCATTTTTAGGCAAACCATGAACAATCTGCTGAGCGAAATGCTTGCAGAACCATCAGGAGAATTCGATAATTCGAATTTATCAATAATTTAATAATTATTAATTTGAATTTAGTAATTTAATTTTGTTGGAAGTAGTCGCAACAAAAGAATACACTGTTCAGCGGTCGGTTGCGAACTGAGCAATGGGCCATTGTGTGAACACTACAGACCACGCAACGCCACGATTCCTTTGAAGTGTGCGCCAAAAACCGACAACTTCCCGATCGCGCGCCATCGTCGACCATTGCCCGCCATTGCATACCATTTCCCCGTGTACACAATGGCGATGGCCTGCAGTGGGCCAGCATACGCCATTGTGTAAACGCTACTTTACAATGTTTCACGAGCACTTCGCGTAAAGTTATAACTTTAACTCGTTCACTAGAGCAAGCGGCACAAAATAAATCGGTTCCAACGGTTAAAAACTCACTATATTGTATTTTAAAACGTAAGAAAACGGACGAGCCGCAATAACCGCGCTCACGTCCGTGACGTCACTCGTCTAAGAACTACAACTAGAGTAAGACAACCTGAAGAAGTAAGAAGGTACTAACTACTTTAAAAGTTTAAAACGAAACCCTTATCCTTTCAATAGAATACCGCTACTTCAAATTATTTAAGGTACTGCTATGTCCAGCGTACTCACTTGGCCGTGTAAGCAATATTTTAGCGATCATTTTCATACATTTTTGACTTCCGTTCCATCTTTCTTTTTAGTGTATCGCAAAATGTCATATGGCTAGAGGTGCGCCGGGTCCAGCAGAGGATCTTATAAAGAAGTTGAGAATGCAAATGTGATAAAGTGATGCACTGTGTTCATTTCTGTTTCATGAATATTTAAACCACCATATTGGACCAATATTAATTTTCAGAGAAAGTACAAAATTAATAAAATCGTCAATAATAAAATTTCGATCAGTGAGCCAGCGACTGATATCAAAAATTTATTGGACGCAAGCAATGGTAAATTGATGGAGGGGTAATAAAACACAGCCCTGCGGGAAATCTTAGCAGTGTAATGAAACCCGCAATGGGTTTAATAGGTACAGGGAAAACATATTAGTGTGAGCAAAAGTTTCATGGAAACGTGACATAAGTACAGTTAATTTCCGCCAAGTAGGTATAAGTAGGCCGTGTTGCATGACTATCACGATCATAAAAAACTTTGTTGACGAGTGCCGTATTCTTAAATAAGTCTTAATCATTGTCATTAGTCGCTTTCTTCATTAGGTACCTACTAAGTGCTTTTAAGTTTCAATGTGTTGTTAACTTTTTCTTTCCCCTGCTCAGTCAAGGCATCCGCCTTTTCTCGTCACGCGGACTCTGCCGAGATTATCTATCAACGCAGGACACTTCATAGTTCAAGTGAATGCACAAAAACAGGTGTAATCTGTATTCCCTCTTTCATAATCCGATACCACGAGACACGAGACGAGTCACGACAGCTTCAATACGACCGTAGAGAGGCGTACCGCGTAGGACACATTGCTTTCAGAAGTACGAAGGTGAAACACCCTTAGATAATGCGCCATTAATTATTATTAACCTTTATTAATTATTGGCCTTATCCATGGATCAAAAATAGGGCCTTGTAACCTACAATTGAACATGTTCAATAGCCAAAGAGACAGTTTGAGGCGTTATAAACTTTGCTCAACATTTGTGCAATTTAATTACTGCAGCTTTGACTTCTTTCGAAATTCTTTGTTCAAGACAAAGTAGGTGTAGTACTGATTAAATCAATCGTGGTTTTTCCTCTCCCGTTTACGTAGACATAAGTTTAAAAACAAATCATATTTCGGAAGTCGGATGAAAGAAAATGCTGCGGTGAAAAGTTCCCGAAGTGAAAAGGAAAGAAAAACACGAATACATCATCTGTATTTTATCAATCATGGCCGTCGGGGTAATGCAAGATGGCGCGAAATCCCTCCCATTCAATAACGCAGCACTGCAGAGCTTGGCTGTACAAAAAAGTTTAATCTTTTTTGAGTGATGAGTGCAACACTCGCGCCTGACGGGTCACTGGGTCCACATTTTTACAACTCTTACTTGAGGATTACTTACTTCACTTCTTTTTCTGTTGGATGATCGAGTGTGCTTTCTACTTTAAACTGTATGAACCCTAAAGTTTCACTACTTGTGGGCATATTTGATGACCTATAGAGATAGAGGGGGTGCGCTGTTTTGTTAGGTTAGGTTAGGTTAGGTTTGGGGGTGGGATTTGTTTTCTATACCTGTTTCAAGTTTGAGATTTTGTAAGTTCTTAATTGGCTTTGGTCGCTACATCATCGCTTAAAAGACGGACTGATAATGTGATTGCAGTCAATTAGTACTTAACTTTTAATTTCATAAAATAAAGTTAGTCCAAACTACAAAATGGTGTTAATTGGAAACAAGGGTCTGATAAGCTTGCTGTAGAGACGGACATTAAATAAAGATATTCAGGTTCCGTAGAAGCATTTTTTGTGATTATTTCACCAAAGGAATGGAAGAAACCAATGGAATAATCTTTGACTTTAAACTACGTACATTTTTACCCACTGTGATTAAAAATAGACACTTTTTCTGATCTTTTGTCTTTTTGTTTGTGTAGCTCTATTATTGTTGCAGTTGTGTAGCTCTATTATTGTTGCAGTTATAATAAAAACTAAAGAAGTCCTTCTCTTAAAGCAAAACAGCTGAATACCGTATACAGCCATTCTTGGGGTTCGGAAAATCTAATTTAATTTTTGGACGTTCTCCAAAATTATCCTATTTAAGCGTTCGTGGTAAATTTAACTTTAAACTGATATAACTAAGTTACAAAAATTATACTAACTAATTAAAAATTGGAAAACAGAACTGTAGAAACGAATCAACATAGATAAATTGGCGATACATGAATGAAGTAAAGGTAAGTTATTTTTTGGAAGGTAACATGATAGAGAAACAGTAGGTATGTAGGTACGGATGATAATAAGAAATCGGCGTGTACTAAATTGAGGTCAGTCCAGTTAGGGATCTAGTTATGTATGTACCTACATATAAGTATTAATATGGATTTACATTTCGGGAAACCATCGGGTAATACAAACAAGGGTTACAATTAAAACATTGGATTAACGTCAGATGTATTTAGCGAAAACCGGCCTCCCTTGATTCGTGGCTATGCATTTTGATTAACGGCTCCGATTAATCCGTAATCTTTAGTGCGTTGATATTTTAAGCCATGCCTTTATTTGATTTGTGTATTGTTACAACTGCCGTAATTAAACATCCGTTTTAACTTCTTTTCAGCCGATGGACGTCCACTTCTGGACATAGGCCTCCAGAAATGACCGCCAAACGCCACGATATTGCGCCGCCTGGCGCCAGCGACTCCCCGCTACTTTCTTTATGTCGTCCGTCCACCTGGTGTACACTACGCTTCCCTTGCGCAGCCGCTATTTCAGCAACATTGGGTCCCCAACGTCCATTTGTCCTACGAGCAATGTGTTCCATTGCCATTGCCACTTCAGTTTTTCGACACGTTGAGCTATGTCAGTCACTTTGGTTCTTTAATCGACCGATTCTTATCATCAGATATTTTTAAACCTCATCCACTCTTGAAAGTATATTTAGAAACTTAACTGTTCGTAAAGGATAAAATAATGTTTTTTTTGTCCCCTTCTAACAGAACCTTTTACAAAAACATAATAATATAATATCAAAGATCAACCGAATGTTTTTATGTTTTATCTCATCTTTCACTCAGCGAAGTGGCTACTGACGTGGTGACGTGAGTGAAGTGGTTTCTTTTAAATAGAAAAAATTAAGGAGAATATTTATAAAGAATTGAGATTCATTTAATTCACGTTTCTCTACTTTTTTACTTTCACATTTTTAGAATTTCATAGCTGAATATATAAAAAAAAAACAAATATTAGATTTGTGTCGCCCTTTAAGGAATCTTGTACAAGCTTTACTTTTATAAAATAAACTATATACATTTTTACCTACAGTTCTACACGATATTAACTTTAATATACATTTTACTTTCTAGTATAGATATTTAATGTTCATTATGTAATATTTGAGTAGGTACCGAGTATGTTGTAGTTTTTTAACGAGACTGAAAGTATTGAAATTATGAACATTTGACTTTATAATTTCAATCCTTTCATTCTCCCACTAAATTAAAATATTAATTATCTTGAATAATTAATATTTTAATTTAGATTCAATCGATGGTATAAACTATTTCCAATCAAAACTTAACCAAATTAGTTCAGTAGTTGTCGGAAGAGGACAAATTTTATGGTTCTCGTATGTACGTTGTTTTAAAGGACAAATTTTATGGTTCTCGTATGATTTGTAGAAAAGCAAAATCCCCGTGGGCTAACTATTATTACGATCCATAAGCACATCAACATTAGGTAAATATAGATACCGTTTGTAAAAGCGTTGAAATTGTACGAGCACTCACAAGGTGTCCTCTTATCGCCCGTGTTATAGATCCGTTACACAGCAAACATTGATTCCGATTTCCGAGCTTGTAAAATTCAATATGGAGTTAGTAAAAATAAAAGGACCGTGAACAGGCGTTTATCGGCGTGTATAACCGTTCTGACGCAGATGGTCAACCAATTGACCGGCTAAATGGGCCAAACCTCACCTAATGCCCGAATATTTGCGTGAAAGCGTGGACTGTGGAACAGATGTTGTTTGCGTGACTATTGAAATAAACGTACGGGTTTATAGTACGTCGAACGTTCAGTTTGGATTGTCACGTTGGCGTGTTTACGAGACTACAAAAGAGAAAGATGGCAATGTGGTTAAGGGTATACCGTATATCAAATCAAGCAGTCCTTCTTACGAAACTTTTGTGGGTGCAACCGGATGCGAATATCACAAAAACATTACAATTTTTCATTTTTCTAATAATTAAAAAACTACGTCAATTATTTGTTCTTAGCGCGTTGAGAAATTATTATTATGAACACAAATAAAAAATACACAAAAATACAACTCAGTTCTCGATAAAAATTGTTTTGTTGATTTAGAATGTTAAGTAACTACGTATCTTTTTAACTATATTAAACTGTATTTGAAGTTTACTTCAAAAAAACATTGCAATAGTAGAGGGTACTAACTCTTATGTACTATTTTATATTCTGGAAATCGTAGCACTTATAAATTTGGTTGGCAATTTTATACGTGAAGAAGTATTCAAAATGTTCAAAATTGTAGCAGAAAGGAGACATCGAGTGCCAACATAATAAAGCCGACCATACTTACAATGTTGCGGAGGAGTCAAAAGATCCTGCTTTTCTGAGGGAAGATACGAGAACGACACGATATCGTGTTCTGACATGGTAAGTTATGGGCATTATCAGCATGGTAAGTTATAAGCTTTGGGCAAATGGCGTGTTCACTAAAAACAGTGCATTATAAGAACGCTCAAAGTCACAAAGCAAGTTGTTCTTCATACCTTGTAAACCCTAAAAGCGGCTTGTAACTTGGCTTTGACGACCTCCCTACTCCTTAGAGCAGGATGTTCTTAGTTCCCGGCAGTTTATAATTTTATGCTTTCTCTATAATTTCTAAACTATCTGGTGTGATGGGAGGCTTTACCCACGGATGGTTACTACCCTACCTTAAAGCATTCCCAGATGATTTTCGGCCCGATTTAGCTGTATAGTTACTCAGATGGGATTGTCGTCAAGTACTAAATTGTAAATGTAAAAAAACCATATAGATCTAGCTTCATGTTCTTCAAAGCGAAGGTGTTTTATAAAACGACGAGATTGTAGTCGAGCTCAGGACAAAATTATTACGTGAAATATGATACTTCTCCTAAATCCTTGTAAAGTCGTGGCGTGTAAAAGCAACTATAATGTACTTATTTTCCTTGTGTAGTAACTAGTAAGTAAGTTGCAGTGTAGGATGCGGCATTGTATTGAATTTTAAAAAGGCTAAAATGTGAGCAGACAAGAGTATTTTTGAATACTACTGTTCTGTACTCTGTAAATACAAAAAGTTATTTTCTTTTCAATGCACATTTCCTGTCATGCAGATTTTGTTGAGAAGTACAACTTGTTTATTTGCCTATTACTTTAGAATTCGGATCTTAATTAAAAAAAATAGTTTAGGAGTTAGTGTAGAGTAGTCGTAGTCTACGAAAAATAAACTTATAGTCCCTCTGATCTTTAAGGAAAAGCTGCACCAATGTCGCTCACGAACTTTTATAAATAAAGCACGAACCATCATGCAACGTTACAGTCTCGCAGCAATTAATTCGTTACGGAGCCTTTACAATCTCACCGTTACAAAACAAATGTAAAAGTTCACGACCCCTTTATTCGGCACGTAATAAAGTTTTACGGCACGGCATTTACTTACAGCGCAAGTTGACCCTTCGGATGGGCCCAAGCACAAAAGTTTATAATTTAATTATAACACCCTTAGGAGCCGTTATCTTTGCGCTTGGAAACTGCGACTCCTCTGACGTAGGTATGACTATTTTATTGTTATGTTACCTTTGTGTTTTTACAATAATTATTACGTCGTATACTCGTTTATTCGATAATTCTCGCCCGTCTGTCTGTGTTGTCTGTGTTTATTGTGTGACTCTTTTCTAGTTTCTAACTCTACTTATTTCATAGCCCTTTGAATGAAAGACAAGGAAAATGTTTATCTAATATTAAATAATAACTGCGACTCCGTTGACGTAGGCATGGCTATTTTATTGTTATGTTACTTTTGTGCTTTTACAATAATAATTGCGTAAGGTATTATCCTCCGTTATATCCGTTAGGTATAATTCTCGTCCGTTTGTTTATTTGTGACTTTTGGCAATAAGCGAGAAAGAAAGACTCACCTCAGTATGACCATTTGCTGCATATTTCTTCCATTGGGGTAGATTTGGCTCTAATATTTTAACTCAGGCAGAAAAAGCTGTAGTTTTAAGAAGGTGGCAGAATGTGGCAACTACGAAGCTAACAACTTTTGCCTCGACTCTCGAGTCGATGGTACGGGGATTTTCCAACGTCAAAACTGGGCTATCATAGCTTGTAAATAACTGTACTTTCAGGAAATTTCAGGAATCTAGGTGGCAAATTTTGGCAGATTTTTGTCTGTTTGAAACGGTCACACTGTTTCATTTGACAAAATTCTCTTTCGCCTTAGACCGTTTGTCCCCTGCAAAAGACACCGGGACGTCGTCGCCATGAAAGCGAGACTATTTCTGGTTGAGACCAAGACGATGCGACGAGTGCCCGTCATCAGCGTAAACCCATTTAAATATGCCTATTGCCTATTGTGCATTTGCTCAATCACGAGCCCAAATTAGGATAACAATGATTGACAAGGCCACATTTCATTTGCGAGGCCAAATACATTATTATCAATTGAGTAAATAGATTCCACATTAACCCAACCTAAAGCTCGTGTTATGTACTCAATATTACGTCACCAAGGCACTAATGACAGAAGTTTCAGCTCGTATAATATATGCGGGTATAATCACAGGCCCGACTACTCTTGAGCTGAGTTGCAACTTTCAAACTTAGCTATGACATAGCTTTACTAGGCTTAGATCATATATTTTTAATCGAAATCTGATAGATTGCACCTTGTACGAGATTTTTTTTGAGTCTATTAAAATACCTAATTAAACTAAAGCTACAATTATTGTTGAACTTTTAAGAAACATAAATACTATAGTTAATCTAAGCGAACCTCATATGCAATGGGTATGTCACCAATATCCCATTGGTGGTATTTGTGTAAGTTAAATGCCTACTACTGAAGAAGAATGACCAACCACAATATTCTGGGAAAATACGAGTAAAATAGTGTTTTTTAAGAACCATTGGCACTAGATTTTTTTTTCATTTCGGAAATTAATTAAGCATACAAAAGGTTACTTTCTTTTCCATGCACACTTCTTGTCATACAGATTTTATTGAGAAGTAAAACTTGTTTATTTGCTTAAAACCAACCGACTAATTAAAAAAAAAAATTGTAGGAGTTAATGTAGAGACCGTAGGCTATAAATAAATAAAGTTTGGATTTGATCGGCTTGGTACGGGATTCCATAATCCTTACTTATTTATATAATATAAATATTTTTATTTATTATTTTGTAAATATAATTGCTAAGTAATTTGTTTTACAATATTTGTTAATATACGATTAAATATGTAGGAACCATTAACCAAGGACTTGTAATTACATACTTACAGTCTACGTTATCCATAAAAAACTCGTTCAGTATATTCTAGTTTAAAAACGTAATTGTAGTTAAAATGGCGCAGTGACCTCGCGGCAGTCCACAGGGACTCAGCGGCGAGCTCCATTTCCCGCTGAAAAGCTTTTGTTAACTTTACATACCCATATAGGGATTCGAATTTTGCACTTTTTTCAACGCCCTTCCTGGGCCTTTATTCTGTATCTCAGTGATAATCACTGTTGTCTATGGTTTGCTATACATTGCTGCTTTATTAAGTGGAACGAAAATAATATTTTGTGAAAAACCTTCAATGGATAAAAAATAAATGTCATGGAAGGCCAATGAGTGATCATCACTGAGATACAGAGTAAAGGCCCTGGTGCATTAAATACAGCGGGAGGTCGCGGGTTCGATTTATAGTACGGCCTAGTTTTGGATGTTATGTTTTCTAAATTGGTTTAGGCCTGGTCCAATCCACCAGGGATTGGAAGGCTACGGCCGTGGCTAGTTACCTCCATATCAGCAAATACGTACGTTCGGTCAAGTGACTATACGTCCGACTGTACGTACGTGTACTGTCCGATACGATGATGTGTAGCTGCCGTTACCTAAGTGTTATTCAACTCCTTCAAGTTCAGTAAAATCTTTCAGCAGCTGTGCCTTCATTTAACAGTGTGAGGCAGAAATCAGAAATCATTTATTCATTTGCTTCAAACATAGTTATAAAATTGATGTCATAATTAAGCATTAAGTCCAGACATGTTTTGCCACAACATGGGCTTGCAAATATTTAAAATAATAGAAAATTAAGAGACACTAACTATTACAATTTAATAAAAATTACAAAATAGTGAAGAGACACATCCTGAGGACACTATACAAGTTGAAAGAAAAGTGTAGTGTAGAGGCGTTCGTTATTTATATTAGGCGATCTCTATATATTTATTAATTACCTAAGTTCTTATTAGTTACCTCAGCTTTTATTAGTTACCTTTGTATTTTATTAGTTTGTATTTAAAGTTCCTTACGTTAGAAATCAACGTAAAAGCTTTACTAATAACACTCGTATTTTAGTCCGTGAACAGCTTAACGTTTCGGCACCTGTCGGTTGGGGCTACTTATTATAAAAGACCATCGGCGACTGTTTGTAACTCGACGCAAATGGCGACAGCCACTCTCGACTCGACCAAACAGCTGGGTCCGCTCCGAGGGGAGTGGGTACTTTATAACCAACATTAAGATACCTTAGTTACCAGACCTATGTTTCATATGACGTCTAGAAGGTGAAATTATGTGACATTGAGTGTGCTCATACTATCAATTTGGCTCCCCTGTCGTCTTAGATGCATAGAAGTTGAAATTATGTGACATTGATTGTGCTTAGACTATTTGGCTATATTTTCATTAGGCTCCTCTGTCACCTTTTTACTCGTATTATAGAAATGCAAGGTATCATAAAGATTAACGCCTACATAGTTGACGTACCGGAGAAACGTACGAATCACTTTGACGCACGGCAAAAGTCTGAAATCCCGGTTTAATATTTGCCAACCGTCTCCAATAAAGTGAGAATGAGTCTCCCTGAGCAATCGCGGCTCTACCTTGGCCTGTATCACCACTTTCCATTGGTGTGATAATATACCCTATTATCTAAAAAAATATTTATTAGTGGCTTCTTTATTGGTTCAGTCAGAGATTTGCTAGTCCATACACAATTACAACAGTATTTTGCAGTGAAAGCTAAAGATACTAGGACAGTCGTGTAGGTCTGGCGGTCGTGGGTCTCAGATCATTACAAAACACATAGTGTACCCACTAGTGTCTTCTCTGCATATGCATTATCACAAACTTAACTTCCAAAGCAACGCCCCTTGCTACGTTAAACAGGAAGCCACTATGAGTAGAAGTTAGGACAATGTGCATCAAAAGATGATATCATTAGTATAGTAGTTTGCGTGGTGGGTTATAGTTAGTTTGTAAAGCGACCGCCTAATGGAATATCAAGACTTCTGTTTACTGTACGGGATGTTGCTATTATAAAGTTTGAGGAGCAACTAGCAAGTCATGATGGAGACAGTACCGTCGTCAACTGTGAGTCGAATTTTCCACTACTTAAATTATTAATTATAAATCTGAGGAAGTAGTTTATAAATTTAATCTTTTTATTTATTTTTATTTTCTAATTGGTTAATGAATACCTGTAGATGAATAAGTACCCATTGATTTTAACTCTGCAATAATTACTTAACCAAAGGATTTTATTAAAGGGATCCTTAACTTAGCTGTGTTTTATTGAAAATTCTAAAAGTCCTGACGTTTCATGAGATTTGTAAAATCCGGCCGCGATCCTGAGAACTGTCCAAAATTAACCCTACTCCCTGACCGCAGCTCAGATTCAATTCCTAGGCGTTCCACTGTGCTGTAGTAATTTTCAAAACTATCGACAAATATCAGAATTATTACTTGAATATTACATTATTATATTACTTGAATATTACGTGGAAGATGACACAGTTTTAAAATAGGTGCATGAACCAATAATTTTAATGGCATGTAAAATATTATAGTTTCAAATAAAACAATAATTTTAATAACATAAATGGAACTGGATAGCTTAGTTTATAAAATATGAAATATGTGTGTAATAAAATTATTCCTGTTCAGAGTGCAATATTTAATTTTATGGACTGGAAAATACGAGGGGATCCCATGAACATAGGACAATGGTATGATTTGTTATGGAGACAGATACCATCGCCGTGGAAAATTACCATCCATGGCAACAGTAAGGAGAATATTATATTCTTTTCTTTGTGATATTCGTTTTCATTTCGAAACGGCGCTTTTATTAACATTATTTATAGCTTTTTCTTTGAGGAAGATTATCTACTTTGCATAATGCTTATAAAATTTTCCCCCTCCCTGATTACTATTACTGATATTGCAGATGTTCGTTCTTGTAAACTTAACCTTATAGGTTAAAATGTTTTCCAGCTTGAATCAAACTTATTTTTACAAGCCATAAGATTAAAAACACTAATTGCGTAAGAAAAACGTATTCATCGTTATCGTAATCGTTTGCAAATTCTGCTCCTCGATTGGTCCAATCGAGCGTCCAATCGCGGGCAAAACTTATAAACGATTACGATAACGATGAATATGATTTTCTTACACAATCTAGGGGCTGAACCTAATCTATAAGTAAACTTTGTCTTGATACCCTAGCTTTTCCTCAAGACAGCACTCATGTCCCCGGGAAAATAATTTGTTTTTACCGGGATACATACTTAGGTATGTAGCTTTTGTTGAACTGGAATTATGAAGCTCTATATCTATAGCCATAAATGACTTATCTATTACACTTTTAGATTGCTTTTAGCACTCTTATGGAACAAAATTCAGAAAATGATTGGGAATGACAGAATACTCGTTATTTCCGAGCAGACAAATCATTATATTTTTTTTAATTGCGTACCGAAAGCAATCTTAGAAAGGAAATAAATACCTATTTCATATGAATACACATACATTTTTTTTTTAATTTTTAGTAGATCCAATGAATACCCACATTACATGAATTGCGTCAAAATATAAATAAAAATGAATCACTGAAATATATGTACGCGCATATTTAGCTACCGATCGACTGCACCAAATAATATTCTTTTTTTATTGTGTTCGTTATTATCTGGACCAAGTCTGTATAGAAGAAAATTAAAAAAAAATTAAAATGTCCAAAAATGAATCTCCTGCATAACCTCCGATCGACTGCATCAAATTGGATTGTTCGATTATTATAGCAAATTTATTTGAAAGTATCTACGTATATCTAGACTCTAGAGGTTGGAAAAGAGAACGGGATAATAATAGCGTTTATTTGAAAAACTCGATTTACAATCTTCTTTGGACTCCTGACCCCTAAACTAGGAAAGCCCGTATCTTAGGGGCCAGTGCCTTCCCATAAGTTGAAAACATATCAAATTTATTAATACTTAGTATACTATTAAATATTATATAAAAATCCACGACTCCTGCGGGATTCGTAAAAACCAAAATTCACGCGGATTAGTGTAAAAATAAATTATTATTTGGTCAATCTCAAAGTCAATTATTCAAACTTTCAATACCTCCCACGATAACACCGACAATCGTTTCGGCAAACAGACTGCGAGGTTATTAATAACGGAATGACCCCACGTTTAGCCTCCGTCCCTCCGAGGTGTGCCCTCTGTATTGTGTGTCAATTAATTAATTATCCTCCGCAGATAGGATTTCTAACAACCAAAAGTCATTACGAAAATTAATGGTGGAAAATGATTGATTTTTTTACTTTAAAAACTTTTGAAAGTTAATGCTCCGCCCTTAACAATATTTTATTGTAAAAAGAGATGAAAATTTTTATTATTATAGACAGGAGAAATTATTTTTATTCCGAGACTTTTGTGTAAAGTTTACCTCAACACTAATCCGCCTCTACGATTCTACAAAAAATCTCCATTTGAAGTGTAAAAGCTGTTCCCAATATCCTATCTATCCATGGTTTGTCCTACTAAAGGTAGTTTGTACGAAGCCACATTGATATCTCTGGTAGAGCAAAGCGTAGATAGATAGAATTTATTGGGAACCGCCATATAACCATCATTCCTCAACTTATATAGACACAACAAAGACAGAACGCGAGCGAAAATTTTAATTTCTCAAAATACCTTTCCATTTTGCAGTTTTACAAATTATTATATCCATTAGTTGAAGGCGGCATCGACCAAACACCGTTATTTTGTTTCAAACACAGTGATTTCTTGCTGAAGTACGTCAGTCTGCCAGATCAATGGTCAGTCGTCCATACGATATGTCCCACAAAAAGGACGTGAGTTACGAACTTGGATTAAACCTAGGACGTAATATATTGCCAACATAGCGGAGTCACATTTCTGCGGATAGATCCTAGCTCGTAATCGTGGCAGTTTCAAACTCCGTCTGGATTTAGATTCGTCAACATTTCCCAAACTCAGATTATGCTGATCGAGAAAGTTAGGTGCCAGATGCTAGGTACAGTGTAACGTATTATCTAAGTTCTAGTTAATTTACTTGTGCATTATTATTTATTCCGTTTGATGCAGAGATCTTTGAGTGGAGTGTTGATATTCTGTCTAAGACACATTGGAAAATGTTTTACTACATTCCTGAAATTCTAAGAAGACTGGCGACAAATTAAGGAGGCATAGTATGCTAAGTAGGTGACTATTATCGAATATGAACACATAAAGCAAAGACATACCTACTTCAAATTAATTGTGGGGCTAGGTAAAGAGATTTTAAGACACACAAGTGTGTTTATAGAGAGATCTTCTTTGTCTTCAAAGAAACTCAGAAATAGATTCACATCAGTAGAAAGATACAAAAGCACAAAATAATCAAGCACATGCCATAAAGTGAATACCAGAAAACAATCTTGGCATTACTATATTCTCTTCTATATAATCTCTGATAGAATACTAGTACCAACTACCACAGCGTTTGCGACAGAACGCCTGCGAAACAACTCGACCGATTTATATCAAATTTTTGTGTAGGTATATACGTTTTTTATATACGATAGGTTTGAAAATAGGACGTAAACGAGAAATAATTTATGTTATAAGCCAAAACCACGTTTGCTCGGTCAGCTAGTACCCTTATAAATTCGTTACATCGCAGAGTTGGGTCACTTTAAAAATAATCCAGAGGTTCGGAAAACATTCTGTTTCGAATTTATCTAAGGTCAAAGCAATGTATGTGTCGGTAATAGAGTATTTACTTTTAGGGACGCAGGATGGGGCTGCAGTGTCCTTCGGGAAAACCCCTACGGCCTTTGTTTTTGTAGGTCCCTTATTTTACGTTTGCGACTGTCAAGGTGGATAGTAGCATAGAGATACCTTTAATTCTAATTGTGTGTAATATTAAAGTGTAAAAGTTAATAGAGAATTCTATTGGTATTTTAAATGTGAAAGTATTTTTAGCATTCGTTCCAATTCCATTGAGACAATAATAATAATAATTAATAATATTGATTCTGCAAATCTCTCAGATTATCACGTTTACTGTAAAGAGCGACCATTAGTGTACATTGTTTTTTTGATTATTACAGATACTTTCCAAATGCCAGTGAAATCACTAGTTACATATCTATTATTACATACTACAAGCTTGACCATTGATAACAAAGAAAACATTTTAACAGAAGTTGGAAAAAGTTTTCACATTATTTTCACCAACAAATCGATGCCCAACAAAAGTAAGGGATGCTGTAAATGCGTGCAGCCTTCCTAATGTCTACAACATTGTTTTCCAGTAACGAAAAGTCACAAAAGTTTGGCAAAAACGTCTTGAATCGGTAATATTTCTTGTTTTTGTGACAGGTACACGTTACACTACTCCGACTTTTAATTCGATGCAGTGAAATTACATTCCATAATCAACTTAACTACATTAATCCTTCTATAATTCACAATCAATATTTCAATTAAAATATTAAAAAACAAGAAAAACATCAAATTATTCAAAGCAAAATATTATTTAAGTACCTACATGAAATACTTTGATTAAACATATTTTTTTTCAATTTACCAAATGACATTTAAAAATGTCATTTTATTGCATAGAAAAACTATTGTTTCCACGCTCTTTATTGCTTCATTAATATTAAGAAATCGTAGTTATTATTTCTACGTCCAATTGGCCATATATTTAACGTAGAAATAACAATAACAAATAGTCAACTATCGAATTTATTCGACAGTTAGAGAAAACTCATGTAGAGAAAACTCTATTTTCTGAGTCCACGCATTGATACAATTACTGAAAACAGAGTTTTCCACATGTTTCATGATTACGTTGCGCCAGTGGAAAGTGCAGGAAACTCACGGACTTTCCACTGGCGCTAAGACTGATAGAGCGAGCAAACTACAAAGCTGTAAGCAAGGTGAACGACCCCGCCCCGCGGGACGTCTGATGTTACTGACAACACGCTGTTACTTTTATTTCCTTGTATTGAGGCAAAGTATCTTGAGGGGACTTGGAATGGTTGCAGGTGAGCTTATTTTACAGTAGACTTTGCTATAGATAGGTACCTACTTTTATAAAGGAAAAATGCAGGGAGTATAAATAAGTATTCCTGAAATTTTATTATTTATTGCGAAAGTTGAAACCGACACTTACCTACCTACGTACTGTTAATTACTGAAGAAATAATACATCTTAATATTCTTGGTCTTATTTAATGTAGGACTCATACCTACTCACGTTACATACTCAACTCTACCACCTCCTTACATGAAATGTAGCCTTGGTACCTACGAGGGTACAAGCACTTATACCTACTTATCGCCCAAGAGATTGTCGCCTTTGAACCTATCGTCTCATAAATCCATTACAGCAGGTATTTTCTTAATATTAAATTATTCTATTTTCAAATTCACATAGGAAATAAAAGTATTTGTATGAGCTGATAGTGATAATCAGGTTTACAGTTTTGTCAAATTAAAACTAAGGTTACCAAGGTTGAAACCCGACCTGCTCAAAATTAGGTAAAAAGGTAGCAGTAGGTACCTTTCAGCTGTATTCCCCGAAGAGTTGTTGTTGCTCTCAACGTTATACCTACTGTTATGGGCAAAGCAAAGCAAAACACATTTTCTCCTTCAATATTTATATTTTATTGACAAACATTACAGCACTTCAGTTTAGGCCGTAGACGGATTTTATATTTTTTGTCCTCCTGATTCTTACAAATTCTTACGACAGGCACCATTACGGCAGAATTTCACGAATAACAGCGTACTTCATAATATATTTTTTCTGAGAGTTTTTGGAAATATATTTAGAATTATAAATTCGGTACAAAGCTACAAAGAGATAATATTATCATGTAATGGAGTTTTTAGATCGTCTGCACCACAGCAGTTAATTAATAAACAGATTTCAATATTATGACCATCTGGGATACTTGAATTTATTGCCGAATTTGATGGCCAATTGACCTTGGCTTGTTTAATATTTATTAGATAAGTGATCCATGGCTCGAGACAATATAACTAACCTAATTACGAAGAGGTATCATATTATTATTATCTTAATAATCTCCAAAAATGTGATAACGTCAATCAGGATTCTGGATCCAATCTTAATGTTACATTGTAGTACCTACCTAGGTAATTTAAGTATTATTTTCCGAGCAGATTAGAATGATTGCGGGCAGACCTTCGATGATTAGAAAAGGTCTTGTTAAGCCTATTTGAATAATACATTATTTCGAATTGAATCGCAATATCCGGATTTTCCTGTGCCAACGATCCCTCAGTCTAAATTAATTTGGCCGCCGTGCAACCTTCAGCTGGCAAAGCTCCTTCTCTAATTAGACATAACTTTTCATGTTGCTACATCTGTTGCATTTTGAATTTATTTTTCGGCTATCTTCAACCGTCTTTTACAGTCAGAGGATATTAAAATTGCAAATGCAAGAAATATGCAATGCTAGAAATATGCAAATTCGTTCGGAAAAATATTCATTTATACAATAAATATCCTGATAAACCGCGTCGCTATCCTGAAAATACATGCAATAAATTACAGTTACCGCAATCAAGATTATTATTACACTGTGTAATAATAATCTTGATTGCGGTAACTGTAATTTATCAATAGCTCATTCCAAAGTACTTATATGCAACGAAATTGAAAAAATGTCTGGGAATGACGTAATATCTACCTTTTCGACCAACAAAAGATAGATGACGTGACTTATCGAAGAATACAGTAATTCTCATCATCGTTTGAATTTCGTTCCATATAGTTAAGGAATGAGAAATCGACAGGTTCCTGTATGACGATGTAGACAAATCATATGGCTCTTTGTCCATGCTGTAATTCTCAATAATAATTTTCTTTCAATACCTACAAACTAAAAATTCATACCAATTTGTACACAAAAAGAAAATAGTTGTAACCCCATTCTAACCAAATAAACCTGCTCCAGACACTTCGCCGTCACAATACTTATTTACAATGCACACGATTTTTGTTGACACCCAAAGTCTCCCTTTCTCCCTAAGCCCCCATCGAAGTGGGGGGCTATCTCCAAATTTGCAGCATATCAATATTCCGCGCCCGTGCCGGCGGGGCATGCGTTGCCTTTCATTACTATCTGCTTGTGCTTCCATAAACATTTATAAGGTTTTAAAATCACCGTACCACAGCTCTTATTCCCTTTGTTATAAGGATTAAAATCCAAAATACTGTTCGTCAAAATAACGATTCTGTCGCATAGCGCGCTAGACGTTGGAATTTGTCGACATAAAACAAACTATATTTCAACTGAAAAGGGACAATCATTCATGATCAGCTGTACTAGGTACTTCTATTTCATATATATTTTATATTTATTTTCAAATAAATCATAATTAGGTAGACAAAAAATAATATACTGGAATTTAAAATGCAACTAAAAAAACTTAACAGAAATCTAACACTGAGGAAGATCATTGTTTCCTGCAACCTTATCCATCTTGTGGTTTGTTTATTTCTACGATCACTTTTGGTACGCTTGTAGAACGAAATTCACAAATTGTATGGGAATGACATACCCGATCGACAATTTTTGAACACGTAACTTAGACATGTGCAGTTATTTTCTTAGTATTTTTTGATTTTTTATTTAATTCCTTATGCGTAGTAAAAGCTATCATATAAGTACATATAGAACAGATGTCATTTGAAAATACCTGTCGTATCGATCTATATTTGTTAAGATCGATTCAGTCAGAAATTACTTGGGTAGGCAGGCAGAGTTGTTTCAACCAGCGCTTAGCAAAATTTTCAGTAACTATGCTGTGTAAAACATTATTATTTATTAATTTGGAAGATCTACGTACTAAAATGTAAACGGATACTTAAACGAAGTTATACCTCGTTCATCCCATGAAATAATGGATGACGCGCATTCGACTTAAATTGTAATTCCTTCCACGTTTTGAGTTTTATTTGAATTAAGCCATCCGAACCCTTTGTCTCGTCGTTTTGTTGGTGTTACCGGGATTACTGTCTTCCGAAGGGTTTGGAAACCGCTGAAACTTTGTGGTGTGCAATTACACTTTATAAACGCAACATTATCACTCTCGTTTACTGTACATTTTTAATTTAATTCATCATTATACTTTATACCCTTAGACATAGTGGGAATACATCTGTCGTAGCAATATGCCATATTCGGATTCAAATAAGTTATCAATAAAAAAATTAAAAACAAGGTTTTATACGTAAAATCCGTATTCATTTGATATACGCAATTTATAGGAGTGCATCAAACTAATCTTTTGGGTGTTCCGCCATGTTAGATTTAGAATATAAATAAATAAATAAATATATACAGGACATTTTTTACATATCGCAATCTAGTCCCAAAGTAAACGATAGCTTGTGTTATGGGTGCTAGATGACTGATTAATATACATACATACTAATATACATAAATATAATATATTGAAAAACACCCAGACACTGGAAAACATTCATGCTCATCACACAAACGTTTACCAGTAGTGGGAATCGAACCCACGACCACCGGCGCAGACGGCAGGTTCGCTACCACTACGCCATTCGGTAGTCAATGATGTCACACCATGCAAGTAACCATGCATTGTCATCCAAACTGAATGTGTTCACAAAACAGCTCAATTGTTTGAAGACAATTTCTGCATCAAAACTGAGTTGCATGATTTTAGCCGAACAAATATATTATAACTAGCAAACGCCCGCGGCTTCGCTCACGTTGACCTTCTGCTTTACTCCCTCAGGCGTTAAGTTTCCAAAATTCTTGTATTAACCGTCATTTAATTTAATTTTGACCACTAAATATTTCCTAATGCTTGCTGGTTATAGTCAGACGTCGACTTGCAAAGTAATTGGCCCAGTAACAAAAAAGTTCAAAATGGCGGCCAAAAAGTTCAATCATTTTTTTATCTTGACCACAAATTCCTTCTCTATGCTTGCTGCGATAGTCAGATATCGATTTTCAAAGCAATCGGCCCAGTAACAAAAAAGTTCAAAATGGCGGCCAAAAAGATCAAAATTTTTAAATTTTGACCACAAATTCCTTCTATATGCTTGCTGCGATCGTCAGATATCAATTTTCAAAGCTATCGGTCTAGTAACAAGTTCAAAATGGCGGCCACTTTTTTAAATTTTGACCACAAATTCCTTCTCTATGCCAACTGCCATAGTCAAATATCGATTTCCAAAGCAATCAGTCCAGTAACAAAAAAGTTCAAAATGGCGGCCACTTTTTTAAATTTTGACCACAAATTCCTTCTCTATGCTTGCTGCCATAGTCAAATATCGATTTTCAAAGCAATCGACCCAGTAACAAAAAAGTTCAAAATGGCGGCCACTTTTTTAATTTTGGCCACAAATTCCTTCTCTATGCTTGCTGCCATAGTCAAATATCGATTTGCAAAGCATTCGGCCCAGTAACAAAAAAGTTCAAAATGGCGGCCACTTTTTTTAAAATTCGACCACAAATTCCTTCTCTATGCCAACTGCCATAGTCAAATATCGATTTCCAAAGCAATCAGTCCAGTAACAAAAAAGTTCAAAATGGCGGCCACTTTTTTAAATTTTGACCACAAATTCCTTCTCTATGCTTGCTGCCATAGTCAAATATCGATTTTCAAAGCAATCGGTCCAGTAACAAAAAAGTCCAAAATGGCGGCCACTTTTTTAAATTTTGACCACAAATTCCTTTTCTATGCTTGCTGTCATAGTCAAATATCGATTTTCAAAGCAATCGGTCCAGTAACAAAAAAGTTCAAAATGGCGGCCACTTTTTTAAATTTTGACCACAAATTCCTTCTCTATGCCAGCTGCCATAGTCAAATATCGATTTCCAAAGCAATCAGTCCAGTAACAAAAAAGTTCAAAATGGCGGCCACTTTTTTAAATTTTGACCACGAATTCCTTTTCTATGCTTGCTGTCATAGTCAAATATCGATTTTCAAAGCAATCGGTCCAGTAACAAAAAAGTTCAAAATGGCGGCCACTTTTTTAAATTTTGACCACAAATTCCTTCTCTATGCCAGCTGCCATAGTCAAATATCGATTTTCAAAGCAATCGGTCCAGTAACAAAAAAGTTCAAAATGGCGGCCACTTTTTTAAATTTTGACCACAAATTCCTTCTCTATGCCAGCTGCCATAGTCAAATATCGATTTCCAAAGCAATCAGTCCAGAAACAAAAAAGTTCAAAATGGCGGCCACTTTTTTAAATTTTGACCACATATTCCTTCTCTATGCCAGCTGCCATAGTCAAATATCGATTTTCAAAGCAATCGGTCCAGTAACAAAAAAGTTCAAAATGGCGGCCACTTTTTTAAATTTTGACCACAAATTCCTTCTCTATGCCAGCTGCCATAGTCAAATATCGATTTCCAAAGCAATCAGTCCAGTAACAAAAAAGTTCAAAATGGCGGCCACTTTTTTAAATTTTGACCACAAATTTCTTCTCTATGCTTGCTGCCATAGTCAAATATCGATTTTCACAGCAATCGACCCAGTAACAAAAAAGTTCAAAATGGCGGCCACTTTTTTAAATTTTGGCCAGAAATTCCTTCTCTATGCTTGCTGCAATGGTCAGATATCCATTTTGAAAGAATTCGGTCCAATAACGAAAAAGTTCAAAATGGCGGCCATTTTTTTAAATTTTGAGTATATATTCTTTTTCTATGCTCGCTGCAACGGTTGGATATTAATTTTGAAAGAAATCGGTCCAATAACGAAAAAGTTTAAAATGGCGTCCAATTTTTTTAATTTTGACCACAGATTCCTTTTCTACGCTTGGTGTCATATGAGAAAAAGAATGAAAAAATTTATTCCAAAATCCAAAAATTTCGCAAATGTTCCCATCCTTAAATTTGAAATTCGAATATCCCTGTCGCAGTACAAATTTAACAACCTAGGTACCCTGATTAGTACGAATCAAAGTTTTGTCGGAATCGAAAAAATTACACTTTTGTATGGAGAAATCCTTAAAACCAACGGTTTTTACCCCTTAAACATGGAATTTCTGGAATCCCCGTCTTAGTACGAATTCATGACCTAATATCTACCTAGGTACCAAAAATGAGATATCTAGGACTTTTAGTTTTTCGGGAATCCCTGGCACAACGAAAAAATTTACACTTTTGTATGGAGAAATCCCGAAAACCAACGGTTTTTACCCCATAAACATGGAATTTCTGGAATCCCCGTCTTAGTACGAATTCATGACCTAATATCTACCTAGGTACCAAATTTGAGATATCTACGACTTTTAGTTTTTCGGGAATCCCTGGAACAACGAAAAAATTTACACTTTTGTATGCAGAAATCCCGAAAACCAACGGTTTTTACCCCTTAAACATGGAATTTCTGGAATCCCCGTCTTAGTACGAATTCATGACCTAATATGTACCTAGGTACCAAATTTGAGATATCTACGACTTTTAGTTTTTCGGGGATCCCTGGAACAACGAAAAAATGTACACTTTTGTATGGAGAAATCCCGAAAACCAACGGTTTTTACCCCTTAAACATGGAATTTCTGGAATCCCCGTCTTAGTACGAATTCATGACCTAACATCTACCTAGGTACCAACTTTGAGATATCTACGACTTTTAGTTTTTCGGGAATCCCTGGAACAACGAAAAAATTTACAGTTTTGTATGGAGAAATCCCGAAAACCAACGGTTTTTACCCCTTAAACATGGAATTTCTGGAATCCCCGTCTTAGTACGAATTCATGACCTAATATCTACCTAGGTACCAAATTTCAGATCTCTACGACTTTTACTTTTTCGGGAATTCCTGGAACAACGAAACAAATACACTTTTGTATGGGAAAATCCCTTAAATGTACGATTTTTACCCTTTAAACATGGAATTTCTGGAATCCCCGTCTTAGTACGAATTCATGACCTAATATCTACCTAGGTGCCAAATTTCAGATCTCTACGACTTATAGTTTTGGCGGAATCCGTGGAACAACCAAAATGCCTCATTCTTTTATATATATAGATATTGCAAGTTAAATAAAAGCTTGTACAAATGTATGAAATGAGTATATCGCTATATCGATCACAGCGCAGACAACTGTTATTCTCATCCATTTTTAGGGTTCCGTACCAAAATGGTAAAATGGAACCCTTATGGTGCGACTTTCTCCGTCTGTCTGTCCGTCTGTCTGTCCGTCTGTCTGTCCGTCTGTCTGTCCGTCTGTCTGTCCGTAGTCTGTCCGTCACACTCGATTATTTCAGTAAGTACCGGAGCTATCGATATGAAATTTGGAATAGTTGTGTATATTAGTGGCCCAATGACACTGGAATAAAAAAAAATGGAAATTATTTTTGTTCTTATTCAAAAAGGGGGGAAAATCGGAGGGTTGAAATTTAAAAGTGAGATAACTGTACTGTGTGGGGTATTATATGAAAGGGTTTACTTTGTACATTCTAAAACCGATTTTTAATTATTTTTAGTCATGATAGTTTTTGATTTATCGGGGAAAATGTCTAAAAAAATACCGTTCCCCCCCCTTATCTCCGGAGTTTACCAATCGAAAAATCTCAAATAATTATGGTCAATAGAAATTTACGTATATTTAACAGGAAAACTATAGTCAATGCTCTAACTAGCATAGTTTTTTTGATATTAACAATAAACCTCTACAAACAAAGTTAGTTTTGCGGTTCATTAACAAAGGTAATTAAAACGCAAGTTCTTCTAATAACTCGTCGTCAAATAAACATATTGGTTTTTGCCTGATTGTTTTGCTTCAGTACTTCTTGAGTACGGAACCCTCGGTGCGCGAGGCCGACTCGCACTTGGCCGGTTTTTTTGAATTTCCATTCCATTCCATGGATCGTATCGAAATATGTCATAATTATGGCTCAAGCTTCTAGCTTCGTCTCTTAAAATAAGTGTGATATGGAGCTAGACACTCCACATTTTATTTTTAAAAATATACTTATACTAGTACTTGCTCTTATTCGAAAAATGCCAAGCTTTTAAATAATATGCGACGTCAAACCTGTATTCATAATTAACATAGATGGCATCTGGTATTAATAATGAAGCAGAGATTCGCAGTTTTTTTTTGTATAAAACCCACTTTACCTAGTGCACTAGTACGAAATACATAAGATTTTCCATTTTATATTTATCTACGTATAGGTATGTTAGACACGAGATGGATCCAAAAGCTGGAGTAGTGTAGCTATAAAATTCATGGAGCTCGTAAACTATTGGGGGTTTTATGATTCATCTCCTATGTTTGGGCGTGCCCTCCAAGTTGAAAAACGTACACTTGAGTAGACAAGTGTTTTTTTTTTGATAAAGTGGAAGTTTAATACTAAATCAGCCTATAGACGTTCACCGTGGGACATAAATAAGCAGGCTGTGGGCCGGCTACTACACCATCTCTCCTTCATCCGACCTTTACCAGCCATCACTTGTAGGTTGTCGATCCAGCGTGCAGAAGGAATGCCTTTGCGATGCTTACTCAAAAATTTAATATGACTGTGCGATAAGGGGCATATCCCTTTGCCATATCAGTTTATCAATCCGTTAGGCAATACCGCATACTTTAGTTCTCCTTTAGATTTCTTGGGGACTGGTTTCATCCACGTTTCTGTTCCAATTCTCACAACCGTGTCATGCAAGTGTTAAAGATTTACATTACCCAAAGCAACTGCTGGTAGCAATTGTCTCATCATCATAATTTATATTCTTGCAGGTTTAGTTGAATGAAACTCCAGCTTCGTAACCTTTGTCTTATAATATCGTAGCTTCATTTAATAGATGATCGGTTGTCGGCTAATCCTTCTTCATCCAATGTGCACCGTGCAGTAGCCATTCCACTTCCCAGCATATCTCAACTGAAGCTTCTCTACTTTCGGTTTAGTCCAGTGGTTTATACTGATGATGAATATAACAGATGGCTGCTATCAAAAACCTGATCTAGTAACTTTTCTTTTCAAGCATACCGAGGTGTCCGAAATCGCAGTGCAAGTAGAGTCTAAGTAAATTTGGTCAACGTTTACGAGGGGTCGCTACGCCCTGTCGGAAGGCGGTGATGGGTGAATCAGTGCGATTGTCTTATTTAATTTACCCCATACTTTCTGGGGATATGGGTTTCATACACGAATACGAGCTTGCTTTATTTTTCATGCTCTGGGGTAAACTGCAAGTCTGACCAAAGAGCAAACTGATTATCACACTCCTTCAAGCACGCAAAATGTTTAAAAAACGATAAATTCTCTTCACTTATAGGATATTATCGATTAGTGTTCAATCCTGAATACAAGGAACTCAATATTGAAACCACTTTTAAAGATACAAAGAAAGCTCAACTTTGAAAGGAAGGAATGCTTTAAAATTCTTGTTGAGGATTGCGATTTGCCGGGAGTTTCATTTTGATCTTGTTCCAAAGCGGAGCGCAAGTTTCATACTTACAAATTTTAAACGTTAAAGCAGGATTAGCAATTTTGATTCAGTTCCAGATTCAGGGAAAGCAAAAGTGTTTTCTTTTCTAAACAAGAAAGTCCAGAAATATTACAATCAAGTTATACAAATAATTTGAGATATTTAATAAAAAGAAAGTTTACAAATATTACAATCAAGTTATACAAATTATTTGAGATATTTAATTTAATATTGATGACGAAGAAGCCCTAAAAGATATCCCTAAAGCTCTCAAAGGTGTGTGTAGCTCACAAGTTCTCAAGTCGCACTGACCAGCGTGATGGGCTGTGTTGAAACCCTTTTCATTCTGAGGGGAAAAATGGGGCTCAGTAGAGAACCGTATAAAAAGAGGCTGACTAGATTTTTTTATTAACTAGCAGCCAGGCTAGGCAGGCATTTAAATTTTTCTTCATAGGCGCCTTGTTTAATCAACTAAAAAACTTTTCAGTTGCGCATCACTTACCAAAGTTTCATCGAAATCTTTCAACTCTGAGGCTGAACGGTAAAACATTGAAGAATATCAATATATTGATCATTATTACTCTCCAAGAGTTGACTTTTGGGTAACACATTTCGTATTTGGTGGTAATACGTAACAAATTAAAATGAAACATTTGAGGACTTCGTTTCGTCAAAAAGCGAGGTTGATGCAGCGAACAAGCAGCACCCTCGCAGCTTGCAGTGTATCAAAATTTTCATGAACCTGTGAGTGACAGATATTGTGCTTTATGCGCTACGTTATAGCCAAGCTGTAGGTACGTGAGGCTATTGCAGGCTTTTGAAAAATGACGTGAAATACCACAATATTATGGCTTGCCTATGCTTTTTCACGAATTATTATTAGTATAAAGCAAATATAGTGAACAATAGGATACTTCAAAGAGTTTAAGAATATATGCCTAAAAAAAAGATAATTAAAGCACCGATAAGAAACCTCAGGATATGGGCATCCGAACGATTCACATAAACCCTCTTTGTACAAGCAAACAGTAGCGCCTCTTTCAAAATTCTATAGGTGCCTGCTGAGCGAACTACAGCGTGGCCTTATCTAGGTACTGTTGGTGGCAAAACAAGCATTTTTGGCACCGATAAACTGACGAGATTTTTAGCGTGCCGTCCGCCCTGTCCAGGGTACCTACCTACAAGCATGTCTACTAATAAAAGCCTAGACCGTATTAAAAAATGCCACTAAAATGTATTTCAAAGTTGAGTTTTAATATTCTCAGGCCATTACATGCTGTACTATGATATAATATCTATGGATATTATGATGTAATTTAATCAACGCGTTGCCTTTGCCATAGTTCTGTTGCACAAAAACCATCCACGAAAAAATTAATCAACGTTGTTTTACCGACGTATTAATCCAGAAGGCTCCTGACCGACTTTGTCAGCTCCAGTTAACAACATAAAAAGAGTATCAAAAAAAAATATGTTGAGCTCAGTACGAAAACAAAACATTTTGTATGGTAAACACAACAGCCAAAAGTAGCAGTATGAATTCATTTTGAAATGACTAACATTACCTCTACTACAGTTTTTATTTTAAATATCAGATAGAGTTTAAAATTTATTAAGTAAAAGTAAAATCTTTGTGTAACGAAGCTAATAATCAAATTAGGTGCAATATAAGTAGGTACTATTTTATAACCTATACATAATAATCACAATAGCTCACCTAACACAATCAGTCGTTTTTTTCAAAAAAAGTGTACTTTTAGAGTTTTTACTTTTTAGAGTTATAATGCACTAGCACTGCATGATGCAGTCTGCACTCTGCATCTTTATCCAACCGTAAATTCATAACGGCCAAAACAATTCTGATGCCTATAGTCTCCTATCTGGCATCGTTGTAATTTCGCTTATTTCGCTAATAATAATTTTATTGCCATAACGAGTTGTCAGGAAGTAATCTCCCCTACTTTTTTAATAAGTCCAATAAAATCAATAATTAAGAAACACTGGCTGTCCACATAATATTGGCTGTTGAAATATTATAATATTTCACTAGCCAATATAATGCGGAGAAAGCGAAAGAGTAGTTCTAAAAGGTTTTTCGAAAACAAAGAGTAGTAGCTCAGTTGTGATGGGACTCAAAGCGAAATGGGAACGGCAAACAACACACCAAAATGAGGCATTAGCATTTATGCTAATGTACGAAATTGCTTAATATTTTACGTATTACGAACGGTTTTCCGTCTCGCGTTACGTTACATGCTCACTGTCATAAATATTAATTCAGCTTTAGCACCGGCTTAACTGAAGCTTTCTGTTTCCGGGCTTTGTTTTGTATACTTCAATAAAACGACCAATGAATTTGTTACAAGAAAAGTTGTTGGGCGAAATTAGCTCGCGAAATTCGCCTAATAATCCTTGATTTATCTAATTAATTAATCTTAATTTATCTATCTAATCTTAATTTATCGGTATAATTATATATCTATAATCTTAATTTATCGGTACTTAATTTATCTTAAAAATATTACTTAGTCTAATTTCAGAATATTGTAGGCATATGAAAATGATAATTGCGCTAACAAAAGTATCAGAAGTAGCATGTTTTCTATTAAAACTTTTTTAATAAATCTCCATTTAATTCATAGTGGTTCCCGAACGATCATTTTATGCAGTTATCCAGATTTAGATAGGAGTTATTCGAAGCCGATATGAGGTAAATATGAGGTAAATAAGTTTTTATTAAAAGCATGTGCGTAGATGTAATTTGTACAACTGTTATTTGTGTGATTCTCATTATCATTAATCATTAAAAGATGCAAAAATAGGATTTTGCCTCCATTTTCTTAGTTGAAAACCCAGTGTGTACAGTGGCTCGTATAGCTCAGTGGTTAGAGCACCCAGCCGCAATAGCTGGGGGACGCGGGTTCAAATCCCACTGCGAGTGAAATTTTGATTCGTATTTAAATTTATAGGAATTAAACTCTGTGTGGATTGCTAACTAACAAACTGAATGATACATACAGCCCACAGAACCTTGCTTTATAATGGTCGGAAATAGTTAACGAAATATTTATTTAGCATCTACTTACTCGTAATTTAACTAAACTAGCTATATATTTCCCTGCAAAATGTACGTGTCAATGGACTCCAAATGAAATTTAGTCTAATTTTGGAACGCCACTAAATTTGAATTCAACGATGTGGGTAATTATTCCAGTAGCTTGCTAATATTAATGCAATAACGGGCGACGATATTGCTCTAATAGTATACTATAATTATTTACTATAGAGTACTTATTTGTACCTAGTACAAGGTAGTAATTAGGTATAGACTGCTACGATTTATTTAATGAACAGGTAAATAGTAGAGTTGTTGGACTTGTTTGGAGAGTCACTGTAGTCTCAGTTGATAGCTATTATCATCTCAACTAGTTTGGAGAGAGTTACTGTATCGTAAATATCTATACAGTACATAATATTTATCTAAAACACTCATGAATCAATCTCTATGAAGCTTTTGTCGGCTTTCCAGGAGCAGTCGGGACGCTTGTAGCTTGCGTCCCGGATAAATTGACTTACACTCTGGAGCCGCAACCGAAGCCTCTTAGTGGCTTCGGTTGCGGCTCATTACCACCGTACTAGCAAAAACGTATCGATGATTTAGCGTTGCGGTACGATACTGTAAAGCTTGAGGGATAGTTTAACAACTGCCACGGTCGTATACGATAACATCTAACTACAGCTGCAGATTGCAGTTAAGTACTAACTTGTAATTAATGAAAAAATAAAATCGATTTCTTAAGGTTAGGTTTACGTTTGATTTTTAGTAGGTAAGTATTTCATTTTAATAAAGACAAATATCTTTCTATTTTCTCTAGAATCTCTTATAGTGCCACGGTTTCTAACGGTTCAAACTTTTAGAACAATAAATAAAATTGCTAAAAATAATATTTAAGTTTGGCACTTTCGTTCACCGTTTATAGACACAGGGGCGTGGATAAAATGACCAAACAGACTTAAAAATGTTTACAGAATTTATCCCCTGTCCGAACTAAAACATAGCTACAGCACGGTTCAGAATGTACGTGCGTAAATTGCAGTTTCCCGAACCATAACCACCGCTGATGAGGCAATAAACGTGGAGGGCTGAAAAAATAAAAGCATTTCGTGATTGTAGTGCCAGGGGAGTGGCGAGCGACCACGGCCCCTTGTGTGTACCAACATCTGACCGATGTGTGCTCTCTACAGCAAAGTAAGATAGATTGCATCACCCTGGTTTTAGGTACATGCATATACCTATCCGAGAATGTATATTAAGTAGAGGTGCCAATAAGGTGCCAATGAAATAAATACAGTTCTCAAAATCAGCTCATTTCTTTTTCAGAAAACACTGCTATTTTCTCAGGTAGAGCCGCGGTAAAATTTATTGTAGATAAGAATCCCTGAGGATATGGGCATCCGAACGATTTACGTTAACCTTTTTCGTACAAGCAAACATCTGACAAAATTCTATAGGTGGCTGCTGAGCGAACTACATCGTGGCGTTATTGCTGGTGACAAAACAAATATTTTTGGCGCTGGTAAACTAGCGACATTTTTTTGACCTGTCCAGATTGTATGTCAATTGTAGAAATATAATAATTATTACAACGCTTTCTTTGGCTCTAAAATTGGGTTTCGCATCAATAATTCATGTTTTTTTTTCAGAAAATTTTTGCGTGGGCAATCTAGTACAAATACAACAATTTTATAGCAACGCTTTATTTTGCCATGAGTCCTATAACTTACAATTTCAAAAAGTTTAGAACCATGCTTCCCTTATTAAAATGTTCATTACTTTAAGAGAGCCACAATTAGCAAAAAAGATCTAAAGTTGAATTTAAACAGTCACTTCATCAGTATGCAACTTGTGTAGTAACAAATCAACGTTTCACCCAACATTATCTATTCGGTCCGCGTAGCAACCCTTTCTTCTTTACAGTTCATTTCTTTGTCGGTCTGATTTTATTTCACTCCCCCAGTGCAATAAAAGATCAATGAAATGTCTCTCACTATAAAGATGACATTTATTTTATTACCATGTTACCTTACAAAAATATGTTTATGGTTACTTTTTATAGCTCAGAAGTAGTAAGGTAAATCCTACCCTATCACACCCATCTTAGTATGAAACAAAGTTATGTAGGAGTAAAGATTTTTAACGACGTAACTTTGTGATTTTTATATTATTTTACTAGCTGACCTGGCAAACGCTGTTTTGCCAGTAGGGATATAAAAAAAATAGCAATCCGTTGAGCCGTTTCGGAGGAGTTTGGTAACAAAGTAAGCCCTTTACTTAGCTCTACCCGGCTGAGTTTGTTGAGGGCTTCTTCCGCGTTAACTTAGTTTTAGGTAATTATCACCAAATTCTATATAGATATATCACAAATATCGTATTGACCTTTTACAAGAGTATGTACGTTAGGTCTATGTGAAATAAAAAAAACTCACATACCTACATACATTCATTCATGAACTCTAAAAATATTACACTCCTTTTTTTGGGCAGTCGTGTAATAAATATATTTTGAATTCAAATTCAAAATCAAAATTAATTGGTCAAGCTGTTTCAGAGAGTTGTGTTACAGACACTGACACGAGAATTTCATACATTAGAGGAGAAGATAGGAAGATAATTATTGATGACAATAAATGTAAGAATGAGATTTGTCTAATCTTTGAGTTGATGACATTGCAGTAATATTCCATAGTGTCCATATCGTGTTCCATATTGTCCGTTTACTATTTTTCTCATGTCTGTAATCAAATTGTGGACCATCCTACTTACCAACATAGTATGATAGCGTACTTTTATTTAAAATCTAAATAATTATACTTTTACAATGCGGTTATGAATTTAGTGTAGTGCTGAAATGCAGTTACCATTTTACAAGTACAGTACTCAAATTTACATTCAGCTCAGTCACTATTCTAAACTATAAATAAAAAATAACGTTAAAATTAGAACCGGATATTCATATCCAATTATTAAGTATTCAACCAACAGGAGCGGGCACTAAGAGCTGTACGGACGTAGAGTTTTTATAATGCGAGAAGCTCTGTCTGTGTTTCTACTTTTAGCAGAACGCAGTTTAGCTCTTCTTTTGCACTTATGTTGGCATATCACTTAATGTATTTTAATCACATCGAAATGTATGGATAATGATCATATTCGCGGGTATGATGGCAACCAATGACCACAATAAAATTATCAAGCGACGACCACAAAGCGTGGCATTAGTAAATCGGGACAATTGTTTGCGCGACGCTTATTTAAACTAGGTGTATTGTTTATTAATTATTTCACGCTAATGGCGGTTGTTTATTAATTTGTAAAAAACATGCTTTGTGGTTTTTTGGTCAGATGATCGACTGTGGACGAGATTAGAGTTACTGTTACTGTGGACATTCGTTCGACAAGAGTTCGAATATCTATGTCTTATGAAAAAATCTTAATAACGGTTTGAGTGTTAAAAAAATTGGTTGTCTGTAAAGTCGGTTTACGGACGATAGATTTACGTGATAACGTCCTAATTGGCCTCTCTATCGTTTGTTTTATCGTGCCTCTGTATCGCTTGCACGCACAGGCTCAGGTGGAACGTTATGCGGAACGTTACTATTTTTCATGTGCGTTGCTGGTGTTCATCAATTTATTAAACGTTATCACGTCAAAAAAATAACGTTATGAAATTTTCAGTGTATATTCTCTGGGTCTGGGAGCAGGTTGTTATCTATTTTTTATGTCCCTAAGTGAGAAAAAATTTATGAGGCAAAACAACGTTTGCCGGGTCAGTTAGTATGTTACAAACTCAGTATACATAAGCTATCAGTACAGGTAAATGATATGAGGAACAGGCTGATGCAGGGTGACGGCATAGCAAGTGGTTGTCAGATAAAGCTCAGAGGCACGTTCCTCCTCTCACGATGATCTCCAATCGAACGTTATACGGGGAAATTGCACGAGACTTACGCGCGTGTCTATTATGTTCTAGCTACAATGCACGTATCCAAGCTATTTGCGATTTTACATATTGCAGGTAACGCAATTTTGTGTTCACCTAAGTATAAATTTTGAGCACTGTGTGCTTCCCGTGAACACCACGAATAAAGTCATAAATCAAAACACTTTATAGGTCACATCTTGAATAACAGTGTATCCCAAGGACAATCATTATTTTACTTAAGCGAGGTAAACCTCGTAAGCAAGAAAACTTGCAGAAGTTGACTTCTGAAAGCAATGTAAGCAGCCACGTAAGCTACTAAACAAGAATAGCTTGCAGAAGTTAATTTCTGCAAGTTTTGTTACTAATCGCAAACACTTCCGACCTTCTTTTTTTTTGACAACCTCTGGCCCAGTGGCGGTGCGCTCGGATTCAAGTGGGAGGTCGCGGGTTCGATTCCCGGCACGCCCACTTTGGAACTTTATAATTTCTAAATTGGCTTAGGTCTGGTCTGGTGGGAGGCTTTGGCCGTGGCTAGTTACCACCCTACAAGCAAAGACGCACCGCCGAGCGATTTAGCGTTCCGGTGCGATGCTTGTAGAAACCGTTGGGGTAAATTTACTTACCCTCCCAAGTTAGTACGATAACATCTTAGGCTGCATCATCACTTACCATCAGGTGAGATCGCAGTCAAGTACTAACTTGTAAAGAGTATAAAAAAATCTAAACCTCGCCTTATATTGAATCGCAAGATTAGTCCTAATATAGTAATGCGAAAGTCTAAACTCTAAATATAGTTGCAAGGACGTGAGAAGCGAAGTTTATATAAGTACGTAAGTATGCACGTTTATGAAACTCCGGAGAACATTGCAACTTCATTTTGCATCCTCAATACTAACAGGTGTGTCAGCTTCATTTTGCATATTATTATGTCAGTTGTGTAATTAAGGTGTAGTACTCGGAAAAAAAATTGTTCATTAGCAAACCATCGCCGGTAACCATGGCAACGTGACCACAGACCAAGGAATAACTAGGAATAACTTTATATAAGGTGACTATCACCAGCCAGTTGGATCCTAGGCTTCATAATTAATGTACCGATGACAAATTATTTCGTGCCATCTACTAGAGGATAAAATAGACCTACCGAGAAATGTGAGAGCCTAAATAAAAACTCGCTGTTCCGTGTTTCATTTTCTTCTACCAACTTAAGGTACCCCATTCATGCGTCAACGGATAGCGAAGAAAGTATGGGGTAAATTAAATAAGACAGACACTGATTCCCCTGTAATTTTCCTCGATAGTTTTATGGGCGACCCCTCGTAAACGAAGATTGAGTGAGATGGACTTTACTTTGGCGCCTGCAGCGTGCGGTTTCAGCCTCTTTAGTATATTTGCACGCAAATGTACCTATTTCAAAAATAAATATTCTATTTAGGCTAAGTTAAATAATGAATATAAGTAGCATATTTTGGCATAATATATCTTTGATAATAGTTAATGAAATATTTAGATATTTTTAGCAGTGCCGTAGTAAAGTTTCTGTTAGAAAATCAGACCGCTAGCTAAAACTAACCTGCTGTCTGATTGCGTAAGAAAAACGCATTAATTTTTTTTTCAAAACGCATTCATTTGTTTTAACAAATTATGTCCCTCGATTGGCTGACGTAAATCAGCGGACCAATCAGCGGGCAGAATTTCTAAACGATTACACACACAATCTAGGGGCTGATTAAATAACTACTTTAAAAGAATACTATGCAAAGCCAAACAAAGTCCAACTTTAATATAACAGTCTAGTAGCTTAATAACTTTATTTTTAATTTAAAATAACCGATAGTAACTAGATACCTATAAGTTTAAATGGCCTGGTTTTGTATAAGTGCCTGCATTCCGAGCGTAAAAAGCAGCAAAGTTATAAAAGTTATACAAAAGAATCCAAAAGACTCTCCGACACCGCTGTCTGGTATTAAAAAACTGAGTTTAGTTTTCATTTCCCCGGAGTGAATATTTTAGCGCTTTTTCCGCCGATTGCTATTTTTTCTCCAAGTACGCATAGTTGTATGATATCTTACTGGCACTTACAAAGTGCATTTTTACTTTGGATGTTATGTATGATGGGTTTAAAATTTCTAGGTTTTGCTTGGACATTATTCCTCTTGAATGTTGGTTTGTAATAGATTCCGCGGCACCGTGAATTCTTCCGGAATAAAAAGTATTCGGACATATTTATACGATAGATTGGATTACTTTGACAGAATAGTTACTAACTTTCCTTTCAACCAAGTCAGTTCAGTTGCTGTGGCGTGAGAGGTATATGGTTCTCTATCTACATACCGATGTGGCAAATTATGAAGGTATCTTATACCTACCTTGACCAAACACTTATGAGCATAAGGTTAAAAGTCAAGCTTTTAAGGACTCTCATTCTCTTTATGTAGTTGATGTTATTAGAAGTTTAGAACTGATGCTTTAAATACACTACAGTTGTGTCTACATTGCATCTGAAATCGGCAGGCTTTAGTATTAACAGTAGAGTCACACCATAAGATTTCCATTTTACAATTTTGGTACGGAACTCTAAAACAAAATCTTTGAAAATTTCGCTTAATTAATTAAATATTGGTCTTTTTTTTATTTTATTTTTTTACTCTTTACAAGTTAGTACTTGACTGCGATCTCACCTGGTGGTAAGTGATGATGCAGCCTAAGATGTTATCGTACTAACTTGGGAGGGTAAGTAAATTTACCCCAACGGTTTCTACAAGCATCGCACCGGAACGCTAAATCGCTTGGCGGTGCGTCTTTACTTGTAGGGTGGTAACTAGCCACGGCCAAAGCCTCCCACCAGACCAGACCTGAGCCAATTTAGAAATTATAAAATTCCAAAGTGGCCCGTGGCGGGAATCGAACCCGCGACCTCCCACTCGAATCAGAGCGCGCCGCCACTGCGCCAGGGAGGTGGTCAAGGTCTTGATATAGACTTGAATATTTATACCACTAAATTTTGAAAGTTACACTTAGGCTCGTTTGCTTGACTTGACTTTAACCGAAACGTTACAAATATGGCGGCCTGGCTCTTATGTCTTTTGAAATAAGGGTCATTCCGCCATATTTAACTATAACGTTTCGGTTATAGTCAAGTCAAGCAACCGGGCCTTAGTAATCAATCAGTACAATACTCCAAAACTAAAGGTTATAATCAAGCTCCAAACCCTCATTCTTACGTTAGCGTCGCAAGTAACTTTACTCATTTTATCATCGAAAATAAAACAAGCACTTTTCTCGTCGATCTTTTCCCCAAGTGTGAGTAAACACGGGAGATGAATCATAAAGCCCCCATAGTTTACGAGTGGAAGAAATTTTATGGCCACGCTACACATTTTTGGCCATTGGTTTTCCTTGGCCCTATTGTTTCTGATCACTTTTTTGTAACCGTTGGAATCGTAGACTGTTATGCCTTTATTGGTTCCGTAAAAGTAAAATTTTGCTTCTTGACTGAATATAGAACTATATATAGCAACTAGCTGACCCGGCAAACGTTATTTTGCCATTAAGGATAAAAAAATTAGCTTACGACCTACTGTGAGACCTATACCGAACAACACGGAAAATTTCATAACAATCGGTCGAGCCGTTCCGAAGGACTTTGGCAACAAAAATTTGAATTTTATATAATTTAGGGAGATGCCACGTAACTCGTCGTTAAGTATTATTTATAACAATGACAGAAAGTATAAATATCAAATAGGTAAGCTAAATGATATTATTATAATAAAAAATGCAATATTATCTTTGATCTCGATTTTATCTTGAGAAATGCTATGTAGTCCAGTCATTTTAGACATTTGAAGTTACATTAATTCCCACCAAGCTGAAAATCGGTTCGATTGTTTAAAATATCATTAAAAATAAAATTTGAAAGTTCCCCATATTTCCCCTGTAAGGAAAAATTTTTATTCAAGGTCAAAGGTCAAAAAAATGAGTTTTTTGCGATTTTCAGCAAAACGGTTAGTTTTATCATAAAAATACCTCAGACAAAAATTGAAGATCATAAAATTATCTACAAAAAATTTATTAATACTTTTTTTTTTCTAAGAGCCACCGTTTTTGAGATATAACGATTCAAAAAGTTGTAAAAGATATGCACACGTTTCCTCGCCACCCGCCGGAAAAACCACGTTTCGGGGCGGAAAAGCTGCTGAACTCGATTTTTTTGCAACTGCAAAAAGGGATGCAGTACTAAATGTGGTTGCAAAAAGTCGGACCGTTCCGTTCTCCGGCATGTACACATTGTCAAGGCCGGTTGTGCTCTAATATTGAATCACCAACAGTAGAGGATCCGTTTGATTCCAACGAGGCAACATGCGATACATCGCTATTAACGCAGTTTACATGCATTCAGGATGAAGATGAAGAAGAACAAGAACAACAAGAACAAGACGAACAAGAACATGAAGATCAAGAAGAAGAATTTGAAAGTTGAACGACTCGGACGATTAAATTTCACTACTTTTTTTTTAACTTAAATTGCTTTTATCTTCTCAATCTCTGCTAATATCCATTATTTTTCAATATTTTCAAATTAAACAGGATCAAAACTGACCCGTGGAATAGGAATACTGGGGAAACCACGTTAAAAAAACGCGCTAAGTACACTACCTCATAGGCGGCGAGGAAACGTGTGATATTAAGACGATTACAACTTTTTGAATCGTTATATCTCAAAAACGGTGGCTCATAGAAAAAAAATATTAATAAATTTTTTGTAGATAATTTTATGGTCTACAATTTTTGTCTGAGATATTTTTATGATAAAACATACTGTTTTTCTGAAAATCGCGAAAAACTCATTTTTTTTACCTTTGACCTTGAATAAAAATTTTTCCTTACAGGGGAAATATGGGGAGCTTACAAATTTTATTTTTAATGATATTTTAAACAATCTTACCGATTTTCAGCTTGGTGGGAATTTATGTAACCTTACTCCTATTTTTTGGTCTAACTTGACCGGGCTAATGTCTGTGAAGTGAAACTGCCACAATTGTATATTTCTCAAAGATATATCAAGTTGGTCGTTTGTAAATTATTGTAATTGTTCATCAAAGTTATGGTAATCCCGGTCATGTCGACAAAACGTCCGTCGAGACAAATGGTGGCTTTATTCAAATAAGACTCAAAGCGTATACAGAATTTCTAATCAGCTTAAATATGCGTAGGAAGGTAATCCATTCTTCCGTGCCTTTCATACTGAAAGATCATCCTTTTCATTATATATTATCTGTATTTTGATTGTATCTTGTGAAAAGCGAAAAAACGAATTTTATCTTAATGCATGTTGTTACTTAACTCTTCGTGTGGTTATTTCAGGAGAAAAACTTTAGTTTTCAGATAAAAAGTCGGTATCCTATGTCAATAATTATTGATGTTACAAAATATTTTACAACAAAACAATCAAACAAAAAGTTAGTCATTTTATTTTAAAAATTTTGGCAGGTAATGCAGGACTGTATTGTACATAAACGATCCAAAGTAGCAATAACATATCGTTTCCGAGATAATATTTCGATTTTTAGAAAGATTTCTAAAGATTTGTGACTCTGCAATGTGCAATGAAATGCATAGAGAATATATTTTATTGTTTTATGGAACTATAGGTTTACTAAGGCAGGGGCAGACTGGTACAATGTCCGCAATCACACAAAATGTGTAAACACATGAGTGACTTTTAGTAAATATAATGCTAGAATATCCAAAACTGAAAACTGCGTCTCTTGTAACAGTTATAGTAGGGAATAAAACCTAAACTAAAGAAGAACAATCAGTTATGTAATTAGTTAAAATAATATGAACAATATAGAATGGACATAAAAGTTACAATACGTACCTACTATGGCTCAAAGAACATGATCTTACAATGTTTAAATACGTAAATATCTCGATTTTTACTCGTGTGAGTTATATAAAAAAACAGTCAAGATGCGTAAAGTATGGTGCATACTCTACGTATTGCATGCCATTGCTTTTCTTTTGTAGAATTTTTTACACTGTTGCTTTATTTTTCCGATGTTTGGGCTACCCTTACGGAATTCTGTAGCATGTTTTCTTTTATAATTGATAGGCTTGCCCTTGACTACAATAATTTGTGATAGATAGAAATGATGAGGTCTAGGATGGCGCGCTTGCCTAGAAAATGCCTATTTACTCTTCTCTTGAAGTCAACCAGATTGTACTTGGCTGGGAACACGGAAGTTGGAAGGGTGTTACACACTTAGCGGTTCGTATCAGAAACCTAGAAGCAAAACGTTTCGTTCGAGTACGCTGGACATCAACCACTTAAGGATGCCACTTCTCTCGACATCTCGTGGTTCTATGGTAGAAAGGTGAAGAAGGAAGAAGGTTGTAGAGTTCTTGAGTACACTCTCCAAGAAAGCATGTACGGAAGCTAAACCAGTGTATTTATTTGACGCTTTTTTGCACATTTTTTTTTGTCAATTTATTCCTACCGCCGTTGTATATTAATACCGTGTGGGACAAGTTAAACGGAACCCTTAACGTTTTATTGCAATAAGACTTTCATAGTGAGCGTGATTCAGTGGCAAACGATTTAGGGAACGCTTGCGGGATGTCCGCCATTTCCGATTACACGCATCGTTGCTCCGCGAGATTTATACTTAAAAAGTTTGGAAAATAAAAACTAGTAAAACCGCCTTTTTAAAAATGTTTTTTTTTTCTTTTGCTGCGTTCCATAATTGCTATATTCTATAGCTATGCTATTCTATGCTAAAACCTAATGTAAGAAGGATCTTGGCTTGATTGAAAATAATATGCTTACACTCTTCAGAAAAAATCAACCACGGTAGCAAATGTAAATAGTCTCGAGAGGGATATTTACGGCGGCACATCCCTCTCGCAGGAGACGCGCCGGTTGCTGGGGTGCGAACACCTTCCTTCGGCGACCGGTGCCGGCCTGCGGGTGACGTACGTAAGGGGTTCTGGCGTCCGTCACCCGAATTCCACCGACAGGCCGAGGTTAGGCGCGACCTGTTCGGGACGCGCCCCCCAGGAGGGTCGGCAGCGGCCAGGCTGCCGGCAGCAGCGGCGGGACCAGCCGCTTCGGTGGCGGGTCGAGGCCTGGCGGGAGCGCGGTGAATACGCAAGTGAATCCCGTACTCCCGCCAACGAGGTCCGTCGTGCCAAAGCACAGTTTTTAGTGGTTGCAAGCCCCACATAACCCCTCCGTGTCCCCTGACGGAGGGGTATGCGTCGGGCATTTCCTGTGGGTAAAAAAAAAAAAAAAATGTAAATACCTAGTCACTAGTCAAATACACAGGAAGGTATTTCCGCGGTTTATAGCCCGATGGGTATCGAGACCCGGTTACCAATATCCCAAAACCAAGGTTACCATTTTTATTTTGACATAATAGATCATAGAATTACAATCTAGCAATATAGAGCCTAGAATGAGTGTTTCACACATGCTAAACCCTGGACAAAACAGGTAGTGAAAACAATGTTGAAATGTCATTATAGCTGCTTTATACGCTTCATTCAGCACATTCACCGAACAAACATGTACTAATTATATCATTTAAAGTATTTTTAAGCAAATAGGGAAACAAAATTTCGTGTTCCTTTATTAGGAGCCAATTTTATACGCTAGGGTAAGTAACACCTAAATCTGGCTTTTAAAATTAAATTCATATGAGACCTGTGAACAAGAAAATATTTGCACAAAAATCATGTTGCTTATTGACGGTTATGAAATCCTATATCTGAGACTAATCCTAGTCATATGCTTACCAAATATAGAAATGCATGAATTACACAAGAAATGAACCGAAAAATTCATCAAGAAGTGCACCCAAATCAGCTTGCAAAATAAGTCAGAAAAGAAATAACAAAAACATTGCAAATAAAAGCTTGATACAATAAAAGCTTCCGTAATATTGGTGCTAAAAGCCTTATAAATAAGTTAAAACATGAAAGTTCAGTTACAACGCATAAAAGCCTCCAAATGAGAGGCTTTCCTTCAAAAAGTCCTTCGGCTGAATTCTTTATGAGGTAAAGTTGGGTTTGTAAACAAACGTATTTTGAGGTGTACGCTTGAGCTTTATTATTCCCTCGGCTATCGTTTAAGGAGTCCTATTTAAACGTAAAATAAAATTGAAATATAAAACAAAATAAGTCAGCAAATAAACGTCTCTTTGAGTTATTGTCGTGGCGTTTCCTTTTTCGCCTTCTTTCTCTTATCTTTAATCCACTTTTGTTTCAGCAACTGAGATTAGTGTTGACTCAAAAAATGGAACCTTTTTTGAAATTAATTGTATTTCATGTATTTGTACGAGATTTGTACAGTTTCCATAGAGTGCAGTTAAAAGAAAAGTTCCGTAGTCACTTATTCATTCATTCACAGACTTATCATCACTCAGCCCTAACTATTGGGTCTAAAATATCTTAGTGGTGTAGAAAAAGGATATGGGAGGATTTTAAAATTCCCTGGGTGAAGTACGGGCATAGCTCTTAGCTATATTACTTATCTATGATCGACATAGACTACTGTTTATCGATAGTTATTGTTTTTTATTCATTGACGTCGCAACTACAGAACCGTTTTGGCTGAAATTTGGAATGGAGATAGACTATATCCTTGATTAAAAGATTTAATTGTTATCCCGGAAAAATCCATGATTACCACGGGAAATGTGAAAAACCGAAAGTCACGCGTTTGGAGCCACGGACGTCCGCTTGTATAATATTATAAAAATGTGGAAGTTAAGATTATCTGATTTCTCGATTTGCGACTCTTTCTCGAGTTTCCTTTAGACAGCTTTTACGAGTAAGTTTCGAATTTGTAATATTTTTTATGTTATCTGCTGTATACAGGCTGTATGCAGTTTGTAGGGTGTCACTTGTGCATTATGATAACTATTGCAGAACGCGCAGGGGCAATGGCGTAATTACAAGCTGATAATGGCACAAATCACGCGTAGAATGGTCACCACTTCCTATCGCATGCCGTTTACGGATCAACGAGCATGGCAGCTTCCGATGCAACGACTATTTCCTGTTTGGCAGCCACATCCAGCGGCAGGCGACGTCTGGTTGTGACTAAAATCGACGTTCCACCACTAAAAAGAATCGCCTTTCTTTGCTATGCGGTGATGATAAGTAGCTACTTGTTCTGTTAAGTAAATTCCATTCGGTCACTATGTGCTGAGTGGGTGATCCATTGGAAATAGCGCAATTTTTCTTATCCTTTGGCTTAATTATAATAGGAGTATTTTTTAAATGTCCATGTCATTTTTTAAATGCTCTTGACGACAATCATGCCTGCTAGAAGACAACCTGGAAAATTGTAAGAACTGGAAACGATTAACGAATTGCAATTCCGGGTATTTAAAATTGCACTAGTGAAAACATAATATTACGGATTTGTCACTTTTCTTGCGACTTAAATACTTACTTATGAACTTAGGTACTGCTATAATTGAATAGTGCCATAATGATAAAGTTTAAATGACCTCCCTTGCGCAGTAGACGTGATGGGGTTTCAAACGGCAGGTCTCGGTTTCGATTCCGGAAAGGAGCCAGCTCGGGACTCGTCATCTTGAGAGTCTTCGGCCATGGCTATTACCACTATACCGGTAGGACCGTAACGACAACTGATTTATCCATAATAAATTTTTTGGGACAATTTTATCTCCATGGCAGTTCGAGGGGTTACAAACTTCGGCATTTCTAGTGTAAGTAATTTAATTTGTTTGCAAAACTAGACATAGTAACAACTGACTTATACTCTTAGTTCAAAGACAACCTTATTGCTCGAACAGCGGCCGCTACGTAAATTAATTTCTATCATAGTTCAAATCCAGCAAATTACATGCCAAATGCAAGCGGTCGTTATATCATAAATTATTTGCGTATATTGCAATATATATTAACGATACGTTAATTATTTAGTTTATTTATTAGAAGTTGTTTAGTGCCGATGTTTCATAGCTAGGTATATCTCAATTATTATTTACTGTTATTATTTACGTTTCAGTGACGAGTTTATTGACTGGACTGTTTGTATTTGTTAAATACAATTACTTAGTCAATTGTTTCACTATAGGAATTTAGTTTAACAAATCCTTTGAGAGATTTATTTATTCAGATCTACCTTTTCATTTTCCGTGAATAAAGAAACTTTTCCTCCTCTTTACAATATCAATCAGTTTTTTATACACACTACAAGTAAGCTTGACTATTATAATCTCTACTACTAACTCGACGTAAATAATTGTTGCTTTACAGCATCACACCGAACGCTAAATCGCTTTGACGGTAGGGCTTTTGCCAGACCTGATTCAAGTTTGATTATGTTATCATAAAAAAATCAAAGTGGGCCGAGTCGGGAAGCGAACCCAGCGCTTCTTACGGTTTTTGGGTTACAGGCGTAGAATGTTTTACTTGAAAGATAATATGGTAGGGAGTAATAAATCATAAAATTTCCTGATACTGGGGCATGATTCTGTGAAAATTAGAGATCTTTGAAAAAAAAAACATATAAATTGGGTTGTTTTTCACAAAAAACAAAGTTAAATTTACTACTACTATATTACATTACACAAAGTTAAATTTACTACTACATTACATTACTTTACTACATTATAAACTGTTATTTTATATCCTTACCGCCTAGTACGTGGCATGATATATATTTTTTTATTTTAAAGTAATCGACCCACTTATTATAAAATCTACGTAAGATAAAAAAAATGGTAATTCGTCATGAAAAACAAATTAAATAATTTACTAATATTGATAATCCTCCTTATTTCGGGGTGGCACTATATATCGTGACACACTGTATAATATCAAATCAAAATTTTAAAATCCTTCAGTAGTGAATCTTTGTAATAGCACAAGACTAAAAGATAACAAGATTTATTATGGAAAACATTGCTTTAACTGCAATTCTTGAATCTATTCTCCGAGATGCTGCAAAGCGAATTAACTGCCAGTGCCTCGCTATGCAAATAGATAATAAGGTAACTTCACCTTATAGTAGAGAAGTGACGGTTAGTTGAACAACGATTTTCCTTAGCACAAACTTCGAACGGTACTAATTAAAATAAAATAGTTTTGCACGAGCTTTAATATTTTTTAAGATGCACCTCCAGCCTCCTTTAAATTGGTAAGTAAAAAAAAGTCTCTTGCTTACTCAGGTTAGCATACGCTAAGAACTCCCTCTTTAAAAATAATAGTCTTCTTCAGTTTTTTATAAGAGTAATGTATCACCAAATGTCATTAGTCCACCTAATTTGCGAACAGTTTTTTCCTGACACTAGAATTCGTTGAGTGCCAATAGTACGCCAACATTAAAAAAAACAATAAAGTTCAAATTCGAGAATCTAGAGCGTCAGCAAAACAATTATTATAATAATCCGAACTGCCTGAAGTGCTTAGATACTAAGCAAAACGAGAATAAGGAAAAATACGCTCATTCACCCGTTTAAATAACGTTTTTATGATGAATTCAAGACTAACTGAACTATAAGTAACAGCTGTATAATCTGGGTGCCTTGAAGAAAAGAGCGGACAGGCATTTTCTAGGCAAGCGCGCTCCAACCTAGGCCTCATCATTGCATTCCATCAAGCATGACTGTAGTCTAGTACAAGCTTATCAATAGTTAAAAAAAACTACCTAACAAGAATGAAACTGCTTTACGAGATATTTTTCCATATTATTAACCCTACGATGCTGACTAAGCCCACATAGGTAGGTATTTAACGATCTCCGTAAAAAAAAACCGGCCAAGTGCGAGTCGGACTCGCGCACCGAGGGTTCCGTACTCAAGAAGTACTGAAGCAAAACAATCAGGCATACTAATGTAGATGTAACACGACCAAAACTGTAACGACCAAAGATGTAAAACAGTAATAATTACCTTTGTTTATGAACCGCAAAACTAACTTTGTTTGTAGAGGTTTATTGTTAATATTAAAAAAACTATGCTAGTTAGAGCATTGGCTATAGTTTTCCTGTAAAATATACGTAAATTCCTATTGACCGTAATGATTTGAGATTTTTCGATTGGTAAACTCCGGAGATAAGGGGGGGGAACGGTACTTTTTTTAGACATTTTCCCCGATAAATCAAAAACTATCATGACTAAAAATAATTAAAAATCGGTTTTGGAATGTACAAAGTAAACCCTTTCATATGATACTCCACACAGTACAGTTATCTCACTTTTAAATTTCAACCCTCCGATTTTCCCCCCTTTTTAAATAAGAACAAAAATAATTTCCATTTTTTTTTTTTTCAGTGTCATTGGGCCACTAATATACACAACTATTCCAAATTTCATATCGATAGCTCCGGTAGTTACTGAAATAATCGAGTGTGACGGACAGACAGACAGACGGACAGACGGACAGACAGACGGAGAAAGTCGCACCATAAGGGTTCCATTTTACCATTTTGGTACGGAACCCTAAAAACATCTAGAAACGCTTAAATTAGAATATTTTACTCCCTATGTCACATTATAATAGGCACTACGAATTATTTAATATGATAATGGAACAGTCCTCAAGCCGAGCGCTCGTAATGTGGAATGCTTCATTTAACTCTCTCATTTGTCATGTCTGTAGTCCGTTTGAAGTAAACAAGGCTTTGATATTAGAATAAAGGATTGCCTTTGTCTGATAATTCTGAGTGACCTTTATGCTTGAACTTCTGTGAACCTACCTACTATACTATTCTTGCGACTGAGCTTAGCTTCAAGCTTATAAATTTATGCTTTCCTAGATTACTTACCTACAATTTTCGATTTATGTACATTTACAATTGATATTTCCTTCCATATCTGGCTAATTTTGCTTTTTTCAACAATTTAATCCATAGGTACTATCACACTCAAATCTTTATTTAAAAATCAACGGGCTAGAAAAAAAATACCTAATGAACGAATGTCATGGGTATAACTCTACATGGAATTTTCCCTTGGTGCTGCGGGTTTGTTATGCCCGACAACAAACTACTTTTTGGGTGCGATAGGGGGTTTATTTTGCCCCGTAAGACTAAGGGTAGATAGATAGATAGAAAATTCTTTATTGTACACCAATAAAACATGAGAAAACATTGATAAATACACAAAAGTTATACTAATGTACATATGGCGGCCTTATCGCTACACAGCGATCTCTTCCAGGCAACCATCGGGGTATGAAGCGGTGATTGGAATATAATGAGGTAGGTGGTACTATAGAAACAATTTAAATATATATATATATATATATATATATATATATATATATATATATATATATATATATATATATATATATTTCCATAATAATATAATATATAAATAATTATATTATTATGTAAATATATATATATATATATATAATATATAAATAATTTTATATTTAATATAATATATAAATAATTTTATTTTCTGGTGCGGATCGAGATGCTAATAGCCCCGGTCCCCGGATGCAGTTAGCTACGGATCATTACTGTACGTATTTTACGAGGGAAAAAATATTATATCTGTCTAACTGTCCCTTGTCCTACTGACTGAATTTTAAAAGTCAAAGAGAAGTCGCCTCCTTACCGAAGCTAAAGGATAATAAAAATAATTATCTTTTCTGCGAAATTATTGCTCATGAAAACAAAATAAATAGGCTATCAAAGATAAAAATACGACTTAACATAAACTTTACGAAGTATAATCTTGATAACAATACGTAGCTTTATTAAATTTTTTCCAGAAAAATGCAGAGGCTTCCCTCTCATGCTAAACAAGGTACAGTGTCGCTGAAAAGTGTTGGATGCGTCACACGCCGTTTGTCGCGCCATGAAGTCGCGCCGTCGCGTCGTCTCCCTCGTCGCTTAGCAACCTCCTGTATTGACCTCTTTGAGATGGATGACCTCCTGGTACTCATTAGTCATTAGAACAAGGGGTGTTATCGTAAGTTTTGTTATATACAAGCCTTTACTGATAGTCCATTGAAAAGTTACATTTGGGGTTGCGTTTTTTAGAGGACGCAATTTTATTTTTTTGATGTGTAGGGGGGGTCAGTGTAAAGCTAAAACCAAGTTTGTGGGGTCGCCACCCTTGTCCCACGGCCGCCATCTTGAAAATAGGGGTTGAAATGGTTTTTACGATATCTCTTTAACTATTTATTTGATTTAAAAAAATTGGAAACATTTTTTGTTGAAAATTAAATTCTCTACAACTTTAGTTCAGTAATTTTTTGTCGAAAAACTATAAATAAAAAAGTTATAAGTGAAAATGTAAAGAAGTTGAGCGACAACTTCAAAACAATATTATTAGCTATTCTTACTAGAGAGGTATTCAAAAAGAAGAGGTAGAAAGTCAATAATCAATTATTAATAATATTGCAAAATTTGTAATTAAAAAAAATTATAACAAAAAAAAAACAACTGATGACAAATTATTTGTACGTACACGTCTAATATAGGTTAATAATAGTTAAGAGTACTGAAAAATAGTACATACTCACTTCGGAGCGCTGTAAAACCTTAGCTATTGACTCAATGAAAAAATGTTGTGAATAAAAGTTGTTCCTCAAAAAACGATCTACAAAAATGGTCTGATATCATTTTTTCGTAAAATGATTAAAAAAAAAGTTGTATCAAAAAAAAAATTTCTCGAATTTCTGAACATTTTCACTTATAACTTTTTTTATTTATAGTTCTACGACAAAAAGTTATTGGACCAAAGTTGTAGAGAATTTAATTTGTAACAAAAAATGTAAACAATTTTTTTTATCAAACAAATAGTTTAAGAGATATATCGTAAAAACCATTTCAACCCCTATTTTCAAGATGGCGGCCGTGGGACAAGGGTGGCGACCCCACAAACTTGGTTTTAGCTTTACACTGACCCCCACTACACATCAAAAAAATAAAATTGCGTCCTCTAAAAAACGCAAGGTTAGGCCTAAAAAATGTAACATTTCAATGGACTATGATGCTATAATTGTTTGTTAATTCACAAGTTAAAGTTAATTAGTAAGTGAGATAATTAGCTAAAAACTTAGGAAAGGTAAGCGTAGGTAAGTTTGTACGTTGGGTTGTAAGGGTCACAGAAAACTTATCTAAATATACATTTCTCAAATGAAGATTAAAAGTACCTATTACTTACGGTAAACAAGACTGCTTTATTTCAAACTCAGAATACAGAATAATCTGTATTCTGAGATTTCAAAATAGAATGTCGCTTTACTTACGCATGATTGTTAAAGTTATTTACGACTAGTGATATTTCAGCGAGACATAAATAGAAGATCTATTTTTATCAATTTATCATTATTTAAATGTAATAGTTATAAATATAAAAGCGAAAATTTAAAATTCCTTTGCTAGCAATTAATAACAATGCTACTTACTAATCGACGGCAAGTTTAAGTTTTAAGGATAATGGCATCCTTATTATGGATAAGTTCTGATATCTTGTCGAGTCATTTGGGAACGATAATAAATCAAGCTTTGGATCGCTATTTATCTTACAAACATCAATTTGGATACGGATTTCCATGTCATAGTAATCAATAAAAATATTCGTAGAGAGCTACTGAATGGTGTTATTACACTTTGCTTTTCAAAATTTACCTAAGTGTTTTATTCAATCAAAACGTACATTTATAATCACGCTAACTCAAATAATAACGCTTTATTTCTCCAATAAAAATGCCGGCAAAAAGCCTTATATTATTCCTTTTAGAAGCTAAGTGCTACATAATAAGGTTTTCTTAAAATATACTTTATTTTAGTGAAGCCAGAAGCTCCTGAACAATGTGTAACTTTTTTACTGACATTTATATTTACGATTATAATGACAACATTATTATTCTCAGTGACTCAAGCAGACACTTTCCCACAAGTGGGAAAAAGTAATTTCTTGGCAGTTTTGTCGGCAGCTAGATCGTTGACTGAAAATCGGCTAAAACCTTTTTCAGTGGTACAATATTTGTGTACAGTGGTGAAATTGCGGACATATTCTAGTTCATAAATGTTCTCATTATTTTTATTACGTAAGTAGGTACCTACCTAATTCACAACTGAAAGTCAACAACATCTGATTTTTGTTTAATTAAAACTCGCAACTCAATTTAACTTTCATTCAACTTTTATCCAGCTCTCGGTAATAATTAGCACAAACAACTTTATAATATTTTTGTAATAAGGATAGACAATAAATTGAAATTATAACTCGCGGCCGAGTTATGTTCGAAATTTGACTGGATACCTTTTTCAGCCAAAAATTAAATGTTCTTTTCCATATAAAGCATTTCATATTTATGTATTTTAAATATGAACTATGAATGTAAAAGTTTATTTAATTCTACGTAGGTACTCTTATTTGTGCATTTATCAATATTTAAGCAATTCTTCATAATATTTAATTTTTTTTTATACCGAATCTCATACGTGTCGGTGCAAAGATTGCTTAAAATAGCTACAAATAGAAGCTAGTGATTTGTTCATGATATTCAATGACTTGATTATGGCTACTCTGCGATTAAAAGTTGGCAGAGTTACAACTTAATCTACGTTCTTATTAGGAAGTTACAATAATCCATGTAAAGATTTCTCGAAAGACGTTACACCCTACGGCGCTCATAAAAAAAACCGCGAAAATTGAAAATACGAATTAGTTCGTTGGCAGCTTAACGGCCTACAAGCCGTATTTAGGTGATTTTGAATGAAGTTTTATGCAAAAACTATAAAGAAAATTACTTTCAAATTTACACGTCATGTATTTTGGGTCTTTAATCTAAAATCGCTAAGAAGCAGAAACACGATTGGATGAAATTTTCTCGATAGAAAGTTCTCCCAAAAGTTGCTCCAAAATCTCAGTTTTTCTATATTTTATCGGAAACTACAATGGATGTTATTGTAATTTTTATTTTAATGTATCGGTAATAATAATATCCTAAAACGCTTAGAACGGATTTTTGATAACCAGCTTAGTTTTTGAGTAATTAGGTAAAACATCGTTTTTCTGCTATATTCTTCCGCGACGCTGCATGTCGCACCTACCAAATCTCCGTGAGAGTGAGAAAGACAAAAATAAATTCAATCAATTCCCTTAACACACAATAGGTAGAAGTTATCAAGATTACTACACCACACTTTAGATACATGATCCTTCCTTTTTCGTTTATGGCCGAGCCTCGAAATTGCTGGAAACTTTCCAACGCTTTCCTTTAGCGATAGCTTTAATCGATAGCTTTCTTATGCCAACAAACTTTGTAGTGATTAACAATTGATTTTATATAGAAACAAGAATCCTATCAGGCCAGAGGAAGTTTCAGACTTCCGATACTTTAATAACATTTTGTTTAGTGTTTTATTAAGAAAACTTGATTAATTTTAATCGAATAACAATACAAGCTACTTAAGCACTTAAGAGGCTCATTGATCATCATCAGCTCATTGCAGTATACTGCTAGTGCCTAGGCCATGACAATTGACATCCGCATCCATTGTTGCCATTTTCTTACCGCTGCCTTTTTTTGCGGTTACAGGATATGTATCGTCCGGGAACGAAAATTCAAATTTTATTTAGTTTTTCGCAAATAGTTGAGTAATTATGCATCGTAGGCTTATGGGTCCTTTTCGTTGTCATATAACTATGAAAAGCAAGTAATAGCGCCTAATACTAGGTAGGCTACGAAGTACGAGGATGACATGAAAAAATTGTTAATTGTAAAAAAGTTACATCATCTTTTGATTCTCCATTGGCCTAATTGACATCTACCCTGGACAGGGCGGACGTGAAAAGTTGTCGCCAGTTTATCGGTGACAATAATTCCAACACCAACAGTATAAGGCCACGCTATAGTTCGCTGATCAGCCACCTATAGAAATTTGACAAATGGCGCCACTGTTTGCTTGTACGAAAAAGGTTTACGTAAATGGTTCGGAAGCTCATATTATCCTGAGTTTACATAATATGAGTAAAAAACTGTTAATTGTCCAAAAAAGTTACATCATCTTTTGATTCTCCTTTGGCCTCCACAAAGTTGGTCTGTCTTGTGGATGCCATCGATTGTCATTCCCAGAGTATTCGTCAAGAAGTTAGAGTAAGAGGTGGTAAAAGTCTCAAGAGTGCAAACTTCGTAGCGCAGCTGCTACGAAGTGTTCGATCCATTTAGGCAGCTTTGACTTTTCCCCTTGCCTTGCCGTAGGGTAAGTACAGGTTATTGTACGAATTTCGAGTCGACTCGCATCGTATAAACGAATCGTATGCCTCCATAGTTACAGCCAGCGCCATCTATGGACAGTCACTGGCATGGGGCTGTCAATAGATGGCGCTGGCTGTGGAGGAGTTCGTCCGTGGTGTTGCGCGGAACCTGTTCGCTCGCGCGGACAACGGGCCATACGAACATCTCCACGGGATCGCACCACAACAAGATCGACCACCAACGGGGCGTCCGCTACCTCGCGAGCTCTTGCGGTCTCCCTCCCCCGTGCGCGCGCGTGGACAGTGACGGAGACGAAGACGACGACGCGGGATGCATGCTACCGGACCCCAGCATCCCCGCGCAGGGCAGCGACATGATCGCTGACCGCGCGGGGCGACCAGACCCATCAAACCAGCAGGCCTCAAGCCATGAAGGAGAGGCCTTAGCCCCTTAAAAGAACAACACCGAGGGAGCGCGGCTCCCCCGCGACACATCACCCGGGTAAGGAGGCAAGCCTCGAGGCCCGTACCCCCGTGGGGACTTGCTCCCCATGGAGAAGTAGGTACGTATGGAGGCATTCGATTCGTTTGTGCGATTCGAGTCGACTCAAAATTCGTACAAAAACTTGTACTAACCCCTTAGCGCGCCAAACGTGAGGTATCGGTTCCAAATAGAAGACGTATTATTAGTTCGACCAACTGCCTTATTACATTAATTGCTCTAGGAATAATATTATCATGTGGTGTTAGAAAAACATAATAAGTAAAATTGATCGTTACTGTGTACCTACCTAACCTAGTAAAGGTGTAGGAAAATATCGTGATATTGCAGCAAAGAACTAAGCTATGATTATAACCATCTAAGATTTTTTATCAAGATTTGTAAGCAAGTCCTTCTTACAAATTCTTAGTTGGTGCATTATCTTGAGTTTGTACACCTATAAGTACCTAAAAGTTACATTAACGCTTCACTAACACACAAAAACCAAAGAATCAAACTAGCCAGTTTTTCTAGTTGTTTCGGTCAATACCAGTTACCAGACCTAGGAGATTAAGACCTCAACAGACTCTTAACATGATCCGCTAGACACTCCGCCGCGCCGCCCATGCGACAATTTAACTTTGGTCTCTGTAACAAGGAAATTTAACTTTTCGAATTTGTGAACAATGTGAGGCACTTGGCAACAAAAACAATAGTGTTACTTTGATGTGGGTGTTTTATATTCTCATTTCTTGTCACAATAAAAAAATAGTACAAATAATTTTCGTGATTATGATTCACACAGCAGCAGACAATATGTGTTGATTCTTCTTAGTTTGATACTAAGAGGAGATAGAGGTTTTATACTAGATGAAGAGAGGAATGAAATATAAATTACGCTAAATCAGAAAAACGCATTATGTCGCGGTTGGGTAGAGTACCATAAGTGTGCATCTACCTTAATTCTTGTTCAATACTTACCAACTTTAAGCTACAAAGATTAACACAATGCACTTAAGAAACAAGATATTTCTTTCCTTTGTTACACAGCAGAAACGATTGGCAAGTTTCCAATACTTTTCCGCGATAGTTCTAATCGGCAGACTTCCGAAGCTAACAAAGAGTAAGAATTTAGTGATTAACTTTATGATAAACTTTAACAACGTTTTCAAATGTTAAACTTATCCCTCAATAAGTTCAAAGTCGCTGTAAAACGAAAGCTCGTTAATAAAGCTTACTATAGTATTAAGGATTATTTACATGAATCAAATCCTTGGGAGTAAATGAACTGCTGTATTATAATTACTAGCTCAACTAGTTTTTAAGAGCTTTTGTAAAGTGATGATAACCGAAAACAAAACCCGGCTGAGTTTGTTGTGGGCTTCTTCTCAGTGCAGGGCGCGTTGGAACCCTCGTAAACTTAGTTTTAAGTCGACTTGTAGTTATCACCGTACATTACATAATATTATGTAACAAATATGTTGACGTTTTACAAGTGCCTTGTAAGTTAGGCCTATGTGAAATAAATATATTTTGATTTTGATTTGATTTGATTAGAGTTTAAAACGTTTCTCCTTTCTAATGAAAGAAAGGCAGTATTTTAATCTGGCAGGCCTGCTCCAAAATAGTTGATCCGCGGCTTCGGCCATTATTAATTGTTCATGTATTCTTGTGAGATACTTAGTTTTAAGTCGACTTGTAGTTATCACCATATGTTTGCGACAAATATCATACTGACGTTTTACAAGAGCCCTTTTTTTCACAAAGGCCTAACGTACCTAACGTTAGGCCTATGTGAAAAAAGGATATTTTGATTTTTTGAATTTTGGAAAAATCCTTTCTTTCCCCTTGTCCACATAATGAAGATATAATAGATAGAATAGATTAGCTTTCTAGTTCCAGGGTTTGGTATAGACTAGGCTTTGGTGACTCAGTGTGCGAGCAAAACAGGATTTTTTATTGAAACAAGCTAGTTTCTGCCTACGGCTTCACCCGCATAAAACTTACCCGCGGGAAACATTGGGTTTTCCGAGATAAAAAGAAACATTGTGTGAATGTAAAATCTATCTCTAGCCAAATCGGTAATTTTTCTTCCTGACTTAAGGTATTGACGTGACAACGTCTTATAAATCGATAGAGCCGGCTGCACGCACAAAAAAACATGACTCATCCGGCGTTACCGGCGTTACCTCGCTCGCGTTACCTCGCTCTAAGGCGTTCCATGTAAGGCTTGAAGTGCAAGCGAGAGTTGTCACGTTCAACTATCGTCAGTAAACCGACTTTACAGACAACCAATTTTTTTTATACAAGAACATGAACTTTACTCAAATGAACTTACCATTAATTGCGAAAGTTGATTAATTACACTGGTCAAATGACCAGTGTAATTAAACCTTTACGTAGGTCAAAACCGGGGGACTTACTTAAGTCAATAAGTAAAGTTTGGTCAAAGTTATCTATTGGGTATCTGGTTTATAGATATCGCGTCCTGTTCAAATCCCTATCCTGTATCCCAACCGCGGACGTGGGAATGACTGCACCATCTGTGACCTTCCCCTCTTGGAAGTTGCAACTGTGAAGGTTCAGCCATTCGGCGATAAAACGATTAAGTAAATTTACAAAAGATAGCCCAGACGAATTTGATATCAAGGGTAGGAAGATCCGTACAGCGTATGTTGTTATTTGTTGGAATTATGTATGTACTAGCTGACCCGACAAACGTTGTTTTGCCATTGGGGATACAAAAGGTAGCTTATGACCTACTCTCAGACCTACCGAACATACACAGAAAATCTGACGATCGCTTTAAGTCAAAACTGACTTCAAACACCACTGCAAGAATTTTCAATTGGATAATAGTAAAAAGAACCTATAATAGCTATCTTGAGTATGTAGAAACTTATTGAAGTAGTAGCTAATAGCAAAAGTAAAAAGTCAATGAAATAACCGTGACCTAAATCGTTAATATTGTAATGGGCTTCCCATTCTTGCAAGCTAAACTGTTTTAAAACGATAATCGATGTCTGGATGTTTAATAATTCTAAGCTATCAGTTTGTAGGGCTCACTTTTAAACTTAGGTACACAATAAATTATTGTAAGTGCTCTAGTTCATAATTACTTTTTATAGCATTAGCATTATTTATAAGGTTTCTTATTCTAGATCAGCTTCTAAAACGCTACTCTCTTCAACGCTTTCCACATCCTATAGGCATACTTTCCTAATTTCATAAGCCACTTTAGGAATCTTTTTCTATTGTATCCGTTTTATTATCACTGGCACTTTATGTTTATATGTATCTTTATCCTCTTTAAACATTGTGATTTTTACTTTTCAAAATCTACGGGACAGTTAAGGCGATAACCAGGTAGACGTACAATCATGACGTAAAGTCAATTTGGTTACGATAATATTTGATGCAAGATTATGTTTCTTACAACACATGCCATTTAATGCTAACAGGTAGGTCTCCTCTATTGTATTTCTCGAATCTCTGTTATCTTTACCATCTCAAAAAGGTATTACATAACAAAATCATCCACATTTAAGTGCACACAATATGCCATATAATCTTAACAGGTAGGTCTCCCGTCTATTTTATTTCTCGAATCTCTGTTATCTTTAGCATCTCAAAAAGCTATTACATAACAAAATCATCCACATTTAAGTGCAATCAATAATATTCGCACCCCCAGTGTATACTTACTATTGATACAGCGTAAAACGAGTCCATGACGCCGCGTCTCCAGAGAGCACCCTGTATTCATCCGTCCCAGTGTTCATTCGTTGCTTTTAATCTAAAAGCAATTTTGTGTTACCGCATACCTAACGGCCATAGGGAAATGTTCTCATTTATATTCCATCAATCATTTTTGTGCGTAACTCGATTTTATTAAAGGAAACGTCGGTGCAACTGATTTCTGAATTCATTTTCATAAGTTTAACTTGATTATAATTTTGAGTTTTTTTATAGAGATTTTTTTTAATTAAAACCAAACTTAATCGCAGAGCTTAATTTGCTAGAGCTAAGTCCTGGTCTGGGAGGCTTACCTACCATTGCAGTGCAATTTTGGGTTCAAGTTATTAAGTTACAAAAAATAACTAGTTGTCCATCCGAAGTTAAGTGCCTACTCATATCGAACGCAGTGCATTCCAGGACCAAGGTCATTGCAATGCACGTATTGCAATATCATACAACGCATTGCACTAGCGTTGCTGAGACTTTAGTTCTTAAGCCTCATTATGCCCAGTAATTACGTCGGTTATAATGCCCTTATGGTTTTTAAGGGCATTATAAGTTATAACCAACATTCACCATTATCCTGTGTGTAACATTGGGGTTACACATAATGGTGACAGGATGTTTAATCCATAAACGTGTGTATAATTAATACAACAAACTCAAACTTCTTTACTACATCTATGGCGGCATCAGCACCATTTAAGTGAAATGGGAGTCTTAAAATACTGTTAAACAAAAAGATTTGTTAGAAGATTGCATACTTAAGAGGTAGAAAATATTGTCAGTAACCTTTTTTAAAAAAAATACGTCTTAAACTGATTTAGAATGTTATATTTAAGTTATGATTATTACAAAATCTAATTTAATCTATAGTATAGAATAAATTCACGGAAATGACTCAATCCAATTTACCCACTAACTTGGTTATAGGCAATGTATCGGATAGAACATAAAAAACGTCGTCAATATATTCATAGGAAATTATTCACTTTTATCCAACTAGCGGCTGTGGATTGAATATCGAAGTTATTTCAAAGCTTGACGTCAACTTTGAAGAGAGATTGAAAATATTGAAAAATTGTAGCGAGATACTTTTGCGAAAATGTGTTTTGTAAATATGTTCGCTTATCTTTTTAGTAATAGATTTCAGTTTTCCCGATTTTATTTTGTTTTGCAGAATTGAATAGGTATGAATCATCATAGATATGAGTAACGTAATATACTACAAGTAGCTAAAAAAATTTTAACGTTCAAGACCTGTTGCGTCTTGGTCAGTCGACAAGGTTTGGCTAAAATTTTTCTCAATTCCGGAAAATTCTGAAAGGGTAGCCAAATACCGGCCGTCATTTTTACCCACGACGGAACGGAGTACGGGTATATGCGTTTAGGGTGAGAGACCGTTTGTACATTACTCTATTAAAAAGATTTTATGTTTGTTTGTATGTTAAATTGTTCACAAAAACCAATAATGCAAAAATATTTTTGTTTGTTTGTTTGTTGGTTTGTTTGTTTGTGTGTGCACATCAATGTTCCTATTTATTTCAAAAACGGCTTGACCGATTTAGATGCGGTTTTCTGTATAATGTTTGGTGTTCAGCGGCAATGGTTCTTAGATAGTTGTTACGAACATCGATCACCAGGGGGCGCCATAAAATACATTTATATTGCAAACGAATGTTCCCATTTATTTCAAAAACGGCTTGACCGATTTAGATGCAGTTTTCTGTATAATGTTTGGTATTCATTGGCGATGGTTCTTAGTTAGTTATTACGAACATCGATCACCAGGGGGCGCCATAAAAAACATTTACAGTGCAAACGAATGTTGTCAATTATAACAAAAACGACTGGACCGATTTGGACACAGTTTTGTATAAAATATTAGTGAGTCATTGGCAATGGTTCGTAGATAATTGTTCTTGTGATTGAACAGCAGGGGGCGCCACAATAAACGTCTCTTTATGACTTGGAAGGGATGATGCCTTTAAACGCTGCTTGAGAAGCTAATGGCTAGTTTGAAGATTAATTTTCATTTTTTAATAATAATATAATTTAAATTACATTAATATATTAATCGAAAAACTATAAAACAAGTGGAAAATTAAAAAATTTTAAAACACCCACGACTTTTGCAGACTTGTAATTGAAAAAGGATTAAATAATTTTTTTGAAACTCCCCGACTAAAGGAAAGTAAGAACTAAGAACCTATCAGTATAATTACAAATCCAAGAAAATCCGTCGGAGCTGCCATTGCTATTTTCGTTTCCAATATCAATTAATGTAATTAGTAAGTATTGATAAACTGCCGGTATATGAGAAGTATCAAGAAATTGAATTAGTCATCAACTGGTAAACAGCACCATCAACACCGTCATAGGCAAAACACAGCAGCTCCGGCGGATTTTCTTGGATTTGTAATTATACTGATAGGTTCTTAGTTCTTACTTTCCTTTAGTCGGGGAGTTTCAAAAAAATTATTTAATCCTTTTTCAATTACAAGTCTGCAAAAGTCGTGGGTGTTTTAAAATTTTTTAATTTTCCACTTGTTAAAGAATGACATTTCGGAAAGAAAATTCATAAAATATCTAACCAGACGAAATTAATACGTACAAAGTGAAACGAGTCACTAGGTCAATATAAAAGTCATTCCTTGCTCTGTGGTCACTAGTTTGAATATATAATATTATAGCAATTAGGTAAAAAAAAACATTCTCGTCGATTCACGCCGTTTGGGTTAATAAGCCCAAAGTGATCCTTTATTACTTAACTGTGTAAGCCAGCCATTCATTAAAACTGGAAAATAGTAACTTGTGTACAAGTATAGAGTTAAAGTTTTGATAAATCTCTCACTTTGAGCGCTTGTTCGGACAAGTTTTATCGTTAATTTTGCTACGTTGCGAGTTCTTGCGGAAGTTTTTACATAAGTAATGCAATCACAGGAAAGTTTCCGACGCGCCGAGTGGTTTTCCTATTTCCCTTATTATTAAACCGCTGTACTATTTTTGCTCCGATGATCGATTTCGATGGACTCAAAGATCGACTGTAAAAATGGCGGACTCGAAATCTAAAAGGTTGGAGGTTTGATCTCGTGGGAATTTTAAAACTCTCAGCCTTTCTCGACCGAATGGCGTAGCGGCAGCGAACCTGCCGTCTGCGTCGGAGGTCATGGGTTCGATTCCCACTAATGGTAAATATTTGTGTGATGAGCATAAATGTTTTCCAGTGTCTGGGTGTTTTTCAATATATAATATTTAAGTAATATACTTAAATATAATATATATTCAAGTATATTACTTAAATATTATATACTTAAATACTATGTACTATGTATTTATCAGTTACCCATAACACAAACTATCGCTTACTTTGGGGCTAGATTGCGATGTGTGTAATGTCCTGGTATATATTTATATTTATTTATATTTTATTTCTCTTGTTTAGATCAGGGCTTTTAGTATGTTACTTGCTGACCAATCAAACATTGTATTGCCATTTAAAGGTATGAAAAATAGACTATCGAACCTAGAAAACCAAAAAAATCATTAAAATCGGTTTAGCCAATTCGGAGGAGTTGTATTACAAACACTGACACTAATATTGATATTGTGGTATTTTATGAAGTTTTATCACGAGTATAGCTGAGGAAAAAGTGTATTAGCTGGAATGCGTCCAATAGTCTGCTTTGTAACAAAGAAGAGAAATCTTGTTTCTGAAGCCATTGTCTTAATCACTGTGGCTTTCAGATGGTGGTAGTTGAGAGTAATAAAACCTAGCTCTGTCTTTATATCGGATCTAATAAACTGCAGGCTGTATATAAGTGGAGTTTGTGTACAGGAAATAATTGCTGGACATAAATCCGTTAATAAACGGTTTAAACATTTTAGAATCATTCGTATAGAACTGTAATAGAAACCAAACAATAACTGAGGTAGTTTTCTTAAAAACCCCTCTAGTTGACATTCTATCTCAAAGAAGTTTGTAAATTAGCATTTGCAATTTTTTTTTTCGTGTATGCTCGGTAGGTCTGAAAGTAGCTTAAAATATTTTTTTTAATCCCTAATGGCAAAACAACTTTTGCTGGGTCAGCTAGTTGCAAAATAATTATGCATTTTGTTTTTTTTATTAAAGAGATAATATATTGCTTTGAGATTTTCCAGCAATTAAAGTATGTACAACAGCCAAATCAACATTGATGACGGAAAATAAAAATCTTACTACCATTAATAATTACTACGACCAAAATCCACGATTTACTAACAGATTAAATGATAGCGAACAAAGTTAAATTACCGCATTTGCGTAGATAAGGGGAACTAACAAATACTTCGAAACAACAGTTAGTCTAACAGAGCTCACAAATGCTCCCAAACACCTGATATCCTAATGACGATAGCAACTCATTGCAACTTGCTCCAGGAACTAAGTCCGGCGTCATAAATTTATCTTTAGCTCGTAAGTAAGTAAACCTAGGCGAAGTTTAAGCGGTGTGGAACCTTACCTATAACAGCCTCGAAGTTTAATCCTTCGGCCAGTATTGGTTATTTATTGATGCAAAGTAGAAATTCGTATTTTGGCCAGAACTATTTAATATGGGCTATTTGTAACTTGGTTTTTTATTTATATCTTTTTCAAAAAAAAATTTTTCTACGAAATTTGGTGAAAGCTTACCTTAAAAATAAATAAATAAATAAAAAAGCCTTTTATTTTTCCTGTTACTGTACAAAAAGATAGTTACAAAAATGAAAAAAAATCTTAATATTAACTTATTACTAATAAAATATAACTTATAAATATTTATAGAGTATTGGAAAACCCCTCGCGGGTCAAGGCCTCCCCCAGAGATGACCATCGTTGCCTGTCTCTTGCCACCACCAGCCAGTTTTGTCCTGCTCTACTTTTTATATCGTCGTCCCAACGGCTATAAGGTCTTCCTCTAGCGCGTGAGCCACTGGGACCTGGCCACTTTGTCAACCTTATAGTCCAACGATCGTCGGCAAGCCTAGCGACGTGGCCGGCCCAGTTCCATTTGGATCTTAGTGAGAAGGAGAGAGCGTCGGTAAGTTTGGTTTGCTGTCGAATAATAGAGTGACGAATTTTATGTATTTTTCTTATATTTGAAATGCTCCTCTCCATCGCTCTTTGACAGGACGTTATCATTCGGCTTGCTTTGTTAGTGTACTTCCAAGTTTGACAGCCGTAAGTTAAGGAAGGTAAGATGCACGAGTTCATAATTTTACTTTTGAGTTTCATTGGCATTTTGCTTTTCAGTACTTCTTTCATGCTCCAAAATTTGTTCCATGCAAACTTGATCCTCCTTTCAATTTCTTCGTCGTTGTTATTTTTATCGAACGATATTTGCTTCCCGAGATAGATATATTTGTTGAAGCTTACCTTATTATGTCTCAAATACACTGTAATTTATTTGATTTAAAATATTTATTTTTTCGCCTTATTTTAATTATAAAAAAGCACCCTAATTTTCAATCGAAAATTCTGACGTCAAAATATCAGCTTGGGTTTTATCCTACTGTAATTTTTTTTCACTTTTTTATTTTTTAAAAGGCTTCTACCCTGGTCTATTAGGCCTAAATGGAATTCTAGCTTAAACATTATTTTGTAAACTCCTTCATAGCGACACCCCCAATTGAAAAGCGCTGTTAGTAACTAGTAGTCTAGTTATCTTAAATGTGAATTTAACTTACATTCAATGAATTTAACTTACATGTTACTTAAATGTGAATTTTGTGCTTTAACGCCTAAACTAGTGGTTTAAACCAATTTTGATACGGCACAAAAATAGGCTACAGCTGGAGGAGGCTACTTTTTATACCGGAAATACCATATCCGTGGTATATTTAAAAAAAAAAAACAGAAATTTCTAAAGTAATCTATAGCGACAGCTATAGGTAGATCGCTTTAGCAAACTTTCCTTGAAGGTAGGTTAGATTAGGTTAGTTAAGTTAGGTTAGATAAAGGTCGAAATAGGGAGCCGGAAATCACATTTCCATCGGGATTTGTGAAAATCTGAAAAAAGCACATGTGGAACCGCGGAAAAATGCTAGTATACAATAGAATAGAAATTATTTTATTTCATGTAGGCCTTGCATACAGAGGCTCTTGTGACAAGTAATTTCATTTTACACTGAATAAATTATATTCATAAGTTGCGTGGAATGTAGATTCGATAATTTTTTTTTATTGAATATAGGCTTACGCTTGACGACAATCATGCCTGATGGAAAGCAATGATGAGGTCTAGGATGGAGCGCGCTTGCCTATAGAAAATGCCTATTCACTCTTCTCTTGAAGGCACCTAGATTGTACTTCATGGATAAGGATGCGTCCCTACAGTCCCTACGAGAACTTTAAATTAACTTGCAGGTCTAAGCATTCGTCTGTCGACAGCACAGTAGCAGCTGGACAAATGGATACTCAACAGATGCGGAATATTGATTAAGCTCTTGAGGCTTAAAGTGGAGGACCGCCATTTACTTTAGGATAATAGCTGGGGATCGAATGAAGATTTAATAGTATAATCTAACCCTCATTATTGGATCATATTCTTGTCCGTCTGTTCGCATGTCTGCCACTTATAGCCCTGTTTGTCAGGAACGGAATATCGAGTTTAAATTGATAGCAAAAAATCAGTCTCTATCACCCAATCAAAAGCCATTTACGGTTCGCAAACTCAAAATGTATGGAGTGTTCTCAAGAAGCAAACAAGTATTAATCGCAAATGAATGAGAAATCTGAAAATTAAAAATATGTAAATGAAAAGATTTCGTCACGCCGCAAAAGATTCTGTGTAAATTCGAAATAGAACTTGTACAAGAATATCAACTTTCCCATTAGTATAATAAGTACATATGTGTCAGGTAAACTCGCTTCAAGTAGATATTTGTAGACAGAGACCATCGCTTACGGCGTTTACCCACAATTAGAGGGTAAAACGAGGTTTGAGGCACCCTTGTGGGGAAAATTGTTTTCCTGCCTAAAGGCTAGGCCCATATTATCTGCTTTTCCATCCCATTTGCAATGTCGACGCAATTGGGCTTAAGCTGATTAAACGAGGAGGTGCTTTTTCTCTAAGTAGTGTTATTGTTTCGCTGTCATTAAATGAAAATGAGTTAAAACCTTAGGGGAATAATATTATCTACTTATTTCATAGGCTCTTTTTTCTTACTGATAAAGCTCTTTATGCTTCCGTAGTAACGCGAATTTATTTGAAAGTATAACGTTATACATAATTTTCTTTATCTCAAAATGAAAGCAGAAAATTACATATTATCTATACTCTAGCTGACAAATGTTGTCTTGGTATTTTGGGGTACGAAAAATAGATATCGTAGCGCCAGCAACGATGTTTGTAAATGTATAATATCGATATATTCTTATGCATTTACATATTCGTGTTTCGCTATTCGTCTCGTATTCGACGATGGTCAGTCAGACCTACTGAATGTCATAGACAAAAAAAATCATAGAAATCGGTTAAGCCGTTTTGGAGGAGTTTGATTATTTAAAACACGAGAATGTTATATGTTTGACTGGTTTGACGGGTTAGCTAGTAATACTAATACAAGCTAACCCGTCAATCCTTGTTTTGCCCTTTAGGATATGAAAAAAATAGATTACGACCTAATATCAGACCCAACGAACTCAATTAAAAATTTTAGTTAAATTTTAGTTTAGCAAACACAGTGACATAAAAATATACGAGGAGAATATAATATGAATGGCGGGTAATAAGGAGTATTACGTTTCATTACATTATTTTGTACACAGACACACATTTTATGCACCCCGTTCTACGCAGCTGGTGTTAGGAATAAGTATTTCCTATTTTCTGTATATTTTGCTAGTACACGTTTAACTACACTTTATAGGATATAATTTATTATGTATATTTAATTATTTTCTATTTAAAGAAAATAAATTCATAATGAGTACCTACTCCAGCACAGCTTACATTCTTGATTACAAAGGCCAGTAATAATAATAATATCCAAATAAGGTCGGTAATAATAATATCCAAAAACACTTAGAAACAGATTTTTGATAACTAGCTTAGTTTTTGAGTAATTAGGTAAAAGGTCGTTTTTCTGTTATATACCTAATTCCGCGACGCTGCATGTCGCACCTACCAACGTATCCGTGAGAGTGAGAAAGACAAAAATAAATTCAATAAATCGTTTCTTTTACTTTCAGAGCACATTCTCTGCAATAAACTTTGAGGAATCATTTGAAATTTTGTTTAATCAAGATAAATACAAGCAATTACACTAAGATTTCCAAATTCAAACAAATGATTAAGCAACGTTGCAGTTTTTCCACCACCCTTTCATAAAACGCTTGCCTATTCTGTTCTTTCCTTTCAATGTAAAGGAGCGATTTATTTAAGTGGCGCAAGGCACATCGCTTGTTCATTCCCCTCCATAACAAGATGCTAAAAAGATTCGCGAAAGGGTGGGTAAAAAATATCATCGCATTAGCGGAACAATACGCGCAAAGTTTGGCAAGCAACATGAAAGAAAAAATAATTACCTACGCTGTGGTAAACAATTTTCTCCTAAATGAGCTCAATGAGAGAGTTTTTTTAATATAAACTAAGAAAATCAATCTGCTAAGGATTTATTAGACATTTTATTGATTTGAAGGTGAATGTGGATTTTTGGTAAATGGTAGATTATTTTCTGTATTTTTTTTTTAATTTTCTGAACTGTGTGTCTTTCTTTTTTCTTTTACTGGCTGTTTTCTGATTAGTATTAGACTAGCATACCTACAAGATTCACTCACTGATGATATCTTCAAAAGAAATCACTTGGCGCCTGCTTTATGAGTACTAGGTACGACGCACTTCCATTGTTACAGATCTATTTCGGGAGGAATTTTAACTCATAGAGCCCCATAAAGTAAGTGTTTCGGAACCTTTTGCCATTAGGAATGACATTCCATTCTACGGCAAAAGAGTGAAACGGCGCTAAAAATAAGCGTGATGTTTAAACTACAATAATATGTGTCCCGTTTTAGTGTAGGAGCCAGCGGGGAAAGACTTAGGTACTTTTAAAAAGCCAGAGGTAAAATTGAATGCTGCCTTTGATGCACCTGATACAGATCTTTTTGGCAGTTACCTAGGCTTTTACGAGTACATACCTACAGTTCAATCAAACGCATTAGTAGTAACTTAGCATATATTGCATAACTGACAAAGTGTGTGCTGTAGTTTGTACACGTAGCAGTACTTATACCACCTGCTACCTAACTTTAACAACCTGGGTGAAAATTACCCTGAGTAACTTGGGTTGTTAAAATGTAAAATTTTATGGAATTCAACTTAGGAAATACAATGCTCAACGTCCATTAAATTAATAGAGCTGAAATTTATTTTTCAGTGTTAATTTTTCATTTTATTTTAATGATTCACTTCACTCGTGTGTGAAAACGTTATGCGAATCGTTACCCAGATCATGGAATTCTTTAAGTTTTATAAGAACATTTGTTCTCATCTCTTTGAATTCGTTGGTTTAGGATAGACGATTTTGACGATTGTAGGTAGTTAGGTACTATGGTTTTTGTGTATCATTATGGAAGGATGTTATCTCCACAGCACAGGGGATTCTAGTGTGGACATCACAGGCCTCAAATTTTTTGCATATTTTGTACCTATGTAAAAATAAATTATAAATAACTATGATGTGCTTCTACACTAAAGGGTAAATTTTGGTAAAAGTAGGTAACATTTTCTGGTATCACAACCTTTTCCCCAATTATAAGAATTTAACCTGAATGGTTAGTGAGCTGACTGGTATACAACTTCTTAAAATATCCCACCAGCTCTCAGTCTATTTGTGTCCCGTTTCCGAACGTAACGCTGAAGCAATAGTCAAACGTCAGTCGGTTAATGCCTAGTCGGCCGCTTACAAGACGACCGCACTAATCAATTCTAGTAAAGCGCGTTTCGGAACGCATATTCTAATTTTAAATTTAAAAAACAAACATCGCGTAAAGCTTTTTGTCGCGTTTTGTTTTCGCTGTTATTATTTTTAACCCGCGCTCTAATTATTTAGTAGGTCAATAAATATTTATTTTAGTTATGGAGAAATCCGTTTTTGTTGCGTTATTATTTTGTGTTCTTTTAACAGGTGAGTTTTTATAATTCAATTTTTTTAATTACGCATGCATGTTATTTTATATTCAAATAGTTATTGAATCTGCGTTTGGCGTTTTTAAAAGCACTTGGTTTGTTTGAAAATATTTTCGGCACTAATTGGTTTTCAGTTGAACCGGAGTGAGATTTTGTTTTTAAATTGAAAATACATTTTTTGTTCTGTATTTACCTAGTTTTCAAACTTTTCACGTCACGTAAGTATAGGAAGGTGGTGGTCCCAGTACTCTATAACTCGACTTATCTACATTATTATGTATTGTGTCTTGAGTATTCTGAAGTTAGTAGTATTCTCAAGGTTTCGTTAGTATACGGAATTGAGTATAATATAATGTATTAAATTTTTTTTATTTCATTCTGTATCTAATAAAAAAATTCCATATTCGCCTATGCATACGGAAATTCCTTTTCCATAATATTTTACCACTTGCACACTTATGTATGTAACTATGTCTGTACATATTTATTATTTATATTATATAAGTACCTAAACATTAATAACGATGTACTTTTTTGTACTTATTGCTCAACACAATACCTCTTTTTTTGCATATGGTCTATGTACCTTTACAAATAAATGTAGAATTGATATTATGTTCCCTAAAACGTCATATTATGCTACGTGAAGCCATATAATCAGTAGGTACCTACCTACTGGCGGTTTTGAACCCGGGACGGTCATTGCTCTCTTTCAATTTTAATAAGTAAAACCTAACCTTTAGTTATGGATTAGGTAGGTAAGTACTCGTAACTAAATCCATTAAATAAAAATATTTTTAAATCAGATGATTCTACGAAAAGCTAACAACTAAAAGTTCTCGTTTCAGCTATTAACTTTTTAAGCTTGAAGGATTTGTAACGATATAGTTTCAATTTAGAACTATTCAAATTTTATTCATAACTATTCAAGTATATCAGAAGTGGGATTTGGTTGGGACTTCTTTTAGCCGACGTGTTTCATATCAGTATACGCACAGATCAGATAATGAGTTGTATACTGACAAAGGTACGAGTAAATGCATGATTACTATTTTTTTTTTTTAATTTTGTAAGAACGAAATATAAAACGATATACCTATTTCCACAATCAAGACAACATTGTCAATAGGCAACTGAAGATCAACATCAACGTTCATGGCCAGCTTATTTCTATGCGATAGTCATACAATACTTGTATTTCCTGAACACAATACACATACACATTACACATTATACACGTGTTATTAAAAGAGTAACGCAATACACATCAATTTGATGCGTTCGGTCGCAAGCTAGTTGAGCTTGTTAAAGCAAATGGTACCAATTCCTGAAATTATGTGCGCCATATTGGTGTCATGATGGTGGCTTAATGAATACGTGCCTATCTACTTCGGTTAAATATTTGGGTTGATGGAAGTCAACTAAAGTCATGAATCATGGATATGCCAACTCCCTGGTTTTACTAGCGGAGCGCACGCGTCAATATTGGTTCTCACATAACCCCGGGGGCCCCAAATATCATTAATTTTCCTGGAATTAAATTAACTTATATGTTAATCAGTCTCTGGGGGAGGCCTTGACCCGAGAGGGGTTTTCCGAGGATTAAAATAATCTGAAAAGTTATAGCATTTACGTAAAAATATATAATATCTTGATAAACTAGTCACATGCAAATTTCTCCTCTGTTATTAATATCAATACATTATTATTTATTAGATCATACCTAAGTTTACCATGTCAATTTGTGTCGGAAAAATAAAAGGCTTTTTCATTTTTTACTTTATTTATATGTTAATCCAGGATATAATCTATCTCTGTTCTAAATTTCAGACAGATCAGTTTAGTAGTGGCGGCGTGAAAGCGTATTTTTCCGTACAAACAGTGGACCCCTGTTTCATTCCCTAAGGGGTTTTGAAAAACCCTTTCACTCCTAGACCTCATATGAAACTTATGTGTGGTCTCTAGACCCAGTGATTTAAGCTGTGTGTTGTCAAGCACTCAGTCAGTTTTTTGCTTTTAACTTCTTACAATTTTGAAAAATTATTTGATTTTAAAAGTTGCTCCAAATAGGTACTGCAAAATATACGCTAAATATATATGTATACGCTAATACGTATATGTATACGCTACTAAATATATATGTATATGTATACGCTAATACGAAAAAGTGTCGTAGTGTAGTTTGAGTATGTCAAAACTACACTTTATTGGCTTTTCAAAAAAACACAATCTATCCGGAACAGGCTGTGGTTTGAGGAAGCCATAAAGTACCTACTCGTATCAAAAACTGGCAAGGAAGGCATAATATTGATTGTTTTTATATCAAGCAGTAGTCGCCTTATAGTAGCATTTTGCCTGGTAGGCGACTTCGGCCGCATCTGGTTACCACCCTACCAGCAAAGATGCACCGCTAAAGCTAAATGCTTGCCGGTGCGAAGCTGTGTTTAAACCGTTAAGAATTACTTACTTCTTCAAGTTACGATAACATCTTCTTTGGCCGCATCGTCACTTACCATCAGGCGAGTTTGCACTCAAGCATTTGTAGCGTGCAAAAAAGAAGTCATTTAGTAGTAATCATTTTGTCTAACAGTAAAATAATCTAAAATCAATTTTCAAGGATAATTTATTTTTGATCTAGTTTACGAGACTGTTTAGATTTTGTGCTCAATGTTAGTTTATCTGTGTCATTGCCAGGTTGAAGAAATACCTATTAATATTCACATGTACATGAATCCATACTGAATCTCTATATACAATTAGAATCATAATTCAATATTTCGTAAACTGTACTTACGGCTATTAGAATGATTTAAATTCTGTATTTATAATGGAATCTTTGTCATAATATTTTGCCCATTCAATGGGAAACTCCATTTCTTAAAATATTTCAAAACTCTCCAAAAATACATATGGTTTATGCACAGGGTTTATGCAACAGATTTTTTTGTTTATGCCTTTATCTGTGTGGGATGTGAAGAAAATGTTAAGGGCAAAATTGCAATTATAATGGTCATCTTTGATTAACAAAACAAAGACTACGACCTTTTTGAAATTGTTACACGAAGCCTTTAAAGTAATTAACCTTACTCGGCTATATAATATTCACGGCAGTGGTCGATAACCGTTTTTTTCGTGACAAAAACCAACGAGAGCTATTAACTTACCGACCGTTAAGGCTGTAGACGGTTATTATTTAGGTCCGCCTCACTTTAACCAGCTATTAAAAAAAACTATTCTAGTATCCGGTAAATTTGATAAAAAATATGGAGATTTTGGAGCAAATTTTAGGAAAACTTTTTGTAGAGATTTTTTTAACGTTTGCTTGTGCTTCTAAGCTAATTTAGATTACAGACCAAAAATAAATGACGTTCAAATGTGGAAGTTTTTGTCTTCATATTTTTAACTTGCAGGTCAGTAAAATCGCTTAAATAACCGTTCAGCCCGTTAACTTACCGACCGTCAATCAACAAGTAAAAGTAAATCATTGTTTTGCCCAAATATAATAAACTCGTACTTTCATGTAATGTTTGGCGATGCTGGAGGCAAAAGCAAAGAGTAATCCCTAACGCCAAAAAACCGGAGAAGTGCGAGTCGGACTCGCGCACTGAGGGTTCCGTACCGACTACTACCGGAGGAATAAAACCATAAAAACCACTTTTCTTGAACCGCATAACCAACTTAGTTATCTTAGGTAATGTAAATACCAAACAACGCCATCTGTCGTCATCAAAGTTAAACAAAATATTAGACTTGTTGAATATGAAACGACGTTATCCATCGGGACACCAGGACGCCCACCGTGGAGGAGTTTGTCCGTACTCTGGCGCAACGCCTGTTCGCTCGCGCGGATTACGGGCCGTGCGCACACCTCCACGGGATTGCCCCTACACTCGATCGACCACCGCAAGGGCGTCCCCTACCTCGCGAGCTCCTACGGTCCCCGTTCCCTTCCCGGCATTTTATGGGTAGCGATGGAGACGAGGAAGACGACGCGAGGATCATCACTGGACAGGACCAATGACGTAACCTGACCCCTAGGCCCAAAGCCAAGATGGCGGAGCCTTAGCTTCCTAACCAGGGGGCTTAAAGATCAACACCGAGGGCGTACAGCGCCCCCGCGACACATCGCCCGGGTAAGGAGGTTTGCCTCGAGGCCCGTACCCCCCGGAGGGAAATCACACCCGCCGGAGAAGACCACGCTGCTGAATATCAATTCAACACGTATTAAAAAAAACTACTCACTAGATCTCGTTCAAACCAATTTTCGGTGGAAGTTTGCATGGTAATGTACATCATATATTTTTTTTAGTTTTATCATACTCTTATTTAAGAAGTTAAAGGGGGGGGACACACATTTTACCACTTTGGAAGTGTCTCTCGCGCAAGCTATTCATTTTAGAAAAAAATGATATTAGAAACCTTAGTATCATTTTTGAAGTCCTATCCATAGATACCCCAGACATATGGGTTTGATGAAAAAAAAATTTTTGAGTTTCAGTTCTAAGTATGGGGCACCCCCAAAATTTATTACTTTTTTTAAATTTTGTGTGCAAACCTTAATGCGGTTCACAGAATACATCTACTTACCTAGTTTCAGCAGTATAGCTCTTATAGTTTCGGAAAAAAGTGGCTGTGACATACGGACGGACAGACGGACAGACGGACAGACAGACATGACGAATTTATAAGGGTTCCGTTTTTTGCCATTCGGCTACGGAACCCTAAAAAGAAAAGTCTTTCAGGCAGAAATCATGCCTGGGGACCGCTTTTGGCCAAGCGATTTGTTTCAGAACTTGTGTTTACAGAACGCGAATTAAAAACTTCATAGTCGTGAACTAATGTACTAGTGACTAAAACTATTGAACCATGTTTTAATAATAAAATAAATATGTACCTACAAAATAATAATCTTTGTGTGGTAGGTACCAAATTATTCCTGAATCAAATTCTGAGTTCTAAAGTGATTTCATCTGTTGATAATAATATTTTTATTTTTAAATCGAAGTAGGTATGGTAAATGCTGATTATTTGTTTAAGTTCAAAATTACAACTAATCAGTGCAGTCGTTAGTATAATCTGTTTCCTGTGGTATATTCCAAACTAATACAAAAAACAAATGTGCTAATTGTGTAATTTCAATGTGTAATTTTCATTTTTTCCTCAACATGGCGAGGTTGTTTATTTTCGTAGTCAAATACAACATACAATAATTTTTTTGAAACTCCCCGACTAAAGTAAGAACTAAGAATCTATCAGTATAATTACAAACCCAAGAAAATCCGCCGGAGCTGCTGTGTTTCGCCTATGACGGTGTTGATGGTGCTGTTTACCAGTTGATGACTAATTCAATTTCTTGATACTTCTCATATACCGGCAGTTTATCAATACTTCTTAATTACATTAATTGATATTGGAAACGAAAATAGCAATGGCAGCTCCGACGGATTTTCTTGGAATTGTAATTATACTGATAGTTTCTTAGTTCTTACTTTCCTTTAGTCGGGGAGTTTCAAAAAAATTATTTAATCCTTTTTCAATTACAAGTCTGCAGAAGTCGTGGGTGTTTTAAATTTTTTTAATTTTCCACTTGTGTGTGCATGACTGTAAAAATCAAGTCAATCAATGCGTTTGTATCAGTCATTTCCATCTATAAGTTTAAGGTTACGTACTCTTATAATGCTTTAAACATATACAATCATTCTGTATGTACAATATACATGTACATTGTACACTTTTGTAAATAATTCTAATGTGTTTTACAAGGCCTTATAACAAATCGGTACTTAAAAATAAAACTTGTTATTAACTTTTGTCACCAGTCTTAAACAAATGTAGATTGTTTCAAAATGTATGAAAACTCTTGTAAATTAAACAAATATATTCTCACCACTGGACTATACTTATATCTTATTGACTACTATAATTGAGATAAATGAGGAAATCTAGATCTCGACCGTGAATATGAATGTAACTTGAGACAAAACTTAGTATGTTACTACATTATCGCTTGATTGCTTTTCTTACATGTTAATAATGCTAAGTAATATTATAACAACAACGTTTGAGAGACAAATTGATCTTTTAACAAAGATTTGCGGGTCACAGCGGTGAGGAAGAAGAAGAAAACGTCGATATGCTGGTCTGAAGTGAAGCAGTATATTATTACAATATATATAGCTACTCGTGCTGATTGGCCACTGACTGACTGACTCATTGATCACTTCTCCTGAACATTTTTGTATGAAAAATTTTTTTTTCATGTATGGTTTCGTGTAGAGGGGAAAAATTCATTCGGAGGAAAAATACGGAGAGAGCTGATGATTGAGGATTCCGGAGACGGGTGAAGAGCACAGCCAGGGTATTGAAGATAGGTGGGGGGTGCTCGACCAAATGTCATTTGAAACGTCATCCAATTGACAGTGAACTGAAAAAAATTTCAAAATGGCGGATTCAAAATGGCCGCTATACGAATTTCGTCGATATCTCGGAAAGTATAAAAGATGGAAGAACGGTTTCTTGACAAGAAGTGATCAGGTCCCAAAGGTCTATTTGATGGATAGAAAGAAAATTCAAAATGGCGGAATTTATTTTTTCATACAAAATGTATGGGGAACCGAACGTTGAGACTAAAGTTGTAAGGCAAATAGGGGGGGAAGACAGCACGCGGGCCACATGGGGCCCGCGCACCCACGCGCCCTACTAGTATGTATATATAGCTACTCGTGCTGATTCACTGACTGACTGACTCATTGATCACCTCTCCTGAACAATTTTGTATGAAATATTTTTTTGTCAATGACCGTTTCGTATAGAAGAGAAAAAATCATTAAGAACAAAAATATGGAGAGAGCTGATGATTGACGAATTCGGAGACGGGTGAAGAGCACAGCAAAGGGTATTGCAGATAGGTGGGGGGTGCTCGACCAAATGTCATTTGAAACGTCATTCAATTGGCAGTTAGCTGAAAAAAATTTCAAAATGGCGGATTCAAAATGGCCGCCATACGAATTTCGTCAATATCTCGGAAAGTATAAAAGATGGAAGATCGGTTTCTTGACAAGAGTTGATCAGCACTCAAAGGTCTATTTGATGGATAGAAAAAAAAATTCAAAATGGCGGAACATTTTTTTTTTCATAGAAAAATGTATGGAAATATTGAAGAGGCTGGAAGGTGGAAGGCAAATAGGGCGGAAGACGGCACGCACTCTACTAGTTAATATATATATAGCTACTCGTGCTGATTCACTCATTGATCACCTCTCCTGAACAATTTTGTATGAAAAATTTTTTTTCCAAGTATGATGTCGTATAGAGGGAAAAAATTCATGAAGAGGAAAAATACGGAGAGAGCTGATGATTGAGGATTTCGGAGACGGGTGAAGAGCACAGCCAGGGTATTGAAGATAGGTGGGGGGTGCTCGACCAAATGTCATTTGACACATCATCCAATTGGCAATGAGCTGAAAAAATTTTCAAAATGGCGGATTCAAAATGGCCGCGAAACGAATTTCGCCAATATCTCGGAAACTATAAACGATGGCAGAACGGTTTCTTTACAAGATGTGATCAGGAGTTGAAGGTCTATTCGATGGATAGATAAAAAAATCAAAATGGCGGAATTTATTTTTCCATAGAAAAATGTATGGCGAATGTTTAAGTGACAAAAGTTGGAAGGCAAATAAGGGGGAAGACAGCACGCGGGCCACATGTGGCCCGCGCCTCCACGCACCCTACTAGTTAATATATATATAGCTACTCGTGCTGATTCACTCATTGATCACCTCTCCTGAACAATTTTGTATGAAAAATTTTTTTTTCAAGTATGACGTCGTATAGAGGGGAAAAATTCATGAAGAGGAAAAATACGGAGAGAGCTGATGATTGAGGATTTCGGAGACGGGTGAAGGGCACGGGGAGGCTATTGCAGATAGGTGGGGGGTGCTCGACCAAATGTCATTTGAAACGTCATCCAATTGGCAATGAGCTGAAAAAAATTTCAAAATGGCGGATTCAAAATGGCCGCTATACGAATTTCGTCGATATCTCGGAAAGTATAAAAGATGGAAGAACGGTATCTTGACAAGAAGTGATCAGGACCCGGAGGTCTATCCAATGAATAGAAAAAAAAATCAAAATGGCGGAAATTATTTTTCCATAGAAAAATGTATGGGGAATTTTGAAGAGACGAAAACTTGAAAACTTTGCAAGTGTATGATGTTTTTCTTCAGAGAACTTCCAGAGAATAATATGGAATGTGATGATGATTGAGGGTTTCTAAGATGGTCGAGGAGCACGGGCAAGGTATTATAGTTAGGTGGGTACTGCGCAAACAAAAAATACTCGGAACCTCATGCAATTGGCAGTGAGCTGAAAAAAATCCAAAATGGCGGATTCAAGATGGCCGCCATACTAATTGTTCTATCTCGGAAAGTATAAAAGATAAGAGAGTGGTTTCTTAGCAAGAGGTAATCAGGACCCGAAGGTGTTTTTGATGGGTAGAAAAAAAATCAAAATGGCGGAATTTATTTTTTCATAGAAAATTTACATTTCGAATATAATTATGCAAAGCATTGATGCAGTTTTTCGGCCAAAGAAAAATGTGAAAGGAGATTATGATCTAGGATTAGGTTGATGATTGAGGAGCACGGTCATGGTTTTAAAGATAGTTAAGGACTGTTGCAAAAAATACGCTGAACCTCATCCGATGAGGTTCAGCGTATTTTTTTGTTCGAACAGTAGTTAACTATCTTTAAAACCATGACCGTGCTACTAGGTAGTTTTTTCAGCCTACTGCCAATCGGATTCCAATTGTGAGATGACGGCGATACTTTTATGGGCGGGAAGACCGCACGCGGGCCACATGTGGCCCGCGCACTCACGCGCCCTACTAGTTTTACATTATTACTCAATAATGACAACTGTACACAGTATTGTCCGACTCTCAATTGTTAACCGGTCCGTACATGGCGGCGGGACTCCGTCAACCACTACGTACCTACGTCGTACACTGTTATATTTAACTCTAAAGGTCCGGTAATCTGTAGTCCGTACACTTTACAGGTTGAATTGAGGGCACGTTTACAATTTTGCTCATAGCCTATATAAAACGTGGAAGAGAAACTCAAGCGCGATATAGAGTTACGATCTATAAAAAAGGAAAAAGCCTTTGGTTGAGATACGCTTTTAAACCTGATCCTGGTGAGTTTTGAAGTTATCTTTGCAATAATAGATTGAGCATTGAACAAAATCTGTCAAACTTTAAAGATTATAAATAACTATATTATCGTCATCCTCTCAGGGTTATTATCATGTTCCGTAAACTTTCCTTATTTTTTCTTGCACTCAATCTAATTTATCTCCAACGAGATTTCCCTTTAGTTATATTTTTCGAGGCTTCTATTTATTCAAAGCTATACCAATTTTTCATATTTTTCTTTAAATGTTTTCCTACATTTTAGTATAGCAAAAGTTAAGTTTGAGCGTAGGTATCTACTATTTCAAATTTTACCAGTGTTTCTTTAAAAGCTGTTTGCAAAATCAAAATTAAATGTAGAATTGAAACCGGTACTATCGAAGGTGTATGAACTAAGGAGGCCATCTTTAAGTCTGAGAAACAAACACAAGATGGCTGGTGAAAAATACAATATGGAGTCGACATCAAAAACGTCGTAAAAGAATAGGTAGGTTAGTCTATATCGTCTAGATTCTAGTAAATAACCGATTATTACTTTTTTAGTACGGAAGTGAATAAACTATTGTTTTATACAAAAATATAGTACCTAAGTATGTAGTTATGACATACAAATGCTCTTTAGAAACATGACATTGAGTTGAACTAATCAGCGTCCATCTAAATAAAACAGGAATAGCGGCGCGTCATGGTGTGGATACGGAATTGAATGTTCACAAAACAAGCGAGGTATACACCGTACAGTGTACACCTAATTAATAACGTTGTGTGTTCACTAAAACCGACAACAGAAAATGCAGAAATTGCTTAATAACAGCACAAATTCTCCACATGCCTAAGCGTAAAATTATCCTGAGACTGTTAATTATTACGGGATTTGTGGGGGTAAAATTATCTACCGTGAATGTTGATAATATCATCTGAGTAACTTTATCATGGTCTAATAATGGACATTCATTAACGGCGCAGAAGCCGTATTTAAGCGATTTTGAATAAAAATTTTGAAAACGATTTTAAAAACTATAAAGAACTTTTAAAAACTTTCAAATTTACACGTCATGTATTTTGGGTCTTTAATCTAAAATCGCTTAGAAGCAGAAACACGATTGGATAAGATTCGAAATCTCGATAGAAAGTTCTTTCAAAAGTTGCTCCAAAATCTCAGTTTTTCTAGTTTTCATCAGGAACTACATTGGATGTAATTATAATTTTTGTTTTAAAGTGTCATTAATAATAATATCCAAAAACACTTAGAAACAGATTTCTGATAACTAGCTTAGTTTTTGAGTAATTAGGTAAAAGTTCGTTTTTCTGTTATATTCTTCCGCGACGCTACATGTCGCACCTACCAAGGTATCCGTGAGAGTGAGAAAGACAAAAATAAATTTTAATCATAGTTTTCACAAAAAGCCCTCTGCACCTTTAATGAGGCTGAAGTTTTTTAAATAAATCATACAAGTAGATGCTAAATTCATCTGTTTCTAGCTCTATCTGTCCAGATGAAATAAATTCTTGAATAATTTTTTGATTGTTTTTCTATGTAAAATATAGTGGAAAAAGTTGCAACACCATTGCTGATGTTTGGAGTTCTCTAAGATCATCATTCCTAGGAATTTGAATAATTCATTATTCTTTTTTCTTCTTTGATCACTATTAAGAATACGTCATCAAAATCTATAGTTGAATAGAATAAGATAAAATACATACATCTTTAGTCCCTCAACTTCATCATGTCACTCAATCTTGACAAAGCATTTAAGAAGCAAATTCCTCTTAATCAAAACAGCCTTGTGTACCATTTACCACTAAGCTTGTTAAGAGACAAGTTTAATTCCCGACATGAATTTATATTAATCATAGAGTTGCATTAGATTAGTTTGAACGTTATAAAATTGTAGCGGCTTCTTGTGTGGCGCTACTCGTTTAAGCTTTGAAATACTTTTTTCCATGTCTCCTTAATTGGTCCAATAAGAGCAAAAAATTTCTCACCAACTCGTCCAAATGTCGTTTAATAAGGGAACTATGCCTCAAAATAATAACCATGGTGGATTTTGTTATCTTAGGAAAAATATAGACTGGTGTTTAAAAAATTAGCCTCAGTAAATAAAGAGGATGTACCTACGAGTACAAAAAAGATTCCGACGAATTGAGAACCTCCTCCTATTTTTGAAGTCGGTTAAAAACGTCTCTTACACTTACTATCGTGAATCTGCGATTGAGATTTAAATGTGTGTCAAGTGTCAACTTCTTTAGATGTTACTGAAGATGAGGTAACTAGCAAAGTTTTGAAACCTAGGGATCTCAATTGATTACAAATAAAAGTATGATTTGGAAGACCAATTGCATCTCGTTTTTAACATCTTAGAAGATGGATGTTAGATTTTTTTTATAATGTGACCAATAAATTGCAGGTGCATGTTTTTAATTTTTCCTCCGAAAAAATCGCAAACACAAGATAAAATTCGTTATAAGATTAAATGTGATTTCAATTGAAAGTGTGTAAGGTACAACTGTGCAAGTTAACAATAGGTTTAAACTTTTAGTCTACGATAGTTTATGCTGTCTAGACTTTTTTACCAGACCGATTTTACACCGTTCTTGCGTACTCCTTAAGTACTTGCTTGTAGAACCTACTAAATGTTGACGACTTCCTTTCATCCATTCTTTCGTTTTTTTATGAGAGTAACATTAACATCTTGTATAATACGATGTAGTCTTGTTTTAGACTATTTTCAAACAAAGTCATTAAGATGTTTAATGTTTACAACGATTCGCTATCCAACACTTAACTGTACCTACTGGCGTAAAAAGATACAAACTGTAACATCTTATCATTTAGTAAGATCATTGAAAACCTTTTAATGCTACACCTAATATAAGTTCAATCGACTCCTTATATGTATTGGTAAGAATTATTAGGAAACTTCTGATTCATATTCAGGATTTAATGGCCATATTCTTACCTTTTTGGTGTCGTATCGGACTTATTATATTATTAAAGTAGGAGTTTAAAAACAGAGCATATTTAGTACTGCACGAACTCTTGCGATAATATTTCATGCAGATTGCCGACCCTGCGCGAATGAACATGAGAGTGTCCTTCAAAAACATAATTCAGTCGGAAAGATGAGTCCAGTTTAAGTGCCTATATTAAAATGATAAAGGTAAACTTTTTCGTCAAGAGCATATAAAATGGGACGCAAAAATTGATGATATCACGTACAAGCTCGTCCCTTAATGGTGCTTATGACAATGTTCTGTCTGACGCTAGTAATTTACTAGAACATCAGGAAGTTCCATTGTTAAAACTTTTATAAATGGCGGAAGTAACGTGGGCTTTACGACTGACTTTAAGTGTCATTAAACTTGAGTCACGACACCATGCGGCCAAGTAGATTAAACTGATTACACTGTAACCTTAACCGAATGCAAGATGCAAACAATCTCAAGATTCACTCGCGATATTATGAGATCACGGCTTGAATCAAACCAATCATGTGAGGATTATGTGTCTAAATAAAAATAGGGATGACGGTTTTTAAAGACATTGTTTCAAATTGAATCTCATAAATTAAATTGATTGTTTTAATTAATTACAAGTACCTGCTGGGCAACCGAGCTTTGCGTAAAACGCGTTTTTATAAAAAATGTTATAAATCAAAATCTTGTTTAAATACAAAGTTTCATCGAAATCGAGAATTGAAATATACTTATAGAATAATAAAATAAGAGTCATATTGTTGACGTAGGTACTGGGTTGGGTTTGTTTATTCATTCATAGACTTCACCACATATTAGGTATTATGTTCAAATGATATTTCTATACAGAAATATACAAACAATAACTTGATGGGGTTTCATCAGATACATGTTTTTTTTTATTATGCGATATAATATAATACTCGTAAGTACATCAGACAATGTTCAAGTTAACAAATAGTAATACGAAGTTTTTGTCGATTGACTATGATTTTTTAAAGTAGGCAATTATTTGGGTTTAGGTTTTATAAAAACAGGATTTCATGTTTGATGTATAACGAAATAAGTCCAAATATCCCTAAGTCTAAACGGAAGGATAAAAAAGGTCAATAGGTACCTTAGCAATGTACGAGTAGCGAAAGTGCTAGGCACGATGTAGCCCACTGAAGGAATATTCTAGTTGGAGAGGGATTCTTCACTCGAATATTCCTTTTCGATCTACGTGTTCGATGTAAAGCTACCTTTGAAAGTCATGCGTCTGCTTTTTGTAATATATTCCCTATAGGTGACTAACATGAGCCTTTTTTGCTTAGTATATATTGAGGTTACTTTTTTTAAATATTAAAAACAAGTCCTGAGTTCTGGTTTTATAGAAAGAGAAATATTTGACTGCCTATAGCCCTAGGCGGCCAGGTACGGATTTCAGGCATCACACAGGTTTGAAAACATTATGAAGAATTCTCAGGGCAGGCAAGTTTCCTCACGATGTAAACCAACAAGAAAGTGCCATAAACACACAAAGCTCTATAAAAGTATAAACTGGGATTCAAATCTTAGACCTTCAATTAAGAGGCAGATAACTCAATCACTGGGCTATCACTGGTTAGTTTTTACACCAAGGTATAAATTATTGATATGTAAATGTTTTACTCCGATTTCTTACATCCCACAATTCAAAAGTTTTGTATCAGCTGTTACAATATTTTTACAAAGATCAAAGCCGCCTATCCGATCTAACAAGCGTATCGGGAACACCTTTGAAACTCTTTCCTTCCTTTACGCACCTCTTTTAAGAACTTAGCTAATATTTTTATCTTTTCTAAAAATTACAATTGAAGTGTAAACCCTTTTAAACAGTCCATCACTGGGCACTGGTATCTTCTCGCTTCTCAGAATGAAGAGTATGGCTACAGCTCTCAACGCTAGCCAATTGTGGTTTGACAGGCTTCACAAAACTTTAAAAATATCAGCAGAACTTACAGCCATGCATTTTTCGCCACCAAGCTTTTCTGAACAACACAAAACTAGGATGTTTTCTTTTATCTGTTAAGTACCTGATATTCACTTCATTGACAAAAAGTTACACTTATAATCATAATGTATAAATTAAGAGGCGAATTCTTGAAGTCGAATTCCATCTAGGTGATAAGTCGGTACGTCTAAGCCATGGGGTATAATGTGTACTACGGACGCTTTTCGTAAAACGTAAATTTTGATAATTTTTTGTACCTACCTAATATATACCTAATATATAAACATCTCAGTTATGTTATACTGTCGAGTGGACCATCAAAGTAACAAATAAAGCTGCAAAGACCCTTCTTGGGTTTATAGGTAAGTAATGTTAGTTCTCTGAAATGATATTGGTACGTACATCGAATCCGAATAACGGAAGTTTGTTTCGGTATGTCCTCGTACTTGAATTATTTACAACCTGTATGCTTTCTAGGTAACCATACAATAGCTCATATTAACCAGTCATAGGTTCCTACTTGGAAATAGAACTACAATTATAACAGTTTTAATTTCTGCGATATTCTATTCCTATACTATGTTAGCTCTCTATTACAGAGATATATATGTTTCATAATGTATGTTTGACATTCGTTTACTTAAAATTTAACAATGCATCTTTGCTTGAATATTTTTTATCGAATTATTGAATTAGCTAGGTTGACTAGGTATAAAGTGCCTAAAATATGGCTTAGAGATGATAGTAAAGTCAACCCAAGGATTCTTAAGAAGAAGCTGAAGGATTATCTGCATAAAAACTCTTGAACTGGCTATAATTATATTATAGTATTTGTAAATTAATAATTAGTAAAACAAAATGTATCCATACAATAGTAAGTAATACGTATAGTAGCAGTAGTAATAAGTAGTGGCTCCATAATTACTTTATTCATAATTGTGAATTAGACGCACAATAAGCATGTAAATATAGCGCCTCCTCGCCAACAAACTGGTAGCCCAGTTTGGAGAGATTTTGTAAATAATCATATTTACAAAATCTCGCCACACTCGTGCATGTATTTTTTGACTTAAATAAATTTAAATAAAGCTGAAATCCCACTATGTATCACTTGTACCAAAGGCACAATACATTCTACGATGATTTGAGTGTAAGCAAGCTTGCCATCGATACAATCTTTATTACTCAGCACGTAAGAATCTTATCTGCTTCTAAAACATATCCAAACATTTCATTTCCATCCATCAATCTTGAAACTTTAGCAGCCAATAAATTAGCTCACACAAAACTTCAGTACGCTGTTATACGTAACTAGTAAACCCCATATTGCGATCTTTCAAACTTTCGCAGAACTTAAATAAGATTCGGACAAACTCCACTCAATCTTTCTCTTAATATTATGATAAGCGATAGGTAATCTCGGCGGATTGGAGCGGCATATTGATGGTTATTACTTCGAACAATCAGGGTCTCTAGGTCCTTACGTATAAGTAAGGTCTGAGCTATCTATACATATGAAATAATAAAGGACTTTATTTTTTCATATAAACGAATTCAAAGATTTAACGTGTTATTATTTTTAACCGGTTTCAAAAAGGAGGTAATTCTAAATTACCGAATTTTTTTAATTTATAAGTTCTGGTCTCTTGGATGTATTAAAATTCAAGTATCTACTCAATCCAAGCTATAGAGGTGCTTTTCCACTAAAAGCCCGAAACATTGCCCGACTTCGAATTGGTGTACATTAAAAATTATTTCACTGTTTGTAGTGGCATTTAAAGTCGGTTTCTTGAAAATAATTTTCTATTTACTACGCGGCGCTCGATGTCTCACAGCTCGTATTTATCTACGTACACGTGAATTTTGGGGGGCTGGAGGAAGCCCGCAAATACCTAAAGATCCAGGAAAACCTAGCCTTAATCTTTTTGCTGAACGAACGATCAGACATGATTAAATTTCGTCTGAACCTTACAATAGCTGGGCGTGGATTTTTTCCCAGAATAAGATGAATTTGTTTAGTAAGTAGAGGAAGAACAAAGAAGAGATGGATGGATTGTGTGAAAGAGGATTGCACGTTGACAGCTGATAGAGAGAATGGAAGAAGACTCCATTACTGGCCCTTCGAACACAGGAACTTCATTCATTTATCCCGCGAAAAATCAAGGAATCCCACAGGTTTTGTAAAAAATCGTGCTTCACGCGGGCGGAGCCGCGGGCAACAGCTAGTGTTAAATATGATTCATTAGTTTTTGAAAAGAAAAATGAGAAAGCAAGACGATCTCCTGATGTTAAGTGATATGACTGCCCATGTCAGAAGATGATGTCTTTATGACAATGTCATACGTAATAAGTACGACGCACAGCACTGCACTCAACCAGCTGGAGTCATTTGTTCAGCTATTACGTCTATTTACATTGCCTTTCAAACCAAAACACAGTAATTAGCTACATTATAGCTTCACTAGGTACTTACTGGTGAAATAACTGACATTACGTTAGTTAGCATCTACTCGGATGAACCGAATGTGATTGATAAACTACATGTCGATGCCTTAGATGCTAGACCTCATTATTAAAGTCAACATTGCAAGAATTAAATCCTACTTAAGATACATGTACAAACCAAAATGAACTAAGTAAATTCTACGTAGATACTAGGGGTACTATAAAGAACTGAAAAAGATAGCGAATTATTGTACTAAATCAAAGATAACATCAAAATATTTCAAATGTCTTTAGCATTAACTATTCTTATTGAATTGGGTTTACCAACCGCCTTATTCAAGTGACCCATATATCAATCCCTTCCGAAAATGGTAGCTTAATTGATGGATGAGTCGGCGTGGGTGACATTAATAGATTTTTTTTTGTTCCAGAGAGCAACGCTTGCTTTACGAGCAATCATGACGACTTTTTCAGAATGAGGATTGGAAGTCGGTTTTTCCAGGAATGTACATGCGATGAGCCTGGCAATGAAGGAGTCAATTTAAAATGGATGGATACTCAAGGCCGAGAAATTTTACCGTTGAGGTAATATTATAACGTTCATTTCATATTATAGGAATAATAATAACTTCCTTCGCTGCGAAGTAATTGTAGCGCTCTTTGAATGAGGATTAAAAATTTAGTAATATTAGTGTGAATTCTGTTGTGCAAATTTTCTAAACTAAACTAATTTGACGCGTCTATACATTTTTTTTTTTAATCTTTAACAAACCTAGTCTAAACATAGACTAAACATTATATATGTATCAAACTTAAAATAAAAGTCTTAACTTAATTAATTAATTAAATTAAAACTTAACTTAATAATTAATCTTAAATAATCAATTTAAAAATATACACTGACAATTCAACTGTCAACTGAAAACTTGGACTTGGACTGGCGTGTGGTGGGAAGAGCTATGGTACATGATTCAGCTTTGAAGTAGTTTTGAGATAAACCCTTTAAAAGGTCTAGGAGATCAGCGGGCTTATTCTCTATTTCAGTGTCTATGAATTTTAGTTGTACACTGGCATATTTTTTTATCCATTGAAGATTTGCTAATAAATAAAAATAATATTCTCGTAGCAAACCTTCAATGGATAAAAAAATATGCCAGTGTACAACGTTGGTCAGGATGTCGGTTCGGCTGTAGACACATGTTGCAGATGATTTGAAATAAGTGCTAGGTTCAGCTGTCTTCTCCCCTTGTTATAGTTAACCTGGAGCCCCAGTTTGTATGCTTCGAGTTCCAGTCACCGCCCGCTACGAAGCGATCACCAAGGTTTGACAATAGCTCTGCGAACATATCTTCACTGATATTATGTCTTGGTGGACAATAGACTGATGCTATATTGAAGAATCCACATTTATCTTGCACAGCTACTATTGTAGCTTGTATATGGTTTGATTCGAAATCGGGTAGGCAGTAATGTTTTTTAATCAGTTTATGATTATTATACAAGTCCCTACGTGCGCTTTACCGTCCGGATGATTGGTCAGACTCAGGTAGGTGCTGACCCATTGATGGTGCATTTGATACTACTGTTACTGGTACAGTGAGTTTCGGTAACAAGAAGAGCATCAATGATGTGTTTTTTTATTAATAGCTCAGCCTCTAACTTATTTGGGCCTAAGCCATGTTCCACGTAGCTACTCAAAGACCTATTTTTCGGCTATCTTATCCACTAGCGTTGTTATGAGACTCATTAGAGTGCTCATCTATTGTAAGATGAGATCGAATTTTTCGCTTTGTTTTGTAAATAACACTTCTAGCTTTGATAGATCTTTATTTGTTGCTGGTGGTTCATGAGAATGCGCTTTCTTTGATTTAATAGATTCTGTATAATGCATGCTCTGGTTCGTAGTATGACTTTGTATTTGATCAGAAGTCTGTTCCAATTGAATACCTGACGTCCGGATCGGTATTCGAGGTGCTTGTTTGGAAGTTTTCCGTGCTATAATTTCTCCGTACACTTAACAACCTTTGTAATTTGCGGGGTGTGGCCCAAGACACAGCGCACATTTTGCAGGAGTATTTCGATCTCGTTTGGAACATTCAGATGTTTTATGTGATTGTGCGCACTTGACGCAACGGAAGGGTCTCATACAATAATTCTTAAAGTGGCCATATTGTTGGCATTGTTGACGTTGAACTACTACTTTCTTTTTCTTCGGATCTTCGATTGTCACCGACTGGTGATATATGTACTTGATTGGATTGGTTGGATGTAGATCCTCCCGGCTTCTGCTAGCCGTTTGTTGGGTCCACTAACAGCTGTTGTGGCCCCACTCTCCTTCACACCCTGGTAATTTGACCGCCGCCCGGGACACGACGTTGCACTCGTTTTTTTTTAATATTTTTTTTATAAATATTTTTTTATTAATAAAATACTACAAAATTACAATAATATATCACTTAATCCACATGAAATTTTAAATACATGCCATTTACTGGAGAGTCATGTCTTTCTCCTAACGCCCTCAGAATGCTTTTGCCACTTGCTCACACTCTTCGCATGAGATATTATGCTATACGCTTCCTCCTTATAGCGTAAAAATCGTCGGTTTTAGCAGACGTAAACATCTCAGAAACACTGCACGGCAAGCCCAACAACATTCTGAAGGCATTATTGTACTGAACCCGAATTGCGTTCAGTGACGTCTGTGTAAAGTTGGTCCACAGAGATCCCGTATAGAAGCTTTGGCAAAAAGCTTTAAATAAACTAACTTTTGCTTCTTTACTGCAACGTGCAAACCTGTGGACCAACATATTACACCGCACCGCCAACGCTCTCCGCTCCCTTTCTATGTCCTCATCACATCATCTTTGAGATCATCGGTTACAATATGACTAGGTACTTAAATTTTTCGACACGCTTTAGGAGAGCCCCGTTCAACATTATGTATATTATGCTCCAATTGACACTCCTTTCGTGGTGTACCCTTGGCCTTAGAGATGATGTACTCACTTTTCCCTGCATTATAACCATACCCCATGACTTCCCGCGTACCCCTCGCACGTCCTCACTAACTCTCTAATAGACCCGATCGTTGGCCCCGGCAGAACCATGTCGTCTGCATAGCTAAGATTATATATACAGACATTTTTAATCTAGCAACCAACATGTTTTCTGCCAAGCTCAACGATCAGATCATTTACATAGACTAAACAGGATAGGAGACGTCAAACTGCCCTGCCTCACAAAGTCACAACGCATTTTATAATTTATTTACTTTTTTTTGTGCTTTTTTTTATTTTATGTTTGTTTTTATATTTTTTTTTACTTTTTTTTTGTTTCTCTTTGTTTTTTAGTGTTTTTTGTTTATTTTTTTATTTGTTTGTTTCAAAACAAATCATCTTTAATTTTGGTACAGGTACGATGTATAGATGTTACATTTAAGTTTATCTGTGAGGTAATCATTTATAGAATAATAAGCCTTATCATACAAAAACATCTCAACATCATACACCTGAACAGTGTGCAGTCTTGCTATACGGATGGCGTAGTTTAAGCATGCGTCTGCTACTACTGCAGTTGTCAAATAAATGTATGTTGATTTTAATGAAAATGATCGCTTATAGATATACATACAAGGAAATGTCATAATGCTATAATGCTTAAAGTATTTTTTACAACTGTCAATGCTCTTTAAGCTTGAAAATAGCTCTTACAGGTTTTTTTTTAGAAAAGATAGTGCTATTTTAGAACGCGTCTAATTAATTTAGTTTAGAGATTTTGCATAACATAATTAGCGCCAGTACTTAGATATTCGAAATTTAAAACAGCCTTTTTTATACTCACTACAAGTTCAATTTCACCTGATTCAAGTGACGATGCAGCTGAACATGTTATTATACTTATAACTTGAAAGGAGTTAGTTACCTCTAAAAGTTGTTACTGTTATTCACGTAGGTACGGTAGGGCTATTCACGTAACGCATCGGCTACATTTCGTGAAGTGAAATTATGAAGTAAAAGGTGATGGCATTTACGTATACGAAAATTTCAGTCTTAATTTTTTATCTTATTTCTTGATTCACATCACTGAGAATGTGAAAACATTGCGTGAATCGTCCCCAGAACGCTACATCGCTTGGCGGTGCGTCTTTGCCGGTAGGGTGGTAACTAGTTGTGGTCAAAGCATCCGAACAGCCCTAAAGTAATTGTAAATTACAAAATTGCGAACCCAAGACCTCCAGCTCGAATCCAAGCGCACTATCAAATGAGCCAGTGAGGTAGTCAAATCAACGAAACTTAATACTTAAATTACCTTTGTTCCTAAAGTAAATAATTGCTTTCACAAGATCAGGTATAGAATCGAACGTGTATTCAGAATGGTTGGACGAAGTGACGCACGGACTCTTCATTTCGAACCTCGGCAAATCAATATCAGGCGCATATAAGTGCGTGACCATTCACAACGGACAAACGTACGCGTTGACTTATAACGTCGAAGCTTATGGTGGGTATTATCTTCTTCTTCTATAAAATAATAAAATTTCTTGTTAAAAATATTTTTACACACAAACTTTTGTACCCCAGCTTAAGCTTAGCTTTTGTAGGTGAAACCACAAAAGTACAAAGCGTATTACCTAGTTCAAAGACTAGTTCGATACTCGTTTAATTGAGGTTCCGAAGTAGTTTCTGTTTCTTATTACCAAGCTGAAAGGTTTAAAAGATTAACTTGATTATAAAGTTTATACTGTTTCATAGTACGTGACAAATTATAGTAAGAGTATTATAAGTGAGAAATTTATAATTCTGTGTCTGGTTGTTGTTACTGAGTCACGCCTGCAACTAGATACTGAAACAATTTGGCTAAAATTTCGAATACTATTTCGTAGCTTGTAAAATATTGTCATAGTAATAGTTAAGAACAGATTGATATGAGAAATTTTTTTGAAGACTTTCTTTTCTTTTTAAAATATAGATCGGCCATATTTCATTAACACTAATGAAACTCAATACGTCGTGAGTGGCAAGAATGTTACTATATTCTGCCAAGCCCGAAGCGAGACAGATCCTTTGATAATATGGTACAAACAAGACGGTCTAACCAAGGTAAGTTTTAACAGTTAGCGATATTCTGGCTATTTTTAGGCTTACTTTTTGAATGTCAATACATCTTTAAAGCTCCCGTAATGGCAGGTTTATACAACTGATGATTACAAATCAAGGATATCTACAGTTTGGAGTTTCTGCTACGTAATAGTAATAGGGGGGTAATGGGGGCGCACTTCCATCTTTGCGCCCCAATCGTCAACCTCACCTGCCCGCGGTCCCCCTGCTGATCAACGGACGAGGCGATGACGACCGGCGAATGGCGGTATAACCGTTCTGGACTGGCTGTGCTGGAAATGCGAACAGACCGGTGTCGGGCAGCAGCGACACCGGTGCGATCAGCATAGCCCTGCGGGCGACCAACCCGTCTGCCCAGCGTGGTCGCCTATTGGGCAAAACCCTGTAATGATTAGACAGCCGAAACCACGGCCCCCAGTCCCTGGCAGCCCCGCTAGCCCCGGCTCTGGCAGCGGTACGGGTAACGGCGGGGCAGGGGGTGCTAAGAATCTCCAGCAGAGATTCCGCTGCCGACCTCAACGACTCGACCTGGTAACTTATAACGCACGCACTTTGAGGACCGACGAGAAGATCATCGAGCTGGAAGAAGCAGTGAGCAAGTTGCATTGGGACATTATAGGATTATCGGAGGTCCGTAGAGAGGGGAAGGACTCGATAGTACTTCAATCCGGCAACTTGCTCTACTACCGGGAGGGCGATCAGCAGTCCCAAGGTGGTGTCGGGTTTATCGTCCATAAATCGCTCGTTAACAGCGTTGTTCAAGTCGAAAGTGTGTCGAATAGGGTAGCGTACCTTACACTCAGAATTACCGAAAGGTATTCGCTGAAGGTCATACAGGTCTACGCACCGACATCGGCGCACCCAGACGAGGAGATCGAGGCTATGTATGAGGATATTTCTAGAGCCATACATGCCTCTAACACCTACTACAATGTTGTGATGGGCGATTTCAACGCAAGGCTAGGCGAGCGACTTGGTGACGAGGAGAGAGTGGGACGATTTGGCTATGGGCAACGGAACCGAAGGGGCCAAATGTTGGCTGACTTTTTGGAGAAGGAGAGCCTCTACATGATGAACTCCTTCTTCAAAAAGCAACCACAAAGAAAGTGGACGTGGATGAGTCCCGACGGTTCCACGAGAAACGAGATTGACTTCATCATGTCGACCAAACGGCACATATTCAATGATGTCTCTGTGATCAATGGGGTGAAAACCGGTAGCGATCACCGTATGGTAAGAGGCACATTGAATATCAACATAAAGCCGGAAAGGGCCCGCCTGGTGAAGTCTACGCTCCGACCTACTCCTGCGCATATCCAAAGCCCCGAGAACTTTCAACTCGAACTCCAAAACCGTTTTGCTTGCCTGGAGGACTGCGCCTCTGTGGACGATCTGAACGACAGGCTCGTGGAAACTGTCCATGAGGTTGGGTCTAAGTTTTATAAGGCCCACCGTAAGACTAGAACCAAAAAGTTCTCGGACCAGACCCTCAAGCTCATGAAGGAGAGACATGAAATGAGACTCCAGTCTTTAGCCGACGCTTCCGATTACCGGCGGATTAATAGGCAGATCTCGAAATCTCAAAAGTGCAATTTGCGTAACTTTAATACCGAGCGTATTAAAGCTACTATTGAGCAGAACAGGGGCTCAAAAGTATTCGCCAGAGATCTGTCTATTGGACAGAGCCGGTTGTCGCGGTTGAAGACCGACAGCGGTAGTCTCATTTCGTCGAAGCCTGAAATCTTGAGGGAGGTCGAGAAGTTCTACGGACAGCTGTACACCTCATCTCAGGAGCCTGTAGAAGATTTGGCTACAGACCCTAGAGCCAAACTAACTCGACACTATACCGAAGATATTCCGGACGTCAGCCTCGACGAGATTAGTATAGCTCTCGGTCAACTGAAGAACAGAAAGGCGCCAGGTGATGACGGAATCACAGCAGAACTCCTGAAAGCAGGTGGTAAACCAGTGCTGGAAGTTTTTCAGCGAATGTTCAAATCCGTCATCCACGGGGGTACAACGCCAAAGGCATGGCACAGGAGCGTGGTGGTCCTTTTCTTCAAAAAAGGTGACAATACCCTGTTGAAGAATTACAGGCCCATCTCGCTGCTGAGCCATATCTACAAGTTGTTCTCGAGAGTTATTACGAATCGTCTCGCTTGTAGGTTCGACGACTTCCAGCCTCCCGAACAAGCCGGGTTCCGAAAAGGCTATAGTACCATAGACCACATCTTCACGCTTCGGCAAGTAATACAAAAAACCGAGGAATATAACTTGCCACTATGCCTAGCGTTTGTGGACTATGAGAAAGCCTTCGATTCGGTGAAGACGTGGGCCGTGTTGAGGTCGCTGCAGAGATGCCGAATTGACTATCGATACATCGAAGTGTTGAAGTGCTTGTACGAAAGCGCCACCATGTCAGTCCGTATTCAAGATCAGACTACGAGACCAATTCAATTGCAGCGAGGAGTGCGACAGGGAGATGTAATCTCCCCGAAGCTGTTTACCGCTGCATTGGAAGACGTCTTTAAGCTTCTGAATTGGAACGGATATGGCATTAACGTCAATGGCGAGTACATCACTCACCTTCGGTTTGCCGACGATATCGTAGTCATAGCACAGACTCTGGGAGACCTCAACACGATGCTCAATGACCTCAGCAGAGTTTCCCAACAGGTGGGCCTTAAAATGAACATGAGCAAGACGAAAATCATGTCTAACTATCACGTTCCGCTCCACCCAGTAGTAGTTGAGAACTCTGCACTCGAAATTGTGGACGAATACATAATTTTTAAAACAAAATTGAAGCTATTTTATTTATCCTCCATTTGATGTGTTTATTTATTTTTACTTTTTATTCCACTTATCTGTCGTCTATTCCTCTCTTATTTACTGTTGTATTTTCATTTATATATATATATACATATGTATATTATGTGTATTTACTTTATTTATTTAGTACACCCCTTCCGCTTTCTTTAATCTTTATAATATCCTCTACCCTAAGGTTGCCTGGAAGAGATCGCTATTTTAGCGATAAGGCCGCCTATTGTACATGCTGTATTTGTATTTGTTGTGTCTATTGTTTTTGTTTTGGTGTACAATAAAGCATATTTTACTTTACTTTACTTTTACTTTACCTGGGACATACGGTCCAGCTAGGTAGGTCCAATTTCGAGAAAGAGGTGAACCGCCGAATCCAGCTCGGTTGGGCAGCGTTCGGGAAGCTTCGTGATGTCTTCTCGTCCAATATCCCTCAGTGCCTGAAGACTAAGGTCTTCGAACAGTGCGTGTTACCAGTGCTTTCATATGGATCCGAGACTTGGTCTTTCACTATGGGCCTCATAAGAAGGCTCAGAGTCACTCAGCGAGCGATGGAGAGAGCTATGCTCGGAGTTTCTCTGCGTGATCAAATCAGAAATGAGGAGATCCGTAGACGAACCAGAGTCACCGACATAGCTCAACGTATCGCGAAGCTGAAGTGGCAATGGGCGGGGCACATAGCTCGTAGAACCGACGGACGTTGGGGACCCAAAGTGCTGGAATGGCGACCCCGCACGGGAAAGCGCAGTGTTGGCAGACCTCCGACCAGGTGGAGCGACGACATTAAAAGAGTCGCGGGAAGGCGCTGGTTACAAATGGCGCAGGACCGTGCGGGCTGGAAAGCATTGCAGGAGGCCTTTGTACAGCAGTGGACGTCCGTCGGCTGAAACGAACGAATGAACGAATAGTAGCGATTCTATTTAAGAGTATCGAGCGTGTTTAAAAACCGACTATCCCTTATCAGTTAGTACGGTTGGAAAGGGATACCAACCGCACCAATTAGAGATTCTAAAATAGAATCATTATTATTTATCGTTTACGTCTAATTACGTTATTTAATCACACTGCTCTTAAAGTAGGAATCAAAGAATTCATTGCACGTATTAAAACATTCGCCCGAATCCATGACCTCTTGATTTATATTTATTGGAAAACCCTTTCAAATATTTTTCAAATTAAAAAGCCCACTTCAAATTGAAACATAACTGAATCCAAGATAGTAATGGATAAAAATTGTGCGCAGAAATCCGTCCAGAATTAACAGAAATGTGATATACTGTAATGTAAGCTTAAAAATCTTCCAATAAATTAAATAATAAGAACTGTACCTGAAGAAAAATATGGTAAATCTTAAACTTTCTTACCACTTTTAGATAAAGGATGACAATAAATACCAAACCTCATCAGAAGGGTTAATAATAAAAGAAGTAACAAACGATGATAAAGGATTATACAGATGTGCAGCTTCCGATCTCAAAACTGGAGAAGAAATCATAAGGGATATTCAAGTTGAGGTATATAAACTGTTTTTCTAAATTAATTAATCCTCAAACTATATTATGCAAAGTGCACAGACTATAGAAATGTTAATAGAAACGGATATGTACAAAACTAAGCCCGCGATAACTTAATATAAATAATTATGCTCAGATTTGTCTCCAACCCTTGCCAATTGCCAATTTCTTAAGTATTAACTATTCTCGCAAGGTGCATAGAGCACCAGTCACAGTCAGTTTCTGTCGATTTGAATATTATGAATATTAAGTGGTACTTCTGCATAATCGATGAGCATTCGACCCAGTTCCCTTTACCTTATTTGCTGATGCAGTAAAAAGTTAAGTCGGATAATTTGCATATTTAATTTTCACTTTTGTGTCTGTCTTAGAAATGCTTTATTTTCCGTTTCCCACGTTTCATCTATTTCCAAAATCTTAACTCTTAGTGTCACTGGTGCTGTTGTTTTCGATAAATTTGTAAAGATTAAAATTGAAACGATTGCTACGGTGCAAGATTCGCTTACATAATATTTAATTAGTTAATATATAATACATATATTCACTATTCAGTTACTGACTAAATATATATGTGAAAGTGAATAATTTAAAAGTATGTTAGTAAAATGTAATGTAAATGTAGAAATTTTAAAAGCAAGTAATTCATTCAAAGCCAGGGAAAAACACAATAAAGCAATAAACGTTTAAATATTCGTCATTATTTACTAAAAAATATACAAAAAATAATCTTATTTAGAAATCAATAATGCTGTAAAGGGAAAATACCTCTATGTAGAGAATGATACATTTTCGTTCATAGGTGACATCGGTGCCAGAAATAACAGAGATCGTGGCATCTCCAGACAGTAACGTTGTCCAGGGTGCTGTTTTAGAAATAGTATGTATGGCAACGGGCAACCCTCACCCTGAATATGAATGGAGGAAGATTCCTAAATATGTAAGTATGTAATATTAAAGTATAAGATAAGTAAAGATGCATCTAGTACTGCAGGATGCATCTTCACTTATCTTCTGTTCAAATGCACAAGTGTGTGGAGATGCAATGTTCGTCAGTAAGTTTTATTACGATGTTATTACTGTTTAAAAGAAGGATCAATTTTTGTTTATAGCCACTGCCAATAGGGAATCTGTCGTTCCCAGCGCAGTTCACCCACTGGAAAGAAGAAGGTAACAAAATAACTATATACGATGTTAACGAGAACGATGCCGGAGCTTACGAATGTACTGCTTCAAATGTGGCTGGATCTTCATCAGGGAGCATAAATATTGAGGTATCATTTTATGTAGTAGCCAGACAAACTTTGTACGTTGACAAATAAATAATCAATAAATTTAAGAAATTGTTTGTCATCATTAATTTCATTAATTTACATTAAAATCTGAAAACTGTTGATCAGGCGTGCTCGGATCTCGAAACATAATAATAATATTATATGTATAACGTGCACAATATTTTTCCATAAGTTTTTTTTTAATAACTGTTCTTAGCTACTCTGTCGTTTTCTTATAGTTTAATTAATTTTTAGCTATCATCGATTTAATCATATTTTACAGGTTTATTTCATGCCAGAGATAACAAAATCTGAGAGTGTAGTTGCTTTAGAAGGATCAACAGTACAAATACTTTGCAGAGCGCAGGGTCTACCGACTCCTCAAATCAGTATAAATTATTTAGGGGAGAAAGTCGATGAACAAAGGTATGAAATATTAGGTCCTTACATATGAAATTGGCGTTTTGTCGTACAGTACACTTTGATCTCAAATATCTCTTCTTTGGTTAGAAATTCCAATTTCAAATTTATACAGCTATTAACTCATGCTTTTGTGTTTTGAAAATCGTAATTCATTTGTTTTTTTCTTTTTTGGTTTTTTTTATGCGCCACTCTGTTTACAAAATGGAAAACTTGAAATATCGCGTTATTTACGAGTACGAGTTCCATCGTGGCACCAGTGCTGTAGAAACGGCTCGAAGGATTAATGATGTGTACGGCGAGGGTGTCGCAAAAGAAAACACAGTGCGTTTTTGGTTCCAACGTTTTCGTTCTGGAAATTTCGACCTGCATAACAAGCCCCGTGGACGGCCGGAGACCAAAGTTGACAATGAAGATTTGAAGGTTATTGTGGAAGCGGATCCATCGCAAACCACGTCCGAGCTAGCTGCAGGCTGCGGTGTTAGTGATAAAACTGTTTTAGTTCACTTGAAGCAAATTGGGAAGGTGAAAAAGCTTGAAAGGTGGGTACCTCATGAATTGAGTGCAGCAAACCGACAAACGCGCGTAGACTGCTGTGTTACATTACTCAACCGGCACAGTAATGAAGGGATTTTAAATCGAATCATTACCTGTGATGAAAAATGCATCCTGTATGATAATCGGAAACGCTCATCGCAATGGTTGAACCCTGGCGAACCAGCCAAATCCTGCCCCAAACGAAAATTGACTCAAAAAAAATTACTGGACTAGCGCCGGCATCGTTCACTACAGCTTTCTTAAATCTGGCCAGACGATTACGGCGGATATCTATTGTCAGCAACTGCAATCCATGATGGAAAAGCTAGCTGCTAAACAACCGAGGCTGGTCAATCGTTCTAAGCCACTGCTGCTTCAGGACAACGCTAGACCACACACTGCACAAAAGACGGCTACCAAATTAGAGGAGCTTCAATTGGAATGCCTAAGACATCCACCTTACTCCCCGGACCTTGCTCTAACAGATTACCATTTTTTTCGAAATTTGGATAACTTTTTACAAGGGAAAAAATTTAACTCCGATGAGGCAGTCAAAAGCGCTTTCAAAGATTTTATTGATTCCCGTCCGAATGGCTTTTTTAGTAAAGGGATCAATGAACTACCTATAAGGTGGCAAAAGTGCATAGATAGCAGTGGTACATACTTTGATTAAATATATCTATTATATTTAAAAAAAATCGACTTTATGTTCCTCCCATACAAAACGCCAATTTCATATGTAAGGACCTAATAAAAACAAATGAACGATCATCGATTTACAGTTTGAGACCATTATTATTTTATAGATCACTAAATGATATTATGGTCACAACATAATATCTAAAATTTGCTTGCATATTCATATCAATTTTACTAAATTTGTGTAATTACTTTACAGTATAATATGGGACGTGAAGAATATAAGTGAAATAGAAGTGGAGTCCTATTTGACTTTCCTTAGAGTCAATAGAAGCCAGGAGGGAGTTTATGTCTGTAACGCAACCAATTTCTGTGAGTTTATCTATTAAATTTATTTTTTATTTTTTTATATTTATTATATTTTTATTTTTTCGAATACTTAGTTAAGATTTTTTATTTATTTATTAACAGCGGTGTCCCCTTTCATAGATTTCTTCTATCTGGTAAGTTACTAACAAAATCACTATGATAAAAACTAACAAAATAATAATAACAATACCTACTACAATTACAAGATATATTACATACTAGCTTTTGCCCGCGGCTTCGCCCGCGTGAATTTCGGGCTGTTACAAATACCGTGGGAGCCAACGATTTTCTGGGATAAAAAGTAGCATACGGGATAGACAAACAGTCAACTACTACAACAACTAAAAGAAACATCGGCTTAGTTGTTTTACTGCTCTTCCCGCTTCCGTCCTTAATCAATATAGGTTTAACTACGGGGCTCAATGTATCTACCCATTTTCACATTTACAGCATTACTATCCCATATTACATTGCTCATCTAAAACATAATATATTCATAACGAATTTTTGATAACTGACTTAGTTTTTTAGTAATGAGGTAAAACGTCGTTTTACTGATATATTCTTCCGCAACGCTGCATACCAACCTATTCTTACCTAAGCTAACCTGGAGTTCTTGCAATTTCAGCAGCTGTGTACCCATTTTCACATTTATCGTATTAATTTTCCATATCCCTTGTCAACTAAAACAAAAATTTTCAGTAGCAAAACAGTTATGTTAAAACCGTAAAACCTATGTTAAATGGGTACCCGTTTTCACAAATATAATATTTTTAACCTGTATCTCATTGACTCATCTAAACTCTTCGATCTCAACTAAAAAATAAAAACTTATAGTGAAACAATGGTAAGTCAGAATTTATATAGGTATTAAATATTACAGTTACAATATTACTAACCCAAAATCCCATTGCTCAACTAAAACACACAATGTAAATAGAGACCTATTTAGGTACCCATTTTCACATTTATAGCATTATAATCAGATCTGTAGTATCATTAGATTTTGCCCACCGCCCTGCCTGTGTCAAATTCGCTTTTTAACAAATCCTGAGGGAAACATAAATTTCCCGTTCCCATTCAATATTACAACCTTATACCTACTTTCAAAGATGTTTGCTTTAGCTACGTACCTATAGATGTAGCTATAGATTGCTGTAAAAATTTCCCACGGGAACCATGGAATTTCCCGGAATAAAAAGTAGCCTATGTGTTAATCCGGGTTATAAGCTATCTATGTTCCAAATTTCAGCCAAATCGGTTCAGTAGTAGCGGCGGGAAAGCGGAACAAACTGCCTGTGTCAAATTCGTTTTTTAACAAATCCTGAGGGAAACATAAATTTCCCGTTCCCATTCAATAATACAACCTTATACCTGCTTTCAAAGATGTTTGCTTTAGCTACGTACCTATAGATGTAGCTATAGATTGCTGTAAAAATTTCCCACGGGAACCATGGAATTTCCCGGAATAAAAAGTAGCCTATGTGTTATTCCGGGTTATAAGCTATCTATGTTCCAAATTTCAGCCAAATCGGTTCAGTAGTAGCGGCGGGAAAGCGGAACAAACATACAAACAAAGTTACTTTCCCATTTATAATATTAGTAAGGATTTTTAAACATACATATATTATTTCATTGAACTGGCGAACATGACATGTCTGACAGCCAAATATTTTAGCTTTTGTGAGGACCAGAACAATTCCAGACCAGAATAGTTCAGTTATGCGTTCCTGTTCTGATATTTCCTAATATTTCCGATGAACTTCAATTTATTGAAGAATGGAGTCAATTCTCGTGTACATTAATAGTACCTATTGGTTTTTTTTTTCAATGTTGGAGTAACGGATCCTTATAAGAGTAGTTATCTGCATTGATACGTTGCACGACCCTATCCTGAGTTGTTCGGAACAAACTCTAAAATGTAATTAAAATACGGTAAAAATAAAAATAATTGCAAGACTACACATTTTTATATTTCTTGTAATTTCTGTGATGGTTCGAGCCGATCGTCTAGATTAATTGAATTTTGATTGAATAATTAGGAAGAGAATTTGTTATTTTTACTTACTTTCGATTTCTTTGTAATAGGAAAACAGATGTATGGAGACGAGGCTGTGGCTGTACTCACTTTTGTCGAGGCAAAAGGAGTTTTATTATACTACAGTTAATTGTCTTTCACTTCACTGGGCAACCGATACAATTCCTGTCACTGCATTCTATTGATTTCTTTATAATAAATTCCCAAAGTTAAACTACGTGACAAAGTCTTAAATAGCGACACTGTTGTTCTCTCGAATTCGGTAAATTCAAGAGTAATTTGATATGAGTTTTAATAAATCGAATAGAATGGGACTGCAGGTGATTTTGTATGGGTGGGTCCAAAGTTAATCCACTTTTCGAACCAGAGAACTCTCAAGCTAGGGAAACCTAAACCAGAACTGGCCCTGTAAAATCAGGTTGGGCAATATTCGACCCTCTGTATATGCTACGAAGCATCAAATTCCCGCATCCTCCCGAGAGAGGGGGTACTTATTTTATAGCCATTTAGGCTTGCCCAGGTACCATGGATTTTAATTATATATTTAATTGATTTGATTGTAGTTTGGCCAAACCACCGGTCGAGGGTCAAATATGAGAGGACATGTGTTGGGGCTTGCATCTCTGCTATTCGGAAATTGCCAATTCAGTCATGAAAGAACCTTAGATTACATTTGGAAACCAAATGTAATTAAATCAAACAAATATCTATCTCAGCTCTGTCTCTTATCTCCATACAACAGTAGTTTCCATATAAGTCAGTCAATACTACCTGCTTCAATTCAGCCGTAGAGTCAGGTAACCTTTTCCCTTCGCCTCGCGCTGCTCCTTGATGGATATCTCCTATATGTATATGATAAAGATAAAGGTAAAAGCTTGAAGAGCTCTAAAACTTCGTTATTGTTATTTGATGGGTTCCGACGGAACCCCAAGCTGCCTAGTAATTATCTTTAGTTATTCTGCCTTGATAAGTATCCAAGTTAATTAGTTTTAAATCAATTCAAAACCTTCAATAGGTTAAATTTTAATTTATTAGGCATATTTTTATTAAGATTCTGTAATTATCGGATTAGGTATATAAAGAAATTCTAATGTGAAGGCCCAGAATGCTATTACGGTAAATAAACTGGCAATTCTGATAAAGGCTATTTATATTGATAAATACATGTAATTAAGAAATAATCCTTCACTTTAAATTCACTTTAAATTACGTGAGGGTCTTAGTCATAGAAATGAAATAGCTAATTGTGACTTGATAATTCATATATTTCAAGTTTCATTATTATTAATCGAAAGACACTTGGGTGATTATTTAGAATTTGAATTACGTTAATAATTCAAATCCGAGCGCTTGTTCACTATCTAACCCAGCAGAAAAGACAAGCCCTCAGAACAGAAAAACTGCTAGGTATTCAATTTATATACAGTATTTACTTAGCCTACACATACATATTTGTAATAAAACCACGGTACATAATAATTTTACAAAAAAAAACCCTACGTCGACGTAGAGAGAGAGAGACAACACACATATTATATTATTCACAAAATGTAACTTATATGTAATTAATTACAGTAGAGTTAACTTCACAGCTGGTTTTATTCTCGGTTAATTTTAATTCAATTTATATTACACTCTTCGGTACCTACTGTAGTACGGTATTACATATGCAATTATCTCGCACAGTACGTGCGGATTCGCAAACATTTATTCTGCCCCAACCCTTTGTGTAATAAAACGTACAATGCCAATCAAAGTACAACATTAAAATAATAGCGCAAGCTAAACAAAATATCTAATCTAGCACAGGTCATCTCTGCTTTATATTTATTTATCCCCGGTTATATTACGATCTGAAACCGTGAATCGGGATTGATTATACTCTATCATAATCCGACTCTAAATCTTTATTATTAAATGTTACAGCTGTGAACTTTCCTCGAATTATAATTTTATAAAGTGATTACAAGAAGCGAGTACATTACCAGATATCTCCCTCGGTCTTCCTGCGTACTCACTGTTACACTCTTTCATTTAATTTTATACAATTAAAATATAAACTGTACATTTATGATATTCTAAATTTAAGTGACACGAGACTACGACGCGCGAATTCCATTTCGAAGGAAACCTGCGCACGCGGCGCCCGAACTCTGAATGAATCTCTCTTCCCAACTGTCCCCCGCTCCTCGAGCATGTCTCCCAGATGCGCCCCTCTCCTGGAATAAGAAATGGACACGCCCGAAATCAAACTGTTATAGCTGATTGGTTTGGATTATTAGCCGTTGGAGATAACCAACAACCAATCAGGATCATTTCTTATGGCCACGCCTATAAGCTGAGCGTCTTTCGGCGGCATTTATAATTCCCGCCAAAACGTTTCTTAGTCAAGTAGATGGTCAATTTTTTTATACTCGATCCTAGCAAATCGAAAAACATCTGGTTAGCGTTAAAAGCAAGTGATATTTTAGTGAACGCTTACATAAAGACGATTTATGGGCTTTGCCTTTCCGCCTTAAGTGATTGTTTTGAGAGTTAAAATGCTCTTTTGTTTTTATGGCTCAACATGCACATTTCGGGTTTCGTTAATTTTTTGTTTGATTTTAGAAAGATTCTCAGTAATTTTAAATGGCTGTTTTTAAATAGGCAAGGTTCCTATTTCGTTATCGAAATTTATTTGACGGCTGAGGTTGATTTATGATAACCATTTTGAGTTGTATTTGTTTATCCCGTGAGAAAATAATATGGCTAGCCTATGCCATCTCACGCTCCCCCAAATAGATTTATTGAATATCCTAGTGTCTACTATATTCCTACCTCTATACTAGGTCGTTCAAAAATCTATTTCCCTCTCTTTATTTTCGCACGCTAGCACTAGACCTCTCACTCCTCTTCATTATATTCTTAGACACGGCAATAAGCCCATATATTTCAGGTTTCGCTATGTTCGTGTAACTTGAGCTTCTCAATTGCATGATAAAATTCTATCAAGTGTTCTGATAATGACACCAGGTGAATTGCATTCGGTAATAACATCAGGTGAATTGCATTTTGAACATGCCCGTATGCATGTCAATTATGGTGTACATGTTATTATATGGGATTGCCCTAGCACTTAAGTCCCATTTGTATAACTGCATAAATTTATTTATTAATTCTTTTCAGCGTCCGACTTCACAAAATTCTTAAATTACAACAGCTGTCTCCTATTTTGAATTATACTAACTTGTAATTTCTTATTATAGTGCCTCAACCCTGATTTGTTCTTGGAACCTCTACACGTATGTCTACATCGCTTTTCCGCTCGCTTAACGTAGTGATTACAATCCGAATTTGCTTACTATAGGCATATTGCATAGATAAATATGGATTCGGATTCGAACCGTCCTGCCGATATAATATTCCTAAGTAATAAGATACGTAAGTGTCGCAAAAGACTAGTTCCCCTATCGTTGATGCTATCATGGTTCTAAACACTCCCATATTGTTTCAACGCACGTTATGACTTTATACACACATCGCAAGTCTTTACAACCTGACTGTTATATGCGAGGCATATTTGAAAAATAGCAACGAACTTTCATCCGAGCATATAAATCGAAACGTCCGAAGCTAACTCCTTCTTCATGTATGCTAATAATTATATCATTTCGTAGGATCCGAGAACACATAGTATGGAAGCGTTCCCCTTTTGTCCGTCCCGTAAAATACCTCTTCCTAAAGCACATAATGCTTTGACTCAGGTGTGCCTATTGTTCTTTTACGCTTAGTTACTCCGAAGTCCGATAGCATTCCTGACACGTTTCCGATGACTAACTATCTCTTTCTATCGATTCTGTACTACCTGCCCTAACGGTATCTCGCACCATTACGCACGGTAACTACAGCGAGTCTAAATACTAAACCATAAAAAAGAATTCTGTATAATTCTTCGGCTCAATATGCAAAGTTAATCACAGTAAGTTTAGGTACTTCTCATATGGAGAATCCTATATACTTCCCTTGATGCTTATACAAGGCGCCTGAAATAATCATTTAGTATATAAAGTTTACTCCATGAAAGGATTGTAAAATCCCAGACGTGAGCGATGATGTTTATCATCCCCTTATCATTTCCTTATTAAGCTCGCGTGCGTCCAGTAAGATTTCTTACTGAACCGTCTCGCTACTTAGTGAACGTAAGTAAACTACTTGTACAATGCGGATTCGACTCCTGTCCGATTTAGCCTAAGTCTTCCGATTCGTTCAATTCCATCTTAACTCGTTTCCTATATTATGACAAAAGTAACCCGGCAAATAAGTTCCACAAAAGGGTTTTTGTCTATCACTCTACGACGTGTTCGTACCTGCTAGTAAGCCCTTTTTCGCCCGTAAATACTTTACAATGCTTGTGCAGTGTCTAGTAAAACTAATAATAATTCTCGTTGTTACTACCTTAGGTCAAAACGTCTAAGCGGTATTTATTTAGCCCTTTTATTGTGAGATTCTCTATTTGCCTTACTATGCTCTATCAACCTAGTATTAAAGTTTAATATCGAATTAAATCATAGCAGCATTTGTCTCTCCCCCTAACCATTTGACTCTGCAACCTAGATTTAGTTTAACGCAAGACCTAACTCTCAAATGTTCGATCGTCAATGTTCGTTCAGTACCACAGTTCACTACTTCCTTTACTCGTTCTAGCCAGTCATAACCTAATTAATGACCTAGGTAACCGCTTCGTAATTAGCACAGGTGCTTCGACTGAAATACTGCTTTACTATAACTCTATTAAGACCATTTGCTTCGTGTTCTCGCTCCATGATAAGAGCGCCCCATATACCTAAATTGTTGGAATATCGATTCTCAGGTGGGTTTCCGTTTTTATTTTTTCTTGGAATAGGGTCGTAAAACTCCCTCGTAATTCCACTAATCTGGCTTGCGATAAGAACCTTCATTTACCTACCATTCAAACATACATACACACGTAACTTAGGTAACGAATTATCAATTCCTACATCAGCCAAGTCACTGAGCTCATGAAATTGTATAAATGCTTAAGTTTATTTTCATACTTGTCACACATGTAACGCCATCTCTCTCTCTGCTTTCTGCTACGTTGTCTAACTGACCCTCGAATAAAACTCATATGCCTGTAATTACTGATTGACACTTGTATTTATTGCTGTTCGCGCTAAATATAACTAAACGTTTAAGACCTCTTTTGCCAATTCTCGAGCTGAGTCTCGGGTTCCAACCACTGCTAATTTAAATCTCGTAAGCCTCAGTCGCCCTCTCGCATTCCTTATATCATCTTTTCCGCAACATCATACTATTACCAAATATTAATGTTACACAACATTAAATGTATATATATATATATAACATAACATTAAACTATCGGACCACGCTTGTGTGAGGAAATCTAGTTTATTGGCGGTCCCTCCCCCACATCTTATGACAAAATAGAGTCTTTGCCCTCCTTCGCAAATAGGTAGCCGGTCTAGTGCTAATCCTTTCAATTTTAGATAATGCACGTCTGTTGAAATAAACCTTATACCTAACCGTCGCGTCGCGTTTCCTTATCTCTACATCTGTTTACAGTAATGGCTGCAACAATGGGTAGCGTCGGCTTTGTACCTCTGTAAGACCTCTACCTACTGCATCCTTCGCAGTGCTCCTTTTGTTCAACAGTATTTAGTTTTATGGTTCTTAGAAAATTAACTCCGTTCATGATGTCCGCTTCCCCTGTTTTCGAGTAAACCATAGGCTTTGTATAGCCGTAGCATAGTGTCATATTATTGAATTCATTAAATCACGTCCGCTAAAACAATTTTCAACGACTATCTTTTTAGTCCGCATGTTCCGCAAAATGCTTCAACATCATCATCTCTAAATCAGTCATATATACTGAATTGATCTACCTATCTCTAACCGACCCCTGAATTTGCTCTGTCCAATAATTACGCTTGAAATCAGCCTTAAAATCGATTTTCAAATATAAATCCATGATTTTGCGAGCGTTCACAGTAATACGCCCTAATGCTATATAAATCTTACAGTTTAACCCATTTATAGCCTTAACATACTTTATTAATCGCTTTAAAAAAACGCGATATGATTAATAAACGGTTTTCTATCAAGGTTTGGTTTGTTTACCTGGCCGAACCACATACCTATATGCATTTTAAATCTCAGCAAGTGTTCTACTAGAACTCGCTTAAGCAAAGCTAAATGATTTCTACCTAGCTGTACTTTCTTTATTAATTACGCTAGTCGTCACTACGTTCGACCCTAGTTGATGCAAAATTCTTTTCGTTAATTATTTTTTTCTAAAATCGAATTTCTAACGGTCATATTTTGTTCGCTTCCCGACGATGTCGGTGCGGCCCGACTTTACCTGTCTTTTATTGCTCTTATCTCTGCTAGCCATCCTAACCAACTGTTCCGGCGCATCCTTTGTACTTTTCTCATAAAGCGTCTAAATCCGTCTATTGTTAATTTATTTTTGTTTTACTTGTGCCGCTTTTCGCTAGTTATTAAGAAAAATAACGTTATGTTAATACCCGGTGCTATTGAAATTCCAGATGTTATCCGATTTACTAGGTTTCAAGGAAAACTTAGTCTAAGAAATAAGCAAAAGATAATATTATAAGCCTCGCAGTCTCCTCGGAATCCTGTAAATTTGTACATTTATAAAATACACTGCTTATTTCTGCTCCCCCTATACCTAAGATAGATACACAACAAATTATAAATGTACAACATATTATATACGTATAAAACATGCACAATGTATTTTGTCTCTCTCTGTGTTGTTTTTAAAGATAATACATTATATACCTATATATTTTTCTTTATTTGGTTTCTTCCTTTATATACCCAATCGCAATTCTTACATTCCTACGTTGTGTACTTTTTTTTCGATATAGATCAGTCGTATCGATATTTCGAATACGTAACTGAAATCCTGGTCACGGCACCAATTTCTGTGATGGTTCGAGCCGATCGTCTAGATTAATTGAATTTTGATTGAATAATTAGGAAGAGAATTTGTTATTTTTACTTACTTTCGATTTCTTTGTAATAGGAAAACAGATGTATGGAGACGAGGCTGTGGCTGTACTCACTTTTGTCGAGGCAAAAGGAGTTTTATTATACTACAGTTAATTGTCTTTCACTTCACTGGGCAACCGATACAATTCCTGTCACTGCATTCTATTGATTTCTTTATAATAAATTCCCAAAGTTAAACTACGTGACAAAGTCTTAAATAGCGACACTGTTGTTCTCTCGAATTCGGTAAATTCAAGAGTAATTTGATATGAGTTTTAATAAATCGAATAGAATGGGACTGCAGGTGATTTTGTATGGGTGGGTCCAAAGTTAATCCACTTTTCGAACCAGAGAACTCTCAAGCTAGGGAAACCTAAACCAGAACTGGCCCTGTAAAATCAGGTTGGGCAATATTCGACCCTCTGTATATGCTACGAAGCATCAAATTCCCGCATCCTCCCGAGAGAGGGGGTACTTATTTTATAGCCATTTAGGCTTGCCCAGGTACCATGGATTTTAATTATGTATTTAATTGATTTGATTGTAGTTTGGCCAAACCACCGGTCGAGGGTCAAATATGAGAGGACATGTGTTGGGGCTTGCATCTCTGCTATTCGGAAATTGCCAATTCAGTCATGAAAGAACCTTAGATTACATTTGGAAACCAAATGTAATTAAATCAAACAAATATCTATCTCAGCTCTGTCTCTTATCTCCATACAACAGTAGTTTCCATATAAGTCAGTCAATACTACCTGCTTCAATTCAGCCGTAGAGTCAGGTAACCTTTTCCCTTCGCCTCGCGCTGCTCCTTGATGGATATCTCCTATATGTATATGATAAAGATAAAGGTAAAAGCTTGAAGAGCTCTAAAACTTCGTTATTGTTATTTGATGGGTTCCGACGGAACCCCAAGCTGCCTAGTAATTATCTTTAGTTATTCTGCCTTGATAAGTATCCAAGTTAATTAGTTTTAAATCAATTCAAAACCTTCAATAGGTTAAATTTTAATTTATTAGGCATATTTTTATTAAGATTCTGTAATTATCGGATTAGGTATATAAAGAAATTCTAATGTGAAGGCCCAGAATGCTATTACGGTAAATAAACTGGCAATTCTGATAAAGGCTATTTATATTGATAAATACATGTAATTAAGAAATAATCCTTCACTTTAAATTCACTTTAAATTACGTGAGGGTCTTAGTCATAGAAATGAAATAGCTAATTGTGACTTGATAATTCATATATTTCAAGTTTCATTATTATTAATCGAAAGACACTTGGGTGATTATTTAGAATTTGAATTACGTTAATAATTCAAATCCGAGCGCTTGTTCACTATCTAACCCAGCAGAAAAGACAAGCCCTCAGAACAGAAAAACTGCTAGGTATTCAATTTATATACAGTATTTACTTAGCCTACACATACATATTTGTAATAAAACCACGGTACATAATAATTTTACAAAAAAAAACCCTACGTCGACGTAGAGAGAGAGAGACAACACACATATTATATTATTCACAAAATGTAACTTATATGTAATTAATTACAGTAGAGTTAACTTCACAGCTGGTTTTATTCTCGGTTAATTTTAATTCAATTTATATTACACTCTTCGGTACCTACTGTAGTACGGTATTACATATGCAATTATCTCGCACAGTACGTGCGGATTCGCAAACATTTATTCTGCCCCAACCCTTTGTGTAATAAAACGTACAATGCCAATCAAAGTACAACATTAAAATAATAGCGCAAGCTAAACAAAATATCTAATCTAGCACAGGTCATCTCTGCTTTATATTTATTTATCCCCGGTTATATTACGATCTGAAACCGTGAATCGGGATTGATTATACTCTATCATAATCCGACTCTAAATCTTTATTATTAAATGTTACAGCTGTGAACTTTCCTCGAATTATAATTTTATAAAGTGATTACAAGAAGCGAGTACATTACCAGATATCTCCCTCGGTCTTCCTGCGTACTCACTGTTACACTCTTTCATTTAATTTTATACAATTAAAATATAAACTGTACATTTATGATATTCTAAATTTAAGTGACACGAGACTACGACGCGCGAATTCCATTTCGAAGGAAACCTGCGCACGCGGCGCCCGAACTCTGAATGAATCTCTCTTCCCAACTGTCCCCCGCTCCTCGAGCATGTCTCCCAGATGCGCCCCTCTCCTGGAATAAGAAATGGACACGCCCGAAATCAAACTGTTATAGCTGATTGGTTTGGATTATTAGCCGTTGGAGATAACCAACAACCAATCAGGATCATTTCTTATGGCCACGCCTATAAGCTGAGCGTCTTTCGGCGGCATTTATAATTCCCGCCAAAACGTTTCTTAGTCAAGTAGATGGTCAATTTTTTTATACTCGATCCTAGCAAATCGAAAAACATCTGGTTAGCGTTAAAAGCAAGTGATATTTTAGTGAACGCTTACATAAAGACGATTTATGGGCTTTGCCTTTCCGCCTTAAGTGATTGTTTTGAGAGTTAAAATGCTCTTTTGTTTTTATGGCTCAACATGCACATTTCGGGTTTCGTTAATTTTTTGTTTGATTTTAGAAAGATTCTCAGTAATTTTAAATGGCTGTTTTTAAATAGGCAAGGTTCCTATTTCGTTATCGAAATTTATTTGACGGCTGAGGTTGATTTATGATAACCATTTTGAGTTGTATTTGTTTATCCCGTGAGAAAATAATATGGCTAGCCTATGCCATCTCAATAAGAAATTTTCAACTTGTTCCAGACAACTCAAAGAGAGTTATATAATACATGACCGAAATTGTAGAATTTTTTCATTTCAAATTTACAACATTTTTTTACAAATAGACACCGATTTCTTTAAAGTTGTTAAACGTCAGAGAAATTATATTTGAATGTAATGGACTGATGTTAAACAATCTTTCATTTACTTCATTATATTAGGCTAGTTTTATCGCAAGAAAACATTTACCTACTAATTTCGCGGGGCACAACTAGAGTTTATATAAATGAGCCACTGTTACAAGTAATATTACTTTTTGCAGTATACACGGATCAGAAGGAAATAAATGTGACGGTATTTTACGCGCCACGTTTCGACGAAAGCTTTGAGCACGTCTGGGGATGGAATGGAAGGAGCACTAACCTGAGCTGCGACAATCGCAGCAATCCACCGGCCAATATCACATGGAAGTAAGCTATTTTATTTCAAACCAAGTCTGAAATTTTATTTATAGAAATACAACTATGTACTTAGTAACGCGCTTTCTCGGTTTTAAATAATAATAATAATAATAATAATAACTCTATTGGGACCGGTCAATCATCACGGACAGGACCATCTTGGCTAACAAGCCTGATATCGTGGTGATGGACCGGGCACAGTCGCGGGTGTTTTTAGTGGACATCACAATCCCGTATGACGAGAACCTCGTGAGAGCTGAGACGGAGAAAAAACGAAAGTATCTGGATCTGTCTCACGAGGTTTCCGCCATGTGGCACGTGGAATCCACTGAAACCATCCCTATCGTGATTTCTGCCAACGGTTTAATCCCAGTCAGCCTTGCTCACCATCTGCGGCGACTGGGTTTCCGTGGCAGTTCACTTGCGGCCAAGATGCAGAAGGCGGTGGTGCTCGACTCGGCTAGGATAGTCCGTCGGTTTCTTAGCCTGTCGCCCTGACCCCCGGCCGTTTGGTCTCCCCTGCCGGGGTGTAGTCCTCCGCCCGGTACATATATGTATGTGTGTAACGTATATGTAAATTTATAAAGTTTTTTTTTGCGTATTTAAGTAAGTCTATTATATGTCTTTGGTTTTTATATATATTTATCATGTGCCGGGTGTGAGAGTTAAATTAAATATGGAAATAATAATAATAATTCTTTATTGTCAGGCAATAAACCCATATGAATTACAAAAAAAGACTACAACTACAAGAACTACAATACATATAAAATAAATTACAACAAATTTGTAAGGAATAGTAAAAAAAATAACAAATATTATGATGTAATGTCTATACCTCTACAAACGAGGGACTTCTTTGTTACCGCACCGATGCAGGGAAGACCAATATCTGGCAAAAGGATTGCTTGGGTCGTCACCTACCGCGGCGAGAATGGTGTTGGTACTCTGTCTCAATCTTCCCCAGAAGGAGGCTGTTCTTGCTCGAAGGATGGCATAGAAGTCAGGGACCCTAGCATCGGCAAACATGGATTTGGCGCTGCAAAAACGTGGCAGCTTCATTAAAATGCGAAAAGCATTGTTATATTGAATCCTCAATGCATTATAACTCCGCTTGGTGAATCTTGTCCAAAGCTGACAGGTATAAAAACACTGACAAAATGCTTTAAACAAGGTCACCTTGACATCGTCAGAGCAGCGCGCAAACCTACGTGCTATCATGTTAGCTCGCACCGAGAGAGCCCTGCGCTCCCTCTCCATGTCCGTGTCATCCTTAAGGTCCTCCGATAGATGATGACCCAAGTATTTAAAACTCTTAACAACCCGAATCGACGCGCCGTCCAAAAATACCGGTGGAACCATCTCCGGTCCCTTACCAGCTCTGAAGACGAGCATTTCAGTCTTTGCTACGTTATATTTAAGACCATGTTGTTTAGCAAACTGGTCACAAATATTGAGCAGTTTTCTGAGACCGTTGATCGAGGGGCTGAGAAGAACCATATCGTCCGCGTAGCTAAAATTGTTAACACATACGTTACCAATATGACAACCAACTTTAGCTCCTCTCAGCCTCTCAATCAAGTCATTAACATAAAAGTTGAACAGGTCCGGAGATGTTAACCCACCTTGACGTACACCACACTCTAGTCTATACTCACTAGAGTGTGCGTCGCCCCATTTTACATGATTAGTTTGGTTAGCGTACCAGAACCTCCACAGATTCACCAATTCCTTGGGAGCGTGCCGGGCGAGTTTGTGCCACAAGATTTTATAATTGACAAGGTCAAACGCCCGGCTTAGGTCTAGAAAACATGCATAAACGGATGTTTCCCTGTTAATATAGTGACTTAAAGTGTATGATGTTTCCCTGTTAATATAGTGACTTAAATGTAATAGAACTGACAAACTATATTATAATCATGCTTCAAATAATTTATTTATTTATTTATTGTTTTTAACTGTTTTTTATGATGTTTTCAAATTCCTTTTAAGTTATCAAGGCGCAGACTTATCTCAAGAAGAACGAACAGAAATCAATAATATTATGGCAGACAAAATGCATAACAATCCTTTAGTTATTGAAAACGTGTCTTTGTATGGGGCCTATCAATGTATTGCTAAAAACGAATTTGGTGAAGATAAAAAAGTTATCGTACTGACACAAGGTTTTGTACCACCACCTATAAGAAATGTAAGTTTATATGCACAAGTTATGTTTTTCTGTTAATGTAATAAAGAGCACTATAAATATCATTTTGTACCAACCGTAAAATTTTAATGCGATATTGCTGTTTTTGTTAAAATAATTATGAAAATGCATGTATGAATTTAAAAAAAAACTTTATTCCAGGCAACAGTCACAAACATTACTTCAACTTCAGTAATATTTACTATTGATGGACCAAATTATGTAAATGGACCACAAGTAAAAGCTTATAAAGCAGAATACGACGAATCTGAAAATTATGACATTACGGACATTCACATGAATAGAACTTGGTCTATTGATAGACCCTTCAGAATAGATAAACTCAATCCTAACACAACTTACATTATAAGATTCGCAGCGATTAATGATGTTGGCAATAGTCCTTGGAGCGAATTCTACGATTTCGTTACGCTTGAAAAGTAAGTACTACTTTCATTAATTATAAGTAATGAAGTTATTATAATATTAGTGTTACTACTATTAGTATTAGTGTTGCCCGCGGCTCCACCCGCGTGAAGTACGGTTTTTTGCAAATTCCGTGGGATTCCTTGATTTTTTACGTGGTAAATGAGTGAAAGTTCCCTGGTTCGACAGGCAAGCAATGGAGTCTTCTTCCATTCTCTCTATCAGATGTCAACATGCAATCCTCTTTCACAAAATCCATCCATCACTTCTTTGTTCTTCCTCTATTTACTAACCAAACTCATCTTATTCTGAGAGGAAAACCACGCCCAGCTATTGTAACGTTGAGAAGAAATTCAATAATTAGGTCTGATCATATTTCGTTCCGCAAAGGGATTAAACGTTCTGTTGGTATGCTGTGTAGCAACCCGCTCCTGCTTCGCACGGGTTATCTTGTGGTGATTTTGCAAACTCCTTTTTCTTAATAATAATACCATTTTTAGGGTCTCGTACGCAAAGGGTAAAACGGGCCTTTATTGCTAATACTCCGCCGTTCGTCAGTCTGTCACCAGACTTTATCTCTTGAACCGTAATAGTTAGACATCTGGAATTTTAATAAATGATGTATTTCTGTTACTTTACCACCTACCTTATCTTGTTTACCTATATAGTGGTATAAACCACTATAAAGGTAAACTTAAATCGCTAGAACAGTTATCGAGATCCATAAAATAAATAAATTTAATGAGTAAGAAAGAAATTTTATTGAAAGAATTGCTCGGAGAAATATAGTCTCTTTAAATCAGGGGGTAAATAACGACTTTACGATCCAGATTCTAAAGCTGCCTTTTCCGAAATATTTACGGTTCAGGGAGTTACGTTAAATAACCTTTAGTCAGTGTTAATTTGAAAGCTTAAACCCAACTATCCGAAATCTTTCTCAGATCAGTTTGAACGCAAATTCACTAATTCATGTTCATGGCGTGAAACCTTAATAAGGCTTTGATTGAAACTGTTTCAAGAGAGCAAAATAAACTGCAAATAGTGATTTTGATTATGTTTGTTCAACATACTTACCGTGATAGACACTTGAAGTTTTCACGGATGATATATTTCTGTTGCCGCTATAACAACAAATACAAAAAAATTGAATAAAATACTTATTTAAGGGGACTCCCGTATACATCAAACGTGATTTATTTTGCACGTTCTTGCTCGATATTCATAACGGCAAGAGGTAGACCAATAAACTATATGATTTGCGAAACGTCGCGACAAGCGTGACTCGAACTTGACCAATTACTATACTATATACTATACAATTAATATATATGCTTAACATTAAGAAAAAATATTCTTATCGCAGAAAATGTAGATTTCTTCTAGATGTCGTAGAATTTTCTAATATTTAAGTGTTTTCTATTTGAATCTAACTTTGGAGCTCCTTCAGAAACTACTATTTCACAAACTGACTTGTTAACTACATCATCGAACAACTCAATGGTGATGCTTTTCCATTGTCATTGTAAATATCTGCGTGTTTTAACAGATTCACTGATAAGCAATCAATTTACTAGTTACTAATAGAAAAACATCGTCACCTAACTTCCATTCTTACTCACATAACGAACCTTCTCGACCGATTTTCCAGCACGAATTTCAGGTCAGTACCATTAGAACCGGTCTGGGAGGAAAATGTAGAAGAATTGGTTGCTACAGAACGAAAACTGAGATGGAGACCTGAGGATCTTGTAGATTCGTACAACATTCAGCTTTGCCCGGTAAGTTGAATGAAAAACATACGGTAATGGCATGCTATGATCGAGGTTTTGGGGATACTAAAGATGACGGGTCAGCGCTAAAAAGTGTCCGAACCGAAAGAGAGATAAAACGCGAAAAGGGAGACAATCGCACTATAGCTAGTTGCAAGTAAAATTAGGCTGTATAATAATGGTTTAAGACATAAATTACTATGTTTTACTTTGTGTATAAAAATACACATACCCTCGTTTATATACAGGTTTTCTCGGGACACTTTTTTCGTGAATTTTGTATTACATTGCTGGGGTCGGGGTCCTTTGATAATATAATAAGTCAATGGGTTTTCGCTATGAATGGTTTAGTCTGTCGCACGCTTATTTAAAACAGCAAGAGGCTATAGTCTCATTTTTTGAATTTTTATAAATTTTTATAAATTTTGCATTTTTGTTTGGTTGCTTATTTTGTATATCCCTCAATAAGTTCAAAGTCGCTGTAAAACGAAAGCTCGTTAATAAAGCTTACTATAGTATTAAGGATTATTTACATGAATCAAATCCTTGGGAGTGAATGAACTGCTGTATTATAATTGCTAGCTCAACTAGTTTTAAGAGCTTTTGTGAAGTGGTGATAACCGAAAATAAAACCCGGCTGAGTTTGTTGTGGGCTTCTTCTCAGTGCAGGGCGCGTTGGAACCCTCGTAAACTTAGTTTTAAGTCGACTTGTAGTTATCACCGTACATAATATTATGTAACAAATATTGTTGACGTTTAACAAGAGCCTTGTAAGTTAGGCCTATGTGAAATAAATATATTTTGAATTTTTTGAATTTTGTAACTTCAAAGAAAAAAAAATATATTACTCATAATTATTATTTATAATTTATAATTAATCATAATTATTCACATATATTATATTACTCATAATTATTCATAATTAATGAATGGTATATTAGTCATAATTTGCATTAAGATATAAATAATAATAAAAAACACAAATTCACGTCGCCTTATCTTCCACTCGATTCAATTATTATTCAAAGTATTCAAAAAATCAGCTCGCACTCCACAGATTCTTCTTTATCGTAATCTTAATATTTAGCTCTTATTAAGGTCTATAACTAGCTAAAACTATACTTATATTACCTATATTTACCATAAGAAAATACTTGTTAAAGTTACTCAGTATTTATACCTATTTTCTTTGCTGCTTAAACCGATTATTATTATCGCAAAGTAGAACACAGAACGAAACCGAGATTAAAATCCTTTTATATCTAGACCAACAGAGTGAAAGTAAATCCTTTGCTTTGATACGGTACAATTTCACATTATATTATTCGCAGACAGAAAATATAAGAAGGGGAAACTAGCTGATGTTCAGTGTTTTTTCTGGAGATGATCTGAGAACTTTAAATTTTAACTGTTCTTACTTACACATGATTTCATTGATATCATATTTTAATTTTAATAATAGGGCGACACCCAATGACATTTTTACACCTAATGCTCTTATTTATAAACGTGAAATAGTGGTGGACACAGATAACAGATACTGTATCTTGGTGGTGGTATAGCTATGCATATCTACCTACTTGGCAACAGTAATTTGACATCCGAAGGAAATAAAACAAAACAGAGAATAGAGATTCCACCTATGACTCCACCGCCATTTCACGTTAAAGAGGATAGTATTATCTGCATTATAAAGATTAAGACTGTTAGCTATACCTATTACTTTTAATTCGACTTTTAATCCGATGCAGTAAAATGATGTTTCGTAATTTAAGAAATCCCATTAATCCTCCTATACATTTCACCAAAAAAACTTAAAATATTAAAACATGAGAGAAGTTACTTTTAAACCAAAATGATGTGTACGGGAAATACTTTGATTTTTGTCTACACCGTAATGATCAGACTTTCAGACAGGTGAATTTCAACTAACAAAATGTCCATCTTTGCCTTATTCAAGACACAATCAAATAACAAAGAAAGTATTCGCACAGCATTTTGTATTTCTTTATAAATACAATTATTTCAGATGTACGATGAAATAATCAACGATGCAGACTGTGAGGAAAAGACGATAGAGCCGACAGCAGAGTATTCATTGGACGGATTACATTCGAACACAACCTACTACCTGGAGTTGGTTGCACACAATTCCAACGGGTCGTCAACTCCTGCGCATATTATTTTTACTATACCAGGTAATCTCGATACTATCATCTACTAAAGGGATGAAACGGGGGTCCAAAGTTTGTATGGAGAAATAATTTTCATGACACAACTACTGAACCGATTTGGCTGATATTTGATACGGTGATAGATTATATCTTGGATAAACACATAAGCTACTTTTTATTCGAAAAAATAGATGTTTCCGCGGTATTTGTGAAAAACCGAAATTCACGCGGGCTAAGCCGCGGGCGTCTGCGTCTGTAAAAGTATACATCGTATCGAGAAACTTCCAAATGGTAGTGTTTTTGGGTGCGGCTCACAAAAAATGTACCTTTTCCAAATTTTTCGTGACCCTACCTTTGAAAAAAGAAATAAGTATTTTTTTTCATTCCAGGAAAAGATTTTCTGTTATCTGTACACGCTTCAATTCACTTGTAATAGTATCAGGCCAATGTAGCAGTTAAAACATCAATAATAACAACAAAAACATTTGCAATCAGTAGGAATAATTTTTAGTTCCATAGAAAAAACAAATGTCCCAGCCCCGACTAAAAATCATTAAAAATTATTTTTCATCATATAACCTGTAGTTAAAGGCCCATCACATTATTAAACAATGGAATTGGAATGAATCTACATATAATGCGTCAAAAAACCGATATTAATACAGATAAAATAATAAAAACGTTGGATTTAAAGAATGTCCCTATTTTATTTCACGTGTGTTATTAGTCAGTTTGATACGTGTAAGTTTTTTTTTATTATGAATAGAAACACTTCACTTATTTTTTTTGGTCTGGCAACATTTCATCCATCAAATAGTAAAGTCAGTGATCTGACAGCCATCTTAGTTTGCTATAAAAATGCTACTCAGTGTGTGTCACGAGTTCGTCATTGGATTTTCTTGACTTTTTGGAATTAATTTTTCATGGTAAGTAATGATATAGTTCGTTGGGAGTCTAGAGACATAAAGTTAATACATGATACGACTGAATAATGTAGTTGTTTAGTAAATTATATTGCATTTGAAGTTGCTACATGACTTTGAAGTTACTTTTTCAGGTGTGTGTTTTCACGTGCGTTATGTGTGTTACAAAATTGTGTGACGTAACACACGTGAAAAATATAAAGCTTAGTATTCATTACAAGAATGCTTATTCTAACTTTATATATTTAGAAATAAAAAATAGTAATATATAATTTGTCGAGAAACCAGCCAAGTGCGAATGGGACTCTCGCACGAAGGGTTTAACATTATAGATACTAATCTTTACATTAATTCCAGTGTGTTACGCATTTCCAGTGTGTTATCGTGTGTTACAATTTCCAGTGTGTTATGGTACATTTTTTGTGAGCCGCACCCTTTTAGAGAATTTAATAAAGAACATTTGAGCCTTGAACAGTTTTTTTGTAGCTCTAACCGTTTTTGTGGGACTTTTACAAAAACATTGTGGTTTCGATTTCGGGAAATAAATGGGATGGGAGAGGGGGAACCAATGATTTCTCGAAGTGGTTCTACTTCTAGACTTTTTGCTTAACCTACATGTATGCCAATTTTCATGCTTTCTTCCGTACTAAGATTTTTAACATGCCTTTATTAGTTCACCTGTATGTTTGTAACCGACTCCTTTGAGCTCGATTTTGTCCTACTTTGAACGATCAAATTAATTCAAACTTTGCACACCCGTCAAAGACCGATGACAATGCAATGATTCGATTAAAATATCCAATTATCTTAATTAGATTCGCCAGGATTAATTAATTTCTTTGCATGCGATAAGAATGCAAGAGAGATACAGCGTATTTTTTTAGTTTTTTAAACTATTATTTATTATTATATAAGATTTTATTTTATTTCAGCTGAAGGAGAAAAACTGCTATCTGCTGGTGCCTTGATCGGAATATCCATAGTAGTCGTGTTCCTTTGCCTTGTGCTATTGGACGTACTGCTGTTACTATGGCGGAAGCAAGGCATCATAGCGCACTGTTGTAACAAGAAACCGAACAATAAGAGAGAAGTGAGTTTAAATTCGAGGTTAGTTTCTTTGTCTAACTTACTTCTTCAACTCTACTTGATAGTCAGTGAACTGAAAAGCATAGAACCCGCTGTTTATTACAAATCGTATTCGATAAACTTAATTATTATTAGTACTTAATTATTGTTAATTGCCAAGGCTTCACGATTGGTTGGAGTACACGTCATGGCAACCTTAATGGGCTGATTTCCCAAACGAGTCAACCACATAAACCAACCGACCAATCAGAGTGGATCAATCCAATCGCGTGTGGGACAGCTTATACGAGCTATACGGTATAGTTTTTAGCTACGCGGTAGAAATGCTTCTATGTTTTTCCAGTTACTGTTCTTTACATAATATTGTGTATGTGTTTTTGGAAAAACCATGTACTAAAGTTGACGTTATTTTTTAACAGATTCATACCAACACTGGTAAATTATAGATAAAACTTTACAAAGGGTCCTTAATCGGGTGAAATTTTTGGCCTAACAAATATGTTTGAAAACGCTTATTTATTTATATCAATACTTAACATTATGGTTCCTTGGTTAGACTATTGGCTTCCGAAGTGCTATAATATGGTTATTCTGTGATTAACAACATTGATTTTGGATTTTTTTTCTACTAAACCTATGACTATTTGCGGAGAAGTTATGTTTGGTCTAACAAATAGGTACCTACTAATAAATTCTCTTCAGGCTTTCATTTTGGTGTCTACTTTATTGGTAAACAATTATGAATATTAAAAATTGGTAAAGTTCTTTGTCTGAGAGTTGGGTAACATAAAGTGTTTGGAAAACCGCTTAATAAATAATTAACATTTTTGTATATTTCTTCCATTGAATTTTGATAAAAAACAATTATTGTTTGATATAGGGACATGAAAGGCCTTCTTAAGGACACCGAACCAAGCGAGTTGCAAAAACGTGCCAGCAACGGCCACAGAGAATACGAATACAATAAAACAACGGGGGCCATCACCGGGAAACATTCCGCTGTATAATAATACTTGTAACTATCTAATAATTTTAATGTCACTGTAAGCTGATCTCACATTTAACACCTTCTATGCATGAATGTTCAATGGCTTTTATGACTTGAGGCGTGCGGCTTCTTTCGATTTGGAGTAGGGATGTAGGTACTAAAGGTAAAAATAAATAAATATTATTTTATAATACCGCATTTGCTAATTTAGGAAATACAGATCAGAGAATAAGTTTATACTGACAAGGAAATACACTGCCAATTTATGATTTTTGTTAATAATTGTCAAGTCCCACCGCGAGTGAAATTTTGATGCATATTTAAATCTCTTTAAATTTATAGGAATGGAGTTATATTAAATGCCGTAATATGTGTGTATGAGTACCTACGTAAATTAAGTACGAGGACGATGTGGTGCCCAAAATACATTAGGTAGCCTTTATTTGTTTATGCCCGCTACCAAAATTACACCAATATCTACTTCTACATCTACTTCGACTTAGTAAAATGACGTATTTAACTGATATTTGTTAATTTAAAGTTATAAACAAACAAAAAAATATATTTAATCAAATTATTTCACAAAATTTTGTAAAATTAAATATATTTTTGGTGAAACTTAGGAGAATAATTAATGGAGTTCAGTGAAATACGAAAAGTCATTTTTTTGCATCGACTTAAAAGTCGGAGTTATACATTGTTTGTTTGTAAGTGAGTTGTCTGGAAACATTATCAGCGAATGTATTTGAGGATGAATCAAAACACTTGACTTAAAAAAGTCTCACTAAAGACTAAAATAAAATATACAGAAAAGGTAGCAGTTATCACAGACCAAAGAATAATTTTATATTGACTAATAGTTCAAACTTCAAGCCCGTGATAGATGTGAGATCAGTTTTATTATTATGAATGGTAGTTTGTATTGAAAGTGGTCTCAAGGGAAATATTACTGTCTGCTGTGGAAGATACGTGGAGTTATGTTGAACTAGTAAGAGAAAGCGTTACCTTTATTATGTTTATAATATCGATTAAGTATTCTTAATTTATGTAAAGAAACCGATTTATATGTAAGTTATTATAGATATTACAAACCACGAAGACGCGCCCCACTCTGTCAAAATTATTTATGTTTCATTCGATTCGCATGGAGTTGCCAGGGTGGTGAGCGTCATCGTGAAATGAAATATCTATCTAAGTAAAATTATTTAAGTTAAGCTAGGTACCTTTAAGGTAAAATAGGTATGGCTGCCAAATTCAGATTTATTTGCCTTTTCGGAATATGTAAGCTTACAAATTAGTTTTACAAAAAATAATTTAGATTAATCGAATTAATACGAGTATTTGAATTTGGTAGGCAGAACAGTATAAGTATCTATTTTGCATTTTAGTCTGTACAAATCGTAAGTATACTTAATGATTTATTTATTTATAAAAATAGTTTTCCATTAATTGTAAATAATGTATGTCATGAAATTGTATTAGCTGGTAATTGGGCTTTCTGAAATTTAAGTATTTTGTTATTTTTTTTTTCATACGGTTTACCAAAGATTTAAAATTAAAACGTTAAAAGTACCAAAGACTTTTTTTTTCAGAATCAATAGACTTTTTTTTCTCACACTACAAACTGATGGCTTCTGAAATATGTATAAAAATTTCCTTACCACGTATTTATTTATCTAAAATAAGACCGCCTTTGCATACCTCATAATTACCATTTTTTTACAACTATCATTAATTATACATATATTTATAATAATAAAAGTCAACTTATTCATTTTCAACTCATGCTATGGTATAGGTTCAGTTGAAATGTGATACGATTAATATGTAGGTAGGTAATATTAATAAAATAATTCAAAAAGTCGTTCAAGCAAGTTAGTTTCGAAGTAAAATAAACATTGCCAATTGCAAGGCGTACTTAGTGTACAGTTAATTACAAAACAGTTAATAAAGTTAATGTAAAAATTCACAAAGTATTTTATACTTTTCCTATCCTGTTCATTCATTACCGCAAACTTTCCTCGTTTCAAAGTTGATTTTATGCGGAGAATATAACTCGAGGAGGAAAAAATATTTTTTGTCGTTGAGATTTCGCTCTTGTGTTTTGTTCAGTTCTTAAGTTTTAATGCAATATACAATGAGCGTTAAAAATACACTGGCAAGTACAAGATTTTTTCAAATTAATTTTTGCGAGCAATTTTTCAGCTTTTCCATCAGGCATCAGACGGTAGACCCCTACTACCCCTACTTGATAGAACAGTTAAAAAATAGTGTTAGTTTTAGAAATGAACTAACTAAGTAAGCCATAAGGCCTATTATAATTACCTACAGCCACTGATTTAGCAACTAGGCCTCCGGGGACCGGGACATATAAAGAAATGTGAGATGAAGAATGTAATTGTCTACAGTCTACATCAAATCTCCTAATGTTACTTATATGTGCACAGTTTGATATCAACGGAGCTGATCATGACTTTCACCTGATGTTAAGTGATACGTGATTGACGCAGTATGTATAAGATGCATCACGCAGTGCGTCCCATAGTTTTGCAGTTTGCACTGCAATATTATACGACTCACTGCACTGCGCTGATCATATTGAAACATGATTTCTGAAGTCTCATTTTACCGAGTAATTACGTCGACATACAGTGCCCTTCAAACCGGGACAACAACACCATTACTGTTTCACGGTAGAAAACTAACACTGCAGTGGTACTACTAACACTACTAACACTAACACTGCAGAGTTTCTACATAAGGAATGTATGTACCTTCCTATATTTTTCGTAGGGTCACTCTATGCCTTTTTCCAATGCAAAAATGCCGGGTGGGTAGTACACGATAACAGAAAAAGCATCGCAAGAAACCATTATCGACACCTGCGCGGAGAGCATCCGGTTAAAAGGGCCATAAACTGAGCAAATCGCCGCGCGTCGTTCCAAGTGCCAGATGCAAAAATCGCTAACGGATTATAATCGTCAACTATGAACCTAAATACCTACTTTTATTGTGCATAAGGTTGCACTTGACAAGAATTAGAGATATGTTTATGTGGACAGGCAAAATCCATTAGGTAGGTACCGATTTTACAGATCGGATTAAAAACAGCCCTTCAGAAAACTTCAGATCTTCAGGAAACTGCTAAGCAATAGCGTACCTACCTACTTTGCACTTGATGACAATGTTTACAATATGATAAGGTCTACTGCCAATGTAAAGATTAAACTATCTAGACTATCGAAGTAAAACGGTTATTGAATTTAACTGACCGGTAGGTTAAAAACTGTGTTAACCGGCAGGTTAGAGACAATTACCTATTTCTTTGTAATTCAAATAAAGGAAAAATAATAATGTAAAATTTTTAAAGTAAATAAAAACAAGGACTATACTATATTTTAAGCACAACTATCAGTTCATATTTTTATATTTCAGCAAACATAATAAAAGGTTCTCCTTTGTTTAGTGCCCTAAAAGGCTGAAAAATTTTATATACAGGAAAAATGAAACATGCCACGTTGAAATAAATCAGTCGTTTTTAATTAAACAAGAGGAGGTAAAGGATGATATACACGGCCACTGTTAGTCAGTCGTCACAGTACTCGTAAGTAATTAGAGGCTCCCTCGCTGTCCTCGTTTGGTGATTTTTAAAAAAATTAGGTCATATTTTTGAAAAAAATGTGTGTATTGTGTACATAAAAAACTCTATCTGTTTTATTTCAGACGCATCGTTGGATTACTCTTATCTGAGTTTCCTTTCTGGTGAATAAAGATTTTTTTTAGTGAAGGTTTTTTATTTTACCACATTCCGATAGCGAAACGACAGTGCTAAAGGTGTTTGTTACATTTCATAAAGATAATTGATTTTGATTATTGACAAAATTCTTGTGGAAAATGACGATTGTGTGACAGATTGTCGCTGTGTGTGTAAGATGACAACGTGTCGCACACAAGACAAAAACGTGATGTTTTTGGAGGCTTTTAAATCATTTAACACTGTGGTACTACGTTTCCAATCTTGACTCTGAAAACGAATAATTCTTTCGAATTCTTAGCATTGTAACAATTAGTAGGTACCTACAAATCTCACATTTTGGATAGGTACAGCTGTGCTATTCTGCAAAAATACCTAAAACAGCGACGAGCTGACAGCTATGCGTTGATTGGTTAATGTTTGCGTCAGTTATGCAGCCAAGACGACAATTGGCCGCTGATGGCTGCGTTGCCATGGTTACCCTCGATGGTTGGCCGCTGTACAATTTTATATTTTCGAGAATCACACCGCTGTTTTCTTTTTCTTATCTCGCTTGAGAGTAAGCATTACCTAAATTACCTCGTTCGAAAGCTGGTGCATTCCTAAAAATGTACAGTTTCTGAACGGGTTCGTAGGTCTCAGAAAGCATACCTATTGCAAAAACCACCAACAGTCCTACGTTAAGGCCATGGGTCAATAAATAAATAATTAAGTTTTCCGGCTCCCCTTACAGATGTCCTTGCGATGAGATTCGCCAGTAACCTTTGAGGTTGGTAGTACAAGTTGTTGGATATTATGATTCGAACGTCGATTCGGTTTAACCATAACATCGCGGTGTAGGTACCTACCTACTTAACCGTAAACGTATAATGACATAAAATTCTAAGCACTCTTGTATCAGGGGATTTCTGAGCAATTAAATTAAAATTAATTCTTTAGTATACCCTTCTATATTTAAATAAATGTTTATACCTAAATACGAGTTCGTATTTAGGTATAAACATTTATTTATTATATAGAAAGTTAAAACTAAACATAGACACAGAAAGGACATGCACAAGGACATCTTATCGCTACATAATATAAGGATCTCTTCCAGATGCCCTAGTTGCCCTAATATTATATGAATGGGAAACTCAATACAAGGGTTTAAGACTGGGTGATGTTGAATCAGGGAGTACCTAAATGAGTCAGGAAATAGATGATAAAAAAGGTGCATAAAATTATGAATGGAATTCGTTTATCGGAATTCGCAAATTCTTGCCTCAAAAAACTCAGAGATGCCTCAAGAGGAAACGATAGTGATCTTATTCCATACAAACGTTCTCGTCTGTTTTCTTTCTGGTTTATGAGCTTGGAGCAATGATTTTTTACAGAAAAATAAATATCGATGTCTTCTACGTTTCTATGTTTTCGTTTTTGATAATACATTATCTTTAGCCTTATAAAATCTAAATAGCCTTCTAGTAGTCTTCTCAATAGCCTTCTAGTGCATGATCAAAAACGAAAACGTAGAAACATAGAAGACATCGATATATTTATTTTTCTGTAAAAAATCATTACTTCAAGTTCATAAACCAGAAAGAAAACAGACGAGAACGTTTGTATGGAAAAAAGACCACTATCGTTTCTTCTTAAGACTCAAATTTCGTCCCTCCCCGGAAAGAATATCGAAGTTTGAAGCACTACAGGCCATCGATGTTCCACTATGACTTTCCTGAAGATAATGCGTCATCATAATGCATACAAATAGCTCAATTTAATTACCCGTTGGCGGCACGTTCGTTCGGCACACGCCATTAGAGAGTCGCCAGTAACAGTTGAACTAATGCTCGCTACGTGATCTGCGCCTTGGCATCCCGGCCGCGACAGTCCAGAGATAAATATCTAGAAATGCTGAACTTCTTATTGCTATAACTTTTTCATCTCACCCGCGTGGAAAAGAGATTCCATAATAGCGGGCGGAAAATGTAATTATATTACCCCAGACCATTGACCTCTATATAGAGACAGGGCGAACCGCGCGAAAAAATGTCGCCAGTTCAATGGGGAAATGTCCCCATTGTACGCGCACTATTGTCTATGCCGCGGTCCCCGCCTCAGCTCACGACGCTCCGCACGCACGTTTCCATGGAGACGGTTCCCGCCATTTTAGTAAGTACGCTTAGTAGCGAGAGAATAGTGGAAAATTTAACTCTAAAAGATAAAAATGCCTAATTGTGCGATAAAAGACTGCAAAAATTACACCAAGAAATTTAAAAAGAAGCATGGGATAACGTATCATCGGTAAGTAACATCAAGAAATATTACATAAAAAAAAACAAGTATTTCGCAGGATGTTTGATAGATGGCGCTAAATTTCCTTGTATGAAAAAGGCTTTGGCAAAATGTTCGAACAGGCCTATCCTTAGTAATGATCAATGCCCCAGACCGTTAAAACCTTGTTAAAACATATCTGAAATTCAAACATGCAGATGAACTCTCTAGCGGAAAAGAAATGAGTTTCGTCGTAAATATATAAGTAGTATATATGTAGTATGTATATATGTAGTATATATATGTAGTTTGTTTATTGTCATTTTTTATTTATTAATTCTTATCTGGTGGTAAGTGAAGATGCAGCTACATATGTTATCACAGGAGCATACAGCGACCTTCCTGGCACAGTGGAGTACGCTTTAGAGCGATTAGAGTGCTTCGTGGTTGCGGGTTCGATTCTCGCCACGGGCCACTATAGAATTTTATAATTTCTAAATTGGCTCAGTTCTGGGAGCCTACCACCAACGGTTAAAGTAAAAGGCGAAACACAGAGTACGCTATTTCATGTTTATGAATAAGAGGGTAACTCTTCTACAGTGATTTGAGTGCCGATGGTTCTATTGATGTTTTGAGTTTGCCATCTTTGTATAAAGCAAGCTGTGATTTAAAAGTGTAAAAAATTATCTCCCTCGCGCAATGCACGCGTTCGTATTCGAGTAGAAGGTCGCGGGTTGGATTCCCGCTAAGGTCACTTAAGCATTTTATAATTTCTACAGGCTTTTACATAAATACAGGAATTTTATAATTTGTAAGTGCTTCAGTTATGCCCTACCAGCAAATTTGAAGATGTTGATGTAGAAACCGTAAATAGTGAGTTACTTACCCCTTCCGAGTTATCACAATAACATCTTCCGCTGCATAATCAATTACCATCAAGGGATATCACAGTTACGTATAGTACTAAAAAATGCAGTTGTTAAATAATCGCTGCCCGTTTGGAAAGAAAATAGTGAAACTGACTCTATCACACGTCTTACGGGCTTGTGGTAGGCTTATCGGGCAAATAAAGCCGTGCCGTAAATTTTATAGCCACGTGAGCAGCGATTGTTAGCTATAGGTATAACTTATAGAAGATGTACTTACATAACTGTTCAGAGCCCTATTCTCTATCTCAGTGGCTATCAAAAATGGAAATTATTTGACATATTTTATTAAGCAGCAATGTAAATTGTACAAATAAAGTATAGTGTTGAGCAAATAAATGCATGTAGATGACCAAAATCTGTATCGTGGGTTGAACCTATCTATCGTCTTTCATAAGGCTTTCCGAGCTTCATCAAATATTCATCTCCGCGAAGGTTCTCCAGGGGGAGTGTATAATATAAACAAATATTATTTCGCCACATGTCTTATGCATGGGCTTACAACCCTTACGCACATCAATGGGGTTTAGGTACCTCCACAAAGTTTTTAAGTATATTTCATTATGCACAGATACTTAAAATTGAGTCACAGCCCTTTTTCAAACAGCTGAGCACGGTGGGATACCCACTACGGGTTGGTGGGGTTCATACACCTTTGAGAACATACTCTTCAGGCGTGCAGGAGCCTTACCACCATCTCTAAAAGCAGTATTATTGTACTTAATAATGTTTTAAAACAAATGAAAACAATGTGAAAAATTTAAAACAATGTTACAATAATACTGCTTAAAGAGATGGTGGTAAGGCCCCTGGTTTCCTCACGAGGATTTCTTTCGCTGCTAAGTGATACTTATTAAGTTTCCACACATAGCTCCGAAAACCCACGAAAACTCTCTCTCAGAGGTGCTTGCTTGATTCTGCTGAACACTGTTGATAGGCAGAGATCTGAGTCCTTGTCGATTTAACAAGACCTCAGTTATATTGGTAATAGCTTTAAGTAATTCTGTGACTGAGAAAAAGTGTCATAAGTTGCGGCCATTGCAGCCTCTGCCATATTATGATTTATCATATAATCGTCAAATAAACCTAGCTGCTGATCGGTCATTCCGTAACTTTATTCAACGAAATAAAAAAAATGTACTGAGAATTACAGTTGTCTTACGATATCTGTCGATCGGATATATCATTACATTTTTAAGATGATCGTAGATATGTCATAAATTGGCTAATGGCGGTTGCCAATATTCTATCTATCCATGGTTTGCTATACCAGAGATAGAAATTTGACATAACTTGTATGGAGCTTATGTCAAATTGATATCTCTAGTAGGGCAAATAGAATATAGATTGATATTGGGAACTAGTGTTGCCCAAATGCAAGAACAAGACGAGACTCAGCCAGTCTTGGTCTTGGTCTTGCGCCAGTACATCTGGTCTTGGTCTTGGTCTTGGTCTTGCACTACCAGTCTTGGTCTTGGTCTTGGTCTTGCAGCAAGAGTCTCGCAAGTCTCGCAATTACCTATTAGCCTATTGCTATTTATTAAACGGTAAAGATGTGACAACAAAGTAACATTTTGAGTAAGTACCTGTACATTTTGAGTTTGAATTAACATAGCTTTTTTTTTACTCACTACAAGTTAGTACTTAACTGCGATCTCACCTGATGGTTAGTGACGATGCAGCCGAAGATGTTATCGTACTAACTTGGACGGGGTAAGCGAACCCTAACGGATTCTACACAGCATCGCGTCGAAACGCTATTTAGCGATTTAGGGGTTGCCAAGCGATTTAGCGTTCCGGAGTGATGCTGTGTAGAAACCGTTAGGGGTTGCTTAGCTCTTCCAAGGTAGTACGAATTACGATATCATCTTCGGCTGCATCGTCACTTACCATCAGGTGAGATCACAGTCAAGTACTTACTTGTAGTGTGGAAAAAAACGGAGGTCGCCCCGCGAAATTTATTTTGTTTTTCGCAAATATATAACTAGTGCAATGAATTAGGCTCGTGGCATTCATTGATACTCTTATTTGCGCAAAATGAATTCCATAAGCCTACTTCGTTGGATTAGTAAAATAATTACGAAAAACAAAATAAAATTTGAATTTCGCGGGCAAAAGGGTGCTATTTCAGGATAACTGCAAGACGCAAGAGTCTCGCAGGCTTAGTCTTGTTCTTGCTCAAATCTTGCACTGCCTGTCTTGTTCTTGGTCTTGCTAAAATTAGGCAGTCTTGGTCTTGCAAAAATGCAAGAACAAGACCAAGACTGCAAGACCAAGACTGATTTTGGGCAACACTATTGGGAACCATCATAAGAGCGCAGAGTCCCACGTTGAACAGACAGACATAAAAGCCCTATAGACCCTATATGCAAGGTTCTAGATAAAGAACAATAAGTAGAGAACCTAGGTAAGGAAAAGTGGAAGTGGAACCCCTATACGTTGTATATTGAGGTTTTGCGTTTCCCGCATCCTAACCTAACACTTAAAAAGGAAAATTTAACTTAAACCATAAACTAATCTTGTTTGTGTCTCCAACTATTTTTCTTCGGTTTATATTAGGGGTTTCAGTATCCAATTCACGCGGAGACGATCCAACATTGATTGATCACAGCGCAAGCGAGCCTGACGCACCCCTGACGGTCGCTGTCAAGTTTTTAAAACTGGCGACTGCAGGTTGGGCCGGAATTATCTCCCGAAAACGCCGTCAGCCAAATTCATTGATTTTATAGGTTAACTAGTAGGGCGCGTGGTGGCGCGGGCCACATGTGGCCCGCGTGCTGTCTTCCCGCCTATAACAGAATCGCTGCCATCTTGAATCCATATTCAATTTTTTTTCTATCCATCGAATAGACCTTCGGGTCCTGATCACTTCTTGTCAAGAAACCGTTTTTCCATCTTTTATACTTTCCAAGATATCGGCAAAATTCTTTTGGCAGCCATTTATAATATACAGGGTTATATAAAAAATACCAAAACGCTCTCGGCCTGTAGTTGTTTACATTAACACTAACAACTTTGGTTCTGCGACTTTTCAAAATTCAGTATAAATTTATATCATACAAAAAAAAGTTATTTCTGTAAAGTGACATTACACTGTTGCGGTTTCGCGCCGCGAGCTCGCGCACCGGCCGCCGCGCCGATGTTACATTACAGAGTAGGAACGAGTAGAGTATCTCTGTAAAATATTGAGTATTGGATATTTCTCAAAATATCGAGTAAAAAGAAAAGTCGTAGAACAAAAGTTGTTAGTTTTAATGTAAAGAAATACAGGCCGAGAGCGTTTTGGTATTTTTTATATAACCCTGTATATACCTATTGATTATAAATACTTATAACTAATTGAAATTATTTAAATTTAGAGGCGTATATTTTAATAACGCTACGAAGTAATGACGTGTAAAGAAATTTACAAATAAATTGATTATTGATTATTGATTATTATTGATTAATCCGCCATTTTGAAATTTTTTCAGCTCACTGCCAACTGGATGACGTTTCGAATGACATTTGGTCAAGCACCCCCCTATCTTCAATACCCTCTCTGTGCTCTTCACCTGTCTCCGAAATCCTCAATCATCAGCTCTGTCCGTATTTTTCTTCCGAATGAATTTTTCCCTTCTACCTATACGAAATGGTTATTGAAAAAAAAATTTTAGCACGAGCAGCTATAATATAGTAAAGTACTTATGCTGTAAGTTAGTATGTACCTAATTGTTAAGTAAGTAGGTGTGTATACTGCTATTTAGGCGGAAGCGCGGTGAATACGAGAGTGAACCCCGTACTTCCGCCAGCGGGTCCGTCGTGGAAACTGACAGTTTTTAGTGGGTGCAAGCCCCACATAACCCTTCCGTTTCCCCTGCCAGAGGGGTATGCATTAGGCATTTTCTGTCTATAAAAAAAAATGTATACAGCTATTTGATAAGTAATAACGTACGTACGTAGTAACGTAAGTTAAGGTACGTAGTTAAAAAATGTTGTTCGTTTATCAGCAAGTACCTGTCAAACTTACGGCATGGCAAACTGAACTAATTTCAAAAATGTTCTGTAATGGGATTTCTTTCTCATCCGCCCCGGTACCGAGGCAACGCACCGGGCCAAATGGGGCTGAACTCAAGGTAGGTATTCATAAGAGCGAGGAGAACAAAAGTAAAGTCGTCTACGGCCTTAAACCTACAGCTGTAGGTACAGCGGTAAGTACGAACCCATAATGATCTTACTGAAAATACCAATAAATCTTAATTTTCACCTCAACCTCATATCGCACCGTTACGAATCAACCTACCGAAATTTCAATATCGCGAAGCCATCAAGCGAATTTTATTACGAACCAAGCCAGCCGCTTCGACGTTATCACGTTCTACTCATTAGGTAAGGTAGGTATACCTACCTAATCGTGATATTACGAGGGCAAGATGGAGATGAAATTGGATATTTAGTTGTTTGTTTTGTATGTTTGTTACTCCTACACGCTACAACTAGGTACTTAAACTGATTTGGCTGCAAAATAGAGATTATTATTATATATAGCGTATTTTGATTTGATAATAAAAAAATAAAAAAAATCCCGTACGGTTTCATACAAACTTACATTCACATTCTTAACATTACTAGCTGACGCGTCAAACGTTGATTTGCCATGTAGGGGTGGGGGTTTGCCATTTTCTTAACCTGCCAAGTGTTATCAAATTAAATTCTCAAAAAAATCCGTCAAGCCATTTAGGAGGAGAACTGCCAAAGGAGATCACCTATTATATCAGACGCCTCAGGAGGTACCTACCTACTAAGGTACCCTTATTCAAGTTATTACACGACTGCCCAAAAAAAAGGAGTGTAATTATCTGTATTAGTCGATATTATTGAGTAGGTAAGTTTTAAAAGACCACACCGAGCCCCTTGCAAATTCGTCAAAAAGTAAAAAACGCGAGGCTTCAAATGAAAAAAAGTTTTATCATAATAATTTAGGAAGCTCTTTCTTTTTGTAAAAGCCACATTATGTATTGTCCGAACTCCGAAGTTAGGTACTGAAGTTGAAATATTAATCTCATTCAGGTGCGTTCAGAAACTCTTGAAATTGAAGCAAAGAATTGTGGATCGGGCGATATTTCATTTGCAGCATTGTTGTAGGAAATTAAAAAAAAATTGGATGACCTCTGACTTCAAAGACGATTGTACTTATTCAATTTCTAAATACCTAGCATGGAAATGGAAAATGGATACAGCTATGTTAAAAGTTTAGGTACATAATACTATAAAATAATAAATAGTGATCTGGACCACAGAAAACAAGACACTGTGAACTGGACAACCTATTCGGTTTTTTTTTTTTAATTAAAATATAGGTAATTACATCTTCACAGAAAATTAATTAAAATCGCCTTTTGTTCACCCATCAAATAAATGCATTTATTCTTTGACGTTCATCAGTGGGACTAACCTATAAAAAGTTATTGAGGCATACTGCGAGCCGGAGGTCGGGATTGGAATGACAACTCGATGTCGTTGAAATTTGAATAGGTGCCTTTATTCGATGTCCGATACCTAGCGTCACAGCGGGGCTAGACAAAGTAACAGTCGTTTAGCGTTTACGACAGTAGATAAAAATGTGGGACAAAACAAGTGACTGTAAAAAAACCACGTGACCTACTTAATATAAGAAAACACGCTGTGTTTGAAAATCGACTACGACAACTTGAACTCTCCCTGGCGTTCTCGCAGACATTGTAGATAACTTTAGCGTACTTCGCATGAAAATTGACAGCCGACAGTGAACAACGCTAAGCATAAAGTAAATTCTGCTTTCATTTGTTTTCATTCATCACTTGGTTTGTCCATACATTTTTATCTACTGTCGTGAACGCTAAACGACTGTTACTTTGTCTAGCCCCGCAGGCCAGCAAGTATAGATAATGTATTATCTATGCAGGCCAGGGAGTACCCGAGCAACACGAACACAGTCTCTGGTCCCTCTTCAGCTCCTCAGGCCGCACCGCGCGCTTCGGTGCGCCTAGGAGCACGAGCACCACTGACTAAATATTATAATACTCTTTGAAACGAACACTCCAACAGTACCTACCTATATTCAATATTGTAACACCATAACTACTAGTAGGTACTAAATTATTTTACTTCTTTCCTCACTTCGTGTCGCTATTGTATCACGGATTCGAGTCTATTGAACTGAATAACTTGACTGACTCTTGATCCTGCATTTGCAAACTTCCTCTTCTTTAATTATTATATACCTGGCGATAATAAGAATTCCAGAACAGAAGAACGTCTCATTTCAATTATCTAGTTCCAAATTATTTAAATCATCCTTCCAACTTATTGCTCTGTGTTCATCTACTTTCTGACAGCTGTGCAGGCTCAGAAGGGCTGGAACCCAGAGCCGTAAAGCCAGTTATTAAAAAAAAATGACAGCTGTGCGTCTTGTTCTAACATATAGGAATTATCATTCTTCTCTTTCTAAAGACACTATTGCCATCTAGTATCAAGTAGCGGAAAACTCTTATCTCGAATTCTATCATTCCTTAGACCTTTACAATTTACATAGGTCGTCACAGTAGGTCTAGGTAGAAAGTGCTTTCACCATTTTGTAGGCAGATGCAAGCGGAGTCATTTGTTTTCAAGTTTTGTAATTTTCGTTTGCGTAGCTTATCTAATGTGCATTGTGCGTAGTCACAACTAAGAGGTACCTATACAAAGATCGTTCTCAACTTCTCACTAAGATTTTTTTATACACTACGAGTTAGTACTTAGGTACTTCAATCTATATCAATCTCACCTGACGGATAAGTGATGATGCAGTCTCAAAGATCTTATCGTACTAACTTGGCAGGGGTTAAGCGACCCCTAAGGTTTCTACACAGCATCGCGTCGAAACGTTAATTGGTTCGACGTGGTGTATTTTGCTGGTAGGGTGGTATAACTATTACGGATCCACCCACCACGGAAGCCAATCCAATTTTCAATTATAAAATTCTAACGTGGCCCGTTTTGCCATTATCTTGGTCATTCTGCTGCTGATAGAGAGCTACGCTCGGAGTATCTCTATGTGATCAAATCAGAAATAAGGAGATCCGTAGACGAACTATAGAGTCCCGACATAGGTCAACGTATCGCAAAGCTGAAGTGGCAATGGGCGGGGCACATAGCTCGTAGAACAGACGGACATTGGGGAGCCAAAGTGCTGGAATGGCAACCTCGCACGGGAAAGTGCAGTGTTGGCAGACCTCAGACCAGATGGACTGACGACAGAAGAACAGACGCAGAACCGTGTCGGTTGGAATAAATTGCAGGAGGCCTTTGACCAGCATAGGACGTCCGCCAGCTGAAACGAAAGTCGCACGTGAATGGAATCGAACCCGCGACCTCACACTTGAATCCGAGGGAGTACATAGCACTGCGCAAGAATGGATGCTTCAGTGCGCTTCGATACTGCTTAGCATGCTTCGACCATTCGTATTTCAGTTTCGTGGACTCTCCTATGATTATCAATTTTTTGACGACCGAATGGCGTAGTGGTAGCGAACCTGCCGTCTGCGGCAGAGGTCGTGGGTTCGATTCCCACTACTGGTAAATGTTTGTGTGATGAGCATGAATATTTTCCAGTGTCTGGGTGTTTTTCATATTTATGTATATTAGTATGTATGTATCAGTCATCTAGTACCCATAACACAAGCTATCGCTTTCTTTGGGGGCTAGATTGCGATGTGTCAAATGTCCTGTATATATTTATTTATTTATTAATAAGTACAATACTGACCTAAGAAACTGAATAAAACAATAAATCATTGATAGTAATGTTTATTTATCAGACTGATATTTTTTACACAATTACAAAAAATAAATAAATATAAATTGTCCAATCGTTGCAAAACATTTTGATATCAGCTATTACTCGTTATTGTAATAATTATTTCACCTACAAAACCTATTAGGTGTGTTTTAAACTGTGGTTTTAAACATAAAATATTTTTGCAAATTATTATTGCAATTTCATCAATTATTATTATCTATAATTTTCTTTCTATCTTATCTATTTAAACGGTTGAAGTTAGAGAGTAGAGACGGAATGCGCCCGCTACGCAAATAATATATGTTTATGTAAAAAAAAAAAAAAAATTAAAATAAGTAAAATATATCAAATAATAATTCTCTTACATATTCATTGATGACTATGAGTATAATTAAAAATACTATTTGCTCATTATAATTAACTATATTACCATAATATAAATAAATGAAATGATAATATTATTTTAAATACAAAATAAGTTATTAATTTTACTTATGTGTTGAGCGGGAAATGTGACATGACATAATATTAATTCAGACGCCAAAATCACTTGCCATTGCCCCTCTTTCACCGTTATTATAAATAATTAGGTATTTAAACATTTAAACAAAACACATAGGTATTTAAACAAAATTATTATCACAAAAATTGTAACAGTGAAAAATTGGTACATATTTTTTTTTGCAAATTCATTTCAAATATTCATTTCGTCTATAACTTTAATTTAAAAATAATATATGTTAAAACTTACAAAACACTAACATAATAATAAGTACATATTTCTAAATCTAAGCCTGCACATATTTACCACTTAAACATTTTTTTTTAGGGTTCAAATACTTAAAATATCAGATACATATATTATATGACTAATGTAGCAAGACCGATAGATTTTGAGCGTTGCAAACAGTTGCTTTTATTATGCATAACTTAAAGCTACTCATTTTATTGGTACATAAATATAACCAGCTGTAAACCATGTTGAGAAACTAAAACTCTGTACATTCGTTTATTTTCTTTTTGACACATGAGACAGATATAGCAATAGCTAAGGAACAGATAGAGGCAGACGTAAAGTGGTATGTCAAAAAGAAAATAAACGAATGTATAATTTACTGTTTTATTTGAGTATTTATTTATACTCTTGACTTTTAATTCGATACAGTAAAATGAAGTTTCGTATTTTACTAAACTCCATTAATCCTCCTATATTTGATTTACAATATATAACTTAAAATATTTTAAAATAAGAGAAGTGACTTTCAAATCAAAAATCTAGTTTTAAAATTTTTCAAATTTTCTGAATCCTTTCAGTAAACTATCTGTTTATAATTCAGAATCAAAATGTTTATTTAATTTACCAAATGATAGTTAAAAACGTCATTTTACCGCATCGTACTGAGTGTAGTTAATTTTCTCATATTGTGATATAGTACTGGGTTAGTAAGAAAAATCAATGAATGAGTTTTTAGTAACAGTATTGAATGTAGGCCATAGACAATTAGCAAGTTGTTTTTTAAGAATACAGTAAGTTTAACTAATGAGTATTATATCAGATTCTAATGAAGTAAAATTAAATTTGATAAGGATCTACTTGGTATACTTATTACTTATACTAGATATCTATAGTCATGTTATATGCATGATCAAATTAAAAGTCGAAAAAATAATTTAAGGCCAAAGGTGGAATTTTGTAATGCCACCTTAAGGAAAAGTACTCATAATACTATGGATAGGAAATTTTACTCAAAGAAAACACTCCTTTATTTTTGAATAGGAAGAAAACTGCGTTCAAAGATTTTCAAAAATTCTCTTCTGGGAAAACCATGAAATCTGAAATATTTAAAATAATTTAAGATTTCATGGTTTTCCTTTCATTTAATGTATTAAGTCCCTCAGAGAGATTTGATCCTTATAATTGATACTAACGATCAATGTAATAAAAGTACAGGTTGTGATTTCTACAGATTTTAGTCGGTTCGATTACCGGATGTGTAAAGCAAATTTTCGAAAATCTTTGAATGCAGTTTTCTTTGTATTCAAACATTAAGGAATGTTTTCTTTGAGTAAAGTTTTCTATCTACAGTTTTAAGGGAAAGTATCCCTTCAGGTGGCATTACAAAATTTCATCCTGTATATTTATAGTTAAATAATTCACTAATATATTATTATATGCAGTTCAAAACTATATTCAATTGTTTGTTTTAAGCAGAAATGTGTCAAAACAGACAAAAGAATTTGTAAACTTAGGTGTAACTTATATAACTTTATTAGGCTGAAGTTTGAATTCACACGACTAATAATAATTATTTCCAGTATATATAGAAACAAATAACTAAATATACATAGCTTAGATAAACTAGCTTTACTAAAATTAGAATAGATAAAACAATAGTATAATAAAGTGTTAATTTTCTGTGCTTGTCATTTTAAGAAAAAACTATTTTCTCATGAATATCATTATTATACATTCGAAGGAAAATAATTTGGTTAAAAAAGTTGGTCGTAAAATAATAATACTGAACAAATGGAATATAGTTCACATAAAAACAATTTCATTACACATAATATTAGTGCAGTCATACTAACAAGTAATTAAAATTGTATGTAAAATTTAGCCTCAATTACATATCATTTGGAGACATTACATTATTCTATTCTTAGTATTTATTATCTATTAATTTAGTTGCAAAATTATTTAAAAAAAATCAAAATTACTGTTCAAGAAAATTATTGTTCTTCAAGAAAATTATTGTTCTTTTCTGTTCTAATTTTTTTAACCCACATTTAAATTGCGATCCATTTAAACTGAAGACAAATAAAATTGATTAGATAGCATTACTTGTATTCATAAATAAATAAATAAATAATTTATAAAACTTTATATTGCTTTTTACATTACAACTAATTTTCAACCCTAAAATCTAATAGGCAGAATTGATATATAAAAAATTTTTGTTTGTTCTATTTTGTTGTTTAGTAAAATAAATATAAAATTATCAAACATTTAGATGTTATTTTTAAACTGACAGGAACAATATCTTTTAGCGGTGGTTTTGTAATCTTACTTACAAGAGCTTGCTTCGAAGGTATATTTTAATTTCAATATTACTTTACATAGGTACTAAACTTAAGTCACTTATTTTAGTTTAAGTTAAGTTTACTGAAAAATTTTACATACATTCGTATGAAAGTCGAAATTCGAGTATTATATTAGTTACCACATAGCAAAAATTACTTAATATGAGATTATATTATTATTTTCAGTAACATACCACAAATAATAACTGTTCATAAATCGTATTCTAAAATACACTAATTAAGAATACAAATATTTATACTATTTATTTGTCATTCATCAGTGACAAAAATAAGTGTTTCGTAGTTTCTAACATACTACGTGCAAATGGTATTTTACTAAGAAAGAAAAGATAGATAGAAGAAGATTTTACTTAGAAAGAATAGAAGAAAGAAGAAGTGTAAAAGATAGAAGAAATAAGTGTTAAGAGTGAGATGCAAAAAAATTACAATTAATTAAATTAGTTTTATAGTAGTGGGATACCTTTTTAAGTCATTTATTAGAAGGATGAACTTCTACTAACTGGAATAATTGTATTTTAAACATAGTATCTTCTTTCAGTCCATTCTGGCTTTGGAAGGTAACAATAGTATTAAGTAAAGTTATTATTAGTTTTTACTTATTTACTATAAGTACTAACTAAACTAGGCCAGCTGAAATAAGCTTACTGGGGTATTATTGTAATACTGTTTTAAAATTTTCATACTGACATTGTATGAAAATGTCAAAACAATATTACAATAACACTGCTACAAGAGATGGTGGTACGGCCTTTGGACTAGAACTAAACAAAACTGACTAATTCATATGAAAAGTGAAAATCCTATGCGAAATTTTACATAGCTTATTTTAAGATCTACTAGAGTTGAATGTTGGACACTACAATTTTTTTTACATTAAGATTATTGGTATATTAAGATTGGAATACATACACTGGTATGTATTGCTTACCAAAGAATTTATACACCGCTATTAGACTATACACCCGAGTTGCACGAAATAAATTAAAAAATTTAAGTGCTACTTAAACTAATTTAATCGGGAGAAATTTCAAAATTTTATACAGTTTTTGACATTGATTGCGATTAAATTAGTTTAAGTACTACTTAAATTTTTGAATTTGTTTCGTGCAACTCGGCATATATCTATAAGACAACTCACAGAATTAAAGTTTTCCTACATTTTTGCTTCTTACAAATACATTTTATTGAATCAATATCTCCTGATAATGCTTCAGCATCGAGGCAAAACTATGTAAAGAAAGTTTTTTTTTATATTTTGTTGTAGTGCAAGGAGACTTACAGATTACACCAATATTTCGGTGTAGCAAATTAATAAAATGTAGATCTGATTTCCTTTCTCCTACAAAGTAACACCAGGGTCCTCATTCTGTAAAGATACATCAGATAATGGTGCTAATTCTGTTGTACAAAATCTCTAAACTAAACTAATTTAAAAAATAGTGCTATCCTTTACAAACTGTTCGCTATGGAAAAGGATAGCACTATTTTAAATTAGTTTCGTTTAGAGATTTTGCACAACAGAATCAACCACACTATCATATTTTTATACACTGAAGGTTTGCTATGCAAGCTTATTTTGGCTTCTAACCGTGAAGCAGCAATGAACTCTGTAGCTTAAAACTAGTGATTATCACTGAGTTAGAGAATAAACCCCTGATTCAACCCAATACAAAATGCTCTTTCCTGCCTATGCAACATGCATGCGCACGAGAGATTTGTGTCTCCACTTTTGTCGCTCCTCTTTTCTCTGTCTATCTATATAGATCAGAAAGAAAAAGAGAGCGACAAAAGTAGAGTCTGCTTTTTAATCCCTGAGACTAATTATTTCATTAAATAGTCGCACTAACCATTATAATTTGATATTCTTCAAGAATAATCCGTTTTAAATACAATGTGATATAAATAAAATGGTAAATTTATTACCGTTTTCCAATAATATGAAAAACTCATAACATGAGCACTAGCCCGTACTTATTTCGTCTTAATTTGTGTTGAATTATTTTCTACATATTTTGTTATCTTGTGTACACCTGACAAGGAATACCTACATTTATCGGTAAGTATAGATTGGTTCACATCACTATTAAAGAAATGTGAAGAACTTGCAACACAAAATAGTACATTTCAATATAAGTGCGGAAAGTTTGTCATTTCTTTACGAGTCCCGGTTTGTTGTCAACAACTATTAGGATGAGTAAAAATGACAATTCCGCACGTGCATTGAACGACGTTTTTTAATACATTTGCGAAAAAAAATATTGGTTGTACGTGTTTGCCTGCTCCGTGTTTGCATGCCGTGTTCGTGTTCATGCGCTCCTGGTGCGTCCGCTCCGGTGCCGCGTAGGAGGAAAACACAAAAGCACTAGTACGGAAAAGAATAACTTTACGCACGCTAAACACACATGGAAATGTCAACTTTTTGAGCAAATGTATTAAAAAAGTCATTTTTGTCTCAGGGATTAAAAACAGACTTTACGCACGCGTCTTAGCCCTTCTGGAATCTAAATAAGCGCTCAACGCTCGATGTGTTGAATGTCAGGTTGAGTTTTATTGTCAATTCAGACTTCAATGTGGTCATCAGGTACCGGAGGGTGTTTCAGCTTCTTGGGGTTGATGATAGAGGGCTTCTGAGTGCGCGTGTGCCACACGTACACCTTCGTGCAGTTGTCTGCTAGGGGCTCCATTTCTTCCTTTGTTGTGAAGTACTTTAGTATCTCACTTTCCTGCAAACAGAGAAAAAACGTATTAAGATATAAAAAAGTATGAATAAATTAATAAACCCCCGACCACCACACCACAATTTTGTGACGGCGCGGCGGCCATCTTGAATTTGAAATTTATCATAGTGTATAAAGTATTCTAATAGTCAACCCCTTTCATTCATAGACTTGGGACTATTTTAATCTATCAAGTGACGAATAAGATTCTCTTTCACGTTTCTGATACGAACCGCTAAGGTGTGGAACGCACTTCCAGCCTCTGTGTTTCCAGCCAAATACAGTCTAGATGCCTTCAAGAGAAGAGTAAATAGGCATTTTTTAGGCAAGCGCGCTCCAACCTAGACCTCATCATTGCTTTCCATCAGGCATGATTGTCGTCAAGCGCAAGCATATCTTCAATAAAAAAAAAAGATGGCGTCACCTAGGGGTCGTATCTCAGTAGGTATACAATCATGGCGCCGCATGTCACGCAAGGCTAGGTTAGAATGAATAGGCGCCTCTATAGTTTTGTTATGAACTTATTTATGTCTATGCTTTCATTTGATGACCAAATTTCTAAACAGCTGTAAAAAAACGTGGAATTCGCCATGTCAGATCTGACATTTATAGTATTTTTCTAATCAAACCCTTTGATTTGATAACCCTTAATGAAGGAGTTGTGAAAAAATATGCAATACGCCATTTATCAACTGTTCATCAAAATGTGAACATTTGGCGCATTAATCAACTACAATAAATATAACTGTTACATAATATTTTACATTGATAACACGAGAGGTACTGAAACATTAATTGATAACAAATTGATGTAATCGTAATTTGTTTACTTTACAATTGTTATTACAAAACAGGTGCAGATTAACACAGGAAGTCATATCCATTTGTTTTTTTTCCTGCAGCTAACGGGCAACACTGGGATTCTAATTGGTTTGAAAATTTTGTGAATATTGTTGACCTTTTTCTCTACCAAATCAACATAGATTTTTAGGGTTCCGTACCCAAAGGGTAATAACGGGACCCTATTACTAAGACTTCGCCATCCGTCCGTCCGTCTGTCACCAGGCTGTATCTCGTGAACCGTGATAGCTACAGACTTGAAATTTTCAGAGATGATGTATTTCTGTTGCCGCTATAACAACATTATTAAATATACTAAAAATTAGTTAAGATAAATATTTGCAATAAGCAACAAACGTGATTTTTTGATCAGCGCCATCTGTCGGCATGAAAATTAAATTTAAAATATTAAACTAAGTATTGAATATTCTATTCAACATGGGCAGATTGAGAAATGTTTTGCTCACTAGTTCTGTACGGTCTATTTTACGCGCCGTCTGACTACGGCAGCCCTAGTACGTCGTAAGAGATAAAGTTAGGCGATAGAAAGAGACCACAACATTGCGTTTGTTGCGTGTCGATTTTGTGGGCGGGGCCAGGCGCTATTGCGAACTGAATTGCATTTTTTGTGTCAGCGCCAGAGTCGCTATTTCTTTAAATAATCGTGCGGAGTGAACCTTCAGGTACTATTTAGTGTTATGTTGTTTAGTTTGTGTTGTGTGTAGTGTTGTGTTGTGTGTGTACATAGTCAGTGCGCGAGCCTGACTCGCATTTAATCAATTTTTCATCCGAGTGGACAGCGCAATAGCCCTACATATGAATTCCTGGAATACAGACGAAAAAATATTGAATCCGCTATCCATGGGCTTGATAGTTCGAACACTTAATACAGGAAGTGCTATATCAGTAGTATAATTTACTACTAATAAGAGAAAGTGTGATAAAGAGTTATCGCATTTGACCTTACCGCGTCAGTGGCACGGTTCAACTGTTATCGTTAAAAATACACAGTTATGGCACACTTATATTGTAACAGTAGTTACCTACTATAAATTAAAGCGTTTAATTTTCATTGGTCACAGATGAGTTCACTTTTATAGTTAGTTTCTATTTTAATATATTTTTTCTGGAATTTGAAACATATTTTAGCCGGGCAACAGGCACTGTCCCGTTTCCCCGTTTTATTGCTCCGTGTGCAGCAAGCAATTGCGACAAAAATATATATAAAAACTAATGAAATTAAAGCCGAGAGGCTTTTAAAAAGGCCAGAGGTTGTCCGTAAGAGAGGACTGCTTTAGTAATAAGGCCGCCTTTGTATTCCGTTATATTGTCTGTATGTTGTGTATTTGTGTGCAATAAAGTTATTTTAATAACAATTAACAAAAAAACCGACTTCAACTCTCATCAAACTACTGCAACAACTCTCATCATCCTTTCCAATAAAAAAATTAAGACATATAGTTTTCTCATGGATACCACTATCAGAACTGGACTAAATTGAAATGGGACCACACGGGAAACGTCAGCTTTCGAATAAAAAAAGAATCATCAAAATCGATTCACCAGTCAAAAGTTTGAGGAATAACAAACATAAAAAACCATACAGTCGAATTAAGAACATTCTTCCCTTTCTGAAGTCGGTTGAAAAAAAAAAGATTCCGACGAATTGAGAACCTCCTCCTTTTTTTTGAAGTCGGTTAATAAATGAAGCTTCATAGGTACGAACCTGAAATCCAGATTGCACTTTTCTCGAGAACTTAGCCTCCGGGTGAATGAGGAAGAGCGTCGCGTTGATGGCGAAGCCCGCCATGTCGATGGGGAAGGGCCTGAAGGGCTTCCACACGGCGTTGAAGCCCGACACCCTGCCGTCCGTGACCAGCGGCATCTCGATGCGCATGCCGCCCACGATGCCCACCGGCCACACGCCCACCTTGCGTATCTTGCGCATCTGCAAAGGGGATTTATTGAATTTATTTTTGTCTTTCTCACTCTCACGGATACGTTGGTAGGTGCGACATGCAGCGTTGCAGAAGAATGTAACAGAAAAACGACCTTTTACCTAATTACTCAAAAACTAAGCCAGTTATCAAAAATCTGTTTCTTAGCGTTTATTGTTATTATTATTACCAACACATTAAAACAAAAATTACAATAACATCCCTTGTAGTTTCCGATAAAAAGTAGAAAAACTGAGATTTTGGACCAACTTTTTGGAGAACTTTCTATCGAGAAAATTTTATCCAATCATGTTTCTGCTTCTTAGCGATTTTAGGTTAAAGACCCAAAATACATGACGTTTAAATTTGAAAGTAATCGTCTTTGTAGTTTTTAAATAAAATTCATTAAGAATCGCTTAAATACCGCTTCTACGCCGTTAACGAATGACAGTTTTTTTTTTTCAGGACATTACACACATCGCAATCTAGTCCCAAAGTAAGCGATAGCTTGTGTTAGGGGTATTAGATAACTGATAAATATGCATACTAATATACATAAATATAATATATTGAAAAACACCCAGACACTGGAAAACACAGCAATGTTTTCCAGTGTCTGGGTGTTTTTCAATGTATGATTGTATGATGTGCATGAGCTCATCAAACAAACATTTACCAGAAGTGGGAATCGAACCCGCGACCTCCGACGCTGACGGCAGGTTCGCTACCGCTACGCCATTTGGTCGTCAAAACAAAGTGCCTTTTCGGAGAGTATCACGCAGTAGGCTATGCGAAAGAATTTTTTTGCGTGACGAAAATCCCGTGATGAAGAAAATCTAAGAAAATCTTCCAAAATAATATAGAAATACAAGTTTCTCTTAATATACTCTGTCCATTCGTCCATTTTCCTTTTGCCACACACAGCAATAGCAAGAGACCAGAGGGAGACGTTACGTTTGTTTCTATCTGGTCCCTCGCTATTGCTATATGTGTATCATGTGTCAAAAAGAAAATAAACGAATGGACAGAGTATAGTCAACATAATGGGCACGCAAGTAATCACATACTATGCATTTTGTATTGAAGTCGTTAGCGCGGGCTAAATGAAAGCGGCATCTATTGAGTGATGAGTGAAACTTTGTTTCAATTCAATTTTCAACATAGTAAATATTTCGCATTAATTTCGAAGGATTTAAGAAATTCAAAATTTAAGATAATGTTGAAAATATAATACAGAATCAATGAATGACAGAAATATCTCTCCTTCACAGTTGGTTGCACAAGGAAACTGTGAACATGAATAATTTCAATGGAAAAATTGCTATAATGCATTTCATTATGATTTCTATTCTGAACGTTGGATATAATTAGTTAAGTAAAGTATAATTTATATTTATATAGAGTTATAAAAAGTATATTTTATAATAATATTGGAAAAGAAACCATTTTCTAAGCATAGAAGTGTATGGGGAAAATTCTAGCTAATATGGAGAAAATCCTTAATTGAATGGAGCACAGTAGATTTCCATTAACGGCCAACAGGCCATCACTTTAGTCACTTAGTTACAATTTCATCCAGTATATTATTAGTAATGTTATTTATTATTTACCTGCAACATCAACAACAGTTTTGTTTCTGTTTTCTGAACAGTTTTGTTTATATATATTTTTCTTTTTGTTTGCTTGAAATGTTTACATATCAGAAATATGTGTGAAATGTAAACATTTTACTATAACAAATAGAATATGTTGTCTAAGTTAGCTGCTGTATTTTGACCATATGTAATAAAAATCAACTTTTTTTAACAGATTTACAAATAGCGAGGGACCAGAGAGAGATAAAGGTAAAGCGGTCTCTTTCTGGTCCCTCGCTATTGCTATATCTGTTTCATAAGTCAAAGAGAAAATAAACAAATAAAAAGAGTATAATTCATCAGATAAAATAGAACTACGAATAAAGGAAAAAGTTAAACAATATCATGTTAATAACTATAAAATTAATGAATGTTTTTAGTTTAGTTTGTCCTTTAATGACACTGTAATGTAACATTATCTTTCATGGAAATCGTTAAAGATTTCCCATGAGATTATTTAAAATAGAAATTTGCACTATCAACGTTGCGTGTAGCACTAGTATACATAATAATATTATCATTAAAAAAAAATGGTCTAACACTTTTGCTAGGAGCTATTTTCTTTCACTCAAATAATTTTTAATGCGTAATAAATTACATTCATTATTTAAAGTGCCTTTAATTTTAATAATGTGCAAAGTAAACTAACCTCATCAAAGACCTTTAGGGAATATGTGTTGTCATCGTCCATAAAATAAACCACCCCTCTCTTGTCGTCAATATTGGCCAGATGGCCCCGGAGCCAATTCAAAGCCAAGTTCCTTTGTTCAACTCCACTTGCCTGGAATTGTTAGAGAAATACTTGTTAGATAATCAATTTAGCAAAAGATATGAAAATGTTGGGTAGGACAAAGGTGGTTATCCCTATAGAACTCCTTTTCAATGGCAAAAAATGAGAGTCTGAAAGCTCATTTGGCATATATTTATATACATTTGCTGTGTTAGTTCAATTTCACAAAATATAATGGCAATGTTCCTATATCAATGTAACTTGTTGGCTTTCATTAAGTGATGCACACAGATTTACAGGATATAAGCCCTTTGGGAGATATGAATGATAAGTAAAGAATTAAATAAAGAACTAAAAATGGTTATTTGTTACTTGTGTATAATATTATATTAATTATGTAAAACTGAAAGATAAAAATCTTTTAAATCTTAAAAATAACAAAAAAAGGTAAAATGTTAAAATACAAAATATTTATTAATTATTAATGTGCAAAAATCCTACTTTGAATCCAAACTATTCTATTTATATTATATGTTATAAAATTACTTCAACAAGAAAATTATTAATTTATTTTTCACAGAAATTTATTTTATAGTTTTAAAGTTATTAAGTATTCAAACAAAATAAGAAATATTAGATATTAGCTTAAGAAGTACAGAAATTATTGAAAACCTAAACGTAGTTTGGTTAATTTTATATTCAAGTAAAACAATAAACCTAAAATAACTCAAAATATCAAACATACACAATACCACCTGGTCACCGCAGATGTTTGAAAAATACAAATATTGATATCCATAATCTGAAATATTTCAATGGAATTAACATAATAAAAGTGAAAAGGCATAAGATTCCTTCCCATTGGTAAACAATAAGGCTTGGAAGTCTTTTCTGAATGTTTATATTTAAAATTCCTATTACTGTAAGATAAATAACTTGAATCGTAGAGTGGAAAATGTTTAATTTAATCTTCCAAATCCGACAGCCACCGATTATGATCAATGTTGCTTTATTAATAAAAATTTAAGCACCAAGACAACACTTTTCTCATAGTTACTTACTCTTTTACCTTATAATTATTATTAAAAGCCCTCCAAAATAGCATGTATAGTGCCACCAACAACTCAACTGCTACTAGGAACTATTGATTGAGATTTTTTCATTTATAAATTGTCTCAGGTTGCTTCATCCACTTTACTAGTAAATACATACAAAAAAGAGAAAGGCAGTCTTCTAGAGTGATGCTGTGTGGCAACCAAACAGGGCAAATACTCCTTCCAAGAGAGTGCCATTATTTTCTGATGGCATTGTAGCCTACTATCACAATTAATAATAACTTGCTAAAATAAATAAAAAGTATTTTAAGAATAAAACAACACTCACCGTAGAATGTTTTGATTTTTGCGTCTTCACATTGAGATGTGTATATTTAAGGGGTGTCTCTTTGAGCAAGTTTTCAACCAGTTTGGTTTTTGTGTCCGAATCCTCAATGACAATCCAATGAAAGTTCTTTACCTGCATCAATGTTTGTGATAACCTGTAGCAATGAAATATCTTTAAATTAATAAATAAATCATACATGGAGAATACCTCCTGCTTTTGTTTTTCTAAGTCTTTAACATCAGTTACACTATTTAACGAAGGAGGAGGTATTTTTTAAGTGATCACTTGGGATTTTTGAAAAACCTTTTTTCTGATCTTTACTTTACATCACAATGAGGGCGAAAAAATCTCTGGGTAGCTTTTCAGCTTGCCAGAAAGATGTGTTAGTAAGCCAGGAATTTTTTTATACCTAATTTAAAAGATATTTTTTGTGTTTATTTGCATAATTCTATTATTCGTAGTAGCAGTAAGCTTCATTAACAAATAGCCAATTCATGAGTCATTGAGTCAGTATGTATTTGATTGTGGTACTTTGAAAATTTAGATATTCCTAATAGAAGTAAAATTCATTTGTATGATGTCAATGTAAGAACATCTCTCACCCGTTGATTTCTTAATTTAAAGCTCAGCGATTGCCAAATTGGAAGCCAAATAATTTGTGCAAACATCAATTACAGCACAAGGGCAGAATGATCACGACAAAATGAAACATTACCTTGTAAGATCGGCCTTTTGGGCCAGTCTAGCGTACGTCGGAGTGATGCCGTAGATTGTCGGCAAATACGTGGTCACCTCCGGCGTGAATTGGCATTGAAACGCTGGTCGGCTATTGAAGAAAAATAACACTACAAAAATCAGCATCCCGACTGCTAAATATTGCTTCTTTATGTTCACAAAAGGCATTTTATTGTCACTGGGGTCAGTGATTTGTCGCAATGTTACAGTGCACGTCCGTTCGATGGTTCTTTCAACATCGATTCACTCTCACAGCATTATTCTTGTAAATAATTTTTGAACTCCATTCTAGAGGTGAGAATCGCTTCCGTACTCCATTCACTGATTAATACTGTACTTGTACTGTACTGTAATGGAATTTATTAAAAAGCGAATAGCGAGCCGCAGTCCGCACTGCTGAGTCGACGCGGTCGCGCGCGGGGTGAATAAACTTCAAGTTGGCACTTGTGACTTGACACTTGGGTTTGACAATGACAACTTGAAATTGATCTTGACAGCTTCTAATAACGACAAATGTTGCCACTGTAATAATATATAGTAATGTAGAAAAAATATAATGTATAATAAATAATAATCAATAGTGGTTGCGATAAAGTTAAGATTTTTTTTTTTTACGTAATATATTATATTACCAAACACTACTACTACACAAATTATGATAATTGGGTACCCAATTTTTTACTAGATGGCGCTGTCAACATTACTTACGTAATATAGCTAGCTATTCACCAATAGGTGGCAGTATAGTACATTGTTGCAAAGTATGTAAGTATTATGTTATTCCTTGGTCTGTGGTTGCAAAGGCCGCGAAATAGGCAATTGCTGAGTAGGGATGTGAGATGAATGGAAAAGAATCGATTTAATAAAAATCGATTTTATTTTATTAAATATTAATCGATTTGTCAATAATCGATTTTAATGAAACTAAATAATCGATTTTTTCGAAAAAATCGATTTTTTTTCTATTATTTAAAATCCTCCATGCTTTTCATATTCCAATAATAAACCTAAGAGATACAGTACCTAATATCTTTATTTTCTTTTTCTATATTAAATCGCTAAAAGTTGTATCGTAAACCAGTATTTTGTTTATATCACGACACCACAAAATATACAACCGTCACAAGAAGCCAAGTTGTGCTTATTGCTATAACATAAACACTAGCGAACACGAACTGAAACAAATTAACACTTATTCTCCACGCGGCGAACCATGATCCTTATGACAGTTCGTTTAGTGATGGGTCGTGTCTTTGGTCGTGTCGATAATTTTTTTTTAGACAAAGGCGTGGCCTTAAGTCACGTTGGTAAACATGTTTTAAAAAATATTACAATGTGCATTTTTAATGTCCATTTTGTTGTTGTTGTATTAATTTAAGATTTTTGGCATAGATTAAGTAGGTAAGTAAAACGAAAGTTTCCAACCTTGTTATTTTCCAATAATGCTTAACCCGATAAACACGTTTTTGCTATATAAGTATGTATATATTTTATCATGAAAATGAATGCTCCCCATTTATTTATTTTGTCTGAAAAATTTTGCACTCGTTTCCATTACCGACATTTTTTTTATCGATACTTGCCGCCCTAGTCGATAAACGTCACACGACTTAAGTTTTGCAGGACGTAAACATAAATTCAGATTGACATAACTTCTTGTAAATGTTAAGAATTGTTAAAAATATCAACGGAATATCATTACTAATGGTATAAAGCTACGTAAAATTTATAAATGGCATTTTTAGACGCCCCCAATATGATCCCGATTTAATGGTGACGCCACTACAATGTTATATGGTGACATTAGCTGTCAGTGTCATAGGGATCACGGTTCGCTGCGTCGAGTATAGTTAATTTCTCAGGTTAATTTGTCCATTCGCCACCAAACCACCATGCCAGAAAAACTAAATAACTTTTTTTTTTAATTTATTTTACGGCCCTGGATACCAGTCCTTTAAGGCCTACTAAATTCTAAAACCATATACCATAAACAACCAACACTAGTGAAACGAGAGTGAAACAAATCACAAATGTCAAATGTCGGATAGTCACGTTCAGAATTCAGTAATAAATTCTAAGTGTAACAGTAAGTGGACTGAATAGAAAAAACTTGATTTGCAGCGAATGTTAATATTTTAATGCATTTTCTTGTAATTTACGTAAAAACGTTTTAAACATATTACTAGCTAGTTCGCTCAGTCCGATAACTTATACTAAATTAAAACTTACACTTCTGAACGACCACTTATTTCAATGCAACTTGTACTTTATCTTTGTCGCAATCATAGATCGAACACAGACTTCTAACAGTACAAGAATAGCGCCATCCCTTGAGGAGTTTTTGAACTAAAAGCTCCATACATTGGAAAAATGTTCTAACTGAAAACGCCCTGTCGCCGACATAACTACAGATGGCACCGTTTTTTATTTACTTACTTGCAAATAATGCTTCTAGTATTTTATTCGGTGCATAGATGGTGCTATTTATGAAAATCGATTTAATTGCGTAATTTATTAATCGATTTATTAAAAATCGATTAATATGGCTTTGAAAATCGATTTTATAAAATCGATTATACGAAAATAATAATCGATTAAAAGAAAAATCGATTATTTTTTAACATCCCTATTGCTGAGTCAATTCGAGACAGGCAATTGCCGTTTTATATTATGTTCCGAAGAAAATGTCTTTTTTCCGGGTTTTTAACGCACAAAATTCTCATAAACCTACTTTCATGTATGTTTCTTGTGACATCGCTGGATGCAGGTTTTCCATTTCCAATTTGACATCTGATCTTAAATCCGGTGGCGTACAATCAATCTCCATTTTTCGCTCTGAACCGTTGGAATTTTATTAAATTTATATTTATATATTTAAATAACAAATTAAGACTTATTTTCAGCTTTGCCACCAATTTTAAAAGCTTGCATTGTATGTAGTATGTAATTTGTTCGGATAGAATCTTGCATCTTAAGTTTAATCTTCAACCGATTGAGCTGAAATTTTATATTATGTACACGTTTAGGTTGGACGGCAATGCATGGTTAATAGCAGTGTGACGTCATTCTAAATCCAATATGGCGGAATACAAGATGGTGGACTAGTTATTTTTATTGCACACCTACGATATGGGTGTCAAATGAAAGGGCTTGCTGAGAGTAACTCGAAAAAAATAATAAAAAAGACGTCACTCTAAATCCAACATTGCAGAACAACCAATACGGCGGAATGGTTTTCAATGCACTCCTACATTTGGGTATCAAAGAGTGCATTAAAAAAACAGTCACACACACATGTTACGGTGGCACATCCCTGTCGCAGGAGACGCACTGGTTGCTGGAGGGCGAACATCTTTCTTCGGCTTCCGGGTGCGCCGGCCTGCGGGTGAAGGACGTAAGGGGCTATGGCGTCCGTTGCCCGAACTCCATCAACAGGCCGAGGAGTTGGCGTGCCCTGTTCAGGACGCGCCTCCCAGGAGGAGTCGGCGGCGGCCAGGCTGCCGCTCAGGTGGCGGATCACGGTGAATACGCAAGTGAATCCCGTACTCCCGCCAACGAGGTCCGTCGTGGCAAGCGACAGGTTTAGTGGGTGCAAGCCCCACATAACCCCTCAGTTTTCCCTGACGGAGGGGTATGCGTTAGGCATTTTCTGTCGATAAAAAAAAATGGGTTTGTTACCCATTTTTTTCATTAAAGGGCTTGCTAAGAGTAACTCCAAAAATAAAAAAAGTCAATCTTAATCCAACATGGCGGAACAACTACGGTGGTGGAACACAATACGGATATCAAATAAAAGAGCTTGCTGAGAGTAGCTGGAAAAATAAAAAGAAGAAATTTACTGTAAAAAACTTTTTAAATAATTTTTTTTATTTAAACACCCTAAAAATAATAAAATAAGCTTTTCTTGTGTGTAATAAAATAACTTTTACTATCAACTTGTAACGTCGTTACACAATTTATGTGATATTTATAAAGTTTTGACGCTAGACTTACCTAGAAATAAAAAAATAGATTCAATAACTAGACCTCAGTCACTTTAATTTTTTAAATTTCCAAACCAAGTAAATACAAGTAACCTACCTAAATCTCGCGTTTAATAAGGCATTCTTCCTTTTTAAAACGAGCTAAACGGTTATTTTACCGTTAGTGACCAGTAAAAACTATAAAGTCAATAATTTAATTTGTTTTCAAAAAACGCCTTTCAATTTTGGGTCTTTAGTCAAAATTCGCTCACAAGCAGAAACACGATTAGAAGAATTTTTTTCAATAGAAAGTTTTTCCGAAATTTGCTCCAAAACTCCTTTTTTTAAATTGGATTATAAAAACTGAGAATATTTTTTCTATAATTAATCCTTTATTAATTATAGAGAGATAGAGTTCTATGGACTATAATATAATATATTTTATAGGATGTAAACGCGCCTACGCTTCACGAACGTAGCACCCACGTAGCACGTAGGCACTACAAGTACACAACCGCCTACGCCTAGTGAACGTAGCACGTAGTATTCTACGGACTTCAAGCCCACAAGCACCTACGCCTGTTCGCCGTAGCACGTTGAGTTCTGCGGTCAATAGGGTTAAGTTACAGGATTTTATATACATTCGAGTTGAGTATAGATATTTCAATCCACGAAGACGCGCCCCACTCTGTCAGTCGCTTATGTTTTATTCGATTTGCATGAAGTTTGACAGAGTGGGGTGTGTCATCGTGGATTCAGATTTCGCCATATAATCTACACTTCAGCTAGCGGACTACAAGTCTACAGTCGTCTACGCCTCTGGGACGTAGCACTCAGATGTCGACGGACTAGATTGAAGTCTACAAGCGCCTACGCCTCTTGATCGTAGCACGTAGAGATCTACAAAAAATACTACGCTTTTCATAATAGGCTAAAGCCTCTGCATGTAGGCTAAATTATTTCTACGTCGTGGCTGACTACAAATCATTCGAGTCTGTTATAATACTAGCGAACGTGTTGATTTTCTACTAACAAATGACTGCCAATTAGCTGATATTTTCTCAAGTTCAAACAACCATTTTTCATTCTATAACATAGCAATAAAAGTGAAAGTAATCTTTTTCGATGAATTTTGGCGATGGGAATGAGGAACAATGGTAAAAGAAGTAATGAACGACATTAAGCAACTTGTTGGGCGTACTTATGACGAAGATAAGACACGCCGACGGACGACAGATAAATATTAACGACATGACTAGTTGGAGACCTCTTCACGATCTTAGGTGTTGTGAGTTATGACTTTAAGGTATAGGTGTCGCATAAAGGAGTAACTAACTCCTTATAGTATACACACGTACTCACACACATACAAATTTTCGTCTTTATATTGGTAATGTGATTTAGGTTCTTAATAATTCATGGATACGATTTGGTCCACTGGCCATTGAGTATAGGATTTCAGAAAATACTTGGGAGATAAAGGCGCCGTTAATATAAGTGTATAGCACGCACGCAGGTAGTTTGTGTTCGGCCAGCTATTTCATTGTAAGCGAATATAGAAGATAGGACAGGGACTAGGGAGTTGGCTGGGGGCCGCCGGGCTCACCTGTCCTAGCCCCGTAGGCGCGTCACGCCCGCACACTTGCGCACGATACTTGTGTGCACGCGGACCGCACGCACACAGAGGCGCTGCAACAATGAGGGTTGTGTGGAGGATGCGCACACTGGCTGCTGGGTCCGCTAGCCACGGCGCGAGATCAGGCACACGCGGGCTAGCGTTCCCGCTGAAAGGTTCTAGCGAACACATGCGCCGCCCGCCCTAGGCGCTACCACTTGTTGAATCAGTGCAGACTTTTCTTACCGCATCCGAAGGTGTACGCCGCGCGTGTTTGAAATCACCCATCTTTTTATATCCTTCATTTATGTTACCTTATCCTATCTGTGATGTCTTCTTGTCTACGGTCCTCGCTACTCAATAGCACCGTAGTCTTCCCCTTAGTGTTATTGTTGTTACGAATGACTTTTTATCATAATATACCAACGCGAGCGTTTTCCCCGCGTTTGTTGTTCTTGTACTTTTGAATGTATTATTAAAGAAACTGTTGTTGATATGCTCATATCTGTGTTACCTGTTGACTATTACTTATTGAATAGATGTTGTATCCAATTTCTAATGTTTAACGTCGCGATAACTGAATAAATGTGCATTTCGTCCGAGGCGACGCTGTATTGATGAGGTGAGTATTAGAAATAGTATTTTTTACAGCTCTGATGGTTGCAGAAATTAAATATTAACATAACAGCCAAGTAAAAGTAGTTCGCGCGCTCATAGAGTTCCTTACTCGTATCTATAGTTACATTCACTTTTAATTGTGTGCAGTTTTATCAAAAAGTATATATCATACCTAGTTAAAAACTACGAAACATAATTTACCGAAACCCATTATTTCCATTAAAAGTGTTTTAGAGTTTATCTGCCTATGATTTTTTTATTATTTTTAGCTCATAATTTAGAAAAACCAGGATAAAATATTATTTTTACTGAAAGACTGCATACGAACGTTAAGGGCGTTAAATGTAAGTGATTTGGCTTGGAAATCCTAAATCTATACTTATAATAAATCTGTAACAGGTCAAATTCTGTACATTAAAGATATTTTGAAAATTTTTTTTCGAGGGCACTCTAAAATCGGTTCTGAACCCAAAACTGTATTTTTTTCATTTTTGTCTGTCTGTCTGTCTGTCTGTCTGTCTTTCTGTATCACGGCCGCGCATCACGCCGAAACTACTGAATGAATTCCAATGAAACTTGGTATGACTTGAGTTCATACTACGAGGAAGGACATAGGATACTTTTAATCCCGAAATTCAGCATGGTTCCCTTAGGAGAGGGGATAAAAGTTAAAATGTATACTGAGTTGTAAATCATTAACGCGGGGTCCGATTTCATTCATTCTTTTTTGTTAGAAAGGGGATACATTAAAGATTGTTCTATAAATATTTCAAAGTCATCGGTTTTGTAGTTCAGAAAAAATAGACATAATAACCCTCAGTATTTGTCCAAATAGCTTGAAACCTCAGACTTGAAACACGGAATATGCAGAAAACTTTGATATAAACAAAATAAACAGAATCAAACGAATCGCACATAAAATGAAAGAGCGTAAAAAAATACTCGATCCGAGTCGACGACTTATATGTGGAGAATTATGATTATCGAGTATTTTCAAAATAAAAATAAAATTAATAAATTGATTTAATGGCGTTGCTAAGTAAACATTTCATTGCTGTCAAATTTTTTCACGTTTTTTTTTTAATAATTATTATACGTCAGGTTTTTCCATATATTTACTGTAGTGTAAGGTCCGACCTCTTTGGTCTATTTAATTTATTAGCCCAAAGTTTATTTGATATGCAAATAACATTAGATGCGATCAGTCCGATTGTAGGTTTCGGAGAAAATCGAACATTACGTCGATGTATTTGTTCAAGAAAGGGTTAACGCTGAAACAGATTAATAAAGTAGAATCTCTCCATCGTATACAATCGTTAAAAAATTGTCAGAAGAATTGACGCACTGAAGATCAGAGAAGCTAAACATATGGCATTGCTTCAATGCCATATGTTTAGCTTCTCTGATCTTCAGTGCGTCAATTCTTCTGACCATTTTTTAACAATTGTAGACGATGGAGAGATTCTACTTTATTAATTTGTTTCATTGATATTGGGGGCCGTTGAGATAGCTGAAATCATAGGTATATCATATTATCAAAAAACTCGAAATATTATTATATATAATTGTCACAATTAATTGGTTCTTCGCAGAAAGCTTAATAAGTGAGACATAATTAATAAGGCAAAACAACGTTTGCCGGGTCAGCTAGTTCTAACTATATGTATTAGATATAAGTTTATGGTTTTAAAGGGTTTGTAGTTTTCAGCAAATTACGGTTGTCTTGTCAAAATCATGACAGACGTTTTGTTAGTGTTTTAAATGAGACAAGATATACATTTGTAAGTAAGATAAATTATTTATTATATTATCTATTTAAATATGAATAGTACCTCGAATACTTGCCGCTAACTAAATTCAAAGTTCAAAAAGATTTCTGATTACATAGAATTTGTTTGCAGATAAAAGCCCCTTTCAAATTCATAAACGCTGATCTTTGAAATGATTCAGACCCAGCTGCAACAAACATTCCATTATGTACCTAAACAACCAAATTTTCCCAATGCTAATTGCATTAAACTCAATACAAATTGCGAACGGCGACGGAATACAAATTGAATATTTTGAAAAGGGCTACGTCCTTATTGAGCCCCAATGATGTAGATTGGCTAAATTATAACTTCGGATCTCTGGTTTTGGATAAAACTTAACAGATCCTTTGCAAAGATATATAAAATAAGAACGTAGATATTGGTTAAAATAAATAGATATAGGTAAATAAAATGGCACTATAGATCAATTTGATAAATGATCTTAGATAGCCGTGTATTATTAAATATGAAAATGAAAACCGTTAGTTTTCATATAAGTCTGTCGGGCTTATGAAAAATCAAAACTGAAAATTTAAAAAATAACTGGCAAGAAACTGCATAATTTGGAAGTAAATTATATGATATCTTAAAATGTCTCGTGAGAAGACGGAAACGTATCCAACATCCATATAATTCCAAGAATCTTTTCATTTATAAAGTCTTTAATAGTACTTACCTAAACTTGGATTTATTAGATTTCATTTATAAAGTCTTTAATAGTACTTACCTAAACTTGGATTTATTAGATGTTTTTGACAGATCCCTTAAACATTTTGCGGAAATCCATAGTTGGCAGGATTACTTTGTTTTGCTATAATTCGAAATGTGCGTCGAGGAAATTGTTGGAAGAATTGAGTGTGGTGCTAACACCACACTCAATTCTGCAACCGCCAACGGTACCCCTGCATATTGGACCATACAGATTCTTTTCAAGTAGCAAAACAAATTAATCAGTCCTGTAAGATCCTTTAGAGTTTAGCCCTAAGCAAAAGTTAGTCCAGACTTTGGGACCATATTTCAAAAGCGTACGCTCAACCCCTCAAAGGTCTTCAGTAGATAATAATATTTATAAATTGTACGTTTTTTAAGACGTGATGCCTTTTACACAATAATGCGGACACATTCGGACAATGATAACGCAAAACAAGTCGTTTTACACCCTATGTTCTGTGCCTTGACGGCATCTATATGTATCATGTATGTTTCCTGACATACGTTTCAGCCACTTAGTAATAAAGCTGCTAACTACCTAACTGTCTCCGAAGTAGGTGTGAATACTTACCTACCTTTGTGACGAACATTTTTATATTGTTAAGGCTTATCGCTTGCTTTTATACAGTGGATGCTTTTGTGAAAACTTGATCCGAAACATATTATTTTTAAGTCTGAGGTAGGTAGATACTAATTTAATTTAATTCATACATCAAAGGAGAATTATATTATTTTGCGGTGTTTTATCATTATTGTAATGAACGAAATTATGAGCGAAAACTGATTTTGATACTTGAGGCGCATACTTTATGGTATACTGCTACGTAGCTATTATAAAAATATTCTTACATAATCCTACCTGAAACTACCTAAAACTCTTTTGAAGTTTCGAAGGTGAAAATGTAGCAAACGTACTGTTAGATATAGATACGCATAAAACGAAGTTATCCAAGAAGGGCACATAAATATTCTTCTGATGTAAATATATCTAATAATTGGAAGGCTTTGACGGCTATTAACGCTTCATGAAAATTTCGCTAACTCGATAACTTTTCTGATCACTCAAGTAAGAAATATAATATTTCTTCGAGTCATTTAATGTTTTTTTTATCAAGTTGTAATTTTATTTGATGTTTACGTAGACTCTTACATATTTTTTTATTGTGTGTGTTTTTTATAATTTACTACTTTAACCCTCAGCTTTACCTGCATGAAAATTTTGGATTTTTCTTAATCGGACAGTATGTTTTTTTTTCAGGTATTCTGGGATAAAAAGTAGCTAATCCAGGCATATAATAGAAATAACTCTATCATGACGATAGGATTTTCTAAAATTCAACCCTTAATGAGGAGAAAAGCCGCGGACGTCTGTTATACCTATTTCATTGATCAGTACCTCTTGAATATTTAAATTTCTTACTCAAAGATCTTGGTCGAAAACAGCTCCTTTAAGAAGCTTGCACCAAAGCAATAAAGCCCCTTTTATACCTTCTAATATTCTCAAACCCCTAAACGTCATAAATAATTAATTATTCTCATCTCCACATGTTACAATAATAATTCGCCAGCCAAACATGATGGAATAATTATTTCACGAGTATTTTCAATAAAGCGCGTAAATCAGCGAAAGGTTTAGGTTACTTACCTGTCTGTTAATAAACATTCACGCCCGAATAATTTTTGGGCTTCGAGAGGTTTTTGTAATGGTTTTACGATGTTACTTCAAAAGGTTAAAATTGAAAGTTGTTTAAGTATGATGAGGGGTTTGCGAGTAACAAAATAGCAGGTAGGTACGAGAGTTATAGCGAGTGCGGATATAAGTCTAAACTAGCTAGGTTATTACCTGCAAAATTAGAGAGTTTACGTTGTAAGTACTACTTTTGTTAAAGTTTTTTCTAACACTTGAAACGAAATGGAAATAAATTTTCGAAGAAGAGGTTTGGTTGAAAACCGTTTTTTATGAATGCCTTTTAATTCTTAATTCCAACTATTGTCTTTTGGGAACCAAATAGGTGTTTTTTACGAAGGGGCTATGTGACGCTTGCACTCACTAAAAACCAGTTGGCCGGAGTAGGGGATTCACTTGCAGCAGCAGCGTAGTCTTCTCTGGCGGGTGTGATTTCCCTCCGGGGGTACGGGCCTCGAGGCAAACCTCCGTACCCGGGCGATGTGTCGCGGGGGCGCTGCACGCCCTCGGTGTTGATCTTTAAGCCCCCTGGTTAGTTGGCTATGGCCCCGGTTGATCTTAAAGCCCCCTGGTTAGGGGGCTATGGCCCCGCCATCTTGGCTTTGGACCTAGGGGTCGGGTTGCATCATTGGTCCTGTCCAGTGATGATCTTGGCGTCGTCTTCCTCATCTCTATCGCTACCCGTAAAATGCCGGGAAGGGGACGGGGATCGCTGGAGCTCACGAGGTAGGGGACACCCTTGCGGTGGTCGGTCGAGTATAGGGGCGTTCCCGTGGAGGTGTGCACACGGCACGTTATCCGCGCGAGCAAACAGGAGTTGCTCGTGAGTACAAACAAACTCGACCTCCACGCTGGAGGGACTCACTTGCTGACAAGAGTCTCTTAGTTGTCGATGTTTCCGTTTGAGCGCTGGCTCGTTGACGTATGACGAAATCCGATCCGTTTATTCGAAGCGAGTCGAATCGAATGTTGCAGAAAAACCTGTACTAACCCTACTGTTCTTGACCCGTCTTTTCCACTGTACTAAACTCGTATAGTAATCGTCATATATCACTAACAATAGAGTGAAATTACTAACCGACATTATAAAGCTTATCGGACGTATCCAGAAGGATCCGGAGCACTTGGAGTTTACCTGACCCGTTTCCCACAGACAGGACTTGTTAAACAGTCATTAGTATAAATGACTCAAAGGGAATGAAAATTACATGTTTTAATTTGTAGGGTTCCCCGTATATTAAGTGAGAAAAAGAAACCTTTATAGTATCACTTTATTGTATGTCTTTAATGTGTTTTTTGTTTTCTTACAGGAACGAACAGGTATATAATTTCAATTTAATTAACTTTTTCAATTTATATTTTATTTCTTAAAGCCCTATTTGTATAGGTATATGTCCTTTGGATTTATACAACTATCTAGCTTTGTAAGACAACATAATTAAATTTTACGGCCGTTTATGTATTTTTCGAAGACTGAAAACCAATATATAGGTACATTACTTCCCGTGGGTCGGACCACGGGAAGTAATGTACCTATATATTGGTTTTATTTATCACGACTGGTGGGGAACGCGGGTTCAAATCCCATTTCATCATCAATATATAATTTATACGAATGTCAAGAAATATGAAAATAAGCAAGGTCATGGAGCACAGCTTAGGAACAAATTAGTTTTATTAAATTGGCTTAAAAAATGAAAGCAGCCCACAGACGAAAACGGCGACGCTTGACGCAATGATTAAGAATTAGTCCCAGTATTACAGAACCCTCAATACGTAAGCCCGATTCGCACTTGACCAGTTTTTCTTAATTATCCGTAATTATTTTTACCGGCCTCAGTATCATAACAAGCTGGGCTTATCGGATTTCAAAACGGGATGAGATGACTTTCCCTACCTTGGCTCCGGTACTAACTACCTTTTCAACGAACGTTAATTATGTTTTTATGAAATAATACTACCTTACCTACCTAGGGTTGGAATAAAAATTAATCAATCTTAATTATGTAAAAATAACAATAGGATGATGTAAAAACCCGCAAACGGAAACTGTTTGATTGGGTAGCTTGGGACGAGCTACCATTAATACCAATTATTTTATATTTATGTGTGTTAGACACACCTGGTTTTAGGTATGAGTCCGTTCACTAATATTTTTTCATTGGTTGTTGATTGGTATTGTTAATCAAGAAATGAAAATGAAAGTGTATAATCGTAATTGTTAGTCACATAAGTAATACGTTTAAGCATGTTCAGTGTAAGGTATGATTTACCGAATTTATTTTTGTCTTTTGGGTGCGACATGCAGCGTTGCAGAAGAATATATAACAGAAAAATGACGTCTTACCTAATTACTTAAAAAACTAAGCCAGTTAGGAATCAAGAAACCGTTCCGAGCGTTTTCGGACATTATTATTACCGATACTTTACAATTAACGTTAAGAATTAGAAAAATGGAGATTTCGGAGCCACTTTTGGGAGAACTTTCTATTGAGAAAATTTTATCTAAGTAATCGTGTTTCTGCTTCTAAGCAATAAAAGACCCAAAATACATGACGTTTCAATTTGAAAGTAATTTTCTTTATAGTTTTTGATTAAAACTACATTCAAAATCGCTTAAATACGGCTTATACGCCGTTAAGCAAAAGTGCGTACTGAACACGAAATAATTTTAACTTTTTATACATCACTTGTTATAATATACGTTGTCACTTGTCCCAGGGTAGGCCCCTAGGGTTCCTAACGTTAAACTTCCATTAGTCTTATGAGCTACAAGTATGTGCCCCGCCCGCTGCCGCCTCAACTCTATAAAGCATCAAAGATCTTTCTCCAATAATGTGGGTCCTTTCATCCCTCTTTTGCAGGTACTTCATAAGATAAGTCTGAGGCTGAGGTGTCCCTGCTAAAATTAGCACGAACTCAACAATACGATTCAAGTAGTTATAATAACAATGGAAATTATATATAATATCTAATTATTTCGCTCAGTAATCATAACTCAAGGTATCTTGCCGCTGAACAAAAACAGTCGTATCGTTGATTTGTTTTATTTTTATACCAGCACCCCATTTCGCTATTCGTATTCACGTATTTGTGTTATTTGGCGAAACATTTGCTTCTTTCGCCTTATTCGGCAAATATGGCAAATACAGCAACTATACATTCTCTCTATTCACAAGCGGGGGGCCATTCACGGCCCCCCATTTCAATTAAAATTTCATTTAAAATTGGCATGGCTTTAGTTTGTTGCTCAAAAGCTGTTGACTTTGGTCATTCGGTATCCGGCCTTAATAGGTAGTAGGTAGGTATGCCGAGCTAAGTTACCTCATTCACTCTAATCCCATTTACCTTAAACCACTTCCTAAAATATAGAAATTACACATTTGTGCATAATTTATGTCCAATAAAAGTCACATGACCGGTCATATTCTAGTGTTAATCGTATTCCATTTCGGGGCGACCCTTGCCGACCTATTTTCCGGGGAGTGTCATGATGGAAACGAATGAGAAACATTACAATTGTTGTATTAGGGTATAGTGTATACCTGCCTTTTGAGGTGACACTCTTGGTTCGATAAGTATTATGTAATCAGCTTAGTTCTGGTATTATAACCTAGTACATTTTTTAACATTTTTAAGTAGGTACGTTCTTCTATGTTTGCTACTACAAAAGTAGACTTAAAATATTTTTTATAATTTATTTTAAATATTAAATCAATAATGTGAATCTGTGGTAGGTAAATTAATTAAGGTAATTCGCAGTAGCCTGTAGGTACGTTTAATGTGGTTATCGTACCAAAATTAGGTGTTTAAAAATGTACTTATTCTGGTACCAGTGACCAAATTTTTGAGGTAAAGTGGTATTAAGTACATATATGTAATACCACTTTACCTCAAAAATTTGGTACTAAGTACCAGCTCTTCACTTACTAGAAGAGATAAAATAAATAGTGGTGAAAGCTAAGCCACTCGACTCCACGAAGTTTTATTTCGGTTAAAGATTACATGCTATCGTTAAAAAAAAAAAACAAAAGAAAATATGTCTCTATTTAATTGAATTGTAACTTGCGATTGAACTTGCGAAAAGATAAAGATTCGTGGAAAAAACCACGTCGTAGACACTTATAAGGCACTCCATAATATTCTGGTACACTTATTTAAGCAACTTGCTAATAAAAGATATGAACTGCTGCTCAAATACAAATAGTTATTTTTCCCTGTTGCGTTAGCATGTGCCTAGGATAATAATTTTACCACGGTGATATCTCAGTAATAAGACGAAGAAAAAATGTTTCCTTTAACCTTTTAATTTGCTTTAGCCAGCGAAAATATAATCGGGGAATCGGGAGAAAATATATATTCTAGACGTGGTCGTGGTGGATAAAAAGTTATTTTCCCACTGCACAAGTAATACTTGTCGGTTACTCGGTAATGCTTATTACCAGTTTTAATTCTGAGAGCTATAAGTGCTCTCACTTCTGAAAAGAACAAATTGAGATAAGTACTTTGGACCGCGCTCAGACGAAATTTAAAGCAAAGTTTATACCGATTCGAAAATAAAACTAAATATTTAAACATGGCAAAGCTACGTCTGGGCATCTATTTGTGGGCTTCAGAATTTGTTAAAAAATATACCTCTCGTCTCACATCATATAAGAATCATCGATGAATGATCGACATGAAAAAATTTAAATACAATATCGAGATGTGTTTTTTTTTTCGACTATAAAAGAAAAAAAAATAATTAAGGCATTGTTAGATACGAGTAGATACTATTCTCAAGGGTGAGATCAAGAATTTATTCGAGCGTAAATATTTTGACGAAATTTTTTATTAGAATTACTTTTCGTCGTTTACAAAAAGCTTCATGTTGTTTTATCAGAAAATAAGTCGTTATTATTTCTGATGGCCACTTGGACGGCCAATTTGCATGTTTTATTCGTATATACAATATCTAGTAAGGAAAGTCATTGGTAGCTTTACAAACATGGTTATAATGGTTTACCTACTATACCCCTCATCTATGCAGTGTTAGCCTTTATTACATCGGCCAACTAAGCTCAGAAGACGAAGTAAGAAGGTTGTTAGCGTTGTTAATAACCAGTAATATCCCTAGTGCAGTATTAAGTGTTATTAGTGCTAAAGATGATCTGTCTAGTCGGCTTCATATTTCTCAACTTTGTTATGAAATTAAATATGTAGTAAGTACCCAAGATAAAATTAATTTTCATTTCGTTCAGTATAAAACTGTCCGAGGGACAGCGTGGAGAGGTTTCGTTATTGATTATTTATTTTAACCGCTCCGTTTAAGACACATGCCCCTGAAGAACTGCGTAACTCAGTGATCTATACTATTATTGTATTGAGAGGACTTTAGAGAAAGATGAGGGGTACCCTGGAGGAAATTTTTACTCTCGCAAGGAGGCTGACTGGCTAAGACTGAATGACGAAATAGCCAATGTGCTACTGCAAAGTGATCCAAATGTGAGCTTTCAAAATCAGCGACCCAAAAGATCCAGCAAGAAATCAATCAGTGCTGAGAACACTGGTTTATTTTTTTGAAGGATCTTATTAGTACACTTTAGCAGGACAGATTAATTTGTTTTGCTATAATCCGCTACTTTAAAAGATTCTGTATGGTGCAATATGCAGGAACACTGCCCACATGAAACACCACACACAAATTTTCCGACACTTTCTTCGACGCACGTTTCGTCCCGACACCGGGACATCCTCAGGAGATGTTGACTTCACAATTCGAAATCGTAGTTTTTACAGAATGTAGTTTCACCTGCTTTACTTCACATATTATCCTGGATCGACGCCGCTTGAATGTTAAATTATGATCCAATTTAAGCGTCCAATTAATAGATCATTTACCAATCTCTATAACACCAAAGCGAGCCAATTAGATCAAGTATATAATTTGATGTACGTATTATGTATCTACTATCATAATACTTACAATAAACGTGTATCACAACGGATGTGACCCGAATACTCCTCAGTGGCTGAACTAATAGGCAGGAACTTGGGAACCTTTTGAAGAGAAATTAGTTTGCGGAAAGATTTTTCCTCCTAAGGGTCTCCGCGCATGCCTTTAACGAAAGTCGAAAACTTTGCTAAGTTTACGAACACCCGCGAATTTCCTAAAAGTGTATTCTCACGACGTGTCGTAACACAAGTTTCTACATACGAATTCCCTGAAGCGAACGAATTTTCACTCTAAAGCGAATTACTTAGTGTGTCAGACAGAAAAATCTCGTTACGGTCGGGCAGAGCTACCGATTAAAAAAACAGTGGCAACAGAAGTATACCTGCTAGGCGATTGTGTAAGGAACCGTATTTATCGTTATCGTAATCGTATTCAATTTCTGCCCGCTGATTGTCTCCCTGATTTACGTCAGCCAATCGAGGGACACGATAACAATGAATACGTTTTTCTTACACAATCTAACTACGAGGTATCGGTAACGGTGTAGCGGGTTAAATTTTTTTTTCACATTTTTAAAATGCCCAACGCACTCTTTTTACTTAAAAAGGCGTTCGAGCAAGAACTACAAACAAATGAATCAAAAAGACAGGTGAATGAGGTGTTCATAAAGTGATTATAGTGGAAAAGCCCGTCCTGAAGCATCATTTTTAATTTGTCAAAACTGTAAAATGGCGCTAATGTAAGCGACCGACAGCGCTTGTGCTGTCAGCGGTACCGACATGTTGTGGGCGGTAACGACGCGCGACGTTATATTTGAGAATTTTTCGGCTTCATCATACGTCACATATTTCCCGTCCTCTTAGCGTAGCGTATTTCGTTACTGAATTCAGCAGGCTACGCTTGCTATCCAATAAAATCAGAGCGTAGTTTGTGGTAGCACGCTCCATGAGAAGCTACCCTTATTTTGGTTCGTACGTGCCTATGTGCAACTTGAAGTACTTGGTTTCATGAACATTGTGAAATGCACGCTGGAACTATGTTGTGAGCTCAGCAACTTAAGTGCATAAAAGATTATGTTATTGAATATCTTGAAGTTTATGGTATGCTATTACTTTTCATGGTGCTAAAGCCAAGTACTAGTATATTCGTTAAACGGTTTATTATAATGGTAATTTTGCTATAGTGATATTACTTTGGTTGTTTTGATTGGTTTGTTTGTCCCTCAATGACACCAATACTTTAATTGGCATGATTTTTAAATTATAATATACACATACATACTTACTTAAGGTCCTTAAAATTAAAATTTTCTCATTAGTGTAACTTACAGGCTCTTAAGAAAGTCAAAACTTTATCGCCAAGTTCGAAAAGCAGCTTTGCACCGAGAACCTGGTCATGTTAGGTTAGGTAAGGTTAGGTTAGGTTAGGTTAGGTCCGATCCGGGCTTCGCCGTGTGGCAACGGCAGAAAAGAATATTGCCACCCCCTCTCTACCCGTGGGTGTCCTAAGAGGCGACTAAGGGATATACGGGGAACCGATTACCATCGCTAAAGTCGGGTGTACACGGATGGGATAGGCGTGGCGGCGGGGTGGAGGGCTGGAAATGCTTTAGGCATTGCCGACACTACGCCAAGCTGCAGTGCCATTCGCTCTGTACGTGTACTCTTGATTTTACAGTTCTCCGGAGTGAGACAGCTGGCTCACTATAATGAAATAGCCTCCTCGGGGACATGAGTGGACCCCGGGTGATGTAACAACCACTCACTAGGTGGCTAGAGAACCCAACGGAGTTCTCTAGGGGACGGTACGCCGCGTGTCCCTCTGATCAGCAGAGGGCACAGTGAAGTTCGTCATTCAGAAGGAGGGCGATAGCGCCAACGGGAGGAAGAAAACCTCGTTAAAAAATAACCGAAGTGGGCGGGAACGCCCAAACGGCAGTATTGGGTGCATTGCTACTGTGATATACCCAATACTGCCACCTAAGACTAAGGTTTGACGCCCGCTGAGAGGATGTATGGCTGATGGGAGATTCAGTCGCGAGGGCGTCACAGGGTTGGGGAAGGGGACAAAACAAAAAAAAGATGGATTTGCGAAGGAAAAATACAACTACCCGGGCGGGTCCTGATGAAATCGGGGAATCCCGTGGTGCACCGGGCAGCCGGTGCATCGCCCCCGCTGGCGCTTTAGGTGCCAGTGTCGTATACGGGAGGGGCACCCATCGCGAAGAAGAAGAAGGAGAGTTAGGAAATATGGGGGGGATTCATGGGGATAATGGAGATGTGAATGAGATAGAAATGAGGATAGAAGGTGAAGCGGCAGAGTCAAATTGTGGCCAAGCGACTATCGAGATCAGGTCCAGGTCAGGCTCTGAGCCTTCTTTGGCGGAGCCAAGTTCTGGCCGCTTTTGGCAGGACGCCAAAAGAAAGCGCTTAAACGAGAATGTCCCGGTGTCGACAGACGATGAAAGAGAAATGTCCGAAACATCGCAGCCTAAAGGTAGGCAAAGTCCTCTTGCTTCTAGCAAGAAAGTAGGTTCGGCTAAGGCTAAAGCAGCGTTGGCAAGAAAGAGACGCGAAGAAGTCTCCCAAAAGGCGGAAGAAGAGCTTTTGAGAGACTCCATCGTTGCTCAATACAGACGTGATATGGGGTTGACCGACTCATCCTCATTAGAGTCAGCAGAGACTGAACAGGTAGAAGTGACATTGAGCGAAAGAACTGTGGCTCAAATTCAGCAGCAGGTTGCCGATAATGTAGCAGCAATAACGAAAGTGGCCACGAAATCTGGCCATCTTAAGGGTACATTTGTGCGCGCCCTAAAGGATGCTGCAGTCTCTATTACAGAGGCCGTGAAAGCTCTTAGCTCGCGCACAACATCGGAAGAGACGCAGCAGCTACAAGCAGACAATGCCCGCCTGCAAGCTGAAATGACCAGCCTTCGGAAGGAGCTGGATGACTTGAAGCGAGACATGGAAAGTGTGCGGAGGCAGGGTTCTACACCTTCACCCCCGGAGACAACCGAAGAGTTGCCTCCTGTCAATGCTAGGCAAGCTCCGCAGACTAAGGAAGTAAGAAAACGCACCGGTACTAAATCGGTAGTGTTTCCTATGGAGGAAATTAGTCGTACGGTGATGGCCCAGGTAAATGCCTGTCTGGCCTCTTTTGAAGACAGGCTCTTCCCAGATAGGCGACTCCGCCCTCCGCTGGCAGCGGATGGAAAGTGGAAGGGAGCACAAGCCCCAGTGCCTATGACAAACGGACAGAAACAAATGCCTGGTCCCAGTCAGCCTACGAAGAAGACCCATGACACAGAAAAGTGCCCCGGAGAAGTAGCTACATCATCTTCTTCCCAACCTCCTCCGAACGAGGGTTCCTGGGAGAAGGTTGGAAAGAGGAAAAAGAAGAAAAAGAGGAGTAATGACCCGCTGCCGGATACATCACGATCGTATCCCCAAACGAATACACAAGCGCGGTCACAGCCACAGCCACAGCCACAGCAGAAGAAGAAGAGGACACGTCAGCTACGTCCTCTTCGCTCAGCAGCAGTGGTCCTGGCGCTGCAACCGGGAGCTGTGGAGAAAGGTGCTACCTACGCCAAAGTGCTAGATGAAGCAAAAAAAAGAATTGTGCTCACAGAGCTTGGTATTTCGAGTATGCGGTTCAAAGTGGCTGGAACTGGAGGGCGTATCTTAGAGTTTCCAGGAGCTTCAGGTGGCGAAAAGGCGGATTTGCTTGCCAAAAAGTTAAGAGAGGTGGTAAGTGAGGAATTTGTCCGAATCTCTAGACCCACCAAATGCGTGGATTTGCGCGTTTCCGGACTAGATGACTCTGTCACCAGCGCTGATGTGGTGGCCGCAGTGGCGAACATCGGGGGCTGTTCCTCTGATCAGATACGTGCCAGCGAGGTCACCTGCAATTTATCACGCCTTGGAACAGTGTGGGTACGTTGCCCTATTGCGGTCGGCAAAAAGGTGGTTGAGGGCGGTAGACTTGCAGTTGGATGGGTCTCAGCCCACGTTAAATTACTGGATGAGCGACCACAGCGCTGCTACCGCTGCCTAGAGAGAGGGCATTTGAGGGCGCAATGTACTGCTGAGGTCGATCGCAGTGATACTTGTTACCGCTGCGGTCAGAGCGGCCATAAGGCAAAAAGCTGCTCTGCTGCCCCATACTGCTGTGTGTGCGCAGCAGCTGGTAGACCTGCCAGTCATCTAGGTGGAAGTAAGGCCTGCAATCAGCCCAAAAAACCCAGGAAGGGCAAACAGAGTGGTGAAACTAGTGATGGCCTCCGGGTCTCCTCACAGTTGACCGGCCCGCCAACATTTGAAAATGCTCGGGCTGAAGGGGATAAGATGGCTGTTAGTTAATGGACCTAAGATTCTTACAAGCGAATATCAACCACTCCGCCAGAGCTCAGGACCTCTTAGTCCAGAGCATGGCGGAGTGGTCGATACACATTGCGGTGGTTTCTGAACCATACTGCGTTCCCTCAAGGGATGACTGGGTGGGAGATTATGACGGTTCAATTGCAGTTACGACACGGACAATAGCTGGATCTCCAAATTTCGAAAGAATTGTGAGGGGGCAGGGATATGTCTCAGTGCTAATAGGAGATGTGACGGTGATCGGTGTTTATTTCTCGCCGAACCGTACACTAGCGGAGTTTGAGCTATTCCTGGTGGAACTTGGGGCTCTAATGGATCGGAATTGTTTAAATCGAGTGCTCGTCGCTGGCGATTTTAATGCCAAGTCTACGGCGTGGGGATCGGCGGCGACGGATGTGCGCGGCGAGGAGCTTCAGGAATGGGCGATCTCAGCGGGACTGGTCGTGGCGAATCAGGGATCAATTCTCACATGCGTGCGACAGCACGGTGGTTCTATCGTTGATGTCACTTTTGTGGATGCTGCCTTGGCGCGCCGTGTCCGAGACTGGGAAGTGCTAGTGGACGAAGAGACACTTTCGGACCACCGGTATATTCGGTTCGATGTGTCTTCGTCCACAGCACCCGTTAGCAATCTGCGCCAGAACCCGCGAGATTACAGGCCCCGCTGGTCCCTTAAGCGCATAAACACAGAAGTTCTGCACGAAGCGGCACTGGTACAGGCATGGGTTGCGGCTTCCAAAAGCTCGGTCGAATTGGAGCAAGAGGCTGAGTGGTTTAATGAAGCCATGGCACATATCAGCGATGCAGCCATGCCACGCGTTGGCCCATTTCCTCCAAAAAATGCAGTCTATTGGTGGTCTGAGGAAATAGCGCTCCTGCGTAGATCTTGCGTATTAACGAGACGAAAATACCAACGAAGCCGTCAACGACGAGTGCGGGATGAACCGGAAGAACTGCGCCTATATGCACTTTACAGAGAGGCCGTAGTATCACTCCAAGTAGCTATTAGGACAGCGAAGGATCTGGCCGAAGCAGAAATGTTGGAAAATCTTAACTCGGATCCCTGGGGGCGACCATACAAAATGGTCAGACGCAAACTCCGCCCCTGGACACCACCGCTCACTCAGAGTCTTGAGCCCCGGCTACTGGACTTGGTGGTGGATTCGTTGTTTCCAAATAGAGCCGAGCATGTACCACCTCAAATGGGTCTGCCCGCCGGCGAAGAGGATGTGTATGTCCCAGGAGCACCTGAAATCACCGAGGGTGAATTGAGGGCGGCCTTGCTACGACTTCGTAGCAAAAACACTGCTCCCGGACCCGATGGAATACACGGGCGAGTATTAGCGCTTGCTTTGGGCCCACTAGAGCCCTGGCTAAGACGACTATTTAGCGCTCACTTCGAGCAGGGCCAGTTTCCGCGTCTTTGGAAGACGGGAAAACTGGTCCTGATTCGTAAAGAAGGACGTCCGGTTGAGTCGCCATCTGCATACCGGCCTATCGCTTTACTGGATGAGGTGGGCAAGTTGTTTGAAAGGGTGGTTGCAGATCGCGTTGTACACCATCTGGAAGAGAGGGGACCGAATCTCAGCGAATACCAGTTCGGCTTCCGTCGGGGCAGGTCCACTATTGATGCTATTGCCCGGGTGAGGGCCCTGACGGAAGAAGCGGTGTCTCAGGGTGAGATGGTGCTGGCGGTGTCTCTTGACATTGCCAACGCATTTAACACCTTACCCTGGAGTAGCATCGCGAATTCCATGCAATTCCCCAATACCTAAGGCGAATCGTAGCAGCTTACCTTTCAGAACGAGCCGTTACCTACCTAGTTGATGGCGGTGCATGGACACAACGCGGAGTGACGTGCGGTGTCCCACAGGGATCGGTTCTTGGGCCGCTTCTGTGGAACATTGGATACGACTGGGTGCTGCGGGGGGCTAACATGCAGGATGTCGGCGTTATATGTTACGCAGACGACACTCTCGTTTTGGCCCGCGGCAGCACCTTTAGAGAGACGCGCGTACTTGCGACGGCGGGTGTGGCCCAAGTAGTGACTAGAATACGGCGGTTGGGGCTTGAGGTTGCCCTTGATAAATCTGAGGCTTTGTGTTTCCATGGCCCTAGGAGGGCACCTCCAGCTGGAGAAAATCTTGTGGTGGCGGGAATTTCCATCGCTGTCAAGTCGACCATGAAATACCTAGGACTGGTCCTCGACAGTCGATGGAAATTCGAGGAACATTTTAGGCGCCTAGCCCCAAAACTCATTGGAGCTGCCGGGGCCCTAAGTCGTCTCCTTCCAAATGTGGGAGGGCCGCGCACTGCATGTCGTCGATTATACACGGGAGTGGTGCGGTCAATGGCCCTTTATGGAGCTCCTATCTGGGCGGACGTTCTGATCACCCGTAATCAGATACTGCTGCGGAGACCGCAGCGGGTCATGGCGATCAGATCGATCAGGGGTTACCGCACCATTTCCTGCGAGGCAGCGTGTGCCCTAGCCGGCACTCCTCCCTGGGACCTAGATGCGGAGATGCTGGCATACATATACCAGCGAAAGATGGATGCCGGGTTACGCGGAGAACCCACAACCTCTGCGGAAATCGCTGGGTGGCGGCGAATTGCGCAGGCCGAGCTTTTCCGCTTATGGAGGGAGAGACTCGCGCTGCCCAGTGCAGGTCATAACACCGTGGCGGCTATACAACCCGTTCTCCAGCAGTGGGTAGAGAGGGAACATGGAACACTCACCTTCCATCTTGCACAGGTCCTTTCAGGACACGGTTGCTTCGGGAGGTACCTGTGCAAGATTGCGGGCAGAGAGCCAACCGAGGAGTGCCATGAGTGTGGGGTCGCCGTGGACACGGCGCAACACACTCTGGCTGAGTGCGTAGCCTGGACCTTACCCCGGGAGGCACTAGTGGCAATTGTAGGTCAAGACCTCTCCCTGTCAGCTGTGGTTAAGGCCATGGTAGAGAGTGACAGGTCTTGGAAGGCGATGGAATGCTTCTGTGAGGAGGTAATGACGCAGAAGGAGGCTGCGGAGCGGATGAGAGAGGATGACGTGGACTCTCATCCCCTCCGCCGCAGAAGGGCTGGGCGCAGGCGTGCTGCCCATGACCGCCGCCTGCCCCCTTAAGAAGGGCCCCCGGGCGATTGACACGGGGAGTTTGTCGCCCGATGGAGAATGGCCCTCGAGCCGGGAGGTGCATCTCTGTGTTCACGATGCACTCTGTCAGGGAATTTAGATGTAGATCAAGAAGAACGGAGGGTCTGCTTCGGCAGACATCGTTGGCTGGGTAGCGCGAGTGCTTCCGGTCCCGTTGCTCAACCACCAGGCGACGAGGTGAACACCGTGGGGTTTTAGTCGGCGCGACTCCGACATAACCGCAGTGCCTCCCCGTGGTACACCGGTATCCATAACGGATTTCCCCACGTATAAAAAAAAAAAATAGGTCCGATCCGGGCTCTCTCCCTCCACCTCGTGCAGATCCTTTCGGGGCACGACTGCTTCGGGAGGTATCTGTGCAGGGTGGCGAGGCGGGAGCCCACCGAGGTGTGTCACGAGTGCGGCCACGCCGACGACACGGCGCAGCACACGCTAGACTCATGCGTCCAATGGTCGCTCCGCGCGCCGCACTGGTGGCAGAGGTGGGACCCGACCTCTCGCTGCCCACCGTCATTCGCGCCATGGTGAGCAGCGAGAGATCTTGGAATGCCGTCGCCTCTTTTTGCGAGGAAGTGATGGCACAGAAGGAGGCGGCGGAAAGACAGAGAGAGGAAGACGTTGAGGCGGACCCTCTTCAGGGCCGCAGGGCGGGACGCAGCCGACGTGCGGAGGAACGTCGCCCTAGTAAGGAGCTCCGGGCCACGGCAATGACGTGCCCGCCCGTGGAGCCGATCTCTCGTGCCGGAAGGCGTACGGCATGTTCCTGGTACACCGGACCGAGTTAAGGGACCACGTAGCTGGGTCTTCAACGTGGAGGTTCAACCTCGGCAGACGCCGCCGGTTGGGTCGCGGAAGATTGCGCAATTGTTCCCATGACCCAGTCGCCAGGCGATGCGAAGGAACATCGCTGGTTATTTAGTGGGTATTCCGGCCACCGGTTAGTCCCACATACCCTTCCGGAAGCGGTGTAACTAAAGCTTCCCTGCCCCCGGGCGGTATACGTAAACGCATTTTCCCAGCGTAAAAAAATGGTTAGGTTAGGTTATCCGGCATTTTCTCTTTTCAAAAATATCATTGTATACAAGTTTTCTTACATAGTATGAAGAAAATATACAGGGTGGCCAGGGAAGTGACGTCCAAAAGCAAAATTTGGGTGCTTCATATGGAGAGGTATCCAAATCACCCCCATGTATGTTACGCGATTTTTTGTAGTTTTCAAGTTATGATTTTTTTTAATAGGTTTTTAAAAATTTCGACCGGCACGGCTTTAAACATTTAAAAAAAAACCAAGACCATTTTTTGCAGTTTTTTTTGTAATTTAATCATTATGAGCAGACAGCAGTGCTCAAAAATAATCAGGTTCATAACGTTAAGGAAAACTGCAAAAACTTTGAACTAAATCAGAAAAATTTCGTTCAAGCGAGTAGGACTTGAATTTTCAAAATTAAATTAAAAATTGAAAACGCAGGTTTTTAAGTTTTAAAGTAACTTTAAAAACTACGCTTGGCTCTTAGGTTTCATAATAATAGTAAAAAAAAGTACTTAATGGGCTTTATTTCGCTGAAAACAGGCTTTAAAGATACTAAGGTGGAAAACTCCTAGGAGATAAAAATGAATAAAAAATAATTATTGCCTACTTTATTCTTCCTAAGGCTAAAAATTATCACAAGAAATGCTTCAAACTAACTTCTTTCCAGTTATTCTCGGTGAAAACTTGCTAACCGAATTTAACGGTAGAGTTTAGACCTTGGTCCTAATGAGATTTAAATTTTGCATTGACGAAATCACGGGTAATTAAAACGAAATAACAAAAATAAACAGAGTTAATTTTCTTACGCTCGTACATCCTTCGCTTATCAAACAACTGACTCGATTAATTACAGAGCATCTATCAGAAATCCAATTACAAGTTTCCAGTGACATTGAAACGCCGTCAACATTCAACAACACTCACTTTGAATTGTATCTGATGGAATTCTGTAAGAGGAGTAGGTAATGGAAGGCGCGTCAAATGTAGAGTTTTCATTTCGGGTTGTCTCTAATTTTCCCTAAATGAGTGACGCTGTGACAGCCAAGGGGAGCCCCGGGTATGAAATTAATATAACGCAGGTACTTTCTGTTTAATATCTCATGGTACTTACTTTTGGAATTTCTTTCTTTTACGTTAAATTATAATTGAAGGCAATAATTTATGCTTTCATGACCTAACAAATGTTTTTCTTACACGAATACTTCCTAATAACTATCCCTACTTAATATTACAAATATGAAAGAAAATGAAAATCTTTATTTTTCACATAGGTAATTTATAAGCTTTTATAAAAAATTAGAACTGTACCGCCAGGGTTGGAAGGCAGGTTTCCGAACCGTAAGTTTGTTTTTTACGCCTAAACCAATTTTTATGAAAATATTTATAACAGAGATACCTTTACTGAAGTTTGGGATTGACTTTTTATCCCGGAAAAATCCATAGTTCCCGCAATTTGGGTTCTGACATTCTAGGATGCACTGAATATGACTTGGCTAAATATGATCCTCTTGTCATTCTCTTATTTAAGAAAAATCTTCTTTTTTTTACAGCTACGGGTTGAATGTAAATATAAAACTTAATAAATGTTTGACAATTTTGAAGAGATTAAAACTAAGGGATTAAAATTTCAAACTGTGGGGGAAAGGTTATCGACTTGAAGCCTTGACTTGAAAATAAACTAAAATATACATTCTCTTGAATATAAATTATGTTATAAACTCTGGAGATATATTCAGATATGCATTCAGTCCGTCTCAAGCCCTCCGGTGCCGAGTTGCAACGTTTTATTAAATTAACATTACTTTAGTTACATCGTCCTATCCCAGTCTTTTGTGTGTAAGGACCGAGACGGCTATGCATTATATGCATAATCTGCAAAAATGCAACGCTTTAATTAAGCTCGCCCTGAGGGAGGCTTCTAATTATATTGCTGGGGCGTAACCAATTAATGTGTCTCTATAATAAGCCTTTCTTGATTATTGTCGTCTTAATTAACAACTCACTTAGCTAAAAAATACGTGAGTGCCGTGACGTACAAGTATTGTAAATTTCATGTCGATAGCTATAATAGTTACTGCTATACAGGTGTCGTGACACACGGACATGAAAGTGATCCTACAAGGGTTCCGTTTTTTCCTTAGGTACGGAACCCTAAAAAGGAAAAAAATGCTTTTTTTTAAGTAGTATAAACGCAATAAATTGTAGGATTTCTGCGAAATTAATTTAGCCGGCGGCGAAACGAACGGTTGCCTTGTTGATTCTAATGTCGCCTGATGGAGAAACGTAACGCAGAAATATTTTCTTTGACTCCTTGCAAAAACATTGGATCGACTCGTAAGGGCAGCAATCTATATATTTACTTATTTGTTTTTCTGGCACATAAAGTAGTCGATGTTATTAATCAAAGTTCGGCCATTAATTATTATGCCTAGCGCAATACCGCAATATTTTAATGTTGTAATTTGCTGCGTAGATTGATAAAGGTTCAGAGTCGGCGACCTTACGTCGCCTTGAATTATTTTCTACTCATAGTAATTAAAAACCTGGGTTTTATTGTTCAAATTAGCATATTGAGTGAGTCAAAGTAACTGAGTGGAATTCAAGTAATTACACCGCGGAATTCTTTTAAGCGTTTGTGTGACCTAGAAGTAGGTTTAGGGTTTTTTTAATCGCGTGGGACCCATAAACCATGTATTAATCATTTCGTTAGTTTCAGCAACTCTAAAAGAATTTCCGATCATTCCTTTTAACACCGCCTTTACAAGTCTTGTTAAAAACGAAAAGATACCTACATAGAAACTTCTCATATGCATGGCCAGGGTTTGGAATTCTCTCCCGAAATCTGTTTCCGGTATCATAGAACCCGGGTACGTTCGAGGTAAGCGCGTAGACATCTTTGACCACATCATCACTTTCCATCAGGTGAGATTGTAGTCAAGTGTAAGCCTATATTGAGTAAAAAAATATAGTGAAATTAATTAAAGAAATTTAAATGTGAACAGTTGAAAAAGGATTATCATTACGAACAAGACAACAAAATGTCAAGGGTGATATTTATTGTGTGTAAGTTACGCATAACCAAGATTAGGATATTAAAATTAAGAGGTAAACATTATTTGACTGTCACACTGGGAAAGCTCAAAATGTGAGCTCGCTTTGTATTTTAAATTGCCACTTTATGCTCATAACATGAGTGACAACACATTCTTGTCACGGATGATAAGTCTGTAATATAAGGTACAATAATATTTTATTTATACGTATACGCTTAAAACATTATAATAGGTCTTCGCTCGCGCTCCGACTAGATAGAGCCCAACCTAACAACGACAGTTCCGTGAGAGCGGCAACTTTTTCTTGTAGTGTGTGTCAATTTGAAATTTGTACGATGTGAGGATCCTATAGTAGTGTTATTATCTCGCTGCAGACTCGGTCATAAATCATTCGAGCGTTTCGCTTTTGTTGTTCTGCAGTAATGCACAACTCAACAAAGAACAACAAAAGCGATACACTCGAATGATTTATGACCGAGACTGCAGCGAGATAATAACACTATGTACTATAGTGTGAGTGAAAAATTGTGTAGCGACGGCTCGGGTATGCGAATTTGACAGAGTATTTATTACCGCACTTTTGGACCTCTTTGTTGTGTGGCTTTGTGGACCTCTATGGCTTGAAACATAGCTTTAATAAATAGTTATATTTTCTGTTGCAATTTTACACCTCATAACTACTTATAAACAAGCATGTAAACTCGTTAGTTGTGCGTGGTACCATCAATTTTACCAGTCGTCTTGAAAGCCATAATATGGAAAGTACGAAGCCAAACGGATTCCAGCCGAGGCTTTTATAATTAAATGAGGCCGTATATTTATGGTCTTGACTTATAAATACATCAGTACTTTTATAAAAGTTGCGACGACACAAAAAATAAACGAAATTACTTTGTATAAGTTCGGTAGGCAAGGGCTAAAGTATTATATATACGGGCTTTAGTCAGCGGCTTAGCCCATGGGCATTTTGGTTTTTATAAATCCCGCAGGAATCGTGGAATTTTACAAGATTATAAGTAACCACTGAAATATGAAATGGAGACACACTCATATCAGTAGTTTGTCTCCATTTCACATTTCAGTAGTTCAGTAGTATATAGTTCGTAACCTAATAACAAATATACACCCACACATACTAACTTCTATACTTGGCATATTATATTCACCTTTATTTGTTTTAACATTGTTTGTAACATTATTTTCATACCATCCGTCCACTATCGAATCCTCCAATCCATATAATGAAACAAGCGAACTTTTCCAATAATTTCATTACAGTCAATTAAACTTTCACCGATGAGCGATTGAGTTTATAACTCAGTTGTTAGCTAAAGAGCTTTGTGCTACTGTTTCTACATTTTATCTCCGTTTCATTAGATTGCATTTGGCTTAATGATAATATTGAATTGCTTCGCGTTTGTTACTAGGTACGAAGCTTTATACCTTTTAATTAACTAATAGTCCAGTCATTTTAGACATTTGAAGTTACATTAATTCCCACCAAGCTGAAAATCGGTACGATTGTTTAAAATATCATTAAAAATAAAATTTGAAAGTTCCCCATATTTCCACTGTAAGGAAAAAATTTTATTCAAGGTCAAAGGTCAAAAAAATGAGTTTTTCGCGATTTTCAGCAAAACGGTTAGTTTTATCATAAAATACCTCAGACAAAAATTGTAGATCATAAAATTATCTACGAAAAATTTATTTATACTTTTTTTTCTAAGAGCCACCGTTTTTGAGATATAACGATTCAAAAAGTTGTAAAAGATATGCACACTTTTCCTCGCCACCCGCCGGAAAAACCCCGTTTCGGGGCGGAAAAACTGCTGAACTCGATTTTTTTGCAACTGCAAAAAGGGATGCAGTACTAAATGTGGTTGCAAAAAGTCGGACCGTTCCGTTCTCCGGCATGTACACATTGTCAAGGCCGGTTGTGCTCTAATATTGAATCACCAACAGTAGAGGATCCGTTTGATTCCAACGAGGCAACATGCGATACATCGCTATTAACGCAGTTTACATGCACTCAGGATGAAGATGAAGAAGAACAAGAACAACAAGAACAAGACGAACAAGAACATGAAGATCAAGAAGAAGAATGTGAAAGTTGATCGACTCGGACGATTAAATTTCACTACTTTTTTTTAACTTAAATCGCTTTTATCTTCTCAATCTCAAACTCAAACTCAAACTCAAAATATATTTATTTCACATAGGCCTAACTTACAAGGCACTTGTAAAACGTCAATATGATATATTTTACAAATTATGTAACTATGGTGATAACTACAAGACGACTTAAAACTAAGTTTACGAGGGTTCAAACGCGCCCTGCACTGAGAAGAAGCCCACAACAAACTCAGCCGGGTTTTGTTTTCGGTTATCACCACTTCACAATGCTCTTAAAAACTAGTTGAGCTAGTATAATTAAAATTAAAGCAGGTCACTCCCAAGGATTCGATTCATTTAAATAATCCTTAACACTATAGTAAGCTTTATTAACAAGCTTTCGTTTTACAACGACTTTGAACTTTTTGAGGGATAAATTTAATATTTCACTAGGAAGTCTGTTGTAAAAGCGTATCCCGTTGCCTTTAAATGATTTATTTATTTTTTCTAATCTTGTTTTATTCACTACTAGTTTGTTTTTACTTCTAAGATTAATTGCATGGAGATCGCTTTTTTTAACAAAATTATTAATATTTTTATGCACATATATCAAATTATCAAATATATACTGTGCATGCACCGTCATTATATTAAATTCTTTGAATTTTTCTCTTAAAGATTCCCTTGGTCCCATTTTGTAAATGGCACGAACAGCCTTCTTCTGCAGCACGAAAATGGTATCAATGTTAGCAGCATTACCCCATAGCAAGAGACCATAGGACATAATGCTGTGAAAGTAACTAAAATATACCAGTCGAGCAGTCTGGACGTCTGTGAGCTGCCTAATTTTTTTAACCGCGTACGCAGCAGAACTAAGCCTGTTCGATAAATTATTTATATGAGGGTCCCACTGTAATTTAGCATCTAACGTTATTCCTAGAAATACGGTTGTATCTACAAGATCCAATTCCTCTACACCTAGTTTTACATTCGTTTGAACTTGCCTAACATTAGGTAAAGTGAATTTAATACATTTTGTTTTTTTGCTATTAAGCAGCAAATTATTAGCTTCAAACCAATGTACAACTTCTTTGAGACAACTGTTTACGTCGTCAAAATTGCTTTTTTGTCGATTAATTTTGAAGAGTAGTGATGTATCATCAGCAAACAGTACTATCTCATGCTTGTCCTTAGTAAGGTAAGGAAGGTCATTGATGTAAATAAGGAATAGGAATGGACCCAAAATAGACCCTTGCGGAACTCCCATCCTCACAGTCGAACCAGAAGATCGTTTCCCATTGACCTCCACTTTTTGAATGCGACAGCTCAGATAGGAGCTCATCAAATCAAGAGCTGCACCTTTAATTCCGTAGTGGTGTAACTTCCTGACCAATGTATCATGCTCTACACAATCGAACGCCTTGGATAAGTCACAGAAAATGCCCAACGCATCACGTGACTCCTCCCAGGCTTCAAATATATGTTGTATTAGCTCGACACCGGCATCGGTAGTCGAGCGACCCCGCGTAAATCCGAATTGCTTATTATGTAATATATCATTCTTTTGAAAATGAGTAAGCAATTGAATCAGTATAAGTTTTTCGAAAATTTTACTGAAAGTAGGCAGTACAGATATTGGTCTAAAGTTAGTAGGGTCATTGGTACTACCTGATTTAAACAGTGGAATTATTTTACTATGTTTCATTAAGTCAGGAAAAACACCACAATCTACACAATTATTAAATATTACTGCCAAATCTGGTGCAACAATATCAATCAAAGACTTCAAAACATTGACAGAAATGCCCCACAAGTCATTAGTTTTCTTTATATTTATCAATTTAAATGCTTTAATAACGTCAGAGCTAGTAACATGGCTGAAAGTAAAGATGCTATTACATTCAGGCACATTATTTTCTAACAGTGAGAGGGCGAAAGCTGGTGAAGAGTGCAGTGATTTTGTTGTGGAAACTGGAATGTCCGTAAAGAACCCTTCGAAAGCAGTAGCAACCTCAAGGTCTGACGTGATAGATTTATTGGCAATGTCTAGTTTAATGGTACTTGTACGCGGAGTTGCTCTTCCAGTTTCCTGGTTAATTATATTCCATGTAGTTTTCGTGACATTGGTGCTATTTTTGATTTTATTTTGTATATACTTTGATTTTATTTATGCTATTTCCACATTCCACTATTTCCACATTTATGCTATTTACAATTTATGCTAATATCCATTATTTTTCAATAGTTTCAAATTAAACAGGATCAAAACTGACCCGTGGAACAGGAATAGGGAAAACCACGTTAAAAAAACGCGCTAAGTACACTACCTCATAGGTGGCGAGGAAACGTGTGCATATTAAGACGATTACAACTTATACAACTTTTTGGACCGTTATATCTCAAAAACGGTGGCTCGTAGAAAAAAATATATATATAAATTTTTTGTAGATAATTTTATGATCTACAATTTTTGTCTGAGATATTTTTATGATAAACCTTACTGTTTTTCTAAAAATCGCGAAAAACTCATTTTTTTGACCTTTGACCTTGAATAAAATTTTTTCCTTACAGGGGAAATATGGGGAACCTTTAAAATTTTATTTTTAATGATATTTTAAACAATCTTACCGATTTTCAGCTTGGTGGGAATTTATGTAACCTTACTCCTATTTTTGGTCTAACTTGACCGGGCTATAAGCAATTTCATTATTATAGTTCTTTGATGAAATATTTAACTTTCAGAGATTGAAGAGAGAATCGAGAAAGGTAAATATATTAAAGACACAATAAAATTCAAGTGCCCACAGCTTGGGATAAATACGGTCAAGTGTGAACTGTACTCGCGCATTTACGCGTTACGTAATTTTAAATCATAAGTGCGTTATAAATGGTTGATATAGAGGCATAGCATTCACATACACATACACAAACAAAACATATTCATACACACACGTGCACACATTTACGCACACACACTCTCACACACGAATACACACTTTGTTTTTCACACCTTTTATATGTATTTAGTTTTAAGTAAAATTATCAATTATCACTGGAAGGAACTACCCTCTGCAATACAGGCTATCCTAGCATAGAGGGTAGGGAACATCAAAACTTTGTTACACCTAATTTGAAAATAAATATTATTCTTATTCTTATTCTTATAGCTAGTACAGTAGATAAATATTCTGCGTTACCTACTAACTAACTATACATTAATATTAAACGATTCAAAAATTATTTTCAGATACTGTTATTAGTAACAAGATAAATATTGTAAGGAAAGAAATAAATTAGCTATTTATATTATTATAATTTGGACTGTCTATAAACTTTATTTTAAGACCTATGAAAACAACATAAGTAAAGCAAGTAACTTCAAAATTTTTTGCTTCATCTATGATAGAACTGGAAACTTTGCTCTTTGCCAAATGCAAACAGACAGCGGGAAGTGCCCCCGAATGGAATGGACATTTCAACTTGACAGTTTTGAGGTTTCAGTGTTCGAAAACAACATAAATGGCCGTAATTTTGAATGGAACGTAAAGGCTTTAAGTTTCTAATTGAAATGGATCATAGACATTAGTAATTGATATCAATTTCATTTTGATTGCCTTACCCCCTGCTAAGCAAAAGGGCCAAACTGGTGGATGACGGTCAGACAAAAATGGGATCCATTAAGCGTCCCGTTTTTTTATTTGAAGTACGTAACTATAAAAAAATCTTCCAATCGTTCATAAGTTGCATTCACACTTAAAAATATTCCATTTTGAAATTCGCGCGGCGTTTTCACGGCATACAAGGACTATTAAGGTCATTAAAATTGCTTTGATCTGTAGGTTGAAAACCATAAAGACAATTACTCTAAAAGGATAATGACGTACCAAGCTGATTCAAATCCAAACTTTATTTTTTATAGACTACGGTCTCCAATTTTTTTTTACATACGGTTTCCAAAGTTATAGGCAAATAAGTTGTACTGCTCAATAAAATCTGTATGACAGGAAATGCGCATTGAAAAGAATGTAATTTTTTGTATGCAAAACAAATTTCTAGTACCAATGGTTCTTAAAACACTATTTTCTGAGAATATTTTGGTTTTGGTCCATGGGAAAACTTGATACTACCTTTTGACCGTCGGCGTCGGCAGAAAGACAGACAAGAACATTGTAATATAATAACCACACCATCTATAAACTTGACTCAAAATAATTTACATCATCTCATTTCGGTGACGTGTGTCTAGTTTAACATGAGCTCAACCAAGTAATTTACGTTATGAAATGAGCTCATATTCCGCTAATTTTGTTCTCTACGTAACACACCGTGATGTGGTGTCAACCTGTACTATATCATTCCTTACTATGTGGTAACTTCAAGTATGCTTGATCCAGCATACTTGAAGTTATATATTTTGCACAATTTTAAACTGCGTAGGTACCTAGTTGTGTACACACCAATGAATACTTTTATTTTCTAAATTCTTTCTTGAAACTAGGTTAGGTTAGTAATTAAATCGACCAAATAACATTAAAGTTGGCATAAAAGGGATAGTTATATTGAGTTGTGACGTCACGCGCAAGTCGTATGGCTTTGTACAAACTTTCGTTTTGCGAGAAAGGGATAGAACCTCCCACTCCAGACTTTTAAATATCTTGAAAAATTTTTAGCTTTGTAATTATTTTTTTTTTTTTGGATTTTAATATTCAGTGAACGTCATTATTTTATCCTAGTTTATGATAAACTAATATTTTTTACAAATTCAAGTGTAAACTATATTAAGTTACACGTGCCTAAAATTCCTAGGCTTTTTGCAGACTTAGGTTTTGTATTTTTGTCACGCATTCTTTGTATATTTTATCCTCGTCGATAAAAGTTGCCGGGAGCCCATGGGAACATGAAACTTATTCGTATGTACTCCAAAAAATCCAAAGCTATTCCTCTCAAAGCTAAGACAAACATACATTATACTTAGCTTCAGGGTTCATTACTTTTGTACAGTTTTTATCTGTTTTTATTTTTAACAGTTTCGGTATATTATATAGTCAGTAATCTCCGTTGTGGCGTAATTGAAGCACAAACAAACCAACAAACTCAATTTCACATTTTGTTAGGATTAGGATTATATATATTTGGAAGGGCACATTTACACAAGGGCCACTAATTTGTCTGTGAAGTGGCGAAAAGTGAAACTAGTCGGCACTGAAGCAGTTAGGCTCCGATTAAGATATACGCAGGCGGCCCGTCAAGATTTTACGAGCTGCTATCACCGATATCAATCTAAGGACGAGCCCATCTGAAAATTCTACTGTAAACCTTCTTCATACAAGAAAAAAGTAGTACTATCTGATAAAATTCCCGTTAATACGCCATAATATGGAAAAAACCGTCCCGTGGAAACGCGCGTGTGGGCTAAAGTGATCTGTGGCGTGGACCGCGTTCCTTATACGATACCACGGTTGGCTTAGGTACAACTGACGCCGTCGGTGTCAAAAAATTTTTTTTGCCACCATTAAACTGGCGACATTTTTTCGCGCGGTCCGCCGGGTCCTGTTTCTATTGCTACTATGGATTTTTTGTGTTGAAGGAACGAATAGCTTGCAGTTACTACAATTTCCTTCAGTTTACAGATATAGTAGGTATATATACATTGGCGGCACTATACAAAGAGCCTTCATGCCTATTAGTTAAGGTTAGCATATTTACGTGTTGCTGATTAATATCGATGAATTACAACAGAAACATAAGATACGTTATTACTGTAACTAAATTACAAAAACAGTTTCATCTAGAAAAATATTCAAATAGAGATTTTCGCTAGAATTTCTTTTGTAACAGTATAGTTTACCGACGAAAAATATCATAAAGAAGCACGTATATTTTCCCTTTTTATTAGATTTTCACTTACGATAAGAAATAGGGTAGGTAGTCGCTCGGGATAATGTAGCGTGGTTTTCCTTTGCGGACCCACATTGTGCGTACACGGTGTTTTCTTCAACTAAAAGCAGCAGGGTTTGTGCCGCTAAGTGCACTTACGTTTATAGGAATGGCAAGGTCGTCTTACTGGGCTTATTATATTGGCTTATTATAACAGTAACAAGATATTATTTACAGTGCGGGTTTTCTACCAGACATGAATAAACATGTACCTTGAACAGCGCGGACGGTATGAAAAAATGTCGCCAGTTTATCGCAGCCAAGAATGCTTGTTTTGGTACCAACAGTAAGGCCATGATGTAGTTTGCTCCGCAGTCACCTATATTTTGACAGATGGCGCAACTGTTTGCTTGTACGAAAAAGGTTTACGTAAATCGTTCGGATGAATCCATATCCTGAGGTTTCTTATCGGTGCAGACTCATAAATAGGTTTTTTTATATTAACAAAAAGTTGGTAGTTGCTGGTAGTTTATGTAACCCAAAATATATTTGTAGAACCTTTCTAATATGATAATACGGTTACTAATAAATTGGTCTGGTTTTGAAATCATAACTAAAATTTGTTACATGTTTTTATAAAAAATCTATGCTATTTATGGGATTTAATATCTAAAGAATCTAGAAATGTACGACTTACTTCGCTAGGTTGTGCTACATTAAATAGATGTTTAATTATGTGTTATGAAGAGCATCAAATGAAACTTTCCCCAGGATTTATATTAAAATTTTTGGTGAGTTTTATAATAGAAATTCTCTCGAAATGTGCATAGAGCTATTTTTTAGAACACACATTTTACGAGTAAAATGAAATTTAGGTAAAAGTGTAGTAACACGTCCCAAAATTATATTTCAGTCGTAAAATTTATGATATGCGAAAAAGTTTTTCCAAGTCTTTTTCTGTCTAAGTATATACTTAAACTAGTAGGGCGCGTGGGGGCGCGGGCCACATGTGGCCCGCGGGCTGTCTTCCCCCTATTCGCTTTCCAACTTTTAGTCTCTTCGATATTCCCCATACATTTTCTATGGCATAAAAAAATCCGCCATATTGGATTTTTTTTCTTTCCATAAAATAGACCTTTGTATCCTGATTACTTCTTATCGAGAAACCGTTCTTCCATCTTTTATACTTTCCGAGATACCGACGAAATTCGAATGGCGGCCATTTTGAATCCGCCATTTTGAATTTTTTTTCAGCTCACTGCCAATTGGATGACGTTCCGAATGACATTTGGTCGAGCACCCCCCACCTAGCTTCGATACCCTGGCCGTGCTCTTCACCCGTCTTGAAATCCTCACTCATCAGCTCTCTCCATATTTTTCCTCCGAACGAATTTTTCCCTTATATACGAAATGGTCATTCAAAAAAAATTTTTTCATACAAAATTGTTCAGGAGAGGTGATCAATCAGTGAGTGGCCAATCAGCACGAGTAGCTATTTATATAGTAATCTGTGATTTTCTATGATCTTAGATACTTAATTTTATTTCATTACTGTATATAAGTTTGAACACGAAAATAATTTTCAAATTGGTTGTTTGGCAATTTGATACGAATCAAAAATATAATAATACAGTACACTGTACAGGTATGTATTAACGTTGCGTAGGTCGAAAGGTTAAAACAATTGCAAATACTGTTACTCCTATACATTCTGGTAGGCGTTTATACTCACGGAAAGAAAAAGTTCGTCGTCTAAGTGTCGGTTTTCGCTTGCACTAGTACTGCGAAAGTGCATTATGTCAACATTCCAATTACCAGTGCAATCGACCACTGCAAACGAATAAATTTGAAAATCGACGAACCTTTTCATTCTGTGTCTGTACGTTTGGAATATTAAGAAGAAAATCTTTCGATACGCAAGTTTCCACTGAAAACCAATACAAATTACAATTCAACCACTATTAGAGAGCAACACTTTTCTTGAAATAAATCCATTGTATAGTCTGTAACAACGTTTATTGTTTTTTGAAGCAGTAGTTGTATATTGAAGCGTTTATGAATATGAATCTGGCTATAGTGCAAAAACGTTTAATTGTTTTGAAACGTAAACATTCTTAATTAAATTACTCAAAATTAATCCGTTCTGAATATTCATTAGGACAAAATGAGTTTTAGTGTTTATAAACTTAATGCGAAGTTTTCAAAGGACCTTTCTCTCTATAAAGCTTATAACTTGTACCACGTAGGTTAATTCATTTAGTCGTAGATAGGTGTAACATGTTTACCAAAGTTTCAGAAGTGTGCAAACTGAAACTTTCGCGTGGCTAACTTTTACAGAGGCACGAACAAATCTTGACAGTCATACATAATTATTTATTTTATAGACTCTTAATTAATTTTAATAAATCTAAAGTTTTTTTGGAACCTCCATTTTATATTTTTGAAAGTGATTTCGCTTAGAGTGTGTCATATTTTGCATGGCTTTAATTACGTAGAATTGGCATACTGGCATTGTTAAATGTATTGTCAAATCTAGTATAGAGCTATGTACCTAAGGAAACGGATTCAGTTTGGAGTTAAGTAGGTACTTAAACCGTATTAGGCCATAAAAGCTTCGCCGATTAAAATATAAGATGAATGAGTTATTGGAATACTTTTTGTTAGATATAAAAAACTTAATTATCATATTCTTGGCTATCATAAGCCGTCTAGATACCTATCTGGCTTCGTTCTATTTTTGTCGATCTCTCACGTCCATTCATTATGACGTATAGAATTTTCCCTCCCTTCTCTTCTCCCACCAACTTTTGCATTTGAGCCACGAGAATATCGCTGTTCTTAGTAACACTTGTAATTAGTTGTTAAATAATCAAAAATACTTAATGTTAAACCGATTACACTACTATCAGGTAACAGGCCACAAGTTTCTGATAAACTACTGAACCATTTCTGTTTAAACTTGCACTGTTCCCAAAGTAAATGTCTCTCTCTCTCTCCTTTCAGTAGTTCCTTCACTGCTTAAGGTCGTGGTTCGGGTGATTTTGCTACTTCGTGCGAATTAATTTGTTCCACGGGGTTAAATGTAAGTAAATAAAATAAAAAAATTGTTTTAATTGTCATTTGCAATTAAAATAGTTTAGTATAAAATCGCAAGAACTAAAAAAATGTAATGTTTACAAACGAAATTAATAACCCATTCAATTGCGCACGTAAACGGCAAACGTGAGAGGTGAGGCAGAAATATTCGTAGACACTAATACAATTACTTAGGTACGTGATACCTCGCCCGCGTCTCGTGAGCGCTGGGATTTATTGACGCGATCCAATCATATCCGTTACATTCCGCTCCAACAGAGAATCGGTTACCTGTTAGTTGTGACACTTATTATTTATCGTTGCAAGCTATTCTCAAGCAACGAGAATAACGTAATATTTGAGTGTTATATTTTTTAGGTTGTAGAGCATAAGATAAAAATATTCCTAGACATAAATACAGTTATTTTAATCAGTGCGTGATTTCTGAAATGTTACGATCGCCGGGATTTATTGACGCGATCCAATCATATGCATAACATTCCGCCCCAGAAGAGAATCGGTTACCTATGACTTGTGACACTTTACATTTATTTTATTTATTGTTACAAGAGATTTATTAAAATAAAAACTTAATTAATAAGCTTAAATCAAAAATTAAAATGAGAATTATGTTATTAAATTATGCAAGAGAATAACTTGCTAACGTAATATTAGTAGTTAGTGTTATATATCTTTTTAGGTTGTAGAGCATAAACTAAAAATATTCAAGATAAATACAATAATTACTTTAATCGGTGTGTGATTCCGTCTTTTATGCGTAATCGCCGGAATTTATAGACTCGATTAAATCATATCCTTTAAGTTCCGCTCAAACAGACGAATGAAAATCGGTTACCGGGTGAATTACCTGGAGAGTTATCAGAGAGAGCGAAATAGATGCTTCAATGGAAACAAATAATTAACCTCTAAAACATACACACTTGTATAACAAACATATTAAATGTTGAAAATTATTAGTTATATTCGTAAGAGATGATAGATTTTATTTATCGTCCTGTAATATTATGACAAACAAAAGATTGTAAGTCTCAAGCGCTAGGATTTATTGGTGCGATCCAACAATATCCATTACATTCCGCTCCAACAGAGAATCGGTTGCTTGTGACACTTATTAATTATTTATCGTAGAAAGACTTTCTCTAGCTGGGAGAGTAGGTTTATAAAAACATTTCATATTTTCTTAGGATTTTAAAACTTGTGAGGTGAGACATATTGTAGGTAGTATACAATAATTACTTAAGACGTAATTTATTAACATCGACCCTACCATACTTGTGTAGTTAAGTTATAATGTTATATTCCGCTCCAACAGGGTATCAGTTACCTCTGGGGCCCGGACACATGTTATTCTATTTGCTAGTAGATATAACATAAAACAGCTTCCTAACAAAGTTTCATAATATTACATTCTACGGCTTCCTTTATTCACTAATTACCAATTACCTATGTTAAAGATGTAAATAATAAAATATTTTTTTTTCTTTTAAATAACATTAAAACAAAGTCTCACTTTAAATTGTTATTGCATATAATTTCATTTTTAGATTTTAGATCTGGACAGATCATAGTCGAGCTGAACAATATATATTTACATTCCAATGGGAAAAAATATACGGAATAAAGAAAACTCTCAGTCTTAGGACTGATCGCATGATACCAACAGAAAAAATGTACACCCCCAAAAATATAACAAATACATATAACAGTCAACAATGACTTCTATGAGGATACATAGAAGTCATTGACAGTCAATAATTTCATGAAGATACCCAAGAAGTTAATTAATAAAGCCATTAGCGAACCTGTTGAACGTAAAACATAAGGGCTAGTACAAGTTGTTACAAATGATTCACATCTTGATTTAGTTTTGCCATAAAATTTGCTTACGGAACGTTACCGAAAATGAATATATCGAATTCATTGTGTTTTACTAGTCATACAGATGAAATAGGGCTAGAGTTGTTGGGAAGACTAACGTAAAAACGGAATTACGTGCTCGAATCTATTGATTCGGCCCATCATATCCGTTTCATTCCGCACCGATAGAGGATCGATTACCTGGGAAATTGACATCAATAAAACGTGCCGTACGCAAGGGTTACGCGATTCTTGTAAGTACCACTGATTTGATTTCTGAGAAAATATTTTGCCATATTTTTACGAGGACTTAAATTGTTTGGTTAGAGGCTTGTGAATTTATGGAGGACCTGTTTTTTTATCCTTTTAGTTTTTAGCCGTCAGTCTTGGGCCTAATCTCTCTCCAATCGTGTCGAGCTGCCGTTTCATCAGACTAAGGGAGTAAGGAAATTTTGGTTTTGACAGAGTGGGGCGCGTCTTCGTGGATTGAAATATCTCTACCACCGTGGTCGACAGTGGTCTGGGAACTTTATTTATATGTTAAGTAGGTATGTATACTTTTAATTTGTAATAATAAAACCAACTTCAACTCTAAAACGGCTTAAAACTTCTAAAACTAGGTAGAATATTGAATTTGGTTATCTAATAGGGCTATAGAAAACTCATTAACGAGAAATCTGTCTGGCTTTTTGCGATTTATTTGATGTTTGATTTCGGGTTTCACTGAATGTTTGTATGAAGAGTTGTGTCTCGTGAATCTAAACATTCAAACTCTCATAGGTCTTTCAATTTTGGTCCTAAAATTATGTCTATGGGCAATGGCAAATTAAAAGCTTTTTTTAATGTTTTTCAGCTTAAACAAAAAATATTGAAAATATCATTAAACGATACGTATAACATATTCTCATTTTTATTAGATTTCCCTCTCAATAGGGCATAGGCAGTCGCTCGGGGTAATAATGTAACATGGTTTTCCAATATGCGGGCGCGCTATTGTGTGTATTCGGTGTTTACTTCATAATATAAAGCAAGCCCCGGCTAAGTGCACTTACAGTTATATGAACGGTCAAGGAGGCTGCGAGGTCTAAACATACGTCTTGTACTAAAATATTCGTATCTTATTACGAATATTTACTAAGATTTTAAGGGATTTATTTATATTGATGTTACATGATGGGTATTTTATGCAGGGTGGAAATCATGTTACAAAACGAACGATGAATATGCTGCCACGTTGAATGACAATGTGGTCGATTCTGTTATGCAAAATCTCTAAACTAAACTAATTTAAAATAGTGCTATCCTTTTCCACAGCGAAAAGTTTGAAAAGGATAGCACTATTTTAAATTAGTTTAGTTTAGAGATTTTGTACAACAGAATTAGCGCCAATGCCTATCCTCTGACCTAAGAATAGGCCACCCCTCTGGTCACGAGAGGCGTCAATTAAGCGCTTCGAGATTTCTCTAAAAAAGAAAAAAAAAAAGTGGGGGTCCTCACTTTTTTGGATCCAACATCTCGACCCCAAACGGCTCAAATACGTAATCTCCAATGAGATTACGTATTTATTATTGTATTGATTGTATGGTATTTGGGCCGCTTGAGAGTCTCTGCTGATGCAGCATGTGTTCCAAACCAAAGGCCTACATGTATTTGGAGTCTATTTTCAATCTGTCAGGACTGGATTCTTTAAGCGGCCGGACTTTAATAAATATGTTGAAATATCAACCTCATAAAGTATTTTAATAAACACAATTTCAACTGAATATACCTATGTTGAAAAACTTTTAGGTACATGAAAAGTTGGAAACATAAAGCATCCCATTAGAAACCAATATGGAGCAGAAGTTGTTACAAAAGAGATTGTGGAAGGTTGAGGATTAGGACTCTGTTATGTTTCTAGGAAAAATTAACTTCAGGCGAGGGTTATAATATTTTATGCGAATATCGATTTAAGTGCTCATATAAAATACCTAACTGTATAGTATTCAAGGCTCATCGCGTCAGTGACGTAGCTGTAATTTTAGCTCTTCTGTAACGTACCATAAATAGAAGACAGGCTTCTATTTATACCGTTCCATATTCAGTGCATTAGATCCCACAGTAACGCAGTTAATGTCATGATTAAAACGGGGAATTGCTTCTTGAATATGACGTATGATATTCATTACACGAAGCATAAAGCAGATAAATTTATATTTTTCAAATAGATAGAGTAAGTAGGTATATCTTTTATCTTGTGTGTAGATTTCTCTTAATAATGTCAATTTGCGATCTTATTAATCTACATCTCTTTTACATAGAACGGTATAAATATAAAACCCGTCAATATAAATAAAAACCACATACTGAGTCACCGCATCTAATATCAAAAGCTTTTCCCGAAACCGGTGTTATCCCAATAATAATTGCACTTGCTTATGTGGGTAGAAAATATCAATAAGTACAAGTGCCCAATTACCAATAATCTCTTCAATATATCCCATCGAACAGAAAAATAGTAACACGTCATTATTGCTTCGCATTAGAACTAACATTGGGGTGGTACCTACCTGGACGAACTCTGCAAGAAGAGTACTCCTCCACCATTAAATGTATACCCATACTCTTATAAGATTTTTGCATAATCGTAGCTTCTTAAAACAGACTACCGTAGGTTCAGGTAAAGCACGGTCGTGGAGCACGAAGAATTTCGTACATTAATCTGTTACTACCTGTCTCTGTCACTCCTGCGTCAAAATAATGCGGTCACGCTCGCACACGACGGGGACATTGCATCTGTGTGAGCGTGACCGCATTATTTTGACGCGGGAGTGACAGAGACAGGTAGTAACAGGTTAATGTACGAAATTCTTCGTGCTCCGCGACCCTGCTATAGTCATTAATTAATATATTTTCAAGAGATACTTATGGCCTAATGGCAATTATGCAAGATTCTCAAACCGATTCAAGTTCAAAAAAAAATTGCACCAAAAATATCTTTGCAACCATCGAGAAAAACACATAAAGAACCGACACACTTCACATGGCACCACTGTATGCTTGTTGTGGGAAATCAACAATAAGTCAGATAGTATGTATTCCATTGAGTACCAAAACACAACAAACGTGACCTGTAAGTTGATATTCTTCAAGTTGGTAGCTTCCTGTGGAATTTCTGTTTCATAATATAGCTATAAATGGACTATATTAACCAGTATAATATTAATATTACGTTTTGATACCGTAGACCCGCTGTTCCTAAGAGTTTGTCTTTCTCTATGAACTTCGGGGGCAATAATCAATAAGTGCCTTTCGACATTCAAGGCTTGGGTCAAAGTGGCGATCAGAGGTCCTAACTTTATTTGCAACTCAGTTGAAAACACCAAGATAACATAGGTAAACTAAATTTACATTTTATACTTACTTCTACAGGCCATTTAATAATAATATACATGTAAATTGCTCAGCAGCTGTAGCCAACTTAACTTATGTATTATATTAATATTTTGCTTGCTTTGGATGTGGATTGTTATCGGATCGACGACAATATACTGTGAAATGGTCAACGGGTTGATCACGTGACTTGTCGAAGACTGATCAGATATCAATTATATAAATGGAATATGTAAGGTAACATATGCCTGCTGGTTCTTTAAAAAAAACCCTGTCAGTGTAAAATCCCTGTTCAGCCATTAAACTCCAGTCAAATAGGTAATATGGAACCAAAATGTCGCATCGACCTCTGTTGGTATACATATTTAATGCATTAAGTGCTTTTTCGTGTATTGTAACTTCATTTCTGAATTTGAAATCTATTTTTGTTTCAGCTTTACAAATTTCCAACGAAATATTTCTATTTCAAACTTCCTTATCTTTGTTGAATTAAGAGGATTTATTGAATTTATTTTTGTCTTTCTCACTCACCGATACGTTGGTAGGTGCGACATGCAGTGTCGCTGAAGAATATAACAGAAAAACGACCTTTTACCGACTCAAAAACTAAGCCTCATCAAAAATCTGTTTCTAAGCGTTTTTAGGGTTCCGTAGCCGAATGGCAAAAAACGGAACCCTTATAAATTCGTCATGTCTGTCTGTCCGTCTGTCCGTCTGTCCGTCTGTCCGTCTGTCCGTCTGTCCGTCCGTATGTCACAGCCACTTTTTTCCGAAACTATAAGAGCTATACTGTTGAAACTTGGTAAGTAGATGTATTATGTGAACCGCATTAAGGTTTTCATACAAAATTTTAAAAAAAGTAATAAATTTTGGGGTGCCCCATACTTAGAACTGAAACTCAAAAATTTTTTTTTCATCAAACCCATATGTGTGGGGTATCTATGGATAGGTCTTCAAAAATGATACTAAGGTTTCTAATATCATTTTTTTCTAAAATGAATAGTTTGCGCGAGAGACACTTCCAAAGTGGTAAAATGTGTGTCCCCCCCCCCCTGTAACTTCTAAAATAAGAGTATGATAAAACTAAAAAAAATATATGATGTAGATTACCATGCAAACTTCCACCGATAATTGGTTTGAACGAGATCTAATAAGTAGTTTTTTTGATATTTACATTAAACCTCTAAAAACAAAGTTAGTTTTGCGGTTCGATAAGAAAAGTGGTTTTTATGGTTTTATTCCTCCGGTTGTAGTACGGAACCCTCAGTGCGCGAGTCCGACTCGCACTTGACAGGTTTTGGATATTATTATTACCGACACATTAAAAAAAATTACAATTAAATGTATTGTAGTTTCAGATAAAAATTAGAAAAACTGAGATTTTGGAGCAACTTTTGGGAGAACTTTATATCGACAAAATTTTATCGAATCGTGTTTCTGCTTCTAAGCGATTTTAGATTGAAGACCGTTAGATACATGACGTTTAAATTTGAAAGTAATTGTCTTTATAGTTTTTAAATAAAACTTCATTCAAAATCGCTTACATACGGCTTCTACGCCGTTTGCTGAAAAATTCTAATTTTTGCAAAGCACTTTTTCTTCTTCCTACATTTAAGCTACAGCTAGAGAAAAGCTGTTTTATATGGGTCTACTCTCTCTCTCTCTTTATATTAGCACAAAGTAAAAAATGCAAATTTATAAAGTGAACGTCAACACGCTTCAGGGAAATTGAGAAATCAAGAAATGTAATCTTGCCAGTTGCTTAGCGTCCGTCGCTCTTGGTAATAGCACAAGTTTTTAGATTAAATTTTTAGTGCACTTTTTTTAGTGTACCTAACCCTAGAAAGATAACCTACGTCGAATCGACGTAGTCAATTTTGAAAAATCGATGTAACTCGTTACTATTTCAAGCAATTTCACTGGCTCTTTCCGCCAACTCTGTTGACCCTCGACACTTAGAGAAGACACCAGCGGCTTTTACGTAAGTGCAACAGTTTCTTCAATATCTACCTACCGTACGTCGAAGTGACGTATGGTTATCTTTAGTGTGAGTTTTTTTTTTTACTTTTGTGAAAATTTATTTTGCTATTTATTGGGGTATTTCATGTATATTTTTTGTCTGTTTCTTTTATTTTTTGTTGGGCCATTACAAAACTATATAATACCGTCACGCACGCGAGTATTTGATAAATAAATGTATAGATTATTACAAGAACAAAGTGATCAAGAGCATCAGGGGTCTGGTACCGAATTCAAAGGTAATCTTTTGGAAGATGAAGTTCAAATTGCTTTCGAAGACAGCGAAGTGAGTGCACCACCACCAGAAAACCCCATGGATAATGAAACCCCGGAAATTAGAGTCTACACATTCGATCAAATGTGCTCGACTATGTCTTGTAGTCGCAAAACAAACCGATAGCCCATAGCTATGGTTTACGCCTTACGGTATGCTGAATATAGCATTTATTATGAACGTGTACATTATTTTCTGTGATAATATATTATCCAAGAAAGAAAAACCTCATAGACGTAGAGATTTTACGAGCAATAGCTCGATGACCCCGTGGATGGACAAAAGGTAGCAATTTCCCACTTTTCCGACGAATATAAAAGAAAAAATTGGAGTGATATTGACAAAACGCAAAGCTGAAGTTTCCAGAGAAGATGAAGGTCGAATGAAACGAAGGTTTTGTGCTTTTTGCCCCTCAGGAATCAGAAGACTGGCGAAGTCAGTGTGCGATAGCTGCAAAATTTGGAATTCTTGGGGAGCACATGTCGAGCGCTTGCACTAAGTGCCTTTGAGACTAAAATTCAAAAGTATGTGTATAAGCTAAGTCAAATTATTTTATCAAAAGTAAAAAAAAGTTAATTACAAGAAGTTTAATATACAATTGTAGGACTGGTGAAGAGAATCCACAATGTTTAAGTTTTTGAGGGTTAGAAGAGACATGTTTTGTTATTCAAGATTTTGCTAGTAAAAGTAGACAAAAACCAATTACTTTTTATTTATCATAAAGATAATAGAATATATTAAAGCTACAAATACAATAACATACACATTATAAAATATATAGCAGTATTATGTGCATCCAAATATATGCGTCGAAACGACGTATGGTTATCTTTAGTGTATGGCAAAATATGGTTATCTTTCTAGGGTTAAGTAAGAGTTTGTAAGTTTAATTAAGTTGGAAAACATTTTTCACAATATTAACGCTGTAGGGACCTGCTTTCCATGACTAATTTCTTCAATATTATCATCTCAGCTGATGAATAACGGACATCTACTGCTGGACTTAAGCCATCCAGAAGGATTGCCATTATTTAAGCAGCACATGCCGTCGACACAGTACCTAAATGTTTTTGTAATATTGTTCAAAATTAAGAATATTTCAATTTTTGTTTCAGTTCTCATCCCATCTCAAGGGTGGGTGTGAAGGACTGCAATTCATTCAAAGCATTATCGTTCCTTTGAAAATTGTTTAACCTGTTTTGTACTTTAAACAAATGTTGACTAACTATTGTTAAAAACCTTACTTTTGGACCCACAAAGAATTAATTTACGTATATTTGTCCGGTGCGCGTGTTTTGAATTTCATTTAGCGCATAATATATTATTAAATGTTTTTTTTATTTAGCCTTTTGAATATCTGTTATATTCTGTTTGCGTAAAATTGGATTGCGTTTTAGTGCTGTTTTGCAAAAAAGTTTTTCAAAATCGAATGTTATTTTTTCGCTGGCGGCATTTGGTGCAAATACACTAACGATATCAAACGAATTGAATGTTTGATTTGTCCTTTGTGTGTTTTATTTTTTGGTTTTGATTGTATATCGAAAGTTTTATAAAATAAAAAGTAATAAAAAGTATTGAAAATTATGTGTTGAGTTTTTAAATCCTCCACTCTCATTATTTCAGCCTTCGTATTCCTAGCCAACTGCAATCTAGATGACTTGAAGAAGAGGAGTAAATAAGCATTTTCAAGGCAAGCGCGCTCCAACCCATAGACCTCATCATTGATTTCCATTTTATTATCAGATTATCGTCAAGATAATCATTCTTGGTAGAAGCCAAAAATGTAGCATATTAGACATGGTAAATCTTTACTGTAGCTCATTTTTGCGTATGCGTTTTAATTTAATTTAAACTGCAGAATATTGTGAATTTACACAAACATATGGGTTTAGACAAAACAAATCATAACAACGACAAACTTTCCCGTTAATTAATTAATTACCAAGGTGTTAATTAATTACAACAGCGTCGTAGGTGGGTAGTTGATAAATTCCACAACACTGTCCATAAACGTCTGAGAGACCACAACCTCTGGCGTAGACCTCACGTACGAAATTCAATTTTGAAATCCTCATCCCAATGGAGAGATGGAATGTATCGATTTTGTAAAACCGGTATTTTAGGCATCAGAAATCGGGATACCTGTTTGCCTCCTGCACTTACTTTGTGGTTTGCATTTTGTAAATTTGTCTAATAAATACCTACATGATTTAATTCAGGTAAATTTTGGTTAGGATATTTGGTTAAAGAACGTTTATTCGGTTAGGTTGTTCGGTTGGAGGGTAACGTGGTCTCTTTCTGGTCCCTTGCTATTGCCATATCTATTTCATGTGTCAAAGAGAAAATAAACGAATGGAAAGATTATAAATAGAAACACAAACGAAAATGACATATAATTCGATCGACAAATTGACCGTGCAATTTATAGAAGACAAGTGTCTTACTTACTGTCATACATTTTTGAATTTCTTTCCATTAAAGCTATGGAATCGAATAATATGAAAATAGATCAGCAAGACGCTTCTATGAAGATTCTAGTCAAGTCATTTGGCTACGACCGCTGGTCTTGCCTAGTGTAGGCTACTTTTACATTCTATTATTTTTTTTATTTTTTTTTAATTTATTTAAATCAAAGAAAATACATGCACAAGTCAAAATTACAAAATCTCGCCAAACTATGATTACTTTATTGGCGAGGAGGCGCTCTTTACATTTAGTTCTAGTGCGTCTAATTATCCTAATTAAACTACAATACTTACTATGAATACAACTAATTAATACTAAAAATACTACATAAACTACTTAATACAAATTATAAATTAAGTCTGGTCAAAGGCCGTTCTTGCTTGTAAAAGAAAAAAATCTACGCGGACAAAATCTTTTATGTCATACTTCTAAATCATTTTTATTAACAACTTCCTACAAATTTACATTATAATCTTACCGAACCAGTATCTCCGTATTTTCCTCCTCATATTACCTTCCCTATAATAATTGGAAGCCTTCAAAAGCCACGGCATTAAGCTGCGGAGTGCGGTTAATTTGCCCAAAAACAAAAGGGTTTTGTTGAAGCCAAAGATCGATCTTATTCCATTAGGCGTCATGACTTTGTGAAAGAAAGCGTTATTCCAAGCCGTACATTGAAATATGGTTATAACACGCCAGTACGTACCCGTAGGTAACTAAGAATTTTTTAATACCTGTTCAGGTAACACACCAATATTTATCCCATTAAAAAGGCAAAAGTTTGTATGAAGTGTGTAAATGTGTATGTGTGTATGTTTGATACTACTTCAAGTCGCAATTACTGAACTAATTTGGCTGAATTATGGAACTAAAATGGACTATACCCCAAATTAACTACTTTATACTAGTTTATAGTAGTTTATACTGTACATCTCGAAAAAGTCCATGTTCGTTCAAAAAGTAGGTAATATTTATAATTATTCCCATTCAAAACAAGTTTGGAATTTAAACTGAATTAGGTAACATCAAGATCAATCATCTAGCCAGTCAATCTGTGGTCTTTAATGACTCTACGCTTATTTAATGGTTATGGTTATTTTTCTCAATAGCTCGTATACTAAAGGACGACGTCACCGTCCATACCAAATGAGGACAAGCTTATGACGCTTTATATTTACATAGAAATGAACGCCTTCGATATTATTAACACATAAGTAAAGAATGAAAATGAATGAATAATTTAAATATAACTATTATTTATCAAGACATTACACACATCGAAATCTAGCCCCAAAGTAAGCGATAGCTTTCGGTGTGTGTAATGTTATGGGTATTAGAAAACTGATAAATGTATATATACATAAATATAATGTATTGAAAACACCCAGACACTGGAAAACACTCACGCTCATCACACAAACATTTAACAGTAGTGAGAATCGAGCCCACGACCTGTGACGTAGACGGCAGGTTCGCTACCGTATGCCATTCGGTCGTCATATTGTATAGTTTTAAAACTTGAAAATTCTGGTATGTAGTGGCGTTAGCAATGAAGAAGACATCGTGAGGAAACCTGCATGTTCGTGAGTTCCCCATAATGATGTCATGGTAACCTAGACAAAATCGGGCCGAGTGGTAATGATATAGCCAAATCTATTGTGAGAGGAAAACTGAGCCCAGCGTAAAGTCTTTGAAATGGACGACTAATACAGTACCTACCTACTCATGAAGATCCATCGTAATACTATTAAACTTAAGCCTTATGACTAGTCAAAATGTCACAGCACTTTCAGGACCAAAGCAAAGGTAAGGTCACGTTAAGTTGATTATTCCCACATCAAAAGAGCGTTCGTATTCAAAGAATCGATCGATGGAAGGAAATAAAACGTCCGATAAAGGTGCTCTTTATCTTGATTATAGGACACTTATTGCCGGGTGATGTTGCAACTTTGGAAGGGCAGATTGAATACTTATCTACTTTTTCTTGTGAAATATTATTTTGTTAGTGGAATTTGATATTTTATTCGAAGTATTTCTAGAGACTCTTCTTAGAACTAGATGTGTTGCCTCCCTCCTCTGCCGGTCCAAAGTAATTTATTTGAAAGGTATATAAATTTTAATTATTATCGCAAGGAACTGCCCGCCAAATTTACTCTTTTTTGTATTTACTTTTGTACTTCGTTCATATAACAAACTTTGCTTGAACATGTCTAGTTTAGAAAAATTACTCCAAGAAACGACAATTTGTGATTTACTCACGTTAAACTCGGTACTCGGACTAATATCTTGAAATGGACACTTTTAAGCAAAGATTTTTTGTTCTCTAACAATTTTTGTTACCAAATTTCTCCAAAACGGCTTGACAGATTATTATGGTTTTTTGTGTATATTCGGTAGGTTTCAGAGTATATTGTAGGCTATTTTTTATATCCTTAATGGCAAAACAGCGTTTGCTGAAACAGCTAGGTTAGATATACAAATGTGAAGATTAGATTGCCATTTTGAAATATCACTGCCGTAAACCTGCGATTAGCTAAAAAATTACAAAAATCAAATTTCAGACTCATAAAAGATTTTTGGGTTTTTTGTTAACAAAAGCAGCAAATTGTGCTAAACCCAATTGATTACAATAACGAGTAAAATCATGTTTACAGTAGCTACGAAAAACGGCAATAAATAATTAAATAAATACAGTAGAACAGACACACTGAATTTACTTGACGTCCCAAAATCACACTGTTTCTCGCTTGAAAAGGAAAATAATATTAATATATGATGTAATATTAATGTGTTCCTTACACGGTAAAACGTGCCTTTTGAAAAATTCCCCTTTGTTTCGGCGTAAAGTATTTATTTAGGTAGGGCCTTTATCCAAAATGTTTTCAGAGGGATCGTGAGGCTTTCTATCTCACACTTATAACTTCTTAACCTTTTTAACGCAGTGGTGTTACTGATACTAGAAAAAGTAGCATAGGAGGTTCATTTGGATTAATATTAGATCTTTACCTAGGCAGTATTGTACAATCAGTTGTTTTTTTTTGGTTGGACTTTAAATGCTCGATAAAAAATATCTTTGAGAGTTCCTTATCCAAAGATTTCCAAGCCTATTTACTACTAGTCTGGTTGCTAGTAGAGAATTTTCTGAATCTCTTGGATTGCTGGAATCCTTTGTTTGCGAAAATTGCATACCATTCGGTACTTCTGAAAATCCAAAAAAATAGAGAAGTTTCGTTACAAACACTTTAAACATAATATATACACATAAAATAGAATATAATATATAACAAATATAAATTTATGTATTGTAGAGATAACTCAAGAAGTTTAGATGTGGTATTAAATCCCTTGGAACCAACGCATCCAAACTGTCTACAAAAATGAAAATGACAAACATTTTTTTCACTTTTATCCAGTTTTGAAACGTCAAAAGACTACCGCCTGCACTCGTTTAATAAGAAGGCCGGTGTAAGACTATGGTACTTATGCAATGAACCGTTAAATACCTGAGCAGAACACTCGGCGTGCCTTTTAATAAATTTTCCATTTATGAAATTCTATTAGCGTGTTTAGACGTTGTTATACCTCTCATCCTTTGAAAAACTAATTATTTCTCTACCTACGGCTACGTAATTAAGGAAATGCTTTGAGCTGCCATAACAATACTTAGGAATTGTAAAGTTAATATTCTCATATACATTAACGATATACTCTGTAAGGTAAAGGCCAATTTGTGAAAACAAAACAAAAAGGGTTTTGTTAAAAACGAAGATTGATCACATACCTGTGCCATTAGGCGCAGTTTTTTATGTCTGTGATTCAAATGTAGGCTAAAAGCATCCATTTTTTATAATTTACTCTTAGAGCATCTAAGTACATAATAGAGGTAGGTAAACTCTATGGGAACAATTTTCTCAGAATAAGAATAACCAGAGGTTTTATAGCCGCGGCTTGGTGTCTGTTACGAACTAGCAACCCCCCCATGAAGCGGAATACAAGAACAACCATATCCCATAAGGCGGCAATAGAACTCAAACGACATCAGCGATCTATGAAAAAATCTCAATCATATTTCGAAAAAAAAATCAGGAGTTATATTTCACTGATTGATCCGTGGGAAAAGCTCTTTTTAGAAAAATCGCTGACTGTTATTATTATGGTGTGAGGGTTGAGGGGTGACATTTTTCTACCTTACTTAAGAAGGTCGTCAACAAACACAGAACACTTGTTCTTAAACTAGAAGATTTTAGCATCCACCAACATTGAACAGTATCTATGTGAAGCCCAATGCACGCATACACCAGTAGCAATTGATTGACACCTAGCCTACAGTAGCATTTTTCAATATTTGAACATCACGAGAGCTACACGTAATACGGTAAAAATGAAAAATGGTTTTTGCAAAGTAAACTTAGCTATCGGTTTTTTATGTGAGCTAGTAACAAATATTTGTGAAAACAACATATTTTAATATTTAAAACTTTAGGTTATAATAAATTTGGGTCTCCACTTAAACAAAATTTGGCATCTGTGTTTGAAACACTTACTTTTACTGGAATGTTTTTTGGCAAAAAATATATTAAATCAATGAGTTTATTGAAGGAAGCTTGGTATTTTATTTGTTCTCAATTGTGAAGTGACCCAAATCGTGGATCATTTCCCTTACTATAATACTTTTAACATAGGTACCCGTTAAACCGTGTTAAAATAGGTACCTGTGTACCGCGTTAAAGTTAAAATATGTGTCTCATTAACCAGTACCCAGAAGTATTAACTTTTAATTTTTTTACCTAATAGTCGCGTAAATATCCCTACTCGTAATATGTGATATTTGTTGGAAAAGATCCCAGTAAAATGATTATAATAAAGTCGCAAAATATACACACTTCTTCCTTTGTTTAAAATACGCTACGCGTTAATTTCAGGATGTCAAGATAAATTGAAAGATCCCTTTATCTTTTTATACGAAAATACATTTTGATTTTTGCTCTCATGAGTATGAATTTTTTAAATCTTAAGTGGCTCTTAGGACTCGTTATTATATTAATATTAAATGTTTATATACACGTACGCATTGAATGCTTTTAAGATTCATATAATATGTAATATAATATTCATATATTTCAGAGTAACTTTAAGCAAGTTACAAAGGGCTATAAAAATAACATTACCTTTATAAAACTTTATAAAATCAAAACAAGTTACAATAATCGGGATTCACTATTTTTTAGAATCCGTAACAATTACGAATGATAGCATAATTATTTTTAGGGTTGACGAATGTGCTGTAAAAGATTTAAAAATACCTGAAACGATTAAGACGTTTGTGGTATTGTTAGAATCCTTATACTTAATGCCCATAGGCGAGCTAAAGTTTAAATAAATTGAGGCTTATCCTTTTTAATGAAAGGCAATCAAAAGTCGATTATAAAAACATTTATCTCTCAATGAAGACGTATTTTGTCTTAAATCTTACCTACTAATTAATTACTATTTATATTCCTAAATAACCATTTCCTTCTCCATCGCCCACTTGTGCCAAACAAGGGTTAAATATTTTAATTTATAACTAGTGTTAACGTCTATTTTTGGACATTTTAACGCAACTCTGAGTTAATATGCTAACCCAGATTGACTCAAGTGAGCCCAAAAAAAGAATCCCCAATTACATATTATGACAAAAAATTTAAAAAACGCGACTGGCCTGTGATAAAACAACTTTTTCCAGACCCAGACTGACCTTTGACCCAGAATGATGTAAGGATTCTGCGACGGACTATATCATTGATAGCCCCGTGGCGTAAAGACGCCCTGCACTCCTAAAAAAATATGAAGATATAATATTCAAAAGAATCATAGAAAGTTTTTCATCTAGTAAAGTATTTAATTGCGTATAAAAACTGAAGTGGCTGCCTTTTACTTGATAATAATGGGTGATAATTAAAATTATACTCATCAGCAAACAACGAATTGAACGAAAGATTTATTGTAAAAACAATTTCGGGTGACAGGTCAAAGTGTGTATTTTAATGAATGAATGGTTGAATGAACATACTTTTCAACTGCACATTACATAGTAGGAGTTATACAGAGGACAAAACAAACCGTACCTACTCGTGGTCGAATTCGTACACGTTACAGCCGCGATAGCTGAAGGGACGCGAGTTCCAACCCTGCCGAGTAAGACGATTTTTATACGTATTTACATTTATAGAGACACAACACAAAAAAAAAAACAGAAATTACAAATAATACTTTCATTCAAGTTGAGGAAATTCTTGAATAGACTAATTTGTTTAGCTGAACATAAGTCCATCCGTACGTCCGTCCATTAAATAAACGTATGTTATCATCATAAAATTTAAAAGAGTCAATGTAAAATATAAATTGTAAAATAACACAACCTCTGTAAAAAATAGACTTTGAAAAGTAGTACAAACGATAAAGCGAACTACCACATATTTATAACACACATTTATATCTATAAAATTTAGAAAATCACTAAACAGAATTTGTAAGAACTTATACGGTGCTCTCTTAAAAATATTAAATAGGTATATACTGCACGGTTCGGCTTCTAAATTCAAGTTTCAATGTGTGAAATACTTAGGTAGATCCCCTTTAAAATAATAAAAAACGAAAAAAAATTACAGTAGGATGAAACCCATTACAAAAGGAGGGGAATATGATCAAAATGAAAGGAAAAATAAATTACGGTCGATCCGAGTTCGGTAACAGGGGGGGACGGGGGGTTTAAGTGTAAAAAATGGTTTTCCTTGATTTCCGACCAAACTACAAGTCCTATGGAAAAAAGTTAAATAGCAAAGTTGTAGGTAATAAAAAGATCTACAACTTTTGTATTTGCAATTTTTTCACATAACCTCAAAATTTAGGTGAAAAATTCAAAAAAACCAAGTTTTTAATTTTTTATTTATATCTTTTTCAAAAAAAAATTTTTTTTCTACGAAATTTGGGGAAAACTTACCTTATTATGTCCCAAATACACTGTAATTTATTTGATTTTAAATATTGATTTTTTCACCTTATTTTGAATGAATATCGAAAAAGCACCCTAATTTTCAATCGAAAATTCTGACGTCAAAATATCAGCTTTTTTCAAAAAGTTGGTATGTTTTCTGTTTGTTGAAATCTCTACTTTCCGATGGTGAAAAAAATATATATGTTACTATAGTAAAACTTCTCAGAAAATGCAAAGTAGTAAGACCCAAACCCGCCTAGCCCCTTCCCCACGTCTCTATGAAATACCTTTTGATGGGCTACAATTTTTCGTAGGTCACTCAGGTATTTTTTTTATCAATGTAACATGTAATCTTACGTTTCTCGAGTAATTTAAGTGTAAATTTTAATAAATAGCTCAAAATTGTATATAATATTTAAAAAAAAAATTTTCGAATTCGAGTTTTTTTTTGCATTTTCTGAGAAGTTTTACTATAGTAACATATATATTTTTTTCACCATCGGAAAGTAGAGATTTCAACAAACAGATAACATACCAACTTTTTGAAAAAAGCTGATATTTTGACGTCAGAATTTTCGATTGAAAATTAGGGTGCTTTTTCGATATTCGTTCAAAATAAGGTGAAAAAAATCAATATTTTAAATCAAATAAATTACAGTGTATTTGGGACATAATAAGGTAAGTTATCACCAAATTTCGTAGAAAAAAATTTTTTTTTTGAAAAAGATATAAATAAAAAACTAAAAACTTGGGTTTTTGAATTTTTCACCTAAATTTTGCGGTTATGTGAAAAAATTGCAAATACAAAAGTTGTAGATCTTTTTATTACCTACAACTTTGCTTTTTAACTTTTTTCCATAGGACTTGTAGTTTTGCCGGAAATCAAGGAAAACCATTTTTTACACTTAAACCCCCCCTTCCCCCTGTTACCGAACTCGGATCGACCGTAATTTATTTTTCCTTTCATTTTGATCATATTCCCCTCCTTTTCTAATGGGTTTCATCCTACTGTAATTTTTTTTTGTTTCAAAAATTATCGACCCTGGTCTATAGGTATTCATTTATAACACGTTTATGAAATAAGGCACACTTTGTTTGGAAGCAATTGTAAAAAGCAAAGCAAAGAAGGTTTGCTTCTACCGAATGACTCAAAAATATACAAAATATTCCACAGTATCTGATGTACCAACCATTTTGAAGCCGGTTAATTAAAAAGTGGGTCACAATATTCGCTATTATATATAGAATGTTATGATCGTTGCAGGGACAAACTTCCTGCGCCGGTAAGTGATTTTCTCGTGTAGCCATAATGGAGCGAGTTTATTGGGGCGCTTTTAGAGTCGCTTAAAAAACCTGTCGCTTTTGCTCTTTTTCGCCTTTTTATGTAAGCACTATATTTTCGCACTTTTGCCACGAGTAAACATTGGAGACTTGTGTTTTGTCTGACAACTTTACGGGCCGCGAAAGAGAGCCTGTTTATTGTTTTGGCATATTTTTACATAATAATTGTATCGGGCATTGTTATACCTCAAAAATGAAAAAAAAATAGAACAACAAAGTAATCCTACTTTGTTGTTGGTCTGTCTGTCAACCATTATGTCGTGAAAGAGTGCTGAAATTCATACCAAATAAGTACCTGCTGAGTCTATCTCTAATATATAGTTATAAAATTCTCTCGCTTTTCTTTGTTACCAAACTCCTCTGAAACGGTTTGACCGATTGAAATTTTCAGTATATATTCTCTGGGTCTGGGAGCAGGTTGTTATCTATTTTTTATGTCCCTTAGTGAGAAAATATTCATACGGCAAAACAACGTTTGCCGGGTCAGCTAGTAGAGGTATAAGAATGTCAAGCCTGTAGTAAACTAAATCAAAAGTCTTTTCTTATGTAGCGTAAATCATAAGTCCGTAAATCCAGCTCGCTTTTGGACGTTTTTTTATTTTATGATTTTATCGTGATGTTATAATTATCTTCGTTATCGTGACATACGGCTGGTTTTAGATTTTCGGAGTAATAATGGAAAGTTATTATAATATCTTGGTACAATAAATAAAACATACGATAGCCCACGTATATTGTGCGCAATATTTTGCCAGTCTGTGCAAGTTAAAAGTGCTAAGCGGCTTATAATATTAGCAACTATTACTACTACGAACTGAATGTATAGAGAGCCAGTTAACGTATTCAGAGTACTCACAGGTGTTTGCGCTCAGTTCAGGGGGCTCAGCACGCATATTCGATGAAGTTAGCACTTATTTGCAGGTGCATTTATAGGTGTTACTAAAGTGTTAGTAAAGAAGCTGTGTACAACATGTTTTTTGGGAGATTCTTTCATTCGTTTGTTCGTTTATCCGACGAATTTCCACGGCTGTAAATGTTTATTTACATACAGCGCGTTTTCTCTTTAATCAAGTAGATAAAAGTTTCTCTATGACACCGTAACTTCTTAACGTCTGAACCAATTTTGATGTTTGTGGTATCGTTCTTTCATATAATTGTTAGTTTTAGCTGACAAACTTACACTGCTGCTAAATATCTACAGCGTTTTTTACGCTTTTGCGGCAGTTTGATCCAGTTGGTATTTCTTTGTTTCATCATAATTTATTTCAGATGAAATATTTAAGTTTATTGGGCCAGCATCACCTCCATGAAATTTACATTGAAACTAAAACCTTTATAATGTTTTTCTCGCCAGTTTAGAATAAATAAATTTTATGGCACTTGAAAATAAAATAAAATATGTGGTTAAACCTCGGTTAAACCTTAGTTTTTTTTAGAAAAGGAAGCTTATTCATCTGCAGTGAATTCATGCTACTAAACGTCAAAGGTATATATTTTTACCCACGACGGAACGGAGTACGGGTATATGCGTTTAGGGTGAGAGACCGTTTGTACATTACTCTGTTAAAAAGATTTTATGTTTGTTTGTATGTTAAATTGTTCACAAAAACCAATAATGCAAAAATATTTTTGTTTGTTTGTTTGTTTGTTTGTTGGTTTGTTTGTGTGTGCACATCGATGTTCCCATTTATTTCAAAAACGGCTTGACCGATTTAGATGCGGTTTTCTGTTTATTATTTGGTGTTCAGCGGCAATGGTTCTTAGATAGTTGTTACGAACATCGATCACCAGGGGGCGCCATAAAGTACATTTATATTGCAAACGAATGTTCCCATTTATTTCAAAAACGGCTTGACCGATTAAGATGCAGTTTTCTGTATAATGTTTGGTATTTATTTGCGATGGTTTTTAGATAGTTGTTACGAACATCGATCACCAGGGGGGGCCATAAAAACATTTACAGTGCAAACGAATGTTCTCAATTATTACAAAAACGACTGAACCGATTTGGATACAGTTTTGTATAAAATATTAGTGAGTCATTGGCAATGGTTCGTAGATAATTGTTTTTGTGATTGAACAGCAGGGGGCGCCACAATAAACGTCTCTTTATGACTTGGAAGGGATGATGCCTTCAAACGCTGCTATAGAGGAGCTAATGGCTAGTTAGAAGATTAATTTTCATTTTTTAATAATAATATAATTTAAATTACATTAATATATTAATCGAAAAACTATAAAACAAGTGGAAAATTAAAAAAATTTAAAACACCCACGACTTTTGCAGACTTGTAATTGAAAAAGGATTAAATAATTTTTTTTAAACTCCCCGACTAAAGGAAAGTAAGAACTAAGAACCTATCAGTATAATTACAAATCCAAGAAAATCCGTCGGAGCTGCCATTGCTATTTTCGTTTCCAATATCAATTAATGTAATTAGTAAGTATTAAAAACTGCCGGTATACTTATGAGACGTATCAAGAAATTGAATTAGTCATCTGGTAAACAGGACCATCAACACAGTCATAGGCAAAACACAGCAGCTCCGGCGGATTTTCTTGGATTTGTAATTATACTGATAGGTTCTTAGTTCTTACTTTCCTTTAGTCGGGGAGTCTCAAAAAAATTATTTAATCCTTTTTCAATTACAAGTCTGCAAAAGTCGTGGGTGTTTTAAATTTTTTTAATTTTCCACTTGTTTGTGAAGTAATGTTCCAAAATATAGCCATCTCACGTCTTTCTTACATTACTTACGATTAAACAGAAAGTTATTGAGTGCGGCAAACGTAATTACAGCCTACAAGGGATGTACAGGCGGTCGAGAATTTGCATGTAAATGAGAATCGATGATTGCGGTGTAGCCACGACTAGTCGAACGCTGGGGCATATTGAATTACGCAATATAGTAATTACTACAATATTAATTAAAGCGCTAAGTGTGCCAAAATTGCTGGCATACGATTTCAAACCGTTTTAAGCTATTTAGGTTAAAGATGTAATGAACAGTTCAATAAACGTTTCTTACCGCATGGTATGAGTAAAGTCGTGTAGTTTTTTTAGTAGATTACAGATCATTGCTTTACTGCAATACAGGTAGGTCCAAAATTGAGGAATTCTTCTTATTCAATAACCTCAGTGCTTGATGACTTATTAAGTCTTCAATCGATGTGTATTACCAGTGATGACCTAATGGATCCAAATTATGATATCTACCTAGTCAATTGTGAGCCTCATAAGAAAGTTTAGAGTTGCACAGCGAGCAATGAAGACCTAAACTTGGAGAATTATACTCAATCGAATCAGAAATGAAGGAACCCGCAAAAAAAAACCCAGTGACTGACATAGCTTAAAGTGTCGCGAAGTTGAAATGGAAATAGGCAAGGCATGGAAGCTTAGGATTGATGGACATTGGTGACAAAGGGTGTTGGAATGGGCGGCCACTCACCGAAATACGCAAGTCGACCGACTTCACACCAAATCGAAAGTTTTCGACAAATACGAGTAGTTGAAAACACCAAAAAGTCGTAAGGGGTCGCTTCAGACTGCTTGAAACTGTGGTGATTATTTCAGAAGGTCCATATCCAAAAGTTGATATGTATTGGTATTGACAACGACGACTTAGTAACAATTTCTCTAATGGGTAATAGCCAATGTAGTCGAAGAAGAAAGCTTAGCTACCTCGGACTCCGGTTGATAACTGCTACTGCGATGTTTTACTGAAATGCCCGATGCTTTAATTATACTTAACAAATATTGTAGTAGATATAATAGGTATTGATTTTCTGTTAATTGTTAACTTTTTTTATGCTTTAGTACTTTACTGCAATCTTACCTGATAGTAAGTAATGAATCAGCTGAAGCTGTTATCGTACTAAAGTGGGAGGAATAAGTTAACTCACCCCTTCCACTAGACCAGATCTGAGTTAATTTGGAAATTAGAAAATTCTAAAGAGGCCTGTGGCGGGAATCGAACTCGCGACCTCCCACTCGAATCCGAGCGTGCGCCACTGCGCCAGGGAGGTCGTTGTTAAAGGATATTTATTGATCATGGATCTATGGAATCCCTTAAAAAGCTGATTCAAAGCCAAAGAAGAATATTCTTTGGTAAATAACTGAGACCAGCATGAAGGTGCTTCATGATTAAAAGCTTACCTTTAGTCATGACTTCGCGGGCCCTTTTTGGATTTGTGCAAACTAAACCTATTTTAACCGCTCGCCCTGTGGTTTTAGCGAAAGTGAGGACAAAGCGGCCAAGTTCGCTCAACCCCTGGAGCTCACACGCAGAGATGAACTAAATATTAATTACCGCGGCCTGTGAGGTTAGTACAGGTTTTTGTACGAATTTCGAGTCGCCTCGTATCGCTACAACGAATCGAACTCCTCCATACATATACGGCCAGCGCCATCTATTTACAGCCGCAGGTCAGCGAGTGTCCATAGAAGGCGCTGGCACAGAACACTAAATAGTACCAGAAGGTTCACTCCGCACGAAAATTTAAAGAAATAGCGACTCTAGCGCGGACACAAAAAGTGCAATTCAGCTCGCAATAGCGCCTGGCCCCGCCCTCAAAATCGACACGTTACAAACGCAATGTTGTGGTCTCTTTCTATCGCCTAACTTTATCTCTTACGACGTACTAGGGTTGCCGTAGTCAGACGGCGCGTAAAATAGACCGTACAGAACTAGCGCGTACAACTCGGTCCGCGAGCGGCAACCATCTGAAATATGGTAGTCCGAAACTCTACTTGTAGCCGGCACGGTCACGTGATAAGTGAGACTGGCCTGGCTGTAAATGTATGGAGGAATTCGATTCGTTGGTGCGATGCGTGTCGACTCGAACTTCGTACCTGTACTAACCCCGCTCTTCTTTAAACAGGCGACCCTTGTTCACAACAGAGGAGAAAAACCCACACCAACGGAACCCTTTCACTTGTAGGTTGCTATTAATATAATTGTAGGGTTAGCAGTTAGGTAAATACATAAAAAATATATGTATTGAATCTTTTATTCAGTTGAAATACAGCATCAATTAAACCATGAAAAAAATTAAAGACTTACGCGAAAAAGCGTGGAATGGTTATTCAATGTTTTGTATTTTTAATTCGAATGTCCAATTACTGTGGACAAACGAAAACAAAACAGAGTATAGCTATTGCACCGCTTATTTTTATAAATAAGTGATTGCTGATTGATCCCAATAGATGATTCCATTCATTCTTTCATTCATGCCTGCGTGCATGCATTCATTCATTCATTCTCCTTACTCTAAGGTATTCGTTATGCGACAGGGTGCATTGCTTGCGAATATAAAAAGATACGACGATTTTTGAATAACCCTTCTAGCCTTTCTTAATTGTTTGTTGCAAAACTTGAGTTTTTCGGGCACTTGATAACCCTGCTAATATACGCAACCCTAAACAAATTATATATCATGAAAACGCCATAACGAGCTGCCGTTTTATGTAACCTTTATATAAAATAACAAGGCAGAAATCCTTATTTTTTCAATTTTTATGCTAATTACAAGAACCTTTGTGCGTAATTATAACCGACAGTATCCAACTGGTCTGTATAAATAACATGCTTAATTATTTTTTTTTAACTTAATACTTGTTCAATAATAATCTTCTTTTTTTATTACCCATAAGGAAGAAGATATATTTAAATTAAATGAGTTAGTTAATGAAAATTTGAAAATGAAAATTTTATTGAAAATTTTATTTATTTCAGTGTATAAGTTAGTCTGCAATTTTGAATATTTTAGTTGAACCGTTTTTTATTTTTAAAATTTAAAAAATATGGCTCATTTCTTTCACTACATTATGGCTCACTGTATTTACTACTCCTAAACTTTTTGACCTAAGCTGGGGCAATAGTAACATTATTTTCTTTCAAGATCAGAGAACTTATATCTTTGCCTGCATCGATATCGCAACGATGAAAAATGGACGGCTGCATTTTTCATTTAAGTAAACAGTAATCCATCTGTCAAAATTCTGTGTGTAGGTGGCTGCTGAGCGAACTACATGGTGTTCTTATTACTTGTGCCACCAGTAATAAGAACACCATGTACCATTACATGCCGCCAGTTTACTGGCGTCAAAAATGTTTGCTTTGAAATTTTTGACGCCAGTAAACTGTCAGTATGCTGCCAGTTTACTGGCGTCAAAAATGTCAAAGCAAACATTTTTGACGCCAGTAAACTGGCAGCATTGTAAGCCGCGTCTTTTATTGTGTAGGCATGTCAATAATGAGGTAAGACTGCATTTAAGCATAAACTTGTTATTATTGATAGTTAAACCTCTTTGCAACTTCCCATGATAAAGTACTCAGTAGGTATAGATAGATACTTACTGAATTCTGCTTGTAGTCCCGCATAAAATAAGAAGTGGAGTATGATTATATCACGTTGACAAACAACGGTTTGGCAGGCTAATTAAATTAAACCCTTTTAAGAACAGGTATAACAGTATTATATGTATGAAGTTTTTTCTTCAGCTATAGGGTTTTTGTAATCAAGACAAACTAGATGACCGTTAAAACAAAATTGCTCTAACTAACTTGTCATTAAGCTTCGCCTGAAAATAAAATACCGATATTTCATTCATTCGTGTAAGTACTTGATGCCTTCAGCTTGTTGAATATCTCAAGGGAAATCAAAGAATAAGATAAGTATAGCTCTGAGACTAGAGAGCTTTCAGAGTTCCCAATATTAAGACGAAAAGTCTTTCATTAATATTTCACTTGAATAATTGAGTTCATTTTGGTAAGCAAATGGTACATAGGTGTAAATTCCTTAAAAATGTATTCAATATACCTACCTATGCATAAATATATAATACTAAGGATGACGGGTCAGCGCTAAAAAGTGTCCAAAACGAAAGAGAGTTAAAACGCAAAAAGGGAGAGAATCGCACTATAGCTAGTTGCAAGTATAATCAGGCTGTAAAATAATGGTTTAAGACATAACTTACAATGTTTTAGTTTGTTTATAAAAATACACATACCCTCGTATAAATATAGGTTTTCTCGGGACACTTTTTTCGTGAATTTTGTATTACACCTAGGGTCCTTAGATAGTAAGACAATGTGCCTACTTATGTGTTTTTTTTATAAATGTAGCTGATTTTTAGATTTTTTTTATAAATGTAGCTAAATCATGTATCTGTAATACTAATACGTTTACTAACATTGCCAAGCAAGTTAGTCTACTATTTGCGAAAAACTAAATAAATCGTGCGGGCTAATTTTGCTAAACCACCATAAGTTATCACTAGCTTATTCTCATTACTATACAAGTCCTGCTCGCGTGGAATGGTGCCAAGAATACTGGCTGCCAGCCGCGTTGAACAGCAAGGCTGATACGTTGCGCAAAAATCAGCCAGCCCTTCTGTCACCAGTTGAGTCTACTAAACGCGGGGAAAGAACCTTAATGGCGTAGAAGCCGTTCCGTTACTTTCAAATTTAAACGTCATGTATTTTGGGTCCATATTCTAAAATCGCTTGGAAGCAGAAACACGATTGAATAAAATTTTCTCGATAGAAAGTTCTCCCAAAAGTTGCTCCAAAATCTAAATTTTTCTATTTTTTATCGGAAACTATAATGGATGTAATTGTAATTTTTGTTTTGATGTGTGGGTAATAATATCCAAAAACGCTTGGAAACATTTTTTTAATAACTCGGTTAGTTTTTGAGTAATTAGCTAAAATGTTATAGTGTTTCGCGACGCTGCATGTCGCACCTACCAACGTATCCGTGAGAGTGAGGAAGACAAAAATAAATTCAATAAATCCTTACATAGCCGTAGCTAGAATTATCGTCTTAAAGACGTGGTTTACTGCCGTAATCGCGTGATATAAGATACGGGAGTTTGAATTTACCGCGCGCAGTAAAACCTGTAATCGAGAATCAATCCCTTGGGTCCCTTCGAACGTGACCCACGTAAATGGCCATTTCTATTTGTCCTTTTGCAGTTTATGGAGCAACGCGTTTGTGGGCACTTAGCGGATTTTTATTTAGCTCATGAATTTATTGATGACTTTCTTTACACTCTACAAGTGACTTGACAGCGATCTCACCAGATCGTAAGTTATCATCACTTACCTACGCAGAGAAAAATGTTATTGCAACTTGGGTAAGCAACTCATCCCTAACGGTTTCTACACAGCATCGCGCCGGGACGCTCTTACCTAGAACGGTGCGTTTTTGCTAGTTTAAGTAACTAGCGACAACCAAAGTAGACTTCTGAGCCAATTTGGATACTTATAATAAAATTCTCAAGTGGTGACTGGGAACAGAAACAGAGGGTGTAATATGTTCTGGATTAAAATATGGATAGTTTTTAGGGCTCTGGCCTCTGTATATGGAACCTTCGATGCGCAAGCCCGACTCGCACTTGGCCGGTTTTTCATTAATCGATTAGATTAGATTCGTTTGGATAGGAAATTCATAAAATAATTTCTTATAATTATTTTTATGATTAGATTTTGTATGATTTGATTAAATTGAAAGGAACTTCTGTGCAAAATTTCACTTTCCACGGGTTTGAGCTGGTTGAGATCCTGTATTATAACGTATACATTATAACGAATTTTCATTTTTACGAATGGATGAAGACATTGCATTTCCACTAAAGTAAAATAACGAATTAAATGAGTGTTGCCATTATGATATACCAAATCTTTTCCTCGATAAAAAGAGGGTTCTTTTAGTAGACCCTCCATGTAATTTGCTAAAACGAGCAAAAGACGATACTCAATTATTTTTGAATCGATAATAAATAATGATAGAAATAAAGTTTTACTCCAAATCAAACGTTCGACGATCAAGGACGTAATTGTTATTGGAATTCTTTTCGTTGTTGAATTTAAATACTCATAAATTTTTATGGCTTTCAACTCTGCTTTAGAAGCTTTTACTTCTTTTATCACCCCTTAAGTGTTTTGTCGTTACGAACTTGCTTGAACTTTTTATCGCTTTTCTTAAATATTGATACAATAGCACGATATCGCGGTATTATGAGTAGATAGGATAAGATTTATAAATTTTTGAATCTGTCTCATTCGTATAAAAGGAAAAATAAACGACGAAACGAAACAAATAACAGAATTTGGTGTCATCAGTTGATTGGAGGATAAAGACCAAATAGAGTTTAACAAATAAACTACTTGATTTGGAGGATAAAGACCAAATAGAGTCTAACTAGTAAACTACTTGATTTGGAGGATAAAGACCAAATAGAGTATAACTAGTAAACTACTTGATTTGGAGGATAAAGACCTAAACTAATTGATTTGAAGGATAAAGACCAAATAGAGTATAACTAGTAAACTACTTGATTTGGAGGATAAAGACCTAAACTTAATGATTTGGAGGATAAAGACCAAATAGAGTATAACTATTGAACCTATATTCTTCTTTATTTGTAAGGGAGTTAAGTTTAAGTTCTTATATTGGTATATTAGGTATTCTTTCCCGCCACGACAATTGACTAATTTGGCTGAAATTTAGGGATGGATATATCTTAGATATTGGATATATCTCACCATTAGACATTTTATTCCTGAAAAACGGACGGTTCTAGACCAAAACAGATATAGTAGAGCGATGCTTTAAATCTTTGATCAAATTAATATTAGTCTAAGTTAGGAATAATAAAATAGTTTTTGCGTGGGCTTACAGTTTTCAGACAGATTGCATTGGACACCGTGGGCGTAGCTCATCCCACGTAGGGTGAATTTTATTTACATTCCTATTTATTTTTTAGCTAAGAGGGATGATATTATAGAGTACCGTGAAATGTATTTAATATACTCGTATAGGCATAAAGGTCTAGCCTTCCTTAGCTATTATTTTCATTCTCCAGTAAAAGTAAGTAATAAGTTAATAACTTAGGCAGAAAAATATAATAATGTTCTGCGTTGTTTACCTGACTACCGAAAGGCGGTCATGTTTTGTATGTTAACTATAATCTAATATTAGTATAGCAAAACGAAACTATAAAGAGAAATGTTTCATTTTAAAGTTCGCTTCGAAAGCCAAAGTTTTTTCATTTTAGCTCGCGGGCGTTCACTTAATTGAAACACGACACTTTTATTTACAAGCCTTTTCGTTCAAAATTGTTCTCTTTTTAACATCACAATATATGTATGTATACTCCAGTATTTGACGCCACAAATACTGAACCAACTTAGCTGCTGTCAGCGGGATGGCTCCTAATATAGAAAGCATAAATGAACACATAAAATTTTGAACAAACGTCACCGAATAACCCAATTACCAAAACATACTCATAATAAGAAGTTACATAGCCTAGAGAAAATAAAATTGGGAAAGGTATTGGATTACCATTTAAGCGTTTTTGAATGAAGTTTTATTTAAAAACTATAAAAACAATTACTTTCAAATTAAAACGTCATGTATTTTGGGTATTTAATTTAAAATCGCTTAAAAGCAGAAACACGATTGTAATAGAAAGTTCTCTCAAAAGTTGCTATAAATTCTCAGTTTTTCTAATTTTTATCGGAAACTAATATTTGTTTTGATGGGTCGGTTATAATATTACCTAAAAAAGATCAGAAACAATTTTTTGATAACTGGCTTAGTTTTAGAGTAATTAGGTAAAATGTCGTTTTTCTGTTAAGACCATTCATGCGTTGGAATTATGCTTGAGTCAAAATTGTCAATTTTCGACGTAACATAAGAGTGTCATGTGTTCAATTATTGATTAGATAATTGCTATCATATTATTTGGCATTTCATAATCTAGTTTTTGTCTCAAAAATATTTGAAAATATGTGTATAACTTTCTCATTAGAAAGTTTAAGGTAAAGGCTAATTACTCACTTAGCGGTGGAAGCTCTATTTTGATGCAAAATATTTGCCATGTTTCATAACACAAACTTATAACAATGACATATTTAGAAAATTAATAACATTTACTAAAAAATGTCTCAAAAAAAATACGATTTTCCTAGATTTTCATTCAAAAACCATAAACCGAAAAGTGCCATTTTTAGCATTTTTCGATAAATTAAACGTATTATTTTAGGATTAAATCCAAGATATTTTGTTATTTCTGAATTATAGTAATTTAATTCAATTAATATTCAATGTCACTGGTTATTTACTATTTTAATAAGTTGTATATTTATTTTACTATAAATTTTTTTGTAATACCATTTTCCGCCCAAAATTGCGTCTGTGGGGACGAATTCCTGTTTTGTATGGACCGAAACGCTAGGCATGCCGCGCTGCATAAACCCTCTTAAATTCTTCCGCGACGCTGCATGTCGCACCTACCAACGTATCACTGAGAGTGAGAAAGAAAAAAATAAATTCAATAAATCCTCTTAACAGGTAAGAGGATTACTTATGTAGGTATAGTTGGTGAAAACGCGTATAAAACCTTTAAGTACCTGTTAAAGAGAAACTTAATAAAAATGCCAGACTTCGCACCTCGGCATCTCCTAAGTAAAGAAAGATAGCTTGAAAGTTAACCACTCGCAAGTTCAAGGAAATCTTCTCTTGATCTTGTTAAGTAGGCACTTGTTGAAGCTTCGGAACATCGGGACGAACGAACCGAAAAGAATCGCTCTGAATCTTTTGACCTTTTGATGTGTGATTTATAGATATTTTGTCATCGTTTTCCAGTTGAGTTGCCATTTTAATATTTTTAAAATATAAGTTGAAAACATTAAACAAAAATTATCAATTTTTTTTTTAATGTTTTATGGAACTAGCACGTTGTGAAAAATTGTGAGATGGGCAAAAAACAACTACATACAAAAAATAAATAATTTTTTGTATGTAGAACATTTTATTTTGTGCACAATAGAATACAAGATACTTTAACCGTAACATTAAATTTTCTTTCCTTAATTGACTTAGTCATTTCAGATGGATAAATATTTTAGAATATTTTAAAATAATTGCAACTCATCGGCTTGAAATAAAATAGCATAATAAGGTAAGAGGCGTCAAAAAAAATGGAAAAGGTTTTGTCCCAACTTCGTTCGTTCGTTCGTTTCAGCCGACGGACGTCCACTGCTGGACAAAGGCCTCCTGATTTGCTTTCCAGCCCGCACGGTCCTGCGCCATTTGTATCCAGCGCCTTCCCGCGACTCTTTTTTTTTTTTTTTGGACATTTTACACATCGCAATCTAGCCCCAAAGTAAGCGACAGCTTGTGTTATGGGTACTAGATAACTGATAAATATAAATACATACTAATATACATAAATATAATATATTGAAAGACACCCAGACACTGGAAAACATTCATGCTCATCACACAAACATTGACCAGTAGTGGGAATCGAACCCACGACCTCCGGCGCAGTCGGCAGGTTCGCTACCACTACGCCATTCGGTCGTCTTTTAATGTCGTCACTCCACCTGGTCGGAGGTCTGCCAACACTGCGCTTTCCCGTGCGGGGTCGCCATTCCAGCACTTTGGGTCCCCAACGTCCGTCGGTTCTACGAGCTATGTGCCCCGCCCATTGCCACTTCAGCTTCGCGATACGTTGAGCTATGTCGGTGACTCTGGTTCGTCTACGGATCTTCTCATTTCTGATTTGATCACGCAGAGAAACTCCGAGCATAGCTCTCTCCATCGCTCGCTGAGTGACTCTGAGCCTTCTTATGAGGCCCATAGTAAAAGACCATCAAGAGATCTCGGATCCATATGAAATCACTGGTAACACGCACTGTTCGAAGACCTTAGTCTTCAGGCACTGAGGGATATTGGACGAGAAGACATCACGAAGCTTTCCGAACGCTGCCCAACCGAGCTGGATTCGACTGTCCCAACTTACAGCCTACGAAATGAAATAACTCTTAATTCTGAAGAAGGGCATAATGGCGCTCAACACACCACTAACCCTAAAGTAAGTAAATTAGGAAAGGGTTACTTTCAAAGTTCAAACGCGCACCCTTGAAACTTGTGAGAATCGACCATTCGATTAAATCCTGTAAAACCTTACATAATGGTTGGAAGAATTACACCAAGAAATATTCTTTTGGAAAATTTCACCATATAACATCCATGTAATTTTAAATTGATTTTTGAAAATACTTATTTAGTATTTAACGGTATTTGAAAACTATAAAGATAATTTTACTTTCAAATTTAAACGTCATGGATTTTGGGTCTTTAATCTAAAATCGCTGTGAAACACAGAAAACGATTGGATAATATTTTCCCGATAAAAATTTTTTATCGGAAACTACAATGGATGTAATTGTAATTTTTATTTTGATGTGTGCCATACAAAACCTGTCAAAACGTCATATTAATTCCTTAGCTTTTAACGTTTATCTGGCGATTGAAAAATCGGCCCTCTATCAGTTATCAGATAGGTACAGACAATAGATATGTACCCTGGACAGGGCGGACGGCGCGCAAAAATGTCGCCAGTATTTCGGTGCCAATAATACCAACAGTATAAGGCTACGCTGTACTTCGCTCAGCAGCCACATATAAAATTTTGACAGATGGTTATCAGATAGGTACAGACAATAGATATGTACCCTGGACAGGGCGGACGGCGCGCAAAAATGTCGCCAGTATTTCGGTGCCAATAATACCAACAGTATAAGGCTACGCTGTACTTCGCTCAGCAGCCACATATAAAATTTTGACAGATGGCGCTACTGTTTGCTTGTACGAAAAAGTTTTATTTAAATCTCATCGTTTAGACACCGGGCGGGCTTTCATCCCTATGTCGTGGCTATACCACCAGTACGCACAAAGCGGTTCGCTTCTTCATTTTTAGTACGCATGGCTAAGGTGTGGAATGCTCTCCTAAAATCGGTGTTTCCCGCATTTTATGACCTGGGTACCTTTAAAAAAGAGTGAATAGGCATCTTCTAGGTAAGCACGATCCATCTTCAACCACATCGTCACTTTCCATCAAGTGAGATTGTGGTCAAGCGTAAACCTATATTGAAAAAATAAAAAAATCGTTCCTGATCCCGTTGCCCTTATCCTGAGGTTTCTTATCGGTGCTGCAGACAGACACAACTGAAAAATCGCAGCAGCAGTAAACTAGATGCGGCGAAGCAACAGATTGTCGGCTCCATCGGCCGCTAACCGTGAAATTGATCTGCCGGTTGTGGGTTGTACTTTACTCAGTTGATACATTTTGCTATAGAGATTGACGTTTTTACTAAAAAATGGGATCACTCTGTTTGGAGTTAATAAGTACCTTTAACTATGTTGAGAAATAAGGGATACATTAATTATAGAATTGAACTTAGCATTTTTTTAAAAGAATTTTATTTCAAACCTCAAAATTCGCGAGTACGTATAATAGGTTTCTTAAATTCTTATAGGTCCACTTCTGCTTCAACTTGGGTTAAGTGTGTTAACTCTGAGTTAGAAAGCTGACCCACGTTACAGTTGCCGAAAATGTCCAATGATGGACTTAAATGTAGTTTGAAAATGTAAATAAACTTGCTGTTTGTATTTCAAAGTGGTTTACATTAAAAATGATTTCACTCTGCATTGGAATTTGAAGTTGGTTTTTGAAAGGAATTTTTATTATTTGGTTTTTAACAAAGCCTGCAGGAACTTTGTAGAATAAAAAAAGTTTCTGGAATAAATGCTTTGTCTGGAATAAAAAAAGGCTGTGTTAATCTAATGTCGTAATTGGTACAGAATTTGTAGTGTGAATAGTAATTAACATACACACAGACACTTATGCAGATATATATAACATTTTTTTAGTAGCCTAGCTTGCTAAAGTAAATCCTTACGAATCTGGGGACACGGGAGTGTCCCCGCCAGACGAGTCAAGCGAAGCGCGAGGGCACTACCTATCTTTTCTCGAAGTGTTTCGCCGTATTTTTAAACCCTTATAACTTAGGCCAGAATTATTCCACATAATCAAACTTCTCGGGAAATGATGTCACCGGTGAACTTATTAAACGTATAAAGTTTCAATATCACAGGTCTTGAAAAATTTACACAAGTGTAAAATTTATCCCACCAAAATCATATTCCTGATTTCAAATTTTGATTTAACAGAACTTACAGAGTACTGAAAAGTGAATAAATTTTTGATTTTACGCCCATGTGACGGTAGCCAAACGGTCAAGACATTATTTTAACTAAAGTGTAGAGTTTGTGAAGTTAGAGCTTGTATTTAAGGGTGTATAAAGTCAGAAGTCTTGCCCTACATGAGATCTGATAACTTTTTGACAGTGTGAGCCATATACTCGTCTGGCAACATTTTACATGAAAATGTTTTTGTTGGGATATATATTTTATCATAGTTGAATAATAAACATACTTAATTAAATGGTTCATGCTTTCATGCAGGTTTCATAAGAAAAAAGTAAATAGTTCTCTCATATTCGCTGACGTTGTTGCATAAGGAAAGAAGGAATTCATTTAAAATAAAATGTGCAATGTATTCGTGCCATATTTAAATAAAATAAAAGACAATACCGAGTGTAGAGTGAAACTGCGACAACCTTGTCCTGAGCTTATCCTCAGTGACAAATTACGCACAGGTGTGATACAGCATGTATGCAAAACCCTGCGGATAAACCTGTGACAAAGAAACACAATTCTTTTCCAGGAAATAATATCTCTTCTTGTACTCATTTCAAGGTCACTTATACTTATCAGTGCTCCTTTCAGCGGTAATATCACCTCAAATACAATATTTTTGATGTTGTCGATTCCACGGATAAATTAAATAAAGTTTAAACATACTCCATAATTAGTTTTCAAAAACAAGAATACCAATATAGAACCTTACGGTAAGATTCACTCCGCAAAAAGATTTAAATAAAATATAGCAACTCTAAAAGAAAGTGCAAATCAGTTCGCAACATCATAACGATGTTAAAGCTAAATGTTGTGCTCTCTTTCTGTCGCGTTCCTTAACTCCCCTCTGTCTCTTTTCGGCTCGCTACAGGGGTCCTTATAAAACCGCTGGGCGGTTGGCGCTAAGTACTTTTAGCCTTTGTACCTACAGCAACAGTGACACCTCCCTGTTTTATACGTAAACGGTTATAAACTTGACCCTCCTAATGGTCTGCGGGACGCGGGGCGGGAGCCGCCCAACCAATCAGCAAGCCTGTCGCTGTCCGCCGGCAGCGCGTACGTATCGTTATAGCCAATGGCATCACCAGCCCCGCGTCCCGCAGACCATCAGGAGGGTCAAGTTTATAGCGGTTCATCTATAACTAAATAGGTGCACTGTTGGAAGTGACATAATAAAGTAATGACGACCACGTGACAACTTCAGATGTGGATAAGCGAAAGATAATTGAGCAATAAAATAAAGAACTCGGACGGCCCGGACATCCCTCTCGGTTTGGTTTTACGAGCGCTCGTTTATTTTAACAAGGCTAAGTGGAATAACCGATTTTGTTTCAAGTTAAAAAGGTTCGAACTAGTTCAGAAAAAAGTAGACCTTTTCATAATCTACTTAGGGGTATGTGCGAAGTGCGTTTAACGCGTTTTCAATCTTTAGGTCAGGTTTATACGAGGGTCATTTTTAGGGTTCCGTAGCCGAATGGCAAAAAACGGAACCCTTATAGATTCGTCATGTCTGTCTGTCCGTCTGTTCGTCTGTCCGTCTGTCCGTCTGTCCGTCTGTCCGTCTGTCCGTCTGTCCGTCTGTCCGTCTGTCCGTCTGTCCGTCCGTATGTCACAGCCACTTTTTTCCGAAACTATAAGAGCTATACTGTTGAAACTTGGTAAGTAGATGTATTCTGTGAACCGCATTAAGGTTTTCACACAAAATTAAAAAAAAAGTAATAAATTTTGGGGGTGCCCCATACTTAGAACTGAAACTCAAAAATTTTTTTTTCATCAAACCCATATGTGTGGGGCATCTATGGATAGGTCTTCAAAAATGATACTAAGGTTTCTAATATCATTTTTTTCTAAAATGAATAGCTTGCGCGAGAGACACTTCCAAAGTGGTAAAATGTGTGTCCCCCCCCCCTGTAACTTCTAAAATAAGAGTATGATAAAACTAAAAAAAATACATGATGTACATTACCATGCAAACTTACACCGAAAATTGGTTTGAACGAGATCTAATAAGTAGTTTTTTGATATTTACAATAAAACCTCTAAAAACAAAGTTAGTTTTGCGGTTCGATAAGAAAAGTGGTTTTTATGGTTTTATTCCTCCGGTTGTAGTACGGAACCCTCAGTGCGCGAGTCCGACTCGCACTTGACAGGTTTTTTATACTGGTCTACTTGCGTGAAACTGTGGGTATTTACATTTTTAAACCAGAGTCAATGTCTCTCATTGGTCAGTTGGATTAGCGTGTTAACCCCGAGTTAACACACTAACCCGGGTTTACGCAAGTGGTCCAAATAATGTGTTTTGTACCATTTTTACAGAATATTGGCAACAAACATTGGATGTGGCGGTGATAAATTTAGTATTTATATTAGCGGACAACATAGAAATAAATGAAATGTTTCGAACAGTTCCAAAAGTTAAAATTGAGCACAAATTCGCTATGCCAAAATATCCCTTCACGATACGGCTCAACTATTTGAGCCTCGCAGTTGAGCCCAGGGTCCAAAACGATCACAAATTGTAGCAAAATAACTGTCGCAATATATCCGCGCACGGAATAAACAGGTTGTAACGTTGAACCCAAATTAGTTCAACTGTGTGTTTTAACACACCTATTAATATAGCTTTATTACTATTTTAGAATATGCAACTTACCAAATGTTAACTTATTTAAAAATGAAAATGAAGTTTATTGATTATGAGACACAGTTTTGCGTATACTACAGATAAGTATAGGAACAATATGATGCAATCACAAAAATCTCAGATTACAACTTAAATTGGACCTTACTAAAATGTAACATAAAAGAATGCTTTTTGAATTTATTCACTGTATTGCATCCAATTAATTAATTCCTTACTTTGTATGAACTCCCGAAAATGGATCAAGTTTCCAAGAGTAGGTAGGTATCTATCTTAGCTTCCGACGGCAGAAATTAGTTACCTATCAAACTCCACTTTATGTCAATTATTTCCGAAGTCGTCCTAGCTATCGACGATTCAAAAGACAATGGGAGCTATTTCCTTGAAAGTAATTATTTTGATGAACTAGAAATAATTATCAATAACAAATAAAGATAAACTCAGCTCTAAAGTCTGTTATTACCTGTCCCAAGCATTATTATAATGTAGGCATAATTATTATGTGAAAAATAAATTTAAATTAGTAGGTAAAACCCTGCAAAGTTTCAAAATATTATTAAATACTACCGCCAAAATATCGGATTGAAATATTTAAAACTCAGTAAATTTTCAATCTTCCATTACTTACCCATAATAATAAAGTTTCGTTCAGTGATGGATGATCAGTCCAGAACTTTTCACAAAGTATATAAAAGGGTCTCGAAACAGCGGATTAAAGCTCTTTATAGAAGGTAGCTTTTAGGTCAAAATATAAACGAGCCCAAAGGCTTGAGAAAAAACTGAAATTAAATCTGGTGTTTCCAGTGAATTTGTATGTGATGTGACTCTCGTAGAATTGCGCGAAGGAAAATAAAAATAATAAATATACACAATAATTTTGTTTCATATCATACAAATATTTTTAATTAACTAGCTGATCCGGCAAAAATTGTTTTGCTCAATAAGTTCTAACAAGTTTCTCACTTAGGGGTATGCAAAATAGTTTGACATCTTATTTTCAGACCTACCGAATATACACAAAAGTATTTATGAGTGTTTTTACAAATACTTGGTGACGAGAATTGTATTAATTAGAAGAATTACAAGGAAATATTAGCAACCATTTATGCAAAACGTAATTAAATATTTAATGAGTACATTTCACTATCTATATTGTCAGAAACGCTGAAATTCAACTATTTCAAGTGTCTTAACTATGTCTATCTAATGTCCATCAAAACTTTTGAGTACAAGAACTTTGCCAATTCAAACTACTTGGCACCAAAGTTTTGGGCAACGCGCTCCAAGTGAAATAATAGATGAGCTTGAAAAATGTTTACGTAGGTATGTCAAACCTTTAGAAAATATTCCTTTGTTGTACCTACTTTGATAGGAAGGTAATACGCTATGAAAATTCTTAGTTCTAAGTTTTCACTTGACCTAAGGATAGTTTACAGACCTCAGCTTGGATGAATTCTAGTCTATAAACTTTATTCATCGTGTACGGGAGAGATATAGAATCATTGGCATTATTGGTACGGCACTTATTGCTTCTTCCAGCAAATATTATTACACTACAAATATTTAATTTCAATATCGAAATTGGTTTCCGTATCTAACGATTTTCGACAAGTCACGAAATAAGTTAAGCCACAGTGATACGGATAAAAGCGGGAAAATTTGCTAAAGCAATTTTCCTTTAAGACTCTATTACGATGGCATCAGAGAGATTATATTGATTTGATAAAAGAGCTTTTACTATAGCTTTACTCTAATGTAAGTATGTTTAGGTCAAATCTTGTGAGGCACTCCCTCTTCGAATGAATGCTGGAACTAGTAAGGTATTATAGCCAAACCTTATTCTGTGATTGATGCTATAATATGGTTTTGTAACGGTTCATTTAGTCAGGTATCATATGGATTTATGATAGACATAAACTGTAGGTGTTCCTAAAATAATGTATGTAGGATTGTAGGTTCATAAAAAACTCGGCGGTTAATATTCTAAAACTTCCTTAACAAATTTTTACCAATCACATGATTTTGCATGATCCGTTATAAAATGTTACGATATACTTGTGCTTCACGCTAAGCTTATGAAACGATCACGCGACATCGCGGGCACGCGATATAGCGTACGAAGGAGAATGGCGACCAAATCGGACGTCGGAAAACTGCATAGTGCTTAGATTGGCATTTAACTTGATAATGAAACTAAATGATATGAACTGTTTTAAAATGCTATTTTTACCCACGACGGAACGGAGTACGGGTATATGCGTTTAGGGTGAGAGACCGTTTGTACATTACTCTATTAAAAAGATTTTATGTTTGTTTGTATGTTAAATTGTTCACAAAAACCAATAATGCAAAAATATTTTTGTTTGTTTGTTTGTTTGTTGGTTTGTTTGTGTGTGCACATCGATGTTCCCATTTATTTCAAAAACGGCTTGACTGATTTGGATGCGGTTTTCTGTATAATGTTTGGTGTTCAGCGGCAATGGTTCTTAGACAGTTGTTACGAACATCGATCACCAGGGGGCGCCATAAAATACATTTATATTGCAAACGAATGTTCCCATTTATTTCAAAAACGGCTTGACCGATTTAGATGTGGTTTTCTGTATAATGTTTGGTATTCATTGGCGATGGTTCTTAGATAGTTGTTACGAACATCGATCACCAGGGGGCGCCATAAAAAACATTTATAATGCAAACGAATGTTCTCAATTATTACGAAAATGACTGAACCGATTTGGATACAGTTTTGTTTCAAATATTAGTGAGTCATTGGCAATGGTTCGTAGATAATTGTTCTTGTGATTGAACAGCAGGGGGCGCCACAATAAACGTCTCTTTATGACTTGGAAGGGATGATGCCTTCAAACGCTGCTAGAGAAGCTAATGGCTAGTTTGAAGATTAATTTTCATTTCTTAATAATAATATAATTTAAATCACATTAATATATTAATCGAAAAACTATAAAACAAGTGGAAAATTAAAAAATTTTAAAACACCCACGACTTTTGCAGACTTGTAATTGAAAAAGGATTAAATAATTTTTTTGAAACTCCCCGACTAAAGGCAAGTAAGAACTAAGAACCTATCAGTATAATTACAAATCCAAGAAAATCCGTCGGAGCTGCTATTTTCGTTTCCAATATCAATTAATGTAATTAGTAAGTATTGATAAACTGCCGGTATATGAGAAGTATCAAGAAATTGAATTAGTCATCAACTGGTAAACAGCACCATCAAACCGTCATAGGCAAAACACAGCAGCTCCGGCGGATTTGTAATTATACTGATAGGTTCTTAGTTCTTACTTGCCTTTAGTCGGGGAGTTTCAAAAAAATTATTTAATCCTTTTTCAATTACAAGTCTGCAAAAGTCGTGGGTGTTTTAAAATTTTTTAATTTTCCACTTGTATCCTAATGACAACAAGATAGTATACTTGACTGCTTTGCTGAATATCACTTTGAGTACTCGTAAGTGACATTGTAGTATAGCATGTTAACTAATTGATCTACCAACTTACTCGTACTAAATTGGATACTAACTTGGGCCAGAGTAACGCTATTAAAAAATTATAAAATGCCAAACAAGCAAATTTCGGACCAAACTGGGATACCCCGCTAAAATTCAAAAGAATGTCAATGATGTATCCAAACCTGACGCCGAACGTCACCAAAAACGCTTAGGTACGCCCAATCAAGAGAGTGATCATTATGGTAATCATTTACTTAAGTATAAAATATATTTACGTATACCTATATCGAACAAATAGGTCGCAACTTCTACAGGAAAAGGACCGAAATACATTTATTGAATCACCCCTTGCAATCCACTTTACACATATCTAATCACGTCAGACGTGTCGTCGTCATTGATTTAGAAAATTAGAGGCACACGTGTTTCAAATTTGTGTTTAACCAATCGTTTGAAGAAAAAATGGCCGCAAGCGTGGCGTTGAAGTTAGTCACGGAATCATGTTTTGCATTTTATTGAAGTGAACTAATACGTGATTTAGTAAATCAGTTTTGAAAACTGTTTAGTAAAAAGCTTTATAATTGCTAAGAATTCACCAAAGCTAATACAGTGAGTCTGTTATGATTGGGATCACTGAGATCTCAAGAATTGCAAAAACAGACTTCTATAAACATTTCTATAGCTTTTATTAGTTGTTAGAATAAACAAAATCAGTTTTCATTCGAAATATCAGCTGAATCAGTTAATTCAGTCAGTAGGTAAGTGAACAAGAAAGAAAATCATACAAAAACAAAGACAAACAATTTTTTTTAATATTAATTATTAGTACTAGGTAACTTGTATAGAGTAAAAAAACCAAAGTCACAGAATTCAGACACTAAAGTAGTATCTGACCTAAATAAATAGGTACTAGGGGACCTTAGAATTTGTAAAGGATTAGAAGTTTTTGTAGTAGAAAAAAAAAAAGACGTTGCTGTGTCGTTCTTATAACATTGTTAAATAAATGTACATGAACATCATATAAATTGGCAGTTTTACACACTATAAATACTCGTATATTTAAGTAAGTAGATTCAATAAATGTCGAACTTTTGCAACGGCACTTAGACCCAATAGTTACAGAAGTTTCCTAAGAAGTTTTGAAAGTTGGAAATTCTAGTTTTCATATTTATTCATCATAGGATACTAATGTTAAAAAGTTACGCACCTAAAAGCTAATCATATACGAGTCCATATTTTTTGTGTTTATTTTATTAAATAATTCGGCAATATTGTCCCACTTCTCTAATTTAAGGTCTACCAGGAAAAATAAACATTGAAGCCATTTAGGGATCTTCCAATGGCTTTATTATACTCTAAGGGCCTTAATCTTAATGCACGTGGGGAACACCAAGATGAATTATTTATAATATAATGCCCCCATGTTTCCATCTATAAGCCAATTGCGCTGTCCTTGGGCAAAATTTAATCGGATTAATTCCAGGTAAGCCCCAATACGCAAGCTTTGTTTCGTAGATCTTACAATTATACAGCACAAGAAAATTGAGAAGCTTTCGAGCAATCGATATTGTCAAATAGACGATTGAATTTTTATCATAATTACTTAAAACTTTTTACGTGTGAGCGTTTTATGAGCCTGACCATCGTGTACCTAAGTGGTTTCTGCGTGAAATTAGATTTTTATGAAATAAAAAGTAGGCTATGTTATAATCGAATATACATAAACAAGTGAAGATTAATAATTATTGTGACGCTTATGGTGTGCGTTACCATACATTTACAATGTGTGTAACTAACTGTGTATCGAATAAAATTAAGGCTAATTTTGAATTTATAGAAACTACATACAAAGATCGCATCTCCAAAACTTTAGGTCCAACCAAATAATTTAGCTTGATTTTCCTTTCATATACAACGTGTAACGAAAAGTTGAAATAATACATTATGGAAAAATAAATATGCTTATTTCCATTTAATGTTTTTACAGAGTGATTCGTTGTCAAGTACACTTATGTACTCTTCAATATTAGCTCAACTTTTCGTTACACGTTGTATACTAAAAACTATACCTAAAATACCATGTATCTGTTGATCTATACCTTCATAAAATGGCGCATTTCATCGCCATTATCAGACGGTAAATTACTTCAACCTAAAGCTTGTCAAAGCAATTCCTTGAGAGCAAAAACTTTGACCATTTATTCTTGAACGGTGCGGTAACTGCCAGCTAGAGCCACATCAAAGGACGCAAACCAAAGCTGTTGGGGCCATATTTTACGCAGAAATGCCCGCTTTCACTCGTGTTTGTGTTCCGTCTAGTGCAAACAAACTTTGAAACCTTGAACGATGAACATAAACATATTATGTCGATCAATAGCCTTCAGGTGATACCTATTGGAGAAACTGTTCGTCAATTCTTCTGCATAGGGCTAACTTTAATCGATTCTTTCCGCAAATATAGGTATTTAAGTTTAAATTGAAGTTTGAAATGTAAAGTTTGTAAAGTAACCATGTATTGAAATATTTGTACATAATATTATATTGTTTTAGGGTTCCGTACCCGAAGGGTAAAAGGGAACCGTATTACGGAGACTTCGCTGTCCGTCCGTCCGTCCGTCTGTCTGTCACCAGGCTATCCCTTGAACCCTGATGGCTACAGACTTGAATTTGTTTTTATTCTATTCAGATTTTTTAAGGATGGATGTTTCTTACCCATAAGTAACATTAATTCGTGCAAGAACTTTCCATAAAAATATTTCAATGAGAGCTTTATTGATTATCACAGCCACTATATTACAAGCCATAAATTCTCCCGGAATCAATGAAAAAATACGACTCCGTAATAATGGGCGATAAAACTTGTCAGCTCAGGTGGTTACGTGGTACCGTTTGACAAATAAATCACCAAACACGACATTTTTACTCGCCCGGTATGACTACATGACTAGCATAGGACAACCCGATTTTACGGTCACTGTTTGCTGGTCAATAAGGTAACTGCAGTGTTTGTTCAAGATATTTTCATGCATTTAATATTTAGTTGTACTTAATATTTAGTTGTCACAAACGCATATTTGACTCTGTAAAATGAGAAGTGGATGCATAGGATTCTGAATGAAATGAAATCTGATGAACTACGATCACTAGCAAAGTCATAGCGATAGGAAAATAATGTTAAACAGTTTGAGCAGTACCTATATTTGATTGTACCTATAAGTATTTGATAATATCATCACTCGTCGACGTCGATAAAATTGTCACAATAATAAAATTGTATGAGGATTTAAGAGGGGGCTGAAAGCTAGCAAAACTTGTCATGCGCAAAACATCGTTCTGGTACAAAAGAGCATGGCGTATTACGCGAAATAAGGATGTAATTTATAGTTTACTGTAATAACTTTTAAAATACATAATTTAGAAAGAAAACGATAATACACGTACTTCGTAATATTTATTGGAATTATAATCCTAAATCTTGGCTCTCTAGTACCTACGTATAACATTGATAATAAATTGAAAATTGTAAAAAATTGGACGCAACTTCGGGATTTTTTTTTATCGACAAAAAATTATCCTTTTATGTTTTCATTAACACAGTTTCTCGAAGTTTTTATTTCAGGTAGTTTAGACTTGATTTACTACTGTAAAAATCAAATCTTGAACTGACATCTTCAGTTTGTACCCTCTCTTAACATCAATGTTTATGCTAACGCTCTCAAACAAGCTCGCTCCTCCTCATTTCTCTGGAAACCAATTGAGAATCTTTATGATACAAAATCAAATCACTATTTCATACCTCTTTGTACAGAGATTGTATTCGAAACTTGAGCTCTCTATAAATTCGTTTCGACCTGTAATTTTACTGGCATTTAAGAGATTCTAATCTTAATTAAAAAGTCTTGTAATTACAGATTACTAACTCTTTGATAAACTTAAATTAACTTTTGTACGAGCGGTTAGCAGAGATTTTCTCAAGATATCATTAACGTAGTACTAGGCAGTTTTGGGAACATGAAAATCTGGGTTATATTAAGCCTTTGACACATTTATAAATAGCCGCGTGATTTTATACCAGTCGTTTAGCGTTCGCGATAGTAGATACAAATGTATGGACAAAACAAGTGACTGTAGGAAAACCACGTGACCGAGTAGAGGAAAACACGCTTTTTTTGAAAATCGATTACGACGATTTGAACGCTCCCTGGCTTTCTCGCAGATGTTGTAGACAACCTTTAGTGTAATTCGCACTGAGAATTCGCATGACAATGGAACAACGCTAAGTATGTAATAGGTTCAGCTTTCATTTGTTTGCATTCGGTCACGTTGTTTTCTACAGTCCCGTGGTTTGTCTATACATTTTTATCTACTGTCGTGAACGCTAAACAACTGTTATTTTGTCTAGTTTATTTTGTATTATGAACGCAATGCAAAAAATTACCTTCGTCAAAAAAAATAAACGTATCGCGCATACAGTTATAAGTATGTCTCCACTATAACACAGCTAAATAAATTTAGGATCCCGACCTCACTCAGCCAACATAACGAAATCACATTACATTGAACGGCTAACTTTTAGCCGACTCATTTATCATGACCTTACGGATTGGGAATATTGATTTACTGAAAACGACGGTCCACTTGGCTCATAAATCAGCCAATATAGTTAGCTGATATGAACTGAACTGCAGTATCCAAGATCCATGTTACATCAAATTCAGCAACAGAGCTTTTTTCGGATCGTGTATTTTTTTACTTTGTAGTCCATGCTGGATAAGTGTGGGTTAGACCTCTGTAATGTCCGTTCACACAGACCGGCTCTCTTCCGCTCTCCCGCAGCCGAACAACTCCGTTTGCGTGGACAGTGCTCTTCCAGCCAGTCTATGTGAAACAAAGCTTGGTCGCTCCGGCCAGTTCCAACCGTACGCGCGCCGGAGGTCTGTGTGAAAAGAAGAGCACCGTCCGATTCTGTCCGAGCCGGTCTGTGTGAACGAACACTAACTGGTTATTTTCGCCACCTGACTATAAACACCTACCGTCTGCCAGCCGCGCCACTAGCTCCCTCGAGTCCTACCTCCCCTCCTCGCTTTGGTGGAAACCGGGTTTTATAACGTTGGACGCTTTGGTGAAGATGGGTCCAGATCAGGATGACGACGATAAAACTCAGATCCTTGTTTTCGATATTTCGGACGACGATTTTAGATAGATTATATGTAATCAACAATGATATACTACGTATAATTATGGTCTTTAGGTAGGCAGTGTTACATACAACAAATAAATTTCACAACAAAAAGATGCAATGAAGAAGATTTTCGATGAAAGTTCGGCGAATATTGTATTTTCTCGACCAGAACACTAACAATGGCTCTGACATGGGTCCAAATAAGAGTGCTCTTGGCGGCATTCTCCACCGGAGTTGATTGACTTTTTCATAACAAAACTTGAGGGTCGGGACTTTAATTAGATGAGTTCTGAAATAAATTCCAAAGAGCAATCGAATAACGTGGTATATTTACAGCGAATACAGACCATTGTTATGTTAGGGTTCCTTAACCGTACAGTAAAAACGGAATTCTTTTGTGGAAGCCTCCGCTGTCAGTTCTTCTGTGTGCCGATGTGTATTTTTTGGACATACATTTGTGATTCCCCAAGGGAATATAACCGGCCGAAAACACCAGGCTCGTTAGATATGAGATAACGCTCACAGCAGCTTTATTTGAATATCGAACGGCGTGAGTTTTCTTGAGCTACATCGCATTTACGACACACATTAGTGATGATAAGTACTAGAATATGCTGCAATAGAAATGCCGGGCTACCCACTGCTTAAAGTTCTCCTGTTGTCTTGATATTTGACGGTCCTGATGTAAAATTTTCACGAAATATATGTCGGCTATTGGTAACACTAAATTAATATTCGCTGCAAGAGACGGATTGAGGGAAAACTCCATATAGGTTACGTTAAAATTGGCACACTAACCTGCAATTTATTCTTCTTCTACGATCACATCTTCTTACCATTAAAGTAAGGAGGTTGTGAGGGTCACAAAAAGAAATAATAAATACCGCTCTAATGTGAGCCAGATTCTAACACCAAGTTTCTTCAACACCGTACATTATATTTTGACACTTTCTGAACATTCAGTTGACGCGAAGTTGAGGTTGGGACTTAATAATTTATGCTTTGGAAATACAAAATTCTGTGAAAAGGTACGGAATCCTACATTAGTGAATCTGCAGCACACTTGACTCTTTTTTGATATTCTTGCGTATTGTTTTTCCATTTTTTGTGCCTTTAATTAATATTTGATTACTTTGTTTCAGATCCATATTCGACGAATAAATTGTTTGGTAAGTTTTATAACAGAAGTTGCAATACATAATTCTGCTCCAAATAAGCTATCATTCGAATATTTTTAACACGCTTTTATGTGTCAATTTATGTGTACTCTTTTCATTCATTTTCAGCAAACCCTTCCATTTTTAGGAGTCTTGGGTGTTTGTTCTACTTTGAGTGAACATGATACCATTTTGGATTTACAATAACCCAGCAGCGTGGTCTTTTCCGTCGGGAGTGATATCCCTCCGGGGGTACGGGCCTCGAGGTAAATCTCCCTACCCGGGCGATATGTCGCGAGGTTGCTGCGCGCCCTCGGTGTCGATATTTAAGCCTCCTAGTTAGGGGCTAAGGCCTCGCTATCGTGGCTTGTGGCCTGAGGGTGGAGTTGTGTCCGGTGAAGAACAACGGTTACAATAACGTCTCACAGCTGTAGCGGTCTTCGATAGGTGACGATAGATGGCGTAACCAGTTCCTTAGCACACGCTGATGGAGCTTTCGACGAGCGTTCTATAAATAGAAATTCTGACGTCACACGCTCGAATCACAAGCGGTCCCCAGGCATAACACCTGCCTCGAGGGAAATTTGAAAATTCCCTATTGCCTACACCACCGGCATACATTATCTAATCATACATTTTCGCCTAAACTAACGTGTTCACGCTTAAACAAACGTGTATTAGCTCAGTTGAAGATATCTGCTTCAAAATTGAATATGATTCCACCAAATCATACAAAGTTACATAAAACTGTGTTATTTCTCTTTTAAGGCGATAGCTTTGGATTCTTTTTCTTTTTTCAAATATCTAAAAAGGTATTTGAATTTTATGACATATAAAAATAAAATAATGGCAACAGCGATTCATATAGATTCATTTCCAGTGAAATGGATAATATATTGTAGGTTTCAGTTTTCATCCGTAATGAAAAGGCACAGTCTATTCATTGCCGCCCAATCAAGCGGCATTGAAAAACTTTGACTGCGCGACCATAAATTGTATTCATTCACTCTGAATTATGTAGATAATATTATACCTAGGTGACTTTTAACCTGGCCTAATTTTGCTCCTGCTTCATGCTTCCATGCTAGAGCGATCGTGAATATCACTTCCCAGTAATGATATGCTTTATCTGTAGTTACCATCATAATGAATATGCGACAAATATCATGTTGACGTGGCAAGAGCCTATACGTTAGGCTTATGTGAAATAAAGATATTTTGAGTTTGAGACGATTCGCCTCCATTCTTCTCTAGCAGCTGCTTTTCGGGAGCACATATTATATTGTAATGGGATGTGCATTACAGCCTTAATTTTAGCCGTCCATCTCATGGGCGTTCTGCCGCGAGGTCTGCTGGACGACTGGCTTATTGTTTTGATGCACTGAGTTTGATGATTTACTTCACTTCACCGCAGACTTCACGTAGGCATGACACAATATAATAATCGAGGGCCGCGAAGAAGGAGGGCGAAAGGGGTGCCTTCATGTATATATTCTGCATAAAGATACGAATGTCGCGTCATTTTTCACATCATTTCACTTCACGGAATGCAGCGGACGCGTTACGTGAATCGTTAGGCTAGTGCTCTCTACTCTTCCTTGAACGACTAGATATTAAATGGAATGTTCAAATTATTAATTTTACTGAGTCCATCAAAAAACATAGCTCCATAACGCAGTTGACACGCTGTTGTAACAAAGGTCTCGGGGTTGATTCCAGGTACTGGTCAAGTTTGGGCCTAAATTCATAATTCCTTATGATTACCGCCAATCGGTTTAGCATTCCGACACGACGCTCTGCCTTAAATCTTCTGCTGCATAGTCACTTTTTATCGGCAGCCTTAGCATTTGACTTTTTGGTACGCTTGTGGAACGAAATTAAAAATTTCTAGGATTGACATATCCGATCGATACCGTTTCACAAATGTACCAAAAGCAATCGTAGAAACAAAGTAGATATGACAGAATAGAAACGTTAGCTATAAAGTAACCAATGTTTGCGTAAGCTCGACGAAGCGATTACATGGGGTTCGAACGATAAGGGCTATGTAACCGGACGATAGGGTTACACAGCCTTTTAAGGCTAATTAAAATGGGCTTATGCGTACAAGCAGCTTTAGCGCTTCGAAACGTTGTATAATAACTGTTCTACGCCGGGACCTACTTTGCGGCCCATTCCCTGCCTTGCCGCTCCACGTTTGTGGAGTGCCTTTTCATTATTCAATCACGGAATACTTAATAGATTCGATTACTAGCCAAATGCCTTGTTAATCTAACAGTCAACGTGATTGACTGTTAATTGAACTCGCAAGGTCATGTGTTCGATTTTGGAATTGGGCTTAGAATCATGGGGATTGGATTTTTCAGTCAAGAAATTCAGAGAAATAGTCAGATGTAACAGTGAAAGTTTGTGGTGGTACACGGCAGTGCCTGGGAGAGTCGGTAGTTAAGAACTAGTTTTTTTTAAAAAATATAGGCTTACGCTTGACCACAATCTCACCAGATGGAGAATGATGATGTGGTCGAAGATAGAGCGCAATTGCCTAGAATGTCTATTAACTCTTTGCTTAGTGGTACCCGGGCAAGACGCGACTTGCCCGGGTACCACTAAGCGTCTACTTCGTCCTTCTCATATACGCATGTATATGAGAAGGACGAAGCGAACAGCTTTGTACGCACTGATGGTACATCGACGACATAGGAATGAAAGCCCACCCGGTGTCTTACGGTTTTCCCACGGCTCACCAGCGCGAATTTACAATTTTTACAAATCCCGAGAGAATTATGGGGTTTCCGTTCCCGTTCCGACTATCTATCTTTCCCGACCCTATTCTATCTAAGAGTAGTTTCCTTTCAATGAAGTTTGTTATAGCTGGTTTCTTCAAATTCCTGCGAGAGCTGTGGATTTTTCCAGGACAAAAAATAGTATACATATTATGTTAATCCAAGTTATATAAGCTACTCGTATTCCGTTTCCTTTCAGCCAAATCAAATGATCAAAAAAAAATCCAAACTCTTAGTTAGACTGGATCTAAATTCTAGTTTTCTTTATAAAGTGATAGAATGACTAAGTAATTGAAAGTTGTTTTACAACTTATGCTGGCTGAGACTACAAGTGAGACCGTTTGAGATCCTATGTAAATATTTAGCCCTCGAAAACTATATTTCAAGAGGTAACGGTACAAGTGTTTAGCAATTTCGCAAAGTGCTTATGATTTATCATTGAAGATAACCTTAGTATATTTTCACAATACTGTTATGTCTAGTCGTATTTCAGCTTTAAACAGCTGTCACAGCAAAATGGATCAGAATCATTCTGCCTCCTATATAGTAAGGGGCTTAAATCCTAGAAACTTTTTGGATACGTTACTACGACTAGACTGCGTTAGTGTTTTTGTATTAATTAAAAGTTAGAATATACTTTCTTGCTAATGAAACCTATACATATAACGGTTGCTACGCGGGATCGTATCGGAACGCTCATTCGCTTGGCGGTGCGTTTTAGCCGATAGGATGTTAACCAGGCATGGACAAATTACCAGACCAGACGTGAGCTAATTAACAAATTATAAAACTTTATATAGGCCCGTGTCAGGAATCGAAGTTAGGTAACTTAAGTATCACTTGCTTGAAGTAAACCTGTCCAAAAGTTTCTGATAATGTTCTTAAGCCAATACCCCTGTACTTGGCTATCAAGGTATGACTTTATAAATGGCAAAACCCTTTGCCTTCTTATAAAAAGCCCGTACCACCGAATACATAATATTCCCGTGCTCTTTAGTCTGCTGTAGAAGTGAATTTCTGCGATTTATTTTCCTTTCGTAGTTACAGTGAATCAAGTATTATAAAAAATTTGAAAGAATTAAATATCACTAAGAATCTTTCTCCCATACTGCAAAGTATGCGCAGTACAGGCAGGTCAAGAGTTTAAAATACTTGTGATACAAAGACGAAGTTGCTTTCACCTACTGGTTTGATATAAGGGTTTTAATGAAAATATAAAAGCCCCCGCTTGGAGCCGGCAAAGCATCCGTTTTCAGAATAAAACTAAAAATAAAATCACGGCACACATTAGAATCGTGGAGGGAACGAAGTTACGAGTAAATAGAAAAGCAGAAAGTTACAACAAACACACCGACCTACATTGTGGTGCATACAGTAAGGCGCTTTGATTGAATTAAATACGGATATGTCTGGAATTATTTTTATCGCGCTTCGCTTTTCTTTCTAAATTATCTGTTTGGCAAATGCACGAATATTAGTCTCCGATCCCACTCCTGAAAATGCTACGTTTAACGTGAGGACCATGTCGTAATTCGAGAAATTGAGCAAATGAGGATATTTAAAAGCATTTTGATCGTCTGGTCATAGGGTAACGTATAGCTGGCAAGACAAAAGGAATGGAAAAAAATATTTTTTGTCTCAACTTTTGAATACAAAAGGAAAGAAGCAGATTTCAGCCTCTCGCTTTAACCCTTGCGCCCCAGTTGCCTGACCGCAACTGGGGTAAAACGAGGGGTATGGACAGGTCACCGCCCACCTTATTTGTTGGGGACAAAATTAACAATTCATAAGCCCACGTCCACCTGCTTGGAAGTCTTGGAACATATGAAATTCCTTTCTTTGTTGAGGGCAAAGCCATCTTTCATTGAAGTGCAAGTAATTTCCGCTTAAAATTTTTAAAATTGCTCTATTTATAAAAATGGTGAAATTTTGCAGATTTTCTTGACTGATATCAAATTATACTTATATTCCACTGCCAGAGTTTTAATTTTTTGTATAATGTTTGTTTTTGCTTTTCAACCGACTTTAATAAGGTGGAGGAGGAGGAGGTTCTCAATCGACTGTATGTTTTATTATGTTTGTTACCTCATAACTTTTGACTGGGTATTCACCTCGATTTAATGATTCTTTTTTTATTAGAAACCTGAGGCTTTCCGTGTGGTACCATTTCAATTTAGTCCAGTTCTGATAAAATGGTATCCATGAGAAAACCATATGTCTTTTTTTTAATGGAAAGGATGTATTCAACAGTAGTTTTATGAGAGTTGAAGTCGGTTTCATTGTTAATAAATTAACGTATATTATTATTTTGTTTTTATCGCATCCTCAATAATAGCTATAAATGAAATTTAGAATTTCGTTTGATTAAAACTGGCTAGTATATTGTGCAATTTTTGTAGCTCGTCGATAATATAGCTGTGCTTATTAGGGTCAAGTTCAGGCTACGAGCATCTAGCGAGCTCCAAATGTGGGTCACCTCGCGGATACGATGTCCCCATTGAAAACTTATATTGCAATAAAGAGCCTTCCACTCTTACCTGTTGCGCAGCGGTTTCATTTGTATGTTAATGAACCAATATTGGACTAACGTTGGACTTGCTTTTTTTTGGTCCAGTGTTTGAAGAGCGTAACGCGTATGTAATGAATTCGTTAGGTGTCTATTTGGGGGTTCCATTGACTGTTAAATATCTACGTAACATAAAAGGTTTTAGGCTAAACGTGAAGTTTTCATCTCTCTACTGCTTGTAGGAATAACAAATGTTGGCCATAAACCATTACTCTTATACTCTACACCTCCGAGAACATTATGGGGATTTGGCTCAGGTCAGGTCTGGTTGGAGGCATTGGCCGTGCCCAAACCAGCCCCTACCAGCAAAGACGAACAGCCAAGCGATTTAGCGTTCCGGCAGGATTCTGTGTATACACCGTTAGAGGTACACGTAGCATGCCAACCCGCACTTGGTAAACGTGGTGGACTATGGACAAACCCCCCTGATTCGAAAGGAAATTCGAGCCCAGCTGTGGGATGTGGGATACGGGAAGTTTTGATATAATTATTAAGACAGCAAAAGAGGTTTATTAGTTGTAAGAAGACAAAGAGCCTCTTTTTTAAGGAAAATCCTGAAACAAATCCCAGAATGATCGATGACTTCACAACTAATATCATTATTAAATTAATTACAAACTGACATCTGACATGCAACAGAATGCAGAAGATAAATTAGCAATCAGTGCTGGGCATGCATTGGTTAGAAATTAATTAGCGGCCAACTATAAAGTCACTATACGATTATAAAAGTTTAAAAATAATAAACACTTTACTCTAACAATAGATTGTTATTGTGATAAAGAGGATTCACTTTTAGCTAAAAGCTATAAAATACTTGTAAACCTGATTAAAAATGAAACTGAAAAGTTGATAATACCATTAAAACAAGCACTAGTTAAGGGCTCTAAATCAAACTCTGGATTAACGCTAACCTAAAACACAAATGCGGTTCTAACTTCTAATACCCTGGGCGGATAAACTATTTAAAACTATGAAGTTACTCGTAACTTAAGCTAAAAATGAAATTAATTTAATATCTTTCTAATATATAAAATTCTTGTACCAATTTTTGTTACCAAACCTCTCCGAAGCGGCTCGACCGATTGTTATAAAATCTTCTGTGCATGTTCGGTAAGTCTGAGAGTAGATCGTAAGCTATATTTTTATCCCTAAACGGCAAAACAACGTTTGCTGAGTCATCTAGTTTTATTGTAATACTAGATAGAGTATTAAATATTCTGCCAAGTGAAACTATGAGCGCTCTATATGGGCATAGTTTCAATGATTTAATTTTTTGCTTCACAGTAGAAGCACATAATCTCCTAGGTATCTCCATATTGTCGAAATTTTTTTAGTGTAGACGAATATTGTGCGATGGTAAAGTTTTTCATGTGTATCCATTTCCTCCGGGTATTCGCAAGGGTAATACAGTGCTTTTCCATTATCTCTCTCATTGTGATACGGATAAACTAAAATGTGGGCGTACTCCACTGTTTTCGTTTAACTTTTGTTATTCAAGACATAAACTAGCGTTTTACTGAGATGTTACATGATGGTTTGTAACCTGAAACCTTTTGTAAATAATAGGAGGGGTTGCAACAGTGATAGGCCAGTAGTTCAGACGTCTACGTCATCGTCGAGGTATAGAATAGAATAGAAAATACTTTATTTCATGCAAGCCTAGCATACAGAAGTTCGATGAGTCATTTCTATAATGATGATTACTATTTCAAGACTTAAAACTAAGTTTACAAGGGTTCATAAACGCGCCTTGCCGCTGAAAAGAAGCTGACAACAAATTTAGCCGGGTATTATGTTATCATCATTTAACAACTATAACTATGAATACTAGTAAGGCTAATAATAACATAGCATTTCACTATAACTCCCAAGTGTTTGTGTCGCTAATATACCTAGTTCTTAATACTATAGTATGGCTTATTAAAACGTTTAGGCTTCACCAACTTTTTTAGTTTATTAACTGCTTTAAAAACGCAATTTATTAAATTTTAAAACGGTAATCAACTGTTAAGTTATTCGCTTTCCATATAAAATAGTAACCTAATTCGATAAATTCAGGTCCTAATTCTGTAAATCTCACTATTCGAAAAATAATAACGCTACAATAAATAACCCTATGAATAAAATAAGTGAAACTATTCGGTAAATCCGACGGTTATCTAAAACTATTCGTCGGGAAATGTCAGTCATTCTATATGCGTGCCTTGGACTGGATTGCAAAAATATGAGAGATAAGCACGGGGCTTCCGAAAAAATCCCGGGTTATACGTTTGCGAATAATTCAGATAAAATTATTCATATAACCTGACCCGTTATTGGGTATAGTTATGCGTACTTTTACAGGCTTCAACGTTATAAAGCAGCAAGTACGGTCCCATATGGAGTATTCCTGCACCTTTGGGTTTTAGCACCTGGATATACACAAATTCCATTTGACCGGATTCAAAGTGACAAGTGAAGTGAAAGTTCGAATTGTTGACGACCCCAGACTCAGTAACAAACTGGAACCTTTAGAACACCGTAGAGCCGTTAACTCTCTATGTGTGTTCTATCAGTGTTCAATGGGAGTGCTAATCCCACCTGCTACTTTGTCTATGCGTACACTCCGGCGTAGAATCCACGACCACTCGGTATGCACGATCTTCCTTTCCACGCACGTGCAAGCTATGTAACCAGCTTCCAGCAGCAGTGTTTCATCATAACTGTAATATGAGGTTATTCAAGGGGCGGATAATTTTTTTAAGAGTTGGCAACGCATTTGCCGTTTTTTGGTGCTGAAAATGTCCATGGGCATCGGTGATTGCTTAACATCAGGGAACCCAATCGCTGGTTTGAGAATTGACTATAAAATGACGGAATGACTATAAAAAAACCTAATCTATGTTTCTCACCCTAAATGGTGAGAAACTAAATAAGATTAAAAACATTCAAATGAAAAAAGAGATAATTCCATTTTTGCCACAGTACGCCACAGTAAATTGTTTTTATTGAGATGAGATAGTATCTGACAGTATAATAAAGAAATAAAGTAAAAGTCAATGAAATTACTTTGCTTTATGGACTTATAAGATAAGAATTTTCTCTCTCCTATCAAAGCACCGTTAGGTATTAAACTTTTCATTTCCCGGAAAAGAACTCAAGTGCTTCGTTATTTATGCAGGAGGCTTTAATAACTTAGAAAAACGTTTATATTATGTTTATGCACGCCTAAACGTATTTACCTACATGGCCATTTTGTTTGAGAAATCTTGCACATTAGAAAACAAACAAACAAAAAAATTCAAAATGAACTGAACTCATATTTTATTAATTCTCAGATGGTAAGAAATTTGCCGGATCAGTTAGTTTATATTAACGGTTTAAAACGGTTATTTTTGACGTGATGACGTTTAATAAATTGATGAACACCAGCAACGCACATGAAAAATAGTAACGTTCCGCGTAACGTTCCACCTGAGCCTGTGCGTACACGAGAGCGCGCAACAAGCGATAGAGAGGCACGATAAAACAAACGATAGAGAGGCCAATTATGACGTTATCACGTAAATCTATCGTCCGTAAACTGACTTTACAGACAACCAATTTTTTTTAATTTTTATCGTAAGCTACAGTGGGGTTTTATGTTTTTTTTTTATTTGTGTCGGTATTGTAATAATAATTTCCAAAGATGCTGTGGAATTAATTTTCGATAACTGGTTTATGTATAATTAAGTAGAACGTATTGTTCTGTGAAATTCTCGCGCATGTCGTACCCTGTCGTACCCACCGACGTTTTTGTAAGGAGGACAAAAATTATATCTAACTAGCCTTCCAAAGCTAGCGAATGCAATTCACTCGTGTGTTGCGGTCACATTATAAGAAACTCATTAGTGCGAGCTAACTCGACACAGTGCCATCTATCGAGCAGTAGGTTAACGTCGTTTCAACCGAGTGTTCCACGACATTTACTCATTCTTTTTATTCTCAATTAAATAGCCTGTAAATGGCCGTGATTCTTCACTCACGTCACTATTGCGATGATATCTAAACCTAGCCTTATAAAAGCAATTACGAACAGTAATGGAATCACCTAATATTTGGTTCGCGTGTCAAATTCAATCGGCGATCCTATTTTTCACCCATGGGCCGTAAAATATACATTTTACGGTAAAGTGTACCTTCATTTTATGGATTATATTATGAGGGTACACTTTACATATAGTATGGCTTACCGTACCTTAATATCAATATGTGTAATATTATGATAATAGCTATATAGTGCTTCAGAAGTGTCTCTGAGGTGGAATATCTGAGTAGCAATACCTTACACCACCACTTACGTTTAAGGTGTAGCCTTCCCTAAGTCAGCTTATCCCGGTGTCTGTAGGAATGAGAGCTCTATTTGAGAGCTTATTGCTTCTGGTGCACCGGTAAGAAACCTTAGTATATGGGCATCCGCAAGATTTACGTACAAGCAAACAGTAGCGCCATCTGTCAAAATTCTATAGGTGACTGCTGAGCGAACAAAGTTATTCCTTGGTCGGTGGAGTGAACTACATCGTGGGCTTATTGTTGGTGGCAAAACAAGCATTTTTGACACCGATAAACTGGCGACATTTTTGCCCGTCGTCCGCCCTGTCCAGGGTAGATGTCTATTTTCTGGTGGCTAATAATTACCCTTACTTACCTAAAAGGGGTTAATGCCCTGTTGCTATTGTTGAAAAATAATTCCTTATTGCAGCGCGGCCAGTAATTTTGCTTAGTTTTCCAGTCACGTTTTCTTTTCAAATAAAAAAGTACATCGCAAATAGTAGTCGTAAAGAAAAAAAAAATACAATAGATTAATTAACATTTTTTGGCGGCGAATTCAAATTTTTTTTTATTCCAAGAGTAAATTAAAAATGACATCTAGCTTTTTAAATACGATACGAGATTCTCAATACGAATATAAAGTCTGAAAGAATTAAAGATTTCCTATAACTAAACCAGAAACTTTACTAGTTTAAAATTCAAGGTTCACAAATTACGCCAGTCGCTCTGGGTAACGTTATTTCACTTAGCTGGGCTGTAAATTATCCCGTGCTATAAACTGTTTACAAGCACCCATTATAGTCAGAGAGACAGCCGTAAAGTTTCTTATTTAATAGGTATCCCGGCGATGAAAGCTGAAATGAATACTTTCTTTAAAACTTTAATTGCATGACGTTAAAATTACGTACAGACTTAGCAGTTACTTATCATCTGTTTTCTACTTTTTACTATACTTACTTGCACGTCTTGGAGTTTGCAATAAAATTATATTGCAGCTGCATTGAATTTTCCGTGAAAAATTGTTAGAGTGTAATTTTTACGAATGGTTTAAATCTTCTCAACCCCTTTTTATGTCCCACTACTAAACAGGTCTCGTTTCAAATCACCCCAATTACTTTCAGTCATGTTTTTGGCCTTTTATCTAAATCCGTCTTGAGAAACAAATACGATCGGGAAAAAATCTCGATAGAGAGTTTTCCCATGACAATTCGACAGTTTTCTGAACATTATTGTAAACTCTCTGGCATGCATGTTCCCTCACAATGTTTTTCTCATTTAGTTTCTACAAACATACATAAATCCAAAAAGTCAGAAGTGCGTGTCCAGGATTCGAAACCCGACCTTCTTTATTAACAGAATAAAATCGAGATCGTTGGTTAGCGATAAGTCCACCTCATTGTTACCTGTATCTTCTTTTTATTTAATTCTTGTTAATTGTTTCTTGGGTGCACAGTAAAAGTATATATACACAAAAATCAGCTAGGATAACTAATGTATTTAACGTTAAACTCATAAACAAAGCTTGTGGTGGTCTCTCAGCCTACATTTCACTTGGGGACAGGAGCAGTGGGTCAAGGTAGAACGGAGCAGTCCTAAATTAATTATCGAGAGCTAATGCCATTCCCGTGTTCGGTCAAGTGTGCCCTTCCTCGTATGCGAAAGGAAATTGTAAGTATTTATTTACGGAATGGCCGTGGACAGATTGTGTTCCTGGCATTTATAGAATAAATTACGGATGAATGGTTTTTAGGGTTCCGTACTCACGTCTCAAACGGTGCGAACGGTACCTACCCTATTATAAAGACGCTTTCATCTGTTAGCCTATCTATCAGCAGGCTGTATCTCATAAATCTAGGTAAGTTAGTTGAAATTTAACTTTGAAATGTGTTACAGCCTATAACAACAAAATGATAAAAATTAAATACTTAGATCAGCGGGCGTCCATAGCACTTAAGTTTTTTTTTTTGACGTGACAACGTCTTATAATTCGATAGAGCCGGTTGCACGCACGAAAAAACATGACTCATCCGGCGTTACCGGCGTTACCTCGCTCATACGACGTTACCGGCGTTACCTCGCGAGCGCGGAACGAGCGACAAAGAAGACGTTGTCCCGTTCAACTATCGTCAGTAAATACCGACTTTACAGACAACCAAATTTTTAATTTGAAAATGGATAATTTTGGGGAGGCTCTAAAACTAAATGTTGATAAAATTGAAGTGAACGGTCGTAGAGGGCAAAAATATTTATCTAGATTTACATGAGATTGTGGATATTGCTGTAAAGAACTTTCAAGCAAAGTACGAAACAAATTTTCAATATTAGTACGATGATACTGAACCCTACACGTGCTAGTGCAGCTCGCACTTGGTAGGTTTTTTATTTATTTTTTAACTTTAAGTAACTTTTTATTTTTGACTTTAAGTTATAGAGCCTTTTTAAGACAAGATAGTCGTACACATCAGTTGGATCAAAATAAATCAGTAATCTTACTAACCTTGCCAAAATAAACTTTAACTAAGACAAATATTTTCGCTGTATAGATTTTATTGTTTGTATTATTCAAATCTCTACGCTTTAGAAGCTTTTAGCAGGTTCAGTCATGTTATTAGGTACACCTCATAAAAAATAATCTAGGTAAACTGGCAAGCTTGTTAATGTACTCATAAAGAGCAGTTTACAACGCAGTTGGCCTAATTAGCAGACACGTTAAAGTTAGTACATTAGTATTTACAAATGAACGAACTAGAACTTTCCTTAATCAAAGAACAAAGTTTCATTAAAATATCAAAAAAATTTCAATTTTCCATTAAACTGTTCCGTATGCATGCTTTCCATTGGATACTTCAATAATTTCCAACAATCAAACACAAACAAAAAAATGGCCAAGTGCGAGTTGCTATTGCGCATCGAGGATCACGTACTACTGACGTAATGTTCCATAAGAAAGGACAAACACGAAATTACTTTTTTTCTCGAACGATATTCTAAATTAAAATATCTGAGTATAAGATACATTCAAGCAAATAAACCCAGAAAAAATCTCTTTTGACAATAATCCAGTCCGCGACCTGATTCGGTAACGTATTTGCAGAACCAGGCTTATAGCGTGTTTTTATATCATTTTAAAAGAGATCGGTACCAGTAAATCCTTCCTTAAGGGATTTAGATGGTGTTCCGTTGGATCGGAGACCATTCCTAGATACGACGGAGGGATCATTTTTCAATAATCTTGGATTTCTCAATCCAGATTCGATATTGAAGGTAAAACCGTTTATGCAACATCCCTCACACAGTTCGTGGAATCGGATTTACATTTTGACGCTGTGCTCAAAGGGAATACTGTTTCTTTATTATTTATATACTAACTAGCGACCCGCCCCGGCTTCGCACGGGTGCAATGCTGATACTAATTTAAATACACTACAGAAAAACTATGAACGTTGTATATAAAAACATAGCGGCCCGCTCCGACTCTGCACGGGCATAAAATATATATGCCTATGTCACTCAATGAAAACATGATTAAAATCGATCCAGTATTTTTGATTCATTCATTACTGCCCTTGGCCTGCACGCATTAAATTTGGAGTAAAACAATTCCTCTTTCCCTATACTTACTATGAAGATTTCCTGCTATCTTTGGAATATCTAAATTCATACAATTTTTATTACATTACACATTTTTACTTATTTACTTTTTACATTTTTACCTAGGTATTTATTTTATTTTTACAACAATTAATATATTACAGGATGTCTTTATACACAACGTTCACAGCTTTCTTGTCATTAGACAATACAAACATGTTTTCTCTTGAGGTTACTCTTGAAAGAGCGACATACAGTTGGCCATGTGAAAAACAGTCAACGCTCAAATCTAAGCCTGCAACGTCCGTCCGACCGGTACCGCCCGCCGCAAACGCAAATTTTAAATTTGTAATATCTCCGAAAATATTTGTTTAATTTACATGCTGTAAGGAACCATATTGATCTATATTAATTGCACACTGTATTTAAGGTACTTAATCCGATAAGGATTAATGCCGTATTGCTTAAAATAGCTTCGTAAATAAGCCATTTTTTCACGTAAAAAGTAAACAATAAAAATGGTTAATGTGGGTTATCCTTAAAATATAAACATATACCATCGCGGACTTTTTTGTAGACCTTTTTATGGTGTACAATACTGTAGTACATTAATTTGATCTAACTCGTAGGGTTTAGGCAGCGTTTTTGCTAAATTGCTAAATAAGCCCAAAAAAATAGGTTAATTTACGACATCACGTTAGAAACCTCTAAAATTAGCAATGTTGCCTTAGTATATGATGCATTTATTATGCATATAAACCTTCCTCTTGAATCACTCTATCTATTGGAAAAAACCGCATCAAAATCCGTTGCGTAGTTTTAAAGATTTAAGCGCACATAGGGATATAGGGACAGAAAAGGCGACTTTGTTTTATACTATGTAGTGAGTAGTGATAATTTACATGCTGTAAGGAACCATATTGATCTATATTAATTGCACACTGTATTTAAGGTACTTAATCCGATAAGGATTAATGCCGTATTGCTTAAAATAGCTTCGTAAATAAGCCATTTTTTCACGTAAAAAGTAAACAATAAAAATGGTTAATGTGGGTTATCCTTAAAATATAAACATATACCATCGCGGACTTTTTTGTAGACCTTTTTATGGTGTACAATACTGTAGTACATTAATTTGATCTAACTCGTAGGGTTTAGGCAGCGTTTTTGCTAAATTGCTAAATAAGCCCAAAAAAATAGGTTAATTTACGGCATCACGTTAGAAACCTCTAAAATTAGCAATGTTGCCTTAGTATATGATGCATTTATTATGCATATAAACCTTTCTCTTGAATCACTCTATCTATTGGAAAACCGTATCAAAATCCGTTGCGTAGTTTTAAAGATTTAAGCGCACATAGGGATATAGGGACAGAAAAGGCGACTTTGTTTTATACTATGTAGTGATAGTGATAATAGTGATGATACCATCGCGGACTTTTTTGTAGACCTTTTTATGGTGTACAATACTGTAGTACATTAATTTGATCTAACTCGTAGGGTTTAGGCAGCGTTTTTGCTAAATTGCTAAATAAGCCCAAAAAAATAGGTTAATTTACGACATCACGTTAGAAACCTCTAAAATTAGCAATGTTGCCTTAGTATGTGATGCATTTATTATGCATATAAACCTTCCTCTTGAATCACTCTATCTATTGGAAAAAACCGCATCAAAATCCGTTGCGTAGTTTTAAAGATTTAAGCGCACATAGGGATATAGAGACAGAAAAGGCGACTTTGTTTTATACTATGTAGTGATGATAGTGATAGTGATAGTGATTCCTATTATATCTGTTGTAGTTGTATCCATTTATTAACCCCCGACGCAAAAGTGGTGTTATAAGTTTAACGTGTCTGTGTAACTGTGTATCTGTCTGTGGTAGCGTAGCTCCCAAACGGATGGACCGATTTTCATGAAGTTTATTTTGTGTCATAGATAATTTTATTCCGAGTGTTCTTAGCCATGTTTCATGAAAATCTGTTCAGCCGTTTGAAGATTATCAGGTATTTTCTAATTGATGAGGGGATCTGACTAACTTCTTTATGTCCGATCGATTCGAAATTTGGTACCGTGTAGCTTCAATGACATTGAAAGTATATGGTAAGGTAACCATGACCTGATTTGCCGTTTGAAGATCATCAGCTCTTTTATAGTTGATGAGGGGATCTGAGTACCTTCCATATATCCTATCGATTCGAAATTTGGTACCGTGTTACTTCAATGATATTGAAAGTATATGGTAAGGTAACCATGTCCTGATTTGCCGTTTGAAGATCATCAGCTCTTTAAATAGTTGATGAGGGGATCTGACTACCTTCCATATATCCTATCGTTTCGAAACTTGGTACCGTGTTATTTCAATGATATTTAAAGCGTATGGTAAGGTAATCATGCCTCATCAGCCGTTTGAAGATCATCAGCTCTTTAATAGTTGATGAGGGGATCTGACTACCTTCCATATATCCTATCGATTCGAAATTTGGTACCGTGTTATTTCAATGATATTTAAAGCGTATGGTAAGGTAATCATGACCTGAGGGCCTACCATCAACTTTAATCGCGACTCAACAATAGACCTAAACTGAATTGCATCGCTAATTCGTGACATAAATTCTTTTAATTTAACAAAAAGATGACATGAAAATAACCTTAACATACGAGTAGGAAGGTAAAACTTAATGTAGTAAAAGAAAACTAATATTATACCTGGTAAATAACTAAGTTACTCACTTATCACTATTAATACCTATATTTAATACCTTATTACCTACTTTAAAAAGGACAAAATAAAAGTAAAATTACAAATTTTAAAAACCCCCGACACAAAAAATAAAATATAAAAAGTAACAAATAATATTTTAAACCTATTATAATAATTTTTATCGTCACAATATAATATTAAGTACGTTCAAATATTTTTTAATTCAAGCGTCGTCGCATCGTCGGGGGACTCATTTTCCGGAGTATCTCTTTAACAGTCCTCCGACGATGCGACGACGCTTGAATTAAAAAACATTTGAACGTACTTAATATTATATTGTGACGATAAAAATTATTATAATAGGTTTAAAATATTATTTGTTACTTTTTATATTTTATTTTTTGTGTCTGGGGTTTTTAAAATTTGTAATTTTACTTTTATTCGTGTGTAGAGAAGGGGAAATCGTAGGGGCATTGTGAAGTCAACATCTCTTGAGGACGTTCCGGTTTCGGGACGAAACGTGCGTCGAAGAAAGTGTTGGAAAATTGTGTGTGGTGTTTCAAGTGGGCAGTGTTCCTACATAATGTACCAAACAGAATCTTTTCAAGTAGCGGATTATAGCAAAACAAATTAATCTGTCCTGCTAATTATGGATTTCCGCAAAATAACGCCTGCTTCCATTCAATATTCTTTCTTTCACTTATAGTTGAAGAATAACCTAAATCACACTGTCGCTATGAAAAATTAGTACGACGCCACACCTGTGGAACATACCGGCGCTGAAAGTTCGGTTCAATGAAAATGAAAATGAAATTCTTTATTTTTCACATAGCCCCAAATAATAGGCTCTTATGAAAAGTCAAAACTCTACCGCCAGGTTCGGAAAGCAGGTTTGCACCGAGAAGAACTGGCAAAAAACTCGGCACTTGTTCTTTTCAAAAATGACATTTTAAACAATTTCTTAAATACGCTCAGTGTTTACAAGTTTTAATTTAGTTTCACCAGTCCCGATTTTTATTTGTTTGTTTGTCTGTAATCAAATCTTGCAATTTAAAAAACCACTTCCCGGTTTCAGTTTGAGCCGAAATTTTGCATGCATGCGTGAATTGGATGACAATGCAAAATTATTATGTCATAGAGTGATGATGAAACTGGAAGGTAGTCATATAGACTCAGTGATTAAACGACATAACCGCATCGAGTTTTGGTTCGTTTGATTCGTCTTGACGAGTACTTTGGTGCTAGATAGTGAGTGTGGTGCTGAGTGCGGTGAATACCGATGATAGTATAAAAGCGTTACGGATTATAGTATAAGTCATGTTTAAATTACCTATGACAAATCGTAATATAATATATTCTATACGCGTTACGTCGGCGTCATTCGTACATTCGCGTATTGAACCGAACTTTCAGTGCAGGTACGTTCCCCAGGTGTGTCGCTACACTTACAAACTAATTATATATGAAAACAGCTAATTTAAAAACAGGCGTTCTGAAATATTTCGAATCAAAAATAACTATTGAAAACATCTCTGAAAAAGGCATTTCTTAATTTAGGAACAGGCACCTTTACAAAGGAAGTTAAAATAATCTGAAGCTTTTGTTTTCAACGTGGAATTATTCGGAATGGTTCTGTAATGTTTAACAAAAAAGGTTTCAGTAGTTAACTCTCACTTCTAGCTTTTTTTTTTCGAAAAATATCAAAAAATGTAAGGATTATTGTATTGTATTAAACTACTTGAAGTACCATTTACATTTTTGAAATAGTTTCAGTCGATTATAAGCCTATTTTAGATACTAACTGCTGACTGAGTTCTATATACGAGTACTGCTTATTGCTGCTGCTTCACTGAATGAAATACAAAAAAAATTACACAGGACATAAGTCGATGACTTTCATTAAGCGGTGCTTAACCTAAATCAGTGTATTATTTTATGTACTAGCGTACCTAACTAATCAATTTTTAAAACAGATAAATGTTAACGTCACGATGAAAAGAAAAATATCTGGGTGACCGAGCTTTGCTCGGTTGCCAATAGATGGCAGCTGGGTTCATATTTTTGACGTGACAACGTCTTATAAATCGATAGAGCCGGTTGCACGCACGAAAAAACATGACTCATCCGTCGTTACCTCGCTCATGCGGCGTTACCGGCGTTACCTCGCGAGCGCGGAACGAGCGACAAAGACGTTGTCACGTTCAACTATAGTCAGTAAACCGACTTTACAGGCAACCAATTTTTTTTTTTGGTAAATTCGACATTTTCTAAAAGTGAATCCTAGCTAGATCGATTTATCGCCCCCAAAACCCCCTGTATACTAAATTTCATGAAAATCGTTCGAGCCGTTTCCGAGATTCAGATTATATAGAAATATATATATATATATATATATATATACATATATACAAGAATAGCTCGTTTAAAGGTATAGGAACATATAAGGTATAGGAACATATAGGTACATACAAGAATTGCTCGTTTAAAGGTATAGGATATTAAACACGATTGGATAAAATTTTCACGATAGAAAATTCTCCCAAAAGTTCTCTCTCTCCAAAATCTCCGTTTTTATAATTTTTATCGGAAACTGCAACGGATGTAATTTTTATTTTTATTTTCATGTGTCGGTTATAATAATATCCGAAAACACTCAGAAACAGATTTATGATAACTGGCTTAGTATTTTAGTAATTAGGTAAAACGTTTTTCCAAAAGTTGCTCCAAAATGTTCTTCCGCGACGCTGCATGTCTCACCTATCAACGTATTCGTGACAGTGATACAGACAAAATAATTTCAATATATACTGTTATGGGAACTAAGTAAGTATTATGAACGTGGTCCTTATAAATACCAACCTATTTTTGTATGCTTTGTCTCGTATCAGATTCAGAATTCCTTGTCGATTGGATAAGGGATCAGCGATACGGCATCTTGCTTTGTTAAGAAATGTTTTGGTTTTATTGTTTTGCTCGTTCGGAATTCAGCTAGCGTGGGGTGCCCATATATTGGATGACTTGATTAATGTTTGAACAACATTCAACGCCTTTTTTCTTATATTTAAGTTGGTTTGATATAAAAAAAACAGCTGATAATATCTTTAAATTTTCTTTATCTTTCTGAAATCCTGCACTTTTATTTTACAAAACAGGTACCTATTTTTAAAGCTCCTTTAAAGCAACTCTCCGATTGGCCAAAATATCTAATAAACAAAACTCCGACCTATTGTTGTGAACTTTTCTGTGTATATTCGATTGATCTGAGATCGTAAGGTATATTTTATATCTCTAATGGAAAAACAACGTTTGCCGGGTCAACTACTCATATTATAAAATTATGAGCTGGCTAATGGGAACAAAATTAATCACTGAAAGCTTTTACTTTCCCATAACATTTTTTTAGGGTGAGGTACAATAATGAAACTATATTAGTAGAGCCACCAATTACCGAATGATTTGGAAATTATTATAGAACCTCCTACAAATTATTTAGGTCGTCCAATAGTGGACGGAGCGTGGGCATGACACGGGCGCGAATTCCTTCTTTTTCCATAAAAACTAGTGTACTTGTATGTCAACTGCTCAAACCGCGACCACTGCAGCCCACTGTTTGACCAGACCTTTACCTGAAAGATATTATCGACGATTTCACAATAGCTATCAACAGAGTTGATTTAATTTGAGTGGTATCGAATCACTATTTGTAAATACACGTTCCAATTAGCCTGATTGGTTTCAGACAATACCTAGATTGCGATACAGATATTGGATACTAATATAATAATGTGTGCATTAATTTACTAATCAAAAGCCTTAATTAAGCTCAATAATGTCCCGCCCACTCTCGCACGCACTTAATGCTCTTATTTTATCATATCTGCTCATTAATCACTATTATTAAGCAGTTATCATATAAAATTTTTAAACAGGTAGTGTTAACCTATAGGGCTTTCGACACCTAGGGAGGTCGAGCGTTTATTCCAATCTCAGGCAGCCACCTCTGAATTTTCAATGTTTGACGAAATGAGATTGACGAAAAACTAATAATACAGATATACTAAATGACCCAGCAAACGTTGTTTTGCCATTAGAGATATAAAAAAAAAAAATAGCTTACGACCTACTTTCAGACTACCAAATATACACAGAAAATTTCATAACAATCGGTCGAGCCGTTGCGGAGAAGTTTGATAACAAACACGAGACACGAGGGTTTTATATATAAAGAGAAATAAAGTACAAAAGGTTGAGCATTTTACGGACTCTTCTCAGTGTAAGTTGCGTAAGAAATCTCCGATTAACGGCGTAGAATCGGTATTTAAGCGATTTTGAATGAAGTTTTATTTAAAAACTATAAAGACAATTACTTTCAAATGTAAACGTCGTGTATTTTGGGTCTTTAATCTAAAATCGCTTAGAAGCAGAAACACGACTGAATAAAATTTTCTCGATAGAAAGTTCTCACAAAAGTTTCTCCAAAATCTCAGTTTTTCTCATTTTTATCAGAAACTACAATAGATGTAATTGTAATTTTTGTTTTAACGTGTCGATAATAATAATATCTTAAAACGCTTACAAACAGATTTTTGATGACTGGCTTAGTTTTTGAGAACTTACGTAAAAGGTCGTTTTTCTGTTATATTCTTCCGCGACGCTGCATGTTGCACTTATCAACGTATCCGTGAGAGGGAAAAAGACAAAAATAAATTCAATAAATTAACTTAAGTCTTTGTTTTAGTTTACCAAATGTGTATCATTATCTTGTATTTATACTTTCATTTAAGGGTAGCTAATTGCCTCTATTTGAATAAAGCCGTTTTTGATTACCCAATTAGCTCCATGAACGATTTCCAGCAGCATTTGTTACCCACGACGGAACGGAGTACGGGTATATGCGTTTAGGGTGAGAGACCGTTTGTACATTACTCTATTAAAAATATTTTATGTTTGATTGTATGTTAAATTGTTCACAAAAATCAATAATGCAACAATATTTTTGTTTGTTTGTTTGTTTGTTTGTTTGTTTGTTTGTGTGTTCGTTTGTGCACATCAATGTTCCCATTTATTTCAAAGACGGCTTGACCGATTTAGATGCGGTTTTCTGTATAATGTTTGGTGTTCAGCGGCAATGGTTCTTAGATAGTTGTTACGAACATCGATCACCAGGGGGCGCCATAAAATACATTTATATTGGAAATGAATGTTCCCATTTATTTCAAAAACGGCTTGACCGATTTAAATGCAATTTTCTGTATAATGTTTGGTATTTATTGGCGATGGTTCTTAGATAGTTGTTATGAACATCGATCACCAGGGGGCGCCATAAAAACATTTATATTGCAAACGAATGTTTCCATTTATTTCAAAAACGGCTTGACCGATTTAGATGTAGTTTTCTGTATAATGTTTGGTATTCATTGGCAATGGTTCTTAGATAGTTGTTACGAACATCGATCACCAGGGGGCGCCATAAAAAACATTTACAGTACAAACGAATGTTCCCAATACAGTTGTACAGTTGGATACAGTTTTGAACAAAATACTAGTGAGTCATTGCCAATGGTTTGTAGATAATTGTTCTTGTGATTGAACAGCAGAGGGCGCCACAATAAACGTATCTGTATGACTTGGAAGGGAAATTCTCTGTTTTAATATATTTCTAGTAAATTCCTTGTGTTAGTGATTGGGTTTGTTTGAACTAGTCTCAAACATTAAATTTGGTGACGAGGGTCTGACGATGCAACATGGGGCTGATTAGCGATGCATATTAATGGTAACTAGTAAATACCTCGAGTTTAGGCTCATTTGATTTGGTTAAACTATTCTAACACATTAGGCTTGGTGGCGAGGATTAATTAATGAATATGGCGTATTTACCCGGCAAGAGGGCCATGGCCCAGGGCGTCAGCCTCCGAGGGGCGGCGCCAGCCGCATCTCGCTCAGTTTTTCTTACTTTATTAGAGAAATTCCCTGTGTTTAATGTGCTATCTGTCTATTAAACACGTATTGTGTATACAGTCTAGTAAACAGGGATTCGTATGTTTTAACTAGGCTCCAAACCTTTAGATGTACATAGTACATCTAACCCTAGGTGTATGTATACATACATCTAGGGTTAGATGATGCCTTCAGACGATGCATAGAGGAGCTAATGGCTTTTAATTTTTTAATAATAATATCTTTTAAATTACATTAATATGTATATTAATTGAAAAACTATAAAACAAGTGGAAAATTAAAAAATTTTAAAACACCCACGACTTTTGCAGACTTGTAATTGAAAAAGGATTAAATAATTTTTTTTAAACTCCTCGACTAAAGGAAAGTAAGAACTAAGAACCTATCAGTATAATTACAAATCCAAGAAAATCCGTCGGAGCTGCCATTGCTATTTTCGTTTCCAATATCAATTAATGAAATTAGTAAGCATTGATAAACTGCCGGTAGGTATATGAGAAGTATCAAGAAATTGAATTAGTCATCAACTGGTAAACAGCACCATCAACCGTCACAGGCAGGACACAGCAGCTCCGGCGGATTTTCTTGGATTTGTAATTATACTGATAGGTTCTTAGTTCTTACTTTCCTTTAGTCGAGGAGTTTAAAAAAAATTATTTAATCCTTTTTCAATTACAAGTCTGCAAAAGTCGTGGGTGTTTTAAAATTTTTTAATTTTCCACTTGTTTACGTAAGCAATTCTTTGTCTCTGTTGGACATTAGAAATGAATTATTTGAAAGAATAAGACAAAAATATTTCTCAACACTAATCGCGTAAACTCTGAAAGAAATAAATTCAGTCAGGGCACTATTATCATTACGAATACGATAAAGGCCCTGACAAAGAATTTTACTCAAAATTCTTTGTCCACGAAAGAGGGATCTAATAAATATTTATTACCAAAATATTATAAGTTTCCCTTAAGCGAGTCTGAAAGTTTTATCTTATTTTTTATTAAAAAAGAAAACAGCCATGTTCCACCGTCAAAGAATTTAAAAGTATTCGAGAAAAGAAAATTGAGTCAAACGAGGAATTTCTAAAGATTTGACCCGTCGTCATTTGGAGGAGGACACGGGCTTCCGGAGCAATTCCGGAGTAATTATTTTATTATAAGTGCAGATTAACACAAACTACTGTCAAAGAAATTTTTTTTCTGAAAGACGCATGTATATTTTGGGTTTTAGGCTCCAAAAGGCTTCGATGTTTGAATTTACTAAAACAATCAAAACAAAAATTTATCTAAATTACTACTAATTTACTAAGGTGTGATTTTCGAAATTATAAAATTGTACACCGGCCAACCATCGACGATAACCATACCAACGCAGCCATCACGAGCCAATTATTGTCGCCTTGGCTGCATAATTGATGCAAGCTTTAACCAATCAGCTCATAGATGTAAACTCGTCGCTGCTATAGATATTTTAATCCACGAAAACGCGCCCTATTTTGACAAAGTCGCTTATGTTTCATTCGATTCGCATGGAGTCTGACAGATTGGGGCGCGTTATCGTTGATTGAAATATCTATAGAGATAAGTATTTTTGCAGAATCAAGGGGTTGCGTTAGCCGCTAGGAGTATAGAATTGTGCATGGTTTTTTTAATTCAGATTTTGTGAAAATTCACCCCCTTATGAGCGTGATGATGATTTGAGACTGGAATTAGGCAAAGACGGAGGAAACAAGTGGAGAATAAATAAAGTCTAAAACTCTAAAGTCACTAAAAGTTACATTAGTTACAATCTCTCAACAAGTAAATAATTAAAAAATGAACAACACGACTGCCCTGTTGTATTACGACTTCTTCCAAAAAAATATAAGTAGCCTATGTTACTCGGAATTCTAACGATACCCTATGACCTATATGTTCATTATACGTACATGAACCCTAATAAAAAATCCTTTTTGGGGCAGTCGAGTAAAAAGACTATTGTCTATTGATATAGACATAGGTCTAGGTACTCGTTGCATAAAAGCAATCAACAATTATTCATATTTTCACGCAAAAATTGAAACGCTGATCGATGAATTCGTTTTTCATTAAAGCCAAATATTTTGAAAAACAACATGTACGGTAATTAATACAAGTATTTTAAAACACGTGCAAATAATACCCGTAAAACGTTATACAAGCATTAAACATTTAAAACAATGCAACATTGCGGGCGTAACGTGCTCTCCATATTGCTGATTTTAAGAGGATGCAAGATTATAGTCCAAGAGCTAAAGAATAAAATTACAACTGTTTCAGAATGGCTGATATTTTGACATTTGGCTCTTGCAGTAAATTCAAATAACTCTACTTTGTGAGTAAGCAGAAGTCATAAAATATTAATTATTAGTTAATTTAATATTAGATAAAGCTACCTAGTACAATGCTCGCAACCTGGGAAAATTTAGAATTAATTAAGCATCCGTCTACAACCGTCTCTTTGTCAAATTGTCTTTGTTTTGTGACGTTCTGTCGCTTTGTTTGATGAAAGTGCCTTAATTAGGGAAGACTAACTTAACTCTGTTTTTTTTTTATTTAAACACTGCTTTAAAATGCTTTATAAATTTTTCTGCGCTTTTATATTATACTGATTGTTATTTCTGAATTTCCTGAAGAGATCCCGAGTGAGTTAAAAAAATTCTTATCTCTTGTCTGCATAATTAAGTAAACCTCTTTACACATATTTCTAAGACCAAAAAGAAGGTTTGACCTAAGAGATGACGAGTCAATGACTGAACGAAATAGTCTTTCTTTTCTTTAGGATTTCTTTTTTATGAAACTTTGAAGAGTTGTTTTTCGTGCACCCGAGAACAGTAGCATGGTTCGTGTCCCTACTATTCCTATCCCTACTATCCATATATATGGATACATCCATATGTATGGAGATATCCGTTCCGTTCATTCGAAGTGAGCGAGTCGGCTCGAACAAAAACCTGTACTAACCTATCATTTGAATATCTTGAAACTGTGCTATCATGTCGGGGGCGACCCCTCGGGAGTACAGACTCGAGTAGACCTTATACAGGCGATGAATCCTGGAGTTGCTAGAGATGATTCCAATGGTTCCATATCCAAAAGGTGCCAATGCGACCCAATTACTATAAGCCTCTGCTATACCATCTATCTGTTTTTTTTAACAATCGCATGTATTTTATTTTAATGGGTAAAGATGCGACAAATATAATTTAGCATGAGGGCAAGGAAAACTGATTGATTGATTGACTGAGCAATTTTTTATGAAAGCACTTATAAAGTATCAGAATGGCGTCTGCAAGCCTATACCTAGAATAAACACGTAACAATAGTTACATAAATAAGTGAGTGGGAAGAGTCTAAGCCCTCATTTAAACGCTTATGTTCAAGAAACGACATTTCTAACTTGTACTTGTAGTAAAAGTTTCCACATTGTGAGAACATCATACGCTGTAATGACAACAATGGGACAGGGGGTGGCATGTAATGACATATTTACGCCCTCGTTACGGCCCTGGTATGCCTATTAACTGGATTCCGCTGTAGCTAACGAAACTAATTTGTGTTACATCTAACACTAAACCTCAGTAAAAGATATACTTTTTTTTTAATATTATAATATTTAACCGGTACATACCACGATTAAACATGATGTTTTTTGCCGATATTTCATTCATTCATCTAATCGTGATATGTAACCGTTAAATATTATAGTATTATGATGTCAAACCACGAAGGAAGTTTAAAATCATTACTACGTTTTTTTCTAAATATAAAAACATCATTATATTTTCTTAATACAAGTTTTATACATCGAAATAACTGATACTTAGAATGTAATTTATTAATAGCTATCTACTAGTAAAGGGCACATGTATATTTTATCAAAAGTCGTTTCATTTCAAATTAACTGATAAAAATTCTATCTACGTATATTACATTCAGATGAAAAACAAACAAATACTTATTTGAGCTGATAAAATAATAATGTATTCACGAATTTTCAACGAAAACGAACAGCAATCAAAATATTGAAACGGAAAGAAAAGTTTCATGATAAAGAAATTTCTTAAGTGAGTATTACAATTTTTTTCGTAAACGAGCGAAGGGCTGCGTCGGATAAAAGGCCAAACGAGTTCATTAAGGCACTGTCAGGGTTTCCAGACGATGGTAGTGACAGGCCACGGCGTGACAGTTTATAATAACAAGTTGACACCAGCTTTAACTGAATTTAATAACAATATACGCAATTCGTACCACTTTTTATCTAGAGGCTTCCACTTAATTGCATCCATAATCGAAGAAAATAATATAGGACACTTCTAAGTTCATTTATTACTTATTACAGATTTTCGAACGTGACGTGTTCACTTAACAAATCGTAAGTGTCGAAACGAAAATTACGAATAACAAAATCAAATCCTGTGTTTAAGAAAGTTGAAACTTTTGTAGAAAATACTTTTTTCATGTAGGCCTTGCATACAGAGGCTCTTATGACTTATGACAAATCATTTCATTTTACAATGTCTCTATAATGTTGATAATAATTATTTCGCGACTTAGAACTAAGTTTATGAGGGTTCACAAACGCGCTCTGCCGCTGAAAATGATCTTGTTGTAATTATAATCTTTTTAATTTCATGATTTTGTGATTTTTTTGAATCCAATGTAAAATGGTGTAGAGAGTTGAAGAAATTCAAAAAAACTTAGCTTTTATTTATTCAAGAGATATAAACAAAATTTTAAGTCACCCTTCTCAATAAACCCAATAATCTTAATATATATAAATCACGTGTCACGTTGTTTGTCCGCGATGGACTCCTAAACTACTGAACCGATTTAGTTCAAACTTCATGAATATCTGTCATTTGGTCCAACTTATAAGATAAGATAGTTTTTATCCTACGTGGACGAAGTCGCGAGCATCAGCTAGTTGTTTTTATAAAATCTAAAGGGGTGAATTTCGAGCACGTCTAACTAAAATGAATTCATTTTCAAATAATCTTCGTGAAAAGCATTCAAATTCTGCGAATGGTATTATTGCTTATGACTTTGAGTTTTCCATTAATGTTGCACTGTATGCGTCTAATACCAATATTAATAGGTACTTGCTCATTAAATTCTCAGCCAGGAGGAAAAAACCATCATTATACTTGTTAAAAAATTTCAAGGGTTTCGTTTGCGATACTCTCGGCAGTCAATAGGAATTAAGAAGTCCTAGGTTTGACACAGGCCAGTCCACGATTCTATAATTTATATTTGCACTTTTATATAAGCTTAGGTCTGGTTTGTTGGAACCTTCTTGGGTCATCAGGACACAACATTAACAACAGTAATAGTTTATCGATTTTAGCAGTAAAGACGACTCTCTTTTCCACTCCTGTTGAATGACAATTGAATGTGACAATTGAATGTGTTAAGCGGATTTAAACGTCAGCAAAATACTGAACTAAATAATTGGAATACCTGGAAGTTGGAACTATAGAATATTTGTTTAGTACATTTCACAACGAATAGAATTAATTATACGGAATAAACAATGCACGTTTCACAGTATTGACCACAAAATGTAAACCACAATCGAGTACATCGAATTTTCTCTACTCTATCAGTTGTTCTCTGACGAGTATGTTTTCAATTTCAGTCCTTATTGTGGATTGCTGTTGTATTTCCAGATTTTCCACATGACATTTGTGAAACGCTTCAATTAATGCAACAAAAGCATTATTTTTTCTTGTAAAATTTATAAGTTACTAGCTGTTTTCGGCGGCTCCGCCCACGTAAATTTTGGACTGTCACCAATCCCATGGGAATTAGGAAAAAAGTATCCTATAACAATAAGCATATAGTACCCTGGACAGGGCGCGAAAAATGTCCAAATGTCCAGTTTACCGGTGCCAAAAATGCTTGTTTGGTCACCGTTTTAGCAACATTATATTATAGCCTTACTCGATAAATGGACTATCCAACACAAAAACAAAAAAATTCCGTCAATTCGTACTAGTAGTTTCTGAGATTGAAATAGAAACAAACAAAAAACTTTTCATATTTATAATACTGGTATAGTTTATTAGTCTTTGACACAGGGTGCGTCTGGCCTACCATAACTTTATTATACAAAGTACCTATACGTATTATAATGAGTGCAAGCGCATTGACCCGTTAATATTTCACGGCTAGTCAACTTTGAACAGTCTGCACGGTAGACGCACCGCACATCAAAGGGACCGAATACATCATTGTTACAATTTTCAAGAACATCGCAATACTGAAAACCTGGATAATAGAGATGTCATTATCGTGAAAATGTTCATTATTTGGCTGTGTTCGTTATTTGGAGCCAACAAAGTGTATTTCAATTTTTGAAGTAACGTAAAACAAACCCTCTTCAAAGGAGAATATAATTAAAAAATGCTTGCGTAGCGTGCCCAAATAAAAACGTAGTACATATTGTGTAGTGGAAAATGCTGATTACGTAGTGGAAAACAGCCTTAATCAAGTTATTAAGCGTGAACGTAGTTCTTAACTAAATGATGATAAGAATGAAAATATATTTTTTTTCACATTTATGCCTAAATTACAAACTCTTATAAAAGGTCTACCGCCAAGTTGCTTTTTTAAAAACGTCATGCTTAGGAACAAGTCAAGTCTTACTAATTAACTTGTTCTGTTGTGCTTCAGCGATTAAAATGAAAATATCACAATAGAAATAAAAAACAAGTGGAAGAAGATGAAAGTACTTACTGGCCGTCCTTAATATTAACATCACACCAGAGAGGTTAGTACAGGTTTCTGTACGAATTTTGAGTCGACTTGCATCGCACAAACGAATCGAATGCGTTCATACATTTACAGGCAGCGCCATCTATTGACAGCCAGTGACTAGCCCCAAAGGAAAATGGGGAAAGTGATGAAACAGTCTAAGATGGAGCTTGCTTACCTAAGGGCTATTCACTCCTGATTTGAACGCACATAGGTTTATAGATTCAAAGCGCTTCTCTAAAAACTCATGACTAGTTATGTAAAACAGGGGGGAAGGGGGGGCAAAACGGGGTAGCGGGCAAGACGGGGTACCCGTGTTAGTAGGCAAACTAATAAACCAATCACGATCATTATATCGCGTGACGCAGCGCGGCCATGATGGCTTCTAGTTGGCAGTGCGACTGAGTGGCGAAACAACGTGCTTTAATTGTTTTCCGAAAAAATATATTTTTTAGCAGTTTGCTTGTTATTTTTGTACCGCAGTTAAGTCGTGTTTCTTCCTTGAATAACAACTATTCAAACTGAGTGCTAAGTTATTCCCGTGTGTCAATGATCACGCCAACAGGTAAGAACTTGTTTACCTCTGTACTTTGTAGTGTTATTTTTTAAGAAAGTTTTAGACTGACATTGGCATGAAGGGGCAAGATGGGGTATGAGGGTACCCCATCTTAGCCTCCAAGTTTTTGTCTGCATTTTTTTATTATAATTATATAAATACAGAACGTTTTATGTTTTTCGGGTGTATGTGTGTATTGTTAGGACTTCCTCAAGTATAAATTCTGTAATTTTGGAGTAGGAAGTTTACTTTTCTGTTTACGTGTTATAATTTTAATTTTTTTTTTGTTATAGAATGGTGAAAAATTATAAAAGAAAGACGGACAGAGGAAGTTGGTCTGAAGAGAGTATGCAGAATGCGGTGAAGTCTGTGATAGAAGGGAAAATGGGATATAAGCTAGCTGCAAGAACGTTTTCTGTGCCTCAGACAACTCTCGAAAGAAAAGTGAAGGTATTTCGTGAAAGCTTACTAGACAATGAGTCCACTTCGAAACCTCTGAAGGTCCAATTAGGCCCAAAGATGCAAGTTTTTTCTGCCGACGAAGAGCAAGAATTGTGCAATTATATATTAGACATGGAAAGTAGGCTCTACGGGTTGACATTGAAAGACCTTAGGCGCTTAGTCTACCAGTTAGCGATTAAAAATAATAAAATCCACCCATTTAATAACGAAAAACAGGAAGCCGGAAAAGACTGGGCACAAAGTTTTTTAAAAAGACACCCAGAATTGTCTATAAGACAGCCTGAAAGTACCTCAGCTGCACGTGCTGCAGGATTTAACAGACAAGCAGTGGAACAATTTTTCAATTTTTTGGGAAATGTTTACGATGAGCATAAATTAACACCTGAACGTATTTATAATTGTGACGAGACCGGAATTTCCGTTGTACCCAAAACAAAATCTAAAATAATTGCCAAAAAAGGACGAAAGCAAGTAGGAGCCATAACATCCGCAGAGAGAGGTACAACAATAACAGTTGAAATATGTTTCAGTGCTAGTGGCCAGTTCATGCCACCAATGATGGTGTATCCTAGGAAGAAAATGGACCCACAACTTATGTTAAATTCTGCACCTGGAGCTTGGGGCGTTTGCAATGATTCTGGTTGGATGACAACAGACTTATTCCTTGGATGGTTCAAGAAGTTCATAGAATTCAGTAGAGCAACAGTCGAGCGACCTGTTTTGTTACTCTTAGACGGGCATAGTACTCACACGCAGAATATTGAACTTATAAATGAAGCTCGAGCCCACGGGGTTATTATTTTATGTTTTCCCCCACATACCACTCACCGTCTTCAAGTCGCTGACGTTGCCTACATGCGACCAACAAATTACAGCCTGGCTTCGTAGCAATCCAGGAATGGTTGTAACAATCCGACAAGTGGCTGAGATTTTTGGCAAGGCTTTCGCTCAGGCATCTACAATGACAACGGCTTTAAACGGCTTCAAAAAATGTGGTATTTGGCCGTATGATCCAACGGTCTTTTGTGAAATTGATTTCGCAGCGTCGCTTATGACAGATATTCCGCAAGCTGAAAGATTGCCGGTCACTGTAGCACCAACTGCAGCCAATTCAACCCCAGCTAGGGTATCGGCTAGTGTGGCAGTGGCAACGACTATAGAATCAGAACAATTTAGTCAATCTGCACCAAGTATTTCTGAAGTTATCAATTTAGAAACCATTACTGCAACATCACCCTCAATATTGCAAGCACAGTCATCATTTTGCGAGCTTGAAAAAGAACAGATGGATAAACCAATGGCTGATATTCGTAGTCAGGTCGTAGTTTCAGCAACGGAGGTTCAAACAGTATCAAGAACAACCATGACTGTCACTTCATCTATCGTGCCACAAATACCAGACGCCACACCCGGATGTTCTTCGTGGCCGGTAAATACAGAAATAGACAAACGGCCATGTACTCCACAACAATCGGTATTTTCTGTTATCAGCCCCAAACAATTAATGCCCCATCCAGCAACACGAAAAACTTCTCGCACAACAAGAAAACGTGGAAAAACTGCTATCATTACTTCATCTCTCTTTAAAAATGAACTGGAAGAGACTATAAAAAGAAAAAAGCTTGAAGAAGAAAATAAAAAGAATAGGAAAGAGATGAGGGATCTAAAGAAAACTTTGAAAACAGCAATTAAAAAGAAGAAATTGACAAAAAACAAAAAAGTTGCTGAGACCTCATCGGCAAGAGAGAACAGCGACAGTGATGTTGAAAATACTCCTTGTCTGTTCTGCAGTGGTCGTTACTTGGATTCAAACGAAGGTTGGGCTGCTTGTGCAGCATGCGGCAAATGGGCTCATTGCAGCTGCGCTGGAGTAGAGGATGAGGATGAAGATTCCACCTTTACGTGCGAATTTTGTGAGCAATAATGGGTTAATTTTAGCATACCCCATCTTACCCCTAGGGGTACCCCATCTTGCCCACCCTAGGGGGCAAGATGGGGTGGACGGCTTTTTTTACTTATTGATTTTTTATTTCTTTATTATAATACATATGTTCCTAAAAGTACTTAAATACGAAAGACTGATTAACAAGGAAGATTATTAAAATAAACCAGATCTCATGACGCAAATATTGTCAGTTTTATTACTCCGCAAACCTTAAGGACCCCATCTTGCCCCCCTTCCCCTACCTATCCAACTATTCTCTATTCAGGCGATTCACACGGCACGGAAATGAAAACATCAAGTAGAATTATATTTACGTGAGGCTTTCGTGTAATGCCAATACTACACTTATAATGTAACTGTTTATTCTACTGTCACAAAAACCGAAAATCTAAATCGAACATTTAAATTTTAAATTAATTGCACCTCCTAACTTTTTAAACTATTTAAGTTAAGCAGGACAGATAAGTTTGTTTTGCTATAATCCGCTACATGGAAAAAATGTGTATGGTCAAATGTACAGGAACACCGCCCACATGAAACACCACACACAATTCTTTCAACACTGTCTTGACGCACGTTTCGTTCAGACACCGGAACGTCCTCCGGAAATGTTGACTTCACGATTCGAAATCGTAGAGTATTTTAAGTGTAAGTACTTACTTTTTTTGAAACGAAGTTTCTTTTCTGTGCTGTGAGTATCGCGCAGGACGAAAATTCCGTCAAAAATCTACGAAAATTTTCGAAAATCTAGAATGAAAGTCTTTCGTACTCACGTCATTCTTTATTATTTTCTAATACAGTTTTAAATCTATTTAATAATTAATCCATGTACAATTTACGAAAAAAAATTGGCTCCTAAATTTTAATTAAATTTTCTAAAATATTTTAAAGTAGAAAGTAAGTAGTTAAAGAATTCATAATTAAGAAAATTTAAAAGTAGACGAAATTAGGGCTTTGCTATTAAGACCAATTCGATTTAAGCCGATCAATAGCGCCAAGACATTACAAGACTTCGAACAAAGTTTTAATAAGGGTGTAATAAAAGGAGACTCGTTTACAACGTTTGTAATTTAGAATGTACTTAGAGTCTTATGTACTTATTTTTAGTTACATTTTATGAATTTAAGAAAACATTATTAAACTTTTTTAGGGTTCTGTACACAGGTACTACATATACAAGGTAAAACGGGACCCTATTACTAAGACTCTGTTGTCCTATTGTGATGGTTAGACAGTTGAAATTTTCAAAGGTGATGAATATCTGTTGCTGCTATTTTTTTAGTTTATTCATTTATTTGTAATCAAACAGCGTTTTACAAAAATATTTGTACAGATATTTTAAATCATTAAATAAGGCCACAAAAGATTACAATATTCATTGAAATCAGTAAGTATAACAAGTACAATAAAAAAATTTAAAAATATTATATACACGAAAACTGAAGCTAAAAGGAAGATTTAAGTGCAATAGGATATAAACAGCTCATATTGCTATTGAATAGGTGTATGTATGTAAAATCCGAGTGTATACGGGGTACGTGATAGTGTAGATGGTTGAGAATGAGTGTGAGTGTGTGTGCGCGTGTGGATGGGTGTGTGCGTGTGTGGGACGCGCACGCGTGTGCGCGTGTTTGTGTATATATGTGCATGTGTGTGTATGCCGTGTAGAATTCTTCTATTTCTTTCGATGCAGTAAAGTTATTTCCCTTTTCAACTGCAATTTGGATAAATGGAATAAATCAAGACTGTAGTAAGTTTTGTTATATGTTCTTGCCAAACGTGGTATGATGGAGTTGTGGGCATAGTTGGTGTTAGCTTTGGGTACATACAATAGGTGAGTTTTCCGGGGTCTAAAGGAAGATGCATTAAGTGAAAAGGCAGAAAGCAAGGTAGGACAATCTACTTTGCCTTTCAGAATACCTTGAAGTAGTAGCATATCACTCATATATCTTCTGTGTTCTAGGGAATCCTAGTTTATAATGAGCGCACGCCTCCTCATAGCTATTAAAACTTTTGAAATCCTTCGAAGCTAAGTATCTGACGAATTGTTTTTGTATACGTTCAAGTCTTTGCGTATGCACAATGTAGTAGGGTGACCAGATATTGCATGCGTATTCGAGAAGACTCCGAACGTATGTATAATATAACAATTTGATGCATTCGATATTATTAAATGTGCGTGTGACTCGCTTGATAAAGCCTAGTTGTTTATAGGCTTTGTCCGCTACGACTTCGATATGGTCCGTTAGTGATAGCTTGGCATCAATTTTTATTCCTAAGTCTCTGACGCTGTCAACTTTTAAAATATTTATAATATTAATTTTATAGTCGTACATTATTGTATTCTTCTTGCGAGTCAGTGTTATGTGATGGCATTTTTTAACATTTACAGTGATTCTATTCCTTGCGTAACATTCGGTCAATGAATTTAGATCTCCCTGTAACTTAATACAGTCTTCGGAGGAACGTATTTTAAGGAAAATTTTCTTATCATCAGCGAACATCAGGTAATGCGCGTGGCTGAAGCAGGCTCCGATATCAAAAAGATATGCGTTATATAGAAGGGGGCCAAGGATGGAACCCTGAGGTACCCCTGATGGTATAGTTATGAAGTCGCTCCTAGCACTGCCGGTTACTACAGCCTGCATTCGGTTTTTGATGTAAGATGTCAGCCATCGAATACATAAGAAATAACAACAAATACAAAAAAATAATCCTTAAAGATATAAGGAAACAACAAACGTGTTTTCCTAGTTATTTTTGACGTGATAACGTTTAATAAATTGATGAACACCAGCAACGCACATGAAAAATAGTAACGTTGCGCGTAACGTTCCACCTGAGCCTGTGCGTGCAAGCGAGAGCGCGCAACAAGCGATAGAGAGGCACGATAAAACAGACGATTAAGACGTTATCACGTGAATCTATCGTCCGTAAACCGACTTTACAGACAACCAATTTTTTTTTAATGTAGCGGGCTGAGGTGTTTAGTTAGTTATCTTGATAGACCTTCAGTACGCAAGGTTGACCCATTTATTAAGTCTTGTTTGCTGAAATCAATGTGGAAAGGCATGCTTATTTGTCTTTCTTAATCTAACTTTTAGAGGTAGACATTTTAATTGATATATAGATATTCCGATATTCATAATTGTGTACCATAATCCATAACGTTTATAGATAGACTAATTAAAATCTCTATTCAAGCACTAGTAAGCGCACAGGATAAGCGGCGTAATTATTTTCATACCATTTTCATACAAATTGACGCTCGGTCTATTCAGGGCGTACGTAATTTGCGAGGTCATAATGAATGCGGTTGCCAAGGTAACCTATAATCTGGATGGGGATGCAATATGCATTCAGCCGAGCTCGTTACCAATTAACTGGAGTGAACACTGCACGAGATAAATGCTATGTTATTAAAGGTTAATAGTCAAACTTTAAGGCGGTATATGTAGATATTTCAATCCACAATGACGCGCCCCACTCTGTCAAATTCCACACGAATCGAATGAATCATAAGCTCATTAGATCCTATCCAGATGTAAGATATAGAAGACATAATATAAAAGATATAAGAAGACAGAGTGACAAGGTGCGTCTTCGTGGAATGAAATATCCATAAATGGCCTTACTGAAAAATGCTATAAAATGTGTTTTTTTCCTTCACGGCAAGGTACATATGGTAATGTTTCGAAACAGCTCGATGGATCAAGAATAATTCGTCTAGTGCGAGTCGTGCTCGCACACTGAGGGTTCCGTACTATCATGACCAATTCCAATCAAAACACCTCTATCCACCAAATTCAAAACGAGCAAAAATCACGTTTGTTGTCACGGGAGTCTTTCTTAATTTTTTTATTTTATTTTAATTTAACTATTTATTTAAATGAATCTATTTAATATATTTTCTATTTTTAGTATTGTCGTAACGGCAACAGAAATACATCTGTGAAAACAAGAGTCTAACTATCATGGTTCAAGAGAGACAGCGTGACAGAGAGAGTGGTGACAGATGGACGGACGGGCAATCGTTCGGTCACGGTCTTTAATATAAGGGTCCCGTTTTTACCCTTTGAAGGTTGAATTTGAAGTTTATTCAATTTGAGTTTGAAGAGTCACTGCCACAGGTCTCTGGTGCACGGTATGAAAAACATACTCTACATAAAAAAAAACTTATAATCTCTGGCTTACACTAGGAAAAAAAAGTTCCACTTAAATTAGCTAACAATTCCGAAAAGTTTCTATATAATTATAGGTCTGAAAAAGTTCGATCCGCAAGTAGATTTGTTAACTGCGTAAGTACCTACATACTAATATTTATTTACTCATAATTTATTGGTGATAAGCAGTCTTATTGTCCGTTTTACTTCATACCATCTATCTAGTTTTTGTTTAGTTCACCATCGAATTTCTAGCAACGTGAAATAGACTTTACATTTTGCACTAATTATGTAGAATTAAGATCTCATTGTTACAATTATATTATCAGGCATGTGAACTTGCCATCCTCACATAAACTCCTTGAGTTTAAGGGGATTGATTGAATTTATTTTTGTCTTTCTCACTCTCACGGAGATTTGGTAAGTGCGACATGCAGCGTCGCGGAAGAATATAGCATAAAAACGACGTTTTACCTAGTTACTCAAAAACTAAGCTGGTTATCAAAAATCCGTTCTAAGCGTTTTAGGATATTATTATTACCGATACATTAAAACTAAAATTACAATTACATCCATTGTAGTTACCGATAAAATATAGAAAAACTGAGATTTTGGAGCAACTTTTGGGAGAACTTTCTATCGAGAAAATTTTATCCAATCGTGTTTCTGCTTCTTAGCGATTTTAGATTAAAGACCCAAAATACATAACGTGTGAATTTGAAAGTAATTTTCTTTATAGTTTTTGCATAAAACTTCATTCAAAATCACCTAAGTACGGCTTGTAGGCCGTTAAGAATATCGTCTATTGTATAACAACCCTCATAAATGACTTGTAGAAGATGTCGATGTTATTTTAAAACTTACGGCTAACTTTGTAAGTATTTTTTCTGCCTCAGAGAATAAAGAAGAGTAAGGTTATGTCCGTTTTGACATGGAGGCTGGAGAAAAGTACGGATATTTTGTGAGGAGTTTCAAATGCCTCGGAGGACCCCAGTTGACAACTTTTTAACTACCTCGTTACATTTCGGGGGCCGGGAAACTTCACAAATGTACGTGTATTTACATTTTATTGGACTAAAATAGCTGTTTATTCGGATTGGGTAAACACTTTTACGAAGGAGAGAGTATTGCGTCTTCCGTAGATTCTGCCAATTGTTTTGTATCACCGAATCCAACGCAATTAAAAATCTATATGTTCTTAGACAAGAAGATACCTACTTATGAATGGTTACATACATTCTTAACATTGGTGATAATAGATAAGAGGCGACTGGAGTAGGTATTATTAATAGTTTCTACCTATAGATTGTAACTTTAATTAATTTATACTAGTCATTACACATTACAGTTTATAAAATCAGAAACAGAGTCTGCTCTCTTTCTGATCTCTCTTTTTAAGTAAGGTATCAGCTGTGTGACAGCTGCTTTAGGGATGGACATTTTCAAGAATAACACTGCAGTACCTACCTTAGGTACTTAAAAAGCTTTTTTGCGAAGAAAAACAACCGAATCTTATCCGATTAATCTGTTTCTGTAAGCGCATAATGGACTGAGGATCTCAAAGCTAGCACTGAATGACAGACCTACGTCATAACAGCACTGTTGAGATCTGAGGTTGAGATTTACATATGTTATGTAAATTGGAATGTTAAGAACGTAACGAGTATTTACGAGAATGCTACATGGAAATTATGTAATGTCGTAACATGGCTTTATAAAATAACTTATCATTAGTAAATCATTTTACTGATTTATTCAAATTCTTGAATAAAAACGTCACTGAAGCCAATATTATAAATTGGATACTAATAATAAAACATGGAGGCGATTAAGTGAACCATTGTGCACAATACCTGCAGACTATAGAAGAATTGATTAATGCCTTCTTAATGGCTAGTAAGCATTTTTTCCTACTACTTAAAATGGATCTATACTCGGAATTAGAGGAATTAAGCTATCAATGTAACCCTCATATTGTATTAGGAATGTATTAACATATCAGTTTTAGAATTCAAACTTTTCGAGTGGAATTCTTAGTTAAACTAAACTCGCCGGCATATTTAGCGGAACATAAAAAAAGGTCCATAATTAAAAAATATGGTTTTATTTTAAAATCTACTTACTACACTTCTTTTGTTATTTAAAGTTTCATTTGTTTTTACTTAAAATGAGATCACATTAAGAACAGATTTTGCGAGTAAAGGCTAGTTGTGAAAAATGGTACATTTTTGAACTTTTCATGTAACCTGGAAAAGTGAAATTTAATATTAAAATTACAATTAATTACATTAGAAAAATGGTGATTGATATCGCGTATTTCCTCCACGTGCTCTTATTAAAGTTTCTACCCGTCTAGGCATACTGAGAATGATGTTATCGATGGTCTCCTGGTATAGTCTCCGCCATTCCTCAACTACGGCGATTCGCAGTTCTCCCACGTTGGCAGGAGCTGGAATTCTGGACTTAACTTTTCTTTTCAGCAAGTCCCAAACGTGCTCTATTGGGTTCATATCCGGTGATCTCGCCGGCCACTCCATAACAGTAATATTCATATCATTAAGATAAGCTTGAGTTACCCGAGCGGTATGCGGCAGAGCATTATCCTGCATAAAAACAAAATCGTCACGTCGTCGTATGGGGCAAACGGTACGACATTTTCTTCTAAAACTTCTCTGATATAGCGGTCTGCAGTCAGACTCCCTCTGTCAATCACTACCAAGTCTGTGCGAGCTCCCAAACAAATGCCCGCCCAAACCATTATTGATCCACCACCGTATGCAACTGTAGTTTCAAAATTTGTCTGAATGTATCGTTCTCCTTTGCGTCTGTATATTCTTTGCCTGCCGTCAATTTGATTTAAGAGAATTCTGCACTCATCACTAAACAATACCTTACTCCATTGGTCCGCGTTCCAAAGTCGATGTTCCTGAGCAAAAGTTAACCTGTTTCTACGATGATTTACCTCGAGCCTTGGAGCCTTGGCGGGCACAAATGAACCCAAACCAGCTTCTTCGAGCCTTCTTCGTACCGTACGCTCACTTACGGTTACACCCCGCACTGCTTCTAACTCATGTCGGGCTTGGACGGCCGTCAAACGGGGGTTCCTACGTACACGAAGCCGAATGAAACGATCATCCCTACTCGAAGTGCGTCTTTTTCTGCCTTATCCTGCTCTTCTCACATAAGTACCTACCGGTCTCCCTGAACCGTTGGATACTGCGATGGATCGTTGAAACTGGTCGACGAAGATCTCTGGATAACACTCTGTAGGTTTGACCATTTCTTCGCATTTCGAGTGCCCTGGCAATCTCCGTTGGGGCTAAGTCAGGCATAATTCAGTCATCAACTCCAGAAAGATACGCGATTAAAAAAAACTAACAAAAAACAGTATTTCAATGAAATTTTAAATCAAACTCAGAAGGAAGAAATACTCGAAGTTCGCTCCAGATAAGGTGTTTTTGAATAAAATTAAAACATGCATAAAATGCATAAAATGTGATGTTCAGTTGTTTTCTTAATTTGAAAATATTTCTTTTTAAATTAAATAACGTATAAACCAGCCATCAACTTTATATGATACTGATATCAAACCTTTTTTTTATGTTCCACTAAATATGCCGGCGAGTTTAGGTAGTGGGTATGCTAACGTAGGTCTGGCATGGAGCGATGTCTTCGGGCCCTCGCTCTTATGGACAGGGAATATCGAATCCATGCATTGCGGCTCTCAGCACGTCAGGTGAGGAAAAGCTACCACAATACGGGCTTTAGCGTCAATGGACGGACTCCATTGCCGAATTAATTGAAATAGTTCCTCGGGGCTCGGCGAACTCGGTATTTCGTGTTTCTGTATTCTGATGTGTTAATCAAATACCAGTAATCGATTTGACGACCTCCCTCTGAGTATACTGTGTTTTATTATTAAATGTTTAGGCGAGAAGTCAAGATACAATCTATACGAGTAGGTACACGTACAGTCAAACCTGATTAATTGAGAGCTAAAAGAACCGACATCACTTTTTCTCTTATAGAGGTTTCCCGACCTCCCTCTGAGTATACTGTGTTTTATTATTAAATGTTTAGGCGAAAAGTCAAGATACAATCTATATTACGAGTAGGTACACATACAGTCAAACCTGGTTAAGTGAGAGCTAAAAGGACCGACATCACTTTTTCTCTTATAGAGGTTTCCGACTAACCAGAGTTTTAGAGTAGGAAGCACAAAATAACGGGGCCTCCATACTCTTTTCTCACTTTTCACGCGTTAAAAAGTTCGTCACATCAAATCTGTATACGTGATTAGGTACATGTGTGGCCGTTCTGTTGATGAGTAAAAGAAAAATTAATTCTAGATTTTCGAGAATTTTCTTCGTTTTCAAAAAATAACATTTTCCTGCACAATACCGCCTGAAAGGAAACTTTGTTTCATTAATACTAAATCATCGAGGCAGTAAAAGTAGTACAAATATTTATGTTTATTTATGTATAATATTAATTTGCAACAGAAATAATTTCATAAAGTGTTATAAGTTATGTGTGTGAATAAATCAATACATCCCCTCGATTCTGTGTCTACACTTACGTCAATGGAAGCGCATAAAGCTTTGTGATGTGGCTTTGGCCAATATTCTCTCCAGTTAATTAGTTGCCAGTTGGGATGACTGCTCCCCTGCACAGATTACATAGGTACTAATTCCGTATACCTATACGCAGCTAGCTATACACACTACACTGTTCTTATGTTTCTGATAACATGATTGTGATGTAGTTTGATAAATTTTCAACGAATAAATTGTGACTTAGTCCCAAGTCTAAACCTTTAAAAATATCAGAAAACGAACTTTGGACTAGTAGGAAAGATTAATTTGTTTTGCTATAATCCGCTTCTTGAAAAGATTCTGTATGGTATAATATGCAGGAACACTGCCCATCGTAGAGCTCTATGATTTCGCATTGTAAAGTCAACATCTCCTGAGGATGTTCTGGTGTCGGGCCCACATGAAACACCACACACAATTTTCCAACATTTTCTTCGACGTACGTTTAGTCCCGACACCGGAACATCCTCAGGAGATGTTTTATAAAATTGTTGATTTTCTAAGGTTGACTAGATTATTTGATTGTACTATGACGTAAAAGCTATATAACGATCTAAATTACGCTCGGGCAAAGCTCTCAAAGACCAATAAAGCTTCTGTTCACGTGGTTTTATTTCAAAAGAAGAAGTCTAATTCACGCATTGGATACAAGTTTAGGTTTTCGATTACATCCAAATCAATCAAAGGCAATCAGCTTTGCAAGTGACACACTGCTTGGGAAAAGTAGGTCTGAGTAGTTCAATTTATTACTAATACCCCAGATCTTTCATCGTTTTTTATAGCAGCTTACCGCTAAATCTCTTGAGCAGTGTACATAGTTCGTGAACTTATCACAGATTGATAAGGGTCAGTCTAGGTTGGACGTGACATGACGAAAATCTGTTCAATGGCCTTTGCTCAAAAGGACAAACTTTTATTTCGTATTCCTTTGAAGATAACGAGAGAACAAACAGCTGCCTACTTGAAAAGGAATTTATGAATTTTGTTTTAGTTTTACAAACAAATAATAATTTGCTCATTTACGGGATTCATAAGCGGCGGGCAAAGTATTAGTAAAATATTGATAGGTATTTGTCTTGAATGGACGACGTTTATTTCGTGATGGCAATATTAAATTCACGACTGTCATTTTATTTGTTTGCACACAAAAACAAATTATATAAAAAGAGACACGAATATCACGTCAGATATGTAAATCCTTATCAGTGAAATGCGGAAAACCATGAAAAGCGAAATTCACGCCAACATAATTCAATAATACCTCAAGCCCTTTGTTAAAACTCCGTTTCCCGGCAACTTTTTCAGATTTCCGAATTAAGATTCAACTCGTGTGCAAAGAACGAATATAAAAATAATATCGTTAAGCAAAGATTTGGGGTTTGTTCAAGTATTTCTTGTTATTTTAAAACAAACTTTTTTAATGAAAAGTTCGCCTGTATAGCAGCTATGCCTGTCAAAGGAAGATAATGGATATACCTACTTTTTTAGGAAGCAAATTTAAATTTACAGCCCTGGATGCAATATATTCAATTGTGTAACAGGAAACGAAACGTAGTTCAAAAAATGCAATGATTTTGATTGATTTGTATACCGCTGTGTGGTCATTGGAATACAGATTCATCCCATTTTTTGAAGTATTGCATAATAGCGATATGGCTTTTTTATAGGCAGAAAATGCCTAACGCATACCCCTCCGTCAGGGGAAACGGAAGGGTTATGTGGGGCTTGCACCCACTAAAAACTGTCTGTTACCACGACGGATCCGCTGGCGGAAGTACGGGATTCACTGTCGTATTCACCGCGCTTCCGCCAGGTCTCGACCAGCCACCGCAGCAGCGAGTCTTTTTTTTTTTTTTTATAATTGATAGGCTTGCGCTTGACTACAATCAAGTCCGATTTACAGAAATGATGAGGTCTAGGATGGAGCGCGCTTGCCTAGAAAATGCCTATTCACTCTTCTCTTGAAGGCACCCAGATTGTATTTGGCTGGGAACACGGAAGCTGGAAGGGTGTTCCACACCTTAGCGGTTCGAATCAGAAACGTAGAAGAAAAGCGTTTCGTCCGAGTACGCTGGACATCAACCACATAAGGATGCCAATTCTCTCGACGTCTCGCGGTTCTATGGTAGAAAGGTGAAGGTGGCACAAGGTTGTGGAGTTCTTGAGCACACTCTCCAAAATATATCCTGTAAAAAACCGCTAAACAGGCAACACTGCGTCGGTGTTCTAAACTGAGCAGTTTCGCCCGTGTTAGCGATTCCTTGCCGATTATTCTGCGTGCGCGGCGATCAACCGAGTCCAATGCATCGAGCTGGTATTTGGCAGATCCATCCCATAGGTGACTGCAGTACTCCATGCCGGAGCGAACTTGAGCTTCATATAGCGTCAAAAGCTGTTCGGGCTTGAAGTACCGCTTAACCTTGTTCAGGATGCCAAGTTTTTTGGCCGCTGTTTTTGCCTTTTCCTCGATGCATTTCCCAAAATTGAGATTGGGTGAGATGTTAATACCCAGGAGGTCGATATGATCGCTAATCGGAACGGATACATTTTGAAAAGTGGGAGCCAAGGGCCTCTTTTTTGCGGTGAATAAGCACGCTTGCGTTTTGGTAGCGTTAAACTTGACTAGATTAGCGTCACCCCACTCAGACACTTCTTTTAGAGTCAAGTTAACGCGATCTACCAATGCCTCTCTTAGCTCTAGTATCTCAGCACCGCTGGCTTTTGGACTAGACATGTATCTCTCCGAAACAGTGCTGTCATCAGCGTAACCAAATAAACCTGTCACATCATTGTCGGCAGCCTGGCCGCTGCCGAAGCCATCTCAAAGGTGTGCCTGTATCTGGCCTCACCTCACCTCCTGGCCTGTCTATGTTTTGGGCGACGGGCGGCCCCTAACGCCCGTCACCCGAAGGCCGGATAGCGATATGGCTTGACGATATTATTTTTTTTCATATTTTATAGAAAAGTTCGAAGGCAATAACAAAATTAATTACTGTTACAGTTAGGTGCTCATCATTTCAAATCACATATTGATGAGTGCTGAATGACCCATCGTACCAAATCTTAGTTCCACCAGGCCAGTCTCACTTATCACGTGGCCGTCCCGGCTACAAGTACGGGTCCGAACCTCAATATTTCAGATGGTTGCCGCTCGCGGGCCGAGTTGCACGCGCTAGTTCTGTACGGCAGCCCTATTACGTCGTAAGAGATAAAGTTAGGCGATAGAAAGAGACCACAACATTGCGTTTGTTGCGTGTCGATTTTGAGGGCGGGGCCATGCGCTATTGCGAACTCAATTGCACTTTTTGTGTCAGCGCTAGAGTCGCTATTTCTTAAAATAATCGTGCGGAGTGAACCTTCTGGTACTATTTAGTGTTCTGTGGTTCCACGATCAAGATCATTTATCTTTTACGTCACAAACAAGTTCCAAAGTACTGATTCGGCAGATGTTAAATGAAAATTATTCCCACGGTGATAATAATATTACATAAATCATTCAATCTTTACTTGCTTTCCTAGAGACGACAATATTTTTCCTAAACTATACTATAAATCAAGCATCGATAAGGAGACAAAATTTCAGTACATAATTGAATTATTACGTGTCTTGTCTCGATTTATAAATTTACAAGTTCACGATACAACTCTATGTAATACTAGCTGACCCAGCTATACAATAACCTCAAAAAACAAACAAAATAAAAGTTTTGATTACGGTTGGATAAAAAAGTGATTTTTATGGTTTTTCTGCTTCTAATATAGTACGGAGTCAGACACTCACTTGGCCGATTTTATTCTTTTTTGAAAGCAATAAATGTAAAGTTTTCTGCGGTATACTGATAATATTAACGATGATGCAGCAACAAGGTAGCCCCGATGCAGTCAACTATAAATCAAGCGGAGGCTTACGGAGACAGCAATAATTTTGACATGACGCTTCCCAACTACGGGTAAATAGACCGCGGGTCTCATTTGCATGCACCACCTGCGCCGCGCTCACCCGCTTAATTGACCGCGAGATATTCTGTGTGACGCTGGAAACAGATGGTCTCTCAAACCTTTTAGTACCTACATATAAAAACTAGTAGGGCGCGTGGAGGCGCGGGCCACATGTGGCCCGCGTGCTGTCTTCCCGCCTTTAAAAAAATCCCTTTAAAATTCCTCTTACATTTTGTATGGAAAAAATAAATTCCGCCATTTTAAATTTTTTTCTGTCCATCGAATAGACCTCCGGGTCCTGATCACTTCATGTCAAGAAACCGTTCTTCCATCTCTTATACTTTCCGAGATATCGACGAAATTCGAATGGCGGCCATTTTGAATCCGCCATTTTGAATTTTTTTTCAGCTCACTGCCAATTGGATGACGTTTCAAATGACATTTGGTCGAGCACCCCCCACCTATCTTCGATACCCTGGTCGTGCTCTTCACCCAAAATTGTTCAGGAGAGGTGATCAATGAGTCAGTCAGTCAGTCAGTCAGTGGCCAATCAGCACGAGTAGCTATATATATTGTAATTGGAAATTTACTGAGGTAGTGATTTGTACTATTATATTTATGAAACTAAGCAGTATAGAGAAACTAATACTTTGGTTCAGGAAACATTTGAGTTTATGCTGAATCCAATGTTTCACTATACGAGTAAATAGATCGCGGGTCTCATTTACATGCACCACCTGCGCCGCGCTCACTCGCTTAATTAACCGCGAGATATCTGTGTGACGCTGGAAACAGATAGTCTCACAAACCTATTAGTACTTATAAAAATTGGAAATTTATTGAGGTAGTGCTTTGTACCTAATAGTATGTTTTTTAAACTGTATAGTATAGAGAAAACTAATACTTTGGCTCAGGAAACATTAAGTTTATGATGAATCCAATGTTTTACTACGAGTAAACAGATCCCGGGTCTCATTTGCATGCACCACCTGCGCCGCGCTCACCCGCTTAATTGACCGCGAGATATTCTGTGTGACGCTGGAAACAGATGGTCTCACAAACCTATTAGTACTTATAAAAATGGGAAATTTATTAAGGTAGTGCTTTGTAATCAGGGTTGGGCAGTATTTAAATTACTTGAAATACGTAATTAAAATACAAATACGTATTTGGTATTTGTATTTCAATTACTTCCTTAAAATGTAATTTGTAATTCGTATTTCAAATACCTGACGCCGAAGTATTTTGTAATTGGTATTTCAAATACTTGAGGCTTCAAAATACATTTTACCTTCATTTAACTCTTTCTGATCCCTCGCTATTGCTATATCTATCTCATCTGTCATCGAGAAAATAAAGGATCGGAAAAGGTATAATTTGACATAAAATTTGGACAAATTTCCAACAAAAAATCCCCTATTCTCTCTCACCAATTTCGATAAAATTTACATGGGACCTATTCGAGACTATTTCCTATCGATCAAAAGTAGAAACATGCAAATCTGTTCCGTATTATCGGAGAAATCGATGGACATATTATACATCCATAAAAAACATACGCGCCGAATTGAGAACCTCCTCCTTCTTTTGTTTTTCGAAGTCGGTTAAAAAACAAAATTTTTTTGGCGTTATAAAGTAAGTAAAATCTCAAAAAATTAATGTTTTCAAAATACATCGAGAATGTTATCAAACAAAGAATTTTAACGGTGATTACCATTATATTTATAAAATGTTTTTTTAGTTTTGTTTTTACGTAGGTTTTTGTTTTTCCCATCTTGTTTTCTTCAACTTTTCAGCCTGTACTGATCTAGATTACTGTATTTTGTATTTTGTAATTTGTATTTCAATTAAAAAAAGCTAAAATACTGTATTTTGTATAATTAATATTTTAAATACCTTGCCTAAATATATTTTGTATTTCGTATTTTAATTACTTGCGATACAGTATTTTTTAATTTGTATTTCAATTAAAGCAAAGCATGTATTTTTGCCCAGCCCTGTTTGTAATATTATGTTTTTTAAAGTAAGCAATATCGAGAAAACTAACACTTTGGTTCAGGTTATACAAAAATCACGTTAAAAATTAAAATAAAAATGAAAAATCTTTATTATTCACATAGGCCTAAATAATAATAGGCTTCTTCTTATGAAAAGTCAAAACTCTACCGCCAGGTTCGGAAGGCAGGTTTACTCCGAGAAGAACTGGCAAGTAACTCGGCACTCGCTCTTTTCAAAAATGTCACTGATTAGGTACATATTTTTAAGATATCTCGTGAGGTACCTATGGTGGGGAAGCATATGCCCGCCATTCCAATTATCGTTGATCTAGTGTTCTGAACATTTAAATATTTTATCTATTTTTTACATGTCCAATACATTTGTCATGAGTATTCAAAAACGCACATTATTTTGGGTTGAAAAAATGTATACCTACCTAAACCTATGGACGCTATCCAAAAGTTGTGAAGACGCAGGTGCTTGGTACAAATTGGCGCCGCAATGAGGTGGAGAGACGTTATATCAAAATTATTGTTGTCTCCAAGTGATTTATGCGCTGTCACTGGCAGCCGCACCTGACTACCTTACACTGCCTTTGCATCGTAATCAAGAACATGCTAGACACTCAGGTAAGCACCGCAAAGGAGTTATCTCTATTATATAAAATTCTTTCGATTTTCTTTGTAACCAAACTCCTCCGAGACGGCTGGACCGATCGTTATGAAACTTTCAGGGTGTGATCTCTGGGTCCGGGAGCGGATTTTTATCTATATTTGATGTCCCTAAACGGCAAAACGAAGTTTGCCGGGTCAGCTAGTCATTTATAAAATAATAATAATAATAAAGCTTTTTAGTTTTCTGGTGTCAAAGTTCATATTACATCTTAAAATCACATCAAAATAAAAGCAGCCAAGTGCGAGTTGGACTCGCGCACCAAGGGTTCCTTACTACTACAGAAAAAGTAAAACGTTAGAATCATTTTTCTTACCGAACCGCAAAATTAACTTTGTGTTTTGAGGTTAACTGTTAATACCATAAACTTAATAAATAATAGATACATGGTTTATTTGTTTTTTAATTTTTATGTATTTTTAAAGTTTTTTTTAGAATTAATATACGAAGTAATTATTAATCATAATAATTATTTCAAATATTTCTATTGGTAAACTTTTAAAGATGGCGCTTTAATATTTCTTCGCAATCGACATAACACACGGCCCCGGCTCGGCTGTAATGCGACAATCCACCTGCATGGAGAGATGCAATAAAGGTTTCACTTGACAAACCTTTTATTTTTCCGTTATCAAAGTTCGATAGTGAACATTACAATTTGAATTCAAATAAAACAAATTATATACCTATTAAAAAGACACATCGTCGGTAAAATACAATTAAACTTATGGTAACACGCGCTTAAATCTATAACAGGACAGAATCCAATACGTGCATGTACTTAAATTATACTCCACCACGCGTTTCCGCTTCACTGAATATTGCCTCACTAATGAATGTGCGTAATCGGTGGGAATAAGCAGGCGGTTGTGAAATTGATACCATATCATAACAATATTATGATGTTCCCTCCTACTTAGCTAGTCCCTCTTACCCCAGGCCAGTCCTAATGATCTGGTGGGCGATTCACGGTCGTGAAGTTATCACACACTGAGTGAAGTGAATCAAGAGAGAAAATACAAAAATGAACACTAAAAAATTACTTTCCGTATAAAGGTTTAGAGTGTAAAGTTGATTATAATTCAACATAGCAAACACAATGCCTCAACCGTATCGTGCAACTTAAATTTAGTTTCACGATTCTCAACCATGTTGCGTCTTGAACCTCATTCAATTTTACGCTCTATGTCAATAGTTGTAAAATTAATTTTCCAGTGTTCTCATAAGAAAGCCCAGCAGGGCCGTAAAAACTGGTTTCGACCATTTCTTTTTTTTTACACGTAGAACGTAAATACTAACTACTTTGAAATTATAAACCCAAACGAGATATAACTTTTGCAGTTTAAATGAATTACTGACATTGATGTTATTATACGTCTACTAAAAACAGACACAAAATTAGCCTACAGTAAAATATACAGTAGTACAGTAGAAAATGTGAAACGTGAGTAGGTAAACTGTCACATTTTCTAGATGAAAACGATAAAGATCAGAAATAGTCCAAACAAATAGCAAGGCTTAAATTAATGCCAAACATTTAAAAGCAAATGCCTTAAATTACGCCGGGCCGTAATTTTCGCTCTCCAGTGGGACAAAATGGCCGAGTAGATTAGAAAGGGCCATTTTAAATTTTAATGGCCGCTTTTACTACGATTTATCCTTTATCTTAATCGATATTATTATATATTTGGTAGACAAACATAGTAATTTTCCAAATTGCATGAATAAAACCATCGTGTTATAGCTATCGTGTATAAGCCAGACCGACATACAACGACTTTTTTGACTCCGGTCTCCAGCACAAACACTTGGGCCCTTTAGGTTAAATAAATAAAATAAATATATCAGGACATTAAACACATCCCTGGTGCAGTGGCGGCGCGCTCGGATTCGACTGCGAGGTCGCGGGTTTAATTCCCGTCACAGGCTACTTTGGAATTTTACAATTCCTAAATTGGCTCAGGTCTTTTCTGGTTGGAGGTTTCAGCCGTGGCTAGTTAGTAACCTTACCATTTAGCGTTCCGGTGCGATGCTTGTAGAAACCATTGGGTTCCAATTTAGTGCGATAACATCTTATGCTGCATCATCACTTACCACCAGGAGAGATCGCAGTCAAGTACTAACTTGTATTAGAGTAAAAAAAACATCACAATCTAGCCCCAAAGTAAGCGATAGCTTGTCTTATGGGTATTAGATAACTGATATAAATATTATTTAACATACATTAATACAATATATTGCAAACACCCAGACACTTAGAACCATTCATGCTCATCACGCAAACATTTTCCAGTTACGGAAATCGAAACCACGATCTCCTACGCAGACGACAGGATCGCTACCGCTACGCCATTCGGTCGTCAAATCTCTTAGCTGCTATTTTGCAAGCTGTAATTTTGCACCTGAAGTAATCTGCCTATAGATGTAGCTATAAATTACTGTAAAATAATTGGGTATTTTAAATATGCCACGAAAACTATGAACTTTTCTGGGATAAAAATTAGCCTGCATTTTTAGTAGTATGTGTTTATATAATATCTATCTTTATACCAAATATCAACTAAATCGGTTCAGTAGTTACGTCGTGAAAGAAATACAAACATCCAAACTCAGAAAGTCACAAACTCTCACATTTATAATATTTATATCTCACATTTATAATACCTATATAATATATATGATTAGATTTAGGCACAAACAACTTACACACAAAACATTGATAAAAAACTTACTGGAATGATTTCCCACGGGATACCAACAAAGCAGGATGGGTCAGCTAGTACAATATCATTTACATACCTAAATAACACTAAAATCTGTGTTCGGATTGATGAAATAAAATATATCTTATGATTCTTTAGTCATTGAAATTAATGACCAGTGTTTTCAGCGGAAATCCACTTTGTTTTGCGTAATTATTTTCATTTTTCAAAGACCGCTACATTAGACGGTGTTACAGGACCCTTCTTAATATTTTAATGGAAGGTCTATTTTTGCAGGTATTAAATTACTTATTTTCGCTACGTACTTTGAAAGTTCTAAAGAGCTTTTTTGAGTGTCGTTGTTTGATAGTAAATTAAAAATTTTAAAACAAGAAAACGTAGAACAAAAACCTTTTTATCATATACCTACTTAAAAAATATAATCTCCATATCTAATTTCTTTTATTCTCTATCTTAAAATTGTAGTAAAATATGAGTCTGCAAGGAGACTGATAAGTAAATATTGTAATCAGCCTTCTTCTTGTTATTAATCATAAGATTTTAATAATAGGGAAGTCAATATTAATGTACAGCTTGTATGTTTCATTAATGTAGAGCTTTCTTGAATGTTTAAATTAAGGCATAATATAAAAGTCAGCAAAGGCCTTGATTTTTTAAAAATAGGTATAATCATTGATATAAATGATGGGTATAATGCCTAACCTTGCCTTACGTAAGACAATGGCAACAAAGTCAAAGGATTCAACTAAACTCAATCTTAACTGGCATCTCTCCTCCAAAATCTATTTTAGGTATATAAAAAGAAAAGTCATCAGTTATTAACTGTCTTATTTCCTCACCATAGCAAGCAATCCCTTGGACCAAGGGAGCTAATATTTAGCACAGAAGTTTCTTTGCAATTAAAGATAATATAACAACGGATTTTGTAAAATTACCACGAAATCACTTGAGCGAAGCAAGGGCAAAAGGGCAAAAAAACTTATCACATTTTTACCAAGAAAAGCACAAAATATAATACAAAAATAGTAATTGTTATGAAACAACGTGAAAACCTGACGAACACCATCAAACAATTCGCGGTATTCAATGAAAATAATGATGTAATGTTGGGATGATAATATTATCCAATTATTTCCATTCTCTAGATTGATATAAAAGATAAAATGGACCCGATTAGGTAGGGAAAATTTGACTTGGAATAGATAACTTTTATATTTAATGAAATGATAAAGTAGAATACTTGCATCGTCAATCTAGAATATCATTTTTTTCATTTAAATTCAAGCAATTCTTTCTATCCCCTTTATCTTGTATTCTTTATGAAATGAAATGAAAATGAAAAATAATTAAAAAGCTAGTAATTGTTGGGGTGGCACCGATAGGAAGGTAGCAAAACAGAGATAAAAACTACCAAAGATTTTTTTCTTTCTCGTTTTTCGTCAAATTCAAATTCAGTTAAATTCGGGGATGAACGGGATTTTTTTCCTTTTGTCGCCACTCAGAGACCAAGTTAGGCGAGGTACTCTTAAATACCATTATGCTTGTTACTCATTCCGATTTGGCAAAAATTTGCAACGGTCAAATTTCTTGCGCATTATTCTCGCTGGAAACAGGTTTCCGAACGTTGCGATAGGGTCTGACATTTCATAAGCCCCTGCAAGTTACGCCTATGTGGAAGAATACACCTTTGGTTTTTTTTTTTTTTTTTGAGTGGGGACAGTTCACCGAGGTTTTCGTATTCCGGAAAATCTCTGGTTCCTGCGGGATTTTTTCCGAGCGCGATACGAGCAAAACCTAATCTAAAATAAAGTTTTTAACTGACAGTCTACAGTTCAAGCGGGAGTTAATAATATAATTTAGCTCTACAACACCTGATTAAATTACTGTGATTTTGCTCTTCGTATTACGACAGTTCAGACTGTTTTAATAACATTAAAAACGATTTTACTTTTACTCTCGTAGTACGAGTTGGCTTATTATTTTGTATTATTTTAAACTTATTATATAGGGTTACTGATGAAAAGACGGCGATCTGTTAAGGGGGCGAATTTCGTCCACTACAAATACTTTAAAGACGTATTTACGTCAGAACCAAAATCCTCTTGGATAAAGCTATATACGCAAACGTAGTTTAATATTCAATACAAACACATCTTAAATACTTGGTTTACGTAGCGAACCAAAGCTATTAAAGTCCACTTCTATAAAGTTTCAGCGTTACCTATTATATGTAGAGATAGTAAAGATAGTTTAGATAGCACAGTATATTTAAATTGTTATGTACAGTCTCGCCGTCATAGTTTAAGATAACTTATGTAATTTTGTAAAATACTTAATTAAAAGCAAAAAGTATAACTAAGAATGCGACCTTAAAAAACTTTTTTCCACCATCGCTATTTTTTTACTAATTCAATAATTATAAACTAGCAAAACCAGTATCGATATTCTAATTTGGAGAGATAAACCTCAGAGTTACGGCTCTGAAGGAAGGAACTCTTTAAAGCTCGGAGAGCAACTGACTGAATTGTTGCTACTAGAAACCCATAAAAGCCTAATAAGTAAACAAACAATCATTTTCATGTCTTGTTTGAAACATTAGTCTCCCAACCAACCAATTTATGAAGGTTTGTTATTTATACGCAAACTCCGTATTCATGGAGGTATTCTTGCAACTGAATCAAAGTGCGATGTCTCAAGGACTCAAACCCGCAATCAAAACTAATTATCTCGACGTGCAATGCTATAGGGTATTGTGGGAATTGTATATAAATAGACTTAAGTACGAGTTACGTAGATACACGATAGTTTTATGAAGCGTTGAAACTCGTCACGTATCGCTGTCGTACAGATGTAGCTACGAGAATATCTACGGAACCGAGCGCTAAGGCGTGTAATTGATAAATTTATCTACATAATGAGAGAGGACTCTTTAGGTACAATTATCTCACTAACCGACGAAAAAAAACGGAAGAGGTTCTCAATTCGACGCGTATTATTATATCTATTTCAGTATGACCACGAATTTTTTGTAGAGTAGTCCGATTTTGAAAATTCTTTTTTTATTGGGAAGCGTCTAAACTCTAAAGGTCCTTAAGACATAAATTAATAATACGTACTTAACAAAAAAACCGACTTCAACTCTCATCAAACGGATAATACGGATACGGATGACGTTTTTTTTAGTTGTAGTCAACTTGAGACCCTACTGTTTAGTAAACTTTTATACTGATCGCAAGCGATTTACTCTTATGAGGAGTTCCGTTCCGTATCTCCGAAGATATTCATGAGATCTTAACCAAATTGAAATGGGACCACCTCTGAAGTATGTCCTACCAAACAAAAAAAGAATCATAAAAATCGGATTAGAATTGACGGAGAAATCGCGTAACAAACATACAAAAAAATATAAATAAAAAAAAAACATACAGTCGAATTGAGAACCTCCTTTTTTTGAAGTCGGTTAAAAAAATATATCAAACCTAACGGCAGGAAAACAGAGGATGAAGATTATAATGTATTACTACGCATAACTTTTTATGGAGAGTAATTTTGAGTCAAACAATAAATTAACAAAGATCTATACTTAATTATAGATATTTCAATCCACGAAGACGCGCCCCACTCTGTTAAAATCGCATATGTTTCAATCGATTCGTTAAATAAATGAAGTCGGTTAAAAAGGGTTTATTATTTCTTGCTTTTCAGTTTTATCGGTGGTTTAATTTTTTATATCATGTGGTTATAAATCCAACCTGCGAAGTTTGAACTGTTTCCTCGTGAATAACATCAAAGGATGCCTTTTATCGGCATTTGTACTTTCTTTGATCTTCTTATATTTCGAGGGTTCTTCAAAGCTTGATGGACACATTCACTCAATACGAGATTTGTACGCTCTAAAGAAGTACTTAGGTATACTGAGGAAAAAATGAATTTGTGCTGATTTTGCAAGCATGAAATACATTGAATTTTGCATAACGTATAGTATTCCTAGATCTACCTACAGGATTTTATGGGTAACGCATCTTTACCGTTGTAAATACCATTATTTTTAGCAAACATTTTTTTATTTTTGCACTCTTTAAGTTTTCAAGTACTTGACTGCGATCTTACCTAACGTTTAATGATGATGCAGCCGAAGATTAAAGTCGAACTAACTTGGAAGAGGTAAGCAGCATTGCGCCGAAATGCTGAGGCGGTGCGTCTTTGCTGGTAGGGAGGTATTTATCTGGTAACTAGCCACGGCCGAAGCCTCCCACCAGACCAAACCTGAGCCAATTTTGAAATAATAAAATTCCAAAGCGGCCCGTGGCGGGAATCGAACCCGCGATCTCCCACTCAAATACGAGCGCGCGCTACTGGGCCAGGGAGGTCGTCAAATTTAATCGGTCGGTTTAATTTAATTGTTTATTTAAAAAAGTTATGGGATTTACGTATGTAAGCAGACGATATTGAAATCAAAACATTTTTTGCGAGCACTGAAAAATTAATTTTAAGTCTATTGACACACAACGTAAAATGGAATGTAGTTCAAAACGCAACGTGGTCGATTATCGTGAAATCAAATTTACTTTGCGCGAGAATGTTGAAACTTGAAAAATTTTACGGTCTAAACTAATAGACGTGAAGTTAATTTTTTTTTATTTTTTTTATTTATTTATTTAAATATCTTTATTGCTTTAGATGAGTACATAGAATTACAACGAAAGGAAAACAGAGAAATACAAAGGGCGACCTTATCACTAAAGTGATCTCTACCAGGTAACCCACAATTACGGACCTTTGATCTAAAAAACGACGGGGAATCGCAATAAAAATAAAATAACATACATAGACTTACAAACTAATACATACACACTATAGTAATAACAAATTTGTAGAATAGATATATATATATATATATATATATATATATATATATATATATATATATATATATATATATATATATTAGGTCCTTACATATGAAATTGGCGTTTTGTATGGGAGGAACATAAAGTCGATTTTTTTTAAATATAATATTTATATTTAATCAAAGTATGTACCATTGCTATCTATGGACTTTTGCCACCTTATAGGTAGTTCATTGATCCCTTTACTAAAAAAGCCATTCGGACGGGAATCAATAAAATCTTTGAAAGCGCTTTGGACTGCCTCATCGGAGTTAAATTTTTTCCCTTGTAAGAAGTTATCCAAATTTGGAAAAAAATGGTAATCTGTTGGAGCAAGGTCCGGGGAGTAAGGTGGATGTCTTAGGCATTCCAATTGAAGCTCCTCTAATTTGGTAGCCGTCTGTTGTGCAGTGTGTGGTCTAGCCTTGTCCTGAAGCAGCAGTGGCCTAGAACGATTGACTAGCCTCGGTTGTTTAGCAGCTAGCTTTTCCATCATGGATTGCAGTTGCTGACAATAGATATCCGCCGTAATCGTCTGGCCAGATTTAAGAAAGCTGTAGTGAACGACGCCGGCGCTAGTCCACCAAACGCTCACAAGTAATTTTTTTTGAGTCAATTTTCGTTTGGGGCAGGATTTGGCTGGTTCGCCAGGGTTCAACCATTGCGATGAGCGTTTCCGATTATCATACAGGATCCATTTTTCATCACAGGTAATGATTCGATGTAAAATCCCTTCATTACTGTGCCGGTTGCGTAATGTAACACAGCAGTCTACGCGCGTTTGTCGGTTTGCTGCACTCAATTCATGAGGTACCCACCTTTCAAGCTTTTTCACCTTCCCATTCTGCTTCAAGTGAACTAAAACAGTTTTATCACTAACACCGCAGCCTGCAGCTAGCTCGGACGTGGTTTGCGATGGATCCGCTTCCACAATAACCTTCAATTCTTCATTGTCAACTTTGGTCTCCGGCCGTCCACGGGGCTTGTTCTGCAGGTCGAAATTTCCAGAACGAAAACGTTGGAACCAAAAACGCACTGTGTTTTCTTTTGCGACACCCTCGCCGTACACATCATTAATCCTTCGAGCCGTTTCTGCAGCACTGGTGCCACGATGGAACTCGTACTCGTAAATAACGCGATATTTCAAGTTTTCCATTTTGTAAACAGAGTGGCGCAAAAAAAAAACCAAAAGAGAAAAAAACAAATGAATTACGATTTTCAAAACACAAAAGCATGAGTAAATAGCTGTATAAATTTGAAATTGGAATTTTTAACCAAAGAAGAGATATTTGAGATCAAAGTGGCCAGTACGACAAAACGCCAATTTCATATGTATATATATATAATATATATATATATATATATATATATATATATATATATATATATATATATATATATATATATATATATATATATATATATATATGTGTATTATATATATAAACATACATAAACAATATTAATACATACAATATACAAATTATTTCAGAATAAATCTTTCAATGTTTCAAAGCGATAGATAGTGCATTTTGACACGTTTTTTGAAAACCGCTAATGATTTGGCACGTCTGATTTCAACCGGGAGAGCATTCCACAGAGTTGCCGCCTTCATGGTAAAAGATTCAGAGTATGATCTTGTATTGCACTTGGGGACAATTAACTTGCAGTCCCAACAGGAGCGCAGGGGGCGCTCACGTTCAAGCGAACTAATGAACTTAAATCTCTCCATAAGATAGGGCGGAGACCACGGGTGGAAGAGGGTAGCATATAAAAGAGATAGAATATGTAGATTACGCCGATGCCTTATATGAAGCCAATTAAGCTCTTTCCGGTATTGCGATATGTGATCATATTTCCGCAGGCCGAAAATGAATCGGATGCAAAGGTTTTGCAGGCGTTCCAGCTTGTTCAAGAGGTCCTCGGTCAAATCCAAGTAGCAAGCATCAGCGTAATCTAGGATGGGAAGAAGGAGAGTGTTGGCCAATAATATTTTGGTCTTAATTGGTAAAAAATTTTTCCACCTTTTCAAGGAGCCAAACGCCCCAAATACTTTTCTACTAACAGCTGCAACTTGCGGTTTCCATGATAGACTACTATCCATAATAATCCCAAGATTTTTGACAGTTTCACTGTAAGGAAGCGCACATCCATCAAAGACCACAGGTGGTAAAGAGGAGAAATTAAGTTTAGAAACCTGATGGGAACTACCAATAATTATAACTTGGGATTTATTGGCATTAACAAGTAAACCATAGGAGTTGCTCCACCCAGCGACTAGAACCAGCTCACGATTCAACCGACTTATGGCTTCAGAGATGTGGTCAGCTGGAGTGGATAAGTAAAGTTGGAAATCGTCTGCATATAAATGGTAATGGTATGGAAAGAAGATTAGTCACAGTGTTAATAAAGATAGAAAAAAGTAAAGGAGATAGGACACCGCCCTGTGGGACACCAGCACTAAGACGACAGTAAGACGACAGGCTTGACTTGCCTCGGATGCATTGCGTTCTATCATGTAGGTAAGATCTGAACCAATCAACAACAGCTGGAGAAATATTAATTGACATGAGGATAGCCAAAAGAATGTCGAAGTCAACCGTGTTGAAAGCGTTCGAGAAATCCAGCAGTACCAGAATCGTTACTTGCTTATTATCAATGGCTAATAGTATGTCATCACCAACCTTCGTCAAAGCCGTCACCGTACTGTGGCCCTTGCGAAAACCTGATTGAAATGGATTAAGGATGCAATTTTTTTTTTATTTTATTTCTTGATTCAAATCACTCGCAGTGTGTGAAAACGTTACGTGAATAGCACCCCTGTATTTTAATTAGGAGTAAATATGAGATCGTCACCTGTATTTTAATTAGGAGTAAATATGAGATCGTCACCATTGCCAACACCACAATGCAATAGACTCCTCCAAATAAATCATCATGAAATCCGGGATAACACTTCTCCAGCCATTGCGCGCAGACTTAGCCGTAAATCTAAACTGCACTATGTTACACTAACCCACATTGCGATTTGTGACTAAGCCTTTAAACTAACATACTCGAGAGCTTTAAATGAATTTCGAAAACTCTGATTTTTCAAAACTGTCACCTGCATGGAATGCATAAGTTTCTTCAGTGATCATTATAAATATCGTTTTTTCTTATCTCAAAATAACGAAAGCATGGCAGGAAATTGAATAAAAAACATCTTCGAACTTTTGAAGTGGCACAAAAATCTTGTACCTAGTGTGCCTAGTGATGTGCTATTGGTATTGAGTAGTTCAGACCATGTCTATCTCTTCAGGAGGTGGGAGTTTGAATCCCAAGTAAGCACCTTAACTGCAGCGTTTGTGCACACTAAATATCTCTTGCTTAGCGTTAATAACAACATCGTAAGGAAACCTGAATGAGATACACTATAATGTTCTCAAGTAGTGTGAAACCTGCCAACCTCCTCTGAAAGGATACTTGTTTCCATTAGTAGGGTATATAATAAGGGCTTGATCATGATGTATTTTCAGTTCACAATAATTATCACAAGAGAAAATAACGTATTAAAAAGTTTGAAAGCTCATATCAACATGAAGGCTATAATACCTCTAGGAAATCTGATAACCTGACCTCTATCTTATTACCAAAGAGTTCTTTACAAACCAAACGGCCTTAATCGAAAGAAAATCCCTAATAATCTCTGGATTAGAACGAGCCCGACCATTTGCGTCCTTTCTGAGGTCCCGTACATAAATCAATGATTCATCGTCATACATTTCGAAGGAAAGATTTACAATAGGTTCATTTGTGTGCGTGCGTAATGTGAGGAAAGCTTTTGTGTTCAGAAAATCTTTATTTATGTACAAGAGGCCCGGGAGCGTATTATCACAAATTAGATAATAGTTACGTACTACATCCTCTACCTTCTAAGTGCGTTCGTACTTATTTATCTGTGTTCCTTAATTAAACGAAATGTTTTCCAGACAATCGCAGGTTCGTACAATAAAATTTTATTTTATCACACTAATATTAAGAAGGCAAAGGCTACATGTATGTATGTTTGTCCCTTCACACTTTAAATTCTGAACCGACTATGAGGATAGATTTATAGGTACCTATTTTTATTAAGGCTAATTTTTATTCCGGAAAATTGGTGGTTCTCGCAAGATTTGTTGAAAACTGAATATATATCGAAAACTGGATGGTTGTAGAAAAAATAGTTTTGATACAATTCGCAGAATTAATAATGGAGAAATACCATTATTCCTGGAAATAATACTCAAACAAACAGTGTACGGTTCTCGCAGGAATTCAAATTCAAGAAAAATTCACGCAGGCCAAACTTAGTACTGAAATAAATACATTTTAACTTCATTATTTGTATTTTTTTGGAGCGTTCTTTTGAGGCTCGAGTTTTCAAATTCGTCAAAGCTATCAAAACTTGTAAATTACTTTGGTAGAAGTTAACGTAAATAATATTTTTTACTTTTTTATTTTCGTTTTTTTATTTGAGTAACTTACGGTTGGGTTGAGGTGCTGGAATAAAAGTCATGCACTGGAAAATCCCCATCAGGTGGAATGACGACATCGAGACAGTTGCGGGATGTTACTGGCTTCAGGCGTTGCGAAATGGCGGTGTTTGGCAACTTTTTCAAGAGGCTAATGTCCAGCAGTGGACGTCCATCTGCTGACGCCAGCATAAGTCCATCATATGGTCAAAATGACACTAGGATAGCCCTTTTAACGGCGTAGACGGTCGTTTAAAGTGATTTTAGCAACTTGTTTTGAACTAAAAACGATAAAGACAATTAACTAGTTTCAAACTTAAACGTCATGTATTTTGGGTCTACAATTTAAAGGAGGATGGCCAGATTGCATGCATTATGAGACCCAGTGATAGAGGTCTCGTACATCATGAAAACTTATCAATATTTGTAGAACGGGACATAACTAACAAAAGAGCTAATGGTAAGTAAGCCTAATTCAGTGGGAGAAAAAAGTTATAAGTATGATTAAAACTAGAAGATAACCTCAAATAATTTAATTAAATCATGAACTACTTTTACCCCGTTTTTACCTTAGTTTATTGTTCAAATCTATCAAAATCTTATAATATGTAGGTACCTACCTACATATCTACCTAATATAACGTTCCATCTCTACCTATTTAGAAAGTACCTACCTACCTTTCAGGTTATAGGAAGCATAGGCGAAGGGAGGCTAAAAAGCCACGCACTCTATGCCACGCAGAGTTACAAGTCGCAGACGCACAATAGCTCCTTTCAAGTGTCAACTATCAATTGTCAGAATCAAAATGGCGCGGGGCACCTAACGTTCCATTTTATTACTGAATATTCATATTATTAGTTAAAGCTGTTGTTATACACGCATTTTGATAAATATATTTTTTATAATGTAATAAATATTGATTAAAAAAGTAGGTATGTCATAGATAAAATATCATACCTTTTTTTATAAAAATAAATCGATGGCCTAGAAAAACAATCTAATTACATATTTTTGCTTAGTGAAACGTAACGTAAGCCGGACTTGAACCGCATCTGACACAAGTTGCGTTTTGTTACTGCAAAACGACTTGGTTTTTACTAAATTGGAATAATTTCTATCTTTTGTCTCCCGCTGCGTACATCGCGAATAATTTTTCTTTAAATATTGTTTAAACTTCTAAATATAATAAATGTAAACTTGAGGCTGTTCGGTCATTTGTTAATTTTAAAAAGGTGTGGGGCAGTCGTGACCAACCTCCTTTGCTATGAAGCAGAAACACGTTTGGATAAAATTTTCTCGATAGAAATTTCTCCCAAAAGTTTCTTCAAAATCTTAATGTGTAATTTCTATTTTAATGTGTCGGTAATAATGATACCTACCTATCCAAAAACGCTCAGAACGGACATTTGATAACTGAATTAGTTTTTAAGAAATTAGATAAAACGTCGTTTTTCTATTACATTCTTTCGCAACGGTGCATGTCGCACCCACCAACGTATACCTACGTGAGACAAAAATAAATTCAATATAATATCCTCTTCCCTCATAATACGTACATTTCCTACGACTCGCATGAATAAAATGGCTTATGAGGAAATCACAAAATCATAGTACCTATAGACGAACGACCATCAGTGAGTAGATGGAGAATATTGTGTATGAAATGTCAGCCGCATTTCACCCACACGCTAGTCGAAAAATTGTTAGAGGGTTATATTTTTCTATGTTTTTCCGTGGTTTTTCCCACGGTTTTCTGTCAATCTGCTGGATGGAATCCATTTTTAAATCCCTTTTAGGAACGCGCTGACCGAGTTTTCGCACGCCTTTGTATTTTAACGAACTCTGTGACTGAATAGTGTTTGACGTGCATACTGCATAATCATAATCATACTTTTAACTTTTACCAAGTTTCTCTCACTCATATAGAATAGTACTTACCTTGATGTTTTTTCGCGTATTTTTAGATTTATTTAAAGGGGAATATCAAACTTACTAAGAACACATTATCTAAACGCTGATACTCAATCAGTGGGAGAAATAATTTCAGCGGGAACGCGCCTAAATAACTTTTTTTTTTTTCAAAAAATTATTTTTAGTCCCGTAAGCTCCAAAATGTTGATAGGTGAAGCCATCGTTGACATCAAAACAGTTGAAGCAAGAATTATGACGATGCATAATAATCAGAACCAATAATACTTCATCTAACTACAGTTCATTAATAATTCAAACTTCTGCGTTAGGTATTCCCCAAGTAAAAGTGTGTAGCTTAAGCTTTATTTGCAGAACAGTACTTAAACCATTAGTATTATAAAATCTGTATTGTAGCGTGTATTTAATAAGCCAATAAAGAATTTATTACTATTATTTCTATATTTATTATTATTGAAGCAGGCATTATTTTGCGGAAATCCATAATTAGCAGGACAGATTAATTTGTTTTGCTATAATCCGCTACTTGAAAAGATTCTGTATGGTACAAATTACAATATGCAGGAACACTGCCCACATGAAACACTACACTCAATTTTCCAACACTTTCTTCGACGCACGTTTCGCCCCGACACCGGGACATCCTCAGGAGATGTTGACTTCACATTGCGAATCGTATTATTATTATTAAACAATTGTATGTTAACTAAGCCTAAGCGACACTCGTCTCAGAATGGCGGAAGCTTCATCGTTGATAGTGGCTCAGGAAATTGGAAAGCCTATACATTCTGTCCGATTAACACACTTCAAAGGGATTGAATATTATTGTCAGTTCTCCAAATGTTACCTATTGTGTGCAGGCAAGCCCCTAAATTGTGTCAGAATTACATATTCATCGTAATCGTAGAAAAATTGTCGGATCAGCTGAAAAAATCTAAACAACAGATTAATTGGCCAGTCAACGGGCAGAAATTCTTTTTAATTATTGCGAAAATCACACAATAAAACTCGTTATTGCCTACCACAGCCACCGCTCGGAAAAAACGCGCATTGGCAGGCTTCACACACCTTTTATGAAAATTATGAATGAATCCGGTGTGCAGGTGTCCTCGCGATGTAATTTTGATTATAATCGATATGTCAAAACTTTTTTTTCTCCAAAGAATAATTAGCATGACCCAAGAATATGAAGCTGAAGTTTTTGCTTGCTACAATTTTAGGTATTAGTATAATTTTTGCGTGTACGTACAACAAACCTACTCACAGCTAAATCCAGAGTCTCCTGAACGGAAGCAACATCCTTCAAGATAGTTTGCGGGAAATTGGAAGGCTGTTTCATGCTTTCGAGTCCGCTCACATCAAAGGGAAGGAAATTACCGCTCCCAATATGATACACCGCTATAGTATTGGTAAATGTACAAACGATACGCGTAGAGTGGTTTCTAAACAGATTTGAAATAATTTTCTCAATATCAATCGCCATTTTGTCCCTGGGGAGTTGATCGATATAGCAATTAAAATTTTGAGGTCTTGTTTATTAAAATTCGAAATACAGTAAGTAAAAATACGGCTAATTGTTCAAATACAACTCTGACCTCATTGATTTGAATAGCATAATTGTTCAAATACGGCTCAAACCTCTTTGATTTGAATAGCATAATTGTTCAAATACAGTTCAGACCTCTTTGATGTTCGGAGTTACGAGCATTTGTGCAAACTAAATGACACTTTAACGGGAAAACCTGCATTCCTGCAGTGAGTTCCCAAAGGTATGCGAAGTTAGCCAACCAGCATTCAGCCAGGTGGTGGGTTAAAAGGCATACACCTCTTACTCTGAGAGGAGACCGGTGACATCAAGACCACCGTGACCGTCAAGTACTCATATCATTACTTATGTAGGGTATAGTTTAAAGTAGGAATAGGACTGAAATTCTAAACAGATTTACTTACAGACAATACAGTCATACGTATTTTTGGTTAAGGGGTTAAAAATAAGAAGTCAGTCAAGTGCATCTAGATATAGATGTGTGTCTATCTCAAGCTGTGGGAAAATATGTTTTGCAATAAGACCACATCAGTCACAAGTAGGTACCCACTGCATGCGCGTACGTGACTGGAAACTCTAATGCCAGATTGGAATGTTTAGTTCCAGAATATCTCACTCCTCTAGGATATAAACTTAGATACTTATGCTGTAAGCACACCCGCTAAGAAGATTATGTCTAGCCACAGCTTAGTTTATCTATAGTATAATGTAGACCGATTGAAAAAAATACAGACATTTTTTTTGGATAGGACACACATAAATTGTTCAAGTTTACACTTCTATCAGCATTCCTGTAGTGTTATTTTTTTACACGCTACAAGTCAGTCATTTTTACAGACTGCAATCTCACCTGATGCAGCCGAAGATGTTATCGTACTGACTTGGAAATGAAAGGGCCTAGTATTAACCCATTTTAGATGCATCGTTTAATAGCATGGCAGTACATCTTGTCGGTCCCTCCTCCCCCAGACCCAATTTAGAAATTATGAAATTCCAAAAGTTAACCGTTGTTTTTAACATAACATTTAATAGTTTTGTGTACCTACCGTATGCATTTGTGATATATCTAGGGTACCTACTTGTCAAGAAATAGTAAAAGTTTTTATACCATACCAAGCATTAGTTTAAAATTCTAATGGCGTTCAACCAATATGTTTCCACCTATTCGTATTGCTGCAGTAAATCTTTTAAAGCTTTTGCAATAAATACCTACTGCCCTAGCATGGAATTTACGGTTCAAATAGTTACTTGACTGTAATGTGGCTACCATCGCTCTGTAACATTCAGGTATATTTGACATTCACAGCAAAAAGGTTTCCAAACAAAAAGCGCCCAGAAATATCTAAACATGATTTTTAATAGTAACATAAAAGTCCATTTTTATGTACAGTCGCGGAACGAAAAGGTTCGTCGATTTTCAAATTGATTCGTTCAACGTATCACGAGCACATATTACGTTTTGAAACTGTGTTACAGAATAGACTCGAGTTAGAGAAAATAAAGTTTAACTGTTCGTTAGTAAAGTTCAAAATTGTTCAGATCAAGGTAGTTTGACTATTTATCTTGTCAACAAGATTATTATGGATAAACTGCAACCTTCTTGTTAATTCAACCTGACATTATTATTTCTGTTAAAACTATTGTCAATCAGTCAATGTCATAATTTCAAAATATCGTAATTTCTCCTAAATAACTAAGGTTTTAGTGAGGTTTTAATACATTTTGGTATTATATTTGGTTTAATACATTGACGGGATAGAAAAAACAAGCAAAACCTTATTCGATAGCAAACGTCATATTTATTCAAATGTTAGCAGCGCTGTTTCTTGCACTGGAATGTTGGCATAATGTACTAGAGTACTAGTGCAAACGAATATCGACACTAAGGTGACGAACCTTTTCATTCCGCGACTGTACTTATAACAAGCAGTTTATGTAGTAACATAAACTGCTTGTTATAAGTACATAAAATACAAAGTAGTGGTATTTTCTCATGCTCTAATAATATTCTCAACATTAGCCCTGAGGCGCGCATTATATCCTCCCGGGCGAGGTCCCGGGCATAAATCAAATGATACTCTTAGTATATATTGCCATGTATTGTGTACAGAAGATTTACGCCATGTTTACAGTATTAATATTGCGTTCGGCTAATCCTGATTTATGGTTTTGAGTTCAGGAGGTATTGTCTTGTCTAATATGTTTAACAAGAACCTAATCAGTGACTTACCACGATCCTTGAAAACGTTGACAAAAACTAAATTTCTTAAGTCCACTTTCTTTCCAATCGATTATTATCGGATCCCGGTATTCATAAACCAAATTGCAATCATCATGAGTTCATAGTCAAACACAATACAGCTACAGTGAGATGTCAAAACATACATATATTTTTGGTGGTTTGTAGGTATTTATTTTAGTGGGAGCATAGAGCTATAGTGCCAAAAATTCCTACAAATCCCTGCGGCTGCTTTTGCGTAAAGACTTCGTGTATCGACTTTATAAGACCCGGAAATGGCAATCTTGTTACCATTCTAGACGGGCAAGACTTCTTATAACTGATAAGAAAAAGTTACCGATAAGTTATAACATATATTTTATTTTAATTAAATAAAATGCAGGAGCATCAGTCCCAAACTTGGGTTCCTTCAGGAGATCTAAAAAAAAATTTTGAAAAAAAAAATTACACTATATACAAGTTAGTACTTGACCGCGATCTCGCCTAGTAAGATGTAGATGGTAAGTGATGATGCAGCCTAAGGTGGTATCGTACTAACTTGGAAGGGTAATCTAGTCGTAGATGAGTCAGCAAATGAATACATGAATGAAAACAGGGCTTTTGTTTTTATTTCTAGAGATAATAAAAACCGCATTTTTAATGTCTCAGGTCACCTTTGTTCAAATCAAAAATTGGTGAATATAAAGAGTACAATATAGAAAGTTCAAACTTCACAATTAATTTCGCGTTGTCAAAGGATCAAACTCCATTATGTTAGTTATTATTTTAATCTCAGACCGACCCTTTTAACGAAACAATTAAATGTAAAGTGATCGCTCTGGTTTTTATTTATAAAACAAGCAAAAACCAAGAATCCTTTAAAAGGTTATTTATGCATGTTTTGCATTTTATACCAAAAATACTTATCGAAATAATTGTAAAATAAATAAAATATTTTATAGTATAAATTCACAGACGTAGACTTTAGCCTGGTCATGTTTTTTCACACTACAAGTTATTATTTGACTGCGATCTTACTTGATGGTAAGTGAAGATGCAGCTGAAGATGTTATCATACTAACTTGGAAGAGTGACCCCTAACAGTTTATAAACAGCATCGTGCCGGAACGCTAAATTGCTGGTAGTACGGTGGTAACTAGCCACGACCGAAGCTTCCCACCAGACCTGTGGGCTGACTCTATATCGTTAGTTAGCAACTCGCACTGAGTTATTAACTAAGAAAACGGAGGCAAAAATCCTATTTTTGTATTTTTTTTGTGATCGGTCTGTAACAAATTAATTTATTTTTGCCATTGTTACAGATGCTGCTGCAGACAATATTCTAAGACGGACAATCGGTGATATTTTTATTAAAAATGTAAGTTCTTAGCTATTACCTATTTTTGTTATTTATAGTAACAATAAATGAAAGAATGGCCTGCTGCCGGATTCAAACTTTTTTTGTGAATGAAGTGTTTAGCCATCTATAATGTGTTTTAAAATACTTTGGGTGTGAACGCTGTATTGGGTTTATTTATGTGAATGAAGCGATGAGGCCACTTCACAAAATTGTGCGGTTTCGAGCCAAAGTGTTTTAAAACTTGTATGTATTGGCCGCAAGGGGACGTAATTTCCATTCAATTGATATTTTTTATGACTACTATTGATATAATGTTCTTTTTAAGTGTCGCATTGCTAAGTTGATGTTTTTTGAATGTATCGCGATACTTTTTTTCAGATACAGATACACCTACTCACCAAATATACTCAAAAAACAGTCGAAAAGAACGGTTTCAGTTATTGTCTTAAGTTAACTATGTATATTATTTTGACAGCTAACGTTGGGTTCTCCTTTCCATGGCTACCAGTTTCCGCTACTCTAGCAAACATTCGCTACCAGTGGGGCAATAAAAACGTGTAAGCAAACCGCTTGTTGGCATCTCTGTCGCACCAAGGGCACGCACGGGCATTATAGTAGTGTTATTATCTCGCTGCAGACTCGGTCATAAATCATTTGAGTGTTTCGCTTTTGTTGTTCTTTGTTGAGTTGTGCATTACTGCAGAACAACAAAAGCGAAACACTCGAATGATTTATGACCGAGTCTGCAGCGAGATAATAACACTACTATAACCTCGGTTTCCATTGAAGCGGATACGAGAAGAGACGAGAGGAAATGCGCTACGAAGCTGCGCCGCTGGACCGTCCGATTATAGATATCTCCGCTTGAATCCGCTCTTCCGCTCGCTCACGGCACAAAATTTTATAAAAATTGGTTGTCTGTAAAGTCGGTTTACGGACGATAGATTTACGTGATAACGTCATAATTGGCCTCTCTATCGTTTGTTTTATCGTGCCTCTCTATCGCTTGTTGCGCGCTCTCGCTTGCACGCACATGCTCAGGTGGAACGTTACGCGGAACGTTACTATTTTTCATGTGCGTTGCTGGTGTTCATCAATTTATTAAACGTTATCACGTCAAAATTAGACATCCCCTCTCCTCTCTGAAACGAAGCGGTAAGGCGATGTGGAAATTATGAAATCTGATTGGTTATTCAAAACACATCTCCTCTCATTTCGTCTCTTCTGCGCCGGGCCTTACGATATGCCTGCACAGGCAGATGTCCTCTTTCCCCGTTTTGTTGCGCACGGGCAGCGAGTATTTGCTATAGGTCGTCCTAGAGTACTAATAAAGATTATTAAAAAATACCAAAGTACTGTGTAAACTTTTAGGGCCCCAAATCCAGTCATTTAAAATTGTGCGTCAGGTGAGAAAAAAATTACATAACGCACTCAATACCAAAACTATATGTTAATAAATTAAAATCAAAATCACCAAACATTAATTAACCTCCGTTCGGTTAAACTTTGTATTGCAGACACTTTTTAGCCTCAAGACGATGTTTAACTAAACCATGGTTAACTGTTCGATTAAATTGGAGTTTAACAGTTTAAACTAAACACTAGATTTTGATTATCTCATCAAGCATCATGAAGTCTTTAAGAAAATGTTCCCGGGGAAACGTAAACAAAGTCGCCGTAATTTAAACGCCCGCGTCCTGATTAATTGAGTCGTCCGTTTAATTCAAGAGTCCACCTTACTTTCCTTTTCACTTTTTACTTTGCACAGGACGCGGCAACCAGATCTTTTGAAACTCGTTCAAAGAAGTTTAATATTACCTGCCATTTAAACACTAAGTTTGAGATGCTAAGTGCTAAGTAGTGAGTAGAAATTTTCCGTTGGCCTAGTCTGACGGTTTCATTTGAAATATTTTAATCAACCGGTCCTAAATGTACGTTTACTTTAATATTTAACGTACTTTAACATTAATAACTGAGCCTCTAAAATTTGAGATTTTAGGAAACAGTTGCAAGCACTTTTTTAAGACCAGTTAATTGCTGCAGTATTTTGTTGATTGACGATACTTAAACAGTTTCGTCTCAACTTAAGTCCCACAACTGTGTACGAATGTCCTCTCAAAACTAGAGGGTTTTGGCCTTAGCCTACTACGCTGGCCATTTGCGACTTAGCGGTCTTCCCACACATTTGAGAAAATTGTGGTCAATTTAAAAACTCTTGGGCGCCCATATTTCTAGATTCCATTCGGCGTTGAGCAAGTGACATATATTTATATCCCTTTAACGCATATAACGTCGAAAAGTCAGGGATATGTGTCAAGAAAAGTCTTTACAGCCCAATTTAGGTTCAAATAGCTATTTCAATCAAATGTTTTTTATGACTTTGGAGTTAATTTACTGGCTGACTGACAGATACAGGCTATGGAGCTATTGATAATTAATTAAGCAAACACGTAATATGTAGTTTAATATGATGTTTACACGTCTGTGAAAGTTGGTTAAAACAACCGGGCCTAACAGTCTAAATCACTAATTTTATGCAACAAATGCTGCTAGCAGTCAATATGCAAAGTAGATCTTTGAGATGGGACATCAACTGTAGTTAAAGGAAAATGTCCTTAAAAGACTGTTTTTAACTAGTGAGAATTTGACATACATTTAAAAAATACGGTCAGCAAGTTTATTTTAATCAATCCTATTCTTAGCTTATTTTAACTGATAATAATTATAATAAATTCTGCTCATTATATCCATGTATCTACTCAAAACTCATAGATGGTTATATAAGATACTTATAGTGAACCGTTAGAGTTACAAAGTAAACAAAAATGGGTAATTTAAGGCCTCACCTGATTAATTAAGACGTCCCTCTAATTGAAGAGTCCTCCGTAACTTTGTGTTTGCCTTCTGTTTCACTTCTGAAAGCGAGTAACAAGATCCATAAAACTTGTTTAGCAAAGTTTATATTGCCTACCCACTGGGTACCTAATACTAATATTGCAACTTAAATAAAACTATGATCTAAGCTACGTAAGCTTTTGAGTTATAGCATGATTAAAACAGTTTTAGTCCTAGTTTGAACGAATGTCTTAAGACCCGTCTGTAATATTTTGAAAATATTCTTTTCTCATCGATGCATCTTGGTCGTTTTTAAACCTGGAAAAACAACACAAAAGCCGTCATTGTAGAGGAACTTTATATAAGGGTTTAAAAATATGGCGAAACACTTCGAGAAAAGATAGGTAGTGCCCGGGCCCTCGCGCTTCGCTTGGCTCGTCTGGTCAGATTAAACTCTAGGAAGTAAGTCATCATTGCACCGTAATGTTTATCTTTTTGGTTCAGCCAAACTAAATTGGCTGCAACTCTAGATTGTATTAAATGCGTGCTTTTAATGCTCTAAGGAACTAAAGCACCCGCGTTTTATTAATTGTACATGATACCCATTCATGAGAAAAGGCCCGGAAGTGACGTATTACAAATAAGTGTCCCTGTATAGGTGTTCTGTAAGGAGTCCTAAAAAAATGAGATTTTTGTTTCAATTTTAATTTTCTGTGGATTAGAGCTAAAGGTAGTGTAAGTGTGTGTATGTGTGTGTTTACGATAGGTAACGACTTCATACATACCTAGAAAGAATTTTGTTTTTTGCAGGATTAAACTTTGAGCATTTTCAATAATATCATACGTATCGAACGTAAAGCAATAAATAACACCTGAATGCCCTCAATAGCTCTGATATTTTATTCCACCGTATTGAACGTTCCCTTCACTAGAGTTTGAAATGAAAATGCGATAATATTTCGACCTTAATTAAATTCCGGCGTTCTTGATTTCATACAGCGGTGTTGTTGTGTTCAAATATTTTGTATTGTCTATTCTGTTGAGTAGTTTATCTACTAATGAATATACAAACATCTTGGGCTGCATCATCACGTACCATCAGGTGATATCGCAGTAAAGTACTAACTTGTATAGAGTACAAAAAACACAGTGTTAAAAGATCCTACTACCTAATCTTATGAATATCTTTAAACTGTAACACCGCAATGGTACTCGGACAGACTCCGCAGGAAGAGTCCTACCACCAATAGAAAAACCTACCAAATACATATACCAAGTAGATGCTACTGCTACCATTCAATTTAATTCACATTTACACAAAAATATGTGTATATTAGTTTATATTAGTACAGAATAGCAACATGTTGGAGACCCAAACTATTGGGATTGCGACCCCGTAAGGGAAAGCGCAGTGTTGGCAGAACTGACCAGATGGACTGACGATATTAAATGAGTCGTGGGTAGTCGCTGGATACATCAGGAGGAGACCTTTTGCATTGCAGGAGACCTTTGTCCAGCAGTTGACGTCCGACGATAAACAATTAATGAACGCAACTTCAACTTAAAGTACCCAGTTCACCCCCGTTGCATATTCGTGGTTGCAGCAGTATGTTTTGTTTCATGAACAAATAAATTCTATTAAATTCTATTCTAATTGGAATTGTATCGAATATCAGAATCAATGCTGCAATGGGATGCTGAAAGGGAAATGAGAAACTGAATTTATCAATGTACATGTAATAGTCTACATTAAAGTCATTAACGGAACTAGAACGTTCAAACATACGTTAGATATTAATTAAATTCTGACATATTAATTAAATTGAGCAGTTCATTTTACATACAATTATGTACAAATGATTCAACGATTAGGTACTTATTTTAGTTTGTATTCACTTCAATGCGACTGCACCTGATAGTAAGTGATGAAGTGGTTGTTACACAGCATCTAACCGCAGCCAAAGCATTCCACTAGACCAGACTTTATTTAGAAAAATAAAAATATTCACGAACCAGCATTCCTTATACAACGTGTAGCGAAAAGTTGAAATAATATTGTAGGGTACATTACATAAGTGTACATGAAAACGAATCATTCTGTAAAAATATTAAATAGAAATAAGTATATTCATCTTTCCATAATATACGGAAAAATGAATATGCTTATTTTATTTTTCCATATATTATGGAAAAATAAATGTGCTTATTTCTATTTATTTAATACTTTTACAGGGTGATTCGTTATCAAGTACACTTATGAACCCTTCAATATTATTTCAACTTTTCGTTACTTGTTGAATAAATTCCTTGGATAGAACTTGGGACTTCCAACTAAACACTATGGCACTAATCGTGCACTAATCTGTGATGGCACACGAAGTCTACCAAAGTCTCATGTAATGTCTCAAATTCCATTGCTGACCTATCAAAGGAATGTTTACAGGGTGAATTTTGGGCATTAAAGGCTTACTCTATCCAAAAAGACTATCTTAAGTTATTTAATATTGGAACATTGGAACAAATTCACAGAATTTGAAGATGTATGAGTAAGATTTTTTTATTCGGAACGGAATTGAATGTCAATGGATCTGGTTTTGTATAACTAAGGATCAAAAGTTCTTAAGTTCCTGGTAAGGTTTTAAAAAACCTGCCTAGTGCGAATCGGACTCGCGTATCGAGGGTTCCGTACTAGTTTAAAAAAGAACACCATAAGGGTCACTTTTAAAAATGAACACCATAAGGGTCACTTCTAAAAATGAATAGCATAAGGGTCACTTTTAAAAATGTACACCATAAGGGTCGCTTTTAAAAATGATAACCATAAGGGTTACTTTTAAAAATGAACACCATAAGGGTCACTTTTCCGAACCGCATAATTTACTTTGTTTTTTGAGGTTAATAATTGTAATTATCACTAAAAAAAATAGATACAGAGTTCATTTTATTTTTCCCGAAGACAGATGGACAACAATGTGATCTTATAAGGGTTCCGTTTTTTTTTCTTTTCAGGTAGCTACAACCCTAAAAATGAGCATACACTTTGTTGTTCTTTGTTATTTTTTGCCGTGCAGTGCCTTCGTATACATTCTTTGATGATATACTCTATATCATCAAAGTATACATTGTTACATATGCAGTTAGCACCAGTGTTGTTATTGAAAGAGTAAATTGAAAAAGCTATCTAAAGTAATTGAAATTGAACCTTACGAATGCCTTAGATGTAAGCAAACAATTAATTTAACTTCCAATACTCGAAACAGTTTACTTTTGTTTAAGTGTCGTCTGATCTTAAACCTAAATTAAGAAATTGATAACCTTATAGATTTAAATGAGTACTGTAGTTTTAATACCTACGTACTTATGTTACCTATCAATTAAAATCTCACATTCATTATTTCTGCAATTTAGATAGAGTTCATGGCATTTAAATTAAACACTTACCTTTAGTCATGTTTTATATTACATGCCTTTGTATTAATTTATCGAAATAGTTTATCACGGTTCGTCTACGAAAACAACTGTAATTAATTTCTGGTAGAGTCAATGTTGAATTTTAGTGGAAGTGTATTTGCTGAGTAGTAGGTAGGCATTGGTAAATTAAATCTACTATAGTGCAGCTGTTTCTAATTACTGTTTAACAAACAAATAATAGTTACATAATTTAGTGCGATCGCAGCAACATTGACGGTCTGTGATAAAAATTATCTCTTACCAGCAATAAACTTTAAAAAATTAATGATGTAACATGTAAAAACATACTGTTTTCATCGTTATTTATCAGTTCAATCAACCGCAAAGTCCTTCATCTAAATTTCTGGTGTATAGATATTTTACGAAGCCTCACTCTGTCAAAATCGCCGAATTTTTCATTCGATTCTTAAGGAGTTTGACAGAGTGGGGCGCGTCATCGTGGATTGAAACATCTATAGGTATCAGTGTTTGTAAGAAAACTCCTCCAAAACGACATGCCAGTTTTTTTGTGTTTATAAAGCTTTTGAAAAGTATCTTTGCGTAGAAGTGTCAAAGTATAAGTGAAATTAACAACGCGGTCTTAAATAAAATGTTGAAACTTGGTTAGATTTCACGGTAATTAATAGGAATAATAATGTAATGTATGTCACTTTTCCTCGAACTTAATTCAAAGCAATAGTTTGTTAAGTCAATAATAAATTAATATACGCGAGTTTGTTGAGTTCCTACTGACTGCAGTTTGCATATTATGTTACGTGTATTTTCAAGATTTACTTAGATGTGTATGTACCTACTGTGCGTCGTGTCTAAGTTAAATACGAATATATTAATCGCACTACGAAATTCAAGTTATTCAACATGAAATACCATAGTTCAATTATTGCTAGTCGAAATATACGCAAGGACGATTTCCAATATCACCAAATTATAGAGGTACCTTCTGCAAAAGACGAAATAATTTGAATTGAGAAAGTTATTCAAATAACTAGAGAAAATGATTAAAATATTGAGTTAGTAGATACGTCCTTTTATAAAAATTACCGATTGATATTTAGCTTCGGTGGTTAAGAGTTTCAGTATTTCGTACCCAAAATTTCACAACTCTACCCTTATCAATTTTGCCCATTCCTAAAATTAATATTTGCTTTAAATCCTGCCAGTATTGAACGTCAATCCATCGGCTGAAACTAAAAGCTTAAAGTTTTGGCAAGTTAAAACTTCAAATGGACAACTAAGAGCACATACACGGACGAAATTTCATAAAATAGATTCAGAATAAATCTCTTAGTTCGAGACTAAGAATAAATAATTTAATCGTTTACAAAACATAAAATCAATACTTTCTGAATGAATCTAAAATTTTAAAATTAACATATAAAAATTACATTTATTATCTATGTTCATAAAAAAGCGAGGCGAAAATAACTAGTATAAAAAAAGTAAAATTTACACCAAATTAAAAAAAAAAACAGTATGCCTCCATAAGCCGTACCTAAAACCTTTTTTAATTAATTAAGAAGATAGCAATCGCCCAATTTTAAAGCTGTCAACATTGCTGTCAAATAAAGATTATTAGGAGATTAGATGACCTTGCTTTATTAACTGATTACTTCTAGATCTTTGACCAGGTGTAGTTTCATTTGACTGTTAACACACAGTTAACAGTAACTAACCGAATTCTGTTTACTATGCATGAATTGAAACAAGTATTACGGGGCTGTTACATACTTAATTAACTATTTCTTAAGCCGAAATTGTAAAAAAACGTTTGACAGTGAAGGATAACACTAGCAAAACTAAGGTATTTCCTGAAAGTGTGACAATGAATTAGTAAAAAGATCGTATAAATGTATCTACTTATTACAAAGTGAATTAAATAAAAAACAAAAATGCAATATTACTTGTAAAATATTGCACAGTATATTTTCTACTATTCTAAAAAAGTAAAGTTACGTCAAATAAGTACCTGTGGTTGTTTCAGCCGTTGGACGTCCACTACTGGACATAGATCCCCTAAAATGACCACCAAATATTATGATTTTGTGCCTACCTGACAAATCTCTCTTTAAATCGTCCTTCTACCTAGTGGGGGGGGGGGGGGGTACGGGCACAGTCATGCTTTCCGGTGCGTGGCCGCAATTCCAGTACCTATCACTAGTCATATTGCAATAAAATTAATTCTTGATTGGTGGAAACTATAAATGTCACTTGGTTGACGCTAAAAGCATCTTGAAGTATGTTGCAAGTTTGAAGTTCTCCAAAAATTTTCTCAAGCCTGCCTAGGATAATTCGTACTTGCCTAGCATGGTGGGCTATGGACATAATACAATATGGAAAAAAGAAAGATCCTCATTCTGAAAGGAGATCCGAGGCCACTGCCCAGCTATGAACAGTAATCGTATGTATTCGACGACCTCCCTGGCGCAGTGATGCGCGCTCGAAATCGACTGGGAGACCACGGGTTCGTTTCCCGCCACTGGCCACTTTATAATTTCTTATGTGGCTCCGTCTGATCTGGTCGGATACTTCGGCCGTGGCTAGTTACCACCCTACCAGCAAAATCGCACTGCCAAGCGATTAAGCGTTCTGGCGGGATACTGTGTAGAAACCATTAAAAAATCATAATCTTTATTCATTACATATTTATTCTTTCACGTAAGCCTAAATAACAGGCGCTTATGAAATGTCAACTCTATACCGCCACGTTTGGAAAGCATTTAGGGGTTGCTTACACCTTTCAAGTTATTACGGTAACATCTTCAGCTGCTTCATCACTTACCATCAGGTGAAATCGCAGCCAAGCTTTTAGAATGTTAAAAAAAATACAGGTTAGATACAGTACCCTACATCCAACAACTACTTTCTCAATAAACCGTAAACAAAACATCCATAGTTTACACGAATCATGTCCCGCTCGATTCCATCAATTAGTGGAGTGTACTTGACTGAAGCTCGCCGAATATACCCGAATTGTTGGGAAAATTAGTAACAAAAGCCGCAACAGATAACAAGAGCTAAAGTTGCATAGCTGCAGACAGGCAACGGGATATTTCGAAATTGGATTGAAATTCCCTTGTTAGAATTATTTATACACGATATACCTTCCCCCGACGAGCTCGTGTTATGCTATTGCGGTTTTAAAAGCAAATATTCAGGCAGCACAGGCTTTATTAACTTAAAACTAAGATTGTGGTTGACAGTAATTTTTATTTTAGAATATAAAGACTTCATTTTCTAAATATTATTACTCAACATAACTTAATAACTAATAATATCTTATAAATGGGTAGCCAGTATTATTTCTTGTAGGTATATTATTAACATTTTTTAGGTATTAGATACTTCGCTTTCTAACCACACGATTAATTAAAAAAATTGTAATAAGATTCAAATTAATTTACTGTAATCAAAATAGTGATCGCATTTAAATACCATTTAATATTTTATTTAATAGCAAGGCAAATGCATCGAGGAGTTTTAGGGTTATAATGATATATTTTTATTTTAATGGTTACCACGACTCTACTTAGTCCTATTAAAAAAATAACCAACAAAAAAGCTTGACGATATTTCTGATGAACTCTTGTTATTAAGTACTATTAGTTCATAAAATGCTGCCATGTCTACATTATTAAGGGATATCTTCGCAAAACTTCAAAACCCAGTTTCCAGAGTTTGAGTTGGGCAATAATGATGAATAGGGCTTTTTTAATTATAAAGATAAACAATATAATAAGGTGCGTACGGGTAAGGCATCATACATACGCCGTTATGTCAAGGCAAGACGCGAAATTAATTTAAACTTCACCCCACACCCATCAATCAAAAAACAATCTAAATTGGACACCGCTCCCGTTCGCGGGATATTGTAACAATGAAAAGCATTTTGTCAGCTTTTTCATAATTGTCACACATTGTTTCATATTTTTTGGGTCAAGGATAAATAAGCTGTTGATGGATTTTCTTGATAATTTAATCTGACAGCAATGAGTTTGCGTTTTCTTTGACTTTTCTTTTTCAGTGCTCCAGTGCTTCCATACTAAAATATTCAAAATGGAACCACCCGTGGTTTGACTTCGTCCGTCCGTCACCTTACTCTAATATCAATGGTCACAGTCGATTATATTTTCGTTCGTTCGTTCGTTTCAGCCGACGGACGTCCACTGCTGGATAAAGGCCTCCTGCAATGATTTCCAGCCCGCACGGTCCTGCCCCACTTGTATCCAGCGTCTTCCCGCGTCTCTTTTAATGTTGTCAGTTCATCTTTTCTGAGGTCTGGCATCACTGCGCTTTCCCGTGCTGGGTCGCCATTTCCACACTTTGGGTCCCCAACGTCCGTACGTCCGTCCGTTGATTATTTTAGTGAGCTTAAGTAGCGACACGTAGCCTCAAAATATAGTTGTACAAAAACGCCCCATACATTGCAATAAAAGAAAACTACAAATTATTTTTATTTAAAAAGGGATTATGAAATTTCATAATGAGATACCTATAGCGAATTGAAAGGACTTTAACTAATTTAAACTGATGTTAATTTATGTTTATATTTATTTCTTATATATATAATAAATATAGTTATAATAGTTTTGTGGTTCGTTAACAAAATGGATCTTTTTACTTCATCTGTAGTATGGAACCCTCGGTGTGGGAGTCTAACTCGCACTTGGCCAGTTTGAGATTCCTTTATCAACTTAAATACAAATAAAAAAAAATAATGATAGTGACTTACCTACGTTTCGACTCTTAAATTGATTTATAAATGCGATGGTAAATACTGACCAAATTATTCTTACCATAAACAGTAAAATAATACTTGTAACTTATTTTTAAGTAAAACAAACTTGCGCAGTGTGGTATAAAAAATAAGATAATCATTAAGGTTCTTATCAAGTAGGTATTACCATAAAAATGGTACAAAATAAACACAGGTATGGACGGATGGATGTTTAATAAAGGCTTCTAAAGACTTTTCCTTCTCCAAAGACTTAACAATCAAACAAATCTCTCTAAAAATAATACATTTAAGCCACTTAAACGTTATTCCGACAACTTTTGAACAATTTCACGAAATATTAACTTCGAAAATGCTTTATTTTACCTTTGTACTAACGTTCTGATGTGCCGTTCAAACGAACGTAACTGTGAAAATTAATTTGCTTAATTTGCGAAATACCTGGTAAAATTGTAAAGCTACGATACCTCAACTGGTTTTGCAAAAGCTAAGACTATTAGAAACTTTAATTCAGTTGTGGCCTCAATACTTGTATTAGCTCAGTGGCTCAAACGTCAGCTTTCGGATCGAATAGGGGTTCAAGTCCCTGGCTTCTTCTAAGTACTACTAATTTCTGGATATGTTGCAGATACTATGAAGTATACTATGCTCAATTCAATTCAAATATCTTTATTATTTATTAGCTCGTTTGTTTTACTTTTTAAGAATTATTGCTTATAAGATAAGATTATTAAAAGTTTTTTCAGTCTAAATATCCACATTTTTTACCTAAAAACTTGCTAGAGTATTTTGATATTTTTTTTATTTACAATAAACTAAAATATTGAAAAAGTAAAACGTACAAACCTAGATTAAGGTGTACTGAATCTTGACAAACCAATTGGTAAACGTTTAGAGGGGTAAAAATGATATCACCCGAAGCCATATTTCAAGAATAAAATGTAGGCCTAGCTCTGGACTTGCAACTGTCTCTATACGGACATAGATATCATTTTTGAAAACAACTATCCGTGTTCCGCTAAGTCAGCCTTAAGAAATCATCGTGGAGATACTTGTGCGCCTGAGAGTTTTCTCTTCCATTATGTTTAAAGTGTATGAAACCATTTTCATGTAATGGAAAAGATTTTCTCTGATTAATTATTTCTAGCTTCTTCCTAGTGCGTACCTACTCATACGCATGTTATAAAAAGATGTTTATTTTGTCCAATAAATTAAAAACTGTCAGGCAGAAAAATAAATAAAAATCTGTTTTAGAATACCTAGGTACACAAGTAACGGCCCTTTCATATGTATACCAACTCGATATTGTTATCTCATTTTGAAATTTTGACGATCCGGTTTTCCCCCCTTTATAAATAAAAATATAAAAGGTTTAAATTTTTCATTATTACCTACCACAATTTCAAATTTCACGTTAATATCTTTAATAGTTAATGAAATAAAGGCTCATGACAGACAGACAGACAACAAAGTGATCATACAAGAGTTCTGTTTTTTTAGTAGATACTGAACCCTGAAAAGGCATTACATTTAAATTACAAATACCACGAAGTACTTAGCTGATAGGTTTTCCTAACCAAGATTAAATATAAACAAAGCGAAAACGAGTGGATAATTGAGAGTGTGCGAGCCATTTTAATCCGGTAGGTATTATTTATTATAAGCCATTAATGGATTGCAAATGGAACCATTAGACAAAATAAAACTCCGTCTCGCACTTGGCCGGTTTTATTGAGGTTTCCGTACTATAGAAAAATTAAAACCATGAGGATCACTTTTCTGAAACCGCAAACTTAACTTTGTTTTTTATGGTTAGTGTTAATACCAAAAAAATAATTCTAGAAAATTGCTTTAGAATCTCAATTTTTAAGTAAATAATAATAATAACCAAGAACCCTCAGAAATATTTTTGATAACTGGCTTAGTAGAGTAGTTATTAGGTAAAATGATATTCTTACAAAATGTTACCTTTCGCACCCATCAACGTTTTCGTAAAAGTAAGGAGGACAAAATTTAAATCTGTGTAGAACTACGTAGAAATATTATAAATTCGGTGGTAGAACGTTAAAACCTAAATACAAGACAAGATACGCCATCTACATTTCAGAGGCTACAACTTTTGAAACAAGTTCGCATTACTGTTGAGTATAAAGTACCAAATTATTACTGTCGCCATCTACCGGCACATCACAACACTGCATGAAAGATCAGGTCTTAAGGCTGTTCCAGAAGTCTAAGTAAACTATGTAATCGCCGCTTGACACTGTGTGTCGCTGCAAGCTTATATAAGTTTCTGCAAGTTTCTATTACAGCCCCCTGACACGGCCCGCTCCACCGTTTATAGATATCTCAATCCACTATGATGCGCCCCACTCTGTCAAACTTCGTACGAATCGAATGATAATTATATAAGCGATTTTGACAGAGTGGGGCGCGTCTTCGTGTTGTTGAAATGTCTATACGCCGGCCCAGACAAATGATTAAATTGCCGCCCTGTTCACATACATTTTAAAATTTACGTTCATTTTTCTTTTTTTTCTAGCAAATATTTTCTACATATCTTGCAGACCAATAGTTTGTCAGTTTGGTGGGACAATGTAATACTAGAATGATTGTGCATCTTTTTGAAATAAATAAATAATAAAAACTAGGAGACGCCCTGATCCTCTAAATTAACCCAAAAACGAAAAGGGGTCTTTCAGAACTCTTGGCTTAAGGTATGCCAAAAAAACAGAGGCGCCTAAAAATCAATTCGCCTAAAGCGATAAAAATTCAAATAATTTAGACATTTAAATAAGTTACGCCATATTAAGCATATAAACAAAACAGATTTATTGCGATAGTGTAAGAAAAACGTTTTTCATCGTAATCGTAATTTGGAGTTGCTATTCTGCTCTCTGATTAGCTGAATTTACTGAATACTTCAATTAAATGTAACTTAAATAAAGTAAAGTTAGGCAACAAGTAGCAATTTTTTAGCAGTAAGCAGTTTGCAACTCAAATATCTGGTTAGCAACTATACTGCTTGTCTTTCTAAAACCTTTTATTAGGACCAGGTACATCAAACGTAATTAATATAAACAAATTTGATGCTTGAGGAGTTTGAAGAAACTCGTAAACTTTATTAACCTAAATTAAAATTAAACTTCTGCTTGAGTACGTAAATTGTATAATTTAAATATCAAGTCGTCGACTCAACGCGTAGCTACATTTTTAATTTTAAGTATATACTGAAACCGTTCTTTTTTCAAATGCCACCTTATCTTTCATGCCAGCTCCACACTCTCGCGAGTTTGCTTTATGTAATACTATTGCACGAGCGAAGGCTGCAAGAATGCAAGCCACTCTCATTATATTCGGTGATCGGCTCATCTTGAGCTTGGCACCCATGACGCAAAACAGAGTGTTCATAAGGCGAAGTGAGGTGAGACAAGATGAGAAAGTGAAGTGAGAAGATACAAATGCACCAACTAAACTCTCACGTTTGTGTCACCTCATCTTGCCTTCTGCAGAGTGTGGATCGTTGGTATAAAACATGACACACACATAGATACTTATTTACATACACAGACACACACACATATTAATAATACTTATTGTTTCAGATGTACAATGTTTGATGTGATTTGTGTGTCGGTGTGAGTTAGCGCTGCCCCCATGCCCCGGCTTTCGACATGCAATCCCCTTCACCAAGACTGCGCCACTACAGGTCCCCTAAACTTCCTAGCATGCTAGGCGACACCCTGTATACGAAAACTCGGCCCTTTGGCGTCTTACTGCACTGACTGCTACTGAAATAGCACCCTGTATACAGTAGTGAGGTCAAAGTATATAGTGCAATTTTAATCACATTATGCAATTAGATGAAATTCTATTTCGACTACATTTTCGTAGTTACGTAGCGCGCTACTACACTTCGTAGCTTAAACCTCGTAGCAAAAATGTTTTATAATACGTAGCAATAACTGTAGCTACTTTGACAGCACTTAAGGCGAACTCTTCTCGCCAAATTCAATTTTAATTTTATTTTTCGCAATTTGCAAAGTAAGAGACTCATGGTATTTATATTGCGGGATGGCATTACCATTTTCACGTGCTCATATAACTTTGTTTAAACGCGTCTGTTTTAAGAAATTAGTCCGAGAACCGAGTTTTACACATGAATTATTCGATACTCGGCTTAATTTACTAAACTGGAAACTTTCTAATAGAGATTTTTATAAAAAAAACTCGGAAGACGATTCTGCTATTCCTGCAATTTTACTGTCAAAATACTATGTGTTGTTACTGAAGACTATGATGTATACTTGCAAATAACGGAAAACAAAATAAAGTTTAAATGTGGCGGGCAGACCGTTGCGTTAAACTTAAAGTGCACATTGAAATTTTCATTTGACTACGTATTTGTAGTTAGCTCTAAGCTACGAAGCGTAGTAGCGTGCTACGAAACCCAGTACTACGCTTCGTAACTTGGATCTCGTAGCAATAACGTTTTACGTAGCACTCAATCTAACTACTTTACTATATAGCACTTTGACTTCTATTATATTTATTTGGCGTTTATAGCATTTCGCTTAAATGTAAAATAAATTAAAAAAGAAACGCAGTAAAGTTACTATTGTCTTTTAATTGACCTCAAAGATTTAGTTTTAAATTAAATTTTAAATTACCTTTTCAAAATTAAGAATTGCTTGATTTAATTAATTAAGAATTATTGGAACTATTGATTAAAACAGGAGAAAGGTATTGTAGTATTCACCGAAATATTAGGGACAATATTACAAATCGGAAAGGTCGGACTTTATTCAGTCGTATATATAGAAAAAAAAAAACAAAAATAACAATGTCAACCATCCGCTGGAGAAGACGCTTGAACCAATTAGATCTTATAGATAGTTTCAGGCCAAGATCTATTAAGCTCACTAGAAAGTTCATGGCAAGTTGAAGTAGAAGCGACTATTTATCACTTAGTTAACCTTCCCAGTATCAAGAAAGTTTAATGAATACATATCTTTTACAGTCAAGCCTTTATACTTTATCTTTATACGTTATCTTACTTTTAGTTAGTGAAATTAAAATTATAAAAAAATAAGTAAATCGTAGGTTGTCGCATACTATTCGTAATAATATTTACACGTGAACGCAAAAATTCGTGCTTGTTAATTTATTTTGCAAAATTCGTTAACCAGATTTAGACAGGTTTGCGGCCTATGAGCTAACTTTTGTAAAAATTCACAAAAAAGGATTCAAAAATATGTTTAAACTTACTCAATCGTATAGTTCAATTGAAATCGAGAAACGCAACTATTTTATTTACAATATATGTTTTCTGACCATCGCCAATCAAATCCCGCTTTAGTATTTATAATGAAAGTGATCAGATATTTTTTTTTGCATGTTAAGTTTCCTCGCTTCAAACTTTCCATGTTCCTTACCACTAAGTATTTAGTTAGAACACGATATAACAAACTACATTACAACTTCATTATTCACACATCAACCATATACTTGTACTTGCTCCGTAACTTATGTTAAGTATCTATAAGTAGACAACCATCTAGCGCTAGAACTTTTAGTAGGTACCTAAGTACTTATTCAAAACTAAGTAGAGTGTGAATCAGAGGAACGTAAGTATATTTTTCTTCTACAAAACTTAGATATAACTTATCAGTCTATATATACGTATTTAATATTATAAATGTGAAAGTAACTCTGTCTTTCTATCTGTCTGTTTGTTACGATTCCACGCTTAAAACAATTCATATAATTTGATGAAATTTGGTACAGGATAAACTAGTTTAGGAAAGAACTTAAACTACTTTTTATCCCGAAAAAAATTACTTGATTATAGTGAAAAACCGAAATTCCTGCGAGCAACAGCTAGTAATATATGAGTGTATTATTAATATTAATTACTTACAAGGTGTCTTATTATGCAGAGAATCCAAGTGCTTCTTGAAAGGCAAATTTGTACATAACAGCTAGTCATAGATATAGTTGATTGTTCAAATATACGCCAGAGGGTGTGGTTAACTCTATCATCCCAGAGCCATCTCCGGTAGCTTTGCATACGGTTATACCCACTGAACAGATAATTTTAAATCGATTGAGCACATTCAATGATTCCATCCCACCAAATATTGATACAGGCTCTGCAGCCGAATCGTTCTGAGACATGTCAAGGGGAAAGTCGTTCAGGCGAATAGCCAATAGATAGACTTATCATCGGCCTGCCGACGCAATAACGCCGCTTTATTATCAATCATACCTCTACCCGACGATAAATTTGTGTAATTATGATGCCGAGCCATGATAACCATGATTAAATAACTAAACTCCTATCTAGAGTACGTTTATGCATATATAGCCTGTAAAATTTACTAGTACCTATACCTACTACCTATTGTAAGACATGGAAGTAGAGAGCAAAATTCAATTTGCTTCGGAAGTATGTACGGTTCAGTGGAAAAATATTTGAATGATCCATCAATAGTTTATTGGCACTATACGTATATCGTCACGCATGGGAGCGGTTATTACTCAATATCGCGTCGCCTGTTCAGTTATCAGGCCAATGATGCGAGCATAAGGGCGTGATGTGCGGCTCCGTGCTCTGAGTGTGCGGAGTGAATCGCGGAACCGCTAACATGTTGCCCGTCACCCATTTCCGTAATAACAAAGCGTGAGTGATCCCTAAAACTCCCAAATAGTTTCACTCGTAAAGCAAACTATCTGATTTAATCATCACCTATCAATATCATTTTCTGAATACCATTTACGTGAATATTAATTGTAACTTATTAGTACGTGTGACTCATTGAATGATTGTTTCAAGTCTTACCTGAATACGTATCAAAGCATGGGTGTATGCTCAGTCACAGAATACGTACACAGGATAAGATGCGTAAACTACAAGAATTATAAAATGAATTGTATGTTCCACAGGACGATGACTGCAATATGCTTCGTTTGCAATCTACCGATCCTGTCTCATCAAGTGGGACTCGTGTGGGCTGGAGGGAACGGTTGGGACGAGCTCACACGCTCCACGCTAGAAGAAACCACCCTCAGACAGCGCCTCGGCAGCCGACGGGACTCGGCGGCACAAGTCTGCTGTCTGTCCCCTCCAGAGCCCGACGTTACGGACCAGCAAAGGGGTGCGTTCGACTGACTATTCCACAGTTCATTCACCATCGTTTTCAGTGAGTTTTCTATTAATAATTAATTACTTTTATTTGATAGGTGGACCTCGAAGACGGAGGTCGTCCCTCGCTCAACTCACAGACATTCTCCGCGAGTGGGGAGGCGGCGGAAGCAGCCAACCGAGACGCCAAAGAGCTCCGTTATCGAGACGTGAAACTTTAGCGGACCTCGCCCGATCTTTACCCTGGGCTAGACACGAACCGCCGCCGCGTCGCCGACGAGACTCATCAGCGGACTCTGGCATCAAATCCTCAACATCGAAACGCCGAGATTCGAAAGCTGCTCTCCATGATTTTAAGGCTGACTTCCCTGGCTACTTAGACCGCAAAGATTCCACAACAATCATGCCTTCTAGAGAGAGACGTGTTAAAAGACGTGGCTCCAGTGACGATAAAGAACGTAGAGATTCAGTAGATGGACACAGACACCGGAGAGATTCTGTCGCAGCACCACCACCAAGAGTGGTCGCGACCCATAAGAAGAGGAGAGCTTCCCCACCAACGCCCGCTCCTCCAGCTTTTGTAGACGCATCATCAGATCCAGGCCCTTCGACTCAGCCACCGTCCGTGACCGTAGTCACTGTACATGAACCGAGTCGGTCTGACGGAGAATGTCCATCTATGACTATGCCGACCATCATCACATCTGCCGTGACTCCTTCACCGACGTCACCTACGGTACCTACCACGAACACGTCCCAAGGCACTCAAGCCACTCCAACCACGTCTACAGCGCAAGGAACACAAGCAACGCCCGGGGGCAGAACGCCGCCAAACTTAGGTTCTAGAAGGGACTCTACAACACAATGCGGTCGAGCAAGAAGAGACTCGCGAACCGCAGCCAGTCCGGAACGTAGATTGGGTAGATTGCAGCGGCAGGCTACTGCATTCGATGATCCGAACGGTCCCCCTGGTACACGACGCAGAGACTCCGGGCCGAATTTAGATCCAGATGACGCGGGAAGAGCGAGACGTGACTCCTTGAGCCCTGATTCGGCAGCGAGGCCGCGACGGGAACGAAACCAACTCAGCCCGGACAGAGCGGGTGGAGGCGAATTGAGTCCATCGGCGGCTCGAAGGCGAAGTCGCTTAAGACGACAGGCGTCTTGCGCTCGAGTAGGCAGAGCCAGAAGTCCGGAGTCGAGTTCGTGTTCGAGTCGTGATCCCAGTCCATGTGCGAGGCCCCCCGAACGAACTATGTTCAGGCGTCAATCGACGACGGAAGAAATACTAATAGCGCGGGGCTTTCGCCGGCAATCTACGACGGAGGAAATGATACGGTGTCGCAACTTCCGACGCCAGAGCTCGCAGAGCGACGATGCTTGTATGCGCGCACGCGGACGCAGGGATTCCTCTACGCAAATATTAGACGGAACCATCGGCACTATGACTGTGGAGACGACTAGCACCTTCTTCGATTCCAGCACGCAGACGGGTGAGATGCGTTTCTTATTTTTTGAGCATTTTCAAAAAACGTCATAGGCAGATTTGTTCTTTGAAGTAAATAACTAGTCGAAATACAGATGACGTTTAATCATTATAATATTATTTAACAAGCTCAAAATATTGACAATAAAACTTTGCTTTTATGAAGCTTTCTTTTGAGTAGGTATATTTTATCAATATCAGTAGGTCAGTAATTGAAAGAAAAGTAGATTACGCATCTTGCTTAATAATTGAGTAATCAATGCACTCATGCTAATTTAATGTCCTTGCTTACGCTCGGACATCATGTCTCGTGCATTAATAACTCACTTTGCGCTCTGTGCAGTAGTTTGCTACGTCTTGAGTTAAGTTTTATGGTCATTATTCTTTGTTTTTCACAAAGCTATGTAATTCATAGAAAGTAATTCAACGAAAAATTTAGTTTCATAATCGTATGCATTTTACTAAACAAAGAAATAGAAGTTTGAAATACAGCATAACTACGAAACACTGAGTGTAAAAGCTACTATTATCCTGTACTATGATTACAATAAAAACTGAAGAACCACGTGCTTGATCCCCGCCCATTCCCGCGGGCCAATCGATTCGCGGGAACTTTTGACATCTCTCTCTAACGGTTCCGCGTGACGACTGTTTTATCGACGGAGACGAGCGCTCGGGAGAGCGAGGCTTGTTATCAGAGGATGCGGGTGGCGCCATCTGCGCTGGTGCGGGCGCGCGAGGCTTGAAAGCTCTCGCCAGTCGTCACACTTTGTAGTTTGTACTGGCAGCGCACTGGCGCGGCACTCGTCGCGAGATGAGATGAGGCGTCTGGCGCAGGCTCGCCGCCCGCGCCCTGTCATCTGTTGCCCAGCGCTGCCATGTTTACTAAAACGAAAGTGACGTGCCGTACACAACGAATAACCTCCACAACATTGCACTGACAGGCCACAATTGCGAGTAAATATTCGTGGGCCAGCGTTGGTCGACGTTCCCTCGGTACACCTACAACGAATCACCGTCTACGTAACGGGTCTAGCATCGAATGTAAATCGGGATATTTAAAAATATATTTTCTTTAGATATTGCTCAGAATACGAGGAGCTTTTCATTTGATTGTGTGTGGCTGTGGTGTAGAAAATAATCATAATTAAAGAGCCAAGGAAGTGTAAAATTGTGACAATTTAACGTATTTAACGTATTAAATTATAAATTTGACTTTTGAGTAAACAATAGAATATTTTAATAGATGTTATTTACATGAAAAACACCAAATAGTTTTTAATTTTTACAATAGCAAAACAAACATTATTTTTTTAAAGAAACGTGTAAAAAGCTTCAAAGTGGAAAATAATGGTGAGTTAATAATTCGATAAATAGAATAATTAGAACATAAAACCACCGTAAAATATTATTTCAAAATTGCACTGTTCTGTAAGATTTTGAATTGTAAGAAAAAACAGACAATTTAATATAAAAAAATCTCTAGTTAATTAGAGTATACTGAATAAGACTGTGGGTACCAAACTTTGCGTCTTCTTAGTAAGCCTTTTGCGATCACCAAAACAAAGCCAGAGCATGGTTTTTAGAGACAGACTTGCTTTGCATAAAAAAAGAGAGTTTCTTTTACAAAGTCACAATTGAATGCTTTCAAAAATTAATTACAATAAATTCATCAACCCTCTTGAATTGAAGCAGGCATTACTCTGCAGAAGTCCAAAGTGTCAATAAATCCCCTTTTTTCTTTACAAATACACTTTCTCAAGTCAACATCTGCTGATGATTTTTTGGTATCAGCACGTAAAATAATAATAAAAAATACGAAATTTTTGAAAGATTTGTTTGTTACGAGTAAGTACATACAAATTAAGCGCTATATGTACATATTCATTCAAAATTACGGAGTAGAGCTTTAAGCTTAAAACATTTATTAAGTCAATAAACCCCGTTTTTCCTTACAAATACATTTTGTAAAGTCAACATCTCGGGATGATTTTTCGGTATCAGCACATAACTTAATAAAATAGTAAGTTTTTGAAAGATTTGATTGTTACAAGTACATACATAGGCGCTATACATAGGTATTCATTTTAAATTATGGACTAGAGCTTTAAGCTTAATACATTTATGTCTCATTGATTCAAGTGATTCAAGAATGCTTTAAAAACTACTCAATATACATTTAATATTATGAACTGATAGAGTTTCTCTAAGATAGAGCAGTCAACGATCATCATACTACTCATATACGACGTGACCTAAATTTCCTAACAATACTTTACCCCTTTCAAAGCCTAGCAGGAACTGACAGCCCATTCAATACATTATCAGGTATCTGTAAATAGCGGTATCAACTATCAGCTGACCTCTCTCATTTATTATTCTTATCACCCACGTTAATTAATATTGAAATGAGACTTTCTTATTCTACCATGAAATATTCAATTTACTATCCATCTCTCACTACAGATCAGGGATCAGATTGACAAGTCCGCGCTGATCAAGTACGGATTAGAAGGTTTTAAACACCTTTAAAAGTAATATGAGTATATTTACCAAATCAAATTAAACTACGTCACTAAAATGATAGCGTAGTGTAACTTTGATAATAAAAAAGAAACTACAGCGTTTGAACTACAGTGCCTCAGACAAATAATGAAATCGTGAAAGAGTAAAAAAAGGACAAAATAAGATAACAGCAGATTGCCAATATTAGACATTACTGAATTAACTTCGAAAAATAGGTTTATAGAAATAAAAGTTTATATTATGTAGGTACACAGAATTTATAATATTTTTCGAGAAATGTTTGCACTCGTTTATATCGTGTGAAAATATTATCTCAACAATATTTCTAGCATATAACTTTATGCTCCAGATTTATAATATACCAACAGACATAAACTTAAGTTGTTAACTTAGCAAAGAAGCATAAAGATAACGCTGTTTATTATGGTTAGTTATAATATTAGAAGTTTACCTTTGTTTGTAGAAGCAAGGAACTAATAACTTTTGTGATACTACATTTTTAGGTACTTATTTATTTACTCGTTCATTTCTGGATGATATCGAAATCAAATACGATTCGCAGTAAAAATGACATGATATGACAGTCTGTGTCATCTGCCAATAGTAACAATAGTGTCACATCTGTGGCCTTTCCTAAAGGTGCTTGTCTACCAGAGATGTGCTACGCTGTATGCTACGTTTTGTATCAGACGACACCAATTAAAATAGTTTTATTTTTCATGGCTTATAAAAAATAAGTAATTGTGTTTGTGCGTTCGACTAAAACGTAGTATAGCAACGTAAATACATCTGTGGTAGGCATGCACCGTAAAGCTGTAATTTTGAATAGTAACTGAAATAACAAATAAGTAATGAACCGTAATAATATAAAACTGATATGATGAACCCCATTTGAAAGTTTCGCCTTATCAGTGGGCTGATTCTGTATCGTTCAGTTTGTTACTTAGAGGCAAAAATCCTACTTTTGCATTCTTTTTCATTTCACAAGTTACGAAACCAAGGCTATGACTTCGTCCTTGCTACATCTCAAGAGTTTATATTCCTTCCAAGAACGAGTATCAAGTAGGTAGGTCAACGAGTGACGTTGCAACCAAAAAATTAGAGAATAAAAAAGGGAAAACCACTCTCGTACTGAAAATACTCGCTAGTATTTCTTCCTCAGTCTATGAGCTTTCTCGTCACGTTCACAATGCTATGAACGCCTATTGTATTCGCCAACGTGACCGATATCATTGAATCATCTCTGCCCATAATATCATTATGTTTATTGTACTGGTATATGTTTAGAAAATGTACGAACATCAATGATAGGAGGTAACTACTATGAGATAACATTCATACCTCGTTTGAGCGCTTGAATGTGATTTAATTGTGTAGAAGAACAAAAACTTTATAATAGTTATGTAAAGACGATCCTATTGAAGCAATCTCTCCCAGAATAACCATTATTTTTGATGGAGTTTAAGCTAAATTTCAAAATATTCGGTAAATAATGTTTCATGAAATGTACTTCAACTATCGGATTATCAAATAGATAATATAAGCAGCTTATAGTGTCATCATCAATCCTTGAATCACAGCATGAATGGGGGACAGATGAAGTATAATAATAATAATGAAATAATCCGATATTTAGCAGGATATATATGAAGCCAATACCGGTTGTCAAGGTGTGGATTTCTCCTATTCTTTTTCTTCTCTTTATTTATACGTGTCGATAATAATAAACCCACAACATTTTTACTGTTTAGCACCAATAAATAATATATCAAGTTTCCACGCGTTATGGACATTTATATGGACCGTAAAAATATTTCAGCGTGAGTGTATTACGATTGTCACTAAAACTGCCGAGTTTTCCTTTTACGAAACTATTGCTAAGTTACGTCACGTAAGTTTGTCATTTATTTGGGTTTGATAGAGCTAAAAACTGTTTATAGAACTATTGTCTTGGAACACAGATTATATAGGTAAACATAATTTAACTACGATTACAGAAACAATATAAATTATGCGCAATATACTAAGAACGAAAGTTTTTACTCTTACAAATTAAATTCTCACGTCATAGGGATTAAAACCAAACCTTCGAAACGGCTTGACCAATTTTCATGAAATTTTGATTATGTTCGATAGGTCTAGTAATAGATCGGAAGCTTTTTTTACCCATAGGTACAAACTCCCAAATGGAAAAACATCGTTTGCCAGGTCAGAGAGTAAAATATAAAAGAATAAAATGACATTAAAAAATCTCATCTCAAGCCTCAAGTTATACAAAATAAGAAAAATAATAAAAATGTAAAATGAAACAATTTCGAGTTACATTTGCAATAAACGCCAACAAGCCCGCTGAACAGTTAAAAAACCTAATAAGATTATATTTTTGGCTGAAACGACTGTTACATTGAAATAAACATTATAACGCGTTGTGGGGGTGCTATAAAGAATGAAAATACCTATTCGCAGCCGAGTTTACTGCCTTTAATTATTGCCTACGTTTAATACTTCAATAAAATTTGTTACTGTATTTTATGAGGGAGTGAGTAACATAGGTACCGTTTAAATTTTGGTTTTACGCATTTAAAAGCAAGTTCATGTACTTTACAAAAACAAAAGTAAATTATGATTATACAGAAACTAATGAATTCTAGTTTTAAATATACATCAAAGAAAATGAATGGAAGCAGGCGTTATTTTGCGGAAATCCATAATCAGCAGGACAGATTAATAACTTGTTTTGCTATAATCCGCTACTTGAAAAGATTATGTATGGTACAATATGCAGGAATACTGCCCACATGAAACACCACACACAATTTTCCAACACTTTCTTCGACGCACGTTTCGTCCCGACACCGGGAAATCCTCAGGAGATGTTGACTTCACAATGCGAAATAATAGAGTTTAAATTTAAATTAGCGTTAAGGCAAGATGCCATTTATTAGTTAAATAGCAGTCAAGTAGGTAGTTACTAGTATAAGATGAAGAAACAATCCATGTACGAGTCGGACTCGCACTAGGTGGTCCGTACCATTATCTATAAAAACGGCAACAAAATTACGTTTTTTTGTGGTATGGAAGGTCCGTCTATATTTATTTTATCCTGTTCTTTACTATTTGTTGTTGTAGCGGCAATAGAAATACATCGTCTGTGAAAATTTCAGCTATCTATCTATCAAGGTTCAAGAGATAGCCTTATGACAGACGGACAGACAGCGAAGTCTCAGTAATAGAGTCCCATTTTTACCATTTTTGTACGGAACCCTAAAAATGGCTCGAATCACTATGTACAGAGGTAATTATGAATTGATCAATTCTGGAGCTTTTTCTTATTTTCACCTTGCGCTTTTATGACGGGTACCTATCTAAGAATATATTTGCCTATATCTAAAGAATATAAATCTAAGAATATATGTATTTCATATTTTTTTAAAAAGGGGGTCGACAATTTAAATACTAAATAGAGTTCTGATTTAAAATTCCAAGTGTTCATGAAAATTTCCCTCGCACTGCTAAATGCTGACTGGCACCTTGCCAAAAAATTATTGTACTTTTCAGTGTTTGAGACAAAGAGACACTATACTATAAAAACGGCCAAGTGCGAGTCGGACTCGACGAATGGTTCCGTACCATTCTCTACATAACGTAGCGAGATGATTACAGAGCCAGAACTCTCAATGCCTTATTACTACAATATAGATATTTCAATCCACGATGACGCGCCCCACTCTGTCAAACTCCATGCGAATCAAATGAAACATAAGCGATTTTGACAGAGTGGGGCGCGTCTTCGTGGATTGAAATATCTATACAAGTATAGAGCAGTAGTAGCGTATTGAGAGTTCTGGACCATTTCAATTGTATAAAATCACGGTTCAAGAGATACAGCCTGGTGACAGACGTACGTACGGACGGACGGACGGCGGAGTCTCAGTAATAGGGTCCCATTTTTACTCTTTGGGTGAGGAACCCTAAAAATTTGTTGTTACCGAATTTGTTTAAATACTCAAGTTGCGTGTATCTCAATAATAATAACACTCGCTTTGTTAGAAAATTGATTACAACCTTAACTTACAAAAACAAACGATAAAATTATTTCGAAAAATTTTACAATTTGAATTCCTTTATTAAATAAGTTTTCAAAATGAATAGAAATAAATAGTACGTAGAGGTACCCACGTAATTTCAATATTTATTTTATGAAGAAGATGTAGAAAAACTCTGCCCATTTTATAGTCATAGGTGTTTGACGTTTTAATCGTTGTTGTAATTTGAAATATCGGTAAAACCATTTGGCTAAATTATTATACGCTCGCATCAATTTATTGTTTGGTCGAACGTGACTTTTCATATCCAATCACACGTGAATCCCATACGCTTTGTGTATCGGCAGCTTGTGATCCCGACGTGCATAATTAAAATTGATACTCTGTAACTCCTGGGAAACAGATAGTAAAGTAGCTTGGCAATAAATTAATACAAACAAAAAACAACAACTCAATTAACACGTATTGGATTTGTTAAAACAAACCTAAAGGTTACCGATGTTGAGAGTTGAAGTAGTAAAAAACGTAGCTAAAACAGAAGTAGAGCTAAGCTAGACAGTATTCAGCTTATAAATAATTCGTTCACATTTAGGTACCAAGGCGCGCCGGCGTAGCTTGTAGCAGCTACGCGCCGTAGCTTCGTAGCAACTAGGGAAAATATTGTTTTTATAATATTATTATTACTAGTTGACCGGGCTACTGTTTTGCCATACAAACTAATTCTCAGTTAGGGTGAAAAATTAGTTTACGTCCATTCTCATGCCTACCGAATATGCACAAAATAACCATAAATAAGAGTTAAATTAGTGTCGGTACTGCGAATAAGTCAACCACCGTTAATTAAATTTCTAATTTGTATGCCGATATCAGAAGAATATCGGTATATAAATTATTTAGGATTTAGGATTCATTTTCGACCTTCTTCTGCTGCATGATGCGAATGACTTTTGTATATTATTAAACACAGAAAACCGGTATTGTTATAAAGAAATGCTCTAGATCATAGGAAAGGGTTTATTTATATTACGTGATAGAAAGTCATTGTGAAACTTTATAATGATTATACATATTTCAGTAAGACATAAGTTGCTGATTACACTACAAATTTACTTTAAACTAGGATAGAATAATGACGTACTTACACTGAAAAAAAATATTAAAATCCAACAAAAATGTACAAAGTTACAGAGATTTTAATTTTGGAATTTGTATGAAGCCGTACGAAGTTCCTATGGCATTAGTAAGGTGTGACGTCACAATTCAATGTCGATATCTGAAATATTTAAACTTTTTTGTTATATGATCAAATACCCAATTATTAAAATTTTTACTAAGAGCATTTTATTTCGCAGAGCCGTCCCCACTTTACGACAACAACCATTACCACGAGGAATGTCTTCGCTGCAACTCCTGTGGGCTGAACCTCACTGGACCCAACCAGGTACTATAATTATTATAACATACAAACAAATCAACTGAAAAATATCCACCAAACTTCTAAAATCCAAGTCTGGCCTTCCGCTCTTGTTTTTTAAAGTTTCCTTAAACCTAACGGTGTAAAAGCCGTATTTCAGCGATTTTGAATGAAGTTTTATTCAAAAATTAAAAAGACAATTACTTTCAAATTTACACGTCATGTATTTTGGGTCTTTAATCTAAAATCGCTAAGAAGCATAAACACGATTGGATAAAATTTTCTCGATAGAAAGTTCTCCCAAAAATTGGTCCAAAATCTCAGTTTTTCTAGTTTTTATCGGACACTACATTGGATGTAATTGTAATTTTTGTTTTAAAGTGTCGGTAATAATATCCAAAAACGCTAAGAAACAGATTTTTGATAACTAGCTTAGTTTTTGAGTAATTAGGTAAAAGGTAGTTTTTCTGTTATATTCTTCCGCGACTCTGCATGTCGCACCTACCAACGTATCCGTGAGAGTGAGGAAGACAAAAATAAACTCAATAAATCCCCTATAGAAGTAACGTAAAGAGGTAAAACAGCCTAAATTATATTGATTAAATTTATAAACAGGCAGCAGATTAATATTATTAATTTATTCGATGTCAAAAACGATGGGATCACGACGATGGCGACCGTAATAAATTGATTACTATTATAATAACTATGCAGCTTGCTAGAATGCGTTGCCCCTCCCGCTTTAATTTGATAAAAATTAGACCCTCGAAATAACGGCATTAATGCACAAAACAAGCTTTCAGTAACAGAGTAAAATAATCTTTAATTTACTTTAATTATCTGATATGAATAATCATTCAGGCTCATTTAGGCTCAAGCAATTGTTTGCCTGAACCAATATACCTAAGATAATATTAGTTTTATCTACTCTCTGCTTTTCAGTAACCTTAACTTTGATTACTGTTTAATCGAGCTTCAAGCAAAGGTTCATTCATTTCTCTTTTTGAAAATATTGTAGTTTACGGTTTCCATTAAAAGAATATAATATTATATAATTGTACTTTTTAAAGTATAAATTACGATAAACGAGTTAAAAGCAATCAATTAGTTTAAAATATTTTGCTCAGAGATTTTATTTGAACCGACGAAAAAAGACAAAGGAGGTTCTCAATTTGAAGCGTATTTTTATTAGACACTAGCAGATACCCGCGGCTTCGCCCGCGTAAATTTTAGTTTTCCCTGTTCTTACGGGAACCATCGATTTTTCCGGAATAAAAAGTAACCTTTGTGTTAATTTAGAGCGAAATCTATCTCCATTTTAACTTTCAGCCAAAAATTTTCAATAGTTTAAGAGTGAATGAGTATTTCTCCCGCTGGAATAGTGAAAATCAAATATTCACGCGGGATATCATTCATTGATTTTCCCGGGATAAAAAATAGCCTTCTCTATTCTAATTTTCAGCCAAATCAGTTCAGCAATTACGGCGTGAAGGAATATTTTTCCCGCGTGGATATCTGTTTTTCACTGTTCCCGAAGGAACCATGGATTTTTCCGGGATAAAAAGTAGCCTTAGTATTAATCCAGGGTATAATCTATCTCTTTTCCAAATCAGTTCAGTAATTACGGCATGAAGGCATATTATCTATCACTATTATCATGAAAACCATGAAATTTTCCGGGATGAAAAGTAGCCTATGTATTAGTCCAGGATAAAATCCTTTCTCTCGATAAAATAAAAATAATCTCGGATAAAATCTCCTTTCCGAATTTCAGTCATATCAGTTCAGTAAGTGCAGCGTAAAGTAGTATTTCTCGCGCGTCAATATGAATTTTTCAGTTTTCCCGCGAAAACCATGGAATTTTCCGGGATAAAAAGTAGCTGTTTTATTAACCCAGGATACCATCTATCTCCATTCCAAATTTCAGCCAAATCAGTCTTGTACTTGCGGCGTGAAGATTTTTTTCGCGTGAATTTCGGTTTTTAACTAATCCCACGGGAACCATGGATTTTCCCGGGATGAAAAGTAGCTTATGTGTTAACCCAAGATGCAATATATCGCCATTTCAAATTTGAGCCAAATCGGTTCAGTAGTTGCGGCGTCAAGGAGTATCGAAGCTTGATAAAATACGAACTTTGGAGCCCCGTTTCACCCCTTAAGGGGGGAATTTTGAAAAATCCTTTTGTAATGTACCCCTAGCCCTTATAAGGAACCCGTGTGCCAAATTTGAAGTCTCTAGACCCAGTGGTTTGGGCTGTGCGTTGATATGTCAGTGAGTGAGTGAGTCAGTATTTTCTTTGATATACCATGAAATTTTCCGGGATGAAAAGTAGTCTATGTATTAATTCAGGATAAAATCCATCTCCTTTCCGAATTTCAGTCATATCAGGTCAGTAAGTGCAGCGTAAAGTAGTATTTTTCGCGCGTGAATATCAATTTTTCAGTTTTCCCGCAAAAACCATGGATTTTTCCGGGGTAAAACGTAGCCTTTTTACTAACCCAGGATATCATCTATCTCCATTCCAAATTTCAGCCAAATCGGTCTTGTACTTGCGGCGTGAAGATTTTTTTCCACGTGAATTTCAATTTTTAACTAATCCCACGGGAATCATGGATTTTCCCGGAATGAAAAGTAGCTTATGTGTTAACCCAAAATGCAAATTTCAAATTTGAGCCAAATCGGTTCAGTAGTTGCGGCGTGAAGGAGTATCAAAGCTTGATAAAATACGAACTTTGGAGCCCCGTTTCACCCCTTAAGGGGAAAATTTTGAAAAATCCTTTCTTAGTGCACCCCTAGACCTCATAAGGAACCTGTGTGCCAAATTTGAAGTCTCTAGACCCAGCGGTTTGGGCTGTGCGTTGATATGTCAGTGAGTGAGTGAGTCAGTATCTTCTTTGATATACCATGAAAATTTCCGGGATGAAAAGTAGCCTATGTATTAATCCAGGAATAAATCTATCTCCTTTCCGAATTTCAGTCATATCCGGTCAGTAAGTGCAGCGTAAAGTAGTATTTTTCGGGCGTGAATAACAATTTTTCAGTTTTCCCGCGAAAACCATGGATTTTTCCGGAATGAAAAGTAGCCTTTTTATCAACCCAGGATATCATCTATCTCCATTCCGAATTTCAGCCAAACCGGTCTTGACTTGCGGCGTGAAGATTTTTTTCCGCGTGAATTTTGGTTTTTAACTAATCCCACGGGAACCATGGATTTTACCGGGATGAAAAGTAACTTATGTGTTAACCCAAGATGCAATTTATCGCCATTCCAAATTTGAGCCAAATCGGTTCAGTAGTTGCTACGTGAAGGAGTATCGAAGCTTGGTAAAATACGAACTTTGGAGCCCCGTTTCACCCCTTAAGGGGGAAATTTTGAAAAATCCTTTCTTAGTGCACCCCTAGACCTCATAATGAATCTGTGTGCCAAATTTGAAGTCTCTAGACCCAGGGGTTTGGGCTGTGCGTTGATATGTCAGTGAGTGCGTGAGTCAGTATCTTCTTTGATATATCATGAAATTTTCCGGGATGAAAAGTAGCCTATGTATCAATCCAGGATAAAATCTATCTCCTTTCCGGATTTCAGTCATATCAGGTCAGTAAGTGCAGCGTAAAGTAGTATTTTTCACGCGTGAATATCAATTTTTCAGTTTTCCCGCGAAAACCATGGATTTTTCCGGGATGAAAAGTAGCCTTTTTATTAACCCAGGATATCATCTATGTCCATTCCAAATTTCAGCTAAATCGGTCTTGTACTTCCGGCGTGAAGATTTTTTTCCGCGTGAATTTCGGTTATTAACTAATCCCACGGGAACCATGGATTTTCCCGGGATCAAAAGTAGCTTATGTGTTAACCCAAGATGCAATTTATCGCCATTCCAAATTTGAGCCAAATCGGTTCAGTAATTGCGGCGTGAAGGAGTATCGAAGCTTGGTAAAATACGAACTTTGGAGCCCCGTTTCACCCCTTTAGGGGGGGAATTTTGAAAAATCCTTTCTTAGTGCACCCCTAGACCTCATAAGGAACCTGTGTGCCAAATTTGAAGTCTCTAGACCCAGCGGTTTGGGCTGTGCGTTGATATGTCAGTGAGTCAGTCAGTGTCTTCTTTTATATATTTAGATTTCAAAGTAGGTTCCATGTAAATTAAAAAATTAAAAAATAGGTATCTCTAAGGGTGCGAAAATAGAAAAAAACTCGAAAAAAGTGGAAATAAAAAAAGTTCAGTTTATATTTTTGTAATGTTTTTTGAAACCCTTTCGAAACTTAAGTCACACATAGTGTAACTAAAATGCAATCCTACAGGCAGCAATTTTTCAAACAAATTTCATTAAATTTTTTATCTTTTTAATAATGTCTTTTTGTACCTCTAAAAGCGAAGTTAAATGAATTTTGACTTTATTAGATAGCTCAGACATGCAATAGCGAAATAGCTTAGGTACGTATTTGTTTAGAACGATACCGTGTTTCAATAGACATCGGATACGGTTGATTTCCCAGCTCTCGCCACAAATCCCTCGTGGCTAGAATAATCACGAGTTAGCTACCGTTAAATACACAGAATACCTAACGACATTCCATAGGACCAGTATTAATTAATTACAACTTATTAAATACCAATCTGAGAGAGTTTCGTGGGTAATATAATAACTATAACGGGTACCTGCTTATTCGTTAGAGACTAGAGATGTTTATCTAGTCTACATCGACATCTTTGCTTTAAGTCTGAGAAGCTTTTTGGTATTTCTCTGCAAAAATGGCGGTAAAAAAATCCTCGATGACAATAAAATAACAGATTTTTTGTCGCAGAGGATTTTTTACTGAAGAATTAGATATTTGCTGCAAGATGGCTCGAGTTATTATTATTACTATTTATTATATATATATATATATACAATAGACTTCTACCACAGTAGTGTTCTTCCATTTTCAATAACAAGGATACCGTTTAAAGGATCATCTCTGTTTGCTCTTTCTTCCGTTATCGCAGAGGCACGGCTCACAATAATAGTTATAGTTGTTTGGGCATATATTTTAACTAGTAGGGCTACATGTGGCCGCGGGCTGTCTTCCCTCTAGTTGCTTTTCAACTTTTAGTCTTTTCAACATTCGCCATACATTTTCGATGGAAAACTAAATTCCGCCATTTTGATTTTTTTCTATCCATCGAATAGACCTTCGAATCCTGATCACCTCCTGTCAAGAAACCGTTCATCCATCTTTCATACTTTCCGAGATATTGAGGAAATTCAAATGGCGGCCATTTTGAATCCGCCATTTTTAATTTTTTTTCAGCTCACTGCCAATTGGATGACGTTTCGATTGACATTTGGTCGACCACACCCCACCTGTCTTCGATACCGTGACTGTGCTCTTCACCTGTCTTCGAAATCCTCACTCATCAGCTCTCTCCGTATTTTTCCTCCTGATGAATTTTGCCCATCTATACGAAATGGTCATTGAAAAAAATTATTCATACAAAATTTTTCAGGAGAGGTGAAGTAATTGAATCGAAAGCTTTCGTATTTAGAATACGTGTACGTGTGGTTTTGTTTTTTGAACCCTTCTTAATATTTTTTTTAACGTTTTAATGTACCTACCTACTTTAACATCGTTAATACAATTGACAGACCAAGGTTACCAAATTGGTTACCCTTTCGCAATTAATTTCGTTTCACTGGTTTCGAATAAATTAATTATTTAACTTAGTAACAGCACAGTAACAATAACGAGAAATACGTATGGAATAAGTAGGTTATCAACAACCGCGCTGTAGAAAATTAATCAAAGGAATCACAATAAAACCAACGCCCACCATGGCTTGAACAGGGGAACCAATCACTTTCGGCATCTGGAAATTGCGGAAAAGTGTGCTATTTACTGCTACAAGTAAAGTACGCTTATACGGATAATATAGAGCTAACATAACCTTCACTAAAAAGGATTTTTTTAACCTTAAAGAGGGAAAAGGGGGGTCACTGGTGCCCAATAGTTAATAGGTATACGTTATATCTTTTAAATGACGTTATTTTATTATGATAATGTCTCAATATTTATAATGTTAAAATGGGTGTATATTTTACAAAACGTAATGAGGTAAGCCCGTCATAAAATAGTGGCCAACACAACATATCGTTTGTCTTGCTGACATTTTGTCTCTCAGAGCTTTATGACACCAATGCCTGTGTGATAAAAAACATTTTTTATTCAATCAGACACGAAAATAAAAACAAAAAATCCATTTTTTTATCTGTAATTTATATCCAAAATTTTCTTCTAGATACCTAGTGTCGTTAGTAAAAAAAACGTCGTTTCAATAAAATACTAGTGTATTCGTGGCACGTTTGTACTTTGTTTTTGTGTTGATACTTTGCAATATAAAAGTCATTCCTTGCTCTGTGATACTTTGTTTGAGCCAGTTTGATAATCTATTTGGGTTGATTTACTCTGTATGCTGAAAACTGAATTGTCAAAAGTTTAGTTATGTTACGTGTGTATTAATTAAGTATATGAAAATAAAATAACTGACTGGTCTATTAAGGCACAGGTACTTGGACTAAAATTCGGGAGTTAGTTATCCGATAAGATATTATTTTTCATAGTTCAGTAGAGATAGCGGCCCTGGGGTCACTTGTACAACACCCCGGGCGTCCACTAGTATCATAATACTAATAGTAATATCAACACTAGTAATATAAACATACGTTTTAGACAATAACAAAAAAAGGACAACAATAAAAAAACTTTCTCCACATATTAACTTCACAAGTTCGAAATAACTTCATACATAATAAAAAGCATTTCGTTCTTTGAAATGGCCAAACTTCTTGTATTGAAATGTCCATTGAAAATGTTTACTCTCCGTACCTCTTGCCGCAAGACGAGGGTTGACACATTAAGGAGGATATATCTATTTCAACAATCCCTTAGTTCAGCTAAGTTTTACGGAATATACGAAAGCGTCTCTGCGCTGCGAAAAGTTTGTGTTATAAACGTTTTCCCATTCCGATATGACCAAGTTACAAATTCAATAATAACTATCAGCATATTAGTGTTTTTATTGACAGGATAAGCCTGATGCTTACCTTTTTCAGGGGAAACGGAATGTTTATATGGGGTTTGAACCGACTAAAACAGTCTGTTTTACGAAGTACCCACTGGCGGGATTACGGGAATCATTATCTCACTCACCGCGCTCCCGTCAGATAATACTACATCATCTCCATTTTTACCACATTTACTATTTATAACTTCTGCATATACTAAAATCATCTTGAACAACCTTATCGCTAAGTTATTCTAATGACTGTCCAAGTCTTGCCCGAGTGAAATGGTGCCAAGAACATTGGCAGCATTTTTGTACTGGAAAAATCGAGTTTATTAAAGTTATTTACCCTTATTAGTTACTAGTCTTAGATTCTGTAAATAACTTTATGCGGTATGCTAGTGTCTAAATCATATTTACAACTATTTTATCCAAAAATCTAGTGACATGAGTACCAAAATATACGTGTTTACATTATCCTATATTCTAATTACTTTTAATTAGGAAGGGTGGAAGCAAACAAGTAATAAAAGCTGTGCACATGAGTTAATTAAGGTGATAGAACCAACTTAATAGCATACAGGGCATTCATCATTTTAACCTTCCTTTGTTATGCAAAGAAAGTTATAATTAATTACAGCTCAGATGATAACGGTATATTGTTTTTAAAATAATATTGAAGAAATATCAAAGTCATTACAGAATAACAATCTGTTTGCCATCAGAGTATCGAAGCCACGAACCACAGTAAATTACGAATTTAATTCAAGGCTATTCAAATTATTTTATTCCAATAATAATGAGGTTTCAGTAATCAATTTTACATTTATTGGATTTTGCTATCCTTAAAATGCAATATCCAAATGATATGTAGTAATCAATTTTACATTTATTGGATTATGGTATCTAAACGACACCAAATCCAAAATAAAAGTATTATCCAACATACACGTTAAAAATAAATTTGCTCTGTCTTCGTCATCACTGAATTTTAATGGTTCACAACACACCCATCGTCTAATGATTTAATATTATATTTTGTGGTTAAAAGACATATTTCTAGACAAACCGCAGGAGGATAGACCGATATAGATAGTTCAGTCCACGAAGACGCGCCCCACCACTTCGCTATCGCTCATGTTTCATGCAATTCATAAGCAGTCAGGAAAGAGTGAGGCGTCGTGAATTGACGGCGCCACGCTACACGGTCCTATCGCGACCACGGTCTATGTAATTAGGCCAAAATATCGGCAAAACATCCAACATAAGTAAGGTATTTACACCGTGGCGGAATGGAATGAAATGAAAGCGTCAATTTCGCCTCATGACGCGAGAAGGCGCGGGAATTCGCTGGACTGCTCAAGTATCCAGCAGATTGTTTTGTAAAGGCTTGGTACCGCACTGCTGTGACCGATTCAACCACGCCGATAGTAGCTAAGGGCATTCTCGAGAATAAGCGAGGATTCCCCGGAACACGCGCAAACGTTTTTGGCTCGTATGTGACAAAGAAATAAAGTTTGTTATGCTATGTACAATTTCGTAGCAAAAATCGTTTCCATTTGAACCTAATGTAGCTGTACGCGAATATTATCGTATAGTAACATCCATCTTTTATCCAGAAACGCGCGCGGCGCTTCAAGAACCAGATCCTGTGCGACCTGCACTTCGCGGACGTGGCGCTGATGGAGTGCAGCGACTTCATGCAGCAGCTTCGCAGCTTCAAACCGCAGTCGCTGGGCTGCGCCGTCGCGCGCCGCAAGTCTTCCACCACGCTCATCTTCCCGCTGCCACCGCAGGCGTGCTCAGGTACCTAGTTCATGCTACTACAACTCAGGCCCCTCATGATGTGTCCTTAAACGTCGACACCAAGGCTTTATTTAAAGTGTACTCAATAGAGACTAGCATAGACAAAATCCGATAGTTACTAATAGTACCCTGAGGAGATGACATTGACACGAGGACGTCCCTAGCGTCCCCTCAAGGTACAAGGTCAAGTAACCTGGGCGATTTTGTGTAGGTTTCTATCTTCTGTCTTCTTGGGGATGCAGGTATGGAGGGCTCCTTTACTCCCAGCAGCACGTACAGGTCTAATATGTTCCAGTCCAGCTGCCAACAGGAATAGCAAGCTACACCAGGAATACCTCTTTTCAGGGGTACACTTGACCTCCTCCGGGGGAGAATGTACCATCCCAGCACTCTGCTCCACGTATGTACATTGTACATACGTGAAGCAGAGTCTCTATAGTCTCTACAATGCAGATGCCTTTGTCGCGAATCTTCAAAGGTACTTAACTTATGCGACATATGTTGACATTTTTGAAGGGGGGATCCTTCATGCACGTTACCGCTGCTAAGGTATATTTAAGAGCAACAAAGAAAGAAGTTCGAAGCAAATCATTAGTATGTTGATGTTAACAAACACAGCGATAATAATTAACACATCTTTGTGTTACTTAAGTTTGTGCCAATACTGAGCCTCTTCGACAAAATCAATCAAAGCGTATCTGTAAAAAGCAATCTCGTTGAAAGTACTTGTAAAGCTGCAAGAACAATAAATCTATGAAGATCAAGGGATATTGTAATGCTGCTACAAATTCCTACCCGCCCTAAAGGTGAGATCCAATTTACTGTTTAATTGAGATAATAAAATGTCGACCATTCGCTTCAGTCCTTTTAGACGGTTCCAAAACTCGCGAAATGGAATAATTACGCTCAATTTTATTGTCATTCAAATGGAGATTTTCCCGCCGAAGCTTGCGGCGGAATTAGTGCTCGGTTAACGAGATTATTCTACATTAGTAGCTATTTCAATAACAGCTATCTACATTTCAACTGCGAATTGATAAAAAGCTACAGGTTAGATAGCTATTTTTACCTGTTATAGTATCTGCTAGATTACTAACTGGCTTTTAAAAAGTTGATTGTTTTATAGCACTGTATCAATTAGATTGGGGTATTATATTACAATACTTTTGAGTTTGAAAAAGTTATTACAAACTGGCATAAAAATAATGACGAGCACTGAAAAAAAAAATTAAAAACCAGCAAAGATTTACAAAGTTACATGCATTTAAATTTTGGAGTAGGATCACTTCTATCCCTTTTTCGCAAAACGATTACATGTAGCTCACATACATATAAACTAGTATGTCTGTGATGTAGCCACATGTAGGTACTAAGGCGTTATTAGCGGGTGACGTCAATATCATCTCTGTCTAATTAGGAAATATTTAAATGATTTCGTTAGTTTTGTCATTATTTTATTTGAAAATTAATCTAGTTCCAAGAATGAATTAAAAAAAAAATCAATATTTTGATAGGTGTGTGTGGTGTAATACCTAATTAAAGATTATGCGTAGGAATAGAGTATCCACATAAATTTTATCACAAACGAAATATCCCCTCTATGATTGTAAAGCAATACTTGACAAGCCCTAACAGAACATTACGTGAAGGCTCAGCACCGTACACGTTTACTCCATTTCGAGCTGTCAGCTATTTATTGCGCCGACAGGGGCACAATGCAGTCTATGCCATGAATAGAAATCTGAGACCGAATATTACTTAGCCGAATCTAACAATAGCACGCTGCCAGCGATTGCAGACAGAGCCTGAAGCTTTCACAGATTTATTTAGAGACTATGAATTTATTAATTCACTTGAAAAACACTTATTTTAAGTTGAAACGAATGACAAAGTCCATTCAATTGAATGTAAGCAGGTGTTATTTTGCGGAAATACTAGATTAATTTGTTTCGCTATAATTCGCTACTTGAAAAGATTCTGTATGGTACAATATGCGGGAACACTGCCCACATGAACACAAAATTTTCCAACACTTTCTTCGACGCACGTTTCGTCCCGACACCGGGACATTCTCAGGAGATGTTGACTTCACAATGCGAAATCGTAGAGATCTACGATTTCCATTATGACAAATCACATTATGATCTTTTAGTAACTTTTGAAAAGATTTCATTGTTTAGTTTGTCTAAGCGAGAGTTTCCAGTCACGAATTATTGACATGATGCATGTTGGGAAATCTGTTTTCAGTCAATGTGTCTATGTAAATACTCAGTAAATAAATGGCAGTAGGTTTTCTGTGTATTGAAAACTCACTCTTATCAGTAACTGCGAGGGTTCACCCACAGAACAAAATATGAGTTTATACTGACAAGGTTCACTTGTTATTTATTCTATGGTGCACTGACGAAACATTAACATAAAATATGTTGAGAGCTCTATTTTTACGACTACACTTCATCGACACATTTATTGAAAACAGAGTTTTCTACATTATTCAAGTATATTTATCGTAGAAACCACCGTTTCTTCATCCACCCATCACACAGACTCCATCGAAAAGAAGACTATTAAGATGACTATGAGATTACGGTACAGGTTTGAGAGTCAGAGACAGACACACAATTAAAGACAGACATGGACGTCAAACTTATAAAACTTTTAGCGTCGAGGTTAAAAACAATGGAGATTAAATAATGATATTAAAAATCCCTAATCCCTATTACTATATTATCACCCCAGTAAACGAGTACTAGTAGAAGTAGTAGAAAGGTATGTGAACCTATTACTTATATTGGTAAAACTTTTCTAATCTCACTAATACTATATGAAAGTTTGTGTGTAAGTGTATGTTTGTTACTCCTTCACGCCGTAAGTTACTGAACCGATTTGGCTGAAATTTGGAACTGAGATAGATTGTATCCCGAATTATTCATAGGCTATTTATATACCGAAAATGTCTATGATTTCTGCGGGATGAGTGAAAAACCAATATTCACACGGGCGGAGCCATGAACGAAATGTAGACTAATATAATATGGAAACTATACTGCCTTGTAAGCCTACACCGCGAATAATAATGTCGCTAAAAGGCTCGTAGGTAGCCATCGAATATTCATGAACCATCTACGTCTAAAGATTGACAATGGAGTCTCTGAGGTCATCATCCGTGAAATGATATGCAAGGTAACTCAATCTCCCCTTATTTCCTGCCTATATAAATCGCGATTCGTTGAAAACCAGCAATCGCTACGGCCCGGTAACTCTTGCAGTTAGTCCCTTCATTAAATATTCACACCACTTACTGAAAGGACTGGTTTTATCGGATAGTATTCGTTAATAAGAGGCAAGCGTATTACTAATAATGTTTTTTGGCAAAGTATGGTAAAGAAATAGAGCCCAATAGATTATGTATCGACGTCCTTTTATAAATAAAATAATTCCTATTCTTACACTAATTATAGCAAATAGTTTAAATAAAAGCACAAATTAAGTAGGTTTTCCCCTCAACTGTCAATCTTAATATTAAATCCACCTCCGTACATATTATTATTTTGCGACCACTAAAGGAGCTCTGTGGAATATAAGAGCATCTTGGGCTCCTCAATGTTGAATTCTCATGCATATTGTAAGGTTATTCTTGTGGAATATTATAAATTATAGTATCAACTATATCGCATATTGTTTTAATTTAAACAATAATTCAAACATACTATAAGTTTTACTGTAACCTTATATTCATTTTTGCTGTCCAGAAAATCGCTTATTTAAATATTAAAAACAAAAAAATAAAATACGAATACATTTTTCAAAAATAGGTACGAGTATTCATAGAAAGTTTTGGCCACAGTAGATATTTTAAATATGCGAAGCATACAATTAATGTCAAAAGAAAAAACGCATTACGTAGCGTAAACAGATAGATCGTTAACAAAACCACTTCGCACTCCCGTAACGTACAAATATTAATTAGTTAATATATTTTTACTTGCAGTACAGTTTTCAGTACCAAAACACAAACGTAACGTGAAATTAAAATCGGGCGGAGGTTTTCGGGCGGTTTACGTTTGCAGAGAGCCAAAACACACAGTAAAATATTAATTAAACCCTCCACATAAAATGATAAAGCACGAACTTCATAAAAATACCTCTTCCCACGTACACACGGCCGTTCTGCACGGGTTGCAGACCGGTCTAAGTTGTCGCCACACTGCCGCACACGCCGCAGTAAACTAAAAACGCTCAGAAATATAAGAAACAGGAAATAGATCTAGTATATACTCGTAAGTCACTTGGTTATTGGTACGTTGATATCTTATAAACAACGCCTATAACACAATATAAATATCAACTTCTGCAATATTTTTTTGTTTTAATTAGTATGTAAACAACTGTTTCAAGTATTCATTTTGTAATAAATCTCTGGGAGTTATGGATTTTAAGAGAATAACAAAAATACCTACGCATAAAACATACATAATGCTCTTTTGCCAATGCCATCGAAGTATCAGTATCGCAAAAAGATTTTTCATTTATAAAACAATGCCGCGAATATTTTCAAGATAGAAGTTGTTGTCCACAAATCGAATATACACTATATTATGTATGCTGTTTGCGTAAATCCATCCATCTGCTATTAATATACCTAGGCGATTTCTGTAAGTACATACCTACTTATAATACGAATGACAGGTTCAGTATTAAAAAAATCATTATCATTAATATTTTAATTACCTTATTCAATGCAAGCTCCTTTACAGGTGTTGCGGCAATCTGCAAAAGTATATTTCAGCTCAGCAACCTGCCAAAACTGTATCATTTATAGATATCTCCGCATTGAATCAATATGGATTTGAAACTGCGGTGCCTTTTTGTGATTCAATATTCCGATGATTGGTACATTTTACATAGGTTTTTCCTCACAGCTTTGATCCGGTATTTGTAAAGCTTAAACGAAATAAAATAAATCCCTGGCGCTAATTAAAGCTTTTGAGGAACATTTTTAAACTAATGGAGTGCTATAAATTTCACATTTACTTTTTATGTTCGCTAAAGCTTACTTTTTTTTGGGAAACGTGCCTTTGATTTACAACTATCCGGAAGCATTGAAATATTAATTGCTCTTGAACATAGGTTGGGTATGGCTATGTTTTATGACATATTATGTAAGTACATTTTCATTTTCATGACAATCTGACAGTCGTAAATTTCTTTGTTGAAAACGACAGTTTTGTAGTTGAATCCACTCAAACAAGCTCGATTATATTTAAAAAATCTGGCATACTTTACTTGAATGTGATACAGTTACAATTTCTATAATGTCGGGAAGGGAATAGACTTTTTTCATATGTCAAATCAAATTATGATTTTAAAGATACCTATTTATTTATTATAGATTAAATTACCTATAAAAAAATCATCCCAGAAGTCTATCAAGCATCTCTTCAAAAAATACGAAATACATAGAATTTCTGCGAAAAGGAGTTCGTTCATACAACACTGTCAGTTATACAAACAAACAGACAGCACTGTACAAGAAAAGAAAATCTTCCTGTGAAGCGGAAATTAATACTTCCTTTCCCGGATGAGATCCGCACAAGGACATATTTACGTCTCTCTTCTTTCATAAAATAATCCCTTAGATGTTTGTACCAACTACCAAGTATCCATTGAATACCTATTTTTCCAACTATTGAAATTTAGTTTTTCACTCACCATGGATTTTCTCGGTTTAAAAAAGCCTGTATAAATCCAGCGTTATCTATTGCCATTCCAAATTTCAGCGAAATCGGTTCAGTAGTAAGTGAAGTTGATAAGAAACACAGGAGTGAAGGAGTAAGAAACACACACATTACACAAACTTTCACCTTTAGAATATTATGTGTCATAGATTGTTACGGATACTTAAATTATTGCTATTCATTTCAAACCATTAAACACATAAATATGGATTAAATGGGTAAAAATATTTTCAAGAAAAAAAAACATAATATAAAAAAATTGTGGTTCGGACATTAGGATTATTTTGACCGTATTTTGCGAGTCGCATCTGAAACAAAATCAAAAACTCTTTATACCTTCCTGGGCAATTCCAATAAGAATAAGATTAGTTTTATCGTGAAAATATGTTGTTAAATAAAAAAATGGCGATTACATGGTCGCATTCTGTTTACATATCGTTCATTTACATGAATAGCTTCTGTATGTCCATCTTTCATGAAGATAAATTACTTAGTAGGCTAATGCCGTTTGCAGAATCCTGAAAGGCGGTCTAGATATTTTTTTAGCATTTCTCTGAAATATGGCCAAAACGTACTAAATCACAAAGTGGCTTGTTGCGAAATAGGACCAGATTAAAAAGGCACAGTTGAAATTCGATGACTTGAAAGGAAGCTTTAAGTACCTACTGCATTTCTAAGGAATTCTTTGTATTGAGTACAGCATACTTGACCACTTTGCGATTGGTCTGCACCGCAGTCCGCGCGTGAAATGAAAACCTTTTCCATGAAGCGGAAATTAATATTTCCTTTGTGTGTTCCCGCTAAAGACCTCTATATGGGTCACTGGATTTTTATCTCAAAATAAACTCTATGGCATTGCGGTTTCATATATCAAAATCCTTTTATCTGTCAATATCACATTAATATTGTAGACGTAATATTTGTATTTTTATTCCTCCAAGTTTCAAGTGTGTCGTTGAACGTTGGAATGGAGATCGATTATGATAACACAGGCTCCCATTATAAAAAAAATCCATGCTAATATTTATTCGTTACTAACAGATTTGTACATTTATTAAATTTAGTAATCGTGGGCAAAACCTGGAAGAAAAATTCGGCTTTTAAAATTAAGTGTGTAATATTCTAAGTTCTAGCTAGATTAAAAGTTTTGTCAAGTCCCAATCGGCCTGTTTCGTGAGAGTGGAGACTTAATTTTTGAAATTCGATCAAAATGTTCCGAAAACTAAATTTAGGCTAAACGTATACCAAACGGATTGGGAACAACTTTTCTGTTGAAATTGTAATCCTACTTACGATAACTTTACTAAAATCGCATTTCTGTTTTAAGATTCTTGTATACTTCAAACCTTTTTTATTGTAATAATAACTCGAGTTGTGACTGTTTACAGCTGAAATACAATTTTATTGTGAATTATTTTTGCAGTTTTTTTTTACTAACAATTTATGATCCCAGTTGTTCGAAATAAATGTTAGTTTTTTTAATATTATTTATAACTGTTTTGAAAGCCAATTTCAAGACAGGTAATAGTAATTCCATTGCATCAGTCTATTTTCAAACATAAAATTGTCTTAATAAGCTTTTTGTTTATTTAGGGCAACTACTACTACTAGTTGCAACTTGTAGTGGAAAAAAGATTATTTAACAAATTGTTTAAAGTTTATATCTGTTTTATATAGGTACCTTATAATTGGGTATTTGACTAAATTTTAATGAAATAATGATGCACGCAGAAAATAACATTAAAATGAATTTAAGAAATACAGGAAAGTTAAAAGTATTTGAAATTTTGGTTTTTTTTTTTCATAAATGTGTCATAAATATTTAAATCAATTTGATAGGTTTTTTTACACCGTTTAATTTGTTGTTATTTCTAGTTTCAAAAATGAATAAAATATCAGTGTTTTCATTTTAGTCAACTACCCAATCACATTCTATCTTGGTAATTATAATAAAAGGTAATAGTGAATAGATAAGAAGATTTCGAAGACAAACTGCAATGGGATTCTCGGTCCACTCTAAGTATGAGCGCCAAGCGTTTCGAATGAAGTTTGGTGTTCTACCTTACAGTGAATCGCGTACCTGATCGACCGACTCAGAGAAGACAGAAAAACTACGGAGGCTGGAAACAAGACCAACAACCTCGACGCACAGTCACGGAATGAAATTAGTTATTTATATAATATCCATACTTTAGCAAATAAGAAACTATCCTAATTCGACCCTTTTTGCCACAACATAAGCGAAAAGGTTAAATGTAGTAAATTGAAAAGAGATTCAAAGTCCCAATTTGAATATAAATCAATAAAAAGCGTCAAGCTTCTACGCGATGAAATATTTAAAGCTTTAGCAGATGTTGATTTATTCATTTTGCTTTTATAAAAGAAATGCTGGCACGTACGATGGATAAGGTTTCGTAGCATTTCGGTAGCACATCGGTAATACTATGCTACGGAAGAGCTACGAAATCGTGGTAAATAAATATTATACGTAGAGTACGTACGTAGGTCATCCAATGTCCAACTAGAAGTTTTGTTATTGAGTTAATATTTATTTAGGAACAACGTGCCAATTAATCTTAAAACTAGCTTTTGCCCGCGGCTCCGCCCGCGTTAAATTCGATTGTTTACTAATCCCGAGAAAAAATTTAATTTCCTTTTCAATGACCTTTACACCTACTTTCAGGAAAGATTGTGAAAGTAATCTACCTATAGCTGTAGCTAAAGATTACTGTTGAAAATTATGGTTTTTTAAATATCCCATGGGAACTATGGATTTTCCCGGGATAAAAAGTAGTCTATGTTTTAATCCAGGTTATAAGCTATCTATGTTCCAAATTTCAGCCAAATCGGTTCAGTAGTTGCGGCGTGAAGGAGTAACAAACATACACACTTACACACACACACACACACACTCACACACACACTCACACACACACTCACACACAAACTTTCGCCTTTATAATATTAGTGTGAAGTGTGATGTTACAAAGAAAAGTTGTAAGTTCAACTGGCTAAAGTCGATTATACTTACAACGTTGTTTAGCGGTAAATAGTTTATCGTATTTAATTTTTATATACTTCCAAAAACTAACAACTGCTTATATCCAATAAACGTAATTAATAAATTTACATTATCATTTTAAGTTCACACATTAATAATGCAAAGTAATGCAACACTGACTTATTTTATTTTCCCTCGTGTGCTTATGACCTAAGTGCGACTGAAAGAAGGAAAACGCGATAACATCAAGAAAATAATCTATTAACTTTGCGAGGTGGAACCAAGAATTCTGTTCGTATTTCCCAGTTTCGCGCGTCGATCTTATTCCCGAAGAAAAGGTTAAAACTTAGCGGTCAAAGTAAATATTTTATTTAGTCCACACCAGTCCATAACAGAGCTCCTTTGACCGATACTTTGTAAAGAAAACATCAAACAACATTCAATTTGACCTCTCCTTTGTGGAAAATGCAGTTAGGTTATAACACCGTTTATTTACAAATTCTTTTTGTTTCTCACTATACTATAATAGATTTATTTTCCGCACAGAAAAATACTAATGTTTGGAAAATGTGACTTCTCTTGAAGTCATTTTACCACCTGAAAACATTTTTAAGCCCATCACAGTGCACAGCGCTTCCCAATACATGGTCGGACTTAAATAAATACCAACCCAAACAGTTTTCTTACGACTTTTTCGGGAACGAGTAAATCCGAAAAGAAATTTCCTGACTCAGGTATTTTATATACTCACTTTCCTCACCTATGCATTTTTTGATGATGTAGACAAGAAAGATTACATTTATGATGTAGACAAACATAAGAAATTCCACTTATTCATTTTTAATTTTCACAGGATTACCCGGGTAGCAGAATATATTACTAACAGATACTCATGGAAATTCTATCTCATGAAAATATTATTGCATATTGAAATGTAGGCTACAATTAGATTCACTCGCAAAGCGAAAATAGAAATGTATTTTTAATACACAAGAACACCGAAGGCATTGCTAATAAATTGAATAAGATAACTCGATGCTATCTACGAGAAGTAATAACTCTCGCTGGCGGGTTTTCGGCTGATTCAAAAGGCACCAGGTAAATGAGATAAGAAAATAGTTCATTCTCTCTTTGATTCACATTGAAACAATTTAATAAATAACTCACAATTTAATACTCGTATATACGAGAGTCTAATAATCTCTAGAATCTTAGACAAAATCTCTAGAATCGCGAATGGATGATAGTAAATAATATGACTTCAGATGGAAGCAGTTGTAAAGAAAGGCGTAAATATTTCGTAAATATTAAATTTTAATTTAATGTGTTTTGAATAATGTTTGTTTAGTTAGTCTGGGCTTAATAAAAACCTAACCTTCTAACCATGATAAATCATGCGTTTTATGAGGCAATGAAAGTATGGCAAATTAATATATACCTGTACCTGCCAGCCCAAATATAACATGTTCATAATTGTGGTGAAAAGTACCTCAGTCAATCTTTTTCATGAAAGAAGTGAATCATATTTTTGACTTTATTAATACAATGGATATGTAATACTGATGAAATAATACTACTAGTGTAGAAATTCAAAGATTGAGGTCCTAAAATCTTCTACGACTTCGATTATTACAATTAAATAGTAGAAACTTTACCATTTCATTTTGTAGGGAATGTGTTCGAGCTTAAGTATAATAAAAATTAAAAATAGGGTACTGTGGTTCCTTAATTCTAATAATATTAGTTTGCTCTGTGCTTTTAATACCCCCTAAAATAATATCTACGTATACCATTACTATATTGATAAGAGAATATCCAATTTGTGGAGCCTCCAACACAAAGGTAGGTAATATTAATCAAGCCAAGTCGGAGGAACAGTATCGTACGGGAAATACGGTTTCCCTTTGATTTCCGCAAGAATATGATATTATATAATTTTGTGTATAATTAATTAATGATACCTAACTTATTTTGTGAGAGCAATTCATTATGATATTCAACCTTATAATATACAACTAGCTGACACGGCAAACATTGTTTTGTCACTAAGAATATAAAGAATAACTAACGACCTACTCTCAGACCTTCCGAACATACACGGAAAATTTACTGAACCGATTATCACGATAATCGGTCCAGCCGTTTAGGAGGAGTTTGGTAACAAATATTGGCACGAGAAATTTATATATGAGAGATTCCTATTGAATTTGTCACTGTAAAAATTATCGTACTGGGCGGGATTTGAACCCTCGTCTTCTCAGCTTTTGTGGCTAAGTGTCTACCAATTGGGCCTCGAGTATCAAACAATTTTCATCCATTTACATCCGAAAATTTCCACTGAGTTACGAACGAGAAGAGCTCAAAATAGTCTGTGTGTAGCATACAAATTTGTTTATTCATACAAGTGGCGGGAATCAAACCTGTGACCTCCCACTTAAATCCGAGCACGTACCACTGCAGGGGGGTCGTTATAGTATTGGTTAGATTAATAATGTATAGGTACAGCGGGGCTAGACAAAGTCACAAGCGTTTAGCGTTAACGCTAGTCGACAAAAATGTATGGACAAAACAAATGACTGTAGAAAAACCACGATAATAATTACTAAACACGCTGTGTGTTTGATACTGTCGGCTGTCAATTGTCAAGCGAAGTACGCTAAAGTTATCTACAAGGTCCGCGAGAACGCCAGCGAGCGTTCAAGTTAGCGTCGTTAATTATTCAAACACAGCGTGTTTAGTAATTATTATCGTGGTTTTTCTACCGTCATTTGTTTTGTCCATACATTTTTGTCGACTAGCGTTAACGCCAAACGCTTGTGACTTTGTCTAGCCCCGCAGATATCGTGACCCAGTTCGGTACGCCATCAAATGAAAAAGGGTTTATCAAAAAGAAGTTATTAAATAAACCGGATTTATTCAGTCCAAAGAGTTTCGGATACAGCAGCTGCTGACTCTTAAGTTTTCCTCAGGGAGCTTGCTAATAAAAGAACTTTTCAAATTAGGAACGCCAAGTCTAATAGCCATTATAATAAAAGTGGCAAATTCCGAATGTATACTTCAGCTTAGTACGATTGTTGCGACGGTGTGAAAAGCTCTATCTTGGAAAAGTGTCGCTCACCGGTAAAGGTAAAAGGTACACCTGGATTTTGTTGTAAAAATCAGTTATGTACTCCTGCTCCTTGTTCTGCATTCTACTTATAGGCACTATGCCCTATACTTACAGCCTCATCAACCTTATAGTTGAAAGCACATTTATGTGCACTAAATTCTTTTTCTTTACGTTTTAGAAACTTGTAAAGTAATAATAATAGAAAAATCTCTGCTTAGAAGTGTTACTTTTAGGAAAATTGTTATTTAAGTATCGACTTTAACTGAATGGTGTAAAGATGAAATGATGGCAACAAAAAAAACAGATGTTACACAGAAAAGCTTGAAACTAGATCGTTCCGACGATTCGGTGCTCTAGCATTATTCGCGGAAACAAGTACGCTTCACATAGCGTAAATATTTTTCAGCATTTATTATTGTTTATTTTGATGAATGTAACTGATGCACGATAAAGAACCATTTCCTTTCCTTTCCAAAATATTTATCAACTCCACCAGGCTATAATAATTCTCGTTTGTTTTTTTTACTTGAAATTTTACTCTTACGATTATTTCAAACACAAACTCTTGTCCCAGGATCCAGATTCTTTGCATTGCTATACCATAGGTTTTTTTAACAATATAGGCAAGCGCTTGACGTTGATCACACCTGATGGAAAGTGATGATACAGTCTAAAGTGGAACGCGCTTGCCCAGGAAAGACTTATTCACTCTTGATTTGAAGAGGCTCAGGTTGTAGGAGTTGGGAAAAACAGTGCCTGGGAATGCATTCCAGACCTTTGCAGTGCGTATCAGAAACGAGAAATCAAATCGCTTCGTACGTGTCTTTGATACGTCAATTATGTTGGGGTGTAAGCCCTCTCGGTGACTTGCCGTTCTAAATATGATAAAAAGGTGGCGAGGGAACCAAATTAAATAGGTCCTGAGCACACTCTCCGAAATATATTCTATAGCATACCGACCAAGTACGAATCTACGAATTTATTGCTACACGGTACACTGACATTACACAGTAAGAAGAATCTTACGAATTAATTAGCTAAAGATTTCCGGTTTGTAACTGCAGTTGCAGATCGAAAAAAAATAAAGAAGAATGACCAAAGGTAATATCAAGTTTTCTCATGAACCAATACCAAAATATTCTAAGATAATATAGTGTTTTTTCCCCAATTGGCGCCAGAAATTTGTTTTTCATATCCGGATTTAATTCTTCATAAGTACAAAAAGTTACTATCTTTTTAATGCACATTTCCTGTCATACAGATTTTAATGAGAAGTACAACTTGTTTATTTGCCTATAACTTTAGAATCCGGATGCTAATAAAAAAAATAAAAATTGTAGGAGATGATGTGGACATCGATATCTATAAAAAATAAAATTTGGATCTAAATCAGCATGGTACAGGATTCCACACATACCTACATTAACATTTGTCACAAAAATAACTAGAATAATCTGCTAATTTCAATGTTCCTTACAGATGAATTCTGCGAAGAGTACCCCCACAGCCTCATACCGACGCCGGGGTACTGGATAGAGTGCTCGCGGCAGAAGATCGCGACCGACACCATCTGGGACGAGTCTGAGTCGGAGCACGACAGCGGACCCGACAGAGATGAAGCAGGTATGTATTGTCAGGCCAGTCTCACTTATCACGTGACCATCCCGGCTACAAGTAGGGGTCCGGATGCCAATATTTCAGATGGTTGGGATGGTTCTGTACGGTCTATTTTACGCGCCGTCTGACCACGGCAGCCCTAGTACGTCGTAAGAGATAAATTTAGGCGATAGAAAGAGACCACAACATTGTGTTTGTTACGTGTCGATTTTGAGGGAGGGGCCATGCGCTATTGCGAACTGAATTGCACTTTTTGTGTCAGCGCTACAGTCGCTATTTCTTTAAATCATCGTGCATAGTAAGCCTTCTGCACCTGTACTATTTACTGTTCCGTGGAATTGTACTAATGGTCTGAGATCCGAACCTACATGACCTTCACCGAGCTGATATTAGAATGAGACCTATTTTATAATAAATTTAGTCTATTACAAAATATATTAAAAGTGGGTTTGCTGGAAAAATCCTGGACGGAATATTTTTAATTATTTTTAAAAAAATGATTTTTATAAAATTTGGCAACATTAAGATAATAAGAAAATTTTACACTGAAATTGGTCTTGATAGTACGCAAACCTCAGTGCGCGAGCTCGCCTCGCACTTGACTAAGTTTTACACTTTACAAGTAAGTATTTGACTGCAATCTCACCAGATGGTAAGTGATAATGCAACTGGAGATTTCAGCGTACTAACTTGGAAGAGGTAGTGACTCGCCCCTAACGGTTTCTAAAGTCTTGGACACCTTGAACACGTCATGTCTTTGATACAGATCTTATCAATGACAATCAAAATAAATACTTGAAGTGATGTACAGCTAAAATTAATAGCCCTGAAGTCTATAAACCAGGGCGTGAAAGTAGAACAATGGAATAGTAATAAAATTCCATAAGCAAGAGCTGTAAATAACCTTATCTCAAATCACTGGCGCTAAAGCGTCGAAATGACTTATAACTATAGCGTGATCGGGCTCGAAGCATCAACTTTATGTCGTTGAGTGACGTCATGAACTTACGGTGGAACGTAGAGGCATCGAATGTATAATATTTGGTAGAGTGAAGTCCAAAACTGAATTGGGGATTATAAAAAAGCGTATAATCAACCCCACAAAGAATTCTTGTACTCTGGACTTGCTTTGTAGGGAGATCTGTTTATAAAAATATAAAATGGTAAAAAATGATGGATCTATTTATGCGTTGGAATTATGCTTGAGTCAAAATTGACAATTTTCGACGTTTAAGAGTGTCATGTGTTCAATTATTGATTAGATAATTGTCATCATATTATTTGGCATTTCATAATCTGGTTTTTGTATGAAAAATATTTGCAAATATGTGTATAACTTTCTCATTAGAAACTTTAAGGTAAACGCTGATTACTCACTTAGCGGTGGAAGCTCTATTTTGATGCAAGATATTTGCCATGTTTCATAACACAAACTTATAACAATGACATATTTAGAAAATTAATAACATTTACTAAAAAATGTCTCAAAAAGAAACCCGATTTTCAGCGATTTTCCTAGATTTTCATTCAAAAACCATAAACCGAAAAGTGACATTTTTAGCATTTTTCGATAAATTAAACGTATTATTTTAGGATAAAATCCAAGATATTTTGTTATTTCTGAATTATAGTAATTTAATTCAATTAATATTCAATGTCACTGGTTATTTACTATTTTAATAAGTTGTATATTTATTTTACTATAAATTTTTTGTAATACCATTATCGGCGCAAAATTGCGTCAGCGCCAACGAATACCATAATAGTATGGTACGAAACGCGAGGCCCGCCGTTTCGCATGAACGCTCTTAAGCAGTCTTAGCCATATGACTTATCTGCGATCGCCAAAGAAGTCCACTCAGGACGTCCTACCGGGTTTTTTTACAGTGTATATTTATAGATATTTTGAGTTTGTGGAAGGTTTTTCAGAATCATAACAGTAATTATAAGCAAACAATATTTACATCGTCATAAGAATAAAATTAAAGATTGTTAAATATTTATTGGTAAAATCTTAGCCACCAAAACAATTTAATAGCCCGGCACAAGTACTAGGAACATCTTAGTTAATTATTTTCTTGAGGAGCTGGAAGTTGTAAGATAGTCTAATGGAAAAGATTACAATACTGAGAGAGCTTACCGAAAATTTAATAAGCCTCTGGAGAAGGCACTTCATAGACTCATTTACCTCTGAGTACCAACTTTATACAGAGTTCAGCGTAATTGATTTTACCCACTTCGGGAACTATTGCTTTGACTCGGTCAAGAATCAATACCTAGAACTTTCCCTAGAACCTGAACAATAATAATCTTCAAACGTTTAATATCTTAAATGTTATTAATTTACACGCGAAGAGCATCTTTTCAAGTGGTCAATACAAGAGCATCTTTTCAAGTGGTCAATACAAGTCAATACATCCTATTATTCTTGTTCTGAAATGGTCTTCGTTAGTCTCGCTAAAACTCAGAAACGGCTTGACCAATTTTAATGAATTTGAGTGTTTGAATGGTTTCAATGAAAATGCAAATTCTCCATTGGACCCACCAGATGGCACTGTATACAGTTATAGGTTTTCAGGACTCACTCGTTTAGAATAAAAGCTTTATGCAGCCCATCTGTTAAATTAGAACGTTACGTCCATTGTCTTTAAGATTACTTTATTTTAAAGCCGCATTTTCATTAACACTGCGTTTTCTTAATTTTAACAATTTATCACTAAATACTATAAAATATTTGCCCATAAATAGAGATAATATTGTTATTTTCCAATATCAGGGGAATTGTCCTAAAAATTGTTCTTTATTTGAATTTCTTATTAATCTGATATGGCTAAGGTAAACAAATCAATGCCCAAGCACTTTAATATAATTTTATTATTGTTACCTTCGAAAGAAATTAAAACTGTCCAACAAGAGAAAATGACAAATGATTTCTTACATTTCTCGAGGGTCTCTCTTACAAAACTTTGATGCAAAATATTCATAATGAAAAAAATGTAACGAAATTAAAAATTATTACCTTCCCAATTGCCATGTCGCCGTAACAGTAGGTGGCGCTTTTTGAAACTTTTCCAATTTTGATTTTTATATTGCGCGAGCTTTCCAAATGTCGGATATGTGACACATATTTTGATTTATATAAAAGGTAATATGAAAAGGCTTTAATTGGTTTTCAAGCGCGTAATTTAAGAGCTTGTTTCGCAAAGGTTGAAGAAAGTCAATTATTTTCCTATGTAATTAAATTTAAAATGTTTAGGTTAGTAATTTAAACAGTTAAGTTTTTAAGTATATTGAAACGTGAACGTACCTCAGATAAATAACGTAAACTTTAACATGTATAGTTGTCCGTTTTTTTGCTCTTTTATCAGAAGCGGTTAGAGGTACTTATCAAATGTACTTATATTGGACTCTCAGATTTAAGACTAAAAGATCCCAAGAATTTTAGGCACGAAAAATGCAAATACTGTTGGATACTTCCTTTTGTCTTAGAATTATGAGAAAAAGCGAAAGTTACAAAACATATAAAAGATAAACGAACGTGAACTGTTTCACCATATATACCTAAACTTATTCTCTGATCTGTATGCTCCACGGTTTAACTGACTCTATCGTGGTACCTACTATTAAATATGAATTTTCATTAAAAAAACAGAACTTGGACAAATACTACAAGCCTGAACACTATAGTTTTAGCCTTAAGTCATTACTGCTACGCTTTTGGGAACTCAGCATGTTTAACTATGCAAAGCTGATAAAACAATGATGACACGGTTGCGGAACGTTACTGAAAATTAGCCGTAAGCTAGTTGGCTGAATGTCTCGAATAAACCTCGCTTTAACGCTGTTGTTAAGAGATTAAAGCTTATCACATGACACTTGTAATTTATTCAAACAAGCTTGATGCATTATCAACTCGGCTTTCTTGATCATATTCAGTAAAAAGATAAATATCTTTATCGCTCAATTATGGCAAAACGGAAAACTTTTCAAACTCACACTAATTATTATCGAACACTAGTCTAATAGTACCAAATTACGTGTGAATTTGGTACCATTATCAAAAGACAACAAAAAGTAAAGGAGCAGGATTTTTTCCGAGTTTTTTTCTCTAACTGGTTTAACCTTGAATACTAACTTAAGAATGTTCAATCCTCCTACATATTCTGTTTTTGAATCTTAGATACTTAATATATTGAACTCCTTTGTTTATATGTAGACGATGCTGCAATTCGCTGCATGAGAATTAAATAATCTTTCCTATTAAATGATTTGTTAGATTTAATGCTGTTCAATTACTATATTTAAATAAAGTAGTTTAGAAAGGTTATATTAGACATAACGGAGATGCGCTTAGAGTTTGTGTAGGTATGAGTTAAACGATACATATCGTCATAAATAGCGTCACAAACGAAGTTTTCTACGATAGTAAAGCTTAAAACACACTAGCGTCTAGTGTAAGATCAAGCGATTACTGTTATCAAACTCCAAAAAGATTCTTATATTATCGTCTCGGAACTCCATTAATTTTCTTACGCCACTACGCTATTATTCGCAAACAATTAAATTAAGTCAAGGAGTGACGGAAAATTTTCACGTTTTTACCTTGCCCCAAATTGCTTTCTCAATAGCAATAATAGCATCTTAAAATCTCGTGACCTCATCTAACCTTTACTACGTCCAAGCGCTATATCGTGTTTGACCTTGAGCGTCGAACCGCCTGGCGGCGATGGGACGCTTCGGGGTCTAGGGTTGGCGCAGGCGCAGTATATATTTAATTACTCGTTTTCTATTGATTACTAAATTTTAACAAAAATTGAACATAAACTTGATTAAGTAATCTATTTTCTGTAAATTTAACATTCATTAGTAATGAATATTAGCCAAGCTGACACCCAAAATACACGGGAAGGGTACTCAGGGTACTATTTTATTGATGTATTCAAAGATATCCATTTCTAAACTAAAGTATATTGTTTAATTTACACCTTATACATTTAGCAATAAGAAACAAAAAAAAATATCGTAGGTCTCGTATTTAAGCGATTTTGAATGAAGTTTTATGCAAAAACTATAAAGACAATTACTTTCAAATTTACACGTCATGTATTTCGTGTCTTTAATCTAAAATCGCTAAGAAGCAGAAACACGATTGGATAAAATTTTCTCGATAGAAAGTTCTCCCAAAAGTTGCTCCAAAATCTCAGTTTTTCGAGTTTTTATCGGACACTACATTGGATTTAATTGTAATTATTGTTTTAAAGTGTCGGTAATAATAATATCCAAAAACGCTTAGAAACAGATTTTTGATAACCAGCTTAGTTTTTGAGTAATTAGGTAAAAGGTCGTTTTTCTGTTATATTCTTCCGCGACGCTGCATGTCGCACCTACCAAATCTCCGTGAGAGTGAGAAATACAAAAATAAATTCAATTAAAAACTGCAAGCCTGAGAGTTAACTAAATGTTTGTGAAATCCATCAAACTGTAGGTACTTTATCAGTGTGACATGAAAAAAGGTATTGCTGGACCTGGTCCATTGAACATGTATCTACTATATGACCTCGCAGGTGATATACCTTAACCCTCGAGTTATTTGTGTTGATATCAACAGTGACCGGCCGTCAATATCTACCCCCGACATGACGCGTCGATAAATTGGAAACGTGTCCGGAATGAAATGGAGCGGACGGCTAGCTCTTAGCAGACCCTGTTATCTCCTAATGAAATTAGTTAGCGTTTTATACTTAACGTCTCAATATCTTAAGTGTTAGACAACACACTATCTCACTTCAGAGACCTAATGAAATTAGTTTCTGCTAGATGTTGTGAGTGAAATTATACGCGCGAAAATGATGTAACGTGAATGTTTACAATTTTGCATCTATGAAATTAGAGGCATTATTGATAACGAAATTGGATTTTGCATCTACTCGTTCATATTTATCATAATATCTAATATAATATCTTATCTTATATCTTTAAACGAGCAATTCTTGTATATGTAAATACTCGTAGTAATAATCTGAATCTCAGAAAGGGCTCCAAAGATTTTCATGAAATTTAGTATACAGCGGGTTTTGCTATTGAACTATGGTTCATTTTTAGAAAATGTATTTATCAAAAAAAAATACTGGTCATCCAGATATTTAAAATTTAATTACATAAAGTCCTACTACACGTTACAACCTTACCTTATAACAGCCAAGTTTACAATAATATAGCTTATGTACCAAGTTCTTTTTTAATTCCGCTCAATTTTCCACAATATACCCCTGCGAAAAAGTCATGTTCGTGCGAGATTAAAAGGATATATTTACAAATAAAATACACGTTCGTTTTGATAACGTACATAATTTGATTTTAGTTGCAAGCTACTACTACACTCGGCGTCAAAAAAATCGCACCTTTCAATAAATCTACTTCAAACAACTTTAAACCTTATTTGACATCAATAATGACGGTTATGTTGGATATCATTTGAAAGGCGATGAAATGGAGAGTACAAAAACAATTCAATTTATTATTTTTCTTTTATTGGAAAAGCACAAAAAAAGAAGTATATAAAACAGTAAAAATCCTTAATTAAGCCTTAATTTAAAACAGATTAATTACACAAAAAAGAATACAAAAATGATCTTATAACTAATCTAAAATCTAGTGTTACCCCCCCTTGCCCTGATGACGGCTTCCATACGATCCCTCATGGATCTTACCAATTTTAAAATTTCTTCTTGAGGGATAGTGTCCCATTCCTCAATAACGGCATCTTTGAGTTCCTGGAGAGTCGTAGGAGCGGGATCACGAGACCGAACCTTGCGTTTTAAATGGTCCCATTGGTGCTCAATCGGGTTCAGGTCTGGACTTCTCGCTGGCCACTGCATGACAGAGATCCCAACATCTTGAAGGTAGTCGCGCACAATAATTGCAGTGTGAGCGCGAGCGTTGTCATGCATCAACGTGAACCCCTCGCCAACAAAACTGACATAGGGGACCACATGGTCTTCCAGGATCTCTGTGATGTACCGGTGAGCAGTCAGCGACCCTTGCCCGCGAGCACCTCGAGCCCGGGAGACGCAAACAAGGTCGGTTTTGCCGTCGGCAGACATGCCGCCCCAGAACATACAAGAACCGCCTCCATATTCCACCGTCTCCTGGATGCAGGCTTGGGCGAAACGTTCCCCCTGTCTTCTGTACACTCTTTTGCGTCTGTCGTTGCAGAAAAGGCACACTCTCGTCTCGTCTGAGAAGAGAACAGCTTTCCATTGTTCGAGGGTCCAATTGACGTGTTCGCGAGCGAATTGCAAGCGGGCTCGCCGATGCTCTGCGGTCAATTTTGGACCCGTAGCAGCTCTTCGCGCCGCTATTTTCCTCTCCCCCAGCCTTCGTCTAACCGTAGACACACTCACGGTTCTTCTGTTAGCTGTCTGGAGCTGCTGTCGCAACTCAACAGCATTTAAGAAGCGATTTCTCAAAGATGTCGATACGATGAATCGGTCGTCTCTCTCCGAGGTGCAGCGACGTCTACCAGACCCATGTCTTCGGACGTAGCCACTGGTCTCCAGGAAACGCTGGTACACTCTTCGAACCGAAAAACGGCTCAAGTTGAGTTGCCGAGCGACATCACACTGCCGCATGCCTGATTGCAGTAGTGCAATCACTTGGGCGGCCTCATCGACAGTGGTATCCATCTTCAAGGGTATTTTTCTTGGGAATGAGCTTCTCGTGTGTCCACTTCAACGGTTGGATAGCGAATGATCCCGATTGAACCTGTATTGACCCTTTTATACCTGCAAAAGGTAGCCGCTAGTTAGCGGCTGTTTTAAGGAGCAAAATTGTAAGTGTTTTCTTCTTCTTTTTTTGTGCTCTTCCAGTAAAAGAAAAATAATCAATTGAATTGTTTTTGTACACTCCATTTCATCACCTTTCAAATGATATGCAACATGACCCTCATTATTGATGTCAAATAAGGTCTAAAGTAGTTTGAAGTAGATTTTTTGAAAGTTGCGATTTTTTTGACGCCGAGGTTATAATGCTGATACGTAAATAAACTAAAGCTTGTATTTTATTCAGGTATTTTAATCGAAATCAAGAAGCAATTTCAAACACCTACCCCCACAATGCTTTTAGTATCGATACTTTTCCACAAACCGTTTCATCGGGATGGATCAGAGAATAGATTAATCTCTTAATGTGCTTAGAACCTAAAAACATTATTAGGTACATATTAATATGTAGTATTTCCTTGAACTATATGGAGATTGATAGATCATATTGTGCGAGCTTTAACACTACAAAGACCGTATAAAATGGACAAAGATCCTTGGCGCCCGACATTGCGTCATATCCTGTGTGCAGATATTTCCTTTCCGCTATTTGTGTTACTACTTACTTTATAGTTTAGGTTCCTACTTACTGCTTTATGTATTCCCCATCTATCTAATTACACTTTATTCTTATTGCTGTACAAGTTTTACCCATGTCCGAATGATGTCAATAATGGTGAAGCTGCATTTCCGCACTGAACTGTAAGATGAATTCGTTGCACAAAAAATAAGCTAGCTTTACAACATTAACAGTTACTCTATGGTAGAGATGTTCAATCATGACCACCTATCACAGAAAAGAGATAGACGAATTAGATAATACTTTGTAAATTGTAGTAAGAAAGAGTTCGGTAAATAAATAAGCGCCCTTCAACATAGGCATTCTCAAATGCTTTTGCTTGTTTCTTCGCATTAGGATTTAAAATCTAACAACAAGTAGGAACACTTTCACTTAACATGTACTATTGATTAACACAAGTACTAAAACTAATCAATGTTCTTATGGTTAAACTTCGATTGTTAGTTAGCAAGTGTAGTTCCCACATAACATCGTTAAATACACGGCACAATATCCTGACCCGTTTTCCGGCAAGCTTGTTTGCTATGTGTTGTCCTCATTTAACTTGGGCTATTCTATAAAATCTAACGTGGAAACAGACAAGTAACTCATAAACAATAAGTTCAAAGACGACCGAATGGCGTAGTGGTAACGAACCTGCCGTCTGCGCCGGAGGTCGTGGGTTCGATTCCCACTACTGGTAAATGTTTGTGTGATGAGCATGAATGTTTTCCAGTGTCTGGGTGTTTTTCAATATATTATATTCATGTATATTAGTATGTATGTATATTTATCAGTCATCTAGCACCCAAAACACAAGCTATCGCTTACTTTGGGGCTAGATTGCGACGTGTAAAATGTCCCGTATATATTCATTCATTTATTTAAAAGTGGCTGTAAAACGAAAGCTCATGAATAAAGCTTACTACAGTATTAAGTATTATTTACATGAATTAAATCCTTGGGAGTGAATGAACTGCTGTAATTATACTAGCTCATTTTGTTTTTAAGAGCCTTTGTGAAGTGGTGATAACAGAAAACAAAACCCGGATGAGTTTGTTGTGGGCTTCTTCTCAGTGCAGGGCGCGTTAGAACCCTCGTAAACTTAGTTTTAAGTCGACTTGTAGTTATCACCATCCATATGCGACAGATCATATTGACGTTGTACAAGTGCATGTACGTTAGGCCTATGTGAATTAAATATTTTTTGAGTTGAGTTAAACCTTACTATAGATATTTTATCGCCATTGCATGGATAAAATGAACTCTGCAAAAACAACATGTCGTACTTACAAAATCTCATTTAAGTAAGGCCCCGTTAATGTTAAACTTTTATCTACAAACAGCAAACAAAGGGGTACACATCTGTTACCTTTTTTATTTACCCGTGTCCGAAATGTATTCTGTAGGCTGGAGCCCTTTACTTTGTATCTCGTGAACTCCATTCTTGGCAACATATAATATTTATTTCTCATCCCAACATAGACTACCTGCGAGCGCTTGTGTACCCCGGCTGAAAATAGAGATTCGTTTGATTCACATCCGAGAATGTTTGATTGTTTTGAATTTTAAGTTCAAAGTTTTTTTAGATTTGATTTTTATCGGGCGAATACGCTTCAATCATAGCTATGACAGGTTAATAAAACGTTAATAGACTTTCACGATAGTGAAATTGCGGGAATGGCAGTGTTATTTACATATGTAATATATTAAAATTTTTGCTCAATTGTTGATTTTAGGTAATTAATTCGAGAATAATTTATTTCGTGAAAATTATAAATACATATGACTTCAAACTCGATACATAAACATTTTGTTTTTAAATTTTCTTATTTATGCAAATATGTAGGTTTAAAACTCTCGTGCCAATTTTTGTTACCAAACTGGGTATCGGTAGGTCTGAGAGTAGGTTATAAGCTATTTTTTATATCCCTAATGGCAAAACAACTATGGCCAGGTCTGCTAGTTTTAATATTTCAATATGTGAATGTTTACGCGAGAGTAGCTGGCGCGAGCGCCGAGCCTATTGTATTGTGTTGAATCGTGTTCTCTCTCTCTAACCCGCGGAAGCCCTCATCGGCGCGTCTCGCTCACGCTTTGGTTACGGCGAGTTTTTTGCTGCATGCGTTTTGTATCGAATCGTGCGCTCCCGCTCCAACTCGCGGAAACGCCAATCTTCCTATCCCGCTCGCGCATCGGTCGCCGAGATTTTTTTATGCCTGCAATGACGCGGCGACTTCGGTGCGCGCCAGTATTAAGCACCATTCAGTCTGCTGTCGACCGACGAACTTAGCGGTCCCCCGCGCGTGGCTGACGTAATTTTGATCGCGTGTCGTCCTTGAAACGCGTAGTCGCGAGACGCAAATTACTACGTTTGAGTAGCCACGTTTCTATTTGCGCGGGTGTTTAGTCATCGAATAACATCGCAACGGGACGTCCGTTTTTTGATGCGCCTGACTTGTTTTTCGCACTGCGTTTTTTGTCTGTTGCCGCGCCCCCTCTCTCGCGCGCTGGGGCGCTGGTGCGGTCCCTTTCGCACTTCGAACCGGTAGCCGACGGAAAGTGGGTTCCTGCGCGTGTGGTCTTCGTGTTTGGAGGCTGATTTGAAGCGGAGGTCAGACGGCTCTGCCAGTCCCATACACACACGCACCCTTGTACATACCCTTAACACTTTCACGTCACACACTGTCACACATCTACTACAGAGGACTCCGTATCCAGGCCGACGCTTCGGGATCAAGGTCAGTCAATAAGCACCTACTAATTTTAAACTATTTTTATAGTTGGCCGCGTCCGGTGGCGTATTGTATCAGCCGTAGTGGCCGACCTGTTGTCTAGTAAAAGTCGCTGATTACTATTTCCACTGATCGACTAGTGAGACTCGATTGCTATCCGACTCGGATTGGATGCCGTCATCTGACCCGAGACTGATCGTACACTAGTGATCCCGAGTAGTCTCACTAGTCGGTCCCCCCTCGACCTGTCCGGGCTCGTTCCTCTATGGGCCCGGGAACTGAGCCCTCATCTGGACAGGCAAGGGGCCGTAACATTTGGTAGCAGAGCGTGGTTTCGCGCCTTTTGGTTAAGCGGCTTTTACACGTTCGGCGCGTCGATATCGATATTTGTTGCGCGTATTTAATTCGTCGCGTATCTCTGTCGGTCACACGTTTGTAGGCGCGGTACGCCACGTGTCGGACCGATACGCCGCGTTAACGGCCACAGATTATTGTACCGCTACACCACGCGTTTTTGTAGCAACGCCGCGTTATTTACCGCGTGCCGCGCGTTTGTTAACCGCGACCTTGATTAGCGTTCTGCACGTGTTGGTGTTTGCATCTGTGCTTGTTCTACGTCCTTGTTGTTTTATTTTTCGGTTTCGTGCTTCCTTGTAATTATCTTCGCGCAGTCTCGCCATGCCTTCGCATAAGCCTCCGGTGCGCCGTATGCAGGATGAGCTGCGGTGGGCAGCTAGCGCGCATGCGCTTATTACTCGTCCAGACAGGACGGCTAGCTTGCTCCACCGCCTTGAGCAGCTCCCAGCCAGACGAGCCCATTTTGAAGAGGCCTATTCGGAATTCCTTGCTACAGTGGAGGACGACGAGGCGCGAGAATCGGCCCAGAAGGACTACGAGCAGTTCTTCGAGTTCACAGACGATGTGCTCGAGGCTGGGGCCAAAATGAATCGTGAGGCTCGAAAGAGCATTCTGTGCGAGTCGCCTCGCCCGCAGCAGCAGCCCGCCCTATTGGGTCGGCTGCCTACTTTGGACCTTCCACACTTTGGTGGGCGGCTTCAAGACTGGATGGGGTTCATCTCCATCTTCGACAGTCTAGTTCATACCCGCCGCGACCTATCCCCAGGCCAAAAAATGGCCTATTTGCGGACCTCCCTTCAAGGGGAGGCACTTGGGGTAGTCTGCCATTTGAAGTTGTCTGACGCCAGCTACTCCACGGCCAGAGAACTCCTCGAGAGGCGCTACGCCAATGTGCGCCGCCTTGCTGACGCGCACATGATGGAGTTAATATCCCTCCCGGTTTTGAAAGACCTAGCGCGTCTCCGGGAGGTGATCATTGACCCAGTCGTGGTTGCTTGCAACGCCCTTCGACAACTTGACTTACCGGTGGATCAGTGGTCCTTCTGGCTTCTTCACCTGGTTCTGTCCCGCCTGCCTCTCGATCTGCGGATCCGATTTGAAGAGAGGTACGGCGGGGACGGGGCTAATTATATACCCCCGTTCAGTGACCTCTTAAAGTTCCTTGAGGAACAGAGCCGCCAGGTGGAGAATGCCGTGGCCTCGGGAACACCGGCAAAGGAGCCGGCGCGACCGACGCCCGCTTCTAAACCCACGACTTCCACCAGGGGTTTCAAGCAGCCAGTAGTGGCGCAGCAGACTGGTCGCCGCACAATCCCCAACTTTAGTAGCCTTGCTGCGACCGAGGCAACCCCCTGCAACTATTGCCGTGCTTCCACGCACACAACGGCCGATTGCCCTAAATTTTTGGAGAGACCGCCCAAGTACCGTAGGGCCATCGCGAGGGAGCGCCGTTGGTGCTACTCTTGCTTAGGTCGGCACTTGCAACGCAATTGCCAGCACCAACGGCCTTGCACACACTGTCAGGGCAACCACCTTCCTATTCTTTGTCTCGACCGCAATGGTGCCGGCAGGCAGGAGGTGGTTGAACAGACACCCGGCAGGAGTGGAGGCTCCTCCTCGGTCACGTGCCCAGCCGATGGACGGCGTGGGGCGAACACTGTTCGTCCGGCCCCTGGTTTTGATAGGGCTTCACCCCCCCCTCGGGCGGGGGTGCAGCCCTCCAGGGGCGGGGGCGTTCCGCCCTCTGTCAACCCTGAGGGAGGTTTTGCCGTCGCTCAGTCTGAACCAAGGAGGTACTCCCCTCCTCTGGCTGAATACCCCAGGCTGGAGCGATACCCCCCTCGATGGTCTGGACACCCCCCTCCGCACTACGTCGTCCCGCGGCTGTCGTACGTGACCAGACCCCCTCAGCCCATGAGGGACGCTTGGGTGTACCCTGGGGGAACCCCACCTATTGGTGTGGTAGAAGTTCCGCAAGCTGGCCCCTACGAGCGCCCGAGGCTGGAGGAGTCGCCCGAAAGGGGCAACTCCCGTTGACTAGTTGCTGCCCTGGCTCCCACCACCGCCACCTCACCCGACAATTTGAGCGAGCATAAGACGGTCTGCCAGACCGTACTTTTGCCCACGGCTTTGGTCAGGGTGTTTAACCCGAACGGTGAGTGGCTAATGGTACGCGCGCTGCTAGATCTCGGTTCACAGCGCTGCATTGCATCGTCGTGGTTGGTGAGGACGCTGGGGCTCCCCTGGAGTCCGGACAATCGTCCAATGTTAGGAATAGGAGGATCGGTTCCTCCGACTCCCAGGGGTCGGGCAGAACTTATGTTTGGTCCAGCCGAAGGTCCCCTTCGTATCCTAGTCGATGTGAACGTTCTTGACGATATTGTGGGACACCTCCCGAACGTTCCTATCCATAACTCGGCGGTTCATTGCGCGTCGGGTTTAACCCCGGCGGACCCTTCATGGTCTGAACCTGGCCCCACTGATTTGCTCTTGGGCGCCGATGTGCTGGGCTTGATCATGTCAGGAGAGATTAGGACATTGCAGAAAAATGGTTTGTCGGCCATGCCCACTATCTTTGGGTTTAGTTTTTTCGGTCCGGTTTTATGGACCAACCTGCCTCCTGACGTGGACCATCTCCAAACTATTGGAGTGGCACTTTCCGATGTAGTCCAAAAATTTTGGGAAATTGAAGAGCCCCCTCAAGCGGCTCGGGTAGACCCCCTCCATCAGGAATGCGAGTTATTCTACCAGAATAACACAGGTCGTCGCGTCGATGGCAGGTTTGTAACTCGGCTACCCTTCCTTGCCTCACGCCCCCCCCTTGGTCATTCAAGGGCGTTAGCTGAAAAAAGACTTCTGTCCATGGAACGCCGCATGAAGCGAGACCCTGCATTTCGAGAGAAATATATTGAGTTCATGAGGGAGTACGAGGCGTTGGGGCACATGTCCCCTTCCTCATTTGACTGGCGCTCTCACGAGCACTATTTTCTCCCTCACCACGCGGTCTTGAAGTCTCCAGGCGGTAAAATTCGTGTGGTCTTCGACGGGTCAGCGGCCACGTCTAATGGGGTTTCCTTGAACCAGTGTCTCCACACTGACCCCAAACTTCTTAAGGATCTATCTGACATCCTCACCAACTTCCGTAGGCACCAGGTGGTTTTTGTGGCCGACATACGAATGATGTTCAGGCAATCGGTAGTGCATCGCGATGATCGTCGTTACCAGCTGATTTTGTGGCGCGAGAATCCCAGTGATCCTGTGCGCGTGTTCGAGCTGAACACTACAACTTATGGCCTTAGGTCTAGTCCTTATATTGCAATGAGGACGCTCTTGGAGCTGGCCAACCGGGAACGACTGAATTATTCGCGAGCAGCGGATGTCCTAGAAACTTCTGTCTATATGGACGACATCTGCGCCGGAGCATCCAGTGTTGAGGAAGCTCGCATCCTGAGGGACGAGTTGATCGCCATCTTGAAATCCGGAGGGTACGAGTTACGTAAATGGCTATCCAACTCACCTCAGGTTTTGCAGGACTTACCTGGAGAGGATCAACAGGATCCTCACCTGTTTGAACACCCGGAGAATCCCAATTTGCTGACGGTGCTTGGTATCCAGTATCAGCTCGTTCAGGATTCTTTTACGTACCGGGTCAAGTTAGATGATCCTCCGAAGTCTTGGACCAAACGACTGGTCCTGTCCACTGTGGCGCGCACCTTTGATCCAAACGGTTGGATAACTCCGGTTGTTTTTCTGGCCAAGTGCTTTCTTCAAAAGCTTTGGGTGTCTGGGTTAGGCTGGGATGAGCCTCTTCTTGGTGCTCTCTTAAGAGAGTGGCTCTCTTTGGTGTCCTCCCTTCCCGACATCAACCAAATCTCTTTACCCAGATGCTTCTTGCCTCCGGGCAAATGTCGTGCAAGCTTACACGGGTTCTGCGATGCCTCTGAGAAGGGATATGCAGCTGTGGTATATCTGCGAACCGTGAGTGCTTCTGGGCAAGTCTCGTTGCACCTTGTCCTAGCTAAGTGCAAGGTTGCATCTATCAGGTCTCGTCTAACAATCTCTAAGTTTGAATTTGTGGAGCCAACTATTGACCCGGTTACTAAACCACGTCCACGCTTCTTGGAAGTCTCTGGTAAACATGGTGGACGTTTTTGCGTGGTCGGACAGTGAGATTGTCCTGTGTTGGCTTCGGACTTCGGTCCATAATCCTAGCATTTTTAAATACTCACGCGGGTTGCAATACCCTCTCAGCCATTTGCAGCGTGAGTTTGGATTTTGGCAGGCCGACGAACCATTCGAAGCGTGATCTTCAACTGTATTGCTTGCTATCGTTTGGAGGCATCCATTGCACAGCTTGTGATGGGTGACCTGCCTGCGGACCGCGTAAAGGCTGCTCGACCTTTCGCCGGTGTTGGAACCAATTTGCCGGTCCTTTCTTAGTGAAGAGCTCTAACCTTAAGAATGCTCGGTCTTTTGAGGCCTACTTGTGCGTCTTTGTTTGCCTTGCAACCAAGGCAGTCCACTTGGGACTTGTCAGTGCCCTCAGCACGGAGGCGTTCGTGGCCACTCTGGGCCGCCTCGTGAGCCGTCGCGGCCTACCCGATTTGGTTCGGACCGATTGCGGGACTAATTATAAGGGAACCAATCGTTATTTGAAGGAGGTCGTCGACTTACTTGTTGAGAGCAAGCACTGTGTAGGCACCGCCATGTCTAGAATGGGAAAATCTTGTTCTGCTTAAAGAATCTAATCTACTTCCACTATTTTGGCGTCGTGGACGCATTGTTAAACTGTTATTTGGATGGCGTTCCCCGGGTGGCCGAGGTATTTGTGGGGGACTCAGTATTGCAACGTGCCGTGGCCACGTTGTCCCGACTGCCTATTGATTAGCGAATCTACATTCTTAGATTCGGAGCGGGGGATTGTTTACGCGAGAGTAGCTGGCGCGAGCGCCGAGCCTATTGTATTGTGTTGAATCGTGTTCTCTCTCTCTAACCCGCGGAAGCCCTCATCGGCGCGTCTCGCTCACGCTTTGGTTACGGCGAGTTTTTTGCTGCATGCGTTTTGTATCGAATCGTGCGCTCCCGCTCCAACTCGCGGAAACGCCAATCTTCCTATCCCGCTCGCGCATCGGTCGCCAAGATTTTTTTATGCCTGCAATGACGCGGCGACTTCGGTGCGCGCCAGTATTAAGCACCATTCAGTCTGCTGTCGACCGACGAACTTAGCGGTCCCCCGCGCGTGGCTGACGTAATTTTGATCGCGTGTCGTCCTTGAAACGCGTAGTCGCGAGACGCAAATTACTACGTTTGAGTAGCCACGTTTCTATTTGCGCGGGTGTTTAGTCATCGAATAACATCGCAACGGGACGTCCGTTTTTTGATGCGCCTGACTTGTTTTTCGCACTGCGTTTTTTGTCTGTTGCCGCGCCCCCTCTCTCGCGCGCTGGGGCGCTGGTGCGGTCCCTTTCGCACTTCGAACCGGTAGCCGACGGAAAGTGGGTTCCTGCGCGTGTGGTCTTCGTGTTTGGAGGCTGATTTGAAGCGGAGGTCAGACGGCTCTGCCAGTCCCATACACACACGCACCCTTGTACATACCCTTAACACTTTCACGTCACACACTGTCACACATCTACTACAGAGGACTCCGTATCCAGGCCGACGCTTCGGGATCAAGGTCAGTCAATAAGCACCTACTAATTTTAAACTATTTTTATAGTTGGCCGCGTCCGGTGGCGTATTGTATCAGCCGTAGTGGCCGACCTGTTGTCTAGTAAAAGTCGCTGATTACTATTTCCACTGATCGACTAGTGAGACTCGATTGCTATCCGACTCGGATTGGATGCCGTCATCTGACCCGAGACTGATCGTACACTAGTGATCCCGAGTAGTCTCACTAGTCGGTCCCCCCTCGACCTGTCCGGGCTCGTTCCTCTATGGGCCCGGGAACTGAGCCCTCATCTGGACAGGCAAGGGGCCGTAACAGTGAAGATATTATTACCATTCTCGCATTTTGACTTCCATAAACCTGCGATGTCTTATTAGCTTAAAAATTGCAAAAAACCAAACTGGCAAGTTTACCTTATTCTAAAAAGGCAGTTTTTTTATTTTTTTATTCTATACGAGTTTACGAGTACTTGACTGCGATCTCACCTGATGGTAAGTGATGATGCAGTCTAAGATGTTATCGTACTAACTTGGAAGGGTTTCTACACAGCATCGCACCGGAACGCTAAGTCACTTGGCGGTGCGTCTTTGCTGGTAGGGTGGTAACTAGCCACGGCCAAAGCCTTCCACCAGACAATACTCCCACCAGGCAGTGGATACTAATCATCCAGAAATTAATATTTTCTCAGTACCTAGTTACCGATTACGACTATCATCAATGTTTTCATGCGGATTGCAGTTGCACAACCGATCCATTTGTAGAAACTTGGAAAACATTTTAAAAGACCCTTGACATATCGCATTATTGATGCCTTAACCGTACTCCACATTCACCCCATTTTATATTTCCCTTTAACTACATTATTTAGGGTGCATTTGAGATGTGTACTCGTATTTTTATTGGATTTTACTCTATAAATAATACGGACAGAGAAATTTTCACCTCTACGAAAATATGTAGTAGGTAAAGCGAAAGATACGAAATTCATTTCGGTATTATTTATATTTTCTTGATTTTTCTGTATGTTTTAGTTTTAAAATACTCTGTAATTAATAAAACCTTTAACTTCACACCTACTTATATTAATTAAAATTATGAGAGATCAAGTTATTATAAAGTCAAATCTTGCCGAAATTAACATGAAATGAAATAAAGATTGATAACGAACAGAAAATTATTCAGATTTATTTAACATCGTGCAATGTAATTTTTTAGAATGTGAAAGACAGTAATTTTTCTTAATTTATGGTGACGCTATATTACATTAAGACTTTTTATGACTTTAAGACCCACTTTTGGTCATAATTTATGTCAAGTAATTTGTCTACGTAGAAGAAGCATTTGAGTTTCAAGTTAGTACCTAAGTAAGTAGGCCTAGGTAATTATTTCGTGTTTCACAATATTTGCCATAAGTATTTGATGATAACAAGTTTATAATTTTGGTTCAGAAATGAATAAAAATGAAATGAAATTAAAGTCTCATGATTTTTCATAGCGCGAAATTTAAGTTAAATTAATTCTAGTGTGAAATTTAGCTCGACGCGTTAAGCTGATTTGGGAGTGACACTTTCAAGCTCCGCCGATAACTTTAGGATTAGGGGGAATCTACACTTCGATGTTGTAATGGAAATTGAATACGACTTTGTATCCGACCATAAACATAAACGTAACAGATAATAAAAGCGGAACGTTTCTTGAATGCTGAATAGGTTCTAATGCAGACAATGTACCTACGTAGATCCTAAGCTAACAGATTTAATACTGGATTCAGAATATGGCTTCGATGAAAAAATCAGCTAAAGCCATAAGACATTGCGATTCGATAGATGGAATGGATATGGAACGAAATTCAAAAAATGCATAAGTATGCGCGGAAGCCACGTTGTCAATTATTAAGCGATCGATATCATATTATTTTCGTTCTATCTATCGTACTGCAATTTTTTTATTTAGCTGGTGACACGAGTCACCACACCACACAGATTTTTCTCTGGCTCAGAGCTTATCGGCAATGGAATAAGATATGTTTTTCATAATATTTTTCAGAGGTAACAAAAAAACATCAATTAGACCATACTGTGTAGCCTTATGATTCTTTACTGGTTTAATATAGACCGTATTATAAATAGACATAATAGCCCAAGAGCTCAGGACGGCCAGACCTTCGTTATTTTATAAAAGCTGAAAGTTTCTTTGCGTATTGTCCTCAACACTGGGAAGAATGTTTGTTTGGACGTTTGTTTGGATCATGGTTGCTTTGGGAGATAACAAGTAATAAACGTGTAAAAAATCTTACGTCAAAGAATAAAGTCTAATTTTTTTATATTTTCTTTAGAATAGTATTAGAAATCACACCATGCATTGCCAGACACTTAGTATCATGGCAAGCCTCTGCTAGAGGCCTTTAAAGTTTAAAAGTTTAAGGGTGTCTGGCAAGGAGTTGTCACCACACTAAGTGTCTGGCAATGCATGGCGTGATTTCAAATACTATTCTAAAGAAAATATAAAAAAAAAAATACTTTATACTTTGACGTAAGATTTTTTACACGTTTATTACTTGTTATCTCCCAAAGCAACCATGATCCAAACAAACGTCCAAACAAACATTCTTCCCAGTGTTGAGGACAATACGCAGAGAAACTTTCTGCTTTTATAAAATAACGAAGGTCTGGCACGCGCTGGCTCTTAGTCCATAATATTCAGGACCCAGTCAACTGCGCGTCTAAACGGCACCCATGTGATTTTGCTTTCAGGGACCCAAAAATGCTTTTAGGGCCTACAGCGACTCAGTAGTAAGGCGCTCTGCCCACTGGAGACGCGTCCCGCCGCGGTGCGCGGAGCGACAGATAACGCGCGCGGTGACGGAGGCGCAGATCTGCCTTACTTAGCGGTGTAATCTGCTCCCCCGCGCGGTGATGCTGATTGCGACGGCCTCGCGCTAAATAAACTCGTATGTTCACTGTGTTGTCGATCGACGTGGAGAATGGACGAATTTATTCAATTTCAAGATGTTGCAGTTATATTGTCATTTTAAGGATTTTGTATACAAGAATTAAAAGACACTGCGTCCATAGAAGATTTTGGACAGTATCAAATCACGCCCGGGACTGCGGAGCCGGTGTGTCATACCCCGCGGCACGCCCCGCGCTCCCGCGCAGATTGGCAGAAACTGCGAGCGGCCGCCTTCCCGCGCGGTTTCGCGTCACCAGTGTGTTGTGCTAGGCGTGATTTCTATACAAATTGACATACTTTCATACAAAGTAAAATCTGCCATCCCGCGCTACGCGACGGGGCGCGGTGCAGTGGGCAGAGCGCCTAAGACCACCATGTAGCCCTTCTATTCATTCTATAATAATTCGTAGAAATTTTGACAGGAGGCGCTATTTTTCGCTTGTATGAAAAATTTTTACGTAAAATATTCATATTCATTCCCTATTTAAATTCTTTGGTACTAAAATAATAATATTATCTACGTACTGAGCCTACTTTATCTTCTTTTCATTTATTTTCATTATTGTAAGACACGCGAAACCAAAGGTAAATCCGTAGACAAACGTCTTACGTTAGGATTTGTTTTCTATGTTTACAATTCTCCGTTAATATTACACACGCGAAGGGTTCCAAATAATCCCATTATTTAACCTGACAGAAGCTGGAACAATGAGTTTAGCTTTTGCCGAAATGTCACAGAACTCTTATCATGTCACATTACAAAGGACGTAAGATTTGCTGCGCTATATTTTTCTTTTAGGTTATTCAATTTAATTTTCGCTCCAGTAAATAGTGGTTTCGTTCTTATGGAGGTCATCTCATGGAGTACTTATTTTATCGTATTATTAAAGTCATTGCTAAATAATAATAAAAATCTTATCTACCTTATGTTCCCAAAAAAATCAATATGTTTAAAAAGTAAACAGCTTTATGGATTGGCAAAAATTAATAATTAATTAGCTAAAAGTTAGACTGACTTCAACACCCAGTCCATATTTTAGAAACTGTTGAACCGATTTTGATAAAATTTGTACTTATCCTAAGTTAAAATAAATGGTAGCCAAGAAAAAAATATTTTTACAATCCAATATATCCTATTCATCTTTTTGGAGTGTGTATTTGTTTGCAAGCCCTAAATATACATGTAGGTAAATATTTTGCATTTCTAATAATATTTTAGGTATGCACAATAGGTATGTGCAACACTGATCGAATTGATAACCATATCTTGGTCAGTAATGAGTTGTTAGATTAACCTCATTTGAATTTCCATACAGATCGCCATAGAAGATCGGGTTCCCTCGACGAGGCAGCCGAAGACAGTAGCGACAATGGCGGGAGCACGCCAAAGAAGAAAACGGCCATCGAAGAGCAATGGGAGAGGTCCGGAGGGTTCGAGCTCACGTCCGTGGAACAGGAGACGTATGAGAAGTACTTCTATGGAACAGAGCATTGGAACTACTTCACCAGCGACGAGGACTTGGGACCAGTGATACTGTCGATCAAACAGGAGACTTTGAACGCGAGGGATCAGTTTAGGTGAGTGTCAAACATTTATGCTTCACGATTAAGGCGGTTCATGCGTTAGTATTATGCTCGAGTCAAAATTTACGATTTCCGAAGGAACATAAAATAGTTATGTGTTCAATTATAGATTAGATAATTGAATTCATATTATTTGGCATTTCATAATCTAGTTTTTGTCTCAAAAATATTTGAAAATATGTGTATAACTTTCTCACTAGAACAGTTTTTGTATAGGCTGTTTGTTAAAATAGCGGTCGACGCTCTACGCAGATGCAAGATATTTGCCATGTTTCTTAACAAAAACTTATAACAATGACATATATAGAAAATTAATAACATTTACTAAAAAGTGTCTCAAAAAAAACACGATTTTCCTAGATTTTCATTCAAAAACCATAAACCGAAAAGTGCCATTTTTAGCATTTTTCGATAAATTAAACGTATTATTTTAGGATTAAATCCAAGATATTTTGTTATTTCTGAATTAATAATGTAATTCAATTAATATTCAATGTCACTGGTTATTTACTATTTTAATAAGTTGTATATTTATTTTACTATAAATTTTTTTGTAATACCATTTTCCGCGCAAAATTGCGTCTGTGGGGACGAATTCCTGTTTTGTATGGACCGAAACGCTAGGTATGCCGCACTGCATAAACCCTCTTAACTCAATTAGTTTTCTGCACCTTCTCCGTAAGGAGTCTTGCTCTTTCAAGTCAATATCTCATGATTTTGCTCCGGTGTGGTAAATAAGTACGTAGTAGTATTTATTTGTTTGTAAAATTTGTGTCATTAAGAGCAGGTGTTGTAGAAAACCACCTCATATTTTGTATAACAGTTATTAATCACAATGCTTCTGATAGCAAAATTATTATATTTTGTCGTTTGCTAACTCGAATTATGCAAAGTTCGTTGTTTTCAAAAATTGTCTATTATACGACATGATAATATGCCTTTTTAAAAAAAGCGTGAATAGGCATCTTCAAGGTAAGTGCACTCCATCTTCGACCATGTCGTTATTTTCTATCAGGTGAGATTTTATGGTCATGCGTAAGCCTATGTTGAATCAAAGCAAAAATAGAGCGCCAGTTATATGTTTTGTAAATTGTTTATTGTTAAAATGTTCATATTCAAAATAAATATAGCATAAACTTGTTAACCGTAGACGGTTGAAACTTTGCATAGAAGTTACTGACGTAGCGTAAGTATAAGCACTAAAAATTGTGTGTTTTTAATCTTAAAAAAGTCGCCGCCAAAAACTGCAAATGTTACATAGAATGTTATAGAAATCTTAGTTGAAAATATAACCGTTTCAAACTAAGCACTGATCTTTCATAAACTTTAACGATTTTTCCCCATTTCAAATTACGAAAGAGCTATGTCACTCCCAGTACATTTAAAAAGATTATCCGATAAAACGATTTTAGCTTGGCGCTTCCGACTCCAGTTACTCTTGACTTTATTAAAATGTTCTATGTTGTTACTTGTTAGCAGACTCGACTTTAAACTTTTTGTGGGAAAATTTAATTAAAACTGACTGACGCTAATGCAACGTAATTTAGCTGAAAGTTATCATGAAGTAATGGTTAAGTGCAAGTGACATTTAATTTTGGTCTACGATGTATTTTCATTGCTTTCAGCATAATTATGAAAGTACTCAAACCATATATATGACGACGACCGAATGGCGTAGTGGTAGCGAACCTGCCGTCTGCGCCGGAGGTCGTGGGTTCGATTCCCACTACTGGTAAATGTTTGTGTGATGAGCATGAATGTTTTCCAGTGTCTGGGTGTTTTTCAATATATTATATTTATGTATATTAGTATGTATGTATATTAATCATTCATCTAGCACCCATAACACAAGCTATCGCTTACTTTGGGGCTAGATTGTGATGTGTAAAATGTCCCGTATATATTTATTTATTTATATTAATTGGCAAGTAAGAGCAAGATTCTAAAGAAAAATACTTCTGTCTGTATTACGAATCGTCTGTTTTACCTTTCCTGTAAAATACATTTACGCGCCATTACAACATCGAGGCAGGTGAATTAAATTTTAAACCCCGTGTTATGGCCGTTAAATAGCGTTGTCCATTTCCTATTCCAGATTTATGTGTGTGATAAACCTTTCCGTTACAGAAAGCTTTGTAGAGCTTTTTCAATGGGACGATTCCTTGCTAAATACAAGTGTATTAGCCGCATTTCTTTGAATCCATATTTTCCTTCTTTCTTCTGAAAAGAAAATAACAGGGTAGTTGCTTAATTTCAACCGCATACCTATTCAAAATATTGACTTTGCTTCACAGTCTAAGTCTTTTAACTATTGAAATCCTATAATATTACTATTTCTGTGGGTGTATACTTACAGTGACTGAATGAAAAGGTTCGTCGATTTTCAAATTGATTCGTTTGCAGTTGCACTGGTCGATTGCACTGGTACTTATGTTGACCAAATGGACTCTTGCAGTACTAGTGCAAGCGAAAACCGACGCTAAGGTGACGAACCTTTTCATTCCGTGACTATACAAAGGTCATTGGGTCTTTAGCAAGTCAATTAGAATTTGATGACGATTGCAATCACGATAAATATATTTTCTTATAAAACGACAGGGCATAGAAAAAATACAAAAAAACACATCCTCAGAGATGTTTATACCAAAGTCATCATCAAATATAAATAAGACGGCATTCCTTATGTTTGTCCAACTTATCTTTTTAAACCTAAAAGCACGAGAGACATTGTCACAAAGTATTTCATAAAAAATCCTATTTGAATATCATGCACTGAAAAGTTCCTAGATTGATGATGTTATAAAGTTCAGCTTTACCTCGCTTAGACATGTTACTCTTTAGCTTATGAGAAAATAGATTTGCATTTTAAAATAGTGTTCATAAACTTATATTAAATTCACTTTTATCTTCTTCGCCAGATGTTGAGTACATACTCAATTGAGAAGGCACATTATAAAGAACTTGCCAGTCCATAGGTTTTGATTTTTACAGTTTAGTAGATCAAGTTTGAATTACCTGAATAAAAATATGTGCCTAAGTATATTGAACAAAAATATCGAATATCAAGGATCAGAAAAAAATATAAAGACCATTATTAGAGACGGATAGAAAAAGGTAAATCAACCAGAGTTTGTTTAAAATATATTATAATGCGTATTAAGTTTGCGTACCTAAATACAATGGCTAAGGTTGTAAGTAAGCAAACAAGTTAAAGGCAAAGTTATCCTATATGTATATTATAAGATATTATGTATAACTACACAGATACATACATTATATTTAAATTACTCGCCAGTGAACTGTTTGTACGGCTCATAATGTGTTGACTCGTTAGCTAGTACAGCTATCTTGCCTCGGAGGATTTTCGTTTAAATCAACAAGAAATATAGGATGCTTCTCGTCTACTATTCAACATGCTTAACGGCGTAGAAGCCGTATTTAAGCGATTTTTAATGAAGTTTTATTTAAAAACTTTAAAGATTAATTACTATCAAATTAAAACATCATTTATTTTGGGTCTTTAATCTAAAATCGCTTAGAAGCAAAAACACGATAGGATAAAATTTTCTCGATAGAAAGTTCCTCAAAAGTTGCTCCAAAATTATAAAATAAAATAAATAAAAAGCCTTTATTTTCCAACTTCTTTTTACAAATATTACTTACTTAACTAATTATAACTAAATACATTTAAGGTTATTTTTACTGATAAGAACTAGGTGGGAAGCATATAAACAGTTTCACACTACAAACAATAACATATTATTGTTTAACTTTAAATTACTAGTTTACTTACAGTATACTATGTATTTTTCAATTTGTATGCAACTTTCGATATAAATACACTTTATTCTTCTTATATAAATAAAATTAATAATGTTTTACAAACCTATATATGGGAATAAACGCCTCTTAAAATTCAGTCAGGTAATTTATATTTGCACTAGTTTTACACCTTTTAGGTATATATCTCGAATTATAAATATTATATCTTCTTTGTTTTAAATTAATTTGTATAGTTTTATTCATTTATTTATTTGAATACAACATTAGTTTATCTTGCGGTAGCACTATTGATTGTTCGTCTATCTATATATTGATTGGTTACATGAGCGTTTTTATAAGAAAAGTTGTTTTACATACTTAAATAGTGTTTTTGAAAACCTACCGCTTAAGTATCATTGTTTTTAGATTTTAATATATACACATATTGATTTTAGTATGCGGTGGTTAAAAATAAGTAAAACTTATGACATTTAATAATTATTAGTATGACTTATTTCAAGGATATACATATGATATATAGTATAGACTGAAAATTACAAGAAAATATAACAGCATGAATCAACCCATACTAGGTGCATAATTTGTTTTAGGTAGTTACTAGACAGGGGCTAGTATTATAAGATTATAAATGCTGTGAATGATCCAGAGCAAGTCTACTATGTAGGTACACGTTAGGCTACCTAATTTTTAACAATAATTAAAGTTGCTCATATTATGTAGTAGGTACACTTTAATGTATTAGTTATAATAACTATAAGAATTGGATCCCTAAATAGGGTATAGGCCTCTTCCAAGTCCAGATTAATATAATTTATTCTGTCAGAAAGTAGTTTCACCTACTATTTTTTGACTAATACTTTTATTTATTTTATTTTTAGACATTTTGATAGGTAAATACTATTAGTATGCGTTAGGTCTGGATTGAAAGGTTTTAGTCATACTCTTCCTCGGCGACCACCCGTGTTGGAAGAGGGAGAGGGTTCATTTGTTGTAATATATTTTCTTCTTGGTCTTTTGCAACGAAACTTGTGGAGGGCTCTAGATTACGAGAAAAGAAAGATTCTATTTGTGTAGGTTTTATTGTTCTTAGAGTCCTGCGTGAAGTTGAACTATTTTTCTTCGGTATTTGCTGCAAGGAGTTATTTTGTTTGTATTTTCTAGCATCTTTATTTTGGGAATCTGGAGTTGAAAATATTATTGGTTTGTCCCTCAAGTTGTCTATTTTTTCTTGTGTTTTTTGTTCATTTTGTGGAATTATAATTAATTGATCATATTTAATATATGCCTTGTTTCCTTTCTCCCTTTCTGCCATAGCTTGTTCTTTCAATAATTTCCTTTTTTCCAAAACTTTCGGTGGATAATCTTCTTTTATATAATAATTATAGTTTTCCAGTGTCTTTTTATGTTGTAATACTTCAATTTTCCTTCCGAGTGTAGTTAAAGTGACCGTTATTGGCCTCGGTTTACCATTCCTTTTACCTACTCTTCTCATATATTCAATTTCTGATTCTGAGCAATTTATTTTCATTTTTAAGTTAAATATTCCAAGTACTATTTTCGTTAATTCTTTATAACTATTCTCTGATTCTTTCACGCCAAAAATTAAAATATTTCTTGATCTTATTTGTTTTTCCAAAAAATCTAATCTTTTTTCTTGAGTTTCAACTATATTCTCTAACGATTTTAGTTTTTTCTGCGCCTCATCGAATTTATCGTCTAACTTCTTTAACAGGTTTGTTTCACTATTTTTTACGCTTATTTTAGTTTCGATTATGTCTCTTTGGATGGACATCAGAAGTTCTTTTATGTCTTCCATGTTTTTGGCTATAGGTAGGTAATACGATATGATGGTAATAGGTAATGTACGTGTTCCTTACTAGTAGTTAATAACAGCTCAGAATCAAAATGCTAAGTTGAAAATAATAAGTGCCTAGTTAGCGTAGTTAGGTATCTATCTATGTTACCGCTGGCGGCTGAGTTGATCGAGTTGTTTTGGTTGTCGGGCAAACAGCGAAACGTCAATTTGACGCCTGCCACAATTTTTATTCGCACACCTTCAAAATATGAACATTGGTATTTCTATCACTTAATTAGATTATATTTAACACATGTCTTCGATAAATACACCTTTTTAATGGATATTTTTATACTCTTAACTTTCACGAGTTTTCGTTTCACAGATAGTTGTGGTCATTTAACACTTTAGTAACTTGTTTGGCACTTCAATTCAATCAGTAACGGCGACACTAAATTCATGAAGAACTACATTTCTCCACTGAATACAGCTTTGCAAACGTTCATGCTCGTGAATTATACTAAATCTGATATATTTAGTTCACTTAGCACATATTTCGTTACGTTTTTTAATTTTAAAACAATATTTTCTACGGGACAGATGTTTCACTTAGCGCTGCAGCGCCCTCCCTCTCCAAAATTATGATTTTCTAATTTTTATCGGAAACTACAATGAATGTAATTGTAATTTTTGTATTGATGTGTCGGTAATAATAATATCAAAAAACAGATTTTTGATAACTGGCTTAAGTGTTTAAGTAATTAGGTAAAAGGTCGTTTTTCTGTTATATTCTTCCGCGACGCTGCATGTCGCACCTACCAATGTAGCCGTGAGAGTGAGAAAGACAAAACTAAATTCAATAAATCCTGTCTCTGTGGCATCGTAGCTCTCAAACGAATGGACCGATTTCGATGCGGTTTTTTTAATTTGAAAACCAGTTTCCTAGCGGTGGTTCTTAGCTATGTTTGGTTAGTACCGGTCCAGCAGAGTATCAGCTCAGCTTCTTTCCAAAATGATGTAAGGCAGTTTCGGCGTATGATTACTCGATTAACTGCTTCACGCGTGCCAGTATCATTTTTCAATGGCATGGCATTTTTTGACGTGACAACGTCTTATAAATCGATAGAGCCGGCTGCACGCACAAAAAAACATGACTCATCCGGCGTTACCGGCGTTACCTCGCTCTGAGGCGTTCCATGTAAGGTTGAAGTGCAAGCGAGAGTTGTCACGTTCAACTATCGTCAGTAAACCGACTTTACAGACAACCAATTTTTTTATTAATAGTTATCTTAGAGCCGATTTTTCAATTGGCAGATAAGCTATCTGAGGAATAAATTTGAAACACATGCCATACAAAATCTGTCAAAACGTCACATTTAGTCCTTAGTGAACGATTATCTGGCGATTGAAAAATCGGCCCTTAATTGAATACTCTTTCGTTGGTTTATGGCATCATATTGAAAGAATCGTACTCTATCATAACAATATTTGATCACCAAGACAGGCATCTCAGATTCGATTTCCAGCAATAGACGATTTAGATTACCGTAATACCATCCTATAAGAAAATATGTTACAATATGATAAATATCTAGCATAATATTAACCTACCATCTCTTTGGATTTCTCCTACTAGAAAAACATTAATTTTCAGAACTACGAGAGAGCCCATTCAAGCCTGAAGGTTCCGTATATAAATAGCAATTAGGGGAATGTAATTGAAAGACCACTCCAAATATTGACTTGTTAACATAGGGCTCGTGTGTCCAAAAATTGCCTTTCGTTACTTACTGCGGTCACGTAAATTGAATGACATGGGAACGACTTGTTTTAAGAGCAGGTATATCGAAGCCAAAGCAATAGTGTTAACTCAGTGGTGGTTCAGACGTAGGTCTAATGATGAGCATGGTCGACTGCAGATCACGAAGTGGTGGGTGCAATTCCTAGGTGGGCTAATAAAATATAGATTTGAGATTTTCTTTCAGGAAATTTTAGTACTAACCCGAAATTTTTAAATTGCGTTTTGTTTCGCCACAGTATCTCGGAAGGCACGTTAAGCCGTCGTTCCTAGCCTGATCGGAACCTTCAATAGGATTGAAGAGAGTCCGATCGTATACAGCAAACATTTTTGACCCTTTTTTTTATAGACAGAAAATGCCTAACGCATACCCCTCCGGCATGGGAAACAGTAGGGTTATGTGAGGCTTGCACCCACTAAAAACTGTCTGTTTCCACGACGGACCCGCTGGCGGAAGTACGGGATTCACTCTCGTATTCACCGCGCTTCCGCCAGGAAACGGTAAAATGGCGACGCTTCGCGGTCCGCCGTGTAGAGGGTACCTCTAGGTCTATTAACGTAAATCAATTCATACCAAAGTATACCGTAGAAGTGTATAGTGGCCTGTAGTTAGCCACATAAAACATCTTTATACTTTTGGTCAATAAACCTTGATGAATATGAAATTGGAAGAAATGACTGCGTAAAATCTTGCCGCGTCACAAGCAATTTCTTCGTCACACGGACATTTCTCGCAAGGATACTCGGCATACTCACAAGTCACGCCGGATGCCGGCATTTTCATTACTCCCTTTCAAAGGAAAACTGGGAAGCGACAGGGAAATATGGTATTTGATTACAGGACTCTGGACGTTTTAGACCATTTCCTTTTAAGAGAGTTATACTGAGTTTATTTTTGTTCTTCTCACTCTTACGAATACGTTGGTGCGTGCGACTTGCAGAGTTGTGGAAGAAAATAACAGAAAAAAACCATTTCTGAGTATTTTTGGGTATTATTGTTACCGACACATTAAAATTAAAATTACAATCACATCAATCGTAGTTTCCGATAAAAATTAGAAAAATTGAGATTCTGGAGCAACTTTTGGGAGAAATTTGCATCGAGAAAATTTTAATTTTTATCTAATCGTGTTTCTGCTTCGGAGCGAATTTAGATTAAAGACCCAAAATACATGACGTTTAAATTTGATACTAATTGTCTGTATAGTTTTTATAGCAAGTGACTAAAAATCTATTAAAACGTCCGTTTACGCCGTTAAATCCAATCGTCAAAGTATCAAACCTCCCTCACTAAGCAAACTATTTTGGCAAACTCCCTGGCGCAGTGGCGCTTGCTCGAATTCGAAAGATCACGAGTTTGGTTCCCGCCACAGACCCCTTTAGAATTTCTTATTTGGCTCATTTCTGGTGGGAGGCGTCAGCCGTGGTAAGCAACACTGGCAAACTTTCACGGGTTAGAGCACTCAGGATATATAATCAGTTTGATTAAACTACACAGGCGCGTTACCGCCCTACCAGCAAAGTCACACCAGCAAGAGATTTAGCATTCTGGCGCGCTGCTGTGTAGAAACCGTTAAGAATTACTTAGGTACTTCATCCAAGTTAGTACCTACGTTAACTTCTTCAGATATATCGTCACTTACCATAAGGTGAGATTGCAGCCAAGTGCTAATTTGTAGGTACTTAGTATGTAAAAAAGGTTTAATTGCGTCAAGAGTGCACTTGGAGCAAACTTATGTTCTTAAGTATTAATTCAATTTCCCAAAAGACTGTATAGGTACTTAGATACACTTTGTTTTGTGTTTATCGATTTTGTTCCCTTTGATTAATACAGAACACAATTTACGAAAACCTCAAAGCGAGCAACTAAAGTTCTAATTGAACGGTAAAAGTCCAACGACATTTAAATGTATTCAAACTTTTCCCATTTAAAACACTTCATTTACTTGCGCTAGAAAACAACAAACAGAAGTAGTTTTAAAATCACATGGAAAATTATTTTTTTAAACCCCTTCATATTTTGTTGTTTGTGTGTTTGGAATCGGCGTTACAGGTCACAGAATGATGTTTAGATAATTAAGTAAACTTAACTTTAGAAGGCAAGAGAATGTTCTGTTAGTAAGAAATTATAACTTTATTGAATTATCGTTATTAATAGCTCGCCTTTGAAGCCATACAAAATATTTATATAAATTCTTGTCAATATTATCTTACAGCGCGAGCTTCCACGATGCCTTGGCCATAATTTAAATGTAAAACTTTGAAGGTCTTTTAATTAAATTCCACAGTTTTCACATAGCTTTCACACTTTTCCTATGACACAAAGTAATGAAAACACGGGAATTTACGGCAAGTATGCTAAAAATGTTCCAGCGAAGAATTCAAATATAAATATAATGCTATCATAACGTACGAATAACTATATACAAAAGAAAAAAGAAAAGACTTTAAAAAGTAAAAAAACTGGAATAATTTCCTAAAATTAGGATGTGCCGTCAAAAATTGCAGCGTAGACCATCGAATTATTATCTGGGTAATTATTCTATTTTTACTATTGCTAAAGGAACGTAATTAAAAAGTGTACATGAATAAGTCACAGGATCTATTTAAAATTGTGTCATTTATACATTTTTTGAATTTCAATTTAGCAATCATAGAAATAAAATAGCCAAGGTAAAATAGCTACAGCTACTAGAAAAGTGACTGATCTTGAACTGAATTTGATGGTAAATGGTTCCATATCTTCTTTATGCTGAACAAAGCTAAGTTTCGGAACGATGTGGGTAAATTACTTGTACATCGGGCTAATATAAAAAAGTCGAATAACTTACTTACTTTGAAATTAACTTTTGGTGAGATCGTGTCTCAGTACCAAATATGATCTCCTTGTAACAAACTTTTGTACTTGTACATTTGCGTGGAATAACAATGGAAATTATTTGCATTATGATCGAATTATTTTATTAAACTTTTTTATTACGGACGTGTAAGGATTTAAAAGTATTCCGTCTTTGAGTTGTAGTACAGTGAATTTTATAATTACCACTTTTGAATTCTATGATTTCTACGTAAATTGACCCAAGTCTGGTTTGGTGGAAGCTCCGGCCGCGGCTAGTTACCTGCACCCTAATGGCAAAGACGCACCGATATGGAGTGCCAGTGCGATGCTTTGTGGCAACCTGTAATGGCTGTAACACCTTCGGCTACATCATAACTTACCATTAAGTGATGTCGCAGTTAGAACTAATTTATAGCGTGTCAAAAATGTTAAATTTATCAAAACCTCTGACGTCGAACTTTTGTTGCTGTTTTGATGTCAGGGTTTTCGAAAATTTTTGCGGCGGACACCTCAATCATAACGAACGGCAAAACGAAGCGGATGATAAAAAAGTGAAATTAAATGTATAATTTTTGTTTCAGGATTCTAGTCCGAGCAATAAGCTACACAGTCCACGGGCTGATTCCGGCGTCTTGCGTCTTCGCCGACCGCTACAACCGAGAGGAAGTCGTCAGGTCGCTCGGGAAGGAAGTGAACATCAACCCGCCTCTCATCCTCGGACAGCTTCCCGACACGCCAGAAGAACTGCTGAAACTAGACCAAGTAAGTCAATGAGCTGATTCTGTAACGTTCAGTTTGTTAGTTGGTAACCCTCACTGGGTTATTAACTAAGAAAACGGAGTCACCAACCTACGTTGGTATGGTATGATGTCAACACACCATGCTACTTGCTAACTTAAAAGTAAGTGTCAACTCCTAACTGATTCATATCTAACTACCAGAGTCCAGTAGAACTGCGAAAACTGTAGGAAAGTGAAACATGTAATATCTTTCACAGTAATTTTTTCGTATGTGCATCTTCTTTTATAATCCAAGAGGAAGCAACTTGCTCGGTAAGCATCCAGTATCCATACATAGCTAACTCAATGCCAACGATCAGACACACCGAAAAATTCATAGCTAATTTAATGCCAACTATCAGACACGCCCAAAAATTTAATAAAACTAGACCAAGCGACTCGTGCCCACGCCTTTACGTTGCAATATCATACGACGCACTGCACCAAGCTCATGATGTTAGTTCTTGAGTCTCATTTTGTCCAGTATTCTTGTTGGCATTTACTAGCCTTCAAACCAAAATACAGTAACTAATACATTACTGCTTCAAGATAGAATTTCAATTTATTTAATTTCAATTTGTAAGCATTTAATAGAATATAAGTTATTATTTATACTAAATAAACTAAAATGTTAAAAAATAAATTAAGACTAAAAATATTTACAAAATGTACACACCGTCCAAAGGCTCGCTTAATGGCATGGTGCCCAAAACACTGGCGCTATTGCCTCGCTGTATAGCTAGGCTTAGCCGTTGGGCTAAGTAAGCGCCAGCTCTTTGGTCACCTGACGGGTGAACCAACTTTTTGGATAAGATATTTCAATTTATTTATTATTGAACCAATGAAAATGTTGCACAGTACAAAAATTTTCTTATATCTAGTGAACAGAATAGGTAGATACAAAAAAAGATATTTAACCTGATGGAGTGCTTTGGCGTCCGTACTAGGAAAACCTGTGTTACGGGCACCATAGCCTTCCCTTGGATCCATCGAATACTTATACTGTACAAACTTAAATTTTGACTATTCAAAAAACATGATTAAGTGGTGCACACGCGCGAGCGCGCGCGTGTGTGTGTGTGTGTGTGCGTGTGTGTGTGTGTGAGAGTGTGAGTGTGTGTGTGTGTGTGGTTGTGGGTGTGTGTATGCGTAGACAGAAAACATGAACATAACAACTTATAATGATTTCGCTTTAGCGATCAAATCCTCAGTTTCATGGTAGCTAAGACTATTTAGCCAAGCGTTAACTGTTTTTCTTAGGTTGGGTTTGTTGAACTTAGATATAACGAGCGTGTCATTTATTCTATTGTAAAGTTTTGTGCTAAGAAAGAGATATTGTCGACCGGCAAGTGCAGTTCTCCATGGAGAAATTTTGAATATTTTTTGTTTGCGTCTTTGAGGAATGTTAGCATTAACTTCAGATTGAGCATTATGGTCTGAGTGTTTGCGTAAAATTACCTGGGAAATAAAGAGTTGCCTAACATTCATTACGTCCCACTCTTGGTAAAGTACTGTCGTAGGATACCTGCGAGGTCTGTTTCCCAAAACCTAAAGAATACCTCTTTGAGCGCGCTCTAGACGTAACATGTCAGTCTTATTGGAGCCACCCCAAACTGTGATACTGTATGAAAGTATAGACTGCACTAGTGCGAAGTACACAGTTTTTAATAATTTACGGTCGCAGACCGTTCTCAGCTTCCTCAAGATAAACATAAGCTTTCGAGTGCGATTAACCAAAACATTTATATGTGTTTTCCAGCTGAGGGTACTGTTTATTATTACACCCAAGTATTTGATGTCAGTAGTTCTTTGTATTGAGAAACAAGAGCAGTTCGCATCAGGCAGATTACAAGAATGAGCTTTAATCGAAAAAGTCTTAGGTTGAGTGTATATGGTGGTATCAAAGGTAATGAATTTAGTTTTGGGGATATTTAGTGTCAGTAAATTTATATTTAGCCAGTTCATGACGAGCATTAACGCAGATTCAGAACGCATACGCACCTGATCCCAACTCTGTCCCTGAACCAGAAGTACAGTGTCATCAGCATAAGATATGATTTTAGTGTGTGGGATATTCATCTGGCATAGGTTATTAATATATATTAGGAACAGAGTTGGGCCAAGAACGCTGCCTTGAATAACTAACACTTCACTTGAAAAGAAAGTCCTACCACCAGTAAATAAGAACTTCGCCATTACATGTATCTTCCTTGATTCTTCTTAAATAGATTCTAATTAGATAATTGTTTCCTGACTTAAACTACAATGCACATTAAAATAACCCTTTTGAAACCTCCACCCTATGAAATCTAGATATTTAAGTACCCAACATTATTCCGGACCTCTTTGTGTCTGCTCATTTCACAAAAGGATTACAACCCTTCCCGCAAACTCGTATTAGGTATTTACGCTTTAGGATGGTTTAAGTATTCCCAGGATTTCCCTTGAGATATGCAGATAGCTATCATTTTCCTCTAACGAAAAGCATGTGAGCAGTGTGAAATGTACCCAAATATCCATTCTTGTTTAGGTAATAATGTCTTTATTACATGTGACAGGTATACATTATCAGGTCTTTTTTATCGTCAGAAAATACAGGCAACAAACATCCTTAAACGTTTACCTATTTATACAGGGTTATATAAAAAATACCAAAACGCTCTCGGCCTGTAGTTGTTTACTTTAACACTAACAACTTTTGTTCAACGACTTTTTGAAATTCAGTATTAATTTATTTCATACAAAAAAATGTTATTTCTGTAAAGTGACATTACACTGTTGCGGTTACGCGCCGCGAGTTTGCGCGCCAGCCGACACGCCGTTGCCACTTGCCGACGTTACATTACAGAGTAGGAACAAGTAGAGTATCTCTATAAAATTTTGAATATTGATATTTCTCAAAATATCGAGTAAAAAAAGAAGTCGTAGAACAAAAGTTCTTAGTTTTAATGTAAACAAATACAGGCCCAGAGCGTTTTGGTATTTTTAATATAACCCTGTATAACAAAAAAGACACACTTGGTAGAAACAAAGTTTGGAATAACAACTTGAACAAAACTCCATTTTATGTTTTAATGTGTGATTTCACCCATCGTTCGATAGATGGCGTTGTCTTCAGTCAGCGCACTAACGAGTTTGTCATACCAAACCTCTATACGTGATTGCATACGCGCCTTATTCTGTTGACTAGTAAGAGAAACTTTAATTCAAAATTTCTTAGATTTTCTTCGTGAGGGGTTTTTCATCTCGCAAGAATCTATTTTCTTTCGCCTTGTCCCTTACGCGATTCCGTGCGAAAAGATACTTTGTATCAAAAATTTATTTAACAAAAAAAAAATTTTGGGTTCATGATCCCTGGTTTTATCTGAAATGGCTATGTGTTAAAAAGCAATAGTTGTGGCATGTTGGAGTAAAAATATTCTAACTATATCCAGGACATTATGATATTATATCAGGAATAATAAAAGGATTCTTTAAAAAAATACGTGTTCGCTCAAACGAAGTATATGTAGGTATACTCAATAATAATTGTAATCTAACAGCTGGTATTCAAAATCTTCATATTTCAGTCCTTGCTAAGGCAAAATATTGTATTCTATTTTAGACGACAAACACGTATTTTCACAATGCAAACAAATATTATCAATATTTAAATTCATCCATCGTTATCAATCTCAAGCTTGAGATAGAATACCTTAGTAATTTTTGCTGAGAAAAAGGAAAACAATATCCCAAAAAAACTTGCTTTGACTTTCAAATCAACGATAATGAGGGCTTTGGCTTTCGAAAAACTGATTACAGATTTTATTTCTGCGCAAATAAATTCGCCCCAAGCGGTGTAACTAGCGGCTGGCAAATCTTCCTGTTTACCTGGGAAAGAGACCAGGAGCGAAGAATTTTTTTAGGATTTTTTTTTATGACTGGTCAATACAACACGTGACCAAAATTTTGGCCTTTAGTTTTCCCAAATAATAAGTCTTATTGCCATACATTGGGGCAATAGGGCCTTTTACAAGTGAAAACTTCTTTTGACAGGTTGGGCATTTTTGAGATGGATAAAAACCATTATGCTCGTGACTGTAACGTAACCGACATCTCTGTATGTAAGTTTTTTTTTAGTTTTCACTTCTGTCGGTGACTCCCGGAGTGCCACGTGTTTTTTAGGGTTCCGTACGCAAAGGATAAAATCGGGATCCAATTACTGAGACTCGCCGTCCGTCTATCACCAGGCCGCGTATCCCTTGAACCATGATAGTTACTTAGTTACAAGCTGAAATTTTTACAGATTATGTATTTTCGTTGCCGCTATAGGAAAAAATATAACAAAATAAAGATTAAAGGGGGCTACAAGAAACTTGATTTTTTATAGGTATATTGTAGACTCTGCAATGTAGAGTTTTAATTTAAGTAAATAATATTGTAAATCCTGTTTAAACAAACTAATGCATTCTGAGTTAGTAAAATAACAGTGGAAACAAAACCCTTAAGTGGAACAATGCCTTATCTCTTTTGGCATCCGACCGGGCCAAGTGAAACGGCAGTAAACGTAGTTAAATGAGCTAGTTAAAATGTTTTGTTTGAAAATATGTTAATATTAATTTTTGTGGATTTAAGAGAAATATAACCTAAAACGCTTTGTACATATACCAAATTTTTGCTAACTTTCGGGTATTTTATCGCGTTATTAACTCACTAAACACGAAACTTCTACTAACTAATTGGAGTAAGTTTCATACTTTCGGATTTGATTTTAGCGCGTACGAATACATACGAAATACATTCTATGAAAGCTACAGAATTACAGTAAGACGGCTATTTTGAAATATTGCGCCTCTATACTATTTTTGAGAGTATTTGAGAGATTCTAAAATGATAGTTAGCTATTTTGATAGTTTAATTTTTTACAATTTTACACAAAAGCGATTTTCTAAAAACAAACCAAAATAGGCGATTAAAGTATTTATTCTGTTCTTTTGAAATATAATATTTTAGAATTAAAATCGACTTAACCCTTTTAACCCCTTTTTGTGTCACACTACTGGGCTGGAGTCTCCTTTCATAATGAAAGTGGTTTGGCCATAGCTCACTACGCTGGCCATGTGCGGGTTGACACGCTTCACACACCAAGAATTAAGACATAATTTTACATACATACGTTAATTAAATAACAAAAAAATCGACTTGAACTATCATCAAACTGTTGAAGTAAGTACATCATTTCCAATAAATAAAAAAATTCGTTGTCTGTAAATTCGGTTTACGGACGATAGATTTACGTGATAACGTCATAATCTCTATCTCTCTATCGTTTGTTTTATCGTGCCACTCTATCGCTTAATGCGCGCTCTCGCTTACACGCACAGGCTCAGGTGGAACGTTACGCGGAACGTTACTATTTTTCATGTGTGTTGCTGGTGTTCATCAATTTATTAAACGTTATCACGTCAAAAGAATCATCGGAATTGGTTAGCGTGATATTGAGTTATTTGTCCACATTCGTCGCGCACATACTTGATGCCTTAATAGTTTTCTCAGGGATGCCATTGTTAGAATTGGACCAAATTGAAATCGGACAACACTATAGTCGAAAATTCTGTGGTGACAAACGTAAAAAAATACAGTCGAATTGAGAATCTCCTCGTTTTTCGAAGTCGTTTGAGAATTAGGGTAAAGCCGCGGGTGTAAACGTGGAAAACACCTCAAACAATCTGTTCACCGTCTCCCAGTGTTGTTTTGCCGCGATTGTTTTTTCATTTCCCAATTACGAAGTAAGCGGCGCCGCCGTTCATAGTCGTGAAACATTAATGAGCGTCAGAGGGGAAGAGGGAGCACCTACCCCCCCGTTACCTCCCGACCAACCCTCCCACTTGCAACTAATCACGGTAATGAACTAATGACAAGTTTCAAGCAGAACTACGGGTACTTCGGAGGCGTATAAACTTGGCCTTTCAACGAGAATGGAGCGTCTTGAAAATGAACTTGTTATGAATACACCTTTGACTTTTAGAGTGTATCAGTGTGGGAGTGCCTTTACAATATTAAATCGTAACTGTTTTACTTAATCTTCCCCAAAACCTTGAAAGCTATACTCGTAGCATATAAGATCGTATCTTTATGGTCTCAAGGACTGATAAAAAGATTTTCCGGCGATTTGAAACATTAGAATATTTTAAATAATGTTTATCAATTATTGAAAAGGAAGAAAAATTTAAATTAACATAATTTCTAATAACATCTGTAATTGACACAATATTGTTTGATGCAAATAAATGATTTGATTCGATTTGATTTGATTACTTAATAGAAATTAGACATTTCCACGGGATACAACTCGAAATACAGATATTTTTAATTATTATGTGCTCTGTGTTTTTAATATCTTTCTGTAGAAGTTACGAAGAAAAATGCGTTGCATGACAAGTCACAAATGTATGTAAAACACAGTCAGACAAAGTTTTTTGTTTAATTTGTATAGATATTATGTGTTATATAACCAAGGGCTTAAAGTACCTATTACCTAATATAATAATAAATAATAGTATACACCTTCCTTCTACCTTCTGTATACTATTATTTATTATAATTGGTCCTGGAAACGAGGAGGTTCCTCACTCAGGATCCCTGACCACCGGTGGCTTGGGCCTTTAAAGCTCCGCGACCAGTGGTGGATTAAAATTTTTAATATTTTAACCGTGTTTTTTTTTTATTTAATCTTTTAATAATATTGTTACAAAATATTATTTAACTGTTTTAAAAATAAATGAGAGATAATGTTTAATGTCGGGAAAAATATTATTTAACTGTTTTAAAAATAAATGAGAGATAATGTTTAATGTCGGGATGAATTACCAATATTCACAATAAAGTAAGGTCATCTGCGGGGCTAGACAAAGTAACAGTCGTTTGGCGTTAACGCTAGTCGACAGAAATGTATGGGATAAAACAAATGACTGTAGAAAAACCACGACAGAATAGTACCAAACACGCTGTTTTTGATAATTGACTACGCTAACTTGAACGCTCCCTGGCGTTCTCGCAGACCTTGTAGATAACTTTAGCGTACTTCGCTTGACAATTATGACAGCCGACAGTATCAAACACAGCGTGTTTAGTTCATTATTATCGTGGTTTTTCAACAGTCATTTGTTTTGTCCATACATTTTTGTCGCTAGTCGACAAAAATGTTAACGCCAAACGATTGTGACTTTGTCTAGCCCCGCTGATCTGTCTACAATAAAAGCTCATCAGAGCTGGTCTGATAACATTTAACATTTCAACTAGGTAGTTTATAGTTAGGAACGGATAATTAGTAGTCTATATTTGAACGACCTCTACTAATAGAGTACTCTCTCGCAGACTAGCACATCGCATAATAACCGTAAAACAACCAAAATACGGTTTTCCGAAAACGTAATCCATTTTAAATCGTTAATTCTGAAATGGACTCTTTACTCTATCAGAAAATGGATTCTGTGGGTATTAACATAAAGCCTGTTTTTCGTAAATACGCTCTAGGGCAAGTTCATCCGATCCAGCGAACTGCCAATTTTCATTAGGTGCCGTCGGAGGTATAAGTCAAAACTTTGTTGAGAGACTCACTCGCGCTGTCCGTCCTTTATGCTCAGAATTCACTGGAATACGTCGGCTTTTATGAATATAACAGGCGGGCATGTGTGAATTAATGCAAAGAAATGGAATTTCACCAGGAATTGTTGCCGAGTTCAGACAAAGCCTTTCAGAAAAATTTGTTTGCATGAGGGCTTTTGCGATGGGATGATAAAACTTTTTGGGGGCTCTTTGGGAGCTGTAATAAATGGGTTTTATTATGATGTGGGGCGCCGGCTACTCACTGTTGGAGTGGTCTTTATGTAAAACGTTTTACCGTTCATCAACTGCTACATGTACCTAGATATGTGGTCTCAGCAAGCACCTAAATCAAAACTTCTAACGTGTTTTAATAATGAAAACATGAAATACGAACTTGTTAATGAGTTGCATAGTTTGGGACTTTAACGTAGACATTAGGAAAGACTAAACTGACCTCACATTTGCTAAATTTTAAAAAAAGGCGACATAGTGAAATAGGTCGTTACCTTTCTCTATACTCTTTGTTTGGACCAAAACAAAATACGTTAATGGTATGGTTGGTAGGTTCTTCAAAGAAATCTAAAATCTTGAAAAAAAGGTAAAAACTGGAAATAATCATCATCATTTTCATCATCTGAACCTGCTGACGTCCACAGTTGAACATAGGCGTTCCCAAGCGCGCGCCACCACACCCTGTCCTCAGCTTTACTCATCCAGCCGCTCCCGCCACCCACTTTATGTCGTCGGTCCAACGGGCTGGAGGTCGTCCCATACTACGCTTACTTGCACGCGGTCTCCACTCAAGAACTTCCCGGCTCCAACGGCCATCGCCTCTACGTTAAGTGACCATTGCCACTTCACCTTCACGCTATGTCGCCCACTTGGGTTCTCCTACGGATCTCTTCACTTCTGATTCAATCCCGCAGGGAAACTTAATAACTGACCAATATTGAGTGAGTTACGTTTTCAATAGAGGAGAAACAGATGGAGATGGAGAACTCTATGATTTCGCATTGCGAAGTCAACATCACCTGAGGATGTCCCGGTGTCGGGATGAAACGTGCGTCGAAAAAAGTGTTGGAAGAATTGTGTGTGGTGTTTCATGTGACAGCTGATCCTGCATATTGTACCATACAGAATGTTTTCAAGTAGCGGATTATAGCACTACAGTTTAATTTGTCCTGCTAAATAAGGATTTCCGCTAAATAACGCCAGCTTCAATAGACAAATATGTTTTTTTTTTGTTGACTCAAGTTTTGGGGTCAATTCTAGTTACAAATTATAATATGAATTTGGAAATAAACGAAATAAGTTTCAATCACGCTAATAAGCATGGAAACCTAAAAAGGAAGAATATAGGAGTAGGTATACACTTAAAGTAACGAACTGCAAATATCCAATTCCATTAATGCTATACGTGGTAGAGACGAGAATACTAATGCCACTTATTCAGCCTCCCAAGCTATTATACCCTACATTGCACTGATTGAAATCCAAAAATAAGTGAGGTTTATGTATCTTTGTTGGGCTTCTAGCCGTTTTTGAGAGCTCCATACCAAAATGTTAAAAATGGAACGGATGAACCAGACATTTGGACTTTTATAGTATAAAAGTTCTTACATAACAGTAGACACTTACGTAATATACATTTTGAAGTCGGAATTTTGTAATTATTTTATGACGAAGGAGCTGTTGCCCACGGCAGCGCCACCCACGAGAGTTTTGGTTTTTAGGGTTCCGTATTCAAAGGGTAAAACGGGACTGTATTACTAAGACTCTGCCGTCCATCTATCCATCCGTCCTGTCCGTCTGTTCGTTTGTCCGTCCGTCTGTCGCCAGGCTGAATTTTTTGAACCGTGAGACAGTTGAAATTGTCACAGATGATCTACCTATTTCTGTTTCCTCTTTAACAAAAAGTACTAAAAACAGAATAAAATAAACTTTGAAGGGGACTCCCATACAACAAACGTGATTTTTATGCTCGTTTTTTTGTGATTTTTTGCTCGTGGTAGATGATGCAGATGCACAATGCGAAATCGTAGAGTCGCATTGTGAAGTCAACATCTCCTGAGGATGTCCCGGTGTCGGGACGAAACGTGCGTCGAAGAAAGTGTTGGAAAATTGTGTGTGGTGTTTCATGTGGGCAGTGTTCCTGCATATTGTACCATACAGAATCTTTTCAAGTAGCGGATTATAGCAAAACAAATTAATCTGTCCAGCTAATTATGGATTTCCGCAAAATAACGCCTGCTTCCATTAAATCTTTACAAAGCGTTGAGATGTCTATCTGTAAGTCTGTCTTTATCACCTTACACGAGCTTATATTTCATATTGTAGCGGAGTTGCGGACCGAGCAAGTAAAGCAATAAAGTACCTACGCATAAAAAAGTATTCGTATGTAGCATGTAATACTTTTATGTGAACTTTATTAGGTAGAAGGGTCGTAAAATGTATATTCTCATCAGACGACTATGCCCTTGTTTGGGCGTAATGTACAATATGCGCCCTATGTTAAGGGCTGCGCCGCTTAAATTGTTGTAGTACAAAAATAGAGATAATATAATCACTCGTATAATTTCATGGAAATAATGATAATAATGTAATGAAATCTAAGACAAGTGGAAAATTAAAAAAATTTAAAACACCCACGACTTTTGCAGACATGTAATTGAAAAGGATTAAATATTTTTTTTTGAAATCCCCGACTAAAGGAAAGTAAGAACTAAGAACCTATCAGTATAATTACAAATCCAAGAAAATGTCATCATATTTATTATTGGAGCCTAGCCTACCATATTTATTATAGCACAACTTGAGGGCTCTTGAGCAAAATTCAAACTCCGCCAAGCTCAGGAAACAAATTAACATCAAGAATAACAGTCAAGAAACTCGGCACTTACTCTTTTCAAAATGTTATTCTTTTTCTAATAAATAAAATTTTCGTGCCAATTTTTGTAGCGAAACTCCTCCGAAACGGCTTAACCGATTGTTATGACATTTGTCAATAGGTCGTAAGCAATTTTTTTTCATGTCTCTAATGGCAAAACAACGTTTGCCGGGTCAGCTAGTTGCATATAATATTTTTACATAATATTATGAACGTAAATTACTCATACACGATTTTATGATATCTCGTGAGGAGACACAATTTATCCCTATCATTGTCATTAGAAATTCTTCAATGGTATAGTAATGAGTAATACAATAGAATCTCGTGTTTTGCGATAAAGTCTTGCCTTATTAATATCAATGATGAGGTCTACCATGCAGGTGTATTCCTAGCCTCTCCTGTTCACTTTTTTTATACAATATAGGTTTACGCTTGACCACAATCTCACCTGATGGAAAATGATGATGTGGTTGAAGATGGACCTTACCTAGAAGATGCCTATTCACTCATTTTTTAAAGGTACCCAGGTCGTAAGATGCGGGAAACACAGATTTCAGAAAACACTCTTTTCTTGAAGAAACTTACTATACCTACCTACTTTGATTCCATTTTGTACATTTGTTCGGTGCATTACCTATAGCATGCATTAGCTATTATAATACCAATTTTCATCTCATTCTCGCTAATCAAAGACACTGTACTATGCCAGATTGCTTCCCTGTGGAGATTCACTTATAACGTATACTTCAAGCGAGGAGAAAATATGAGATTAAACGAGATTACATCTGCCTCGTATCCTTTGTATCGTAGATGTACAAGATACCTATTAGAATTTGTCAAGTGCGAGCCGGTCTCGCGCACTGAAGGTTCCGTACCATTAAGACCAACCCAACCTAAACACCTCAAATTAAAAAAACGAGCAAAAAGTCAAGTTTGTTGCTTCTTTGAAGTCTATAGGTCCAAACCTCACAAAATATGTATTATAGTATTTATAAATTGCAAGTGGTTGTTACACAGAAAAGAATAGAATGCATAAAATATGATGACAATTTCGTCGATTTTCGTGATGGAAAATATCAAACTTCGTTTGCGTTCTACCGTCCGAACATACCCCGAAGATTCTTCTCCGTTTAAAAACAGGATTTTTTTAGAGTTCATATGAGTTTATTTATTCCACAATATCTTCTGAACGGCTGAAGAGATTTGAACATATGGGATATCGTTAGAAACTACATTATTCCGAGTAACATAGGCTATATTTTTTTTTTTTGGAAATGTCGTTTTATCACAGAGTAGTGGTGTTTTTACTTAATTTTTTGATTATTTATTATTTGTTAGCAAAGGTAACTACTACGACGTAGGTAGGAACTGCACTGTTCTAGTTATCCTAACACAAATTTCAATTTTTGATAAATGAAAATTCTTCATAAAGTAAGTTTCATTTTACCTAAATAACCCCCAAGTTATCATAAATAGCCCAATATAAATTGGGTCCCAACTTAGCCTACGACCTATTTATTACTCGTTTAGTGGCGAGACCCTCAAGAGAAACAATGTAAAGATAGGAAGGAGGAAAGATAATTATCTTCCCCATTATGATAATGATTCTGCAATGTCCCCTGAGCCTGATGTTATAGGTTTGATCACACATATCCAGGCTCCGGGCTATCTAGGCTCCGGGCGCCCAATTGGAATATGTAATCGCTTGTTGTTGTTGAGTATGATAACTACCAAAATAAATTAGTAACTAAAATGCTAATGCTAAACCCAAGCCTTAGAATATTGAACTGATATAGAAACATACCTACCTGACATGAAATAATTAGGCCGTTCGTAAATAAGAAATTACCTTAGGGATTTTTATTATCCATTTTTCTCTATCGTAGATTTAAGTGGAAAATCTCATTCCTTACATGGCAACAACACGTACAATATTTTCATTTGTATGAGCTCAGGTCACAATTATCTGTTGCGGGAACATATTTTGGGACCCTGGGAGGATTGGAGCCGACATAGACCGAGCTCGGATATGTCTGAACAGACCTTTACACGATATCGTGTATACGGATACTTGTTGATCAAAGACATAAACCGAAATAGATTGCCTCCTCGTCTCGTAACTTACCTACTTATGAATTTCCCCGCTGCTTCGCGTAGAAAATATGGGACTTAACGATATTATATGAGTATCAGATACGTAGCGAATGTCTTATACGTTTTGTATTAAATGCAGAATCACTGTATAAGAAATTTTAATATTTACAAAATATATACACCATCCAACTGATCATCTAAGGACATAGTGCCCAAGACGCTGGCGCTATATTACCTCTTTGTATGGCCGTTGACTACTTAACTTTATCTACGCTCATTGCTTAAAGTTCGAATTATGAAATCGAAATGTGTCAAATAATTACCTACTTTATTCACAGACTTCTATAATTATTAAAAAGTTATTCATAATAACATCGCTCTACTATGGAAATATTTAAAGAAAGTTGTTTAATATCCATAACGATACACGGCTCTGGATTCCTGTGTTTGTATCTGGGGTAATATTTTTTATGTAATATTTTTTTAAGTGAATCCACAGACAACATATAGTTGGTAGTCATTGCCGAGAGTATGGATGGGCCATGATTGACCATAGACAACAACAACAATGTCTATTGTCTATGGTTCTGCGCCATACTTATTTGCAGAATTTTGGTGCCATACATACAAATTTTTTACATTTTAATGTGTTATTTTTGTTACTTAGTCAAAATTTTGCGCTGAAAAATGTCTAGCAGTGAAACCTGCAAAAGAAAATTTAACTCCACCTGACATTTTAGTAGTTGCAACAAAAATGAAACAAAGTGAATGATTTACGACAAACGTTGGCAAGATTTTATGATTTGGATTTATGATAATAATATGAGCGTAGATAAAGTAGTGTATGAAACTCTACATAATTAGGTATTAAAACACTCGTGTGATACTATTAAAAAACTCGCCTGCGGCTCGTTTTTTAAACTCACACTCGTGTTTTAATACCCCCCATTATGTAACCGTTACATAAACTACTATAACCTAACTTAGCCGTTGAGCTAAATAAGAGCCAGCTCTCGTGTCACCAGATGCTTGGACCAATTTTTGGGATACTGTATTGATATTTTTTTTAGTATCCGATGACCATGGGCATATCGTTTCAAACGCAAGCGCCGCAAAATCGTAGTCCTTACAACTGACTGAATATTTGCGGCGCTTTGTATAAGTGAATTTCTTCCCGGTATGTTAGTCTATGTTGTATGTCTGTTATCCTAGTGTTCACAAAGATGTATATAGCCTGCCAATTCCTCTCATTTTGTTAGGATACGCTTATAGAAGTCATAAAAAAGATCTAAGAAATATAATAATTATGTTTGTATTATATGTACATGTTATCAGAATTTATTTCTATTGAACTAATAAATTTATTTTAAGAATTCCTTTCAACTTAGATAACGGAAAGTAAAAGTTATCGGTTCAGTAGTTTTAATGATCCTGCCGTCTGCGTCGGAGGTCGTGCGTTCGATTCCCGCAACTAGGAAATGGTTGTGTGATGAGCATTTTTTTTTTTTTATCGACAGGAAATGCCTAACGCATACCCCTCTGTCAGGGGAAACGGAGGGGTTATGTGGGGCTTGCACCCACTAAAACCTGTCCCTTGCCACGACGGACCTCGTTGGCGGGAGTACGGGATTCACTTGCGTATTCACCGCGCTCCCGCCAGGCCCCGACCCGCCACCTGAACGGCAGGTCCCGTCGCTGCTGCCGGCACGCTGAGCCGCCGGCTCCTCCTGGGAGGCGCGTCCTGAACAGGGCGCGCCACCTCCTCGGCCTGTTGATGTAGTTCGGGTAACGGACGCCATAGCCCCTTACGTCCGTCACCCGCAGGCCGGCGCACCCGGAAGCCGAAGAAAGGTGTTCGTCCTCCAGCAACCGGTGCGTCTCCTGCGAGAGGGATGTGCCACAGTAATTTTCCCTCTCGACGAGCGTTCCCGCCCACTTCGGTGATTTTTTTACGAGGTTGTCTTCCTCGTAGTGCCCCGAAGGGACTTGTGGGCGTTTCCGCCCCCGCCTGTAATTTTTTAATGAGGTTTTCTTCCTCCTCCGGGGTAGGTGTAGACGTTTCGACACTGTGCCCTCTGCTGGGGCCCAGAGGGACACGCGAAGATACGTCACCTATCCACCGGGCCAAGCTATTCGCCGTCGGTTATTAACCGACGTTACCAGGGAGCACCGGCCCGTGCGCTACAGAGAGGCACCGTAGCACTCGGGCACTCGTGGAGGTTGCTTGGCGGAGCCCCCCGTGTGATGAGCATGAATGTTTTCAAGTGTAGTGTGTTTTGTTCAGGTGTTATTCAGTTCTTTTATTTATGTATATTAAATATTATGTGAATTTATCAATTAACTCTTTCCATTCGTTTATTTTCTTTTTGACACATGAAACAGATATAGCAATGGCGAGGGACCGGAGAGAGGTATTTATTTTTATTTTTATTTTATTTTATTCTCTTTCTTGTCCCTTGCTATTGCTATATCTGTTTCATGTGTCAAAGTGAACATAACGAATGAAAAGAGTATAGTACCCTTAATATAAGCTATCGCTTCTTTGGGGCTAGACTACGATCCGTGGAATGTCCTAATAAAAAAATAATACAAGCCTTTATTAATAAAATCGTAACGTTCATTATTCTCGCTTGTTACGCACAGGTATTCATAAAGTCGGAGCTGAAGGTCGGAGTGATATACGTGAAGGAGAACCAGTACACGGAGGAGGAGATATTAGACAATAACGAGAACTCGCCGCTTTTCGACGAGTTCCTTCAAGTTCTGGGGGAGAAAGTTCGTCTCAAAGGTTGGTATTCAATCTTTTGCCTATTACTTACTTATTTTTGCTAATAGGCACGTATTTCATTCATTTGATATAATATATGAGTATCTACTTACTACGAGTACCTATGTCTATAACCTCGTTATTTGGTAAATGTAAGAATTTCATATCAAATACATGTGTTCTTTGAAGGGTAATGACACTTCCAAGGGTGAAGACCTTCATTTTGGGGCAATATTTTTTGAAAACAGAGGATTTCTTACGTACAAGCTCTAAAATAATAAAGAATTATAATACCATTCGGTGTTACCTATAACACTTCGTCAGATATAGGTATAGGTATAAGTACGGATTCTAATTTTCTTTCAACCAATACTGAATATTTTGACTTTCCTATACCTACTGTATCTGGCATTAAGATTTCATTAATCGTAGCGACCACTCTTTATAGATACCAAGCACATATTTGATAGCTTGTATCTCGGAAACCAATACGTGTACTACTGATACTAGTTATTGCCTTATACAAGCATCATGATTGCCGCTATTTTGAAAAAAATAAGGCCAAAATTAGTTTGGGCAAACTCAAACAAAAATATTCAAACCTATCTCGAATTGGGACATTTTTATACGAAATAAAAATAACCAATCTCTTTCAGGTTTCGATAAGTACAAAGGAGGGCTAGACACGGTCCACGACCTCACGGGTCTGTACTCCGTGTACACGAACTGGCGGAGCATCGAGATAATGTTCCACGTGTCGACCCTCCTGCCCTACGAGAAACACGACACGCAGAAATTGCAGAGGAAACGTCACATAGGCAACGACATCGTATGCGTCGTGTTCTTAGAGGCCGATAACACTGCGTTTTCACCCGCGTGTATAAAGAGCCACTTTTTACATACATTTATATTAGGTGAGTACCGATACTCCACGTGTCAACCCTCCTGCCCTACGAGGAACACGACGCTCAGAAGTTACAGAAGAAGCGTAACATAGGCACGACATCGTCTGCGTAGTTTTCTTAGAAGCTGATAACACTGCGTTTTCACCCGCGTGTATAAAGAGCCACTTTTTACACACATTTATATTAGGTGAGTACCGATACTCCACGTGTCGACCCTCCTGCCTTACGACAAACACGACGCGCAGAAGTTACAGAGGAAGCGTCACATAGGCAACGACATCGTGTGCGTCTTGTTCTTAGAGGCTGATAACTGATTCGTTTATATTTAGTAATTTACCTTCATTTATATTTATTAAGTAGTAGCAACCCAGCGTTTCAAACGTCTGTAACCAAACCATATTACTGTCAAGAGTTCGCTTACCCAATTTCGGCAACTCTGCATACTTTCCGGAGTGCATGTGTGGAGACTTATCACTAACTAAGCGGTAAAGGAATGTGAGAAAACTCGCGTACCCAAGAATCATCCAGTGCTCCCAAAGCAAAGTGAAAGCAAAGCTTGCAAAGCGTGTCTTCTGTCAAACTGCCCTTGCCACGGTCCTGCCCTATGGAAAACTCTCATTAAAGGAGCTGACCCATGCTCGTAGTGCGTTGAGATTAAACTCTGAAATTTTCCCTAAATATAGGGGATATTTCTGATGTTGATAAAAGACAGTGCACTACTCTTAATTCTATCAGGAAATTATGTCAGGTAATATGGAATACTTTAAAATTTCAGTGCGAGTGTCTGCTAAAATCAAGAGGCGTCCCACTAGATACGAAGTGTCGGTCGTGACCCGCGACGAGGTCGGCGCGTACAAGCCCTATTTGTGGGAGCAGAGTGTGTTCGACAAAGGGCCCATGTTCAGGTGAGGAGTTTTCGACAACTTCCGATCTTAGCTGTTCAGGCAAATGGAGTGGTTCGATACAGTTACGCACAGAAAGCTTTGAGTACGGTTCTGGAAATTTATACGTAAAGTTAAAAGTTTCACAAAACATACAAGTTTTATTTATCGTTTGGAATAAAATATACGTGATGAAAGTGTGAGTTAAACAGTGGTCAATTTATATTTCTGTCCTAATACTCTTTAACAGCATTGTTTACCTTTATTAAACAGTGGTCAATAATAATTTATATTTCTGTCTTAATACTCTTTAACAGCATTGCTCACCTTTATCTCAGTACCTTTTTTAGTGGGAGGGGAGGGGCATTCCCCCTTGATGGGCATCCTAAGCACAAGTGTCTGGGATCTCATACAAACACAGTTGAGCTCGCTGATCAGCTGACTGACCCATGCCAGCCACTTCCAGTGAAGGTCAGGCTCAGCCCCGAGGTCCCAGGCCCCTCATTCCTAAACCCCTATAATAGGGGCTTAGGAATATTATATTAAAGCGTCTGCGTGAGGAATCAGATCTGTCTCGATCCCTCGCCACAGCCTCTTTCTTTGTCATTACATCTTCGCTAATGGATGCGGTTTCCCTCCTTACCTAATTTCTCAAAAATGGTCATAGAAATTTGACAAAACACACCCTCGTATTTTTTTTAATACATGACCGATTCAACATGGGTAACATGAAAATAGGAATAGCTTTAGCTTTGCGAAGAGTACAATCTTAAAACACGTACGTATTGCGGGTGCAAAATAATATGTTAATGAAAAAATCTTTTGGCATTGTGCAGAGAATGGCTGCTCACTAAAATAGTGAACGGTGAAAGAGCATCGTATTCAGCACCCAAGTTCGCGAGGATGCAGGAACGCACGCGCAGTCAAATGCTAGAAGATATAGTGGCTAACTTACAGAACCATGCGGAGACTGGACAGATACCAAAGCCTTACAGAAGAGGTAGGTTTATAAATCTTTAATATAGCCCTAAGCCATAAGAATTAGGGACTGTTCTGTAGTTTTAGTGGACTGTGTTGTAAATTAGTAACATAAAACCAACTTTCAAATACCTACTTTGAAATCGAAGAGTAACTGGTTTAAAACGAGATAACTATGATGGTATTTTTATATGGTATGGTGGATAAAATATGATGGTATTTTTTTTTAACTCTTGTTTGCTTTTTTTGGATCCTATGACTATAAGGCAGTGTTTCACTTTTTTTTATTGGACTATAATTATCACCACCATACTCATATTTCATTTTACTTTCTGCCTTAGTCTACTTATATTTACCTAAATGATAAAAACAACAGTCAGTATAAAAACAGCCACAATAAGTACTTTCAAAAACCATAAGTGTACTTCTCTTTGATAAGAAAACTCAGGCATCGGAACGATTTACGTAAACCTTTCGTACAAGCAAACAGTAGCGCACTCTGGCAAAATTCTATGATGGCTGCTGAGCGAACTACAGCGTGGCCTTACTGTTGGTGGCAAAACAAGCATTTGTGGCACCGATAAACTGGCGACATGTTTTCGCTCCGTCCGCCCTGTCCAGGATCCATGTCTATTATGTATTCCTATTTTGTTTTTTCAGGATCATGGCGTCCTATAGGCCACATGCGGCCTTCCTCGCCGCTGCTCGACTCAGTCAGGGACCAGTTCGAAGACTACGACCAGTTAGCCAAGGATTTCACGAGAGTTTTCCTCAACAGCGAGCTGAATTGCGCGCAAAATGCTCAGCTATTCGACGTAGTATTTCTGGTTGGGCAGTCAAAACAAAAAACTAAGTTTATCGGTGTTCGAGCTATCCTGGGCGTTAGGAGCAGGTGGGTACAATATCTTCTGTAGGAGAATAAAAGTAAATCTAACACGAAGAAAATTCTCTATTAATATTTCATTAATCATAATACCTATAGCAGATGATGATGAAGATGCTTTTTATAAATCTGTCTATTCACCAATGACCATTACCTATTGATAAGGTGTACACTGTACAGGCGCTTAATATAATTAGGTTAGATACTTCTTATTTCTGTTAATTTAGTATTTCAGTACCTAGTTTAAAAACTCCGCTATGTGGAATTTAAAATGTAAAAAAGGAAAACTCTTTCCAAAAAACCAACTTCAAATGCCACTACAAAGAATGAAATAATTTATAATGTACACCAATTCGAAGTCGGGCAATGTTTTGTTCAATCATTAATAGTCCTTCTTATTATAAAACTTGATGTGCAAAGAAACGACAAAATTATCGACAATACGAAGGACTATTAGTGAATGAACGAAACATTGCCTAACTTCGAATTGGTGTACATTAAAAATTATTTCATTCTTTGTAGTGGCATTTGAAGTTGGTTTTTTGGAAAGAATTTTCCATTTTATTTTATACTTTTTAGTGGAAAACAACTTATGCGCAAGGCATTGGAAAAAATGCCCACATCGCTTGAAGTATGCTTCTAAAATCTGAAGAGTTCCCTCAATATCTCCAAGATCCCATCATCAGATCCTGACTTGATGAATACAGTCATTACTTGATGACTGCAAGGAAATGCAATAGTAACTATAAAAAATACCTAAATCCCTTCAAGTATACTCGCAAAATTTGAAGAGTTCCCTTGATTTTACCAAGATCCCATCATCAGATCCCGACCTGATGACCATAAGACTACCTGGAAAAAATTACTCTTTCAAACAATACCCAAATCACTTCAAGTGTGCTTATAAAATTTGAAGAGTTCCCTCGATTTCTCCAGGATCCCATCATCAGATCCTGACTTGGTGACTATGGGACTATCTGTGAACTATACCCTTTCAAACAAAAAAAGAATTTTCAAAATTGGTCTACGCATCTTCGAATAATCGGGGAACATACATAAAAAAAAAAAAATAAAAAAAAAGATTCCGACGAATTGAGAACCTCCTCCTTTTTTGAAGTCGGTTAAAATAAATCAAAACGAAGAAAATGCTCTATTTCATTAATCATAATACCTATAGCAGATGATGATGAAGATGTTTTCTGTAAATCTATCTATTCACCAATGACCATGACCTATTGATAAGGTGTACTGTAGGTACAGGCGCTTAATATAATTCGGTTAGATACTTATTATTTTTGTTAATTTACTATCTCAGTAACTACCTAGTTTAAAAACTCCGCTATGTGGAATTTAAAATATAGTAAAAGCTTATCACCTAAGTCTTAAACCATATATATACTATTTTAGGTGTAGGGATTGTCGGTACATTTTGTAATTCTAAAATAGTTTCCGGAGTAAATCTTGGCCGTTTCTTTTATCACCCGGAAATTTAAAAAACTGCTTGCAGAAATTTTGAGATTCCAAAATAGATAGGCGATCAATGGGCGAGTCACGACAAACATCCAATATAAGTTGCTGAACAGTAATTTCTCACGCAAATGTGTCTTCAATCTTTCAGAGTGTTTCAAGAGATGCTGTACGGCATACAGACGGGCTTTGGTTCGCCGCAAGTGCCAGTGGCGGAGCTGCTTGCGCGTCCGGCGCCCACGCTGCTGTCGCCCACGCCCGCGCGCCAGAAGAGCAGCAACTTCCTGCAAGTGCCCGACATTGAGTCGCCGAGGTTCGTAATGTTTGAAGAGTAAAGACCTTTGCAATAGCGAAATTTCCCTCAAGGAAGGTGTAATGCCTGGGGACCGCTTGTGATCCGAGCGTATGACTTTAATTTAGGAATGCTTATACTCCGTGGCCCGTAACATTGTCACCGGTGGTTTGGGCGGACATGAAGCTCCGACAGAGGAGAGGGCTCGAAGAGCCTTAGGGATCGCTCGAGAAGATCGGCGGTAACGTCTTCCTAAGGACTTACACACTTTGTCCTGTCACGCCAACCTTTCGGAAAGTTTACGAAACTCAAACTAACAATTTGGGGTTTTCTTCCAGACCGAAAAGCGTCCCAAGCTCGCCGATGGTAAAGCGCGCCTTCTCGCGCCTCGGCACCATCACGGCAGGTTGGGGACGTTCCATCCGTAAGCAGCACTCACAGCTCAACGCCGACGACAAGAAGAAATGGGCCAGCTCCCAGGACTGTTCCAGTGAGTAATAAACTTGAACTAAGAACAAAGCTGTAATTGTAAGTTGAACCCTGCGCGGATGACAGCCGCAGAACACATTTTGCGGGTGTCAAGTGCGGTAAGAGAGCGCCGCGAGGGAAGCGCGTAGCGCGGCGCGAAGAAATGTAGACGCCATTTTGTGTGTTCGGTCCATTTACTTCATGTCTGATGGGATGGAGTGTAAAAACAAAATTGGACCAATACACCTGGCAACATCCAGAATCATAATCAGCATGCTTTTCTGAGTTCAAAACCATTTACTGAATGCGGTTCTCGCATTTAGCACACTCGACTCCATCCGTCGCCTGTATTATGATTACATATTATGGACATTGGCATCATAAAAGATAATGGTTATGACGTGAAGTACCTATATATTATTCGCCAGTGGTTTGGTCAAATTATGATGCTGTTTAATAAGATAAATATTTTTTTACAGATAAGGAGAGCAAAGACAAGGAGAAGGATAAAAATGCCGCACTAGCGGTACCGCGGCTGTCGGTGTGCGCCGACGCGCAAAAAGTTGACCGCGCCAAGCTCGCGCAGACCGAGGTGTGTATAGCGGTGTACTATTAAATCACGAAGATGGCATCCCTGGCGAAGTTAGCAGCACACTAGGACATGAACAGGAGGTCCACGGTTCGATTCCCTACCACTGTGGAGTGTTATTATTTCTAAATTGGCTCCCACTAGGCCTAAGTGGTGAGAGGCTTTAGCCGAAGCTAGCTACCACTCTACCGACAAAAAAGACCTCACCGCAAAGCCATTTAGCGTTCCTTTCGTTTGAGTTAATTGTTTAGTCTGTAACATATTACTTATCTAGTATTTATTTCCTCTCATAGATTGAAGATTCCTATTAACGGCTTAGAAGCCGTATTTAAACGAATTTGAATGAAGTTTTACTTAAAATATTAAAGAGAATTACTTTCAAATTTAAACGTTATGTATTTTGGGTCTATAATCTAAAATTGCTTAGAAGCAGAAACACGATTGGATAAAATTTTCTCGATAGAAAGTTCTCCGAAAAGTTGCTCCAAAATCTCAGTTTTCCTGTTTTTTACTGGAATCTACAATGGATGTAATTGTAATTTTTGTTTTAATGTGTCGGTAATAACAATATCCAAAAACGCTTAGAAACCGATTTTTAATAACAGGCCTAGTTTTTGAGTAATTAGGTAATAGGTCGTTGTTCTGTTATATTATTCCAACGTATCCGTGAGAGTGAGAAAGACAAAAATAAATTCAATAAATCCCCTTAATTGGATGAAGACACTTCTTTATTTTTTAACTAAACTGCTTATTTCTTTACAGTTCTCTATAATAGAATTTGACCCCGAAACCTTCCGGATCCTATTGGACTACCTGCATACAGGCAGCTGTCCTCTCACCTGCGCTTCCATACCGGGCCTGATCTGTGCTGCTGAGCACTACGACTTGCCGGAGCTGCTGCAGGCTTGCTTCCATCACGCCAAACAATTCCTTAGGATAGAAGTGGTAAGTGATTATGTATTATTTATATTAACTGGATAGTTTAGTCTTCAGGCTGTGGGAATTTACTGTTGGACGTATGCCTTCCCTAGCGAGCGCCACTACACCCAGTCCTCAGCCTTTCTCATTCAGCCGCTTCCGCCACGCGCTTTATGTCGCCAGTCCAACGAGCTGGATCGAAAGTCTCTACTAGCGAAAATTTATTTTCTTTGGACACTTACTCCATAAACTTACCAAAATAAATCCCAATTTAAATTTCCATAGAAATTCCAAAACAGCAGCTTATAAGAATTCACGAGTAAAGAAATTGATATTTTAAATAACGGTCATCTGAGGTGAACGATATTATTTAAATAAAATGTAGATATAACCTCGTAAACAAGGAAGTTCAATTGTTTCAGGTATGCACGATGCTCATATCATTGGAGAACTACTACTGGCGATACACGTCAGCTTCGGAACTAGTCAACATGATACTAGCCTTCATCGAACAGAGGGCGTACGCACTGTTCCAGACCTCGGAATTCCTCAACCTCTCCGAATCCATGGTGCAAATGATAATGTGTAGGAACCTCGAAGTGCCCGAGGTCAGAAAATTCGAGGCCATGCTGAGTTGGGCCAGGAATAAGATTAAAGCTAAATCTGCCAATAAGACTGATGCTAAAAATGAGTTTAAATGCATTATGGAGAGGCTTGCGAGGGACTTGAAGCTGTACAGGATCTCGCCGCAGGAGTTGATAAAGGTGGTCCTGCCATCGAAGGCTATAAAGAACGAGCGAATCCTGGAGACGCTCATGTACCAGGCCAACTCGGGAATGTACCGCATCCAGGACAGCTACATAGAAGCCTGCCAGCAACGCCTCCAGAAACAGGACTCGAGATTTTCAGAGTTCGAAAGTTTCGACTACGGGATATAAACTTGGAGCTGTGAGGATATCAGTGTAATAGAATTACGATGAGCGTTAAGGATTGGGTTCTTCTCGTTGTGGTATGTGACGCCTTCAAGAAGTATTATTGTTATAGATGTACTTTATAGTAGAGGTGCGAGAAACATTTGTACACTTCTCGGATACCGACTCCTTGTTGTTGTTTATCATTGATACCTATATATATTTTTTACATCTACGAGTAGCTAGACGTGTTCAGTAGAATCATCTCTATTTTTGGTACCAAAGTTTGAGATAATAAGTAGTCTGGCGAATAAAGGCGAAACGATTTTGGACGTAATGAGATTTATATTAACGTAGCGATCGATGCATATAAGATTTTCTTCTGTGATCCATGTTTAGAAGAAAGCGCACTGCAGGGCTCAAACCTGTGGAAATACTTATTTATTTATGTGTATAAATTACCTTATGAAGTGAAAAATATCCGCCCTGACAGTTAACTAAAAGCGGAATCATTTTGCTCACTGTTACAAATTAGACTATGAAGGCATCTTTCTATCTTTAAGTACCACGTTTAAGGAATAGCCCCGGAAAGATTCGCCATAAACTGCTGGTAGAAAACGTGAAGCATGAAAAATGACTGATTGCCGATTAAAAGTTAGGTATATTTATTACAAAACCATGTAATCGAATTCTAAATGTTAGATGTATAAAATGTTACATAATGTAATACTTAATGTACTCAATGATAAAAATGATTGGCAAACGATTTTAGTTTACGTAGGATTTAAACAAAACGTGTAGAGAATCTCGATCTTTTGTTTTCGATTGAGATTCCTTCCTTTTCTTGTATAACCTTATAATTTCCTATCAACTAACTGTGTAAAAGTGAGATAAAATGCGAAATATTCATCTTCCTCTGGTCCACAAGATTGCGCATGTGAAATATATGTAACAGTAGTTTCTACAATATGTTATTCTACAAAAGAAAAGCTTTAAACTTCCATTAAACCTATGTGTGCCTATGATGTAATTTTTACCTACCTATAATATTAACAAAGATACGACGCGTATATTATTGCCATGACCACGCTAGTCACTTTTCTTGTCTTATGAGCAGTTGTCTTAAACTCTTTTTAAGTTCCACTTCCAGTCACGCTTTTCCTCTAAGAATGAGATATTTTAGGCCATTGCACACCACGGTAACCTAGTGCGGTTTAACGGACGTTGTTGTTTCCTCATGATATTTCTTTCACCGTGAAGCAAGTGATATTCAAACCAAAACATCTTTTGAGAACACTGAAAAATTAATTTTACTATTATAAACACGGAGCGTAAAATTGAATAGTTCTGAACGTGACATGGTCGAGAATCGCGAAATTAATTTAATTTGCGCGATAAGGTTGAAGCATTGCATTCCCTATGTTGAAGTACATTCAATTTCTCATCCCAAACCAATAGATGTAAAGTTGATTTTTCGGTGTTAATATTTTATTTTATTTCTTTATTCACTTCTCTTTTCTCTAAAAAGCTCACAGTTTCAAAAAGTCAGACGTGCATGCCCGAGTTTCAAACCTCCAACCCTCTGTCGTAACGAGGTGTTAACCAATGGGCTATAAGCCTATAAATGTTATATCTGTGTGTATGTCCGTCTGTCTGTCTTTCCATCCAGGCTGAATCTCATAAACCAATGATAGGTAGACAATTCAAATTTTCACAGATGGTGTATGTGTTTCTATTGCCGCTATAACAACAAATAACTGCCAAAAAATTAAGGGGGCTCCCATACAAAAACGTTAGTTTTTTCTCGATGTTGATAACGGCAGCAGGTTGATGCTTGAAATACAGAAGGTTAGTTATATATTTTTAAAATTAAATAACTAAATTAAAATACAAAACAGATATTTAGGGAGAGCTCCCATATAACAGGCATGATTTTTTGCAGTTTTTGTAGTTAATCCGTTATTTAATGACGTTAAAACCAACTAAGTATCAAACTCACATTTCACTCCGCTTCTCGACAAAAAAAAATACGTTCCGTTCCGCGCTGGCCTGTTTATATCCATAATAATATTAACTAAGTAAACGAGAAGGGAAATTAAAATCTACGCTGCATCTCCAATGCAAATTTAATTTACTTAAAATTTACATTAAGTGCGGCTTTGTATTTATTCAGGACACCTATAATAATATCTTGCTCCCAGATGATTAATTCATCTGTAAAGTTGAAATATGTCAAGTCGGGTAAAAATATGCTTACTTTGCATTGTGTATTACAAAGGTCCAAGCGTTAGTATTATTTTGAGATTGGAGTCTATATAGCTGTAATATTCTGTCTAATTGTATAACTATACAAATATCATGTATTATTTCAATGACTTCTATGTATTATTTAGCTGTTTAGTCCTAATAAGTTTTTTTTCAAAACATTATATTAGTTAAGTAAACCTATATATTTATCAGTTATCTAGTAAAAATAAATGTGTTTTATGTTAAACTTGAACATGTTATAGATTGTAGGAGTGAATCGATAGTCGATTTATTCTGGACAAACTACTTTCATGTTTTGCTACAACATAAAAAAAAGATTCCGACGAATTGAGAACCTCCTCTTTTTTTGAAGTCGGTTAAAAAGCTAAGGATTTAAAAATGCGTGCTACTAAAAACAATTGCTAGATAAGCAGGACAGATTAATTTGTTTTGTTTTAATTAAAAAGCTAAGGATTTAAAAATGCGTGCTACTAAAAACAATCGCTAGATAAGCAGGACAGATTAATTTGTTTTGTTATAATCCGCTACTTGAAAAGATTCTGTATGTTGCAATATGCAGGAACACTGCCCACATGAAACACCAAACCAAATTTTCCAACACTTTCTTCGACGCACGTTTCGTCCCGACACAGGGACATCTCCTGAGGATGAGGAAATGAGAATCTTTTCAAGTAGCGGATTATAGCAAAACAAATTAATCTGTCCTGCTAATTATGGATTTCCGCAAAATAACGCCTGCTTCCATTCAATAATCGCTAGATAGATGACTTTGGCTGTAGCATAACAGAAATATTTATCTGAAAGATATAAAATATGTTGAAAGTATCCTTTAAATGAATGTTTAGGATAAAGAGTGATTTATGTTTTGTTACCTATTTAGACATCTTGCTGAAACAAATGTTACAGAGTAACTAAGTAACTATACTTAAATATAAAATATAAATGTGATGACCCATTTAAAAATGTAGTTATGTACAAACTCAGTATTAAATTAAATACTAAATTGAAGAAATATAACATTCTAAATATATTAACATAATATATCTTGTAAAGGATTATTATTCCGATACCTAAATATTATACATATTTCTGTAAAATCGTATCGATTACATTTCGGTAAGATTTTAGAGAAAAAACTCTAAGCACAAAATTTTTGGGTTAAATTCTTAATATTATGACTACGTGTATTTAGTATAATATTTATGTGAAATGGGTCTTAAAATTTAAAACTGTTGAAAATAGGATAAAAAAATATTTAAAATGTAGCCTAAAATATTGTATTTTAAAAATCCGACATTTCCGGATATCTCGTACCTTATAAAAAAGTTAACTTGTTTATAAAAATTTTATACTTCCGAAGATTTACTCAGGAGTATTTTTGTTAATGATCCTAATACTAGTGAATGAACTTTTGTAAAACGAGAAAAAGAACATTACTTTGTTTTAAGCATTCTGCAGTTGTCAGTAGGTACCTACATAATATATTGTGATGAACCTTTCGTCGTAATGTTGCTTTAAGGTTTTAATCCAACCTTGTAATTATCTTAAAAGAAGCAATAACCAGACACCAGTCCACAGACGTTGCATACTGTACCCGTCATCAAAGGCTAGTTTTTTTTACTCTATACAAGTTTGTACTTGACTGCTATCTCACCTGATGGAAAGTGAAGATGCAGCCTAAGATGTTATCGTACTAACTTGGAAGGGTAAGTAAATTTACCCTAACGGTGTACCTCCCACCAGACAAAATTGTAGTTAATTAAAAAGTTTTAAACAATAGGCATTCTAGCGCAATTTCCCAAAAAACTTATATTTATAGGTACATGGTGTTTTGAAACCATCACATTAATCAATGTCAGCTGAAAGGAAATTACATAAGCCGGTGTCTCAACCGAGAGACATCCAAGATATTGTAAATTTATTTTGACGACCTCCTATTTCGATTCGGGTGGGAGGTCGCGGGTTCGATTCCCGCCACGGGCCACTTTAGAATTTTATCATTTCTAAATTGGCTCAGGTCTGGTCTGGTGGGAGGCTTCAGCCGTGGCTAGTTACCACCCTATACCAGCCAAGACGCACCGCCAAGCGATTTAGTGTTCCGGTGCGATGCTCGTTAGAAACAGTTAGGGTAAATTTACGTACCCTTCCAAGTTATTACGATAACACATTAGGCTTCATCATCACTTACCATCAGGTGAGACCGCAGACAAGTACTAACTTGAGTAAAAAAAACTGTTACGATTTTAGTTATTTTCGAGGATGAAAAGTAGAACTGTCATACTCGTATATTTTATTTATAATGTCTATTTTGTGTCTATACCCTATAATTAAGTCTACTGTTAATACGCTTCCATCTCGATTAATGTCTATTTAAACGAAAATGCCTCAACCTTTAACTATGGCCCACTTATGTACCCCTATCCTATTACTCAATGACTTTCAAAAACGGATACTGAGCTTGGCATGCACTTTATCCATTGAAAATTTGCTATAATTTTTTTTTCTTATGTAACTCACTAAAGCATAACGCATATGCATAACGAACCATACATAGTACGTCACAGCGATCATCTTTTCGTATGTGAATTTTACAGCATAGCTCTGGATTAAGGATACGCATTTCCTCACAGAAATTAATCTTTTCCAATAGACATGTACCCTAGACAAGGCGTCGCGAAAAAATTTCGCCAGTTTATCGGTGCCAAAAATGCTTGTTTTGCCACCAACAGTTCGGCCACGCTGTAGTTCACTCAGCAGCCACCTATAGAGGTTTGACAGATTGCGATACTTTTTGCTTGTACGAAAAAGGTTTACGTAAATCGTTCGCATGCCCATATCCTGAGGTTTCATAACGGCTTCTTTACCGGAAATAATCCCTTTTTCATCTAGCCGGAAACCCGAAACATAAAGAACTTATTTTAAGGCTCTCCAAACTCTGCTCCCTCTCTCCGAACACTACAAACAGGATCTCTAAACTTAAACAAACGTGTCGCTTTGTCTGTGGTAGCTAAAATACTTTGCATGTCAATAAATGTTGCATATTATGCTTAGAACAGATTTTCATTATGTGTAATACTCATACATGTATGGATGTATAAAAATAGTTTTAATTTGTAGTAACACCAAATATGTAGGTAATGGATGTGTCAACTTCTATAACGGTTAAATAACTTTTCTATTCCAAAATTTTGACCTTCCTGTGATCGTGGATGTTGCTATAAAGTATGTTAATATATGGGAATCTTCAAAGAATACAAGAAAATTATATCTAAATCTGTTATTTTGCGTGATGCAAGATTCATGGAAATTTTATGTGGTGAATAAATTTTTTTGTGTATTTTCTTTGTCGTTTTATTGCACCTATCTTTCATAAACAATGCATCCAACGACACCAGAAACACAGATAGTAAAAAAACAAACCACCCCAAACTAAGGCCTTCCAAATCGAATTAAACAATCGTCAACTTTTGAGTGGAATCATCTTTTAAATTCATTCTTCTATCAACGCCACCAAGTGCTGTTTAATTTTTTAGCAAGTCTTTGGGTTGTTGATAAACAATCAATGGATTTTAAATAATTTAGAAATAAACCAAAATTTTGATTTCGTATTTTTAATTAATATCTAAAGCTATAAAAATGTATGCAAAGAGTGCCGCAGGTAACAGCAGGTTGGATTTACTTTCCTTTGGCAGCAGTTCGGGGGAGAAAGGTGTTGTATTTGGTGTTGGTTTGGTTTGGTCCCTGAATATAATTCGCATTACAAGGTAACGCACTGTTTTCGAGAAAATAAAAAAATAATATTTTAATCTACATGGCGGTCAGTATAAATCGGGCCGACTTTTTTCGAAGTTACAATGACTTTCGGGAGATACAGTAGGACGGGACCGAACACTATACATAAATTTTGTTGTACCGACAAAAAAAGCCACGCGCAGACTTTTGTAAATAATATGTTGATATTAACAATGAGTTCAATTTTTGACACAAATAACTTAGGATGCAGAGCGAGCGAAGCGAGCTCGGGACTTGGCGGCACCCCTTAGATAATTTAGGTGACGAAGAGGATGGCGGGGTCTGTAAGGCCCCGATATCCTCGACCGAGCCTTTAAAGGGTTAGGGAAAGCCTCAAGGCTAAAGAGTCTTAACCTCAAGATACGTTTTAGTACGTAAGATGTATGTTTTGTTACATGTGGCATTTTCTAGAAATAAAGTTTTTTCTTTTCTTTCTTTAAGATTTAGATTTAGGGGACATCCCCTCCTCCCCGCTCACCCCTTTCCTCCCCCTTACTCCTGCCAAAGATTCTAAATTTTTACCCTTAATTTCTTATCAAGCCATGCAAATGACCATAGTAGACACTGAATGAGGGTAATACATATAATAATCAATCGATAGATGTTAATAACCGTCAATGATGAATGATAAAAATAAAATGTCAGTCATTTGACAGTGACAGCAGCTGCGAACGTGAAACCACGTGAAACTATGGACTTTGTTGCATACGTGAGCGTAGGTTTTTAGGTACGTGAAACGGAATGCGTTGAAAAAGTTCACCGCGCCGCCGCGAGGAAGCGCCTGTGTGCTGGCCGCCAGTCTTCTCACAGCAGGCGCGCGGCCGGCTGCTTGTTGCGGTGCGTGGAGCGAACTGGGACACACGAGTTCGCGGTCATAGGCTCGAACGAACATCGAAACCGACGGTCAGTGCGGTGACCATGATGATGGACAACGGGGTGATAACTAATAACTATGAGTACGGGGACGGGTACATGGAACAGGAGGAGGAGTGGGAGCGCGAGGGTCTCCTAGACCCGGCGTGGGAGAAGCAACAGAAAAAGGTCAGTCCCAACGAATTGACATCGGAAACCGGAATACCAGATGCGATTGTTTAATACGCGTTCCAATAAAAACAGTGGACCGTACGAACTGTACGCGTATCCTTATCACATTCGTGACTCATGTTTATGGTGTTTACCTATATAATTTTTTTTTGTATTATTGACGAATATTGCGAGGTACCCCTTCTAAAGTTAATATGAGGATTTTCCTTATCTACGCCCGGCCGCATTATTTTTTGTTAATAGTAATTCAAAACAGATTATTAATCTATTTTTAGTCTGCAACTGACTTCAGACTGTACCTATCGATAGAATAAAAAATCTTTGGGCATACCTATCCCGACATTAATAATTATAACATCACTGAAAGATATTATCTTTCGAAAAAAATATAAACTGTTCGTGTGCAAAAATATTGTGAGTGAAAGTGATCTGTCATTAATTTTTATATAAATAAATTAATTCGATACCCAGTTTGTGAAGTAAAATAACGGATAATTTGTAGTAATGTATAACGCGCGAAAATCTGAAAATTTAAAGAAAACCCCGGTTTCCCGCTCCGAGTTGAAAGTAGATCGCGGCCGTGGACACTATTAAAAGATTCTTGAATCTTTTGGTGCGAGTGAGACGGGCGCACGCCGCTTCCCACGGGCGGGAACGGGCCGGAGCGAGAGGAATCGAATTTCCGTTAGTCATGTCCTAAAATGGGTCCGACGCAGGCGCCGCTGAAAGCGCGGGCGTGCAACTTTACGTCATGAAACCCAAGTTTCAGGGAAACTGTGTGGCCTGGTCCACGTGAAAATGCATCACTTGGATGCTATTTACGTGGAGGTCCAGTGACGAATGCGCTGACGCACCCTGTGAGCTCAGATCGAAGAATGTCATTAACGAGTTGCGAAAGCACCGTTCGGAGGGCTCGGGTATTTTTGACAACAGTCCAGGAGAGGCACAATTGAATGAAAACGTATTAAAGGCACATCTACGTAACGATTTCTTATCAGAATATGATTACAGAATTTTTATATCAATATTGGCCATATTCTAATCTTGTTTATTTAGTTACCTAAATAAACACATTGTTTTCTGTTTTCCTCAAATAAGACATCTTCTCAATAAATATTCGAAAATTAATTTAAGCACTTGAATTAATAATTGTATTAATTTCTGATTTCATCTTACTTATCGACTCCTACTACTTCACTGTATTCAAATCAGAGATTTTCTCAGAAGCGTACTCATTAATTTCTAAATTGGCCATTGCTTGTGAAGCGATTCCACTATCAGTAAAAACCTTGTTATTATTGAAGTGCGGCATTGATTGTCCATCATTACGGTTTTTGCCGTCATGTCGTTAGATACTTGCGGCACAGGTAGCCGGTAGGTAAGCACGTAGCGCAGGACTACCGAGCTAACGAGCGGTGCGTGTGGAGTCACGAAGGATACAAACACAACATAAACAAAGAGCCTGCGACAACGGGGCGGCGGGCCCGACCGGTGCATTGCCCGTGCGTGCCAGGCGGGTCAATGTCGCGGTCGATTCCGACCAACTTGAGATGCGTCGAAGAACTCACCCGACCAGTCACACTACACACTCTGGAAGTCCGCAAGGAGGTCACTGGTACAATGTTTTCCTTATTGGACACCAGAAAAGGCAAACCTCAAGCGACCGCTGATAAATTCGTCAATTATGATTCATTAAGTTTGCGGAATGTGCAGATCTCGTCCCAGAAAAAAGCCTCATGATTATTGGTATACATATTCTCAACTCCTTGATGAAAGCCAAATTTAAATGTAAGCAACCATAATATCAATGTAATAAAAGTAGAACTTTCAAAAGTTTATTCGAAACATTTCACCAGGTGAGATATTTCAAAGATTTACATAGGAATATCACAAAGAATACGTTAAAATACATGTGTATTAAATGTTTATATTCTTTTAACAGCTGCACACAAAGATACGAATGAAAAGTAAAATCTGGTTGCGGTAGAAATCAGCCGTGAAAGTGTGAGGACGAGTCCGGAACAGCTACCTACTAATAAATTTGCTAATTTACATAAAACCATTACAACTCTCTCTATAAATGCCACTATGTTAAACTATTGCTTCAATAAAATTCTTATGAATTGGTAAATAAAATGTTATTATTGTGTAAAGATAGATGCAATGAAATGATAAGACCATTCATAAATAAGCTCCTGTTGAACATAGAGAATTTAGACCAATAAATGGGCACAGAAGCTGTTACGGTACTGGATCCCTAAGAAGTGGAAATGCCACCACGATTAATTTTATATGTCATGATTACATCTTTGGTAAGATCACTTCAACGTAACGTTACCATATAAGATACCATATATCCCGCTAAGATGTCATCTGGTCCATCCTATTTGGTTGGGAATGCAATTCTTAGTAATTCTGTTGCCACAAAGTGAATTATCACCTTGGCATACCATTCGCATAACTTTCCGAATTCGAGGTCATTGACTGACTCCAAACATAACACTCGAAGAACAGATTTTTATCGTCCTGTACTAAATTAATTGCATCAACAATAGCTTACAAATCCACAAGACTTTTATTTTTGTATGCATTGTTTTGGCATTTGACATTTGAAAAAGGGAGCTTTACCCTATACTTATTGGAAAAACTGTGAGTAAAATTAAAAATTAAAGTGAAAATTGACTTCAAACCAAAAAGATTCATGAATTTCAGTTCATGGACGAAGTTTTTAACCAATATCAAGCAAGTATCTTCTTAAATCATCAACAAATTTAAACAACGTAAAAACTTATTCAAACAAAACAGACCTATCTTTTTTGTTTAAATAAGTTTGGCGTTTAGTTACGTACGAATCAACAAAGATTTGAAATGATAGATACTGAGGCGTTTAGTCCTATATCCTTAAAGATCTTTCTAAATCCTAGATGCGTTTAATTAGGAACCACACCCACGATTATTACTTGATGAATTTATGGACAGATGACACCGTTGAAATGCTTACAACATTCTTCTGATTTTGAAACATTGATAAAAACTCCTCCCTCTTTTGTTTTTGGAGGTCTTTTCCACCCATCTCCTTCTTGGCTTTTTGAAAGTCTATTTAAACTCTTTTCTCCAAATTTTGTTTTAAGAAGTCAGTTAACAACTAAAACAGAGTTCAATTCTCGTCCGTATGCTGTTTGTTATAGCTGTCGAGTGTCGGCGCAGTGTTATGTCGGTTAGGTAACATTGACAGTTATTTTTTCCTTGTCGTCGTTAGGCCGTTGTTGGCTCTCGTCCAAATAATACAAAACTGAGTCTTTCAGAGCAGTTTTCAGTCTTTCGTCATAAACTACATTGTAAACCCATGCTATAAATTAAATGTTACATGCATTTTATCGATTCACACTTTCGATTTGATACATCTATATTTACTTTGTTGTACACACGTTAGTCCCCGTACCTACGATCCAATTAAAATTATCAATCTAAAAGTATCTATGTTTGTTAGGTACTTTGTAACATAGGGTTATGAACACAAAATTACTTGATAATTTATAGATCATATATTTCTGAGGAGGCCAGTTACTTTATTTCATACTATAAAAACACAAAACAATAAGCAAATCAGTGGTTGCATGAAATATTTAAAGTAAGATAAAGCTGATGTTGAATCAACTACAAGTAAGTACCTTTTTATAGTTGTTAGAGGCCATAAACAATTTGAGATCGAGGAATCAAAATATGAAATCAAATACAAAAGGGGGAGCTTTCAATGAGACCACATCCACGATATCAAGATTTTTTTTTTCAAAAATTATAGCAGTGGTTGTTGTAAACAGGGATTCACAACAACCACGTTAGAACTTATAGAGAATAGATTAGGTGAACCTGCTTAAGTGACGACCTATCTCCTGTACATAGAGTTATCTACAAAATTATCGTAAGCACACAAATTAGAACGGAAGTTGACTCCGTTAACATGCCTACAAATATTAATAATGCAAAAAATGTCCCTCGTGGATTTCTTTTTTTCTACTTTATAATCATAATTCGTGACTATTTCATCGCAAATAAAAACTAACTTAATTTTATTGATTTGCTTTCGCTTTTCTTAGACAGAAATGGACAATCTTTTTCACAAAACATTTTATGTTGTTTTCCCATATGTTTAATCCTTAGAATAGAGATCAGTGGGTTTTACGCAATTTGTGCAAAATTTTAACATTTAAAATGATAGTGCCTTTCCCGCAATTTTACCGTCATCAGCCTACAATTAGCTAACATATTGCGAAAACCCGAATAAAAAGTTAATTTGGTGAAAAGACCCAAATCACTAACGGCCGAAAACCTATCCGATCTCGATTTGCCCTATCCTAGCGTTGACATAAGCTTCATACAAGTTATGTCCTATCTCTGGTACGACAAATCCACATAAGATAGGTTATTTATGTCGACCAATAGTATAATCGATACATATTTATACTTTAACTTTTAAATAACCTTACTTTTAGTTTTACGTACACTGCGAACTATTCTGATTTAAAGTTTTTACTATAGAAAACGTGTTCTGTAAACACAATGCCCTTTTAGAAACATGTCAACCGCTGCTGTGTGGCGGTTGGGTCAAATTTCAATGCAACTAAACCTACTCGTAAATGCAGTATTATACACTACACGGTCACCCAGCGAACACCCTACGTGGTTGACCTTGAACATTGAACTCTATGGCGATAGTGGAAGTGAATTTACATTAGCCTAAGGTAAGAGAAACGTAACTTTCTAACTACCTATCACATATTAACACAACGTACAAAACCAGTAACTACTATGCATTGAATATAGAAGTTATGAATATCATAATTTTTAAACATTGCCGTCTTTACTAAATTTTTGTCAACTTCATTACAATCTACTAGATCTACAGTTAAAGGATTGTTTACACTCTACGGTCGTAAGCCGTTCTTTCTTTCTATTCCCATATTGTATTTTCATCTACCGATCTATTTTCAAAAGGAGTAGCATCCTTTCTGATTTTCTGATATTCTGGCCTCTTATGCTACAGATAGCACAAAAATTTATTTAACTCTTGACTAGCGAGTTCTCAGTAGGTCATTAAAGCCCTCTTCATCATTCACACATTGCTGAGGGTCAAACTCGTGTGTCGTGACCCGTCCAATTTTTTGAACAATTTTCTTTATTTCACATAATCTTAATTCAAAGGCACTTTATGTGTAGTGTGAATAACTTTTTTGAAAATCTTTACGTAGTTCTTCGTTATTTAATCATAATAAATGATTTGATATCGAAGGAAACCGTTTGGCGTTTATCAGCAAATGTGCTTCTATACTGAACATGATATCATATATCACATAGTAAATTAAATCACTTTCTTACCGTACCTACCTACGTTTTTCTTTTTTACGAAACATAATAAAAAACAACAAATAGATCATACTCATTGTTACACATAAGATCCCCTGTCATTATTCTTCAACTTGTTTTGTACGTGTTTCAAAACAAACTCGTAGAGATAGTGGTCCGCCGCCGTCGCCTTCCACCCACTCGCTGCACCCAGGTGTGATGCATATCGTGATACCAACAACTCTTATCGTTACACAATGATGTGGGCTCAAGCCTTGAGCCACCATTACTAGTTTCGTAGTTGAAAATTTTAGAAAAAGCTTTCTCTGCTGTTACCAAAATACTATTCCGAATAATTCGTCAGAGGCTCAAAAATTCAAGAAAAGATCAAAAAATTAAAAAAGCTGAATGTCATAAAAATTATTATTCCTGTCATAGGTCCACTTAATCATGTATCTATAACGAAAATGAAAATGAAAATGAAAAATCTTTATTTTCACATAGGCCCAATTAATAGGCTCTGATGAAAAGTCAAAACTCTACCGCCAGGTTTGGAAAGCAGGTTTGCACCGAGAAGAACTGGCAAGAAACTCGGCACTTGCTCTTTTCAAAAAAATGTTATTATATACAATTTCTTAAATAATAACAAAAATTATTACATAATTTTTAAGATATCTCGTGAGGAGATGGAAATATATCCCTATCATTCCAAGAATTCTTGTCATTGAAAAATTCTTCAATAGTATAGTAGGTAACCCCGATTTATTAGATGTTTTTTGACAGTGACTTTAAACCTGTGTAAAGGTAAGTCCAAAACAGACTTCGGGATCATATTGTAGAAGCGTACACTCAACCCCACAAAGGAGTTCTGTACTTTACGTAAACGGTGTGGTACTACAACTAACTTGTGTCCGCCATTTCTAATTGGACGGTTACTTACATCTATACGTTGCTTACGATAATGCAATTTCATTTGATAAAATCTGCTATGATTTTGTTGGAAATTTCTCACGACCAAAACTGATATTTAAACGAGACAGTAAGATAAGTAACTTTAAAATTCCAATTTCCAAGTAAAAAGTAACACCAGGATTAAATTTCAAACTTCAGACTCACATTTGAACGCGAAGGAAGTACTTAGATATAAATGGAGACAAACTATGATTACGAAATTCCTACTAAATCAATGAAGACTTTGAAACTTCAAACATAAATTAAAGCGAAACTCGCTTTGATCAACGCTAATCAAACTGGGAACTCGAATGAATAATGGGTCTACGATATTACTGGATTGACTGACAAGAATAAAAGAAAGAAAATTATACAAGTGAGGCAAGGGATCTCTGATCACAATGAAGAATATGAAGAATATAAGACGTGCGAATCCATACAAATAGAAAAATAGATAGATCGAACCATCCGTTGCAAACCATCCGTTGCCAAAGTTTATTTTGGGGCCTGTCCTCCCGCCAACGCAAATTGCTTACACTCACTTGCTAGTATAATTAGAAAATAGTTTATACTATATTTAAATTTGATGCTGTTATGTCACGTTCATATCTTCATCGCTCTAATTCATCACAATCTGATGTAATCCATGCAAGATCTATTATTTAACAGTGTCGATGATTTTATTGCGTTCTCCATCATTCAAGCCCAACTGTTTATCCATTTATTGCAAAATGCATTGAACAATTTATCTATTGCTATCCTTATCGCTCCCACGAGTATCTCAAATGATAATCTACTCAGATAAACCCAGCAGCCGTTCAATGCGAGGGGAACTTTCAAATTATTATTTGAGGTTTGAACCCCACATTTGTGCCATGCGGATAAAAGATAAAAGAGGGACAGCGACTCGAAACATGAACATAGCCGCAGATGTTTGATCTGAGTAAAAGAATTTAGAAACAGCGAAATTTAGATATTAATTCAGAGCTATCGTAGAAATAGACAGTCATTAGGAAACTTAAACTGAAATAGTTGGTTAATAAAATAATGAATATAAATGCAGAGCCTATATTTAAAGAAATTTAACTGAAATCAGTCCTTTATATTTACAAACTGGTTATACAGTTGTTATATTTATTATTCAACCTACTTCAAAAAAGGACGAGGTTCTCACTGTATGTTTTATTCATGTTTGTTAGCTCATAACTTTTGACTGGGTGAATCAGTTTTGATGATCCTTTTTTTATTAGAAAGCTGACGCTTCCCGTGTAGTGCCATTTCAATTTAGTCCAGTTCTGATAACTAGATAGGTTGTATTCAACAGTAGTTTGAGTGAGTTTGATTATAGTTGAAGTCGGTTTTTTTACTTTATTAACGTATAAGTATTATTGTTGTGTCGTCCATTTGTAGGGTTTAAATCATGTAGGAATAAATAATAACAACAATACAATCTAAAATTAGAATAAACACCTACGCAGCTGTAGCCTGTACCTACAGCCGTTTTTTTGTCTCAGAAGCTTTTGTGTTCCTAAAAAACCGGCGTGACCTAATTCCAAACCAGTTTTGCCTGTGTTGCTTTGGATTCATTTCATTCATCGTGGATCCTTTTTGCCGTCATTATAGAACCAACTGTAATTTAAAAGTTATTCTCATAAAGGCTAATGCAGGTTTTTAGTAATCCATCAAATCACACAAAAACGTGGGTGAATAACTCTCGTTTAATTTCTTGTACATTTTTGATCGATGTGGCAAACATGTTTTTGTTGATAAAAACCTATGAAGGTTTTAATTTAGTAAACAAATATCCTTTAAAGCTCCTCTGACTTTGAAAGCTGCACTCTAATATAATATTTCTATGTATTATCGTTTATTCTGTATTCTGAGGTATTATCGTAGCAATTAGTTACCTACATCAAAATCACAAAAAATTAAATAAACTCATAAGCAAGACCTCATTACGGAAACTCTTAGATTCCCTCTTTTAATTTTAATACCTAGTACCTACCAGCCTTATAAATTTTAATCGGATTTTATATTGTGCAACGCTTCTAGTTAAGTACTTAGGACCTACACAATTCTTGTTCGTTTTTTTTTTTTTTTTTTTTTAATTTATTTACCTTAATATAAATACAAATATTACAAATAATAGTATCCGTCAAACTGCAGAGCAGTTTGTTGACGGAGCCAATGCTCTCAATAATTTAATATGATTAAAACTTGTAATCTCACATCATACTCTCACGGTCCCTGCATCATGATCATAGGATATGGTCATAGAGATTAGTGGTCCACTCCACAGTAGCAGTTCTTATCATGACTTCCTTAACAGTTGGTTGAAAGCGTCCAAGTGTGCTGTATGACCTTTTATTTACATACGAGATTACTTTTTAAGGGCTTCATGACATTAGGTATGCTGCAGCGTGCCCATTGTGTTTATCTAGGGCTGTCTCTCAACGTTTCATTTTTTTCCAATATCGTGGGATCAAAATTAACAATTTCAGATTATTGTTTTGAGCATCCATACCCAAAACTTGCCGATGAGACCCATTTGGTACAAGAACTACATCGTCTTTAAAGGGCTCCTTTGAACCGAAAATAGGTGACCAGCTACAGTAAAAACACTATTTATATGGCGTATTTACACCAAGTAACAGTTTTTGTTGAGAAGCTATATAGGGTTGTATTGAAAGTTTCAGAACAAACTAAAATACAGTGACATCCCTAGTATTTTCAACCATATTATGCGTCACAGATAATATTATGACTGTTCACACGATGCCTTTATGTTTGAGCTTTCCGTTGTGACTGTATTATCGTATAGTATGTTTAAAATGCGAACATCTTTCACTATAGCATAATTATTACACTATTTGCATGGCATCGATGGTCAATAGAAGCTTAAGCCCTTTCTGCTGAAATGTAGTGGTTATAGACTATCCTCCAGCCTCGATCTTGCATAGGTCCACTAAAAATATGTTTTTGTACTGTGCAGTGAGCGTATCAAAAATTAGATGCCAATACTGATAGTGATAGTTACAATACTTGCATGGCATCGATGCTCAATAGAAGCTAAAGCCCTTTTCGCTGAAATGTAATGATTATCTATGAATATCTCCTCTAGCCTCGATCTTCCGTAGGTCCACTCAAAATGAGACTCTTGTGCTGTGTGACAGTGAAAGTTACATTATTTGCATGGCATTAATGCTCAATAGAAGCTTAGTTCAATCACTATCAAAAGTTAGATGTCAATTTCCAGTGTCCAGTACTATTAGTAACAGTTACACTATTTGCATGGCATCCATGCTCAATGGAAGCTTAGCCCTTTCCATTAAAATGTAGAGATTATCTATGACTATCTCCTCTAGCCTCGATCTTCCGTAGATCGGTTCACTAAAATTGATGCTCTTGTGATGACTTTCTCGTCTAGCCTTGCTCTAGGTTCACTAAAATTGATCTTTTTGTGCTGTGCATCACTCCTATCAACTTGCCACCAACTACCAAGTCAATGTTGCCTAACAAACGCAAATATTTCCATGCTGTTGCAACCAGGCCACACCATAATCTATTCTGAGAATAAAGCTTGGATTTTGGGGCGTGCCGTGCGGCGAAGGCGTAACGAGATTTGTCTCTATTTTAAGGAAAACAAATGATTCGAACTCGCCTGCATAGCTACAATTATTTGCATTGCAATTATGAATAAATTATTGTAATAAAGATACCTACATATTTTAAGATAAGATTTTAGTATATTTAGATAATATAATATATCAAAATTGAATTTCCAGTTTCGGTACATAGTCATGATCAAATACATTTGTGCATTTTTAGGAAGTAACTTATACTGATTATTTTAATTCTGATGTTTATAATATTTTGAGCTCTAATCTCTACTTTTTCCTATTTTCTTCGCAAATCGCCAATTTTCTTTTCTGATAGTTTACTGAAATTTTAGGTATAGAGCTAGTTTTATCACATAACTTATACTTTGCCAAGTTTAAGCGAGTTAAACATAAAGCTTGAACATGTAGTATAACGTCAGTACTCAGGCATAATCATGAAAATGTTTCTTAGAACTACTAGTGTGCATATTACTAAGCATCTAAGTGCCTAGGTTGGTGTTGAAATATTGGGTCAACAATCATCATGTTTGGACTTCAAAGAATTATTATGAGTAAATTCAGCTTAAAACATCTCATGTACGTAAATCATATTATTTTTGTTGAGGTAATGGGTAGGTACGTCACAAGTGATTATTATTAAAAACTGAGTAGAATAAATTTTTGATGACGATGATAACCAAAACTTTGGTATGATTCAGCTTGAAACGTTACTTATTTTGTTTGCTTATGTTGTGGAAAAAGTTCTTATAAATACTCACTTATTCACTTGATTTACTCACTTAAGGGGATTGATTGAATTTATTTTTGTCTTTCTCACTCTCACGGAGATTTGGTAGGTGCGACATGCAGCGTCGCGGAAGAATATAGCAGAAAAACGACGTTTTACCTAATTACTCAAAAACTAAGCCAGTTATCAAAAATCTGTTCTAAGCGTTTTAGGATATTATTATTACCGATACATTAAAACAAAAATTACAGTTACATCCATTGTAGTTTCCGATAAAACATAGAAAAACTGAGATTTTGGAGCAACTTTTGGGAGAACTTTCTATCGAGAAAATTTTATCCAATCGTGTTTCTGATTCTTAGCGATTTTAGATTAAAGACCCAAAATACATGACGTGTAAATTTAAAAGTAATTTGCTTTATAGTTTTTGCATAAAACTTCATTCAAAATCACCTAAATACGGCTTGTAGGCCGTTAATCTTGGAAAGTCGCGGTTACAAACTTTTATAAAATCACTCCTTTTTTCAGTAAAAGCTATCAATGACTCTCATTATTATAGCCCACTCTACAGTCCACACCCACTTAATAGTTTTTCTTGTGTTGATATTAAAACATAACTTTAACAATAGATCATTTAGGATGGCGACCGTCCAAATGGAAATAAACACAGTGGGCGTTTGAATACTTGGAGTGTAAACTTGTTGTTTATTTTGTAACACGTTTAAATTTACACTAATTAGCAATACGTTAAACAATGCAGGTCGTTTTATAGTAGTTTATGTAACGGTTACATAATGGGGGGTATCAAAACACGAGTGTGAGTGTAAAAAACGAGCCGCAGACGAGTTTTTTAATAGTATCACACGAGTGTTTTAATACCTAATTATGTAGAGTTTCATACACTACTTTATCTACACTCATATTATTATCATAAATCCAAATCATAAAATCTTGCTAACTTTTGTCGTAAATCATTGCAACTACTAAGATGTCAGGTGGAGTGAAATTTTCTTTAGTAGGTTTCACTACTAGACATTTTTCAGCGCAAAGTTTTGACTAAGTAACAAAAAAAATTAGTTGTCTGTAAAGTCGGTTTACGGACGATAGATTTACGAGATAACGTCATAATCGTAATCGTAATCGTAATCATAATCACAGGCCCAGGTGGAACGTTACGCGGAACGTTAGACATTGTGTTGTTGTCTATGGTCAATCATGGCCCATCTATACTCTCGGCAATGACTACCAACTATATGTTGTCTGTGGATTCACTTAAAAAAATATTACCTATAAAATATTACCTACCCCAGATAATAATTGTAACCGTTAACCGTTGTATTGCCGATAGCGGTACTGTAATCAATTCCTTCAAAACCCCAGATACAAATACAGGAGTCCAGAGCCGTGTATCGTTATGGATATTATACAACTTTCTTTAAATATTTCCATAGTAGAGCGATGTTATTATGAATAACTTTTTAATAATTATAGAAGTCTGTGAATAAAGTAGGTAATTATTTGACACATTTCGATTTTATAATTCGAACTTTAAGCAATGAGCGTAGATAAAATGAATTTATTACACACGGTTCTAACAAAACGAATACTAAAATTAAAAGCCGTGTACGTAAGATGTCTTTTCGTGCGAGACATAAAATTGAGAAAATACGCTAATGTATGTAATCAACGGACATTTTTAACGGTAGTCAGTTGTCGCCTTTACAGAAATAGAGCTTTGTAGTTTCAAGTGGGAAATTAATGGAGTTCGTAAAAAATGCATAAAATGCTCGCTTTTATCTTTCCCTTGCCGATTTTGTTTAGCGTATACCTAGTACCCACTGCCAAAAATTCTGCAGTAAGTGGATGGACTGATGTTCAGTAATGAACTTACGACTGAATGCTACGTATACATACTTATATTATGCCATAACATAAATTTAACAAGTAGGTATATATACTAAATATATTTTTATCACACCTAAAATATGCCTATCACTATTTTTACCTACATAGCGTATACCTAATCTTAAGTTGAAAGGTTAAGTTAGGCTTAATATTAGTTAGCGCACTCCTGTATTATTTAAATTCTAATTTGCAGCCCTAGGTAGACTAGATGGGTAGTGTACCTACTTACTAGATTGTTTAACCTTGCCGATAACCTGAATATTTTAACACGTCTGGGAACATTCATGTACTATTACATTTGCTACGTCTTTTGCTGCTCCAAACAATGTATTTACCCTTATGGTGATAGGAAAAATTTGGTATACAATATACATAGCTTCAATGTTAACGTAGATAGTTACAAGAACCTATATCCCATATTTCTAGTAGGACCTATAAAGATATTAGAGAAATGGGTAGTAAGTAGTAACGGAAATAAACTTTGTATAAAGGTGAAATTAAATGGCGAAAAACTGATAAGGCTGATAAGCACTTTAACAATATCGCCTTCGAACTTTCTTTAGTTCTCAATTATGCAAACTTGGAAGCAAATCTCTACCGATAGACAAAATCACAGTATTTTAATAACATTAGAATTAAGGTAAGCTTTAAAGTGAATACCACTCAATTATCTGTAAGTAGCATAGTTTCCACGCAGCACGTGAAAATTTTCTACAACTATAGACAGGAATAAAAAGTTTAAAAAAGTCTACTCGAATTAGTCAGACTCTGACTTTGTTTTTCACCTAACAGGGCTTCCTTTTGTTCTGTGTCTAATGTCACATTGTTTTAGTACGTACACTACTTAACCAAGCACTTAAGCCGAGACTTGACCGTATATGGAGGAAGTATTTTCGTACAAAACACACAACAGCTCCCATTTGGGGAATAAAATTGGCAAATGATATTACGAGTAAGTAGGCATTTAGATTCCCTCGACGGATATTACTTATACGCTGATATTTTTCAATGATTCATAATTTCCGTTACAAATACATATACGTGTTTACTTTATATCCATAGTTAATAGTCTATATCACACTAGCCCATTTAAAATTTAATTTAATGTATTCCTTACTAAAATAATCATAAGCTTAAAAATTTGTCAATAGTCTGATTTTATTTGGATCCACGGAAGACCAGCGCTATGTCCGTCAAATCTAGGCTCCACGGTCGTAGCAAACGCTGAGTGGACTCCATTTTGGAATCACAAAGTTTCATCCTTAATTCGTATTATGTATTTTGTGGACTTAAACTGTTTTGTGGTTCTGAATAAACGTTTTTCTTTCTTTGTTTCTCAATATGTAATAAAATTTCGAACCCTGCACTTATTATTTTTATTACTCATCACGTACGAGTACGTTGTAATAATGCAATACTTAATAAATATGGCAAACCAAATTTGGATTAGGATCACTAACATGTATTATCTATGATCACTAAGTAACTACTCCTATAAGTGAGTAAAAAAGACATCCTCGCAGTAACGTATTTTATTATAATTTTTTTTTCATTATTTTACTGAAAATTGAATTGAATTTCATGAGAAAATATATTGCATTTTGTGACACCTTAAAAAAATAACAGGCAATCACCGGATATTTACAGTAGAAGTGTTAAGCCCAAACTGCCCATTGACCTAATACTTGTTTAATTCAAAGCAAACGCTTGTGAACCATGAATTAACTGTTCTATATAAGTGAACCGAAACGTTCTCGATGATTGTTACTTTTCGACCGGAACGTGTTTCTGACCTCTCGAATCGCAACTCTAAATACTCTTTAAAGATGCAGTCGTAGCGACTTATCTACTCAATTTCTACGATTGGTTTTTATACGCTTGTGGAACAAAATTCAAAAAATTATGGGAATGGCATAATATGTCATTCCCATAATTTAATAATACCATAATATGTCAATCGGATATTATCCGATCGACATATCGACCTTTCATACATTTTTAGTGTTTCGTTTCACTGTCCACAAGCTGACTAAAAGCATTTCTATGAATCTTTATTGAATAAATGCTTTAAAAAACCTGCACAAGAGAATCACTGGTAAAATCTAAAAAATAAAGAAACAGTGGTAACCTATTAGTAATAATCGCATTAACTCATCATAAAATAGGAGGTCCGAAATCCGATTCCCAAACCTCTGATCTTTCAGAGATGGCACACACTAAGTAAACAACTCCAAAAAATTCCGGACCAGATCTTTAGCCTAAAGTATGCTGCCGACTGCACCAAAAAAGTTTAAGGTCGAAAACTGATAAAACTGAGATGGTGAAAGTGAGATAAGTAATCAGTAATCGTCTCTACCTTTCTTTTAAGATCCAGTATCGGCTTTACTAATAAGTCAAATAACTAAAAGTACAACAGAGTGAAATTGCTATATCGAGTGTAATAGATACGTGCAGTACTAGGCTTTCCACTCCGACTTCACACGGGTTGACTCGCAATAAAAGCGAAAACAATAGAGTTAAGAATGTATCAAGTTACCGCAAAAACGTTAGCAGACGCAGGAAAGCTGAACAAGTTAGACCTAACTTATTACACTTTTCTATGCCCGTATTGTATTACTATACCATGGGCATAAATCTATTCTTTCATATTTTTGCTCGTGAAGCAGTGGCTAAAGTTTCATCGTTGTCAAAACTTCCAAACAAACAATTGCAACTGTCTTGAATGAATGTTGAAAATGATCCGGTGGATTTTGTTTCAGCCAACTTTCTTTTTATACTATAACATATTAGAATGTTAATAGTGATGACGGAGAACATTTTTTCTCTATCATCGTAATTCTAAACATCTCCAAAGATTATTCGTACAGACACTAATACGAAGCGGTTCGGAACGCTTTCGAGCCTCTGTGTTCCCAGCCAAGTACAATCTGGGTGCCTTCAAGAGAAGAGTGAATCGGCATTTTCTAGCCACGCTTTCAACCCAGACTTCGTCATATTTAGCAAGCATATTATATATAAACAAAATAGGTACTAAGTTTGCTTATATCTACGGGTAGGTACTATGCTATTTTCAAATGATAGACATTCATTTGAAAAATCGTCGTCCATCGGATCGATGGGAATGACATTTTGGGACAACATGGCTACGGATGGATGGCTATGGATTAAAGAGGGTAGGATTTGGGATCAACCAGTAGTTGCTTCAATTTTAAAGAAACTTAGTGCTTTTCAATTCAAATCAATTCCGGAATCAATTGTATCAGCGAAAGAAGACGCGTACTGCGACAGCTTGGCACAATTGACTTTTATTTATCAACGAACTTTTAATTTCGAAAGTTTTTAATGGATACCTGTCCGCCTACGTTTGTGGGATTATATTTCCTGGCACGACCGCTAACTAGAAAATGAAAAATGTCAAAGCAAAATGTTTAGCTTATGCCTTCTCTAGACACTCAAAGATCATATTTACACTTTTTTTGCCCTAGCGTGTTAATAATCACAGAGCAAGGAATGACTTTAATAATATTACATCAGTGTTCTTACGCCATACATTTTTGTCGACTAGCGTTAACGCCAAACGCTTGTGACTTTGTCTAGCCCCGCTGGATACTACGGAAGTAGCTAACACTTGTAAAGACGGAATTCTTTTACCAATGAAAATAAACCAGCATTAAATCCTTTTACGGTGGATTAGTATTGAGTGTTTTCTCAAGATTTAAATCGCATAATTTTTCAAAATATATACCTCGTTCTAAAAGAAGATTCGACCATTAGTGGTTCGTAAAATACCACAGTAACTGACAGTTTTAGCTGCTTTTGTTTAGCTTAGGTGTTTTATTCCTAGCTGGTGATATGAGTTCCTTCTGGAACACAAACTACAGATGTTTCTTTTTAATAATAGCCTTCGGAGCGTGAAAATATCCCAGACAGCGGATTTACGCGCCCACGCGGCAAAAATATTAGTACTATACCATCTAGCTTAATACACCCGTTTTATCTATTTTTTTTTTAATCGTTTCTATGCCACTTTTAAACATAAACGATAATGATACATTCTTATCAGCTGTTGCAATACGACTACGGAGTCCAATAAAAACAGTAAGGTGCTCGTTACTTTAAACCAATACTTTACCGAGAACATTTAACTTCTAATTAAAATCTCATTACTGATTAACCTACAATTCATGTTAACCTAATATTATAATCATGTGAAATATTTTTGGAAGTACGCAAGCACATTTCTTTTAAGTAGTTTCAAATTTTTGATATGTAAAGGCTAAGTAGGTAAATTTGCTTAGTTGGTCTTTTTCTTTAAAACCTTTTTTCTTCTTTTCCAGGTAGCTATTAGACCACATACGGATACTCAGTGGATTCACAATTGAAAACAGTATGGAATCGTTGAAAACTCCGATAAATACAGGTATTGGTTAAAAAGTGATTTTATGAAAACTGCATAAAATGTACCTAGGTCTCTAATAAGAAAACTCGGGCATCCGAAAATTTTACGTAAACCTTTTTCGCACAAGCAAACAGTAGCGCCATATGTTTAAATTCTATAGGTGGCTGCTGAGCGAACTACAGCGTGGCCTTACTGTTGGTATTATTGGCACCGATAAGCTGACGACATTTGTTCACGCCGTCTGCCCTGTCCATTACCTAGGTAGTATTTCAAATGTAGATGAGGAATTTAAATTGAGGAAAGTTCAATTATCATATAAGCAGGTTCCATTCCAGATAATTAATTATTACCTACTTAGGTACAAGTAAGTAGAACGAATGGCACAAACTTATCAAAATACTGCAAAAAAAATTAGGCAAACAACCTTGACGAGTTCTGATAAGCATATTATTACCGAAAGACGTGGATGTATAAAAAGTAGATGTATTAAAAAATGGTGTTAAAAGTTGTTTCCAATGTATCACACTGCTAGATATTTAACTATTCCTACCTGTAATTAAAATTGCCATTGAAGAACCTCTAATCGTATCTGACAATAACTTACAAATTGTTATCGTACGTTGATCCTTATTAGTTTGTGTTTGTTATCTCTACACATGCCTTCAGCTTCGTCTTTGAATTTAAGCTGACTTTTTAACCGACTTCAAAAAAAAGGAGGAGGTTCTCAATTCGTCGGAATCTTTTTTGACGTGACAACGTCTTATAATTCGATAGAGCCGGTTGCACACACGAAAAAACATGACTCATCCGGCGTTACCTCGCTCATGCGGCGTTACCAGCGTTACCTCGCGAGCGCGGAACGAGTGATAAAGAAGACGTTGTCACGTTCAACTATCGTCAGTAAACCGACTTTACAGACAACCATTTTTTTTAAGTGATTCAATGCTGAAATTTATATGCTTCATTTTTGAAAAGAATTCACCGAGATGTTAAATGACATTTTGGTTGCTAAATCTATATGGAATACCCTCCCAGGCAGTGTCTTTCCTGCCACTTACAATCCGGGTGCCTTCAAATCAAGAGTGAATAGACATCTTATATGCAAGCGCATTCCACCTTAGACTGTATCATCACTTTCCATCAGGTGTGATCACAGTCAAGCGCTAGCCTATAGGTATAGTATATATAAAAAATATATTCTATCAAGTTTTAAAGCAAACTTCATCATCGTGTAATATTTTTAAAAAGTACAATTTCTGCTCCCTTAGCTTGCTTACTTTACTCGCCGTACGTTATTCGCATTTCTCAAAAACTTGTAGCAAATTGGTCCCTCAGCTATTATAATTGCGACTCCAAAGCAATGGCAGTGTGTCAGGTAACGGTCAAACATATTGTTTATCGAAATGACAGGGGTGTTGGCGGTGCTCCAAAACGGAACACCTTCGCAGGTGTGTCACTTGCTGATTAGCATTCTCATCGCGATCTGGTACACTCGGGATCTATATTACGTGCAATTTAGCACCTTGACCGCGCATGCGCAAGATCTTTATTTAAGTATAGTTACGAGTACCGAAAAATTCATATAGTATTTTTAATGTCTAGAACACAACTATCTCTTTTCACAATGGTACCTGTGGTAAGGTATAAAAATAGACTTTTAAAATACTACTATCCTGCCAAAGCCATCATCATCGATTTAATCTTAGTACTTAAAATGAAAATGAAAATCTTTATTTTTCACATCAACTTACCTAAACGCTCTTATAAAAAGTTAATACTCTATTGCTCTAAAGATCGAAAAGCAAGTTTTTACTGCGAAAAGCTGGCAAGAAATCCAGCGTTTGCTATTCTTTGCAATACAAATGAAGTTTGAATATTAGCATCTTCTCCCCACAATAAAAGTCCTACACATGAACATTTCATTTGAATAAACATTGCCGAAATTGTTTACTCTGCGATGTAATACGTCGAGGCCTGTATACAATTAACTACTGTTATCATGATGTCATATATTCGTTATGTAGACAATTTGGTAATCGCTTACTCGGTTGTTATTTGTTAAATCATCATTAAAGTTATTGGTTGAAGGTAATCCATTTTAAACTTAATAATAATAATAATTATTATTTACTCCTCTCCTAATTCATTCATTCATTCTTGATTAGTGACTTTGGAATTTCTAAACTCATTTTAGGTATTTTAGTATAGTTATTTAGTACGTCATGTTACACATGTATAATATTTCAATCCACGGCGTCGCGCCCCACTCTGTCAAAATCGCTTGTTTCTTTTGATTCGTACGGAGTCTGACAGAGAGGGGCGCGCCGTCGTGGATTGAAATGTCTATACCAATAAGAATAAACAACGTTTTACTTGTGGTAGGACTCTTCTTGCGGAGTCCATCCAGGGAGGTACCAAAGGGGTGTCAGTTATTGTACTTTGTAACAGGAATAATACCTTTTACTTCTTTGGTTTGAAGGGCACTCTAGCCAATGTGCCAAAGCCAATGATCACTGGGCAAAATGAGACTTAAAAACTGATGCCTCGGTGATCTGACATCGGCATGTCTAACATCAAGTTAAACTCTTTGCTCATAATTATTCTTTCGTATATAAAAAAACTTATACCTAAGAATAGAAATGTATGGGAATTAAGTGTAGTACTTACAAAGCGTAATGCGGGCTGTTTCAAACAGTGAACCATCATTAAAACATCGCCACCTCAATCACCACCCACTGGTAGTCACCGTTCGTCAATATAATCGCCGATTGTCTTGTCAGTCTGTCTGTCATGCCGTATTAGTTTCAGCTGCCTCCATGTTAACTAATCGGTAAACAATGAGAACTTTTTGCGAATGCACATGAATGAATGCTCCCCGTCTTTACTAGAGCCTCACATAAATGAATTACGAATGGTTTTTATATCGGTGCTGCTTGAACTTTTTAAAAAACAGTGTGTTAAATCCATCCTTTCCATCCATTGGCTCAGGTCTGGTCTGGTGGGAGGCTTTGGCCGTGGCTAGTTACCACCCTACCAGCAAAGACGCACCGCCATGCGATTTAGCGTTCCGGTGCGATACTTGTAGAAACCGTGGGGGTAAATTTACTTACCCTTCCAAGTTAGTACGATAACATCTTAGGCTGCATCATCACTTACCATCAGGTGAGATCGCAGTCAAGTACTAACTTTGTATAGAGTAAAAAAAGACCTTATGGTTATACTTCTGAATGTTTCAATGTGATACTAATGGATACTACATAATTGAATGTGAATTGGCTACTACAATGTAAATTGGTACCGATAATAGCAATATCAGTTGATACGTATATGGTATTGCAGAATTCTGTCATTTAAATCCGCCGCGGCATAGAAATAAATAGAAAAGGATCGAGAAATTCTCTAAATATACGCATTCACGCAAAATATACAGTCGTGTTCACGACAAAGCAACTCTGACGCTAGAATTTTTACGAAGTCTTGGAACTTCATATTTTAATTATTTGGTATGTTACTTACTATGTTTCACATTCAAAAACATTTAAAAAAGAATCGAGCACTACAGTGAACTTGGTCCCATTTAAAAATGCATAACAATTTTTCTCTCCTCATAAATATTCATTATTCGATTCAAGTTCTCGTTAATCGTAAGCTAACATCCAGTTTCTATATTGATAGCTTGCAGTTAAATAAAGCTTAGAAAACATGAATTTTATAACTTTCTAAATATGTTTTAGGATGCTTGATGATAAAATCTGCTAATGCTTTCATCATTATTTTGTTATTTTTGGAACTGCAATTTTAGCGATAGCCACCAGCTATATGGAAGGAATTTCAAAAATCTTAAGTCTCTCCGATGGGGCTGCAACTCCGATACGACCAGAGAGTTCAGCCGCAACTGGTTTAACATACTTTCCGAGGCAAGAGTGTGAAACACTGCCAATTTTCTAATTCCTGAGTCTGGACTGGTATAAGGATCAATAAGGCAGTACAGTACAGAAAAGATGAGGTTAGCGTGGTATGGACATGTTATGCGGTGGGATGAAAGTAATGTCTCTAAAAAAACGATGACTATGCATGTGCAGGGACGAAAAAGTCGAGGAAGACCGAAGAAGAGATGGATGGATTGCGTGAAAGAAGATATGCATGTGAAAGGAGTGGATTACGAGTTGACGGCTGATAGGAGCGATTGGAAGGAGAAGACATGTTGTGCCGACCTCACATAACGTGGGATCGGCACAACATGTCTGGTCAACATGGTCGGTGGAAAAAGGCCAGAAAGAAAGAAAGAAAGAAGGGAGTACATTAAAGAAGGTATAAGAAGTTGGAATACCAACGTTCGAAAGTTAAAGTGTTCATTGCAACTTTACCTTCATAGCTTATTGATTTATATTGGTTAGTAAGTTTCTTCAGGGTCTCCTAACTGACATAATTCGATCTCGTTCCATTCAAGACAGCATTCTCACTCACAAAACTCACTCGTAAACTGAGATCATGGTCACCGACCACCATGATGCAGGATAGTTAGTGGACATACCAAATAATTGGTCAAGTGCGAGTCGGGCTCGCGCGCTGAGGGTTCCGTACTATCAAGGCCAATTCCAAGGACCAAAAACTAAGAACCTATTTATGGGAATATTTAAGGAATATTTATTTTATTCTATTTTTAGTAGTATTTGTTGTTATAGCGGCAACAGAAAAACATCATCTATGAAAATTTGAAGACTGTAGCTATCATGGTTCAAGAGATACAGTCTGGTGACAGGCGGACTGACAGACGGACATAGGAATAGGGTCTCGTTTTTGATCTTTGGGTACAAAACCCTAAAAAAAAATGAGATCATGATCGAGCACGAATATTTCATCGTCATCAAAAAAGAAATGAAGCTTGCGAAATCGTGATCTGCGTTAATCATAAACCAAATTGATAGATCGTTATTTGTCAAACATAAATAAAGGCGGCTTTATAATTATTATGCAGTGCTACAAGCCAAATATGTGGCATGCCAAATAATTCACTAACCGCTGACTTAGTTAATGCGCGAGCCTTTAGTCATCATTTAGAACTAGATTTCACAGTAGTTAATCAATGCATCTATGACGTTGAAGGATGCCTCATACCTCTAAATAATACCCGTAAATTGTTTTGAATAAGCTTAAAGCCAAAAATGTTAGCAAATACATAATTAATTGGTTTGTTAACTATCTAGACCATAGAGCCGTTCAATTGCAAAAAGGAGTCAATGTATTGGAGGGTGGGTTCCGCAAGGATCTGTCCTTGGTCCCACCTTATGGAACATATTCAATGAAGACAATTCTATTCAGTCATGTCAATAGAAGTGCTGGAGAGAGTCAACCTGAAATGCTATGCGGACAATCTAGCTGGATCGGTGACGGCTAATAGCGCTGAGGAGCTAGTCAGGAAGGGCAATGAAGCTATATAGGTATGCTACTTTTCCATGGCAATTTAATAAAAGTAAAAAGACGTTATTTCAGCTTGAACCGAAGATGAATAAAATAAATGACATAAAAACAAATAAAGTTGAAAAAATAATACAAACACGATATTCATTTGTACAATGGTACCAAACCAACTCTTTATCTAACCGTGCCAAAGAATGTCTTTGAGGTTAAATTTTATAGACATACTTTGAATATCTTCGGTAAATACATTAAAATGCAAATTAATACTGAAAGTTAAATGTCGAATAATAAACGTAGTTCTGTTCTAGTTTCCCGCTACATGAATTTCCCATCTTACTCATGTTATATTTATTTAAAAACAACTTTAAGTATACATATGTGTCACCATAATACCTATCATGGTTAAAATTTTTACCACGACATTAAACATAGGTAGGTTAAACCTACTCTAAGTTCCTTTTGTAATCGTTAGAAATTCTTTGGATTCCTATCGTGTTATGTGATATTTCCAGTCATAAAGACAATCATGGCTAACAATGTCTCATCTCATGAAAAGACAATTATAGTTGTTAAAGGAACGACTATTCTAGATTCAGACTATTGTGTAACGTTGCAGGAAAACGAAACAATAGGAGGCTAACGATCACTGCCTCTCGGACTTGTTAGCGACTGAATATCTACAGGACTGAATAGTAGACTAAAATGTAATATTACACGCGTCAAAGAAACTAAAAATACTATACAAACTACTCAAAAAATACAAAGTAAATACAAAGTGATTAAATTGAAAATTCGTGTTTAAAAATATGAAATGAGAAACGAATTTCATAATGAAAACGCAAATAATAATCGTTTTTTTTGTCAGATCCAAATTTATTTAGTATCTCTTAGACAAATTACAGATTAACAGGTGATAACTGTGCAAATAATTGTATAGCAGCGACATGTTATTAGTAAAAACTTTGCTCAAAAATACCCATTCAAAATAATCGTTTGGGAACTATTATTTTGTACAAATCTGGGATTAGGGAAATCTGGGGAACCGATATGAGTTAAATGAGGGTTTTTAAGCAAAGTTTTGATTAAAAACAATTATGGTAACTTTAAACATAACATGGTAATTTGTACATGACGTGCACTCTTATTAGCGCAATAAATAATCATTGCCATAAGCCATTATACGTATGTATTTAGCCGAATATTTACGAAAAACCAAAGTAAAATTGAATTTGCCGGACTAATTTTACCCATCCAAACTGGATGGGAAAAGCAAAAAATAAATAAATAAATGTACCAACTGCAAACTGTAAGCTAGAGTAGAATAGAAATGGAGCAAAACGCGGAAGTCGTTTCAAAAGAATTTATCTTACTCGCCTTGTACTAACTACTAACCTTCGCTCGCGGTTTTCGAGTGTTGAAATGTCCACGGCGCTGAAACGATGCTACTCAATACTAATCTAAATAGCTCCACTACACCTGCACGAGTTATTTTGGTTCCACGCCGACCGTGAGCATTGCAAGGTGATGCTAGATATTCTCACATTCTAGGCCGCATATGTTTTGTTTTGTCTCAAGGACATTTTCTCTGTACACGGAGCCGTTTCAATATTTTTACGACATCGTCGTTTTAACTCGTGAGACTTAAACAAAATAGTTATTGCTCCACAAATTATTATGTCCAGTGGTGTCGGTCGTTACTGGTTAGTTTCCATCGTTATATTTGTTTTTAGCAACTCAGCAGCCCAGACGCCTGTTTCCAATTCGGTCAGATATTCGAATCCCAAGCTTACAGTTTAGTATGCGTTTTTGTAGAAACATAATTTTCTTAAAGCCGCATATTCGCTGAGAAAATGTCGAAGTCTAAGTGAATGTCCAAGTCTAAAGTTTTATCATAAATGGCAATCTAATCACGTCTAGCTCAATTTAAAAGTTACTTTAGCGAGACTTTTAAGATTTTAATTTTAGTTGAAGCCGCCAAGTGAATATCAGTTAGAGATAGGGAAATTTAAAATAAAATATTTTTAGTTCAATTTAGGTTTACAGAGTTGCACAAAAGAATTAGCACCAGTGTGTTATTTTCTTATAAATACGAAAAATCTAATAAGAATGTAACGGGCAAACGTGGTTGCACTGGACTTTAAGACTTCGGTTTAATTTAAAAACCTACTGAGACTTTAGCAAAATATTTACGATAAAGTAGTTTCATACTATCGTATAATTGAATCTCTATAGAGTACTTTATTGGGGCACTTAGACCTTTCGGGTCAAAACCGTTTCACTTTATTAGCTATAAATTAGCTACCGTGGTATCATATTCGTCATAAGTACCTTTCGCGTACCCAATTGATGGCTTCGAGGTCGTTCCGAAGATTTATGTTTATCATTGGAAACCTTTAAGTTACTTACGACGCTTGTAAAAATTTCTCCGTTACCGGAACCGTTAATCAGACGCTGCGGGTATTAAAACATTTACATAAAGGGTTGATAACATGAAACATCAGAAACCTTTTCAAAGAATCACATTTTTTAAGATTCAAATTCAGTTACTGGATAGACAATGTTACCTACTTATGATACTAATGATGATTGTTTCGGTATGATGATGGTTTCGGTAACAATTACTCATACAAGACATCTAAGAAAGTACTATTTGGGGAAAGCTGAGGATCTTTATGGAAATTGAAAAATTAAAAGTTCAAACACTGATCAAGAATAGAAATACGCTTTCTGGTCAGTTAGTACCTACTTTACTTTTAGTAAACAGAGTTAGGTATGTAAACGGCAAATGTCAACTACAGATGTTTCTCAGGAAAATACCAACAAAAGAATTGTATATCAGCACTAAAATTTGATAGTAGATGCAGGACATTCTTATATTACAACTGAACATCTGAGCTATACAAGAATAAAATATCCGTAGAAACGATAAACTAAGAATAGTCACAGAAACCTTTCTTGATTCACGACTTCAGTGTCTGACCCATTACTAATGTAGCGTTGAAATATCTTTGTGCGGATAGTATAATGCACGTTGTAGGTCATGCGGCGTGCCGTAATGGCAGGTATATTGTTCCTTGTCCAGTGCCAAGATGCGTGCTCCAACATGACTCACATTACGAACTTCGATCTTACGAGTAGAATGCAGTTCGGTCACTTTAAATTACAAAACGGAATTGTTGACATTTTACTATCGCCGTAAACCTGTTTGTGTGATGTGTCTTGATCAATTAATTTATAATGTTTATCCTTATTATTGTACCGAATTCTTCCTCTTAATGTCATTGTTATTAAATTCATCACACGTCCCACACATCACATGGAGAGATTTTTGGTCTAGTTTTAAGTCGTTCGTTCGTTCATTTCACGTCGGCTGAAACTGCTTGACAAAAGCATCCTGCAATGATTTCAACCTAAACAGTCCTGCGTCACTAGTATACAACGCTTCCGTCCATCTGGTCGGAGGTCGAGCCAAAGACATTGGACTTTGGTTCGTCTACGGATTTCTGATTTGATCACGTAGAGACACTCCATCGCCCGTTGAGTGGCTCAATCAGCTATGCCTAATTCGGTATTCATTGTAAAGTATCTACGATACATGTTCCCTAGCGCGAAGACCAATGGCAAATATAAAAATGTAGCAACTACTATACCTATACAATTTTGTAGTTGTTACATTTACATGCCAGGATTTTTTACAAGGGAAGGGACTTAAGTGTCGACAGTCTTTTAGTACGCTTTTACAACACGACTAAGTATAGCTTGTCCGCTTTAAGAAAAGTGTGACTTTAATTTAATGTGAGATTTGCTCTTTTATACTCTATCTTACAAAATATAATATTTCCATGAGAAAATGCGTAAAGAACCTAGGCCTATAAAGCTTAGTTACTCAAGTGAACTAGTTTAAATTGACAAAAATTTCTGTTCGCAACTGTGTCAATATACCGGTAATGGTCCTATTGATTTTTTGAAACGCAATTACAATAAGAGCTCTTGAATTGATGGGCTGGGCAGTTTAATTGGACGCTGTAGGTACTTCAGTGTAACAATGACTAGAATTCGATGTAATCTAGACGAGACTCAGCGATTAAATCAATTACCGGTGCAGTGATCTAACTTTATTGTAGATTTTTTTTTGATAAAAATTAAACGACTAACGATATAGGTACTCACCTACTATCATTCTTGTGATTTTGTGTGTAGGTTTGGTTGTTCTGAGAGTAGGTCGTAAGCTTATATCCATACTGGCAAAACAACGTTTGCCGGGTCAGCTAGTATAATTTATATAAAAGTTATAATAATGCTCATTTGAATAGTACCTAGCTACTACTAATACTGCCTCTGAGTAGATAATTTTATTTACAACATGGCGAATGGTGGTCCATGGCGAATTAAATGTTTTTTGTAATTTACATAAAAATACTACAAAAATTGCCACGACCGATGTCGTGAAGCTTTCTTTTCCAATCTCACGTCATCATGCTAATTAATCTTTCAAATCTTCTTTGATTGTATTCACCTACTTCCGTAAATTTAATTAAATACGATTAGCGCAGATTGTACTTTCGCAAAATTTTCTAATTTAAACAAATTAAAGATTTCATTTAGAAGATATAAATTTGTTGAACTTAAGCTTAGCAATAGACATAATAAATATTATACCTAGTACAGGGCAGACGGCGCGAAAAAGTCTCCAGTTTATCGGTGCCAAAAATGCTTTTTTTGTCACCACGCTGTAATTCTGCTGAAAAAAACGCTGAAAAAATCTACTGTTTGTCGTTCAAATGCCCTGGCCATATCCTGAGGTTTCTTATCGGTCTTTCGGTTATCGGTGTCTTATCGGTTATCGGTCTTTGATGTTAATTTGGTCTACTTTACACTCTACAAGTCTACAGTTTAAAATAGTACATACTTGCAACAAAATATAAGTATGTATGCAAGATACCTTTCTATTATGATAGGTAAGTAATATATTATTGCTTATTTTTGTTACAAAACATAAAAGTAGTCTTGCATCATCTTTTAATAGGTAAGTAGGAAGTCGCTGATGACTATTATTCATCTATATATATAAAAGAATGAGGCATTTTGGTGATTTTGGTTGTTCCAAGGATTCCGCCAAAACTATAGGTCGTAGAGATCTGAAATTTGGTACCTAGGTAGATATTAGGTCATGAATTCGTACTAAGACGGGGATTCCAGAAATTCAAATTGTAAGGGGTAAAAACCGTTGGGTTTTTGGATTTCCCCATACAAAAGTGAAATTTTTTTCGTTGTTCCAGGAATTCCCGAAAAGCTACAAGTCGTAGGGATCTGAAATTTGGTACCTAGGTAGATATTAGGTCATGAATTCGTACTAAGACGGGGATTCCAGAAATTCAAATTGTAAGGGGTAAAAACCGTTGGTTTTTTGGATTTCCCCATACAAAAGTAAAATTTTTTTCGTTGTTCCAGGAATTCCCGAAAAGCTACAAGTCGTAGAGATCTGAAATTTGGTACCTAGGTTGATATTAGGTCATGAATTCGTACTAAGACGGGGATTTCAGAAATTCAAATTGTAAGGGGTAAAAACCGTTGGTTTTTTGGATTTCCCCATACAAAAGTGAAATATTTTTCGTTGTTCCAGGAATTCCCGAAAAGCTACAAGTCGTAGGGATCTGAAAATTGGTAACTAAGTAGATATTAGGTCATGAATTCGTACTAAGACGGGGATTCCAGAAATTCAAATTTTAAGGGGAAAAAACCGTTGGTTTTAGGGATTTTTCCATACAAAAGTGTAATTTTTTTCGTTGTTCCAGGGATTCCCGAAAAACTAAAAGTCGTAGAGATCTGAAATTTGGTACCTAGGTTGATATTAGGTCAAGAATTCGTACTAAGACGGGGATTCCAGAAATTCAAATTTTAAGGGGTTAAAACCGTTGGTTTTAGGGATTTCTCCATACAAAAGTGAAATTTATTTCGTTGTTCCAGGGATTCCCGGAAAACTACAAATCGTAGAGATCTGATATTTGGTACCTAGGTTGATATTAGGTCATGAATTCGTACTAAGACGGGGATTCCAGAAATTCAAATTGGAAGGGATAAAAATCCTACTTTTAAGGGATTTTCCCATACAAAAGTGTAATTTTTGCGTTGTTCCAGGGATTCCAGCGAAATTAAAAGTCGTAGAGATCTGAAATTTGGTACCTAGGTTGGTATTAGGTATATCATGAATTCGTATTCAGAAAGGGATTTTCGAGATTCAAATTTTGAGGAGGAAAAATTTTGAATTTTTTGGCCGCCATTTTGAACTTTTTTGTTACTGGGCCGATTGCTTTGAAAATCGATATTTGACTATGGCAGAAAGCATAGAGACGGAATTTGTGGTCAAAATTTAAAAAATAGGCCGCCATTTTGAACTTTTTTGTTACTGGGCCGATTGCTTTGAAAATCGATATTTAACTATGGCAGCAAGCATAGAGAAGGAATTTGTGGTCAATATTTAAAAAAGTGGCCGCCATTTTGAACTTTTTAGTTACTGGGCTGATTGCTTTGAAAATCGATATTTGACTATGGCAGCAAGCATAGAGAAGGAATTTGTGGTCAAAATTTAAAAAAGTGGCCGCCATTTTGAACTTTTTTGTTACTGGGCCGATTGCTTTGAAAATCGATATTTGACTATGGCAGCAAGCATAGAGAAGGAATTTGTGGTCAAAATTTAAAAAAGTGGCCGCCATTTTGAACTTTTTTGTTACTGGGCCGATTGCTTTGAAAATCGATATTTTACAGTGGCAGCAAGCATAGAGAAAGAGTTTGTGGTAAAAATTTAAAAAATAGGCCGCCATTTTGAACTTTTTTGTTACTGAGCCGATTGCTTTGAAAATCGATATTTTACAGTGGCAGCAAGCATAGAGAAGGAATTTGTGGTCAAAATGTAAAAAAGTGGCCGCCATTTTGAACTTTTTTGTTACTGGGCCGATTGCTTTGAAAATGGATATTTGACTATGGCAGCAAGCATAGAGAAGGAATTTGTGGTCAAAATTTAAAAAAGTGGCCGCCATTTTGAACTTTTTTGTTACTGGGCAGATTGCTTTGAAAATCGATATTTGACTATGGCAGCAAGCATAGAGAAGGAATTTGTGGTCAAAATTTAAAAAAGTGGCCGCCATTTTGAACTTTTTTGTTAATGGGCCGATTGCTTTGAAAATCGATATTTGACTATGGCAGCAAGCATAGAGAAGGAATTTGTGGTCAATATTTAAAAAAGTGGCCGCCATTTTGAACTTTTTTGTTACTGGGCAGATTGCTTTGAAAATCGATATTTGACTATGGCAGCAAGCATAGAGAAGGAATTTGTGGTCAAAATTTAAAAAAGTGGCCGCCATTTTGAACTTTTTTGTTACTGGGCCGATTGCTTTGAAAATCGATATTTGACTATGGCAGCAAGCATAGAGAAGGAATTTGTGGTCAAAATTTAAAAAAGTGGCCGCCATTTTGAACTTTTTTGTTACTGGGCCGATTGCTTTGAAAATGGATATTTGACTATGGCAGCAAGCATAGAGAAGGAATTTGTGGTCAATATTTAAAAAAGTGGCCGCCATTTTGAACTTTTTTGTTACTGGGCAGATTGCTTTGAAAATCGATATTTGACTATGGCAGCAAGCATAGAGAAGGAATTTGTGGTCAAAATTTAAAAAAGTGGCCGCCATTTTGAACTTTTTTGTTACTGGGCCGATTGCTTTGAAAATCGATATTTGACTATGGCAGCAAGCATAGAGAAGGAATTTGTGATCAAAATTTAAAAAAGTGGCCGCCATTTTGAACTTTTTTGTTACTGGGCCGATTGCTTTGAAAATCGATATTTTACAGTGGCAGCAAGCATAGAGAAAGAGTTTGTGGTCAAAATTTAAAAAATAGGCCGCCATTTTGAACTTTTTTGTTACTGAGCCGATTGCTTTGAAAATCGATATTTTACAGTGGCAGCAAGCATAGAGAAAGAGTTTGTGGTCAAAATTTAAAAAATAGGCCGCCATTTTGAACTTTTTTGTTACTGGGCCGATTGCTTTGAAAATCGATATTTGACTATGGCAGCAAGCATAAAGAAGGAATTTGTGGTCAAAATTTAAAAAAGTGGCCGCCATTTTGAACTTTTTTGTAACTGGGCCGATTGCTTTGAAAATCGATATTTGACTATGGCAGCAAGCATAGAGAAGGAATTTGTGGTCAAAATTTAAAAAAAGTGGCAGCCATTTTGAACTTTTTTGTTACTGGGCCGATTGTTTTGAAAATCGATATTTGACTATGGCAGCAAGCATAGAGAAGGAATTTGTGGTCAAAATTTAAAAAAGTGGCTGCCATTTTGAACTTTTTTGTTACTGGGCCGATTGCTTTGAAAATGGATATTTGACTATGGCAGCAAGCATAGAGAAGGAATTTGTGGTCAAAATTTAAAAAAGTGGCCGCCATTTTGAACTTTTTTGTTACTGGGCAGATTGCTTTGAAAATCGATATTTGACTATGGCAGCAAGCATAGAGAAGGAATTTGTGGTCAAAATTTAAAAAAGTGGCCGCCATTTTGAACTTTTTTGTTACTGGGCCGATTGCTTTGAAAATCGATATTTGACTATGGCAGCAAGCATAGAGAAGGAATTTGTGGTCAATATTTAAAAAAGTGGCCGCCATTTTGAACTTTTTTGTTACTGGGCAGATTGCTTTGAAAATCGATATTTGACTATGGCAGCAAGCATAGAGAAGGAATTTGTGGTCAAAATTTAAAAAAGTGGCCGCCATTTTGAACTTTTTTGTTACTGGGCCGATTGCTTTGAAAATCGATATTTGACTATGGCAGCAAGCATAGAGAAGGAATTTGTGATCAAAATTTAAAAAAGTGGCCGCCATTTTGAACTTTTTTGTTACTGGGCCGATTGCTTTGAAAATCGATATTTGACTATGGCAGCAAGCATAGAGAAGGAATTTGTGGTCAAAATTTAAAAAAGTGGCCGCCATTTTGAACTTTTTTGTTACTGGGCAGATTGCTTTTAAAATCGATATTTGACTATGACAGCAAGCATAGAGAAGGAATTTGTGGTCAAAATTTAAAAAAGTGGCCGCCATTTTGAACTTTTTTGTTACTGGGCCGATTGCTTTGAAAATCGATATTTGACTATGGCAGCAAGCATAGAGAAGGAATTTGTGGTCAAAATTTAAAAAAAGGTGGCCGCCATTTTGAACTTTTTTGTTACTGGGCCGATTGCTTTGAAAATCGATATTTGACTATGGCAGCAAGCATAGAGAAGGAATTTGTGGTCAAAATTTAAAAAAGGTGGCCGCCATTTTGAACTTTTTTGTTACTGGGCCGATTGCTTTGAAAATCGACGTCTGACTATGGCAGCAAGCATAGAGAAGGAATTTGTAGTCAAAATTAAAAAATGATGAACTTTTTGGCCACCATTTTGAACTTTTTTGTTACTGGGCCGATTGCTTTGAAAATCGATATTTGACAATGGCAGCAAGCATAGAGAAAGAATTTGTAGTCAACATTTTAAAAAGTGGCCGCCATTTTGAACTTTTTTGTTACTGGGCCGATTGTTTTCAAAATTGATATCTGATTATCGCAGCGAGCATAGAAAAGGAATTTTTGGTAAAAATTTAAAAGAATTGGCCACAATTTTGTACTTATATGTCTTACCATGGTAGCAAGCAACCACGGCCGGATGTATGAACGGACGGTGGAGTCTTAGTAAGAGCTTTTACCCTTTGGGTACGGAACCCTAAAAATGGCCACCATATTTAACTTTTTTGTGACGATCGAATTTTTCAAAATCAATATGTGACTATTACCAGGAAGCAAGAGAAAATTTTGTGGGCAAAATGGTGTGTAGTGCAGGAATTTTGGAAATTAAACCACCATAGTAAAGCATAACTCAGAAGTTAACGTGAGCGAAGCCGCGGGCGTTTGCTAGTATCATAATAAAACCTTCTCGTAAAAATATGAACCTACTTATAGGTATATCTTTTAAATTTTATGGGTAACTTTTGATGGTCGATTGTGTTGTGAATTAAACGAGTTTAGTGGAGCGCTACTTGAGTGGGATATAAAAACATATTATAATTCAATTTTATTTGATAATAAACATACTCGAGCAACGTCTGGTTTCCGCAACACAAATGAAAGTGAAACGAGGATTTACTTTTATAACCGTTTTAAATAATAAATTTATTTTGGCTTGTCAGCTGAACCGTCGCTGTTGAATATAGGTATTTAAATATAATATAATTAAATATGAATGATATATAGGTCAATGCACGAGCCCTTGACGAAGTTAAGAGAAAAGTGCACTTGACGTTTTCGCAGATTTTAAATTACGAGTTCAGATAAGATTTTCGTAAGTCTTTGATTTCGTTGACTTGAGAAATGGAATTTGCTACACACGCACTTACTGCGATTTCTAAGTTTAATTTCCAAACTTTAAAACATAATACATATTGTCTATGTCGAATACGAAAGTCAAGTTTGAGCAAATAATTATATTATGTGACGTACTAATCATCCGTTTTCATAAAAATTCAAGCCCTAGCCTATGGGAAATTGAATCCGCAGGTGGTTCACCGTTGAGACTATAGATAATATTGAGTTTACATAAACGCGTATAACTCAGAATCAACTCAAAATAGTTTACTTGGGTTTCAAACCCCTGTTCCCCGGATGCGAGGCATTGTAGTTACCTACTCCCCAAAAACATACCTTTTGTCGTATCGTTCTCGCTACACACTAGTGAGAGTGTCCTAATAATTGTCAGTCTCATTGCCAATAGAAGGCGGCCCGCTCAATGGGCTGCTTGGCTATTTATCAGCTGTGGCCTTGGCGCCATTGGAACCGATCGTTTGCATTTAATAGGTGCGCCATTTGTGTACTATAAGTATACAGGGTTAATGGTTATGTAAAAAATACCAAATCGCTCTCGGCCTGTAGTTGTTTAAATTAACAATAACAACTTTTGTTCTTCGACTTTTCAAAATTCAGTACCTACTAATTTATTTCATACAAAAAAAATTGGTTGCCTGTAAAGTCGGTTTACTGACGATAGTTGAACGTGACAACGTCTTCTTTGTCGCTCGTTCCGCGCTCGCGAGGTAACGCCGGTAACGCCACATGAGCGAGGTAACGCCGGATGAGTCATGTTTTTTCGTGCGTGCAACCGGCTCTATCGATTTATAAGACGTTGTCACGTGAAAATGTTATTTCTATAAAGTGACATTACACTGTTGCGGTTTCGCGCCGCGCTGTTGCCACTTGCCAATGTTACATTACAGAGTAGGAAACAGTAGAGTGTCTCTGTAAAATATTTTATATTTGATATTTATCAAAATATCGAGTAAAAAAAAAGTCTATTTATGTACGTATCAGTCGATCAGAACCTACAAATCATGTAAACAAAGTTACTCACGTAGATGTAGTGAGAGACAACTGAAATTATTCATAGGTAAGACAAAACAGAATAAGGCATATTGGCAGGACATGCGAACTGGGAATATGTTACGTATATATCTATCACTCGGCTGCCAGACCTAGCAAGTAAGACGTTTGATCGTTGATTCACACAGATTACCCCCTGATTCATAAATATTATTATAGTACTCTGTTGTCCCGTTTGTTTTTTGCACCCTCTTGTAATAATTATGTCGAATAAAGTTAGACATATTATTATATATACTAAGAATGCTTTTGCGCAGTATACAAGTATTTTCAATAATGCAACTTTCATTCTTCCAAATGTAACGGGCAAACGAGGCCGCGCGTGATCGTAGCATTAGTTTTGTTTAGAAAGGTCCTAGTTCCGGCTCCAAGGATAAAATTATATTTTCTATTTTTATAATTAGTAATGAGCTGTTCTTCTTTACAAAGTAAACATTAAACACCGAAACATAATATAATAAAATATAAATAAATAAATATCAGGACATTGCTCATATATCGCAATCTAGCCCCAAAGTAAGCGTTAGCTTGTGTTATGGGTACTAGATAACTGATGTATACATACATATTAATATACATAAATACAATATATTGAATATATATAAATACAATATATTGAATATATACAATATATTGAAAATATTCATGCTCATCACACGAACATTTACCGTGGGAATCGAACTTAAATCGAATTTAAAGTGGGAATCGAACCCACGACCTCCGACGCAGAGGCAGTTTCGCTAACGCTACGCCATTCGGCCAACTAACAAACATAATAAAGCACTATTAACAGAAAGTTCGCATTGTATTAACAGAAATGTAGAACTTCCTTGAATGACTTTCCACACAAACTCTGACGCATTAAGATCCTGTTTTTTATATCTGTGCTGGTTGCATCAACTTAAAAAAAAAATGTCAAAGAGGGGTATGAAACACAGAGAAAATGTGTTCCAAAGGACAATGTGCCTGCCTGATACGGGATTCCATAAATCCATGGTGATTTATGGAATCCCGTATCAGGCTGAATCAAATCCAAACTTAATTTTTTATAGACGCGGTCTCTACATTACTACAATTATTACTTTTTTATTTAACATCCGGATTCTAAAGTTATAGGCAAACAAACAAGTTGTAGGTATAAATAAAATCAGTATGACACGAAATGTGCATCGATAAGAAAGTATGCAAAATTAAATTCCGGATATGAAACACAAATTCCTTGTGTCTATGGTTTTTAAAAAAACACTATTTTTTCCTAGACTATTTTGGTTTTGGTTCCTTAGAAAATTTGATACCACCTTTGGTCCTTCTGCAATTCGTTTCCAGCTATTTTATCGTTGGGTGGAAAATTAGGTACTTTTACACAAGAATGCATACCTATCGATCAGTATATATTATAATTATATTTTTTAACTATCAAACTAAATTTTAGTTTACAACTAAGTATTATACTAATGTTATTATCTAACTAGCTTATTTTTCCGTGAAATCTTAATTCGTTGAATCTGTCGGATAATTTGACCTCGTACGTAACAGTGCTATTTTAAAAATTTGTAGTCGATAATCGTAAAACAGGTATGACTCATATAGTGGTTATACGTGACTAATATTTTTTTATCCTCATAAAATGTTTTCTGACATACTTTTAAACCTAGTGCTAACTAGTGATCTAAGAATCCATCTTCATAAATTCTTTGCCCTCCTAGGATTCACTAAACCTATGAAACAAGTGGGAAAAGTTAACCCACTAAAACTTAATAAATAGGATATTTTATCCAGCTTTTTTCATAAAGACTATCGATTTTAAAACCGCGAAAAACTAAAAACAATCTTCGAAATTCAAAAGATGTAAGTTTTTCGGCTGCGTGCCAAATAACTTGTAGGTATACCTATGTAGCACTTTGCCGATTGTTTTATTAATAATATTTTTACCTATACCACCTTGCGGTTAAACATGAAGATACTAGCACCTATACTAAAGAAACTCAAAACGAGTTATTTTTTTACTACCACGCGTAGGTAAAGGTAAGTGTTACTCGGAACGATGTTAGCTTAGCTGTAAAATAAACACTAAAGCATAAGTACCGATAACTGTTAGCGAATTTTAACACGAGGGTGGCACCCTACGCGTCTGTCTGTCCCCCGGTCCCCTCTTAACACTGCAGTATCGATCAGAACCACTTGCGCTTGCATTAAATGGGATCCAAGGTGTTTTACATTCACCTAAATACGGACAGGGTAATACTATCCATACGAATCCGATGTCAAAGGAAAAGCTTCGCTACATAAACTAGGCACTTATACTCGGTTACAAATAAAACTGAGTTACGCGGAATTTTGTTATTGTTACAAGTATTTCAGATACTCCTGCCCGTGACAGATGCAGTGCGTTCCACAATTTTGCATTATCCTGAAACATCAGTTCTTAGGTTTTATGACGACCGAATGGCGGTAGCGAACTTGCCGTCTGCGTCGGAGGTCGTTGGTTCGATTCCCACTACTGGTAAATGTTTGTGTGATGAGCATGAATATTTTCCAGTGTCTGGGTGTTTTTCAATATATTATATTTATGTATATTAGTGTGTATGTATATTTTATCTAGTACCCAAAAAATAAGCTATCGCTTATACTTTGGGGCGAGATTGCGATGTGTGTAATGTTCTGATATATATTTATTTGCCCTCCATCTTGTTGGCTACATTGCCCTTCAAACCGAAACACAGTTATTAAGATATCACTACTTACGGTAGAGTAACTGACACCACGATGATGCGTGATAACAAATCTCTTTTCCCTTAACGTTTAGCAAGTCATGCCTATATTTATTAAACTGTTTGGAATACCCCAAATCCCAAGGTCGAGGTAAATCAGATTCATACACGCCGTACTGTATGGGTACAATGGAAAGTTATTTACACAGGAAAGATAAGTAGGTACCTACTTAAATATACCTACTTATTTTGATAATAGAAGTTACCTAGGATAAAACTGTTACGAACTAATAAGTTTGTTATCTGTTATGACTCTCAACTACACCTACTAGACTTTAGATACCTAACTTACTGATTCTTGGTATACGGACGAATATGCAAAGAATAATAGTTTTAAAATAAGTTAATAACACAAGATGTGAATCTAGTTTGTTTTATTCTCTTGCAGACGTTCACAGCATGGTGCAACAGCCACCTGCGCAAAGCCGGCACCGGCATCGAGAACATCGACGAGGACTTCCGCAACGGCCTCAAGCTGATGCTGCTGCTTGAGGTGATCTCCGGAGAGACGCTGCCCAAGCCCGACCGCGGCAAGATGCGCTTCCACAAGATCGCCAACGTCAACAAGGCCTTGGACTTCATTGCGTCCAAAGGTATTCACATCTTTACCATTATAGACAACAGCTCATCAAAGTTTTCACTGACATGATTGAAGGGGGAGAATCTAGAAGCTAAACCTTCCAGCTAGTTGGCTAGCTCAAAGCCAGGTTGCCAAAACTAGGTGAGAAATTTAGTAGCTATTACGAAGTTTTGTTATGATGTGCTATGGTTCTTGCAGAAAGATCAAGTCTCATAAACCTTCAACTCTTGAAAATATAAGACAGTAGACAAAATTGGCATTGCGTTAACCTTCCAGCTAGTTGGCTCTCTCAAAGCCGGGTTGCCAAAATGAGAAATTTAGCTTTATGAAGTTTTGTTATGATGTGCTATTATTCTTAGAGAAAAATCAAGGCCCTAACCTTCAACTCTTAAGATTATAAGACAGTAGTCAATATTGGCATTGCGTATAAGAAAAACTTAACCTGATTCAAACTATTGCGTTAACTACTCTTTACTAGAATCTCTTAAACATATGGGTGCAAGTGGACCCCCTTGTCAGAACCTGATTAATTTGATTGTCCTTATAAGTAGGTATAGACATAAAAGACTAACGTTTATTGATCAGATAATAAAATATTAATGCCGTTTAGTGGACGTACACTTACAAGCCACAAAGCAGATGTTCAGATTGCTAAGCCAGACAACAATAGAGCAAACACAAAAGTAAAGTCATAGGTTACCTATTTATTAATAATACTGAACTATAATAAAAAAACTCGAGATATTGAATGTGAGCCGCTCAAGTAATATTAATGATAAATTGTATAATATAATATGAACAATGACAATGGCATTATTAACTTACAACGAGACATTTTTCAATGCTATTAAGTTTGCGACGATTATAATAATTAATAAAGAAACATCGTAATATCGCATTTTTATACAATTAATCGTGGGAAAATATTAATAAAAATGGGTTGGTAGGTTAAAGACATCACGAACTTGTTATAAATTAAAGGAAAAATCAGGGCCAACAAAGGTCAGTTTTAAACTGACTACCAAAAGAAATTTTTGCAGTAAAAGTAAAATAAACGTGGTGGTCTGTGATTAAACATTTAACCTCAATTAAGGTTTACATTACTTTTAAACGATAAATTATTATTATCGCTATTCAAACTAAATAAATACTATCTGTACTGGCGTAAGTACCGCCAGCAATTTTCTATGTGGTATAGAATTTAAATGATCTCTAGTCTCTACCTGACCAAAGTATTCGAGGTGTTTTATTCTCAGACCCATTAGGTCAAGGCACCTGTCTCCAACCCACTTGTGGCTTCGTCTCTCTAAAAATAAATTAATGTATAAAGTACTATCCCAGTTTTACTAGAGATCGGAATGAATATGCTGCAGTTGTAGCTATAACTACCTACTGCATAACCTTCGTACTCGTTATGTAGGTAACCCAACACCCGCATGTTAGGTACCATCAGCGTATAAACTTGTGTTTAAAGATAGTCGCAAACCCCATTAATATTTACGTCCAACACTTGTCCTTGAGAAAGAGCAGCAGCAAGCATATTAGGTATACACTAGCGATTCCCCATAATTGAACACCGTAAAGCCAAATAGACTTTAGGATTGAATAGTACAACCATTATTTTATTATTCAACGACAGAATGAACCCATCATCCCAGTAAGATTCTCTTTTTTTTCTTTTGTGGTCCTTCCATGTCAAGTCGTCGGTCCATATGAAATCCCAGATATATTTTAATGATGAAAAGTGAAAATATAAGGCTAAGGCTAGGCTATTTCAAAAGGACAAGAGAACTGCAGTAGAAAGCATTAGGTAGAGGGTCTAGGACACTGTGGTCATTTTAACAAGCTTTTATTAGTGCCACCTGATGTTTGTTTGTCTGTCATCATTATTTTGTCAATAGATGAAAAATAAAGACGCTATATCTAATACGTTAAATGTTGTAAAAGTTTATAGAAATAAGTATTAAAGGTCTCATCACTGATATTTTAGAGATCATTAAAATAATGATTTCTTTTAATCCTCCATTACAGGCGTGAAATTGGTATCCATCGGCGCCGAAGAAATCGTCGACGGCAACCTAAAGATGACGCTTGGTATGATCTGGACAATCATCCTGAGATTCGCTATCCAGGACATCTCAGTAGAAGAAATGACCGCTAAGGTAAGATCGATATTTACTTCGAAATTAACATACTTAACTATGCTATTTATTTTTTGTGAGAGAGATTTAATTTATCACAGGTTGGCTGAACCAATGTAATTCATAACAATATAATTTTTTGAAATAATAATATTTTAGATGTTTTCTTTGATTATATTTTTGCTAAAACATTGAACTTTAGCTAAGTTGGCAAATAGGTAGATATTGCTGCAATCCTTGAGTTTTTATTTTTTGACTCATTGTCATCATTTAGCAATAAGTGAGCCACCAGTACAGTGCACCTTGAAAAATTTGCATATATACATCATCATAATATTGTATGACTAAGTGCATTTTCACGTTTCGGATACGACGAGGACTCGTATCTTTTTAACATGATCAAATTCAACTAGAACTGACTATAATTTAAATGATATTTTTCTTTCAATTTTGTTCGTCTTAAGCAACGCAATGGTCTTTCCACGACAATCAAATTTTATTTGCTTTTTCGTGATTTGTAAGCTATTAATACATTGTTGGCTTGCGGTAGTAAAATTGCGGGAATGGTATTATTATCTTCAGATCTTATGTAAAAATCATATTTTGTTTATCAAGTAAATAATCCTTTACTGGACATTCAAGCTATGATTTTTCAAATTAGTCCAAGAATTGATCATTTTGTGAGTTTCTCACTTCAAACTCTATACTCGGACTAATACCTTAAAATGGTACCTATTTTCAAGCAAAGATTTTGATATGCGCATGTGGAGATGATACTAAACTCCCGCAACTTTACAAATTGCGAAAATACAATTAAATTCTAAATTTGCCGGGCATAGATACCCTTTTTGTTTGCCTTAGGTAAAGCACATTTAACATCATCTCACCTCTGCAGTCACTCCTTCATTGCTGAAGATCGTGGTTCTGGGGTTTTAACTTCGCGCGCATTTAAGTCTTCCACCAGGTTCTGTCAGAGGCCAGTCGTGCAATTGTCTAACATCATATACGTATCTTTATTACAGGAAGGTCTGCTTCTCTGGTGCCAGCGCAAGACTGCACCATACAAGAACGTCAACGTGCAGAACTTCCACCTCTCGTTCAAGGACGGCCTGGCCTTCTGCGCCCTCATCCACAGGCACAGGCCCGACCTGATCGATTACAGCAAACTCTCCAAAGACAACCCTCTCGAGAACTTGAACACCGCATTCGATGTCGCCGAGAAATACCTTGACATCCCCCGCATGTTGGACCCAGACGGTAAGCATTTTGGATCTTATGCCTTAGGTGTTATAATTCAATTTGTTTTACAATCTTCCACTTAAAACCTTATGACCAGTGTGTTTATTGGCTGGAGCAGTACGGGGACTCCCAAAACATAGCAACCACACTTTCTTGGTTTAAGACTTCCCCGTATTTTCTCAATTGAGAATACTCCATACAAAATTAATACAAATTTACTGATCGTCTAATGTAAAAAATGGATGTCCCTTCACGTCACACTCACACGTTGAAAGAACACTTGGAGAAGCGTTCGTTGTTAAATTAGACGATCTCTTTAATGTTTCCTGAAATTCTGTAAATCTAGTCTGAGTCTTACAAACTCTAAAAAGTACTCCAAACGATCCATTAATTGATTTAATTGAAAACGTCTTCAATATCTAAGTAGATAAAGCAGACCTTCAAAAATTTGTATAACATCCGAAGCTTTTAAGCTCAGGTGTATAATCAAGACGTGGAAGTTTGCACAACGAAAACAGTGAATCACAGTCACTACAGTGTATTATGCTGTACATTACAGACCTTATAAACACGCCTAAGCCGGACGAACGCGCGATTATGACCTATGTGTCATGTTACTACCACGCGTTCCAAGGCGCGCAACAGGTACTGAACAATAAAAATGGCTGCCAAAGAATCCGATCCCTAACGCCAGCCTCTGTGTGTCACTTATAGCATGTACCGAATGTATTTTACTTCGTTGTTACAGCTCGTGTTCATTGATGTTCAAGGTTTATACTTTATACCCTTGCTCGTAAAGATCTCACGTTGTCTCTGTAAGCATCACATTTGCCACAATCCAATTTAAATTTAGGTCGGCAGCCCACAAACCAATTTGCTTTTTGTTGCTATCGGTAGACGAATAGTTAGCACTACTATGGATGCTTATGGATTGAACGAATAGGTCTACAAATATCAATAGACACGAGCTTTAGTGTAGGGGAGTGCTTGAAAGGTTTTGGGAGCTATGATTTTGAACCATCACGTCTTGTCCATCATCTGTTTCTGTTGCTTTACGCTTAAGGGGTTTCAATGTTCAAATATAAAACTTTACTTTACCTAATTATCTCATAGAACTTGTATCTTTTTAACTAAGTACTTAACGTCCTTGCCTGATTCGTAAGCTCCCGCTCTCCCCTACATTATTTTTAAATCAAATCATAATATTAAATATGTCCTTAAATAAAAATTTTTGCCCATTCAACTTTAATTCAATACCAATTATCTGTGAGTGAATTAAACATTTATATCATTTAATAGTTCCCCAAATACCTATTGAAGTGCAAAAGATTTTTAATAACCCTGCGTCAAGCTTTATTTTCTGTAATTAACGTTAAGTATAAAAAAGTTTGGGAAGTTTTTATTCTAATAATACCCGCATATTTCATCAATCAATATAGTTTGCTTGTACGGTCCTCTGTTAGTACGCTAACCTTGAGTATAGTCATACGCAGAAATGTAAGACAGGTAACGTACAGAACTCAAAGAGAAAAGCCAATTCTGTTATTCCTAGTAAGGAACATCGGTTTTTTTCAAATCGTTACCTAGAAGTTGATTGTACGAACTGTCTTAGCAGTATTATTACAATAGAAGCATCCCACATCTAAACCATAGTGTAAACATTGCATGAACTAACTCAGTGTCGCTTGCGTGATGCTTGCTAGATCTGCAGAACACCGCCATGCCGGACGAGCGGGCCGTCATGACCTACGTCTCGTCGTACTACCATTGCTTCTCTGGCGCTCAGAAGGTTTGTCATCGTCCTAACGTATCACGTAGTGTATACCGCAATTGTGCCAAAAATCAAAATCATTCCATTCAAATTCTTTGGGTTTATCCAGGGACTGCTTCCTTATAAAATATCATAAATTATTATAGTTATTGCCATCTAACTTACAAATAGTCCTTGATTAGTTTAAAATGGTGGTAACGTAGACCAGCCGCCTAACTACCGAAATAACTACCAAATGGTCGAAATAAATACCATGAAAGAAAGAAAAAGAAAGAGTTAAAAAGATAACCCCTTAGATAATATGCTTGATATTTTCGTATTAAAAAGGTAACTAAAGAATAGCTAAAGACAAGTAATCATAAACTAAAACTTTTTTTTTAATTTTCTACAGGCTGAAACGGCCGCAAACCGCATTTGCAAGGTTCTCAAAGTCAACCAAGAGAACGAACGCCTCATGGAAGAGTACGAGCGTCTTGCCAGCGACGTAAGTAAAAACATTTTTTTAGATCCAAAGCATTCTTACTTGACAATTTCCAGGTTAAAATATTAACAACTTTTAAATTACCATTGCATCTTCATCATTCGAACTAATTTGAATTCAAATTCACATTCTGTCCCTTTAGGAGTCTTCATCCATTGTTGGAAATAGGCCTCCTCGTAAGCACGCCATTTCTTGCATTGTTGGGCTACTGTCGTCGAAAAGTTTGGCAATGTCGTCAGTCCAACGTATTGTTTGCTTGCCGATGTGTCACGCACATTCAGTCTTGCTTTTTTACTTTTGTAGGTAAATAATGTCGATATTATATTATCTGCATGTATCAAAATGTGTTTTGCAGCTTCTTGACTGGATCCGGCGCACCATGCCGTGGCTGAACAGCCGCCAAACCGACAATTCGCTTGCAGGTTGCCAGAAAAAGCTGGAAGACTACCGTACTTACAGGTAAGACGATGAAAACTGCCTGAAACAGCCAGTGTGAAAACGAAAAAAAAATTGGTTGTCTGTAAAGTCGGTTTACTGACGATAGTTGAACGTGACAACTCTCGCTTGCACTTCAAGCCTTACATGGAACGCCTCAGAGCGAGGTAACGCGAGCGAGGTAACGCCGGATGAGTCATGTTTTTTTGTGCGTGCAGCCGGCTCTATCGAATTATAAGACGTTGTCACGTCAAAAGAAATAAAAAGACAAACGAATTTACAAAAGACAATCTAGTTAATTGCAATGACCAAGTCGAAGAAATACTCAAATGTGAAGGTGTTAAAAGTAACAGAAATTTAGCAAATATTAGTGTCTAAAATTCTGCCGAAGAATACAGTATTCATTACATTGTTATACTTGAACTTTTTCAGGCGTAAACACAAGCCACCCCGCGTAGAGCAAAAAGCCAAGCTCGAGACCAATTTCAACACCTTGCAAACTAAACTGCGCCTCAGCAACCGCCCTGCCTACATGCCCACTGAAGGCAAGATGGTCTCTGTAAGTATGCAATACCTTCCTTAAAATATCTCCTTATATTGCGGACATATAAAACATCTTACAGTCTTCATCATTCTTGACTTTACCCGATATTTTTTAATTCGTCAAAAGTACTATTAGGTACTTTTGACGAATTTTATGTTCGCCTCGATTGGCAACTTCAAGTCAGTCAGGACACCATTTTAGTCTCAGAGTCAGTCTCGTTGTTGAGGGATCTATTACCAAAACAACTTTCTTACAGAAAAAAATATGAATCTTTGTTCAGCAAAACTTTTGTTATTTTCAGGACATCGCCGGAGCTTGGAAGGGCCTCGAAATCGCTGAGAAAGCGTTTGAGGAATGGCTTTTGAGTGAAATGATGCGCCTTGAGCGTCTTGAATACCTTGCGCAGAAGTTCAAGCACAAGGCAGACATCCACGAAGACTGGACCAGAGGTCAGTCTAATATTCCTCATGAAACTAACTCCTGATATACTTATCTTCTCTAATGTATAAAATTCTCATACCAATTTTTGTTACCAAACTCCTCCAAAGCAGCTCGACCGATTGTAATGAAATTTTCTGTGTATATTCGGTAGGTCGGAGAGTAGGTCGTGAGCTATTTTTTATATCCCTAATAGCAAAACAACGTTTTCCGGGTCAGCCAGTAATGTTGTAAAATTAAGAAAGATATTTAAATACCAATCTCTCAATCTTCAGCAATCAAGAGTAAAACTACGAAGTGGAAATCACTTTGCAACTTGCATCATAACTTTAACCACCTCCATGGCGCAGCAGGCTTGGTTTTAACCTGAAGATTCAAGGTTGAATTCCCGGCATGGCATAGGATTTTATAATGTTTAAATTAGCCTAGGTCTGGTCTGGGCTTTACTGGCTGTTTCTCTGAAGGATAGAATCCGCAACGAGGACATCCGTAGGAGAACCAAGGTAACCGACATAGGCCAACGGATTAGCAAGCTTAAGTGGCAAAGGGCGGGCCATATCTGTCGCAGAACCGACGGCCGTTGGGGCAGACTTGTTCTGGAATGGAGACCGCGTACCGGTAAGCGCAGCGTAGGACGACCTCCTGCCCGCTGGACCGATGACCTAAAGAAGGTCACTGGTAGCGGGTGGATGAGGAAGGCGGAAGACCTTGTGTGGTGGCGCGCTCTCGGAAAGGCCTATGTCCAGCAGTGGATATCTATAGGCTGATTTAGTAAGGTCTGACTCTGGTCGCGGCTTACCGGCAAAGACATGCCGCCAACGGGAATTATTAACCCCTTCCAAGTTAGTATGTTAAAGTCAATTAATAGCTTGCAATGAATAAAAAAACTATCTTACGTTCGTAGGCAAGGAAGAAATGCTCCAATCGCAGGACTTCCGCCAATGCAAGCTGTACGACATCAAGGCTCTGAAGAAGAAGCACGAAGCTTTCGAGTCAGACCTCGCCGCGCACCAGGACCGCGTGGAGCAAATTGCAGCTATCGCACAGGAATTAAAGTAAGTGGTATGCGATTAGAGCAGGATACTTCAATGATATGATATGAATGCTTTTCCAATATAATCCGGCTCGAAGGACCAAAAATTTTTTAACACAGCGATATATACATCGAGTTTGCTGCAAAATCAAGTATCGGAATTTAATGGTTAACGTAAAGGATCTAATAGGGTGTTTTCTAAGCCCCTCTTCTCTGCACATTTTTGAAGACTACGCCATTTTTTTAACACTACAAGTTATTACTTGACTACGATAGTTGTCGTACTAACTTGAGAAGGGGTAACTCACGCCTAATGCTGTCTACACAACATTGTGCAGGATCGCTAAATCGCTTGGTGGTGCGCCTTTGCTGTTCATAAAAGTCATCGCGAGCAAACAAGCTGGCGGGTAACCTGATGCCAGCGCCCATAAACATTTGCTGCACCAGAGGAACTGAAAATGCGTTGCCGGCTCTTAAGAACTTTATTTAACATTGAATAACCCCATGTTAAGGTTTTGAGAGAACAATGAAGTTTGTTGTTGTAGTTTTGAGGATAGAATTAATTTGAAATGTTAGGAACGATGGCTTGAATAAGTTATTGATTATGTTCTTAATGTTTCCAGCACCCTGGAGTACCACGAGGTGGCGTCAGTGAACACGCGGTGCCAGCGCATCTGCTCGCAGTGGGACCGCCTGGGCGCGCTCACGCAGCGCCGCCGCCTCGCGCTCGACGACGCGGAGCGCGTGCTGGAGCAAATCGACCTGCTGCACCTCGAGTTCGCGAAACGCGCCGCGCCGTTCAACAACTGGTACGCCATGTCTTCATTCGTTCATTATCAAGACGGCAGTCTCCGAGGCCGCCATCTTGATAATGCGCTGGGTAGGAAAAAACTTACAATCCTGACCAGCCTATGCAGCATGCGCACGTAGGATATGTGTCTCTACTTTTGACGCTCTCTTTTCTCTGTCTATCAGTATACAGGAGAAAGAACAGAAGATGGCGACAAAAGCAGAAAGACATATCTCTACGCGCGCACACTAGCCCTGCAGGTAACTGATTCGGGCTTTGTGGCCTGACAACCATGTTTATGCTCAAGCTCCGTGACACAACTCTACTAGGAGTAGGGGAAATTTCAATGCACATACTGTGTCGATGCCCAGCCCTGATACAAACATGATGCCGACTTATGGGACAGTACATTCTCTGCTCAGAGGAGGTCAAGTATAGCCCTGCAAAGGACGTGCTGCTCTTCCTGGTGGCAACCAGACTTGGGAGAAATCTAGACAGCAGCGAGCTCAAAAGATCAGCATAGTCAACGTGCTATTGGGAGCAGATCCCAATTATCGCACCCAGCGAGATTTTAACCCACGCCCCCATAACGATACAGAATCAGCACATAGAAACTAGTCTTGCAGTAGTTCGCAATGTTGTAATAAATATCCCTGTTTTATTGTAATCAATGTATTTATTGGATCATTGAAAAGCAACCAACATCTTTTTCACCTCCCCAGGTTGGACGGCACCCGAGAGGACCTGGTGGACATGTTCATCGTTCACACAATCGAGGAGATCTCGGGGCTCATGGACGCGCACGCGCGCTTCAAGGCCACGCTGGGAGAGGCCGACAAGGAGTACCAGGCCATCGTCAACCTGGTGCACCAGGTCGAGTCCATCGTCAAGCAGCACCAGATTCCCGGAGGCCTGGAGAACCCCTACACCACTCTTACAGCACACGTATGTTTAGTTACTGTTGCTGAAATTATTCTTTTGCAAAAGTGAGAAGAAATCAGAGGAAGAATCAATCAGTTCTTTCGCAGCCATCTCCACCACCAATGCCCCAATCAACCTCGCGGTTATGGGGGCCGAAACACGGGAGGGCACTCGTTCGGTACTTGCTCTTGGCTTGTTCCCGGGGCCCCTTCTTGACTCCCTAGAATTGTTTTCCTCGCTCCTTGTCCCTCTACAAATACGGACTCGCCTCACGCCAACTTCAGTAATCTTTTTGTACCTGTCCAAAGGAACTAAACCGCAAATGGTCGGACGTGAGGCAACTGGTGCCGCAGCGCGACGGCACGCTGGCCGCCGAGCTCCGCAAGCAGCAGAACAACGAAACCCTGAGACGCCAGTTCGCGGAGAAGGCCAACGCCGTCGGGCCCTGGATCGAGCGCCAGATGGACGCCGTCACCGCCATCGGAATGGGCTTGCAGGTTTTTTTTTTATTTTATACTATATAGGCTAGCGCTTGACTGTGATCACACCTAATGGAAAGTGATGATACAGTCTAAGGTGGAACGCACTTGCCTAGAAGATGCCTATTCACTCTTGATTTGAAGGGTTGTAAGTGGCAGGAAAGACACTGCCTGGGAGGGTATTCCAGGCCTTTGCAGTGCGTATCAGGAACGAGGAATCAAACCGCTTCGTACGCGTCATTGGTACGTCGACTATGTATGGGTCCTATGGGGACTATGTATGGAAGCCTTTACGATGCCTTGCCGAACAGGTAATCTTCAGTTGCACAACATGACTGCTGGATACACGACTAGTCACACCCCTAGTTGTGTAAAAATCTGAGCCATCGTAATCGGTACATTGGCTAACCAGCAGCGGGCAGAATTTGTTTACGGTTACGATATATGAATACGTTTTTCTCACATTATAAGTCCCTAGAAAACTTATCGAGCGATTTCGTTGGCAACAGATGTTGTTGTGTTAGGTTTTTTGGCGCAAAGCCATTGCATAGGTAGATGTCAGTGTTACATAAACCTGGAATTGTTTCGACCAGTTCAATCACTGATCTCTATAATATACTAGCACGCTGGACCTCAGACCTCAAGGTATTAATTAACACATTTGATTTTTATCATTTTGGCGCTGATTGTTGCGTAACCTGGCGTGCGCGTCAATTGAACTAAAATAAAATGACATTCAAAACGACGTCCACTAACAACAAAATAATGTCAATTCAGTACCGTGGATTTTCGAGGGGGAGCGCTTCAAATCGGCACAAAAAAGGATCTGTCAATTGTATAGAATGTTTGATACAGCGTACTAGCACGGAATACATAATAGTACCTAACTGTACAGAAGGTTCACTCCGCAAGATGATTTAAAGTAGTAGCGACCCTAGCGCTGACGCAAAAAAGTGCAATTCAGTTCGTGAATAGCGTAAATTTATCTCTTTCGATGTACTAAGGCTGCCTCGTAATCGGGCGCACGCAGCGAGTGAAATAGACCGTACAACATCTAACGCGTGCAACCTAGCCAGCGCGCGGCAGCCATCTGAAATTAGTACGTAGAGACGGCTACTTGTAGTAATAGTATTATGGAGATGAGTAAGTACAATGGGAGGGTGTGGTCGCAGGGCTCACTGGAGGACCAGCTGCACCGGCTGAAGGAGTACGAGGCGGGCGTGTACGCGTACAAGCCGCACATCGAGGAGCTGGAGCGCATCCACCAGGCCGTGCAGGAGGGCATGATCTTCGAGAACAGGTGCTTTCTTGTCTTTTGTATTATGTAGTAACTTCAGAAGTCAGAACTGCCCTTCTATAGAAATCAATTTTTTTTAGTTCCGTCTTCCGTACCCCAAAAGAAAAAAAAAACGGTAATTTATTGGACAAAATGTCGAAAGGAATACCGTATTAATATTTAATTATTTACCGTATTCAATTTGCCTCAAGTACGTAGGTATAACTCAGGCTCCTAAATTGTATTAGGTTTAGTTTTCAACCTTGACCTTGAACTAAATTTTCCTCCAGATATTCACAATACACGATGGAGACGCTCCGCGTGGGCTGGGAGCAGCTGCTGACGTCCATCAACCGCACCATCAACGAGGTGGAGAACCAGATCCTGACGCGCGACTCCAAGGGCATCACGCAGGAGCAGCTCACCGAGTTCCGCGCCTCATTCAACCACTTCGACAAGAACCGCACCGGTATGTGGATTGAAACATCTTCAGTCATTTATTTCTTTCGCCAGCTTTTATTTAACTTTGTTCAATTATTGGCCGGGCCAACTGAAGTTTGAAACGGATAGCCTCAATTGAGAAATTGTGCATGACGTACCTATCTAACGCGTTTAGATTGCATGAAATTTGTGCCTATTCTGTAGTGCAAGATCTCTAAATTAATTTAACGCGTCTAAAAATAGTGCTAACCTTTTCATAATGCTCCCCATGCAAAAAGGTTAACACTATTCTTAGACGCGACAAATTAGTTTAGAAATTTTGCACGACAGAATTGCATCAATTAGCTAAGTGACCTCATTTTAAAACCAATATGGCGGACGGCCCAAAATGGCGATTCTCCTCCTCTTAAAGAAATAAAGCATTAAAAGGGAATCGTTGCTCGCAGGTCGCCTGGCACCTGAAGAGCTGAAATCGTGCCTGGTGTCGCTGGGTTACAGCATCGGCAAAGACCGACAAGGCGAGCTAGACTTCCAGCGTATCCTTGCCGTCGTCGACCCTAACAACACTGGTGAGTTATCGTAACAACCCTTATTCACTATTGTGGTTGTCGTTGTGAAGGCTATTATTAAGCCTAAAGGCGCCTTCAAATTAGCCGCGAAGCGCCGCGCGGTTGCAGTGCGTCTGCAGCGCTGCAGACGCGTTGCTATCGCGCGGCACTTTGCGGCTAATATGAAGGCACCCTAAGTGGTAACCTGCCTTTCTTATTGGACCCAAATCACTCAAAAAGATCTCAAAATGAAACTGTGCTTCAGTTAAAGATCAGATTTCCGTTCAAAACATCAATTTCGACTTCATTTCTCCATAGAATATTTACAAGATCTTTTGCTCATGAAGCTGAGGATAAAATTGTAGATTTATAACATAATTATTTATTTTTTTGTTCCTCAGGCTACGTGTCATTCGACGCGTTCTTAGACTTCATGACGAGGGAATCCACAGACACAGACACCGCTGAGCAGGTCATCGACAGCTTCAGGATTTTGGCTGGTGACAAGGTAAGGACTTTTTGCCATCTGGTAAATGGCACTCACTTAACGTATTCGTAGAGTGAAGCGAGCAATTTCTCGAGCAAACAATATAGCAATGCAACTACAATGAGACAATAAACAATAGAGCTATTTTTCAAGTAAATAATATGGCCATTATAGCCACAGTATGGCCCGGTTTCCACCAAAGCGGAGCGGAGAAGAGGCGTGTTTTGAATAACCAGTCAGATTGCGTTATTTCCAAACCTCACAGAAAAGAGAGATGTCTCATTTTTTTATAGAAATTCGTGTCGCGAGCGAACTAGCGGTACGGCAGAGCGGAGTTGTCTATAGTCGAGACCCTGGCCCGCGCGTGGCTCGCTCCGCGCCACCTTTTTCCCATGCCTCCCACACCCGAAAACATCAAACATCAGTTGATGCTACGATCGTACAGCTCACATTTCCACTACGCATCTCCACTCTGCGTTGGTGGAAATAACCAGACAGCTTCATAGCGCATCTTATTTCGTCTCTTCTTTAGTGGAAAGCGTTACAATAAACATTATATCATTTCCAGCCGTACATAACAGCGGAGGAGCTGAGACGCGAGCTGCCGCCGGACCAGGCGGAGTACTGCGTGGCGCGCATGCCGCCGTACCGCGGACCCAACGCGCCGCCGCACGCGCTCGACTACATGGCCTTCTCCACCGCGCTCTACGGAGAGACCGACCTCTAGGTACATCTCACTCACTCAACTGTCTTACCATCACTACCGTAGATAACACAAGCAAAGGAAACAGTAACATGCCGCCGTACCGCGGACCCAACGCGCCGCCGCACGCGCTCGACTACATGGCCTTCTCCACCGCGCTCTACGGAGAGACCGACCTCTAGGTACATCTCACTCACTCAACTGTCTTACCATCACTACCGTAGATAACACAAGCAAAGGAAACAGTAACATGCCGCCGTACCGCGGACCCAACGCGCCGCCGCACGCGCTCGACTACATGGCCTTCTCCACCGCGCTCTACGGAGAGACCGACCTCTAGGTACATCTCACTCACTCAACTGTCTTACCATCACTACCGTAGATAACACAAGCAAAGGAAACAGTAACATGCCGCCGTACCGCGGACCCAACGCGCCGCCGCACGCGCTCGACTACATGGCCTTCTCCACCGCGCTCTACGGAGAGACCGACCTCTAGGTACATCTCACTCACTCAACTGTCTTACCATCACTACCGTAGATAACACAAGCAAAGGAAACAGTAACATGCCGCCGTACCGCGGGCCCAACGCGCCGCCGCACGCGCTCGACTACATGGCCTTCTCCACCGCGCTCTACGGAGAGACCGACCTCTAGGTACATCTCACTCACTCAACTGTCTTACCATCACTACCGTCGATAACACAAGCAAAGGAAACAGTAACATGCCGCCGTACCGCGGGCCCAACGCGCCGCCGCACACGCTCGACTACATGGCCTTCTCCACCGCGCTCTACGGAGAGACCGACCTCTAGGTACATCTCACTCACTCAACTGTCTTACCATCACTACCGTAGATAACACAAGCAAAGGAAACAGTAACATGCCGCCGTACCGCGGGCCCAACGCGCCGCCGCACGCGCTCGACTACATGGCCTTCTCCACCGCGCTCTACGGAGAGACCGACCTCTAGGTACATCTCACTCACTCAACTGTCTTACCATCACTACCGTAGATAACACAAGCAAAGGAAACAGTAACATGCCGCCGTACCGCGGACCCAACGCGCCGCCGCACGCGCTCGACTACATGGCCTTCTCCACCGCGCTCTACGGAGAGACCGACCTCTAGGTACATCTCACTCACTCAACTGTCTTACCATCACTACCGTAGATAACACAAGCAAAGGAAACAGTAACATGCCGCCGTACCGCGGGCCCAACGCGCCGCCGCACGCGCTCGACTACATGGCCTTCTCCACCGCGCTCTACGGAGAGACCGACCTCTAGGTACATCTCACTCACTCAACTGTCTTACCATCACTACCGTAGATAACACAAGCAAAGGAAACAGTAACATGCCGCCGTACCGCGGGCCCAACGCGCCGCCGCACGCGCTCGACTACATGGCCTTCTCCACCGCGCTCTACGGAGAGACCGACCTCTAGGTACATCTCACTCACTCAACTGTCTTACCATCACTACCGTCGATAACACAAGCAAAGGAAACAGTATCATGCCGCCGTACCGCGGGCCCAACGCGCCGCCGCACGCGCTCGACTACATGGCCTTCTCCACCGCGCTCTACGGAGAGACCGACCTCTAGGTACATCTCACTCACTCAACTGTCTTACCATCACTACCGTATATATTTTCTTTACTGTATACAAGTTAGTACTTGACTGCGAACTCACCTAATGGTAAGTCATGATGCAGCCTAAGACGTTATCGTACTAACTTGGAAGGGTAAGTAAATTTCATCGCACCGGAACCCTAAATCGCTTGGCGGTGCGTCTTTGCTGCATGTCGCACCTACCAACGTATCCGTGAGAGTGAGAAAGACAAAAATAAATTCAATAAACCTTAAATAAATTTATGATACATAATATAAGATTTTAATCATGTCTCTTCAGATACAGGTCCTATCATCAGAAATCATCTTGAAAATCCCTATTGGAGGGTAGAAATCATCTCAACATGACAAGAGGAAGACCTTGGCCGAGTTCCCAACACTAAAATCAAGATGGCCAACAACGCAGTAACTATTGTTACAATGATGTTATAACACAAAAATTATTTCCCTTAATTTGACCTCTTCATAATTTATCTCGCCCTAAACAGGTCAAATTCAAAGAAAATAAATTTTTGTGCAAAAAATAAATATTAGTCTAAATAATTTATAACAGTTCTGTATTAAAAAAGTGCAATGTTAAAACCAAAAATGCCATTAACTTTTGTACCGTGAAGTTATTCCCTATTTACTTACTTTTGGCTCAAATCAGAAGGAACATCTGTATTTTAACTGTACTATTTATATATTAGTGTTAGGTATTTTTATCTTTTGTATGAAAATTATATCAGGGAAGTCACAAAACAATTATTTGTAAGTTAAAAATGGTGCTAATGTTAGGCTTGACTAATGTGTGACACCAAAATAAGACTCATTCACATTGTAAGAATGTTTTTGTTACAGTTTATTTATTTATAAGCGAACATTATTTATATTAGTTTGACTTTTTTTTTTATTGACTGCCACTAGTAATTATTGTACTTTGTTGGTAGGTACCTTTTACTTTTAACATTATGTAAGTGAATATTGAATCTAATAAAAGTTGCAGGGAAGTGTCACACAAATTATTTATTTATCCATAGAACGCCATAACTTGCCTGCATCTATTTATTTATTTGAATATATCATTTTTTATGATATTCGTTTGTGAGAGTATTTATGTGCGAGTACTCAAAATAAATGATCTGCCATATTATTTTGTCTTTTAATCATGACTGTGTTGTTAATCCAACCGTTTAAATTGAGGAAGCAGTGGTATGTAGATTAAGAATGAATTATTTGCCCAAAAAGTATACTAACTCGAATGTACAGCTAATTAAATAAAGAGCTCTTAAACTAATCAATCTTTTATTTATTTCATTTAAATTACAGTATGGCACCATTTCAATAATGTGGTGCAAAATAAATTTACAATAAGCAATATGTACAGAGTGGAAATAAGAAATATAAGATAGCAATATGTCAAAACTGAATAAACCTAACATAAGTTTATTAAATCCAATTTTCAGATTGTTTACTTAGGTAATAACATAAAAAATTCTTACTTAAATTCAACTAGCATTACCACTCTAAAATTTTGAAATATATTATTGTTTCAAATTAAACTTGCTCCACTCTGTGTAAATGTATTATATACTTATGTACTGTGGTGGCGTTTTATTTCTTTAGACAACTTCTGTTCATTTAACTTTTTTCAAGACAGGATACTATGCTGATTTAGATCATTTTCAGATTCAACAATGAATAATTATTTATTTTTATGTTTGTGTTTTACATATTTTAGATATAATACAATAAAATAAATGTTACAAGATACAATAATTTAATAAAATATCTATTATGAATTTAAACTACAAATAAATGTTAACAGTCACAACACATAAAACCTATTTCTCTAACACTTACAGTATTATAATTTTTCAACACTTGAGTTGTTTTGCAAATTGCAAAATACTTGCTGAAATGCTCTAATCCTAAATGTACATTGAGCTAGCTATAAAGGAACCAAAAGTCAACCAACTTAAACATGTATTTCAACAGATCTGTAGATACAGTTTATAAAATCTCTGGCGTCGTTAATACTACTTTATATTACAAATATTTTTTTAAGAAATAGCTTTTCTTTTTATATATGCACAATGGCTAAGACCAAGTTACTAAAGTAGTGTATGTGCAAAAACAAAGGAACAAAAAGGTCCGTCATGACCTTTGGAGTGAGTAGGTACTACCTCAATGCCAGGCAGACATATGCATAAACATATTAAATAATAAGTTTCAACACTTGCAAGCAATTTTAACAATCAGAAATTGGTTTGGGTTTGTTTACTTATATTGTAAAAAAAAAAATTTAATTTTGAGTAAAATATGATCATAGAAAATTGCTAAAAAAAATCAGACTGAACTTGATTGCTTACTAAACAATGTACCTACTTCATTTTTTTTATTATTACTTGCCCTCTCTTTCTTTTTTCGCCTCAGCAGCTGTTAGCAATGCACTTTTAATTCCAACCTTCTTCAACTCCTCAACTAGCTCCCCGGACTGATGCATCTGAAGCATTATGTCGCAGCCCCCAACAAATTCACCGTTGATAAAAACTTGTGGGATTGTTGGCCAGTTGGAATACTCTTTGATGCCTGTAAGTAAAACAATAAAATTTAATTCTTGAGAAATGCAGTAAGTATTGATAAACCCTTCTTCAGGTGGACAGACAATTGTATAAGTCTACTTGTACCTCCACCACTAACTAACCACTCCACCGCTAACCACCTGTCCTGCAGGAAACATGGATTTTACTACGATAAAAAAATCAAGCTGTTAATCGAGGCTACAATCTATCTTCATTCTAAATTTCAGTCAAATTTCTAGTGCAGCATGCAGTAGAAAAAAGCACGAAGTAGATTCACATTCAAGCTCATCACACAAACATTTAACAGTAGTGGGAATCAAACCATAACCTCCAACACAGAAGGCAGGTACGCTGCCGCTACGCATCTATGTTGCGTGTCTGTGTAGACACTTATAATAATAGTGAATGAAATATGTGAATCTGGTAATAATGATAAAGATCAGGGGTCATACCACCATCTCTTAACGCAGTAATGTTGCACTATTGTTTTGACATTTTCATACTTTTGTATGAACGGTGGTACAGTCCTAGATCATAGAAATCTACTAATAGAATGGTTTAAATACATGATACATGAATCCTGATAACAATACACACTTTTATTCTAGCAAATCCTGAAAAAATAATATAGATTCGAAACAAATTACATAATTATATGAAATAACAAACAAAACAAACATACCTTGTCTTAGGTTCTCGTCGGCCAAAACATCGTGGCTGTCGTATGGCACGGCATGCATTCTCATTATTTGAACCACCGCATTACTGAAACCGCACCTCGGGGCGTCGGGGACACCTTTCATAAAGACGACAACCTTATTACTTTTTACTATTTTATCAATTTTATCATTGATCGCCGCATCCGCAAATAAACGGTAAGTTAACTTGAAGGTGTTGTTACAAATTGGAAAAACGTTTCTTCTTAGTATTGAGTTCATTGTTTTCTTTGTTCTATTTATTCAACTTATCTAATTATGATGAAATTAAATGAAATTGGAATTAAAAATAAATTTTCAATTTCACTTTTTCTGAAAATCTGTCAAAGTTATATTTGTCTGTGTCAGACGTCGGTATTGTCAAAAAATGTCAATAATAATTGTCATCTAAAATCAGCGATATCCACAGATGAACTATGAGATATCAAAATTATGGAGGCGACCCATCACAGACCTAAGAAATTATACTGGCCCTATGTACAAAATTAGCATGACTATTTTAAGCTATTGCATAGCTTCTATCGTGGACCTTGAGCGTGGAGACCGAATCCAGAAATTCCGTAACGAAAATAACCTAACACCCCCACTCTGACCGGCACAGCGGTGATACTTTTTAGTTTTGCCATTAATTGTCGATGAATAGCAGAACTTTTAATGACCTTTTTGAAATATCCCGCTTGTCTCTTTAGTTCAGCAACTCGTCTATAGGTGGCATTGGTTGTATAATTATAATTGCATAATATGTTGTTAAAAAAAACAGCTATGCAATAGCTTTACCGCGGCAGTCTTCGAGTGACACACGTCTTTTTTTTATTTAATCTGTCAACTAGCGTATAAGATGGCGTCAACTAGGGTACCTAGGTGACGCCATCTTATACCTTAATAAATGAATATGAACTTAAGACAACTAATCTTGGCGCTCATAATGGCGCCGTATGTCACGCAAAGTCAGGATAGAATGAATGAATGAATGAATGGGGGAATGAATGAATGCCTCTATAGTTATGTTAAGTCATTGTAGGAAAGATAATACCTATTTCTAGCTAATCTGTTATCTGTAAAGTGTGGCCTAGTGTGGCTGTGGCTCGGGCTGTGGTACCGTAAAACGGGGATACTAGGAACGGCGGGGTAAATAGGAATAAATTTCTGACTTTCTAAACTGTCCTGTTTTTTGTCATCCTAAGCATGAGAGATCCATTGTTTTTTATTTTTGAACGAGCTTATTATTTTTGCTACTGGCAAGACTAACCAGTTTTAAACTAGCCAATCAGGTTATATTAAAAAATCGCGTTGAAAGTGAGGTCGTCGTGGACACGTGAAATTTGTTGTTTTTAACTTTAAGTTTTTGATGTGTTCTAATGAGGAATTGTTGAAATTGATTTAATTATTATAATAATAGTGGATTGAAATTTGAAGGAACATTAAGAGGTAAGCAAATAATTGCGTAATTTCATCGTAAACCTTAATTTTAGATGAATGCTCGTTTTAAGGTCATTTTGGGGATAAAAGGAACGCGAAGGGGGGAAATAGGCACATGAACAGGCCTAATTGGAACAGCACGGGGGCTATTTGGTACGAACAAGAGGTAAATAGGAATCATGAAATAGGGTTGTCAAAAACCAAAGTTTAATTACTATAATACTTAATTAAAGTTAATTTTACTTCTAAATTTATTAAAGTTAAAAACGATTACTATTAAACTTATTAAAGTTAAAAACTATTACTATTGAACTTATTAAAGTTAAAAACTATTTATTAAAAACTTCTTTTGGCCGTAATCCATTATTTACATTATACACAATAAAAAAAATGAATATTTAAGTAAAGTTTATGGGTGCCAAAAATGCTTGATTTGCCACCAACAGTCAGGCCACCGTTCGCTCAGCAGCCACCTATAGAATTTTGACAGATGGCGCTACTGTTTTTTTAATTATGATTAATGAATTTAATCTATTATGAATAATGATTGATATAATCTAAATTATTAATTTTATTCTTCATTGAGTGAAGCATTGTATTCAAATAGTACAACTGTTTTCTTAAAAATATTATAATGTCTTAATGTTTTTTTTCAGAATGCCTCCTCCTATGTGTAACTACACACCCAAGCCAGCCGCTAAGCGTTACATAAAGTACTTCATTTTTTTATTTAAGTAACTTGTAAGCTAAACATTTAATAGTAAATTTGTTTATGCTATTCTAAAGAGAAGGCTATAAATAAATAAGGAATAGACTGATTATAATACTGTTTTTCTAGCTCAATGTCATATTTTTGTTACTTGTATTATGTACCCTAGCTACAATAAAAACTTGATCTCAAAAAGTTTTTATTTTTACTATACCTACCTACAGTCTACACACATAAAATAAGATAAGCAGCATGATTAGATTAAATAAACTGAAACTTTTTTAAATTAGGTAGGTAGGTACCTACTTACTTTGGATAAATATTGGATTTGGATAGACAGCCCTGAGTAAAATTCCTATTAACCCCTCTCTTGTACCTATTATCCCCATCGGGGGTAAATTGGAATCCAGCATAGTTTTTGGTGAATATTTTAAAACCTGGCAATATTTTGAGAATCCAAAGCTACATAACATCTAAAACAGCTTACCGGACATTCAAAACTGTACCACAACACACCCTATTTGTTGCGGAAGAAGGTTTAATTTCCAGTTGAAGTTGAAGATCGGACCTATTTACCCCGTTTTACGGTAGGTATTATTTTCTTTCCACTAAAGCAGCAATGTATAGCGAACCATAGACAACAGTGAAAGATACAGAATAAGGGCCGTGAAAACGTTGTATTCATTTTATGGTCTGTGGTGTTAAGTGTCTATACTCTATGTTGTCTTTGGATAACTAACAGCATTCAGTTCAGCAAATGAGCAAACAGCATTGAAACAGCATTGGTCTGTGGCTTTGGTTGATTGATGGTTGATTTATTAAACGCTTGATAAAAAAATAGTTTAAAATGGAAAATACTGAAGAAATATTCAATTTCCTAGAAGATTTTTCGAAACGTAAGCCGAAAACCATACCACAAGAACTCAATAACTATTTGGCGTATGTGGCGCGCACCGGTGACCCCGTGTACCAGTGGTCCATTGTAAAGTGTTTGTTCAAAGAGAAGCTTCTCAACGTTCTGACAGACTTCTACGAAACGAATCCAGGTATTGAAATTCCTCCATACCCTAACGTGGACCCTTTTAACTACGATATAATGAAGAATAGCTTGATTGAAAAGCTCGATTCTTTCAACTCCGCTCCTTTTACCGTTCAACGAATCTGCGAGCTGCTTACCTTCCCTCGGAAGCAATATAATCGCATTGACAAGTATATGAGGGCAATAGAAAAGAACATACTAGTTGTCAGCACTAGAGAGCCTGGCCACCAGCGTCATCCTGAGCCAGAAAATGGTGAACCAATGGAACCGATCGTAAACGGGTCTGACAATAACTCTGATTACAATGTTGATGTTGAAATGGAAGATATGTCATGGAAAGAAAACTCCGACTCGAGGCTGGCTTCTGAGCCACAGCCCAGCTCATCCGACACACATATTTCTGTAGATGATATAGAAGCACGACTTCAATCTAAAGGAAGCGCCATGGATACACAGACTAGAGTTTCTCCACAATACGAGTCTCTTACTCCTCCTGAATTGAATCTAAATGACAGTCCCGAAGATACTTTCCAACAAGAAAAAGAAATGACTGCATCTACAAGTAGTAACGAAGATGCAACTAATAATAATAGTGCACCAATTGATGAACCATCAGAGTCTAAAACTGATGTAGAAATGAAGTGTGACAATGAAGAACCAAGTCCAACAATTGTCATCCCTGAAATTAAGGTTGATGATGCTGAAATGACAGAGCTTAAGCTTAGAGAAGAGAAACCAGATCCAATAGTAGAAGACATCAAGAATAAAAATGTTGAATCTTCGCAGAGTCATGTGTCAACAGATGAGAGTAGCTCAGATTCCACAACAAAAGAAGAAGTAGAGTCAAAACCACCAGAAGTTGCACCAGAAGTGTCATCAAGTGAAGAAAGCTCATCGTCCAGTGATAATACAGACGGCAACAGCAACTCTCCTAAAGATGATCAAGTGGATGTTCAAGAGGAACTCGTGGCAGACAAGAATCCCATTAAAACACCTGAAGTTGAACCTACTGAAACAATTGAACCTCAAACACATGAAGAACAAGAAGAGAATCATAAGGTTACTGAAGAACCTAAAACTTTGCCTAATAAAATACAATCAGATAACTACTCAATATCTGATGTGCAATCAGAATTGACACAAGTTCCTATAGAAGAAGAAGAAAAAACAGAAGATACTCCATCTGGAGAAACAGATAAAAAAGAAATTGAGTGTGAGAATAATACAAAAGAAGAGGCAAAAGAAGATAGCCCTACTCCAATAGGTGAAAATGTAGAAACTTAAAATTTTTTTTGAGAATAGTTTAAGACTGAATGTGTAGAATGTAGAATATTAATAATTCCATAGGTAAGAAATACACATCTCCAATTCAATACTTTTTATAAGTACCCTATTTGACTTGTTAAATTATGTATGAGTTTCCCTTTATTGCAGGCTTGAGTGTTAAAAAAAACTGTAGCTGCAAATAAATTATTGCAGTGAAACTACTACTTAAACTATATTCAGGATAAAAACCTATTTGACAACTTTCTCCCATCAAATCAGTGCAGCAAAACTTGAATGAATATCTAAAAAAGTTTTTTTTTACTTAAAAAATAGTAAAGATAGGTTGTAATTTATTAATTATTATTATTTTATAAGTTCTAATTATATTGACATGAAAAATAAATAATTGTACCTTTTCAAAGGAATTTAAAGTGAGTTAGAACTTTTTAGTAACTCATAATAAAACTAGCTATTTCATGTAGAGATGTTTTGTTTTCTTGAGATAAGGGATACATATGAAAATGTCCTCTTTTGAATTGAATACTATAAAAAAATAAAAGCCAAATTTTCCTTTCAAAAGTTTATTTTTTTAAAACATAAACCATTAAAACAATATTCTACAAAAATGTAAAATGTCAAAATAATATTTTTCATACACTACCACAATTTCATAAGTACACACACCTCACAGGTTAGACCTATATGCTGTAAATATCTATAAAATTAACTAGATTATAGTAGTGTTATTATCTCCAGACTCTGTCATAAATCATTCGAGTGTTGCGCTTTTATTGTTCTGCAGTAATGCACAACTCAATAAAATGTCCTCTTTTGTATTGAATACTATAAAAAACTAAAAGCCAAATTTTTCTTTCATAAAGTTTATTTTTTTAAAACATAAACCATTAAAACAATATTCTACAAAAATGTAAAATGTCAAAATAATATTTTTCATACACTACCACAATTTCATAAGTACACACACCTCACAGGTTAGACCTATATGCTGTAAATATCTATAAAATTAACTAGAAGTAGTGTTATTATCTCGCTGCAGACTCGGTCATAAACCATTCGAGTGTTTCGGTTTTGTTGTTCTGCAGTAATGCACAACTCAATAAAGAACAGAAAAAGCGAAACACTCGAATGATTTATGACTGAGTCTGCAGCGAGATAATAACACTACTTATAAAAGAACATCAGTCTAATTATACTATGTTTATATTGTACATACTTCATGGTACAAATATAATTTTATTATTTTCATACAACTGTAACAACGTTCATGATATACAGCAAAATATCTTCAGTAGGTAGAATTCTTTACAATTATTTGCTCCCAGGCTCGATGTTTGAAAAAAGCAATACCAGCTATAATTAGGAACATGCACATTTTAATAAATAAATGAGTAGGATTGGGTATTTGACTCCATTCTTTTATCACATTATAAAATAGGATAAAAATATGACGAACACTAAAAAAAAATAAATAAAATCGATCAAATTACAAATAAGTTATAAGCATTTAAAAATTTCTGATTAGACAGAGATAGCGATATTAAATTGTGACGTCACACCTCACGAATGCCATAGTAGCTTCGTACAGCTTCATACAAATTTTCGTTTTGCGAGAAAGGGATAGAAGACCCTCCCACTCCAAAATTAAAATGCCTGTAACTTTGTAAATCTTTCTTGGATTTCAATTTTTTTTTCAGCGTACTTTTTTTTATTTTTATTCTAGTTTACAATAAAATAATAATATTTATCAAATTTAAAAGTAGGAAAATACCTAATTCTTTTGAAAGTGGATCTAGGTACATAAAGAAGCCTATAATTTAATGTCTTCACAAATCTAGGAACCTATAATGTTAGTATCTAGAGGTCTATTATAATTCTTCACACAATCTGGATATTCTGTACTTCACTCTATCAAAGTGGATATCCGCCGATTAATTTTAAAAGATTATTGATATAAAATAAACTAGAGCTCTACTTTAAAATAAGTATAGCTCAATATTACGCTTTGCGTTATCATGTAATAAAAAAATACTATTTACAAAATATGCTATCTAATGACAAATAAGTACCTAATTCCATCTTTAATAACGTTTTCCACCTAATACTTTAAGTTCGTTGCGCATAATTTTCCCCGCCACGTTACGAGGTATAGCATCTACGAAGGCTACACCTCCTTCAAGGTGCTTATATTTAGTCAGTTTCTGGGCGACAAAGTCATAGACTTGCTTCTCCGTAAGTTTCTGGTTCGGCTTTAAAACAACAAAGGCTTTAGGGACTTCCCCGGCAAGCGAGTGCGGCATGCCCACAACAGCGACATCTGCTACTTCAGGTTTCTCCATAATTACGCTTTCGATTTCGGTTGGTGATACCTGAAAAAGCATTTACGTCAAATCACTGTCAAAAAACCACGTGAGTGAAACACTTTAGACACAAAGTTTGGAATAACACCTAAAATGAAACTCCATTTGACGAGGGGTCTTCTTGACTGACCGAAGTCAGTCAGGATACGAGCCTCGAGGCTGGGCCTTCTTGCTCGGGTCACAGATAATATCTCGGGTATTACTTCACAAGTAGCTTTTTTATATATTTATGTGTGATTTCACCAATCGCTCGTAAGATGACGCAGTCTTCAGTTAGCTCGCGCTAACGAGTTCCATACCGAATCTTTATACGTGATTGCATGCGTGCAATCTGTTGACTAGTAAGAGTCACTTTCATTCTAGATTTTCCTAGTGACGGGATTTTCGTCACGCAAAAAATGCATTTTCTTTCGCCTAGCCCCCTGCGCAATAACCTTCTAAAATAAACTTTGGTTTTTTTTTACTATCATTATAATTATTTTCTGTATTGTAGGGAATCTATAGCTGCATTAAAACGTTAAATTCTTACAAAAAGAATCTCATGGCATTTTATAATTTCCTGGGTAGGTATATAAATCTGATAGTATTGGATCGTACCTGGTTACCCTTGACCTTGATGAGCTCTTTAGTGCGGTCAACAATGTAGAAGTAGTGATCTTCGTCATAGTACGCGACGTCTCCCGTGTGCAACCAACCCTCACTGTCTACCGTTTCTTTGGTGGCTTTCTCGTTGTTCCAATAGCCTTTCATGACCTGGAAAAGTCAAAAGTTTGTTCTGGAAAAACACTGCGGCTTTCCCTCGACTCCTTTTCATATACTTTCTGAGTAAGGGCATATTCATTATCTTTAGCAAGGGTGACATCTCCGATGAGATGGGTTTGGCCGTAGTCAACCACTCAGCCTAATTAAGGGATACCTTAAATTGGGTTACTTTTGTTTTTAGACCTATTTCCCTGATTAATTTGTGACTAAAACGTTAAACTCGTGAGAAATATAACCTGCGGTCCTCTCAATAACAGCTCTCCAGATTGATGAGGGCCCAAAGCTTCGCCTGTGGTCAGGGATATTACCCTCGCCTGCGTTGAAGGCACCAGCTGTCCCACGGATCCCACTTTCCCGTATGGATAGATATACGGTGTCATAAGTGTAACGGGGGAGCTCTCAGTCATACCGTAACCTGCAATGAGGGATTTAGCTACAAAATATGGCCAATTAGTTTACATTTCAAGTAGCAAAACGTTTTGATCCTGATAAAATTATAGTTCATTCCAAAATATTAAATTATTCATACACTTACACTACACACTATAAACACTTGACAAATAGACAATACACTTTGTCTATTTATCAAAAAAGGCAGTTAAAGAAGTAGCACACATAAATCGGCAAACTGTAGATAAAATTGGGTACAGGGTAGCTAATAGCTTCCTCCCTCGCTATACCAACCAAGCCTAAGTATACCTATATTCAGAGTCAGTCTAGCTCTTCTTCTTAGCTGTTATCCCAGCTTATGCCAGGGTCTGCTTTTCTGCTTAGACGTTTCCACTTAGCACACGCCAAGCGTGAGATAACAGCATAAAGAGATAGAAAATTATAAAACTCAAACGTCTATCTATGTCTCAGAATTCGTTGGCATGTGCATCAGAGAGTAAGTCTTTAAGTAGCTGTTGCTGTAACAGAAAAAATGTCTAGCTTGAAAGTTGCATACCTTGTAGCAGCTTAATCTGGTCCTTAGTTTTTTCGCACTTCAGCAGAAACTTCTCCAGCATGCTATCCGTTGTTGGAGCGGCGCCCACCATGATGGTCTCCACTGATTGCAGATGCTCCTTCTTGACCATCGGGTGCGTGGCCATGAACGCTAGTAACGATGGCACTACGAACAGTGTGGTGGGCTGATACTCCATCAGACAGTTGATGTAATCTTCTGGCGTGAATCTAAAAGAGATACATTTTGTTTTAATGCTGCCCACCTAGCAAAATTATACATTGTACCAAAAGTATAGTGCCACAAAGTTATATCAAATAATGATAGCCACGGGCATACATTTTGTATTCGTCTACAACAGAACTCATGGAAATTACGTTGCCAAAAAGTTCTAGATAATTTCAATAATATTAGGAGAAAAATAAAATATGGAATAAGGAATTAGAAGCAAAGAGATATCTTACTTTGGTATAGAAACAATGTGATATCCTAAGACGAGGTTATAGTTCAAAATTCCATTGAAACCGTAGATGTGGAAAAATGGAGGAACTGTTAAAACGACATCTCCTTTACCTGGAAAAAAGTCACTAGTTTAAAAACCTTCAGGGATAGGGATTTGAGTAGAACACTTCACTGGCGCAGTCAGTAGTGCACTCGGATTTGAGCGGAAGGTCCCGAATTCGATGCCCAGCCCTGGCCAGTTTGGAATTTTATAATTTCTAAATTGGCTCCGGTCTAGTCTGGTAAGAGGCTTCGGCCGCGGCTAGTTAGGTACCTACCAGGAAAATACACCGCCAAGAAATTTAGCGTTCCGGTGTGATGCTCCGTAGCAAGCGTTAGGGGTTTGTCACCCTCCAAGTTAGTACGATAATATCTTCGGATACATCGATACCTAACATCGTGTAAAAATAAAAAGAAGAGATCGTCTTATCTGAAAATGAACGCCCCTCCACGCGTGTTTACGCTTACACGTTGAAAAAACAATGTAGTGGAGCGGCATTCATTTTTATATTAGAAGATGTCTACTAACTTGTGATGTGTAAAAAAATAAAAGGAAGCAAGTGAGACCTTACCCTTTTCACCTTCATATTTCATCATCTTAGGAGCCTGTACTTGCTTCAAATTGGAAACTAAATTTTTGTGCGTTAACATCACGCCTTTGGGCATGCCGGTCGTTCCGCTGGAGTAGGGGATCAAGCAGAGGTCGTCGGCGCTCACTGGCGGCAGGTCGGCTTTGTGGTCGGCCATTAGAAGCGATCTTAGCCCAAAAATACCTGTTAACCAAAATTCAGATGTAATTACAGGCTTGTGAAGGTGGAAATAACTCTTAGCAATAGACATAATACATATATCCGGTCGCAAAATAGATCACGTGGACACCGCAGCTAACTGTCATTGTCATACATTTTTTTTTAATTCCTTAAAAGCGTACTGAGGCGGCAACTACCATTAAAGGCATCTTAGGAATGGAAAGATGTCTAAGATACATAATAATTATCATGTATGGATAAGATGAAAATGATTATTCTGCAGTTGGCTATTTTTATGCGTTATGTTTCAGAATTTCCTGTGAAAAGGTCTTGCATATAAATCGATTAACAACATCTGAGATAGAAACAATAAGTATTTAGGTAGGACGTTAGTTTGCATAGTATTATACGAAAGAACATTTTTTTATACCTTTGGCTTTGTCGTCTTCTCCTCCGACCCAAATGGTGCCCTTATAATCCTTGAGCGACTTGCTGACTTCCATCGCGACAGGCATGAACATCTCGATGGTGGCTATCGCCTTCACATTGCAGTCAGTGAATTGGCGACCCACCTCCTCTGCAATCAATTTAATTTAATTGTACCTAACCATATACTTAGGTAACTATAACATAAATACTTAGGTAGGTAGGTCCTAACTCCTACCTATAAGTAGGTATTAAATTAAGTAAATCCTTAGCTTCTTTCGCAAGCCTAACAGACAGAAACCCCCGATAGATAAATAGAGGAAAGATTCACGATTATCTTTTTGAATAGTGTTTTACACACTTAGGAAATAATTCCTATAAATTTAAATACGAATCAAAATTTTTCACTCGCAGCGGGATTTGAACCCGCGTCCCCCAGCTTTCGCGGCTGTGTGCTCTGACCGCTGAGCTATACGAGCCATATCCCCCTGCGGTGAAATAGTCCTGCCCGAGGACCCAATAATACGAATCGAAAATTTCACCGCAGGGGGATATGGCTCGTATAGATCAGCGGTCAGAGCACCCAGCCGCGAAAGCTGGGCGACGCGGGTTCAAATCCTGCTGCGAGTGAACAATTTTTATTCGTATTTAAATTTATAAGAGTCACGATGCTTAGACATGCGGAGAGCTTTGATGAACGCAAATAAATGACCTTGTTATAGACCTTAGTCTTTGAATGAAATTACATAGGAGCTGCTCACGAAGAACAGTAGGTAAGTAAGGGAAAAAGAGACTCCTAAAGTGCTTCACTACACCCGGAAACATGGTCAACGGTTTGTCAGAAGGCCAAAGATAAGTATATTCCGTAAGTGAAGGGCCCGTGGTCCCACCATTTGTCATTTGACCCACGTCTTGAACCATGGTAGTTATACAATTATGAACCATGGTAGTGATACAATTATGAGTCCATCCTATTTTCATAAGATGCCATTAGCATTTATTTTCAAAAGATAGCAACCTTGTATCTTAATACGGTGCGTTTATTTTCAAGGGATAGGCTTGCTTTCATAGGAATATAATTGCGATTTTAAAAGTAGGTAAACTGATCTATTCTTGGTTTGCGTGTTAGAGACTTAATTAGGTACTATGTCTTGATGACTAATCAAATAGATAAATGACTAGATACCTACCTATTTATTACTTAATTAAACTGTAGACACTACTATGGGTCAAGATTTAAGAAGTTATCTTTTACATATTAGGTATTACGAGTGTATTATCGATAGAATACGCGTAATATGAGGATGTAGATTGTAGACATGGAGTTGGTAATTGATATCTAGATCTATACACGTATTATAGTGCCAAACAGTTATTGAGGATGTCGCTGTTTGCGTCGAATTTTGTTTAATAATTGCTAACCCCGAAGTACCGACGCGACATTAGTTCCAGTTTTGGCCACCGGACCAGAACAGTTATTTGATATGCAAGGCCGCAAAGTGGATTTTTGGGCCGAGTGTCAAAGACACGAGACCCCATAGTTATTTGTTATTATTTATCACGATCAGAAAAAAAATGAGATAAGTACTTTTTTTTCTACTTTTATTTTGGATGCGTTCAGAAATATCAATTTCTAAGAACCAACGATAATAGAAGATTAAGAAAAAAATAACAACAATTAGATAAACAATAAGTAAATAATATCATGGATTTAATTAGATTTCCTTTATAATTAATAAAACTAAATAGGAGTTATTATTTTTATTGATATTCTAAGAAAATGTAAAAACAAAAAGTAATGTACGTACACCTATACAAACTCAAAGGTCGAACTTCGTTACTGACCGTATGCATTATTTAAAAAAAAAAGGAGTCTTCAGTTTAATGGTAGCACCACACATGGCTATGTATTTGCCTATTTTTATATTTGTCAAATAACTTCCATGTGTGGAGAGTATATTTGCCAAAATTATTGCAAATACAGCCAATAACATATTTGGCTCCATGTGTAGGCGGTTGTATCATCTATTTGCCCATAGGTCGAAAATTTTGGCAAATACGCGATCATCCAATCACAAATACAAATAGCCATGTGTGGTGCCACCATTAGACATTATTATAGACGCAATACGAGATTACGTCATGTTCGAATTTAGAAATGCTTTGCGGCCCTAGGGCGAGAAGGGATTTTCATACTGCTTTCTCGCCCTAGGGAGAAATGAAAATTCTTTAGGGCCCTAGGGAATATAATAGCATTTCCCGCCCGCATTTTTGGCATTAAAAATCTCCTTTCCGAGCGGGTGAGATGAAAAAAAAATTGCGGCCGTACATAACACAAAAATTTTCATCTCGCCACATCGAGAGTAAAAACTTTTTTCTACATTTGTTTAGGATGCGATCAGAACTAACAATAATAACTAATAACATAACAAGAATAATAACTATTTCCAAGAATCAACGATACTATAAAATTAAAAAAAGTATAAAAATTAAATACTTAAATAAACAATAAGTAAATAGCATGGATTTGATAAATGTTCCATCATAAATAGGAGTTTTTATTTTTATTGATATTTGTGAGAACAGGCCATATTACTTGCTACTGGCTGTTAGTACCTAATTTAAATGTATATAGTCCACCACTACGTCACATCAAAATGTTCGTTGTCCTTAGCAACTAGTATATTGATTGTAATAATAATAGTACATTGTTACCCTAGGGATGAAAGTAACTTATTTAGTCCCGAGACGGGGTTTGGCGCCCGAGCGTAGCGAGGGGGCCTATGGTTCGAGGGACTAAATAAGTCTTTATCCCGAGGTAAACACTGTGCTTTTCATTACGAATATAAGGAAAGTCAAAATAAAATTGTGTCAATAAAAATCACTGCTAAACAGAAGCCTAAACAAAACTCTACAACTCGAAAAACAAATGAAGATCGGATTGCCGCTTGCCACTTTCCCGGCTTTTTTTTTTCTTTGGCCTAGCCGGCGGGCTATGCATTTAGCTTTTTACATTTTAATAGTCAAGTATTGTCTATGATTGTCTATGAATGTCTATGAATCAGTTGTCTTTACTTTATGAATAAAGTCTATCTTTCTTCTTGTCTATGGATGCACTCGGGTATGTCGTGTTTCATTTGAACTCCAATAAAAATGTGACAACTAGTTTTTTTAATTTTTTGACAGCTGTCAGTTGAAAACGATTCTCCCAAGGGCTGAAAAGTATTACTTTCAACCCGCTTCTCAGGTAACTTCAGACTTACTTTCCGTGTATGAGTAATGAAAAACATGTTACTAAAACCATGTACGTATTTAATTAAATAAAACGGCCACAAAGTGGTAGCAGAGCGTAAAATTAATTTATAATTGTAGTTACGAAAAATTGCAATAAATAAAAATGTCGATGGCTACTAATTATCGTATTGAGCCACTACAAAAAGACAATTACGATACATGGTGCGTTCAGGCCCAAGCGGTACTAATTAAAAATGATTTGTGGCAATATGTCACAGGTGAAGCTACCGATAATAAAAAGCAAGATATGATGGCGAAGTCCGAGATTTTACTTCTCATGTCACCTAACGAGCTCAAGCAAGTAAGTGGCTGCACAACTTCTAAAGAAGTATGGGACAAGTTAAAATCTATTCATCAAAGTTCAGGGCCTGCACGAAAAGCTAGTTTATTGAAACAATTAGTCGTCAAAAAGATGACAGCGCAGGAGGATGTCCGGGATCATTTAAATAATTTCATGGATATTGTTGATAAATTACAAAATATGGAAGTCAGCATACACCCGGAACTTCTGAGTATAATGATGCTTTATAGTTTACCAACTTCTTACGAGAACTTTAGAATAGCAATTGAATCAAGGGATGTTTTGCCAAAACCCGAAGATTTAAAAATAAAGATTATAGAAGAAAATGATGCTAGACAGAATTGTTCAAGTAAGGAGGAGGAAGGTGCATATTATAACAATAGTAAAAAGAACAATAAATATAAATTAAAATGTACAAAATGCTCGAAAATGGGTCATACGGCGTCACGATGCTGGTCAAAGGTAAAGAAGACCGAAGAGGATAAAGTTTTTACTGTTGAACAAAAGGAAAATATCAGCATATCACCTATTTGCCTAAATAGTACGGCTATTAAAAGTGACACGTGGTGTTTAGATAGCGGATGCTCGTCACATATGACAGGAATAAAGGAGCAATTTACTACTATAAAAGATGAAACAGGTTCTCTTAAACTAGCCTCTGATAGTCACACTACAGAGATAGCAGGTAAAGGAAACGTTGCACTCAACATACAAAATACCCAGTATACCCTCCTTAACACATTGTATGTGCCCGAATTATCGGTGAATTTACTATCTGTTGGAAAAATTACGGATAAAGGAAACACAGTTTTATTTACTAAAGATAAAGCTTTTATTAAAGATGACAAGGGTAAAGTATTGTTGACAGCTGAAAGAAAAAATAGCCTTTATTACCTGAAAACAGAAAATGTAAATGAAAATGCTAGTTTTATACCTGAAAAAGAAACTTATATCATGAAATGGCACCGTAAACTTGGTCATATAAATGAAAGAGATTTAAAGAAAATGGCTAAAGATGGCCTCATGCATGGATTAAAATTGTCTGACGAAAAGTTGGAAACATGCGAAACCTGCATAAAAGGTAAATTATCACGATTACCATTCACGAGGCATGATGATCTCTACACGACGGATAAGCTAGAAATAATTCATAGCGACGTTTGTGGGCCTTTTGAATGTGAAACACCAGCGGGATCAAAATATTTTGTCACGTTCATAGATGATTTCACTCGTTACTGTCACGTCTATTTTATTAAAAGAAAGAGTGATGTATTCGAAAAATTTAAAGAATACAAAAATGAAGTCGAAACTTTCCACAACAAAAAGATAAAATACCTGCAGTCAGATAATGGCACAGAATATCGAAACAAGGATTTTGACGATTTTATCAAATCACATGGCATCCAAAGAAGGTTGACCACAACTTATACCCCTCAACAAAATGGAATAAGTGAAAGAAAAAATAGATCCTTGTTAGACAAAGCCAGATGCATGATGATAGAGGCTAATGTACCTAAAAAACTATGGGCGAAAGCGGTATCAACAGCAAACTATCTTATTAATCGTAGTCCATCGAAAGTACTGAATGGCGAAATACCGTTCACAAAATGGGTAGGCCGAACACCAAGTGGAAATCATCTTAAAATTTATGGCAGGAAAACATTTGTTTTTAAAAGGAACATAAAAGGAAAGTTAACCCAAAAGGCCAAAGAAGGCGTATTCATGGGATACTCATTGACTTCAAAAGCTTATAGAATCTACATACCTGAAGACGATGACGTAGTAATAAGCAGAGATGTAAAAGTCATAGACAAAATGTACTTCCAAGAAGGTGGACAGAGCTATGATAATCTTGTGAACGAAAAAGAACTATTATCAAATGTGCCTGAAAAGGAAAATAAAACAAAAAGTAAGAAAATGGAAAAGTCTGAAACATTAGAAATTGAATTTATTCGTAAAAAGAATGGAAATTTCTTGCAAAATAAGAACAATCAAGAAGACGAAGTTTCTTCAGCAGACGAAATAGAATCCTATGATGATGCGTCAGAAAATATAGAAATACCTGGAAATGGGAGGCCACAAAGAAATAGGCATCTACCAGGGTGGACCAGGGATTATGAAATGGAAGAAACTGAAGAAAGCAATTTATTATCAGAAATATCTAACCTGTCTGATGAAAATGAAAAAGATGAATACTGGCATGATGCAATAAAAGCTGAAATAAAAGCACATGTCAAGAATGGAACCTGGAAAATTGAAAAGAAAACGAATGGAATGAAAGAAGTAGACTACAAAATGGTTCTGAAAGATAAAATAGGACCAGATAACAGCATTACCAGAAAAGCCAGACTCGTAGCACGGGGTTTCACGCAGCGACCGGGTGTCGATTACAATGAAACATACGCTCCTGTTGCTAAACTAAGTTCAATCAGATCTGTCATTGGGATAGCTGTGGAAGAAGGGTTAAAACTAAACCAGATGGATGTAACAACTGCGTATCTTAGTGGTGAATTAGAAGAAAATATGGTTATGAAATACCCTGATTATTTAGAAGACTATCTGACGGAAATTTTGGACGAAGAAAGTAAGAAAAACGATCTGACTATATATAATAAAACTTTACGCATGCTGAACGATATTAAAAACATTCCTGATCAGAAAGTCTGTCGCCTTATAAAAGCCCTTTATGGACTCAAACAGGCAGGGAGGCAATGGTATAAGAAACTCGACACAGAATTAAAGAATATTGGGTTTAAAGCATTAAAAGCTGACCCATGTGTATATTTACTAGAGAAAAGAGGAGTTAAAATAATACTAGTAATATATGTCGATGACTTATTGATTGCCTATTCGTGTCCAAGAAAGCTTCAAGAAATAAAAACTTTATTAAATAAAAAATTTGATATGAAAGTCTTAGGATTACCGAAACGTCTGATCGGAATGGACCTCAAGTATGAAGAGGGTTCTATAAAATTAAATCAAGAGAAATTTATAGAAGACACCCTTAAAAAATACAAAATGGAGGACTGTAAAGCTACTTCTACTCCTATTGAACCGGGCATTGCATTACAAAAAGAAGCAAGTCAAAATGGAAAACTTTTACCCTATAAAAACTTAATCGGCACGCATATGTACCTAGCAGTGGCAACTCGTCCTGATATAATGTTTGCTATTAGCTATCTCTCACAATTCAATGATTGTTATGGAGAAGAGCATTTTAAGTGTGCAAAAAGGGTACTTAGATACCTAAAAGGGACGAAAAATGTTGGTCTCATTTTCAGAAAGACTGGAAAAGAATTATATGGAATGGCTGATGCCGATTGGGGCTCATGTAAACTAGATAGAAAGTCTTTTTCTGGTTATAGCTTCAAATATGCCGGAACAGCTGTGAGCTGGATGTCAAAGAAGCAAAGAAGCGTGGCGTTATCAACTGCTGAAGCGGAGTATGTTGCTTTGACTGAAGCTGCAAAAGAAGCTATTCATTTGAGAAATCTTCATAGAGAGTTAGGGGCCAGTTTAGACTGCATTGTCATATTAAATGATAACCAAGCTGCCCTCAAACTAAGTAAAAATGAAATGGTCACTTCAAAATCTAAACATGTGGACCTAAAAATGCATTTCATACGAAATTGTATACAAGAGGGTGTAATAGATGTTCAGTATCTACAAACGGTAGAAATGGAAGCAGATATATTAACTAAAGGTTTGGCTGGTCCTAGGCTTTTGAAATTGAGAAGCAATTTAGGACTCTCATGATTGCGACATAGCGGTGAAGAGGAGTATGTGAGAACAGGCCATATTACTTGCTACTGGCTGTTAGTAATTTAAATGTATATAGTCCACCACTACGTCACATCAAAATGTTCGTTGTCCTTAGCAACTAGTATATTGATTGTAATAATAAAACATGTTACTAAAACCATGTACGTATTTAATTAAATAAAACGGCCACAATATTGTAAGAAAATGTAAAAACAAAAAAATATTATTGTACCTATACAAACTAAGGTCGAACTTCGTTACTGGCGGTATGTTATTTTTCTTAAAGAAGTCTTCAGTTTTAGAGTAACGCAATACGAGATTACGTCGTTTGAATTTGGAAATGTTTTTCTGCCCTAGGGTCGAAAGTAGGTACTCTCCCGCCCTAGGGAGAAATGAAAATGCCGCCCGCATTTTGGGCATTAAAGATCTCTTTTCAGGCATCGTTTTAGTACGTAAGGTTTATTGTTTTCTTACATGTGGCATAATTTTCTTGCGAAATAAAGTTTTCTTTCTTTTCCAAGCGGGTGAGATGAAAAAGTATTGTGTAAGTAGTAGATAACTAAGGTCCTTTAAGTTCCTACAAAATAATGAATGTAGTAATATTAAAAATTACATATTAAGTAAGTAAGTATTAGATAACCTTTTCCTCACCTGCAGTATACAATGGGTTGGCGAACGTGACCACGAGCCCAGCCTTCATGGCGCCGTGTATCAGCACCACGAACTCGGGGATGTTGGGCAGGATGAGTCCGACCCTGTCGCCTTTGCCCAGCTGCAGGGGCCCCGCCAGCGCGTTGGCGCACCGCTCCACCATCATTTTCGTCATCGCGTAGTCGTATGACCGGCCTGTCGCACCGCATGTCTAACATATCAAAAACATGTAAATAAAAGAAAAGTCATAAATAAGTTGATACGCAAACCCTGCAAAGGAATAAGCTCAATAGTGGAAAGTAAAAACTTTAGGTTAGTAGTTACCTGCTTCAAAAAATAAGGAGTAGGTAAGTAAGTAGGTACTCATAGGTAAGATATTTACGATGTAGCGGAGATTTCTAAACAGATGTTAACAAGCCGACTGGACTGACCTTTGAATAGATCCATGTTAATACAGTCTATACAAGGAAAAAAGTTTATACAAGTACCTACCTGTTTTTATTGAATTGCAATAATAGGTAATACGTAATTAGTTAGATAATCATCGCATTACATTCAGGTTGAGAGAAATATCTTTTGTTTTTATTCTTTCTAGCTAAGTACCTATTCTCTTTATAAGTAACCTAACTGAAGTAGGATTTGAAATCGTGGTCTTTTTTAAACTAGTATACATTGAATTCAAACTGCCTATTTAAATATTTTATTCATTTATGTAACAATCAGCTGGGTTTCTTACCCTACTTATTTTGGATGTAAATAGGTTTGTACCTAACTTGAACACGAATGGACTCAATTTTCTATCAGGCACGTAATGCAAGTCCCCGGGGCAATCGTTATGGGGCCCCTAGTTCCTACTAGGTATCACCAATCGATATAGTATGCGACAATGACCTAAAGATCATATTATCTAGATTTTATTATCTTAATTTTACTAATAACCCCAGCGCCAAAGCAATGAGGGATGACTTTACTTCCGCCTGATAATCAGACTTTCCGATTTCAATAGGTTATTTCAAATAAACATAGGTATATTTTGCTTGTATCCAATGCTATTATATATAAAGAAAGATTAACAAAAATTAAAGTAGAAAAAAAGGAGATACAGGTAACAATGAGGCGGACTTATCGCTAACTAGCGATCTCTTCCAGATAACCTCAGATACTGATTAATTTAGAAGTAGGAAAGTCCTTTGTTAAAGTAGGTAATAGGGGCCGCACTATCTATAATCTATAAGCCCTGGCCCCTGGGCATCCAATAGTTTAAAGACGGTCCTGGGCCTATTCAATTTGTGTTCCACTAAACTAAAGCATTAATTATTTAAATTGCGCCCTTTGTGGTCGATTTTCAACACCTAAAGTAAGTAGGTACAAGTTGCTCGTTCTTGTTTTCTGACAGTTCCGTATGCTACTAGTTTAGTGACTACATAATGTACAAACTTTCAATTTTAAATAATATAAAAACATTACAATTAAAGAGGAAATTATCTAATAGGACAATCAATGGATTCTTCTTCTTCTTCTTAGTCGTTCACTCTTGACAGAGTGGTCGTGGTTATGCTTTTTACGATGTTCAATGACGTGCCACTGCTGCTTTAGCGATAGTTCGCTCCAACGGCTCCTGTTGGCGGCATTGCGAGAACACTCAATAATAGAGGAACTTGTAGCACTCCGGATTAGATCTGACCACCTCGTTGGGGATCGACCACGTGGACGCGTGCCTTCCACTCGCCCTTGAACCACTAGATGTTCGATGGTATCTGTCCTTCTTGATATGTGGCCAAAAAACTTGAGGATTCGCAATTGTACAAGCGACGAAAGCCTCTGGTCAATTTTAACTCCTTGAGGATGGAGATGTTTGTGCGATGTGCTGTCCACTATGACATCTGCTACATTATAATCCATTGGTTATAAGGTAGTAGTAGTAACAATGTACTAATTCATAATACGATACTAGAAAAAATAAACAAACAAACGTGGGCAGCTAAAGATTACTTGGCACGGGAATATTGACCGTTGGAGTCTGCCGCGTAAATATAGGTTTACACAGACTATATGAAAAACATAGACGGCCGAAGTTAAACGATACTCCATAAAAAATTAAGCTAAGAATTAAAACATCATTATCTGGAGATAGAAATCATTATCTGCAGATTAGGGACTTATCTACATTCACATACATACAGTGATGATAATAACGCCCCAAACCGTCATGAATTGCTTTTACAACCATTTTGCAAATAAAACTTAAAAACAAAAAAAAATACATGAATTATGATTTATTTATTGAAATAAAAAATCATTTGAGGCCTTTTTTGTTGGCTTTTATGAAGTCAGTAAAATATATTGGTGATAACTGTTATATGACTTAAAATCTAAGTTTACGAGTTTTTCTCTAAGTCATGATAAATTAAGAATCACCAAAATCGATTCCAATAGTTCAAATTAGATTTAAACTCTTTTAGTAATAGCTAAATTAGTGAGTTTCCGATAAATATTACAAAAAAAAATAGTTTTGGAGTTACTTTGGGAAAACTTTCTATCGAGAAAATTTTATCCAGTCGTGTTTCTGCTCCGCAGCGAATTACGATTAAAGACTGAAAGTACACGACGTTAAAAAAAAAGTAACTGTAATTGTATAGTTTAAACTGCAGGTCACTAAATATCGTAAAACGACCGTATACGCCGTTAATCTGCCTAGCTACATAACTACCTAGGTATTTAGGTAGACACTAGATACACGTATCGGTAATCTTCTGTATATTGAGTAGGTATAGATAGCGACGCTGTCTCTATCTTATCTTTGTTTCTATCTAAATATTATTAGATAGGGTAGGTAAATACATGGGTACTTAGTTAGATATTAAGCCTGTCTAAATGAGGTATTACCTTTAACAAAGGTAAACAAAGGTTATCTTTTTAAACTGGAAATCCTGTAACTTATATTATTGACTATTGCGCGCGGCTGAAATGGTTCGCCACCTTAGTGACGATTTTCCCTTGGAAAATTGACGAACCTTTTCATTGCGCGACTGTACATACGAGTCAACCTGACTTGTGGTGTCAATGTCACTGACTTTTTCAGAACTTTTAAATTAGAATAACTCTGCGTTACTACAGCGTACGCAATGGAAGCTCTCCGAAAGGAAGAATTTTTCCCGTTTTTGCAACGTTTTTATTGATACTCCGCTCCTATCACCTATGGGTCATAGCGTGTCGATAAATGGACTGTCCAACGCAAAAAGAATTTTTCAATTCACATTCGTTCCTGAGATTAGCGCGTTCAAATATACAAAACACAAACAAACAAATTCTTCAGCTGTACATTATACCTACGAGAAAGTACCTACTTACCTTACCTACATAAAAATTTGAATAAGTAGGAAGAAAAAAAATTAATGAAACTGGGTTTTTATCGCAAAACGGTTTTTCAGCTGTAATGTCAGCAGTCTTCAGGTAGCCTTAACCTTCTATCTATTTATATTATCCTATCATCGCCCGTGTTTGTAGAGTTTATCTGAACTTTGTACCCGTAACAAACACACAATTTACAGACTCTTGCCGTAAATGTGTTATAAACGATATTGTAGATAGGTACATGCGAGGTATAACCTACCTGCAATCAATCTTTTAGGTATAATTATTATGCTATTAAATATTTCCGATAGCAAGATTTCTCGCAATTTCAAATTAGACTCAGTTATGTAGGTAAGACCGTTTTTTCATTTATTAGTTACCGTTGGGTCGTCTTATATCCCAGGTAGGTATATATAGGCAGGATACTATTTCGCATTCCGTGGCTCTCCCTTAAGTAAAGTATTTACTTTACCACTTCTTTGCCACTTCTTGAAAAAATTTGAACACGTTGATAATATTTTAAAACCGTATACTTAAGTATAATATAATATAATTATATTATATTACGACAAGGCGGAAGACCGGAAGTTGACTATAAACTTTGAGTGCGCGTTTTCTGTTTTCACATACCTTTTTTATTTAAAGTAGGTAGGTACCTAGGTATCTACATAATACCTATATTTTCTTTGATTGAAAAATATGTGTCGTTTCGTAGCATTAGTTCCTATAAACCACTAAAAATTAAACTTACCACACAAGGTGCATCCGTCCACAAATCAATGTCTTTGAAAACAAAATCCATCATTGTTTCATTGCCCACTGTGATTTCACCCCATGGCGAGCTCAGAACGTTTTGCTCCAACACCGTAGCAGTTTTAGTAGCGAAACCGCGATTCGAATTTTGAACCACAGAGACCGGAAGTAGGGGTTTTAATTTTTTTTGTTTTTTGTGCGGCGAAAAATTTTTTAAAACTTGGCGCGTTAGGGTTCCGCGTAAAATTTTTAAATGAGACATGTTTCCGTTCGGAGTGTTTGCTCGTGAACGGATGGCGCGTAAATGTTGATCTTCGGCGGCAATGTTTTGGCGCGTAGACAAGCGCGCCGCAGGGCAAGGTCCATCTGCCTATCTACAACTGCACTCAACGAGTAATCCTATGAACTATGAATAACTGGCCAAACGCGAGGCGGACTCATTCATTGACGGTTCCTTATCAGGAGCCGTACCATTTTAACATTTTCTTACTAACTTAGTATTATAATATTAAATATTAAAAGGTACTTAGGTACTTACCTATTTTAAGAGGTGGTTTACCCCAGGGCAAACTGCGCTAAAACCAGCTCACTTACGAACAAATGGAGGTAAGTATATGCCTCAGAAGTCAGGACTTCGTGGGATTGGCAGCCTTTACCTACACCATAATTAAGAAATCTAAGGCGTACAAGTATCAATAAGTATATTTTATATTACGCTGACGGGGAAAACAATGTTTTGCCATAATATAGGGATTTGTAAAATAGCTTACGAACTACCGAATGTAGACAAAAAATTTCACAAGAATCGGTCGAGTCGTTTCGATGGCACGAGAATTTTATGTAAGTAATGTAAAGTGGGAACCTTTTTCGGCAATGGATAATAAAATAAGGTATTTAGCGCCTACACCGCCTTGGATGTTGAGTGTGCATTAGTGCAAGGATTAATGAAAATTTGATCGTGATAATTTTACTCTTTCAAATTCAAAATAAAATTTATTTCACATAGGCCTAACGTACAGGTTCTTGTAAAACGTCAATATGTTATTTGTCGCATATGTATGGTGATAACTGCAAGTCGACTTAAAACTAAGTTTACAAGGGTTCGAACCTTATCTACCCATCTGAAAAGTTTAATGAGATGTTGTACCTACCTAGATACATCTTCTTCGGTGACTTATACACCTAGGTCACGGATTCTACATCCCTAAATAGATTAAAAAATAAATTGATTGTCTCTATTTATTTGTAGCGTTTTTAAAGTAAGAAAAGGGATAGAGCCCTTTTATGCTCGTACGCGGATCTCTAAAAACTGAGGGTTACGTTCCTACGTTCGACTCGTTACGTAGCGTACAGTGTACCATATCGTTATCAATTAATTTAGATAGTTACAGTCATTATTTGTGTCTCACATTTATTTACACGTTAAAGTTGAAGATTAGATACCAACACCATGATTTTCTTAAAAATTAATGTTTTTTTTTCATCTGTTCTCACTTGTCGCAAACCGAAAATGTAGCAAGATAATTTTCTCTACGTAGATTAAGCTTAGACTAAGAAAAATAAGTACCTTCCTACCAAGTGATAGACGACCGATTGGCGTAACGGTAGCGAACCTGCCACCTACGCCGGAGGCCGTGGGATCGATTCTCACTCCTTGTAAATGTTAGTGGGATGAGCATGAATGTTTTCCAGTGTCTTGGTGTTTTTCAATATATTATATTTATGTATATTAGTATGTATGTATATTTATCAGTTATCTAGTACCCATAACACAAGCTATCGCTTACTTTGGGGCTATAGATTGCGATGTGTGTATCTATTGTCCTGATATAATATGTTTATTATAGATTTCACTTACTTACATAACGATATTTTTGGTGAAAGTTATTTAAATAAAACACACACCATAAGAAAATAACAACAACCATTTATTTAAATCAAATAAATTAATCCTTTACCCGTCATCACTGTACAATTTTAATATACATAAAATATACATTACACGCATAATTTCATTTCATTTTATACATATTTCATTTTTATACAGGTACTCTTATGCGGTGATAGAACGATTCCCTTCCTGACACCCTATACCGTCCGATATTGCGCAGGCACTCGCCTCTATATCAGAGAGCTCATGAAGTTTTGCGCGAACTTTACATACCTACTTATTTTATTTTCTTAGTTATTTGAACTATTTGTGTTTACATTAAACGGTAAGGTCCCATAATATGTTATTAATGTCTTACAGCATAATCGCTATAATATATTATAGAAACCATGATGCATAATAAAGCATAATCCCTATGGTAAGAGCAAAGAGAAAATGTTGGAAGACGAAAGTAGGCATGGCTATGTAAACTATTTTCATTCGTTTATTTTCTCTTTGTCACATGAAACAGAATAGCGAGGGACCAGAAAGAGACAACTTTACCTTTACCTCTCTCTGGTCTCTCGCTATTGCTATATCTGTTTCATGTGATTTCATGTGTCAAAGAGAAAATAAACGAATGTAAATAATATAATATACGGACTGATATGAACAGATTATGAGGAATGAAAGATTGTACAATAGTGCCTGTCAACCTCTGGCATATAGAAGTCCCATGTGCCAATTATTATCAAGATTAAAGCTAAGCCGCAGGCGTGGATTTTAAATAGCACCGAATTTATTCGATTCACGGCCGAAATTAATAACCTATCCTATCCGGATTTGTGCTACCAGAGATAGAAATTTGACATAAGTATCTTGTATGGAGCTTACGTCAAATTTCTATCTCAGATAGGGCAAATCCGGATCGGATAGGTTATTAATTTCCACCTTCAATTGGCATTACCAAGGCCCACTTGCAATGAGTTATAAATAAACGCAACACTTTTTATTACGATGGTGGTTCAAAGAACACAATTCCAAAGGTCAACAACGCATCCTGATTGCAAACTCATCAAGCTAATTTAGATAATAATCAAACAGTGCACCTATAACTATATTTATTGCGCAGTGTAGGTACTTTGCAGTAGACTTATTGTAAAAATTTTTTTATCGTATCTACCTATTCGAGAAACGAAAATTGGCTTCAGAGGATAGCGAGAAAAAAATGAAATTTTGTTCTTATGGTAGTTTGCGATTTCTCTCTTCTGATTGGTCTGTATTCATAATATTCATATTTTCATTATTTTTTTCTCAGAATAATTACAGAAGCTAATATTGTAGTTATAATACTAATTTACTAATTTCGAGTAAGAAGGTACCTACTCCTAGTTCCTTTCTCATAGGTGAATGAAAAATAATGTGCCAAAATATTCAAGGCCGTTGTATATTGAATACCTCGCTACGCTTGGGATTCTACTGTAGAATCTTTTGCTTCGCTCTGAATTTAAAATAACGCCTTCGAGGGACAAAATAATACTTTGTAACACAAATAACTATTTTGCTATCGCTTCATGTATTTTATAGTGATAATAAAAATATGATATGACGTATTAATGTCTCTCTAATTTTTACGTAGGTACAATTTTATCTCTATTTTAACCGATGATTATTCCGAGGCTTAATTTCACATTTTATAATATTAATGGTAAATAATAGTAAAAACGTGGAATTTAATATCAAGTAGGTACATATAAGTGAAGTAATTTACACAAGTACATAATACAACAACAAATAATTTTAATAAATTATAAAAAAAATATATTTATTAATAAATAGCAAAACAATATTTAATGAAAATACAGGCTTACATAATGCCAAAAAAAGTAAAACTTAAATTTGGCGGTCAGACAGTTGCATTCGACCCCATTTGCTTACAAGTCAAAAGAAAGTTGTCTACTGGTTTATTTAAACCAGAAACGTTCTAAAATTACCCTAACCCTAAACCTTTGAAGCTGCTCTGAACATTATCTACATATAACAATAATATATTAAATCTTTATAATTTTACAACGTCAATCTGTAATAGAAAAGTCAATGTAACTAACATAAAAAAGAAAATTGTTTACTAAGTTTTTTGTACATCTGTATCATTCTGTTTCGCGGCGGCAAACGTTTGGTGTGTGATTAACTCTCTGAAGTATCCATCGGGTTTAGCCATAAGCTCGGTGTATGGCCCCCCTCTCTATGATCCTCCCGTCCCTGATAACCGCCACTTTATCAGCCGACTGTATAGTACTAAAAAAGAAATTGTTTACTAAGTTTTTTGTACATCTGTATCATTGTTTACTAAGTTTTTTGTACATCTGTGTCATTCTGTTTCGTGGCGGCAAACGTTTGGTGTGTGTTTAACTCTCTGAAGTATCCATCGGGTTTAGCCATAAGCTCGGTGTATGGCCCCCTCTCTATGATCCTGCCGTCTCCGATAACCGCCACTTCATCAGCCGACTGTATGGTGCTAAAACAGAAGTTGTTTACTGAGTTTTTTGTACATATGTATAATTGTTTACTAAGTTTTTTGTACATCTGTATCATTCTGTTTCGTGGCGGCAAACGTTTGGTGTGTAATCAGCTCTCTGAAGTATCCATCGGGTTTAGCCATAAGCTCGGTGTATGGCCCCTCTCTATGATCCTGCCGACTCCGGTTACCGCCACTTCATCAGCCGACTGTATGGTACTAAAAAAGAAATTGTTTACTAAGTTTTTTGTACATCTGTATCATTCTGTTTCGTGGCGGCAAACGTTTGGTGTGTAATCAGCTCTCTGAAGTATCCATCGGGTTTAGCCATAAGCTCGGTGTATGGCCCCTCTCTATGATCCTCCCGACTCCGGTTACCGCCACTTCATCAGCCGACTGTATGGTACTAAAAAAGAAATTGTTTACTAAGTTTTTTGTACATCTGTATCATTCTGTTTCTTGGCGGCAAACGTTTGGTGTGTGATTAACTCTCTGAAGTAT